>OX438880.1:5629231-8129231 GCA_949315895.1 Anania crocealis
TATTAATATAAATGACGACAAGTATGGTGAAAGCAATGTTCATGTTGATGATTCCAATGGCTTCAGAAAATTAGACCGGACATTTTTCTTAAAAGTGTATTTACAGGACGATTGTTTGATGCTTCGGGCAGAGAATTCCAAAGCCGAGTGGATTGAAGAACAAAGGAATTGGAGACAAAGCTAGTGCGGTGCGAAGGGAGAGAAAGTGTGAGTTTGTTAGAGGGGCGCAGCTGACGCGGATGGGTCGAGCTAAGAAGAGCAAATTGAGACTTTAAATAAGAAGGAGAGTTGGGATCGTTTAAGATAGAAAATAGGGTGCATAAAATTCTGACGTTACGCCGAAGACAAAGTGGAAGCCATTTGAGCTGCAAACGGTGCTTGGAGATATTTCTCGGGTAATTTTAATGCATGTATCGAGGGTTGTTTTCATTTCTTCAGCAATAAGGTAAATAAACATTTATATTCTATTCTCTTTTTTATCTTTCTGGTTAAGGAAACGTCGACAATAAGACAGCACTTGTATCATTTTCTTTAAACTTGAGAATCTATTTAGTATTGAGTTCTCATCTGTACTGTTGTAAAATACTTTCGTGTGCTCTTTTCTTTCTTCTAATTTTGTTTCAGGAATGAATAACAGTAGTTAATCTTGTTGGTATGTATAACAGGAATTTTCATTCAATGCGGTCCTTCCCACCACAGTTCATTTGTGCAGTTCTGCTGGTTCTACTCCACGAGATGCAATGTCTGCTGGGTTCTCTATTGATGCTACATGATTCCATCTATCATTATCTAGTCGAGTCTGTATTTCTGTTATTCGGTTTGCTACAAATATTTGCCATCTTATAGGTTGTGATTGTATCCATGCTAAAACTATTGTCGAATCGGTGTATGCGTATACTTGCTTTTTAGGTATGTTCAATGTTTTTGATGTTTCAGCTAGTATTTGTGCTAATAAAACAGCGGCGCATAGTTCCAGTCGTGCAATGGATATTTGTTTTAATGGAGCCACCTTCGTTTTATTTTCCAGTAGAGTGACGTGAACTTCATCTCCTTCGTATTTACAAAAAAAAAGTATATAAGTAAGTTTATCGGTTGTCTAGTACCCCATATGACAGGGTACTTAATAGTAGCTTAATTTGGGACTAGATGGCTGTGTGTGGCCCAGTGAGGCATGTCTTAAATATTATTATTATTTCCTTTATTTATTCTTATAACATATAAATTACATTTTTAAATATCTTTATAAAAAATAAATACGTTTAAAAATATAAAAAATAGTTCCCAACCGGCATCGAGATCAGGGTCCAAGCTACCGGTGGTTAAGGCTCCAGAGACAGGAACCTCCTTACAATGCGGGCCGTGTCCAAGAGTACTGCCTTCTGTATCCTACTCTTGACCCAAGCGCCTAACGTGAGCCTCATGAGGTGTTTATCGAGGCTCTTAGCTATCAGTCCATGGGCAGAGACGACTATCGGTACAATGACAGCTGAATCGACAGGCCACATGTCGACAACCTCATGAGCTAAGTCAAGATATTTACATTCCTTATCTTTTTCAGCCTTTAAGAGGTTGCCGTCATGCGGCACGGCGATGTCAACTATCATTGCATGGCGATCTTTACGATCTATCACCACAATGTCAGGCTTGTTGGCTACAATGGTCCTGTCTGTGATGATAGATCGGTCCCAGTACAATGTGACACGACTGTTTTCGAGAACTGGCTCAGGCACGTATTGGTAGTAAGGGACCTCCGACGACACAAGGTTGTATTTCAGAGCAAGTAGCTGGTGTATGATTCTGGCCACTTGGTTATGCCTGTGCAAGTACTCGCCGTTAGCGGGACGCGAACAACCGGAAATGATATGCCTGAGGGATTCACCTGGACAGTGACATGCTCTACAAATGTCAACTGTCCCATCTCGCAGGATATATTTCCGGTAGTTATTCGTCATCACTACCTCTTCCATAATTGCACAGACAAACCCTTCGGTTTCCCCGAACAAGTCCCTGAAGCGTAGCCAGGCCACAGAAGCAGGAAGGTCTATATCAGGGCCGTGAAGGGCCCGATAGAACCTTTCGTGGAGCTCTTTGCTCTGCCATACCTCCTTGCGGTCATTATTACTCAAAACTACAGGCTTGCGCCAGTTCTCTTTACCTAAAGATAGTGGGGTCAATCCGTTATCCACTGCAACCACATCCTCATGCATACCACCTCTGGCATGGAGAAAATACTCCCTAAGGTTATATACCTCACGGTTATGCATAGTCTTGGCATTCAAAAAGCCACGACCACCACATTTCCGTGGGATATATAACCTCATTACAGACGAACGTGGGTGATGCATACGGTATGCGGTTAGCAATGAACGAACAGTCCTATCTAGAGTGTCCAATTCAGTCTGAGTCCATTTAAGTATGCCAAAGGAGTAAGTTAAGACCGGCATGACCCACCCATTGTAGGCGCGCACCTTATTTCCACCTGACAATAGACTTTTTAAGACTTTTGTCAGGCGACCCAAAAAACGCTCCCTCAATGACTGTTTCATGTCGCTCCCATTGATTCCTAACGCCTGTGACATACCTAAATATTTATAAGTCTCGGTTGCGGTGAGTGCTCTCAAGCGAATGGAATCCGTGAGTTGGATCCCCTCGGATTCCACTATCTCTCCGTGCTTTACATGCATAACCGCACACTTATCTACACCAAATTCCATACTGATATCGTTACTAAAGTTTTGTGTTAGCTTTAGTAATTCTATCAAATGAGAATGGCTGGTAGCAAGTAATTTCAAGTCATCCATGTAAAGCAGGTGCGATATTACTTTGCCACATCTCCGCAAACAATAGCCTAGCCCTGATCTCTCCAGCAGTGTGCTGAGTGGGTTCAGAGCTAGACAAAACCAAAGGGGGCTCAGACTGTCACCCTGGAAAATACCCCGTTCTATCTTAATAGGGTCACCGTTACCAAGAGCCCGTCGAGATCCTGGATAGAGACATATAGTTCTCCACTGCCCCATACATAACTTAAGGAAGGTGCGCAGAGTTGGATCTATTTTGTGTAATTCCAAAACCCGCATGAGCCATGTATGCGGTACAGAGTCGTATGCCTTCTTGTAATCTATCCAGCACATCGACAAATCCCTTCGGTTCCGGCGAGCCTGCTGGCTTACAGTCGTGTCTATGAGAAGCAGCTCCTTAGTAGCACGGGCCAGGCTCATACATGCATTCTGAGAGGGTGACATTATCTCATTGTTTTCTATGTGTTTTGAGAATTTGTCCCTAAGAATCGATGTAAGAACCTTATAAATTGTAGGCAGACATGTAATCGGCCTATAATTTTTAGGGTCCGTGGTGCTACCATTCTTATAGAGCAGATGGGTTTCCCCAGTTGTCATAAATTCTGGGAGCGATCCTGATTGTAAAGCCGATTCGAATTGATATGCCAAGCAATCATGCGAACTGCGTAGCCACTTAATCCAGAAGTTCTGCAGTCCGTCGGGTCCAGGTGCTTATTATTATTATTATGCATGGTCAAAAACCACTCGCCTTATAAGCGTTTAAAACGGGCAATGGCACAGTTGGCCTGGATCAGGGCAAGAGACAGAGAAATCGGCGGACAATACGTGCGGTA
The DNA here is from genome assembly GCA_949315895.1 of Anania crocealis. Lineage (NCBI taxonomy): Eukaryota > Metazoa > Arthropoda > Insecta > Lepidoptera > Crambidae > Anania > Anania crocealis. Next base: position 5,632,863 of record OX438880.1, read on the forward strand.
TCAAGCACCACCGCACACTGGGGCAAGGTATATGGAGATAATGCGCAAAAGTCAAATGTAATAAATATACAATATTGGCTTTAATTCTTCTTCTAACATGTCAATGACCTCCGGATCAAAAGATTTTCGCTGCAATTTGGGTAATTAACGCAGCTGGCTTATGATGGGGTCTGATGATATAAATAACGATTATTTACTAAAGCGTTCTTTGTAACATTTGAATTGAATAATGCCTGGTTAACGATTTCAGGGCCATGTACTAATATTTTAAGTATAGTTGGAGTCATTGGCATCCATGGATAGAGATTTACGTATAGAGAAGCTGTGTCGCGACAAAATAATTAGAACTTATTGACATTTATTTTAAATCCACTAGATATTGTCTGCACTATTAAATAAAATCGTTTAATAAGTTGTAAGTCAATTTGTGTTATTTCTGCAGATATATCAAAATTTTGAAAAAAGATTCGAGCGGTATTGCCATCATTACTTTTGCCAAAGCCTGGTTTATCTGACTAACTTTAAAAAACAATTATATTGATGAGATAAAATAAATAATGTAGTTTTATAGCGAAAATGTTCTGTTTTATTTTAACTAAAAGACACCGTGTTACACTTCTATGACAGTGAAAAACAAAAGACTAAGAACGAATAATGTTGCCAACCAAAGATAATTAAAAGAAGGTGAAATTACATTGCTGTATTTTAACACCCCCGCTCAAGGTAATTATTCCTAGGCAAGTATATAAAACACAAGATTTACATATGCTCAATATTACTTACACCACATTTTCCTAAGAAACGAGTCATTAATTCTCGATTTAAAGATTTTGTAAGCATATCTGCAGGTTGATCACTCGTTTTAACATACTCTAAACATAACTTTTTGTTTTTAATCAACTCCTTTATAAAGTAATAACGGATATCAATATGTTTTAATCGTTTGACAGTGTCAGTGCAGGCAACAGATATGGCTGACTGATTGTCACAATAAATAGGTACTGGACATACATTCTTCATATTAAAATCTTTCAACAAATTAACAAACCAGCAGGCTTCACTTGCAGCCATGCTAATGGCAACATATTTGGACTCTGTAGAAGATAAACTTACAGACACCTGTTTCTTTAAACTCCATGAAATTAAACAAAATAAATGGCCGGTAGTTGATCTTCTATCATTTAGATCGCCTCGCCAGTCTGCATCACAGTACCCCTGTAAAACATTATTATTATTATCAGTATATTTATAAATTATTTTATAATCTAGGGTGTGTTTGACATAACGCAATACTCTTTTAAGAGCACTCAACAACATGTCATTTGCACACTTTTGATATCTACTTAGCAAGGATACAGTAAAACATAAGTCAGGTCTAGTGCCAGATACAGCATACATCAGACAACCTATAATTTGTCTACATAATTTTTCAATGTTTTTTGTCTACTGTACTATCACTTTGAAAAAGTTTTAAATTAATATTTTGATCTATCGGTGTAGACATGGGCTTACAATTATCCATTCCAAATCTTTTTAATACATTCTCTAAATACTTTCTTTGGCTCAGTTCAGTAACTCCTGTGTCAAAATTTTGTTTTATAGTAATGCCTAAGTAATCAGTTACAAATCCTAAGTCTTTCATTTTAAATTCCCTATTTAACACATCTTTTACTAAACTATCAACAGGTCCACAAATCAGAACATCATCAACATATAATAGTAAATAAATTTGGTCACTATCAGTACACTTTGCATAAAGACAAGAAACACAATTTGATCTTACAAAACCCACTTTTAGCATAACATCATTAAATTTGGTATTCCAACATTTAGGAGAATTTTTGAGACCATAAAGTGATTTATTTAATTTTACAATGCTATTTTCACCTGAATATGCTCCTTCTGGCAACCTTACATAAACACTTTCATTGATATTGCCATACAAAAATGCCCCGGTCACATTCATTTGAATTATTGGTAAATTAAGTTTAGTTGCAATTATTACAAAGAGCTTAATGGTTGACAATTTTGCAACAGGAGCATAACAGTCATTTAAGTCTAAAATATCATCTGTTCGAAACCTCTAGCCACGAACCTAGCCTTATATCTAAGAAAATCTTGGTAACCCCTTTTAATTTTAAATACCCATTTGCTACTTACAACTTTTAGATTTTCTGGTACATCACATATTTCCCAAGTATTATTTTCTTCTAATATTTGCATTTCTCAATTAATTGCCTACTTCCATTTGCTGCTGTCACTTCTCATCATGGCTTCTTCATAGGTAACTGGTTCACTTAGTTCTGAATGCACGTTTTGACAATGATAGTAAACGGGTGGTTTCCGTACTCGCTTGCTGGGTTCTCTTTGATTTGTCTCAACAATCGACTCTAATGAGCTGTCACTGTTTACACTTGGGATATATTCTGATCCAGATTCTTCTGACATACTAACAGTCACCATAGTTGCATCGAGACCAGATTATGATTATACTTTTAAACACGCCAGGTTAATACACAAATAATATCAACCTTTTCCATACCTTTACCTACATAATGATTTTACGATTTGTATTGGCTTGTCAGTCCAAAGATTGAAAAAGTGTGATGGAAAGTCTTATTTCGTCGAAGCGTATGAACAGTAATAATTACAAATAATTGCTAAAGAGTGTTAATGATGTGTTGTTTATTTACCTAATAAATTAAACTTAAACAAAACTGTGTTTAATTGGATCACAATACAAGTATGCCTTACCATACTCATCTTATTCTACAAGTAAGTTCCTGTAAGTGTTACGAGTATCTGCCAGAATACTTAATATTAAATTATATACTTTATTTTAATTACTCGTTGGGTAGTGCTTACTTAGACACTATCATTTTACGTTATTTCGTATTATGTATCTGGCATAATTTATTAGCACTGCCCAGAACTTACTTGCTGATTATAAAACTGGTCCTTACTCACCAGCTGTTTAGTCAGGATCAATAGATGGCGCTGTCCGCTTTTGAATCGCGCTATAATTCGCTTTTTTGGAATAACTAATTGATTGAGGTGTCATAGATCCATTTTAATATTTTTTAAAGTAAATTAACCAGTACTTACTACGTAGTGCTCGCTCGAGACAAGTACCTAGGTAAATGAACTCTTACTTCTCTCCCCACGCTTCGCGCACCGCGGCACTAGCGCTGGATGCCTATGAATGAGGTGTGGGAAGAGTGGGGCATTGGAATGAGTGAGACAGAGCCGATTACGTAGAGATCGTTGAGAGTTAGATAGGATGCTTTTTAAAATAATTATTTCTTTTGTTAGAAAAAAATAAAATGATAACTAGCCATATTTTGTTTGGAAAAAATAATAGGGATATTTTTATTTTAATAAACAGAGACTCTGTGTAAGTCATGTCATCTGAAAGAAGGTGACCTTATATAGTAATTTTATTGTCAGAACTTGTACGCGATGTCTGTTTACCTTTTACATATGTAATCTCAAACCACTGTATGATATTTTCAGTGCTGCTATCCTTAGGAAGAACTTTATCTTTTAGTAAATCAAATGCATTTGGAATTTCGTCTGGTGGCAAGTATGTCAAAGCGATCAAGTGGCGTAATTTAAGAGCAAAACTGGCATCTTCAAAATATTTTTTCTGTAAACCATATTGCTGTATTCTTCGCCAAACATTCTGTCCTTAAAGAAAAAGACAGCTCTTGTGGGTGGCCTCAATAAACACCGACCTAACAGAGTTTATGACAGCAACTTAAAAATCTGTCATCACTAATTCTGGGGCCAAAAGATCTTCACCAAGAGAGTCTGCGTAGCATTTGAGTTGTTCGAAGAAATGAGTGTAGCATTCTTGAGATTTACTCGATAGAAGCGCATATACAAGAGGGACTGTTTTGGTATTATACCCTGCGTCACCAACGATTCCATGTATCGAATAAAGTTGTAAAAATAATACTGGGCAACACTGAAATGTCCCGTCCATTATCCTTATCGGCGATTCTTTCAGCAGCCGTACATTTTTTTTAATGCAAAATATTAGTACGCAACCAAAACGTGTGTTTGAAACTAAAAATGGTTCGTCATGAAACATCTTCAAATCATTTGGTACTTGAATTTCATCTACAGATTGTGGTTCTGGTGGTCTATTCTTTGCTCGGGATCGTTTTACCACCTGCCTTAATGTATTTTTATTGGGTAATTCAAATTCAAAATTTTTATTTCAGGCAGAGCCCATAATATTAGTAACAGTTTTTCTTAGAAATTAGTGTTAGTAACATAGAATAGTGGCCACATTTTACAATTTGGTATGGGATAAGACCCATCGTTGAAGAAGTGGTGACTCCCAACGATCCACGAATACCCTCAGGATAGTGTTGGCACTGCCGCGAAGACGTGACAGTGCAGATGCACATCGTTTTCTCATAATTGCTGAAAAACCATCAATTCGAGCCTCCGCAAACATACCAGATGCACTACTTCGCCACGGCAGCCCCAACAACACCCTGAAGGCATTGTTGTATTGGACACGTAAATCACTGTATGCCCGCCGAGTAAAATTAACCCACAAGCTGCACGTGTAGAAGGTTTGGCAGTATGCTTTAAACAGAGTTAACTTTACTGTCCTAGTACAACGTGCAAACCTGCGAGCCAACATGTTGCAGCGAACAGCCAGCGACCTACGCTCCCTATCAATATCTTGATTATCTCTACAATCCTCAGTAACCCAATGCCCCAGGTATTTGAAACTCTGAACCCGTTTAAGGGTTGTACCACAAAGGGAAATATCCGGTACTTGTGTGTAATTAATTGTTCCTGACTTAAATAATAGCCATTCACTTTTATCAGAGTTATACTTAAGGCCATGGGCCACTGCGTAGGATTCACAAACAGAAAGAAGATTCCGTATTCCACTGACAGATGGGCTTAGGAGGACCATATCATCCGCATAGCTGATGTTATTCATGCAAATTCCGTCAATGTGACATCCGATATTTGTGCTATTCAGCCCACCTATTAGCTGATTTACATATAGATTGAATAGTCGAGGAGAACTTAGGCCACCCTGTCTAACTCCACACTTCAAATCGTACATACAAGAATAAGCTCCAGCCCATTTAACTATATTTTTCTGGCTGCTATACCAGTACTTAAAAATTGACACAATCTCCCCAGGCACTGTGGTTTCATTAAAAAGTTTATGCCATAGCAGGTCATAATTAACATGATCAAACGCCCTCGACAAATCCAGAAAACAGGCAAATACAGGTGTTTTCCTACTCGTGTAGTAATGGACAGTCTGCTTGAGACACAATATAGCACTATCAGTGGATAGGCCAGGTCTAAATCCAAACTGGTTATCATAAAGCTCTATGTGATTAGCTAATATTTTATCAAGCAGACTGTCCAATGCCTTTGATATAATCGTTGCCAGTGATATAGGCCTGTAGTTGGAAATATCAGAAGCGTCCGCAGTCTTGTTCTTGATTACTGGTGTAACAATAGTTCTAGTAAGGTCTTCAGGTAGATAGCTGTGGCTAATACACAGACTAAAAAACATAGAGAGCACTCGAGGCAGGTGCGTACCTGCATACCTAAGGTGTTCGACGCTCAAACCGTCGTGACCAGGTGACTTACCTCTCACCATTCGCCGAATAATATCTTTAACTTCCCTGGCAGTAAAACTGATGGGAGGGTTCCCAGCACCAACGGCTCCAGCATCGCACATCCTTGGCAATTCCACTAACGGTGGATTAACTTTAAAGTGATTCAGAAAAGCATTAGCCACTGCTGCTGGCTCATGCACGCCCGCCACGCTCACGGGGAGGCCCGCCCTGTGCTTTAACCTATTGGTGGCTTTCCAAAATTTGGTAAATTGTTTTCGAGAATGACACTGAGCTATTCTATTCATCTTTATTTGTTGTTGGTTGTCCTGACAACATTTTAATTTAGCTTTAAATAGTTTTCTAGAATTGTACATTTGATCATAGATTGGGCCGGACCCAGGTTTCCCGTACAATAACCAATTCCGATAATGAAGCCTAGCCTCACTATGTGCGCCGCGAACGTGCACGTTCCATCCCGGTAAGTAGTTTCTATTCCGTCTATGTTTATTTGATACGTAGCATTGCTCAGAACCCTTCTTGAGAGTACTTATCAAATCTCTATACATATTATCCAACAATATACAATGTTCAGAATTATTGCATAACCTACCGGCGCAGTCACTACACTCACTGGGGAAATCAATTAGCCGTAGTCGAGCGTTACAATAGTCATGGTAATAATTAATCTGTCGTTTGTCCCTCTCACCCCAGATAACTTGGTTATCACAAGCAGAAGGATGCAAGATCTTAGGTTTAATTAATCTAATATCACACTCAACTAATAGGGGCAAATGGTCCGAAGCATAAACACCATAAAGAACCGATACGTTAGTCACCAAGGGCCTGGCTGCACTAGTCACCACACAATGATCAAGCCACCGGAGGGAACCATTTGCCGTACTTATAAAAGTGTACGTATCAGAAGGCAACACCTCCATATCAACGCATGACCAAGATTGTTCCGTGCAAACTGTTAGTAACTCACGTGAAAACCTGGTACCTGGATGGGCGTTGAAGTCTCCCAGCACAAAAACACTTTCTACGCCACTACTCTCAATAATTGAGCCCACTGCACTCAAACACTCTGTGTATTCTATAATATTGTCAGCACAGTCAGTGGGCATATAAACGGAGAAAATAAGCAACGAACGATTTTCTTGCACTATTTTTATGCACGCAATGCGATCACTGTTACAATTTATGACCGAGACCGAAGGAAACACTGCCTTCCTCCACAATAACGCCACTCCTCCAAAAGGTCTTCCTTTAAGAATTCCAGTAGAAACATCAACGGCCGATTTACCAGTGTAAGCAAAGTCCCTGCTAACGTTACCAAGAAAAGGCACGTCATGGGGCAGAAGCCAGGTCTCCTGCAATGCTATGACGTCAGCAAGGCCACATAGCTTCCGTACGCACTCAGCTGATCGGATAATATTTTTGCAGTTAAACGATAAACACTTTAGATTCCTGTCAAGCATTATGTGTTTTGTAATTTTTTGTCAGCAATATGTGAAATACCTTTATCTTTTTCCGACTTAAAGTAAATAAACCGTCTAAACTTTATTCCTTCAGGCCACAGCTTACTGTCCAAAAAGACATCCATTTTATTTTTCGACACGACTAATTTGAAAGCATTGTAGGGTCGTTCTGTCCTCATATGTATTTTTTCTAATTGTACAACTTCTTGTGTCATATTCAGGATGTATTTACAAATATCTTCTTCTGTAGTTTCTTTGTTTACGTTTGAGATAAAGAGTGGGCTCTTAGATTCCGCCGCTTTAAAGTTACCCGTGCTATTTAAATCCGCAGAGCCAGTCTTACCGTCTATCCGATTTTTATATCTCTTTCGTTGGACTTGTACCCAGTCATCATTAGGTTTACGATTAGGCCATACCCCTTGTTTCAAAGTTTCGGCCATTGTCGACTTAATAACAGCTGTGTCAGTTTGTAGTGTACTGTTTTCCAACACGGCCGCATTCAGATTTGTGTCCGAGTTGTCTTTGTCACACGGTGCATCTTGCGCACAAGGGCGAGCGAGAGAGCGATAAGTCGGCACATATTCGTTGCCACCGTGTTGAATTGGACCGTCTTGAGTTGCAGGCTCTGGCTGTAACGGCAATAAACCGAAAGGCCCGCTATCCATGGAATACCCGCCACCCCGGATTTTGTTGACGTTTGAATTAAACAACGGATTTGGAATATTAGCCTTTTGCATGGATATTTCTAGCTGCTCCTTTGTGACATAATCTTCTTTGATTTTCGTTATTTCGGCGCGTACAGTTAAGATGTCTTTTAACAATTTCGTGACATCTACATGGTCGAAGTTCACGGGTGGAAGCTTATGTAGGTCATAAGCAACAAACACCGGTAACTGGTCAGGGTCTGTTGTTTTAAAAAGCGAAATCATATCCTCCAAATCTTTCTGCTTCTTATCTTTGCGTCTTGAAATCAGTTTCTGACTTGTTTTGGTCGATACAAATAACAATTTCTTCGCTTCGTCGACCTCCTCAACAGAAAAGGCAGACACACAGATTCTAATTAAACTTTCGTTGTCCATTACGTCATGTCTGCTCCTCAAAAAAGCAAGAACTTCCGAGATCACAACATTGCAACTAGCACACTTTATCGTATTATTTACCGACATTGTCACACCGAACAGTGACCGCTCACGTCGCGAGCGCGCACCGGACTACTGTTATACACATGCACTACACATGCACTAGATGTTGGCACTATCTCTAGATTGCGGTTTATTATTTGACATGGTTTTTCCATTGTGTTTGTACTTGACTCTTTTTTCAAATTTTCTCTTAGACGGAGTTCATCAATAATACCTGCAAATACAAAAATGCGAATGTTTTTATGTAAAAAGAGACCAAGCGCAAGTAATTTCATTGAATCTGGAACTGGTCAACGACATTCGTTTCTTCATAGAACTGCCAGCCGACACAACATTTCGTATATCGCCGCTTCGCCAACAGAACCTTTCATCGGCGTACGATTCGTCGACAGCACAGGTCGTCATTAGACCTTTCGCCTACGAATGATTCACTAACCGATACTTCGTCAATTATCTATTCATCTTAGAACTATTCAGTTATGTTACTTTCGGATTTATGAAATTCAGCATTAGGATACATAATACTTTTAATAGTCGATGAAAATTGATAAAATAAAAGAAGATAGGAAAAAACATATATTGTTATGATCAAATTTATACTTACATCAGCAAAACTTTTGTGAGGATGAATGAAAGCAGATTGACTAAAAAGATATATATGGCGAGTATGAATGGAAATGTTGGAAGGGGAAGGCCTCGACGAACTTATCTTGATCAAATCGGGGAAGTTCTAAAGAAAGGTCAGGTCAAGAGTACCCTAAACCGGCGAACGTGTATGAAAAGATTAATGAATGTGGATGAAGCGAAAGTAGTCTGTAAGGATCGTAGCAAGTGGAAAGATGTGGTCTCTGCCTACCCCTCCGGGAAAAAGGCGTGAGTGTATGTATGTAAAACTTTTGTAATGTGCCAATAATTAAAATCTTTATTAATTAGATAGATAGATAGAATACTTAATCCCTCGATCGTGAGTTATTCCAGACACAATTGAAATCAATTGTTATCGCGGCACTCGCGTGCCTCCGGGGGGTTGAGGGATTATTAATAAAAACATGGTGATCAATACAATGACAAGTTTGATATTCATAATATCAATTCATAATATGAACTTATATAAATTAAATCTAAACATTAAACAAAACTTCTGATATCTTATAAATCAAAAATCAATTCCTAAACAGAAATAATGTTAAAAAATTAGGACAAATCATTTAGAAGAACGATGTATTATTTAATTAAGTGACAAATGTGAGCCCAGCCATTCAAATATGTTTTCATATCCATCGCTTGTTTCTCAGATAGATGTTGAATAATCCTTTCTTTATAAAGTGAACCACGCTTCCGCTTAGGCATTGGTTCAGAAGTGATTATACGTTCAACGATGGCTTCAGTATAGACTTGCTCTTTTTTAAATTCTATAATTGTTTTATATAAGTTCCATTTGCGCCGACCCAGTAAAGAGTTCCATCGATTATGCCATGATTCAAGGGCATTTTGAGACAATGGTATATGTTGAACAAGATTTTCGTGTATTGACCACATACGTGGTGGAAACCTGGGTAAAATTTGTTTCACTGTTATTTTTGAGCTAACTGTTTTTAACATATTTGTTGTGATTTTCACATAATATTTCTCGAACCATTGCAGGACTTCCTTTGCTTCTTCGGGGATAATTTCGTTTTTTATTATATCAAAAGCATCATCAATTTTATTTGGCTCTAAAAATGCCAGTGCACCAATGTGTCGCATTTTATGGGCAAATTCTGGGTCACTGCTGTAGCGTACAGTAAGACCAGATGACTGGACTGAATCTTCCGCCAAATGCTTTGGTTTAAATGGAAAAAACAAAGTTTATTGGCACAATTTGGAAAAACTTTTTTAATTGCATTTATTGCCGCTATCTCAAAATCTGTTAGTATAATTTGTGGAGCCAGATTTATTTTCAATGTATTTTTAGCAAATCTGAACAGTATTTCCAAAAAAATTCATAACATCGCATTGTTTTATGAGATAATAAGCCATAAACTAATGGAACTATTTTGTTAGTTCCTTCTTGTGTGCCGACCATTGCATGGACAGAATAAATCTTTTTTTTGTAGAAAAAACTATTACACACACATTGTTTTCCAAGAAATGACCGATTAAAAATTGTGCATTATTCATTGTGCTGTATTCCTCGGGTATTACAACATCCCTTATATTTTTAGGAATACTAGGCATGTTTTTATTTCTTTCACGATGAATCATTACACGCATAGCTTCTTTATTAGGCATGTGGGGGGCACTCGTACTCGGTATTTCTTGAATACAGCGTTGTACTATTTGTGAAGGAGTATCAATTGATGACCTCGCTTTTTTTTTATTTGCGATTTTAAATTTAATTATATTTTCTTCTCGGGACTTGGTAAATGAGCATGATCGTAGTTTTTAAGAAGAATGATGTGTTTACTGTTCACAATTTTAGTTTTAACACTAACTTGGCAACGGATCGAGTCTCTTCTCACACACCGCCAATAATATTGTTCGTCACGCTGTACGTATAAATGATATGCATATCCTTCATGAGTTAAAATATCTCTTCCACGACTGGACTTCACTATCTCACATTCACTCATTTCTATATTTTATGTTAACGGAACTGCTTACGACAACATCACATAACACAAAGAAATGCAACGCAATGACAAGAATATTAATAAATGTTGACCTACCCTCATAACCACATTTTATCAAACGGCACGGTTATAAGTAAAGTAATGATTTTTTCAGTTCATACATATCTATGTACATATATGAAAATCTAGTGATCTCACTAGATGGCAGTAGTGGTAGCAAAATACATTTATACAAAATGTTTATTACTTCCGAAAGTAACTTTATTTAACTTTTTTAATTAGATTTTGTTTTATCTTACTAATATTATTAATTCGACATTTAATAATATATTATGAATTAGATTGCTAGTTAATTAACAAATATTTCGATTCAATAATCGAGCACATTATAATAAAACAGTTTTACGTACATCTTCTTTTCTTTTTTTTTTGTGTAAACATAGTCACTTAAACATTTACTGTTTGATACAAAAGTATTGCTAATGTAAGTTTATATTACATTCGATCATAATAATAATATATGTTTTTTCCTATCTTTATTTATTTTATCAATTTTCATCGACTATTAAAAGTATTATGTATCCTAATGCTGAATTTCATAAATCCGAAAGTAACTTAACTGAATATTTCTAAGATGAATAGTTAATTGTCGAAGTATCGGTTAGTGAATCATTCGTAGGCGACAGGTATAATGACGACCTGTGCTGTCGACGAATCGTACGCCGATGAAAGGTTCTGTTGGCGAAGCGGCGATATACGAAATGTTGTGTAGGCTGACAGTTCTACGATAAAACAAATGTCGGTGACCAGTTCCAGATTCAATTTCATTCGATTAAAGGAGATGTCCCATAATAGGCCCAGACATAGTACACCATTTACAAAAATCAAGAAAAAATTATTGATTCTGGGAAAAATACATATAAATTTATATAACATATAATTTAGTGGTTCAAAAATAAACAAGATCGAATAATTTATCAAACTTCATAGGCATTCCAAAATGGCGTCAATCTAAAAAATCTTTAAATGTCAGTAGCTGTCAGATACCCCTTGTCACTTTGGCATAATCATTCACTTCAAGTTTTTGTTCTGCTTGTCGCGTTTTAAATGTAGTTAATTATAACGACCTCATTTTCGATTTCTGGATTTGGTATTGATTGACACATTACTTTCATAATGTTTGTTGTTACTACAGCAAGCGATGGCACTCGACTCCTAGATGCGCGATTATGAAGCCAAAACTGACAGATGTCATCAGAATGTCATCTTCCGCCATGATGGTTTTGTTTTGTATTGCTATTTTCTTACTTAACTCTTTATTTGAACCACTTAACGAAGCCATTTTAAAAGAATTGGATAATAACAAAATCTTGTAGGTGTATTGGTCTATCTTTTGGTGGGGTGTACAGGTTTTGGGCCTGGCCTCCATACAATTTGGGACATCTCCTTTTATTTTCCCTACCAGGTTGTGCAGCATGATTATGATCTGTCATATTGTTCTTTATTACGTGCTTAAAATCACAGATCACACCTGGTACAAGTACTACGACGTGTTTTTTTACACAATACCAGTAGTGCACGCCTTTATCTTCACTTTATTCTTCACCATTTTGTAACCGTTTTTTACTAAACATTGCTTATTATTATGCGTTGTAGCTAATATAATTTCGTCCATTTCCGTAAAGAACATGTGTTGGAGGTTTTATAATTACCTTATTAAACCTCTGTGTAATCCTGGCCGACTGCCAAAACGTCATTGTTTTTATATTGACTTTCTATTAGGTTATGTGCTCATCATGTAAATAGTTTTTCCGTTGATATAAAGATGTCGGAAAGTTCATATCATACGAGTAGTTTCCCTTGTGAAAAATTACGCGGACGTGAAAATTACGTCGAATGGAAATTTGTGATGAAAAATGCACTTATTCACGACAATTTATGGAGCAGTATATGTGGATATGCCAAGGATGATGCCACAACGTCTGAGGTAAGAGATAGACGTGACGAAAAAGCAAAAGCAAAAATTTGCTTGAGCGTCGAGAAGTCTTGTTTCTCACATTTAATGTCGGCTAATACGGCAAAAGATGCCTGGAATGCACTAGAACGTGCTTAGGATGACAAGGGTCTCGGTTCAAGAGTGAGAACACTCCAGAACTTATGCACTGTCAAACTAGAGAACTTCGGTAGTTTGGAAGCTTACGTCAATGAAATTTTATCGCTAGCACAGCAATTGGCGAATATGAATAAACCAATTGATGAAGAGTTTCTTGGTGCACTGATGCTCAAAGGTTTACCGGCAGAGTACGAACCCATGATCATGGCATTAGAGCATTCGGGTGCTGCTATTACGGCCGATCTTGTCAAATCAAAGCTGCTGCAGGATCAACGGTGGACTACTCGTGGAGATTCGAGAGAGTGCTTGTCTTCAATGAGAATATGCGCTACTACGAGTGACTCCGGAACGAAGAAAGCGCAACAGCACGAGGCTGAATCAAAAACGAAGAATGTTTCTGGTCGTAAGAGAGAACCGTGGTGCTGGAAATGTAGACAAAAAGGTCATCTGAAGAGAGACTGTCGGGTAGAGATTGCTTTTTCAGGAAAGCTTGTACTGTCGGCATATAGTTCTAGAGCGGACTCGGATTCGTCGTGGTTCATTGATTCGGGAGCAACAAATCATATGACTAGCAGGCGCGATTTGATGATAGTAGTGTATTATTGGGCACTCTGTCCCACCAGTCGTTCGCTTCGCTCTCGACCGTTCGCTGCCGCTCACTCTGGTAGGACAGATTAGCCCAATAATACAATGAAACCCGTTTTGTTCGTTCTAATTCACATTTTTCATTCGCTTCCTTCGTTCGCTCAATCAAAGAGCAATAATAATTAAAAAACTAATCAACATCCAAAACAAGTTAAAAGATTTAGCTGTACGCTCCCTATATAATGTTTACACATCGTGGCATCAATCACGCATAAATAAAATTACTCTATAATAGAGTAGTCAGTTTGTTAACACTTACGCACTACAGTGGACGAGTTTGCAACCAAGCTATGAAATTTCTTAAACAGAAAGAATTATTAAAGTTGGACTGTATTTGTCCTGTATCAACGAGTAACGTTAAGCGACATGGGAAGTTATTACCAAATACAATTCGTAGCATTGTTTGCGGTCCCTCTAACTGTGGAAAGACCAACCTAGTAATTAGTTTGTTGTTACACCAAGACGGACTACGTTTCCATAATTTATATGTGTATTCCAAATCTCTGTATCAACCAAAATACTTGTTTTTAGAAAAAGTATTAGAGAAGGTTGCTGACATATCTTATAACAAGTATAATCATAATAGTGAAATCTTAAGTCCACACGAAGCTTTACCTGAATCAATTATAGTATTTGACGATGTTGCATGTGAAAATCAGAATAACATCCGAGACTATTTTGCGATGGGTCGTCATAAAAACATTGACTGTTTTTATATTAATCAAACATATACTAAAATACCGAAACAATTAGTAAGAGATAATGCTAACCTTATTATATTGTTTAAACAAGACGATATTAATTTAAAACATGTTTACGATGAACATGTTGGGTCTGATATGACGTGGTCTCAGTTTCGTGAAATGTGTTCAACTGTGTGGAGTAAGCCGTATAATTATGTCGTCATTGATAAGGATTGTGATCGAAACAAAGGCTGTTACAGAATGAAATTCGACACATTCATAGTAGTTGATTAAAGGTTTCCATTATAAAGCTGCTAAATACATTACCATGAATCAGTTTTATTTTAGATGTCAAACAGAGAGGAATCTTTAACAATGGATCGGAATCTGAAGGAACAAATAGTAAAATCTGCATCGGCTGTAAAAAGAAAAATAGAACTGATAAAAGAGTTAAAAAATACCAATGATCTTGCTCTTGAAACATTGTTCAAACCAATTATGAACCCGCTGAAAGAGTTGTCAAGTAAAACTGAAGGGAAACGTCAAATAGACGATGAAATTGAGCAGGAAAAAAATGTGAAAAGAACTAAGCACACAGAAAGCGAATCATCAAATACTTCAAATGAAGATTTTGATTATTTAAAAAAGATCCACGATAGTGAAACCTCTGATAATGATGCTTGTAAAACACCTAATAAAACTCTTACTACGTCTCCCTTTGAGGATAATGAAGTCAATGATAACTCGTTTAAATCTCTTCAGTCATCGCCAAGTATTGAAAGTGATTCTTTATCTTGGTCCATGTCATCTGAAGCTATGCAAGATGTACCTTATGGTGTTAGAAATGTGAAGGGAAAACTTTTGCTTGGTAATACCCGTGTTTATGATGATAATCGCATCCTGAAAATCGGAAAACGTAGCTTGAAAAAAACTCTAGGCTTAAAGGAATTATTATATAAAAAAACACCAAATTTTGATTCTATAACAGAAGTAGACTTACAAAATTATAAACTGTTACTTATGGATACCAATGCGCACAAACGTAACTTTGATCCATCCAAACCAATCAACAGTAACAAAGGGTTTAAATATATGCATGTAATAAGACCACTGTTTAAGTTCTCCAGAAGCCACACAAGTAGTATGGAAGAACTCGCACGAGGAGATGGTGTTGATATTTTAAAAGCTGTTAAAAAGGATACTGATTTGGTTTACTGGAATGATCCAAACGAGTTAGTGGAAAGATTAAAACTGCTACTTGCGTCATGGGCAGCTGGCAATAATGGGGTACAAAATGAAATTTATTCAATATTTGAAGAATTGCATGAAGCTGGTATCATAAAAGAAATGAAATATATAAAGCTACCATCAGGAAAACTAAGCAGTATCATTGAACTGCAGAATCGGATAAGACGGCAATGAATATAGATAAATTCGGTCATCACGTTCATAAGCGTTTACGATTTTCTAACATTACTGACATTTTTACCGATGCATTAGTAAGGTCAGATGTGGGTGACTTTGATTTGAAATTATCAAGATTGAAAGGACTAAAAATTCCTGAAAAAGAAGACGAGGCTGTTAATAAAGAATATGTGGATAAATGTGTTGAAGAACTAACAAATGAAATAAAAACCATTCATAGTAATGTCAAGAATTACCTTAATAACTTAGAAAGGTTAACTACTAAAAACTTCAGTGCTTTGTATTACACAAAGAAAGAAATAGATCTCATGATTGCAGGAAATTCTGCTAAAAATGAGTAAACAAGATATTGTGAATGAGCTTCACAAAGCAGCGAGAAGAAATTTCTCTCGTAGACATACAATCATTAAAGGATTAGATGATTTATGGCAAGCTGATCTTATGGATTTCCAGAAATACTCATCATTGAATAAAGGATATAATTATGTTTTAGTGGTCATTGATGCCTTTTCTAAATATGTTTGGGTTAGACCATTGAAGTCAAAATCTAAAACATGTGTTACCAAAGCAATGCATAGCATATTATCTAAATCAAAACGAAAGCCTAAACATTTACAAACAGATCATGGTAAAGAGTTTTATAACAATTCTTTCAACCAGTTAATGAAAAATTACAAAATAAACCATTATTCCACCTACTCTGTCAAAAAAGCATCTATAGTAGAAAGAGTTATAAGAACTATAAAATCAAACCTTTACAAAAAATTCAGCCTTAGTGGACGGTATCAATGGGTTCAAAGTAATTTAGAATCTGTTGTAAATCATTATAACAACACCGTGCATCGCATTACTAAATTCAAACCAGTCGGTGTAAATCATTCAAATGAGATTTTAGTTAGGTCTAACATTATCAACCAAACTCAGCAACCAAAAATAATTCGTCAAAGATCAAATTTCAAAGTTGGCGACTTTGTGCGTATAAGTAAATATAAAGGAGATTTTTATAAGGGCTATACCCCTAATTGGTCCACAGAAATTTTTCGCATAGTAAAAATTAATGAAACCAATCCCTTAACCTACCAAATAGCAGACAAACGTAATCAAACTATTCTAGGTACTTTTTACGGGTATGAGCTATTAAAAACTATGTTTCCAGACCTCTACCTTATTGAAAAAGTTATAAAGAGAAAAGGAAACAAATTTTTCGTTAAATGGTTAGGATTAAGTGATAAAGAAAATAGTTGGATTAACAAAAGAGAAATATTGGATTAAATTTGTATATAAACAAAGCGTGAACACTTGTTATGCACACTTTATTCTTATCGATGAAGGCAGGCAGTGGCATAATAAATAAGTTAATAGATCGTTTACCTTTCGAGTTACATTTACCCGGATATCAATTTTGTGGTCCCGGTACAAAACTTCGAGAACGGATACTTAAAGGTGAACGAGGGATAAATCAATTAGACAAAGCTTGCATGCACCACGATATTGCTTATATTAATAAAGATTCAGAAACTCGTCGTAAAGCAGACTTAGAACTTTTAAACATGGCTAAAAGAAGATTGTTATCGAAAGATGCGAGCAAGGGAGAAAAACTTGCATCGTGGATAGTAAAAAATGCTATGAAAGCAAAAGTTCGAGCAGGCAGTGGCATTAAATCATTTAAGAACGGAATTAAAAAAATACAATCTCAACTAAAAAAACTGAAATCCAATGATCATACTTCAGCAATAAAGTATGCTTACGCAGCGGCAAAGAAATTATTTAACAATAAGAAAAGAATACGTTTACCACGTATTATTCCTCTACCAAAGTGTGGTGGAATTTTACCGCTCATTCCTATATTCGCGGGATTGTCAGCTTTGGGTTCGCTGGCTGGAGGAGCAGCGGGTATAGCAAAAGCTGTGAATGATTCTAAGGCCGCACAAAAGACTCTCAAAGAATCTGAAAGACATAACAGAATGATGGAAGCGGTAGCTCTTGGAAAAGGATTATACATAAAACCTCATAAAAAAGGAGCAGGTTTATATCTCAACCCGACAAAAAACTAATTAGCAGGCTACCTAGACGTGCGCTCACTAATCTAGACATTTTAGATCATGCTAGTGATATTCCTTACTTTCGTGGTGTTTACATGAGAGATACTTTACCATTCAAACCTAGAAAGATAGAATGTGGAATTTTAAATTTGGATAGCAACATAAATCCTGGCACGCATTGGGTAGCCTTTGCCAAGCAAAACAATTACGTAGAATACTATGATAGTTTTGGTAATTTGAAACCACCATTAGAATTTGTCAAATATATGCATCCTTTACAAATAAATTACAATTATATAAGACATCAAGCTTTCGGTACTACAAACTGTGGTCATTTGTGTCTAAAATTTTTAAGAAATTATTGGGAAAAGCATTTATATAATGAATGGTTTAAATAAATATATCAGTATAATAATGTCTTTCACTGTGTCCATAACTGGGAGTGGGGCTTCCTTGACAACAAACTATTCCCCAACTTTAGAACTTCGAGGAGACTATGAGTGTGGTCTTTTATATTTTTCAACGTTCAATTCTATTCCTAACATAGATGAACGAAACAATAAATTTTACTATGGTGAAAATGAAATCATCGAAATACCTGAAGGGTCTTATGAGCTTCAAGATATTTGTGATTATTTAAAAAGCAACATCGAGAACACTGTACTAAAACTAACTTGCAATAATAATACATTAAAAACACATATGTTTTGCTCCAAAGATGTTCATTTCAATAGAAGCGGCTCACTAGGTAAAATTTTAGGTTTTGGAATGAAAACAATAAACGCAAATATAAGTACCGATTCAGAATATCCTGTAAGCATTCTGTCAACTACTATCGTGCGGATCGAATGCGATGTAGTTAGTGGATCATTTGTTAACGGAAAATCTAGTCACATAATTTACGAATTTGTGCCGAATGTACCACCTGGCTATAGAATAATTGAAATTCCCAAAAATCTGATTTATTTTCCTGTCAATCAAAATTCTATCAACGCTATTAATATAAGACTGTTGGACGCTGATAATAAAGAGATAAATTTACGTGGAGAAGAAGTGCAACTATATTTACACTTCAAGAGAAAATGATAAATTTCAATAAAAACCCACCCACGTCAGGTACACAAATCATTACAAAAGGGACATCTCACAAGGGCGCACCACTTCAAAAGAAAAAGAAGCTTACCAAAACTAACAAGGAATTCCTGAAGCTAATTGGTTTAATATAATGAATATCTTAAATATATCTCAACAAACATCATACGACAACAGTATTGAAAGTTTTGAGTATCACTCGTACAAACCATACGTGACAAGTTTCAACAAGAATGACGAAATAAGAATTCCTATTAATCAACAAGACCTGTACGTGCTACCCTCACTCAGCAGTTTATATATCGAGGGAGAAGTGAACATATTCAATAGCACTACTAAAGAAAAAGTATCAAATGTACATTTCATAAATAATCCTGCATTATTCTTATTTCAAGATATTCGATACGAATTGAATGGAATAGAAATAGATAAAATTAAAAATGCAGGTGTGACTACCACAATAAAGTCTTATCTATCCTTAAATGAAAACGAATCAAAATATGCTCGAGTTTGGGGGTGGTCAACAAAGGGTACAAGTAATGCAGGTGGTGGATCATTTTCTGTGTCCATTCCTTTAAACAAAATATTAGGCTTTGCAGAAGATTATGAAAAAATTATAATGAATTGTAAACACGAGTTAGTGCTTTTAAGAAGCAACACGAATTTGAATGCGATTAAGTTAAACACAGGAGAGGTACTGGATAATATTATAATTAGCAAAATTATTTGGAGAGTGCCTCATGTTAAAGTGTCCGATCGTGAAAGAATAAATTTATTAAAATACTTAGAGAAAGATAGACCTATCCCATTAGCATTTCGTAGTTGGGATTTGTATGAATACCCATTACTACCTAAAACACGAAAGCATACATGGTCTATTAAAACTTCATCTCAAATCGAGAAGCCACGATTTATTGTAGTTGCTTTACAAACAAATCGAAAACATAACAGTCAATTATCAATGGCTGAATTTGATCATTGTCACGTACGTGATGTAAGAGTATTTTTGAATTCGTCATATTATCCATACGAAGGATTAAATGTTAGTTTTGCAGATGATAAATTTACTTTATTATACGAGCAATACACGAGATTTCAACAGTCGTATCACGGACGTCGATCAGAGCCCTTAATGAATCTAAAAGAATTTAAAGACGTTGCTCCTATGTTTGTTATTGACTGTTCACGACAACACGAAACGTTGAAAGGATCTATTGACGTGAGAGTTGAAATAGAAACTGATCAAGAAATACCTGACCAGACAGCTGCTTACTGCTTGATCTTAAATGATTGTATATTTGAGTACAAGCCCTTGAGCAATATAGTGAAGAAACTATCATGAATAATCATACAATAATCGTGGATTTACAAGGGTTCAAAAACAAGGATAATGTATTCTTGGTTAAGGAAATGGCAATAGCCACTCTGGAGTACACCCATATATTTTTAATAAAACCTCCATATCCATATTCAGCACTGAGTGATGAAGAAAAAAAACATGTTCATTGGATAGAAAGGAATAGGGGTTATCGCTGGAGCGAAGGTTATATAGACTTTAGAGAATTTCATAGAATTATAAAACCTTTTTTGATAGACAAGAAAATAATCGTAAAAGGTGAAGAAAAAATTAAGTGGGTGGAAGATTTATGTGGACATAAAAATATTTTAGATGTAAGTTATACGGGTATACCAAATTTAAATATTTTAAATGAATTGTTTGCTAAAAATATGTTTAATTGTTTGTCTCATAGTAAAATATGTGCTCTAAAAAATGTACTATGTATCAAAAAGTGGTGTTCTATAAATAAACATACAATTTAATTTATTTATGAATACACAAGCTTTGTATCTACCTTTCCTATTAAAATGTGTTTTTTTTTTGTATTACGTATTTAATATATTTTTATTATATAACTAACTCAAAAATAATTTCTGCTTTTTATTTCTCAACCTATTTCAATACTAAATTAAAATAGTTTTGGATATTTGAATAAAACTCAGGAAGTACATTAAACATGTTTTTAATTAGTTAGTTAATGTTACAAATATTAAAACTAGTTTTACATACTAAAAACTTAAAAATAGTTATTATAACTGTATCCACAAATTTTTTTCGAAATATTATTTATGAGGTTCTCGGTTTGATTCATTATTTCATCATTGTCATCTTTTACTATGTATTGCGAACTCAAGAACACACTGTCATCCTGTACACAATCACTAATTTCAGATTGCGAACTAGACAAGTCTAAAATTTCTATTTTTATTAATCGTCGACCCTTGCTTGGAACACTTTTCACTACAAATGATTGAGCTCTATTTCGCTTTCTGGTAGAAGAAGATTCAGCAGCATTATTTCGCCTCCGCTTAACTTTTGTTTGACACCGTTGTTGACCTTTGTGGTTTGCTTCTTGATGAGATTTCACTTTTAAGAATTCTTGAGTAAATCCCAACAGTGGATCTTGAGCGTATTGATAGGGGTCCGAAAATTCTTGAGGATTACAAGTAGGCGAGCAGTCTTCGTCCGAAATGGAGGCGATATTATGGAGTTCCGAAGCCTGTAGAAAGATAATAAAATTAGTTACATTAAAATACAAGTACAGCAAAGAAACTAATGATTAGTGATAAAGTGTAAGATGTAGAAAAGTAACTTACCATAGTGTTTTTTGGCAAAACGAAGTTTTTAAAGTGACTAATAAAAATATGTGAAACGAGTGCGACTTCTATCAAATCTAGCTAAGGAATGAATAGTGCCTATTTACACCAAGTAGTTAGTATTTAGCTTATTTGTATTTTTTACCTTTCGCCTTCGATTTGCATTTCATTCAACTTATTGCAACAATACGCTAAGTATTGAGTTACCTATACCTATCAGCTGGTGCATAAAATCAAGTCACAACTTGATTTTGTCTATGTCAGCTATAAAATCTGAGCATCGATGTTAGCCTATTATAATGTAGTAGGTACTGATGTTTGCTTACTCGTATTTTTATACCTTTCGCCTCTTTCACACTTATTGTGTTTAACACTTATAACAATACTCTAAGTATTTATTTTTAATTTTTTTATTAATATTAGGTAGACCAAGATTTGCATTAACATCATGTATATTTAAATAACAATATAAGAAATCACTCATAGGTACACACAAATAGAAGCAGAACATAAAAACCACATCAAGTCACAAGTATACTTTTTTTCATTAGAATTTGATTTTACTGTGAATGTATATTGACCAAACTATTCACAAAATTATGAAATAAATGTAAATTCGGTTCAACAAATCTACAGCTCAACTTCCTAAAAGGGAATGATAAGGTTTAAAGAGATAAATGAAATAAAATGATTTGATAATAAGACATTTATTAAAGAAAATTAAAATTAACTTAACATAACTTAAATAACTTTACTAATCTAATCTAATAACAAGTTGTATATTATCTAGGTAACTGTTACATATTTTTTAAAAATGAAACACTACCCCATGCTTTGGTCTCTATGTTATTATGCGAAATCAAACGTTTATCATCATTAGCAGATAGCGCAACTTTATTAACGCTTTGCGTAAATATTTGGTGTTTAATTGATTTAAACAATATGTTTTTTTTTCGTATAACATTTTTATTCAACAGTACACTCTCATAGTCAAACATTTTCAAATCACGAATTACACATGACTTGACCCCTTTCGCCTTTTTAGTGACTTTGTCTTCTGATTTTATACAATACAATTTGGATCGCAATCCAACAAAATCTGTTATAATTTTTCCACCCATCTCATCCTTGAACAAACCAGGGATTTTTTTGTTTTGTTGTGGAATATTGAATACATTATTTATGTCATAATTGCTGCTGTCTATGTAACTTAAAAAGTATTTTTTTAAGTCTAAATAAAAATCTTTAGTATCTATAACATAAATAAGTGAATCCGTATCCGTATAACATAGTCGCACGTTTTCCTTATAAAATGGTTTAACGATGTTATAATGAAAATTATACATATGAGATTTAGATAATTCTAAAACAGTAAAACCAATGTAGATTGGTTTATCCAAAACTATTTGGTTTGGTTTTAATTGTATCGCAACTAAATTTTCTGTAAATACAGTAGAACTGTGGAAATAAGGATTAGCTATTAATTTCACTGCTTGCGTAGACTTTTTCGTCGTATTGTTCGAGTCTTCCCATTGGTTTACTAACTGAACATTTACACGTTTTTCAGTATTTTCTAATGTTTTACCAAATACGCTATTATTTAAAAGCTTAAAAAAGTCTTGTTCAAAAGCACTCTTCGCTTTTTGACGCAATTCCGTGTTCAGTTCAATATAGCGTTTTAAATATTGGCTTTGTCTAAATGTAATGACTCGGTGAATTTTACGTAAGATTAATCCATGCTCCATACATTTTTTTAAATGAACATAATGAATTATATAATTATATTTATTATATAAGTTTGGAATTAGCTTTTTTGTTTTACCACCAGGTGGGATACATTTTTCAGGGCAAAATGGTAAGTCGTTATGTTCACGATGTGAGTATTCAGGGTACAACAGATCAACTTCGAGTATAAATCCCCAGTCTGCGTCATCATCAATACTTTGTATGTCTAATAGAGCTATCTCGTTATTATCTAAAAATCGAAAGTTAGAAAATGGTAGTGATTGACACATACTGTATCCATACAAGTTATTGCAATCTAAGTATGCTATATAAGAATCGGGTTTCGATTTGTTGTAATTAGACATATATTTATGGTTAGCTGTAGCCGAACGATGTACACACACGCACACACCTCCTCTGATCCCATCTTGAATCATTCGTATGATAGCTAAGTCTGTGATAAGCTCGAGTTGCACTCCTGTTTTAAGTAACATTGCGTCGAACGATAAACTAGGCGCTGTTATGTAAAATGCTGGATCTAATTTATAATGCTTTTTGCATGTTTTTCGAAAACTTTGAAATATATCAGTTAACAAAAGAACGTCTGTTTTCAAGTATAAATCAGTATACTCCCCTAAATTTTTTATATTAAATTTTAACCAAACACTCTGTGCATGTTTATAATCAGAATCGGAAATACTTTCGTTAGTTATAGAGTTAAAAAAGTTTTTTTTCATTGGTAATAATGTTTCCTTATAACAATCCCAATTAGTCATATAGTCATAAGGATACACACCTTTTCGCGTTAATAAGCGAAACTGCTCGTCGTCAGGAAAATGGGATTTCAGACTAGTAAAATCATCTTCTTCCATTGTTTTAGCTAGTTTGTCTAAGCTTGTTCCCAAAAAATGGTAAGAATCTAAAAAACGTATCTGTACATACTCGTCTTTATTCACGTGTATAAATTTAGAGAAAGATATATATTTTTCTTTCGTTTTAGGTAAAATGTTAATTTTTCCAGGAGTTTCCCCCAATTCTTTTATAAAAAGGTGACAGTCGTAACCAGAAAGGTTATGGAAAAAAATTGGAATGAATTTTGGAAGTTTAAACTGAAGATTACAGTGACGATGAGCAGCACCACGATAACGTCCTGTCATATGACAATGATCTCTAACTTTGTATCCCCACAAAAAGTGTTCACAAATATGACAACGACTAGCTTTCTCAAATTCAATTGCATCCTGTTTTGTAAACACCATCGGTATATTTTGTTTAAGTTTGTCGTATATGTGAATGACATCTTTCTGCAACAAGTTTATGAATTTAGCAACGCAATCTTTACCGCGATGAGAGACAAAGCGATTATAACTCTCATCGACTGTGGAAACGATATTAGGTATACGCAAATGCAACTGGTACGTGTCGCTGTAAATAAAAAGTGTTTGATGTATTTGGTTCGCTATCACTGTGTTGCACTGGTTCCAACATTGTCTCAAAATCAGCATAAATGGCAAAAGGAACGTTTTGTTTTCTTTCAAAATTTTTGAACTGAATAACTGAACCTTTATCGGGTAACACAGTTACAACTCCTCCGCACAGGTGATTTTCGCGTTGATCTGAGTTAGGAAAGAATAGCAAACAACTTTCACAAAGATAAATCTTTCCGTGGTGTTTAGTCACCTGAGATCTCACAAGTCGAGGTAAATCTTTAATCAAACAGTAATGGGTTGAAGTATTATTTTCAAGAAGCAGCAAATGAATGCGTTTAGCGCTCTTGGAATTGACCTCAGATTTATAAAGTGGACCGATAATACTTTTACCATTATTAATTCCATAAACATTAATGCTAAGGTTTGGATTATTTCTCTCAAAAACAGCTAAGTCCGTAAAGTTTACTGGAAATGAAATACCTTTCACGTTTAAAACGTCTCGAAAGTGTGGGTACG
Organism: Anania crocealis; assembly: GCA_949315895.1. Classification (NCBI taxonomy): domain Eukaryota; kingdom Metazoa; phylum Arthropoda; class Insecta; order Lepidoptera; family Crambidae; genus Anania; species Anania crocealis. The sequence continues at coordinate 5,658,027 of OX438880.1, forward strand.
AAGAAACCCGTTCCGGGTGTTTAGTAGCAGGGTATAAGGCTGCAGTCACACACCACAAAAAACAATATTCATCCTTATTTTTGATATTTAAACATGCTTTTTTACTTTGAATGAATTTAGGTAAAGATATAAAACCCGATCCACTAAGAGGTTGATATTTATTTACATTGACTTCTAGATGTGAAGTACTTAAAAAAGTCCACCCACTATCTTTTTCTTCGAAATCTTCGAGTTTTTTTAATAACTCACATTCGACATTTGCGTACAATGTATCAAAATCGTAATTAAAATAAAAATTAGAATTTTTTGTGCTAAATGATTTCATTGTTTCTACATATGGTTCACTTTTAATCACAAGGAAATTACAAAAAAATTCAAAGTTTACTTTAATACACGTATGTATTTGTAACGAACGGCTCATTAGTGATCTAATTTGTTCTTTAATGTTATTTAAAAATAACTGAGGTGAGTTTTTTGCCTCATCGCTTAAAGCTTCAACTCTATAACTCGCTATACGACCCTTGAAAGCAGACTTAATTAACTGTACGTTGTCACCAATAGGAACAGTACTATTATTTTTATGTGTGTTGCTACGCACATGTCCTGTCCATCGTTTCCTATCTACTGTAACGTTACAAAGTGAACAGTATGACATTCTAAGTAGTAGTAATATAAAATAAAAATTAATTATGTATTACTAAATCTGTAATTAAGTGCTAATATGAAAAGGAATTAGGCTATAATAGCAATTACCTAATTAATTATTACTAATTAAAAATAACCCCAAAGTAAATTACCTATGCTCAATACAAGAATAAGATGTATTTATAAAAGGATTAAGGTTTTAAAAAACAGTTACCTAGAGATACCCTAATATTTATTGTTATAACAAAGGTATTGCCCAATTAATAGTAGGTCTTAAAACAACTAAAACTTATTTGTCTACATACAAATGTGGCTCGCTCTTAAATAACGAGTTTGCGCTTTTAACTAAATTCTGAATGCCGCGCCACTGGTCGGACTCCTCGCTGGTTTGAAATTTAATTCGTACCAGCGCTTTCTTCCATAGGTTCGCTGGTTCGATGTCTATTGCGTCCGAAGATTCATATATTTTCAGGTCTACGTAATAGTTACCAGACGTTTGTGCTGTTCGACGCTCGTTCCCGTTGGCCACTCTGTTAATAAAGTAGGATGGCAAAATTTTCTTTGTTGAAGACGGTACTTCTTCCTCCTCTCTACTGCTACCGATGCCGAAGAGCTCGTAAATCTTGCTTTTCCTGTAAACATTTTTGTATATATTAGCAAGTAAGTAATAATACTCGTAGTAAGTTATACCTATCTTGTTTTACAATAAAATTAGTTATTAATAGGGGTTAAAGTATGATATTGAATTTTTTAATTCAATGATTATTTATCTACTTTTACATTTAATATTAATAATTAATACTTTATTTGATATTTTAGCAACTTAATTGCACTTATAATATCAGTATATAAACTTGAAAAATTTTGTCTCAGGCGGGACTCGAACCCGCAATTAATACTTCTTGCAAACTAATTATGACCATAAGAATTTCACAAAAAACTACTTTGTTAAATAAATTTAACTACGTATCAAAGTTTAATAATTACCTTAATGGTTCATTTGAGGTTTTACGCTTCTTGCCAGCAGAAGATGTTTTTTTAGTTTTTGATCGCCCTGTTGGCTTCCTGGACGCCGACTCGCCTTCACTCTCCGAGTCCGATATGATGCGCTTGCTTTTTCTAGCGCGTGTAGGTTTTTTCGGCGGCACCTCAGATTCAAACTCTGAGTCTGATCGGTAGATCTTGCTGGCTTTGCGCACTGAGGTTGATTTCTTCTGAATTTCACACTCGGAGTCCGACCTAAAACAGTTGCAAACATTATTATTTTATTTAAAAAATTGTGACCACACCATATGTTGCGGGAACTGTGTGCTTACTCGGTGCGAAATTGAAGAGGTTTCTAAGACAATTTTTATAAGTACTTGTAAAATAATCTAATAAAGAAAAACCATTAAATCACTGGAAAAATACACGAGAACAACGCCGTGGGTGGTAACTAGTTTAAAATAAAATCACTTACTTACATTATCACTTCTTTGTTCCTGAAGAGTCCAAGAGATAGAAATTGTAGACTGGAGACCACTGTTTCGCAACTGTGAGCTAATGAAAATCGATGAAAAATTTAGGCTATATATACGCATAAATTGGTATTGTCATCAAAATGTATTAGTGTATATTAACTAATATTATGTATTCATTAGTGTGTGTAAAAGTAAAAAACGAAAACCAAGCATAAGTTGTAATGTGATATATTTAAATTATGCTCATTACAGTAAACAGGGTTAGGTAGGTACTTACTTGACATTCTTTGTTACAATATTTTTATATTTATCCAAGGTAAATAAGAAATAGCGTAAAACCCTAAAACTCAATTATTACAGTTATTTTTAGTTCTGCAATTACGATGTCTATTGTAAATGTGATTGGTGAACTAGAAGATGAAAAAGTTTATGGTTCAACTCCCAGTCGACTCAAATTAGAAACAAAAACGAATTAGAACGTATTTTAAATCGTTACATTATTTTAGCCTTAGACAAAGTACTTTCTAAAAAATATGTTTATGCGATTATACCTTTTTGCAAGTAACCTAGATAAAATAGGATTAAAGAATAATATATTTGACAAGCAAATCAACAGTATGATTACTAACTTGTTAAAATATTGAACTTTGGTCGTAATAATGTAAATTGTAAAACGCTTGCTATGCAGAAAAACAAAATTGTGTACCAGTGAAAGATATAAGTAGTTAGAAGCTACGTTTTGTAGACACAATTGTATAGAAAATAAAAATATGAAAATCTTTCACAGGTAAAATAATATTACGAAATATCGTTTAAACTTTATTATTTACTAAAATAACCAGATATATATTAGTTAGTAATTTATTATATTTACAAGAAGCAATTTGACAATAAATGGATACTTAAAACAAAACTACAAAATCATTTTTTCCCTTTGCTATGTTATAAATTCAAGTAATCTAATTTTATATTATTTTCATAAAACAAACTTAATTACATTATATTCACTGTATATAGGTGTACGTGTAGCATAGTAACAGTAAAGTGGAACACAATCCTATCGCATAATGCTGCACAAGGTAAATGCGATGACGTCGGAAAGCGCATCTAATATCAACGTTGCCGTGTTAATATAGCAACAGTGATTATTTTAACAAGAAATGGCTTGACTTATAGCGATCTCAAACCATCAACCGAATGGTTCACTGCTAGTGAACGCTACTTAGAATTCAAGGGTTCGATTCATGCACAATACAAACTTATGCGTGCATGAAGATGATTGTTTATTTTTTTTTTAAAATGGTTATCTAAGTTTGTTTATTGTTTTATAGTTTAGCTCTGATTAGTAGTACTTCTTAAATTAGAAAAGTGACGTGTAGTTTTAGTAATAATATCCAATGATATATATATATTTTTTTTTCTTCGTTGACTAATCTTATGAAGTTATGATACAACGAGTAAGCCCTCTAAAGCTCTAATTCTGTTTCCGTAGGGTACGCTACACAAAAGCGTGCTCTGTATATTATGTAAATTATTTTGTAAAGATCCCCATATCACTGAATGTACATTATATATTTAAAATAAATACATGAACCCAATTTTCTAATGATACGAATACTTTGCTTTACATATACATTAAAGATGTTATAACATTACATTAATATTATCCCTCATCGCTCATATTAAGCCACAGCTTTATCGATTACTTATTTTTGTAAATTAATTTATTAGTTCTTATTAGAGAACAAACTGTGAATACATACGTGTCGTCTGATTAGTTCTGTTTCTTTTAGCGATAAATTCACAAGGTCTTCCACGAAAACCTAGTGATTTCGGGATTTTGTGACTATCAAAAAAAGAAATAGTTACTTATTTGATTTATATATACTCTATGAAATTCGTCTCAGACCTTACGCGGGAACCCAGCGCTCCCGGGGTCTGACCTCGACATGATGAAACCTTACGCAAGGACTCAGCGTCTTTGGGGCTTTGTCAGAGTTTTCTACGAGAACTCAGTGTTTTCGAAACTCAAATGTTGAGGTTTATGGTGTGTTTGATATAGTGTATGTAAATTGATGTAGCTTTAAGATAAGAAAGTAGTGTTATTTTTAAAGTGCTAATGTATCCGGTTAACTCAGGTGAGTCATTCTTAATATTCACTATAAAGCAAGTAGTAGAACATTTATCGTCAGGTAAAAACTGTTTTATTTAGCGATAAATTCACAAGGTCCTCTACGAAAATCCAGTGATTTCGAGATTTTGTGATTGTTAAAAATGAAATAGTTATTTGATTTATAAATACATACTCTATAAAACTCGTCTCAGACCTTACGCGGGAACCCAGCGCTCCCGGGGTCTGACCTCGACATGATGAAACCTTACGCAAGGACTCAGCGTCTTTGGGGCTTTGTCAGGAGTTTTCTACGAGAACTCAGTGTTTTCGAAACTCAAATGTTGAGGTTTATGATGAGATTAATTTAGTGTTTGTAAATTGTTTTAGTCTTACGATATTAAATGAAATTAATCTTTACTTATCTAATAAAATTAGGTATGTCAGATGAGTTATCGTAATTTACATAAGTATTTTATTACACTTTATTTCTTAGTTTGCAGTACAATAATTATCTATTGTTTAAGTCATTAATAGGTTATGTGTGTCTACCTCCGTGGTGTAGTGGATAGAGTGTCAGACATGCGACCCTCACTTAACCCAGAAGTCGCGGGTTCGAGTCCCGGGTAGAACGAATAACATATTTATTTGTTTCGAGTTATAGGACAGTGGAGACATCACCTCGTGTGTAAAAGTAAGTTGATTTATTTTATCGGATGGACATGTAAATAAGCATCGCGACGTCGAACCTGCGCTGTCTTTCTTCGTTCGTGTTGATTTGTCATTCGATCGGATTAAATAAGACCAATGTAGAGTATTATTACAATATGTGTAGCTTACAAGCATTTCACATTTAAGGTAATTTATCTCAGATTATGTACGAGATTGTCATTAAACATTTTGTATGATGTCGAAATTCTATCAAACCGGCCAGGGGTCTTCAAACCTAATGTGATAGACGTAATATTTATTCACAGGCGGAACGGATTCTTCGAAGATTATGTACGAGTGATTAGGCGGAACGTGTTTCATTGTATTATTGGGCTAATCTGTCCTACCAGAGTGAGCGGCAGCGAACGGTCGGGAGCGAAGCGAACGACTGGTGGGACAGAGTGCCCAATAATACACTACTGATGATAGACTTTAAATCGCGAGGTGGTTACGTCACAATTGCTAGTGGAGAAAAACTGCAGTGTACAGGTATAGGTAACGTTAAGTTGTCGTGTAACGCGATGTTGACTGATGTAATGTATATACCTAAATTGTCTGTTAATCTCATTTCTGTTTCTCAATTGATCAAGACCGGTAGTTCTGTAAGTTTTGATACTAATGGTTGTACAATTTCTTTTTTGAGCGGTTTATCTATTAAGGCAAATGACATAGGAGGTGCGTACAAACTTCAGACTTGCAGTCTAAGGGCGAACATGACTATTAGTACTGCAACTTGGCATCAACGGCTTGGCCATTTAAGTGGCAATAATATGAAGCTTTTGCGGCAGGGACTTGCTAATGATATCAGTTTTCAGGACGACCCTTGTAAAGACGTGGCTTGTGAGGTTTGTTTAAAAGGAAAGCAAGCACGTTTTCCTTTTGTCAGCAATCCCGAGAAGTCAGTGGCTGCAAAGCGGTTGGATTTGATTCATACCGACTTGTGTAGGCCGTTGCCAGTAAACTCGCTTGGAGGCAAGAAGTACATCTTAACGTTCTTGGATGATCATACGAGGAAGGTGTTTGTGTATTTCCTAAAGCATAAAAGTAAGGTAAGTCAATACAAGAAAAACTTAATTACTTTAGTAGAAACCCAAACTGGTGATAAAGTGAAAGCCCTGAGGTCAGACAACGGGACCGAGTATGTTAACAGAGATCTTGAGAATTTTTTAAAAGGGAAGGGGATAGTCCATCAGGTCACTGTGCCGTATAGTCCTCAACAGAACGGCGCCGCTGAGAGACTGAATCGTACTCTTCTGGAAAAAGTAAGATGTCTGTTGTATACGTCAAACCTAGACCATAAATTTTGGGCTGAAGCTACTAACACAGCTGCGTATTTAATAAATGTGTCACCTTCAAAGAGGCTCTCTGGGAAAACACCCGAGGAAGCCTGGAATGGCAAAAAGGTGAGCTTGAAACACTTACGTGTGTTTGGATGCGAAGCTTATGCTCACATCGATAAGGTAAAGCGAAATAAGCTTGAACCAAAAAGCAAGCGTTGTATATTTCTTGGCTATGAGAGCAATGGCTATAGGCTGTATGACCTGGAGAAAAAGGAAGTTTTTCGTAGTCGTGTTACGATCGCGAACATTGATAACTAATTCTAGCGTACAAACACATTCATAAAAGTGTCCTATGTGCAAACAAAATCATAGCATTTACCAATGCCCAAACTTTAAACATTTATCTGTAAACGCTAAAATTAATAAAGCAAAACAATTAAAATTGTGTCTTAATTGTTTGCGTCAAGGACATGATGTGACTAAATGTAGGTTCGGGTCATGTAAGATTTGTGCGAAACGACACAACACTATATTACACACCGAAGATAACCCTATAGAACTCGAGGCCTCTTCTCCATCTAACACGTCACGTAACTCTCAAAATTGTGTCATGTTAGCAATGCAGGAGGTTCATGACCCTGACACTCACGATGACTATCAACCCTTAGGTAACGACATCGTGGAACCGAGCGAAGTTGTCTTGTCATCTGTTCATGACAACTACGTTCTTCTGTCCACAGTGCTTGTTGATGCTTTTGGTAATGATGGCACATACAGTCCGAGCTTTATTAGATAACGGAAGTACATCTTGTTTCATAACTGAAAATTTGAGAAAGACATTAAAATTACCTGTTTATTCAACTTCAACAGCAGTCGAAGGGGTCGTGAGTCTATTCGCATCAATCAACGATCAAATTTAGCTTTATCTTCTCGAACTGAAAATTACACTACAAATATTAATTGTTTTATTATACCCTACATCACGCAAACATTGCCCCCCATATATTTCAATATAAATTCATTAAACATTCCCTGAAATATAAAATTAGCTGACCCAACATTAAACATACCTTCCGAAATAGAAATGTTACTTAGCGCTGATGTGTTTTGGAATTGTTTGTGTAACGAACGCATTTCACTAGGTGAAAACCAACCCATTATTGCTAACACTAAATTTGGTTGGTTAGTGTCAGGCTCAATGCAATCACAAAATAGTAAACACTCTACAGTCTACACACATTAGTAATACAATCCACTGTCTTTTTTCAAACGATATTGAGCTACAAAATAAGTTAGATAGATTTTTTGGGTTAGAATCTGTCCTATCACTTCGAAAAACTACCACTCAAGAAAATGAATGCGAATTTCATTTTGTTTCAACAACAAACAACACGCCAAAAAAATGGTCGATTTGTTGTGCAGATACCCCTAAAACAGTCTCCAACCTTAATAGGCGATTCTTATGAACAAGCACCTAATAGATTTCAATCATTAGAGCGGAGACTGGCTCGAAATAAATTATTTAAACAAAAATATTGTGATTTTATGCAAGAGTACATTGACCTGGGGCACAGGTCTATAAATACAGATAAATATTTAAGACATGCCTCACTGGGCCACACAAAGCCATCTAGTCCCAAATTAAGCTACTATTAAGTACCCTGTCGTATGGGGTACTAGACAACCGATAAACTTACTTATATACTTTTTTTTTTGTAAATTCATACTTATAATACATAGAAAACACCCAGACCAGTACAAACAGACATGTTCATGCACACAAATATTTGTACTGTGCGGGGATCGAACCCGCGACCCAAGGGTCAGAAGCAGCGTTAACTACCGCTGATCCAAATGGTCGTAAAGATAGCAAAAATGATAAGTACACATACATTATGCTACATCATGGTGTATTGAGAGAATCAAGCCTTACAACAAAATTGAGATAGGTGTTTGACGGCTCTGCCAAAACTACGTCAGGATTGTCTATCAATAATATACATAATGTAAGGCCAACTATACAAGACGACATAATAAGCATTTTAATTCGATTTCGACAGCATAAATTCGTGGTCTCTGCCGACTGCGAAAAAATGTATCGATGTGTGCTTGTAGCAGAGCATCAAAGATGTCTGCAACAGATACTTTGGCGTTTTGACCCCACTAATGAAATTAAATACGGTTACCTACGGAACTGCCTCTGCTCCATATTTGGCAACCCGTTGTCTTGTACAATTAGGTAAGGAATGCACTGACCCGTTAGTTCGTGAAACTATTATACATGTTATGTTGATGATTACATTAGTGGTCATGATTCAAAATCAACCCTCATGCATATAGTAAAGGGTATCATTACTGTTGTGGGTATACTGATAAAGTGTATGTAGGTAGTAAGACATTACGTATAATAAACTAGTTGTTGTCCTGCACTCGGTGTGTTTTATTCATTTACATCAATTACTGAACTCAAAAAGGGCCAATTTCATTTAAGAAAGTGGCGTTCTAATTGCCCTGATATTTTAGATAATATTCAAACTGATAACAATAAAGATAGTTTGCTTAAATTAGTGAATGATGATAATGCAAAGACTTTGGGGTTAAGGTGGTCTTGCAATTCTGATACTTTATTATTCTCTGTTGCCTCTCACTTATCACAAAATAAACCTACGAAGCGGTCAATTTTGTCCACGATCGGGCAGGTGTTTGACACACTGGGGCTCATTAATCCATGCATTTTACAGGGTAAAATCATTTTACAGAAACTTTGGGCATCTAAAATCTCATGGGATGATCCATTGCCTTACGAGATTAAACAGGAATGGTTAATTTTTCTAAAGTTCCTTCCACAACTAAATTTAATAACAATTTCAGGACAACAGTGTGCGATACACCTAAAATAATTGAAATACATGCCTTTAGTGACGCATCCTTAAATGCTTACAGCGCGTGCGTATATCTTCGTTCTATATATATAGATGGTAGCATTACCGTTCAGCTAGTCATGGCCAAAAGCAAAGTGACTCCATTAAAAGGTATGACTGTACCTCGACTAAAGCTTTGCGGCGCACTATTGGCAGTCAGGCTGTTGGAGAAGGTTCGTTCAGCGTTAAGATTGGATGTAGTACGTTATGTATTATGGTGTGATTCCACTATAGTTCTAGGATGGATAGGGCTCCTAAGGCCGCTTTTAAACCGTTTGTTTTGAATAGAATTAATGAAATAACTAAATACACTCAGTCGCAGTCATGGAGATACGTACCCACGAATCTCAACCCGGCTGATCTAGGATCAAGAGATTGCAATCCAATTCAATTGCGAGACTCTAATGTCTGGTTTTCGGGACCGTCATTTTTATTGCAACCGGAAAGTCAGTGGCCTACTCAACCTGTTAATACTATATCTAACCACTTACCAGAAACTAAGGTCACATGTAAGCTCACCTCTGATGATCTTGATTACACAAATAAATATTCAAATTTTTCCAAATTAAATAGAATCACAGCGTACATATTAAGATTTATCCATAATTGTCATAAACCGCACGATAAATTCGTGGGTCACTTAATTATAGCATAATTAAATTTGCCAACTCAGGCATTATGTAGAATAGTACAGTTGGACACATTTTCAAATGATTATTTTGCATTAGTAAAGAATAAACAAATATTAATTAAATCAAAAAATTTTAACCTAAATCCATTTATGTCGAGTGAAAATTTAATTCGTGTTGGTGGAAGATTATTAAATTCCAATTATGATTACGATACAAAACACCCAATTCTGCTTCATGCTTCACATCATGTGACTAAACAATTGTTTAGACATTATCATAAAATACTTATGCACGCAGGTCCTCAATTATTGCTATCCATATTGAGGCACAAGTTTTGGATCGTAGAAGGCCGCAATCTGTCAAGAAAAATAACGCATGAATGCCATACTTGTTGTAGATTAGCAGGTAAATCTATTCAGCCAATAATGGCAGACTTGCCGAAGGAGCGACTCAACAGACCGTTTCCATTCTCAAGTACAGCCGTAGATTATGCCGGACCTATTATGATTGTGAACAGATAAGGTAGAGGTTGTAAATTAATAACATCATATATTTGTGTTTTCGTATGCCTAGCTGTAAGGGCTGTACAGCTGGAATTGGTTACAGATCTCAGTACAGAGACATTTTTAGCTGCACTGAATAGATTTGTTGCGCGCATAGGTAAACCTGACTTAATTTATTCCGATAATGGGACTAATTTTGTAGGAGCTGCCAATGAACTTTCAAAATTCTTAAAAACTAAATGTAATCATGTAAGTTCGAAAACTGCGGAGCAGTCCATCAATTTTAAGTTCTCTCCTTATAGTCCACACTTTAATGGCTTAGCAGAATCTTCTATCAGATCAGTCAAGTCCCATTTGAAAAGAGTCCTTGGTCTAGCCAACTTAACTTACGAAGAGATGAACACCGTACTGGTTAACATCGAAGGAATTTTAAATTCTCGTCCTCTGACACCCCTTTCATCAGATCCAAACGATTTTATCCCGTTAACCCTATCACATTTTCTTATCGGACGAACACTCACAATGTTGCCTAATTCTCAGGTTGATGTGGAGAAATCGGCCAGGATTTGCTCACTGCCTCGATTTCGGAGAGCACAGATACTGATTCGACATTTCTGGAATCGTTACTACACAGAATACATATCAGCCCCCTTACTCTTGAATTTGATTTAAGTTCGATCTCGATTCGACCTAGCCAAAATCTGAACAAACTCAATCGAATCGAAATCAAAATCAAGTCAAGATCGATCTAAAATGGCGATCCGTTAAACATTTTCGGTTGATAACTTAATCACCATCGACTCCAAGGTTTAGGTTCACTTTTCAGAGTACCAAATCACTGATTCTCGACGTCGATTCGATTTTGATCGTAACTCGAACTTGTCAAGAGTAAGCCTGCAGATCTACAAAAGCAAATGGAAACGCAGTACTGGAAGAGGACTACAAGTTGAGGATCTAGTGGTGATCAAAGATGATCGGCTCCCTCCAAACCGCTGGCTGCTCGGACGCATTTCCCACTCGTGTCGCAGACGTCACCACCGCAACCGGAGTTCTGAGGAGAGCCTACAATCGACTCTGTTTGTTGCCGTCTTCGGATATTTTGGAACCAGCAGTTCCAACGCGGGGAGTCTGTTAGCGCATGTATACGGCCGCCCGGCCTTATAATGCACGACGCGTCGCGCGCCCCCCACTCGATCATATCAGGATCATCATCATCATTCCGCTCTCTGCGCTCGCACAGGTCGGACGCTCGCTCCGCTGTCGATCCGTCTCGCTGTTCGCAGCATTTCTATCTTATTTCTTACTACGTGGTTTCGCCCGCGGCTCTCCAAAGGTTAACCTAACGGTGTCAACTGACCTTTGTTGAGTTAAACGCTTTTTTCAAAGCGGTTCTGTTCGATAGGGAGCGACAGACAGTGCCTTTTTCAAGGCGCTGAAATTTCCCTCCGCCGCCGGTATATCGGGCTGTAAGTCTAGGCCTCCTGGAAGGCACGTTTGAGAGGGTGAGGCGTTCCTCCTCGCCCTAGAGACACTAGAAACTGCAGTCCTTTCCCTGCCGGGCGTGACCCACCCTACCCATCCTTATATTCTATCCCTTAGGGAGCGTATCCCGGGCCATTTCGGTGGCTCGGTCCCTCCCGAAGGACTGCTAGGCGTAGGCCACTCACCCCGCGGCGACATCACATCGTCGTGGGACCACCCAGTGTTAGGGACCTCACATCCTTTTTAGGCACACCCGACTCAACCAACCTTCCTGTGGCAGGTTGGACCACACAGACACCCATTACTCACCGTCACCGAGTTTCTTGCCGATTCTTCTCGGTGAAGGCGCGTTCCGAATCGGTGGTAAATAAAAATTACTACCTAAGGTCCTCCCTCCACGATGGAGGTACTCTTATTAGAGTACCTCCGATCGTTAGGAGGCGATGCGTTGAAAGGCTTTAATGCCTTTCGTCGCGCTCGCGAAGCCTCCGAAAACTCGCCCGCTTCCTCAGACCCAGAGCCCGTTCCCATGGAGGAAGAGGAAAGCCCTTCGGGCTCCTCCTCTCCCCCCACACCCTCCAGCTCCTCATCAGAGGATAGTAATGAGTCCCCCGTTAGTAACGGCTCCTCCTCTTCGGAGGAAACGTCTCAAACCGAGGAGTCAGATTCCGAAGGGTTCACTCCAGTGACCCACGGAAAGCGAGCGCGTAAACCCGCGCGTTCCGAACCCCCGGCGAAAACCGCCAAACTCTCCCACGGGCAACCCAGACCGGCCAAGGCATCCGCCGCCAGCTCCGCCCCTGCCCCAGCCCCAACCTCGCAGTCTGCTTCACAGACAAAAAAGGCCCCCCTTCCCCCGCCCATCGTAGTCCAGGACAAGTCTGCCTGGACAAATATTTGGGCTGCTCTCAATGAGCGCCACATTGCGTTTTCACACGCAAAGTCGGCTTCCGACGGAATCCGCGTGCAAACGCCGGACATCGCCTCCTACAGGCAGCTCCAACAGTACCTCAACGTAAGGAAGATCTACTTCCATACGTACACTCCCGTCGAGGAGAAGAAGCTCCGCGTGGTTGTACGCGGAATTCCGAAAGAAGTCGACACAGACTTCATACTTACCGACCTTGAGTCGAAACAACTCCCAGCTCTGGAAGTCCACCGCTTATTCAAAGCGCGTGGCAAAGCCCCTTACGATTTAGTACAGATCGTACTAGAAAATACCCCTGAAGGCAAAAAGATTTTTAATATAAAATCTATATGCCATATCTCCGGCCTCCGCATCGATACTCCCCATAAAAAACTCACCCCTGGCCAGTGTCATCGCTGCCAGTTGTACGGGCACTCTGCCCGTAATTGTCACGCACGCCCGCGCTGCGTGAAATGCCTGGGCGACCACGGTACCGCCGACTGTCCTCGTTGTAAGGACACGGCGACTACCCCGCCCGCGTGTGTACTCTGCGGAGAGCAGGGACATACCGCGAATTATCGCGGTTGCCCCCGTGCTCCGCGAGTAAACTCACGGGTGCAGGCACCAAAGGCCGTACTTACCAGCCCCTTCGTTTCGCCAGTTTCAGGCTCAACCCACAGCCTTCCCAGAGTTGCGTCCTTACGGACACAACGCGTGGTCTCGACCACTATCCTGGGCAAGGAACGCCTACGCCCCTGTCCCGGCCTTAAGCCAAATTACAGCAGTCCCGACGGCCCCTAAGGCCCCAAATATGGCCCCTACGACCCAATCTGTGGTCCCTAAGGCCCCCACTATGGCCCCTAAGGCCACCACTATTGCCCCTCAGGCACCGCCAGTAGTCCCAAAGGCCCCTCAGGCACTGCAGGCTACAAATGCCCCGGTCACCCTCCGTGACCCGCGCTCTAATGCCCCTAAGGCTTCGCCAACTGTCCCGTACGAGCAGGATGCCATGCTCATATACAATCTCAGCCAAATCAACCCGGCTGAAATTAGATATGTAGCAGCCCAAATCCGTGAGCATCAAAAAGACCCATGCGCAATGCTTTGTCTTTTAGATAAGCACGCCGACCTCCTCCAAAAAGTAAGAAACATTTCCTCACCATGAATAATACACCCTCTAGAACGAAACCCCGGTCCCTTACCATCGCATTTTTTAATGCCTTTGGTCTTCAAAAGCAAAAGGTAGAGATACCTCTCTTCCTTATGAAGCACCAAGTCGACATCTTTTTGGTACAAGAAACCTTATTAAAACCTTCCATCCTCCCTCGTAGTGCTATGATTGCCAACTATAACGTAGTTCGCAACGATAGGCCCACTAGAGGTGGCGGCACACTAATTTACTACAAACGCTCCTTGCATTGCGTTCCCCTCGATCCTCCCACGCTCACAAACGTTGAGGCCTCTGTCTGTCGGCTAGCCATGACCGGCCACCAACCAGTCATAATAGCTTCCATTTACCAACCTGGCGACAAGACTCCCTTAAGGAGCGACTATGAGGCTCTTTTTGCTATGGGACCCTCCGTCATTCTCGGCGGAGATTTCAATAGCAAAAATACTCAGTGGAACTGCTTAACAACCTCCAGCAATGGTAGAGAGTTAGCAGATCTCGCTGAAGACCTCAATTTTGACATCATCGCCCCCCTTTCTCCGACCCACTATCCATTTAACGTAAACCACAGACCCGATATCTTGGACATGGCGGTTCTAAAGAATGTAGGCCTGCGCCTTCGTTCAATAGAAGTCCACCATGACCTAGATTCTGACCATCGCCCAGTTGTCCCCCAATTAGGTCCCTCTGACCAACAGATATCTATGAAAACAATACTGGACTGGCACAGGCTCGAGAGCAATCTCGGACCTAGTCCCGATTCAGTATTGAACTCAATCCCAGACAGGTTAGGATCGCCTCACGAGACTAACCAAGGGATCGATGCCCTCACTAGCCACATCACGACCACTATTAGCGATTCGTCTAGGCAAGTTCCAGATATGCCTAGGCATAGATTGAACTTGCCGGATGACGTGAGAGAGCTGTTGAGGGCAAAGAGAGCTGCGACCAGAGCTTATGACTCCTATCCCACTGAATATAACCGAACCCTTCTACGCACTTTACGGACATCTGTAAAGGAACGTATTAAGGCTCTTCGGGAAAGTCAGTGGGATAGTCTACTTGAAACGATCTCACCATCTCACCAAGCCTATTGGAAGTTGGCGAGATCCTTCAAGTCAGATATAGTCACATCTATGCCTCCTCTCTCTAGACCCGACAACTCCGTCGTATTCGACGACGAAGAGAAAGCCGAATGTCTGGCCGAAACCGATGGTAACCGGTGCACTCTTCTTCGATGTAGCGAAAGCATTTGACAAAGTCTGGCACAACGGCTTGATCTACAAGCTGTACCAACTCAAAGTGCCCGACAGTCTCGTGCTCATCCTTCGAGACTTTCTGTCAAATCGTACCTTTCGCTACCGCGTAGAGGGGTCCTATTCATCTCCCCGCCCCATCAGGGCTGGAGTCCCTCAGGGCTCCGTGCTATCTCCTCTTCTCTTTTCAATTTTCATTAACGACATTCCCAGGTCACCGCAAGTAGAGCTATCTCTATTTGCGGACGACACAGCCCTCTATCACTCTGGCTACAATGCCGGTTACATCATTAAGGCACTACAACGTGCAGCCCAATCCCTAGGTGACTGGTTTAGGATGTGGCGAATAGAGGTAAACCCCGAGAAAAGTGCAGCAGTGTACTTTACTCGAGGTTTCTTCGCTTCAAAACATCCTAAACGATGTCTCACACCAATCACCCTATACGACCGTCCGATCCCTTGGGAGAAGACAGTCAAATACCTAGGTGTCACCTTAGACCGTAGAATGAGCTTTAAACCTCACATCAAACGCGTCCGTCAGACTGCAGCCTTTTACTTTTCAAGGCTCTACTACTATATCGGCAGGAAGAGTAAAATGTCACTTAGAAATAAGTTGACAATTTACAAAGCCTGTATTCGACCCGTGATGACTTACGCTAGTCCAGTGTTCGCTCATGCCAGCCCCTCAGAACTAGAAAGACTCCAAATCCTTCAAAACCAATTCTTACGCTCTGCCTCGGACGCCCCGTGGTATGTGCGTAACGACAATTTGCATCGCGACCTTAACATTCCGTCGATTGCCAGCTTTATGAAAGAAGCGTCTCAACACTTCTTTGATAAAGCCGTCAATCATACGAATCCTCTTATAGTCAAAGCCGCCACCTACTCGTGCCAAAAAGATGTCGAAGCCCGTTTCCGCAGACCGAGGAACGTTCTCGAAGATCCCGACGACAAAATCACATCGTTCGTAAAACAATTCACCACTCACAACAGTACACACCCGACAAGCACTAGATCGAATCAGCGCACTCGCCGGCGAGTGCGAGGACCCTTGCATCATTTTGGCAGGTACAGACATGTACCTGGCCGCTTCTCACCAGTCCGCCCTTCGGACGACGGCCCAAGCCGAGGTCCGAACCTACAGAGGCGCCCTTGAGGCCTAGTCTGCCCCCCTCGATCGGGCCCACTAGAACGGGGCTCGCGTAGATCGGTCTGTATGCACAGACCAGTCTGTGTTGCAGCGCCGAGCTACGCGATGCAACCACTAGTCGGGTTGACCTCTTGGCCGGGTGCCTTCAGCACCCGACACGGTCCGATCGCGCCGCTAGTACGGGGCCCCTGCGCGGGCGAGCCTCGCGCTCGAGGTACCCGCTAGCAGGCCGCTTTTGGGCTGAGTGCCTTCCGCACTCGCCTCAAACCCGCCTGGTGAAGCTGTAACGGCCTTCTGCCACAGCATAGGTCCTTTCAAAAAAAAGCCCCCCACTCGCCATCGGATAGCTATACTAGCAACATTACCTATCGATCTCACGTTAATTACATTGCAATTTGTAAAGTTTTAAATATATTTTAGTACCAAGTTTTGCTTAAATTATTCTTCTCCGTATCCTAAGCAGAGAAGATTCCTGTACACACATTAGCTGATTTTGTAATTGAAAATAATTTAAATAGAAGACGGACAGACTTCTTAAACATAAATGTAAACATCGACAGTGCTATTAATAAAAATCGCCTATTCCTAAGATAGTATGACTTTACACTGGGACTTGTTAATCCGAGAGTAAGAAAGTATTAAGTTAGTAATTAGAACGTCATTAATAAGCAAGGAGTAACCTTGGAGTAACAATACATTCTTTACACCGAGGTTACTACGAATGTTATGGCAACTCACAATATTTAAAAGCAAAAAGAACGAGTAATTGAATGAACAAAGAATGAAGTCAATGCAAATTGACGTTATCAGTCAACTGTATTTGGTTTTTAGTTAGAATTTAAATATTTTTGATAATTATTTTCGTAAAAATGAGTCAAAAACGCAATCGTTCCACGAACTGGGATGAAGAAGAAAAGGTAAATCATGTTACTTATTTGATAACATGGTATTTTTTAAATTACTACGTTATGGTGGTTCCATGTTAATGTATTCTTCTCTGGTTTAGCAATTATTTCGAACAGTGCTTAAAGAGTACTCTCAAACTATTGAAAATAAGATACGAATTCCTAGACACGAATACTCCCTAGATACGAATTCTAATAAGATCAAAACTAAAGCATGGGAGCACAAAAGGTGAGTTAATAACTGTTTTGATCTTTAATATAATTTGGTTTTCTTGTACTTACTTAACATTTTCTTTATTATAATTGAGGGACTAAATTTAACGACTTAAATAGCCAGCCACGGGATGTAAACCAGCTGAAAATTTAGTGGAAATCAATGAAGGTGCAAGCTCGTAAGACATATAGCTCATTTAAAAAAGAAGCTTACAAAACAGGTGGTGTGGCACGCCCAGCAACACCTAGTGATGCCGTGATAGAAGTCACGAATTTACTAAACTGGCAGTGTTGTTGCGGGATCACAACATTTACGATTCAGATGGAATTGCAATGGAAGAACCTGAGTGCCCAATTTTTAAAGATGCAGAACCCAATAAATTACAGGTCAGTTATCAATATTAGTAAAAAATTGTAACAAAAGCTAATTACAACTGAAAATTGTGTTGTGCATCCTCTATTTTATTTTCTGGTTTTAGGAGGGCCGATTTTTCAATCATCGAATAAATCCACGAATAACTAACTGGCGAATAACTTATCTGACTGTTTTATCGGACGAATAAATTTTTTGCATTTTTCAATGGTCAGAAATCAAGCGAATAGTTATCTGTGGTTTACAATCACAAACTTCACAATAATCCTGTACGAGTGAGATATACGCATATGTTTCTAGGTGTGTTAGAAGAAGACAGAAAACTTTTTGACATGCGCTTATTTGACATTTAAACATAACCTCTACTTAATACTTACGATCTGAATTCGTGTCTTGTTTCGCCCGTGTTGTTTGTTGTTTTTCGTAAGTTGTTCGGTTTTAATAGAGACTGAGTATATTTTAATTATGGAATCAAAGAAGAGAGAACGTGCTGTAAATTTCAACACTGCTGAAGTTCAGTTGCTCATTAGTTTAGTTGACAAACACAAACAAATTATTGAAAATAAAAAGACTGATGCGGTTACCAACAAAGATAAGGAGACGGCTTGGAAGAAGATTGAGAGTTCTTTTAACTCGTGTGGAGCATCAAATAATATACGCACGTGGAAAACATTGAAGCTAAAATACGAAGGAATAAAAAAATCAACAAAAAAGAAGTCCTCTCTAAAAAGACATGAAATGTACAGAACTGGAGGAGGACCGTCAAATTTTCCTGACTTTAATGACGTGGAAGACAAAGTCCTGAGCATCTGCTCCAATATCTCAGGGATGGAAACGCGCCACGACTGTTATACCATTGCAAGTATGTATTATTAAGACTTGAAATAATTATATGATATCAAGTTTTATTAAGCCAGTTAACATGATATAATGTTCATTATAATTGTTTTTCAGTTATGCCAATACTCGTCCCTGAAGATATTGTGGAAAACCCCATTGAAATAGGCTCAGTAGAATTTACCGAGCAAAATGAGCTACAAAATAACCATGCTAAAATTAATATACCAGGTGTGTATCAGTTCATATGTATTTATTTATTTACTGAGTCTTAGGTAGACTCAGTAATTAAACATATATGCTGTTTCACTTATCTTCTTAAAAATAAGTTTTTTCTATGTATCTTATGGTAAGGAATCAACACTACTACAAACATGATCGGGACAATAATTTTGATACATGTATTTCTGGTGCATCTAATGTATTGTAGTACTTGTTAAAAATAATTGCATATATGAGTAACTAACACATATTTTTCTTCATTTCAATGTTAATGATGTAATTAATATGAAGATTTATCATTTTAAACATGGACGAGTCGCTGATTTTAGAAATAAATGAGGAAGAAAATGAATCTCTAAAAGGTATCTTTTTTTTCTAGCAATATTTTGTATTCTCTTTTAATCTACTCGTATAATTCAGAATGTGTCTATAACAACTGATGATTGATTGAAACTTTTACTTTCAGAAAATAAATAGGCAAAATGGCGTCCAAAGGCACTGAAAACAAAAGTATCAAATGTTTTGAAAGCCGATACTATTACTAAATCAAGTGTCACAGGCAGACTAGACAAATTAAGTGCAGCCAGATTGGAACTGGTGCAACTGCAGATAGAAATGACAAAAAAACAACATCAATTCATTGAAGATGAACATAAATTGAAAATGTTACATCTCGCTAATGATGAAGCAAGAAAGCAAGCAATACATGAAGTGCTTTAGCAAAGATTAAGTGTTAATGTCAATAGCGGGTCTGTGTTAAATGACATGTTATAAAGTTAATCTTTACTTATATAAAATAATAATCACAGGTTTACAATAAAAACAGCTTTTATTTTAAAATAACCTACTTCACTATTCACTGGTCGATTAGGGAATTAAAATATTCTAACATAATGTTTCTGGTCAATAGTCTTTGTTCTCCTGTGGGATTGGCTATAGTGGGGTCAAAAATTGGTTGTGGTGGAACATGTACTTCCGGATCCTATGGTGGTTCATCTTCATTTTTCAATCTTGCCAAGTTGTGTAATATTGCACACGCTACGATTACATCTTGTGCAAGTGGTAGCTTACATCTTAAACCAATGCTTAATACTGGGAAGCGTCGTTTCCACACACCAAAGCATCTTTCTATGACATTTCGTGTCCGTATTTGTGACTCATTGTACAAACTCTGAGCTGGGGTACTTGGTTCTTGAAATGGTGTCAACAAATAATTGCTTTGTTCATAACCACTATCACCAAGTATAATTCCATTGCCAAAATCACCATTGTCAAAATGGAATTTCGCAGATGAATTTGCAAATATCATGCTGTCATGGCTAGAACCAGGCCAACGTGAGACTATATTTTGAAATAACAAACCAGCTGAACACATTGCCTGAACGTAAAAGAAAAAAAACCTTTCCTGTTTCTAAATTCCTCTGCTGTGTTTCCACCAGGTGACTGAATTCTTATGTGGGTGCAATCTATGGCAGAAATTACTCTCGGAAACCTGGCTATTTTATAAAATGCTTCTTGGGTCTTTCTTATTTCTTCACCACCTCTGGGTAACTGAATGAATGTTGGCCTCAAAGATGCTATGGCTAGAGTAACTTTTTTAATAATGCGGCACATAGTTGAGCTATGAATGCCACCGAAGTCTCCAACAGTGATATAGAAACTCCCAGTAGCAAAAAATCTTAGCGAAATAAGTAGTTGCAACATGGGTGAGATACACTGATTCCTGAAACAAAAATATTACTTGGTAATATAATGTTTTAAGGTTAAGATATTTCAAATCACTATTTCCAATAATAAAAACTATGCGCCACTCACCTCAATGTCTTGTGCTTGATTTTGTCATGTATTAAGGAATGTATATAATGTAAAGACTCTTTTTCTAGCCTGAATCGCCGATGAAATTCTTTCGAATCCCACATGGCAAAGTGATCGGGCCGTGGTCTAATAATTCGTTCTTTTCTCTAAAGCCTCTTCTTCAATTGCCACATCATCAACAGTATCGAAAATATCCATAATTGTGTAAAATATTAAAAACACTAGATAATAACTTCAGAATAACAGAATAAATGTCAACGATACACTCGTATCTATGGAATAGACGTTTATCTAGCCGTCAAAGCGGCAGATAGATTTATTCTTCGGTTAGGAGCGTTATTCGCCGAATAAAGCTTATCTGACAATTGAAAAATGCAATATTTTGCTATCTGTCGAATAAACAGATAGATAGTGTATCTGTCTGTTTATCTGAGGATTGAAAAATCGGCCCTAAGGGCCGATTTTTTTATCATCGAATAAATCCACGAATAACTAACTGGCGAATAACTTATCTAACTGTTTTATCGGACGAATAAAATTTTTGGAATTTTTAATGGCCAGAAATCAAGCGAATAGTTATGTTATCTGTGGTTTACAATCGTCAACTTCAAAATAATCCTGTACGAGTTGTTTGTCGTTTCGCCCGTGTTGTCTGTTGTTTTTCGTAAGTTGTTCGGTTTTAATAGTGACTGAGTATATTTTAATTATGGAATCAAAGAAGAGAGAGCGTGCTGTAAATTTCAACACTGCTGAAGTTCAGTTGCTCATTAGTTTAGTTGACAAACACAAACAAATTATTGAAAATAAAAAGACTGATGCGGTTACCAACAAAGATAAGGAGACAGCTTGGAAGAAGATTGAGAGTTCTTTTAACTCGTGTGGAGTATTAAATAATATACGCACGTGGAAAACATTGAAGCTAAAATACGAAGAAATAAAAAAATCAACAAAAAAGAAGTCCTCTCCAAAAAGACAGGAAATGTACAGAACTGGAGGAGGACCGTCAAATTTTCCTGAATTTGATGACGTGGAAGACAAAGTCCTGAGCATCTGCTCCAATATCTCAGGGATGGAAGCGCGCCACGACTGTGATACCATTGCAAGTATGTATTAATAAGACTTGAAATAATAATATGACATCCTCGGTGACTTTAAATAAAGCAGTGCTGGTGCTGTGGCCAGGACGAAAGCCAGATTGAAATAAGCTTAAAAGATTATTGACAATGCCTCCAGAGCTTTGGATAGGAACGGGAGGATGGAAATGGGCCTAAAGTTATTAAGTGCGCTTGGGATGGATATCTTAGGAACAGGAAAAACAGAGGCTTTGCCCCAGATATTAGGATACGAGCCAGAGCTGATGGAGAATTTGATAATAATGGGTTATGAGTAGGGGATTATTAGGCATTCTAAAACAGTTTATTCACATCATCGATCTCACTATCGTTCGATCAATAATGTAAACAAACTTTTTTGGAATCCCCAATAATCCCTTCGCATAAGCGTTTTATGGCGATAAATAGTAAATCTCACTGCCGATCAAGACCTCACTCTGTGCGACAGATTGCCCAAAAACACAAATGAAAGTACTTCGCGCTTGCAGTAAATGTTTTTTGCCTTACGTAAGTCAGCGGATACAAAGAACGCTCACAATTATAATTGCATAAGGGTTAATTTCACAAGTGAGCACATAAACAACTAAACAAATAATTATGCAGAATTTTGTAAAAGTCATATTATAAAAGTCTAAAAAATTATATTAATATTAAAGATACGAACTGAATCCTAACTTAACTTATTATTAATGTACATAAGTGCTATTGAAATACTTACAATGCCTTAGCAATTAATATGATTTAAACATGATAGTTATATTTGAGAGGTTTTATATAGCATTTGATTCTTCTACATTTTTTTTTTTATTTCTATAAGAAAAATAAATATGTATTAAGAATGAGTCAACAAGGAATACGCGGTGGTATATGTTTATGTTCCACAAGGTATTCCAAAGCTAAAAACAAATATTTAAATACTCATGACTCGACAAAGAATGATAATTTTTTAATTTATTACCTTTATGTTTATGCAATGTGTGCGTATTTGCCTCCTTCAAATTTAAGGTTATTGAATAACTCAGAAATTGCTGGAATTGATTTCGAAAATGTTTCGACAAACGGGGATACTGTTTATATACTAAAGGAAGACTTAGCATACCCTGAACATTTGCATGATGCCCATAACGATTTTCCATGTTGTGTGCAAAAATTAACTCCACCAGGTTCTAAGACCTCAAAATTGATTGATTCGATAAATATTTTTATGTCATCCATTTCGTTCACCTACAAGCATGTGTTAAACATGGATTTGCTTAGAATTTGAGGAATTTGGATTGCTAAGGAAAATACATAGATACATTCAATTTAAACAAAGCCCTTTTTTGAAACAGTATATTGACATGAATTCTGAATTACGTAAAAAGGCAAAATCTGCATTTGAACAAGATTTCTTTAAACTTTTAAATAATACTCGTAGTATATTTGGAAAGACACTTCAAGACGTTGAAAAAAAGAGTCAATGTAAGTTAGTCAATAAATGGAGTGATGATAGGAATAAAACAAAGAAAATGTACTGTGCTGAGCAATTAATAGCCCGACCAAACTTTTACAGTACTACATTTTTTACAGAAAACTTTGTAGCTATTCAAATGAAACCGGAAACTATAATTTTAGATATCCAATGTATATAGGTTACATTGGATTTTCTGTTTTAGAAATAGCTAAAAGTCACTTGTTTGATTTTCACTATTCTATTAAGAAACCTTTATTATGAGGAAAAGTTAAAACCTTGTTATACGGATACTGATAGTATTAGTCTCCTTTATTCAACAGAATGTAAAGACTTTAACAGAGATTTAAAGTTACATTTCCTTCCCTACTTAATAGTAGTAATTACCCTGTGAACAACATCTACATCTAAGTCAGAATAAAAAGGTACCAGCTCTTTTCAAAGATGAGCTAGGTCGTAATCTAATTTCTGAATTTGCTGGCTTAAGATCAAAGTTATATTGTATCAAAACAACTCAAGAAGATTGTAAAAAGCAACAGGAATACAGAAGCAAGTTTTAAGAAACGTACACTTTAAGGATTATTATAGGATATTAAAATTAAATGAAAATGATTATTTAAGAAAGAAAAATATTATATTTAAGTCTCTGAAGCATAAAATATTTACGCAAGAACAAAACAAGATAGCTTTGTCAGCAAAAGACGATAAACGTATCATTTTAAAAACCAAAATTTCTACTTTGTCTTGGGGACACTGACTGTGATACATTAAGTATTTTAAATTTTTCAATTAAAATTTAGATTGTAAATTTAAATATAACGTATACAATTTTTCCTGTACTAAAAGATAGCGATTACTTTTGTGTAACTAAATTTAGGTTACTAGCTTTGAATTTCCTGTACTCAACTGATATTTGTGAGTAGGAACTAAATAAATTATTTAAAATTATTGGGGCGAAATATTTTTAAATATAGCTTAAGTAATAGACTACCTACGTTTGTTTAATTAGGTTAGCATTATGGACCGCTTACACGTAACGAGTAAAGGAGCGATTCGTTTGTTTGTTTCACTCATTTTGTACAAAAATGAGCAAGAGCGCGCTCGGTCGCACAACAACAAACAGAACCAATTTGCTTTACTCGCTACGTGTGATCAGCCCATTACATTTTTTGTACTCAGCAAATATTTTTAATTATGAAAATAAATTACTTAATTGAATAATATGCATTTTTAATTTAAAACTTGTAGTAACCTGATTAAAATTAAGCAAAAAATTCATTTAAGATGTATAAAAATAGCTATTGAACTGAGGTAATTTTAAAGTTAGTTTTAATCTCAATCAGTGTACTTTAGGCACCGGTTGACTTCCTACAACTATCAAAATGGTAAGTAAGTGTGATTTATTCTTAAAAATAATACTGTAATAAAATTCTGTAGGTACAATAACACTAGTTATTGTAGTTATGATTCAGAAACATTAAACCATAATTAAACGCCCCGTTGGTCTAGTGGTTTAAATACCGGCCAAGATCTCGGGGTCCCAGGTTCAATCCCGGGTCGGGCAACAAAAAGTTTCGAATTTTTGAACGTTGCTCGGGTTTGTGACCACCAATCTGCATTTGGCAAGCGTGGTGATTATGCCAGTACACCCATCATTGCTGTGGTAACTCGAATTCAATGATGGAGGACTTTTCCCTGCAGTGGGATGATTAATAGAATGTTACTTTACTTTTAATTAAACTCTCATTTATTCTTATTTGTATTTCATAATACGCAACATAACACTTTGTGCAACGCTACTCGTATTTCAACCGAAGAGCTCCCTTTAAGCTTTCTGCTGGATGCGCAGGACCTACTGGCAGATTTTGAAGAAATATGCCCGCTGGAGTAAAAAGTCCGACGGGCCATTCATAAGAAAAAGCAAATTAAGAAAAAATCGCATATAATACATCGTATTAACAAAAACGAGTCGTTGGTGGTTAAAAACAAACCGCAGACTGGACGACGCCTGATAAGAATCGAAATTATTGATTTAGAAGCTTCTGGTGAGCTGAACGAAGATGAAAGCGTAGTACGTGCACAGTACGTCGTGACCGACAATATCGATCCAATATTGGATCAAACCGAAAATGTAGTCAACTGCATATCAAAAAAAATATGTGGTTATAGCTACGGTTTCTAATTTAATAACTTGAAATCAAATATTTTGAACATTAATATTCTCAGGTGGTTAACTTTGCGTGACATAATTATTTAGTCACGTATAACCTACATAATTAAAATATTTTTCAATTGTGATGTTATAACTGGATTTTTCTGAGTTTAACAGGATGCCTTCCGATTTTAATGGGAGAAAAGTATCTGAATTTATTTTTGTTACTTGTTAATTTTGGATAATAATTTCTATTTCATCACTAGTCTACTCTAGTTTAAAAAAAAAATTTTTTTCTGATATAAGTTCAACTTAAAATAGTCAAATAAAACTGATTTAAGTCTAAAATGTAGTTTATTATTTTATACCAAGTCATCACCCTAAAATGTAACTCAAAAAATTGCAATTATCGATAGAAAGGATTGATTTTTTGTCTCAATTTATATACAGTGTCATTTTACAACGTATTTGTAATCCAAAAAAAAACTGACATTCATAACTTACCTTACAAAAAATGCTGTAAAACGTTTTTTTCGTCTCGTGAAAAATGACCTTTTTGGAGTTTTAGTTTAGATCTAGGTGTGCGAATATTGATAACACAGTTGATTCATTATTGCTAAATACTAAAAAGTAATTTTACTTGTACTATGAAGCAAAACAGGACCAGGTGGGCTAAAAAGGCCACATTGAGCAATTCATCCGTTAGCAATTCATATCCTGAATTTTGGGCAATTCCGTTGCAATTCCTCTAAAATTCGTAAAATGGCCTAAGTTTGGGGAGAATCATTTACAATTCAATTCATTAGATGAATCGTATTTGACGAAAATGTTGTAACATACAAAAAACATAGAACGAGTGAACGAATGTATTAGAAAAAAATGTTTTCAATATTTTTATACTAGCTTAATGACTTTTAAGAGTTTGTAATAATGAAATAAGATAAGAAAAATATATATTTTGCTATAATGGCTATTCTCAGAGCTAAACAAACTCATTTACTTACGACTTAAACTTATTTTTTTCATCACACTGGCAATAAAATTGATGTCATTGTTTAAAAAAAAGTAATTATAACCTCTCAAAACTTAACACTAAATTTGGAAATAATAATTTGATTTATTTGTTTACGATCGATATATTTGATTAAGTGAATTGTATGCATAAACTACGAATATGAAAACACGTAGTCCTTCCTTATGGAGCTGCATTGTGGCTAAAATAGAGACGTTTCATTGGATGATATTAATGTTTTGGACAAAAACTGAACTTGGAAATAATTTGTATTGTTTAGGATGGATATATTTAGATAAGTGAATTGAATGCTTATCCTACGAATATGAAAACACTTATTCCTTATGCTGGAGCTGCATTGTGGCTTAAATAGAGAGGTTTCAATGGATAATATTAATGTTTTGGTTTATTTAAATCAAGACTTTCATTTCGTGTAAAAGTAAGTAATTCTTTCATAAATATGTATAATTTCATAAACCACTAATCCATAATAATGAGACAGACATTGCTGCACCACATTTTCCTAAACAAATTGTCAATGAGTTATACTCGATATTGCAGTAATTAAAATTAAACAATAGAGAAACTGACATTATTTTATATTTATTTATTATATTAATATAAGTAGGTAAAACCTTTTTTCTAGGTCACCCTTAGGACCACTATAGAAAACTAGGCAGCTAAAATTTATTAGACTCACACTACACACTAGTACTTAGGTAAGTAAAATTAAACTATTTTTTAAATTAAAAATGTACATATTTATTTTAAATAAAAACATAACCTCATATTTTATTTTAACCACTTCAAACACAATCCCTAAACAACACAGGAATTTATGTGTAGCTGACTAGATTTTATCCGTACAGAGATATTTCTGACTGCGGTACCTTCGGCTTCATGGTAGTCCGGGTTGTCTGTACATGTGCCTGAAAATTAAAATTTAATTTTAGAATAATGTAACACATTCAAATACATTTAGAAAAGTACTAGCATGTATGTTTGTAATTTGTATCACTTTAACATTACTCATATAATGAATATTTATATCAATAGTACATACTTAAAAAAAATGTTTTTTGTTTCATTTTCAGGATAGTGGAGGTGTTCCAGATGGAATTTTCCAAACAAATGAATTTTGGTTTGCTGCACCACAGCTGACATCTATGTATCATCAAAATATTGGGAGTTGGAGTCACAAACCTGAAACAAAATTATGTACATAATAATAATGTGTAAAAGAAGTATTTGTATACTATATAAGTTAAAAGAAACACTTTTTTTTATATCCTTAATGGCTGTTCCTACTAAGTCTACAGGAGTTAAACTGAATTTTAAACGAATAAATAATTTTCTTAATAAAAGCTTGCTTATTATTTCCTTTATTATATATATTAAGTAGGATATTCTGCTAGTAAGTTTTCCTTTTGTTATAACAATTGTTTATAATTTTTTTGTGCTATGCACCTGCAGAATAGCACGACCTCTTCTCGCCCTTCTTACTAAGTATTTTTATATGAGGTTAGGTATTTATTTATTATAAGGCTCACCTTGTTAGAAGTTTCTGTTTTATATACTTACACTAGGGACTTACTATTTGTAGAGTATGATACAGTTTCCTATTGAAGAATCTTTTTTTATATTCTGCAGATCTTGCAATGACAATGCAATGTGAGATAAGTAGTACGACGCTCTAAGTACGAATAATATCTAGACAACCAAACGTATTATGAACTTATGAATCCTGATTAATTTGTGATTTGAAAATATGACTCACCATAGTTTATTCCGTTTCGATGATGTGTAAACAAATATAGGGCTCCAACTCGTTTTAATCACTGCACACACTTTTGTTATGTTTCGTGTAATTGGACAAATTCAGTCTTGTCTAAAGAGGTTATTTTCACTTTGCTAACATTAAAAGATGCTCCAAGTTGCTCTCGATGCTCTAAAAGCTTTAATTTAGTCCTTAATCTTAACTTTTAACAATATTTCATAATTTTTAGTCTTGAATTAGTGAATATGAATTGTAAAAAGTTACTCGAGAGTAACTTCTTATGAATCTGCTATTTGACACAAAAGCAATTCATATTATTAGGCCATTTTACGAATCTCCATAGAAAACTGTCAAAACGATGAATTGCGGAAATGAATCGTAATATGATTCATTAAAGGAATTGCCTCTAAGTGGCCATTTTGCGATTTCTAATACAATTCATAATAGGATCACAATATGATTCTGCCAATGTGGCCTTTTTAGCCCCCCAGGTCTTTCAAGTGAAAAGAAATCACAGTTAACGAACTTGAATACATTTTGGAGTTCTGGCTCTTATGAAGCAAGATGCGCGATATTACAGGGTAGCATTACGGAAATCAAAACCTAGAGGACTAACGCTATAAATTCTAAGCGAACATATATTAGAAAATATGAATTATGCAATAGCTCAGTCCGTAAAAAAGCTTTTTTGATTACACTTGGCATTAGTCAATCAAGAATCGACGTAGCTCTAAATAAATATCAGGAGCAAGTTTCTATAGGTGATAAAAGAGGCGTAAAATTTGGTGGCAGAAGCGCAATTAATAGCAGCATTTTACCTGAAATAAAATGCTTATTAAATACTTACCTTATTTGAAGCTTATTTGTTTGAGATAGGCCCTATCTGTTTTCCGCTTCCGCTACGTCACTTCCCACCTCTTTGTCTACCTGTCATCCCCACTTTCAGTCCCACCAGGCAGGCCCAAGTGCAAGAGCTCTGGGCCCGACTTGCTTCATTGAGTCGAAAACACCAGGCAGAAATTAAATTTAAGCTTCAAATAAGGTAAGTATTTAATAAGCATTTTATTTCAAGTAAAATGCTGCTATTAAATCCTTGACCGTTATTTGAAGCTTATTTGTTTGAGACGTGTTTGTTATCGCCTGGTGGGTGGACGGACGCCAATGTGAGGAGGATCGAAGAGTACTATATTGAATAATAATATTAGAAAGAGTGCGTTACAGTTTTCATAAAAATAATGCAACTATGTTTAAAGGCAGGAACTTAGTTTTATTCAACCGACCAAATATTAAGTATAATAGTTATAGTAAGTAATGTTGGAAATAGCAGAGGTTTATCTTATGAATCCCTCAAATTTAATTAAACAGATAGACAATCAATACAATTAATAACAGTTACACTTATTCTGGTTTTCATTAAAATTTAACAACATAATTTTAATCAACAGGATTGAATAACCCCGATATATTATTATTGCTACCCACAGGGGCTGGAGCAATCTCCCGTCTGTAGAATATAGCAAAAGTATTCGCTGATCTCCAGTTACCACGAGATAGAATATCATCTAATGGAAGCTTGTTAGCCCAATTTTTAGAAGCTACGGCTGAACGTAAGCTCCCAGGAGTAGAAGTTATACCAGCTTCTGTAAGAAGAGTTTTAATCCACCCTGCGATCAATGTCCTTGATGCTTCCTTAGCCTGACCTCTAATATTCGTAAAAAGGTTAGTACATTTAGCGAGTTTGCGCCTATCATCGAGCAGTCTGGTAGTTTGCTTGACCCAATATACAGGGTCAAGTTTCTTGTTCTCTGGATTAGACAGCAACCGCCAACCTGACTGCCTATGATCACCACTGTCCGTCTTGGATCCAAATTTTGGCCATAAAATTAGACTGTTGTCGCAATCCACTAAATGCTCTGAGTCCACTGCCAGCAATGTCAAATCATGCACTCGTCTCCCTGAGCATAACAGCAATAGTGCAGAAGTATGCCTACAAACAGCAAAGACGTTGTTCTCATTCACATTGCTTGTCTTCATAAACGAAGCTAAAATGTCTATATCCCATATCGGTGGTTTTCTAACTGTCGGTTTCTTTATGGAGATAGACTTTAAAACATGCTTCACTAAGGTATGTGAACTTAGCTGCCCTGCATTATCTGGACTACAAAGTGTGGCGACTACAGATTTATGCACCAAGATCGTATTGTAGGCTAACTTGTGTATAAGATATAAATCTGCTAGAAATCTCGCTAAGGTAGATCCAGAGGGTTGAAATGGGTCTACTTTTTGCTGTTTACACCATTGGAGCCACCTTTTCCATGCCACTTCATATGTTCTAGTTGTAGACAATCGCCAGGAGGACTTTAATAGACCCAATTGGGTTTCATTCCATTCTGTCAGATCCCTTGACCACCCCCACATTTCCAAACTTCTAGAGTCATATCTTGTACTTTGTGGGGAGGCTGACCGGTTGCTGTATCCACTAGGTTCTGCTTGAGATTGTGGATGGTGAATGGAGCTGTCAGTGCTCGTGATTTGATGTCGGCCCTCCAAAATACCCGATCCCAGCGAGGCACTACTAGTAGGTACAACCCTGTCGCTTTTTGTCGCTAGTTTCAGATGTGACAGCACTTTGGGGATCAGGTAAGGCGGGGGAAATATCCACGCCAGTTGATAATTCCACGTTTGTGAGAACGCGTCGTGGTACAGAGCTTGAGCGTCTTTGAGATCTAATGAAACGTAATTCGCTACTACATGAGCTCGTTGGGATGCAAAGAGATCTACCATTGGGATCCCAAATTTCTGAAAAATTACATCCGTGCTCTTTGGCAGCAGGTGCCATTCTGGTGGTGAGCGATGTCTGGAGAGATGGTCGGCGTGACCGTTGTAAATGCCTGGTATGTGACATGCTATCAGATCGATCTGGTATCTGTCTAGCAAGAGAAAAATTTTGTTCGTCCAATCCATCAGACCAATAGACTTGGTCCCTCCTTTGTTTCTCAGGTAGGCCACCACTGTTCGATTGTCGCACTGAAATAGAGTCGTTGATTGGCATAATTGGTGACCGTGGATCTCTAAGACTTTGAGAATAGCCAGCATTTCCTTCATATTGCAATGCAGGGTTTTCTCTTCCTCGGTCCACAAGCCTGAGATCGGTTGACCATCGATTTGAGCCCCCCATGCTATGTCGGAGGCATCTGTCGTAACGAAACGTGTCGGTGGTGGTCGATGAACCGCCGAAGAACGGTGACAGTTGGGAAGCCACCATTCTAGTTCCTTTTGAGCTGTTTTCGGTAGGCGAAATCTCTTCTTGTCCGGCTCGTTCATCAGAGAATTGAGAAATTCTAGCAGCGCTCGAAAGTGTAGCCTGCCTGTTGGGACTACAAATGCCGCAAAATTCAACAGCCCCACTAGGCACTGTAAGTCCTTCAGACATGCCCAGTCCGCATTGATCATATCCGATACCTTGTGGCAAATTTTTGTTATTTTGTCTAAGGGTAGACTCTTCTCGTTGAGCCAAGGGTTCCAAAGGATCCCTAAAAAGACAAGGCTTTTCTGGGGAACGGTTATGGACTTCTCGGTATTGATCAGCCACCCTAGGTAGTTTAAACGATCCATTAACATTTGAACATGAAGCTGTAGAGTCCTTCTGTCTTGGTGGGCAACCAAAAAATCGTCTAGGTAGACTAGTATTCGCAGCCCTTGTTCCCTTAAGGTTCTCGCAACCCAATTCGTTAAAGAAGGGAACACTTTGGGTGCAGTGCTTAGCCCAAAAGGTCGGCAAGTCATTTGCATTAGCTCTCCTTTGTATACAAGGCGTAGAAAGCGCCTGTGACTGTGCGCTATTGGCAGGTGAAAATACGCCTGAGAAAGGTCGACCTTGCAGAGCCAGTCGTTGGGCTGAAGGAACTCCGGGACCCGAGACACATTTATTAGATGAAAACGCTCTGTGTACACATACTCGTTCAATGCTTTGAGATTGAATATGGGGCGAGCCGTGCCGTCGCCTTTGGGCACTAAAAACATTGTCGACAGAAAACTGGGGGAGCACCGAACTACCTCTAATACACCTTGGTCCTTCATTTTTGCAATGATTGTGGACATCATCTCGGATTCTGTTGTTTGAAATGTTGACTTTATTAAAAAAGAAGAAGCTCGATTTGAAGAGGATATTAACAACCTAACTACTACAAAATGTGATGGCTTGGAAATTAGTCACGAACTTCATATGACTATGATTGATGGCAAAATAGCATCAATTATTACAGACACTTCTGCTGCATTTGTTTGCAATATATGCCTAGCTAAGCCGAGTGAGATGAACAATTTATCACAAATTGATTCAAGACCAGTGCGAAAAGATATTTACAAGTATGGCCTTTCTTCTCTTCATATGTGGATCCGTTGTATGGAATGCGTGCTACATATATCATATAATATGGACTTCCAAATGTGGAGCGCTTGAGGACCTAACAAAGAATTGAAAGCTGCAAAAAAAACAATTGACACAAGATGAGTTTAAGCATCAGATAGGAATTCTCGTGGATTTTGTTAAGCAGGGATATGGGACATCTAATGACGGAAATACTGCAAGGAGATTTTTTTCCAATTTTGAAAAGTCTGCCGAAATTACAAAAGTTGACAAAGGTCTTTTGAAACGTTTTGCAGTTATCCTTCAGACTATTTCATCTGGGAATACCGTCAACATCGACAAATTCAGAAGCTGCTGCAGAGAGACTGCTGATCTCTTCGTCCATCATTACCCATGGTTTTATATGCCAGCTAGTGTACACAAACTGCTGGTACATGGTGCAGATATTTGCCAATACTTTGGTGTTCTGCCCATTGGCATTCTTTCGGAAGAAGCAGGCGAGTCTAGGAATAAGGACTTTAGAAATGTTCAAGAAAACCACACAAGGAAAGTGAATAGGATAAAAACGAATGAAGATATACTACATAACTTTTTGATAAGTTCAGATCCTTATATATCTCATATTAGACCAAAATAAACTCAACATCACAATAAATTAAATCTTTTCCCTGAAGCAGAAGAACTGATAATAATGTCCGACTACCCAACAGAAGAAATAGAAATTACAGTTCAAGAAGCAAACCAAACTGATCCACTATTGTAACCCGTTAAGGCAAATTTATTTGACATTTTACACACTCACTTTCTCTCTTTCTCACACACACACACACACACACACCTTTTTATAAGTATTATTATTTAATTTTGTTTGTCATGTTATGATTTTAATTGTTTATGTAAAAAATGACACAATTAATTTATAATATATTAAAGCTTGAAAATAATAATAAATATTAATATTTACTTTTTAATTGTTACTTTTTAATATTTCAAACTTTTTTATGTTCATTTTGTAAATAGTTTTATAACCATAGTATTAATTAAGATGAAATAAATACATAAAATAAATAAATAAATTGTTTATCCTGCATTATTTAATAATAATAGTATATGACTTGTAAACATGCACGTTGCTTATTATAATATAGTTAATTACTATTAGTTAATTTATGTGCATTAAAATAAAATAAAACTCTAGCATAGCTGTAATAATCAATACAAAAATATTTAAAACTTTGCATGTCCATTGCACGCTTGGCCACGCGTGCACGCGAGAAATTTTTATGTGGATATGTTAGGCATAACAGGTACAGTGTTCATGGAACTGTTCAATCATGGAACTGATTCCATTAACTATCAATTCAAAACGTGAAAATAATTTTCGCAACATAAAACGCATTGCTAGTTTTAATAATGTCTATCGATGACAGCTATTTTAAACATTTACTACGTCACTAATTGAGTTTACGCTATGTTGCCAACTTTACTACATCTGCAAATGGGCGCGCGTAGCCGCAAGGATAATAACGGTCAGCAAAAAAGGGCACAAAGGACTGTGCATTTTTAGACCTCAAAACCTCGTTATTTTAATTTAGAATGATACAAAACCATAACGTTTTTATTTAGTTTCAGTTCTTATTTAGAAATCTTTGTCCTACTTCCTGGTTTATGATTTAGCTAAAAGTTTGCATGCATAGGTAGGTAAATGAAATGACCGTTTCTTATGACGTCTAGTTGACGATGGAGCTCGAAGGTGGTCAAGTCAATTGTAATAAAACGACTAACCCATCGAGTTTGAGCTTGTTTAATTTATCTTAACTAGTACTTTGGTCCTATTTAAGTTAACTAATACCAACAAACAAAATCTTATTGTGCATTTTGTTTTAACTGGTTAAAATAAGTAGGTATGGTAGGACTTATTACCGACGCGTCTGAAAATAAACTTTATCATCATATGAAAAGCCGCGTTGGAAATTTAATTTTTAATTTATCAACGACGGCTTCACTCCCAAAACCTATGTAGCATAAAAAATATCATAAAATTTGACACGAATCAACGAATGTAATTCATTTTTATATCCATAATCACGTAAAACAACAATCATTTCCGTTTTTTACGTCTGAATAACAACATCAGGTGTTCTGTTAATCGTTTCATAATAATGAGGTTAATTTGACTAAACATTACTAGCAATTTGCTTTGTAGCGTCAATCAGGCCTAAAAACACTTTTAAGAACGCATTATCGAATCTTGAAAATTATCACGCCACTCGATAAATCAAAAAGTCTAACTTAGTTTTTGTGCACAGAAGACTTAAAAACTGCAATCACATTTTTTACAATACGTGTTTTTTTTTACAGATACACAGAAGATTTCGGGAAGTCGGCTTGAAATCGACTACTCATGAAAGAGTTACCACGCTAAGCTTGGGTGATGAACTCCGGATCATGAATTTAATCATTGAGGATCCGACGCTATCAACGAGACGTGTTGGAGCAATAGCCGGCGTACATCACAAGTAAGTATGGAGCTTGTGAAAGCGATATGGCTTACACCCTTATTCATTATAATTGTCATTATCGCAAAGTGCAAGGGCTTTTACCGGCAGACCATTTTGGAAGGGTGACTTTTTGTCAACGGCTATCTAAAATGTTAATTAAAGATCCAACACTTATTAGAAAAATTTTGTGGATGGATGAAGCACAGTTCACTCGAGCAGGAGTATTCAACTCAAAAAATCAACACTACTGGGAAACTGAAAACCCGAACAAAGTATGGGAAACTTCTCATCAGAGGGAGTTTTCTGTGAACATAAATTAGTTGGCCCCATTGAAATACCGCATCGCCTGAACTCCCAAAATTATTTGGAGTTTTTACAAAACTTAATAAACTTAAGAGTTTTTTGAAGACATTCCACTGAATGAAATAAGAGAATTGTGGATACAACACGATGGTGCTCCAGCTCACTATGGTTTGGCAGTGCGAAACTTTTTAAATCAAAAGTATGAAGGGCGCTGGATTGGCCGCGGAAGCTCCACCTTAGCATGGCCAGCGCGATCACCAGATTTAACGCCCCTAGACTTTTATGTATGGTAAAAGTTGACGAGCCCCGCGATTTTTCAAAGACTTAATTTTGGACGAATTGATCGTGTTGAATCTTTGTTTTATTGTGATATTTCTTCACGGAAAAATACACAGGACGTAGGTAAGTCTTTAGTTTCTCATAACACTATTTATTTTTTGTATATTATCTGATAATTTGGTATTTATGGCTATTTTTCGTTTGTATCAAAAATGATACAACATGCTTTTGGGGCATGATTTCGGAGTGGTTTTTAATTTATTTCTTAATTGGTTGAACGAGTGCGTATGTGAATTTTTGCTTTGGATATGGGTTTTATTTTGCTTATTTTGTCTATAGGATGACTTCTAACAATAAGAATATTGAACACTGGTTACAATTATTGGAAAATGGAGACATCTCTTCAGATGAACAAGACGATGATGAAGATGATCTGGATTTTTATGCTACTAGGGAGGAATTACAAGCTGAACTTGAAAGTCAGGTAGATGAAGATGAAGAGCCGCAGACTTTGACTCCCGCTAAGGATAATGATGAAGATCCGCCACTTGTTCATGACGATCCACCCAATACACAGCATGCTTTTCGTGCGTCAAACTCGCAGGTGAGATTTACTTGGAGAAAACAATTCATGACCTTCGATGAGAATAATATTGCATTTGGAGGCAGTACAGAGTATCCTCAAGAGCTAATGGAACTAGACACTCCTTATCAATATTTCTCATTTTACTTTGATAGGGAGTTTATGCAAAACATCGTCGATGAAAGCAACAAATATTCAGTTCAGAAAAATCCAAATCGCCACTCACCAATTACTGTTTCTGATATGAGGAAATATTTTGGGATTTTAATTTTTATGTCGGTTTATCATTACCCAAATATAAGAGTCTAGTGGCATACAAAACATGGGTTAACTGGTATAAAAGATGCATTACCATTCAACAAATTTGCCAAAATTCGGCATGTAATACATTTCAATGATAATGATAAACATCTCCCCGTTTCACACCCAAGACATGATAAACTGCATAAACTTAGACCAGTAATAACTCATCTGAATGACAAATTCAGTAGTGTGCCATTAGATCAGCGGTTATCAATCGATGAGCAAATGTGTGCTACAAAGATCGGACATTTTCTCAAGCAGTACATGCCGAATAAGCCGCATAAATGGGGCTTCAAACTGTTTATGTTATGCTCGCTGCTTGGTTATGCTTACAGGTTTATTATTTACTCTGGTAAAAGTAATAGTCAACCTAAACACGAGGAGTCAAACATTGGCCCTGTTGGACAAACAGTGTTGAAGTTGGCCACAGTCATACCACGAAGAGTAAATCATATACTCTACTTCGACAATTACTACACCTCTTTGCCTTTAGTGCACTATTTTGCAACAGAAGGAATTCTTTGTCTGGTGACGGTACAGCGAAACCGATTAGGCAAGAACTGTAAATTGCCTACGAAACAAGAAGTGATGAAGAAATCAATTCCTAGAGGAACACACGAAGAGTATATGTGCACTTATGAAGGGATTGACATGACCAGTGTTAGCTGGAAGGACAACAGGCAAGTGACTTTTTTGTCTACCTATGTCGGAGTTGAACCAATTGATAAAATAGAAAGGTATGACAAAGTTGCCAAAACAAAAATTTCAATTCCCTACCCTAAAATTGTAAAAGAGTACAACGCCCACATGGGGGGCGTTGATCTAATGGACTCATTTCTTGGACGATACCGCATAAAAGTAAAGTCGCGCAAATGGTACCTTAGAATTTTTTATCATCTCCTAGATCTTACCGTTATTAATTCGTGGGTCCTCTATAAAGTGGCGCAAACCAAGAAAGGTGTTCCCAAAAAATAATTATTGAATTTACTTTATTTGATATTTTAGCAACTTAATTGCACTTATAATATCAGTATATAAACTTAAAAATTGTTTTGTCTCAGGCGGGACTCGAACGCGCATCTCCTCGCATGCGAGGAGATGCGGGTTCGAGTCCCGCCTGAGACAAAAAAAAAAATTTTTTCAAGTTTATATACTGATATTATTGAATTTGGCAGAGTTTCGAACGGACTAGCGGAAAGTCTGTATACTTATACACCACCTAGTCAAAGGGAACGACCAAGCGCAAGCTGCAGCCAGGAAGAACACCCAGCCAAACGAAGGAAGAACGTGCAGATAGTTCCTTCATCCTTCACTAGGCTAGACAATGTAGGACATGAGCAGAAACGCACAGAAAAACGTATGCGATGTAAGATGGCAAATTGCAAATTATTTAGTTCCATTATGTGTACAAGGTGCAATGTTTATTTGTGTAGCAACAAAAAAAATGCTGATTGTTTTAACGATTTTCATAAATAAATACAATAATATGTTTTTGATATACCTTAGGCTATAATTTCACTAAAATAAACATTTTGTATATAAACCTGAATATATTTCATTTTTATACCCTAAACGCATATCGTATCAAAAATGATACATTTTTTTACAGAATTTTTTCACATAAAAACAAACATAGGATATTTTTTCAATATTTTCCCATTTATCTTCGATCCAAGACATATATTATTTTCAAGCAAAACCAACGTCTTGTGCTTTTAAGGGTTAACCTCCTATCTGACGATCTTTTCAGCACGCATTCTGTCAATGTTATGTCAAACGCCATACATTAAAAAGTTTAAATTGTCTAAAGCGATAAGGTTACATTACAAATAATATATAAGTATGATGATTAAGTTTTTTTAAATATTCTAGTTTTTCGCGCAATTAACTTTTTTTTCTTTTATAAGAAGTAATAAGAACCTTCTCCTGTCAATGATAAACAAAACAAAAAAATAATAAGCGAAATACAGCCGTTAACGCGTGATGCCGTGACCAAGGGAAATAGGGATTCATTTTTTTATAAATAATATAATATAGATAGATCATTCTGGTTTCTGTAGCTGTGCCTTAAGAATAAATAAAATATATAATAAAATATAATGTCTTCTCCACTCTGATTGCCTTCTGCCCCATCTAGGAGACATAGGAATTTAACTCTACTCTGACGTTAAACATAATTATCAATTATGGGTTAACTGCATTTGTGTGGTGTTTGTTTTTCATGTAAAATAATGTGGGCGTTTTACTTTCTCTCTCTCTCTAGCACTTCTGCGTCATAACATCGCATCTTTTGGTATACAACCACAGCCATGCACGAGTACCTACTTCTGCTTCTAACGCTCATGTCACCACAAGCACAATCACAACCTTCTGGTTCTGGCATTCACTCTGAATCCATTACAGACACATATCACCTTGATCAGTTTAAATCAAAAATTAAAAATCATAGACTTAAATGTTTGTAGGAACTGGCCAAAGAAAAATAGCAACATCAAGAAAGAATCATGATGAAGACTTGATGAAATCTTTATTACTCAACTAAGTTGTCAAAGTGAAATTCGTTGCTGGCTCGAGCTCGAACATATATAAAAAGAGGCTGACAATAATAAACGAGTTTCCTGCGCTAGGTTTAAATATTGGGACGTGTAAAAGTTCCTCAATGGGCCTATTTGCAGAAATAAAACTGATTTTACTGATTTTAATGATGCTCCTAGAACCGGTGACTCCGACTTCACCGCATCCAATCATAAAGTGTAGATGGTAGCAATAAAAATGTTTAAGCACTTTACGTTTATAAATGGGTAGTTTCAAAAATTTGCCGATTTCACCTGCCAGACTTTTTTAGGTTGTGGTTTCTTTGTTTTTCGGTTTAGGGCAACGCAACTCTTAGGGATAGTTGAAAGTAAATTGGCTGCATCGAGGACAATCCTTTCACACTTTAAAACAAAGAGATAGAGGTAACTAAAATTTAAATTGTAATCACATTTTCTAATTAACCTGATTGTCCAAAGAACGAGTGCATGAGAATTTTATTTGTAGAATATTACACTAGGGATATACAAAAGATAATTAAACACTTGTCTAATGAAAGTCCAAGCTACAATATCTGTAAAACTGTGACATCTAAATCAAGAAACTAGGAAAGCAAGTAAGGAAATATTTTTGTAAGCAAAATTTTCTGCTTCACCTGTCACCTTAAATTATATTTGCTTAGTCGCGACACTAGTGCGACACCGAGTCCGTGCCCCTCCCGCCACGACGCCTCAGTTGTCTGCCAGCGGCGGAAGTGGAAAGGCGCGTGCAAGCGTATTTGTTGTAACCTAAAAGAATTATCGAGTTGTCGCTGCATATTTTTGTA
The DNA here is from genome assembly GCA_949315895.1 of Anania crocealis. Taxonomy (NCBI): domain Eukaryota; kingdom Metazoa; phylum Arthropoda; class Insecta; order Lepidoptera; family Crambidae; genus Anania; species Anania crocealis. The sequence goes on from OX438880.1 coordinate 5,697,816, forward strand.
ATCGTAAGTTCTATTTTTTCTGTTTACAATAACGTTAACACTTATAACACGATTTTGGTTTGAATTCCACTCGATTACAATGTACATGGGGTCAGCTTTGAAGTGGAGTAGGTATGATTTCGCTAAATCAAACGTCTGCATGTGTTCGAAGATGTAACGGTAATTTTCTCATTTAACCGTTTCTAAATAACCTGCCGGTAACATACCGGTGGATGAGATGTGATCGAGTGAATGAGATCGCCCTAAATCTGTCAATTATAATTCAGCTTTGGTTTTAAAATTATGCAGATAATCGTAACATAAACGTCAAAAAAGGCCTAAGTTTCATTCATCACATAGCATAGTAGTTACACATATTATCATACTTGTATCTGAGAGCAATGCTTGAGTTTTTTTGTCTTGCTTGTAGGTCAACGATGGGTCGTCCAAAAAGTGTTTCTACGGCTACTGAAGAAAGAAAAAAACGCAAAAGAGAGCTAGAACGAAAGAGGTACCAAAAAATTAAGGGCGATTCAGTATTATATGCTCAATATCAACCCAAAAATAAAGATAAATATGAGAAAAGAAAGGCACAGAAAAAAGTTATTTCCATTAAAGATATTATCTTATGACACCTAGAGCCAGAAGAGTGCAAAGAAAAAAATGGCGTGAGGCCTTCAATGCCTATTATAGAAGAAAAAAAGAAGCAAAAACCGCTGCAGTGAGGGTAATGGAGGCACATAGCCCTCCAGAGACTGAAGAGAATAACGAGCTACAACGTAGAATAGAAGTGAATTTATTAAATAGGAACTCTCCTTCTCCTTCAATTCTCACCTCTTCTTCAATGTTGCCGATTTTGATAAGTAATAAAGAAAACACTAATCCAAATTCAAGAATCACAAGATCGGAAGGAGGGTTCCTTCTGATCTTGTGATTCTTGAATTTGGTTTTTCTCAATTTGGTCTCAGAAACATCTTTAATGTCCAGCAGAGGAAATTCGCCTTCCCAATCAATCAAAAGATTAAGATACAAAAAGGATTAAAAAAAATTAAAGAACTTACAAGACAATTGGAAGGAGTTAAGAAAGTAAATGAAGCTTACAGGAAGAAATTAAAAAGACTAACAGAGGGGAAAAAAGAAAGCAGTTTGGATATGATGAATAATAAACTCCTACAATCATATACAGCTCTAAAAACTCACAAAGCTAAGCAAGAATTTTCAAGCAATCTTCAAAAAAATATCAAAACTACATTAAAAGAAAAAGGGCGTTTGGGAAAGTTGGCAAACATTTTTAGACACAGATTAACCGAGAAGAAGGGATCAAAAATTAAAAAAATACGGGAGGACATAAGATTTCTAGAAGAAGATGAAAATAGCTCTGTTACTGCTGGGAGAAATGAAAGTATAAAGAAGACGCTATATGACTGATTCCTTATATCACTTGCACAGAAAATTTGTAAAAACAGTCGATTACAGATTAAACTTCTCAACTTTTAGCAGATGCAGACCATTTTGGGTTCTTTTCTCATCGCAAAAACCTAAGGAGACATGTCTGTGCATCACCCATGAAAACTTTGGACTATTAGTCGAAGCAATGCATACACGTGGTATAATTCCCCACAAAAATGCCACTGATGTGCTGATTAACATTTGCTGCGACCCTTTCAGTCTTTATTGTCTACTAAGGATATGCAAAGATTGCAAGTCAAAAAATAATCGAAATTTTCCAGAATTTGATAATTCTGTCAATTTTTCCTATTGGTCCTGGGTATCAAAACGAGAAACACTTGTACAAAATGGAAAAGAAAAGTTTATCAGAGTAGTGAAAAAAGAGAAACTTTTGATAAACTGCTAGAGAACTTTACCAAACATTGTGGAAGAGTGACAGCTCAGCATAATGCTATAAAGACATTAAAAGTTTGCAACCCGAAGAAGCCATTATTTATGTTGACTTTTCAGAAAATTATAAATGTCAGTATGCCAAAGAGATTCAGGCAGTACATTTTGGTGGAAGTCGAAAGCAAGTGACTTTACATACTAGTTTATTGTATTTCTTTGACAGCAACTGTACCAGAACCACACAATCTTTTGCCACATTAAGTCAAAATTTAAGACATGATGCTGCTGCTGTTGGGGCGCACGTAGTCCCTGTCCTCAAATATCTCAAACTAAAGGCGCCCCAAATTACGACCCTTCATTTTGTGTCTGATTCTGCCACAAGTCAATATAGAAATTACAAGACATTCTTTGTTATGGGCGCCTTGAAATGGCAATATCCTAGCCTGATCTCATTGACGTACTACACTGAGTCAGGTCATGGCAAGGGGGCACCCGACGGTGTAGGAGGAACTTTGAAACGCACTGCTGATGCAATCGTTTCCCGCGGCCACGATATTCCCGATTTCGACTTTTTTTAAAGAATTAAAAAATAATGTGAAAAACATAGTCATAAAAACAGTATCAGAAATTCAGAATATGATATTGTAGAAAAAGACTTGCTTCTACCTACCGATCTCCGTTCTTTTAGAGGGACACAACAAGTCCACCAAGTTATTTGGAATAACAGCGATAAGTATCAACTGACAATGCGAAACCTAAGTTGTGTTGAAAAAACTTGTATTATTCAATTTGGCTGCTGTAATCACGTCAAATATCTTGGCTCGCACGTTCTTAGGCCTGAGGTGTTATTAGACTCTTCCAATCCGGATCCAGATCCAGCCGACAAAGTAGAGAATCCCGATCAATCAAATACTATTTCTTATGTGGTTCCTTTACAGAGATCTTATGCATTTTGTGTTACGAGTGAAACTGATCTTCCGGAAGAACTCATGCCTGAGATCGAGACAGCGGTATCAAATGTGAGACCTGAATGCGCTGAATGTTGTTTGTCAGAGGAAACGATCATTGAGAATTTGACGTCAATGGATTTTTATAATTTACCAGAGACTGAAAATGGACTTAATATTTTAGAAAATGTTGAAATTCTTGAGACAGTAACAAAATTGACACTTGACAAACCTGTTGCTCAGAAATCATCCTCGGACTTGACTGGTCTGGCTATCACTGCTGATTTTCCTGTAACTACAAGGTCTGCCCATGACATATCTTTTTTTCCACCATCAAAGAAAATATCGCGATAAAACAAGTTCTGATGAAGAAATAACGTTGCCTCCGTCACCTGAGTCAGATTGGAACTCTATGGAAAATGAGGCAAAAGAAAGCAGTGAATCCGATGATAACGTTATTAGCATTGACGCCGATACAGACAGTGTTCATGAAGAATTTGACACATCGTTATGTTGGTCAAGTTGTCAATGAAAGTCTTGCTAGCCTTGATATAAAATTTGCCAAGAAAATTAATGACAGAAGATTTAAATGGCCAGAAAAAAACGATATATGCGTAATTGGAAAATACCAAGTGATAAAAAGACTTCCACCACCTAATTTTAAATCTTCTTCTAAAAGGATTGGAGCATTCGAATTTCCTAAGTCGCTTAGACAATTTAAAATTGAATAATGTTAGACTTAACTCCTACTCTGATTTTGTTGGAAAAACCTTGTTCTGTCTTTCGCATTTTTAATGATTAATTTTAAAAGTTATTGTTTTATGTAACTGTTTTTGAAGAAATATTTTTTGTAATATACAACGTGGAAAAAAATAAGCACTAATACTTAAGGGTATGTATATACATCAAGTTAAGACTCTACTGACAAAAGCTTAATAGTCTATCTATATTTTTTTTTTAAATTTTTTACCTCTGAATGTTATGTCAATATTTTGGACAACCCTAGTTTTTATGTACAAATTTGAGCGCCGGATCGGTGACCTTTGTAGCGGCCCCGCTCGCGCCCCCGTGCGGCGCTGCCTGAAGCGCGGGCGGCGCGCAGTCGCGGTGCTAACAATCATAGTTAGGTACTATTCAATTACTTTACTACAATGAAAAAACTACAACAAAAGTAATTGTCTACGCGCGACAACGCCGACAGCTACGTCATAGCTACGTAATAGAATAAGTTTAATTTTGTATTTAAGATAGCTGTTAGTAGGTGCTTTAGCTAGAGATCTATAGTTTTAGTTATGTTGTAAAATCACCTCATACATCATACGATTTATTAAGCCAATCATAGCTCTCCCTTCACTTTACTTGTTAACCTTGAAGCCCAGAGGTGGGACTCTCAGTAATATTGTGTTTGTATCTTAATTATATCATGCTAAGGTCTAAAATAGTGAAGTGTTAATTGCCTTCGTATAGTAGTTTAGAACGTAACTCTTGATATGCCACTTCACATTTGGTCGCTGTCGCCTTAGCACTGTCCCTTGTTAATTAATTATTATTTTAAACTTATTAAAAAGGAGCAATTATAGTTTTAAACAAGCTTTTATTTCTCCCTTTGTTCGAGTAGCGAACAAAATTGGCGACCGTGACAGGACAGTGCTTAGTTTTGAAGCGATTTTGGAGTTTTTTACAGAGCCTAATATCTTCTATTGAGGACGGACAGAGGTCATCACCACGTCATCCGCTACATCGAGCATCACCGAGGGTCTAGGAGAGTATCCGGCCTTATCCTGTGCGTTGGGCGCTGACGTTTGCGCGTGCGTGCCCCGAGTTCTACGTGCTCAACGTGAAATTCTCCAGAAAAACCGTGAAGTCACCGTTTGGGAAAGCGAATCAAGGTCTCATCGACGCAGCGAGGGACTCCCAGGGCGCAGAACAACTGGACTGCGCTGCCACCTTCCCTGTCTGATTGTCAAGTGAGCCCGTTCCTTACTATCCTTCCAATAATTTCCCCCTTGATTTGTGTATACAGGGGCTAGCCTTCAAGGTACCGATTTAGTGCTAGGTATCGCCTTTAAAATTTACCTATTGCAATACCTATTTGTGCTTTCTACTTCTTGTGTAGCCTTTTACGCCTTCATGTGGCGCTTTCTTTGCACACAAGCCTAATTGAAGCACGCCTACGCATCATCGGCCTAATTTTATAATAATAATTTATTATCCTTTGAGATTTACAATAGGTATTTGTGCCTGTTAATTCTGGTGTAGCCTACTGCCGCATTCATAACCTAAGCTGAGTTGCGTATTTTTATTGGCTTACAATCCTATCGCATTGCCTATTGAATCTTCTAATCTCTTTGTTTTTAAGGATTAAATTGCTCTCAAGACTTACCTAGTTCATAAAGGCAATCCATTTGTTACCTTTCACCATCACTATATCACGAAATTCACTATATTGCCTATCTTAATCGCACTAAATCACCGCAAATATTTGCCATCCTTACGTGCTTTCTCATAACTGTTCTCATCAGGACTGGCCATAATTTACTACAAGGCGCATTCCAATACCTTTATTATTCAATAGGTACGCATCATCTTGCTTCGTTTATTGTTGCTTATCTTTGTGCCCCGTGCATTCCAGCTCATCAGCGCTGCATTTCTACCGCCACGCCCGCATTGCTGCCGGCCGGCTACATCGCTGCAGCGCTTACTGGTGGCGTGCACCTGATCTGCATTTCGCTTTGGAACAAAACGAGGAGCGTATCGTATGCAATTTACCTAATTTTTGTGCTTAATTTCGTAGTTCTTTTGTAAAAAATGCCTGAAACTGATGTTTCAAAGTCTGAAATGAGTCTTAAAGATTTGTTAGCTAAACGTAGCTCAATCAAAGGGCGCGTAACGAGGTTTAAAAACTATTTGGATTCTGTGAGTAATTCTGATAGCCTTTCGTCGCTAGAATTACTTAAGCTTAAAAGTAAATTGTCTAAATTCAACGCATTATTTACAGAATTTGATTTAGTGCAGGAACAGATAGAAGTGATTAATGTTTCCACTCAGGACGTTGAATTAAGCACGAGAGACTCAATCGAGCAGGATTTTCATAATTATTTAGCTCAGGCGCAGCAAATTGTTAATGCGAGTAGTGATGATTTTAAGTCTTCCTCGTCGCGACGGTCTAGCGTTCATTGCTCGAGTCATCATCATGATGATGATAACGAAATTCTAGGTTTCAAGTTGCCTGTCATTAAGATACCTACTTTCGATGGAACCTATTTCAAATGGCTGGAGTTTCGGGATATGTTTGTCTCACTCGTTCATGAACGTAAAATTCGGGAAGTTCATAAGTTCCACTATTTGAATTCTTATCTCGAAGGGGAGGCGGCGCGAGTAATTAGTAACTTAGAGGTGACCGATAAGAACTATGCAGAGGCGTGGAAGCTTTTATGCGATAGGTATAATAATAAACGCCAGCTGATTAATAATCACTTGAAATCTTTATTTAGTCTCGAGTCCGTGCGTGAAACAGAAAGGTCATTACGGTTTATTATTGATCACATCACAAAGAATTTACGCGCTCTTCACACTTTAGGTTTATCTACCGAAAAATGGGACGTGTTAATTATTTATATTGTTGCGCAAAAATTAGATTCAAAGACATGTTTTAAATGGGAGGAGCACCGGAATTCGTTGAATGAGATACCGGGTCTTGATGATTTCTTTAGCTTTTTGAGAAGTCGTGCTGATGTTTTAGAGACGGTTAATTGTAATTCACAGCCGGCTAAACAAGCTTTGTCGTCTGGCAGCACGGGTAGGCAGAAACCACAGACTAGGGCTATGCTAGGTACCTCTGCGGATAGCTCATCCCCACCTATGCAGTTGTCGTCGATGCAATCTTGCAATGTGTGCCAGGGTTCGCACCGTGTTTATGAGTGTCCTGTTTTTAAAGTCAAGTCCATTGATGACAGGATGTCTGCCGTCGAGGTATTAAAATTGTGTCACGTTTGTTTAAGGCCGGGTCACAAGTCACAGCGGTGCAAGCTGTCCGGTGGCTGTAAAACATGTAAGCAGCGCCACAATACGTTACTGCATGATCGTTTCTTTAAAACCAGCGGCCCTTCTGCGTCTCAACCTGTTGTCACTATGTGTGCGTTGTCGTCCTCCGAAGCGCTTCTTTGTACGGCTGAAGTGGATTTGATCAACCCTATTACTAATGTTGTGGTTACAGCGCGAGCGGTTTTGGACAGCGGGAGCCAGTCTTGTCTTATAACATCTCGCTTGAGAGATGCCTTGCAACTGACTTCTCAGATTTTGGATAGGGATTTAGTCGGTATAGCCGCCATTCGTGTTGCGAATAAAATTGAGCGATGCGCGGTACGCGTTCAGTCTAGGTGCAGCACCTTTAGCGCTTTATTATCTTGTATTGTGTTGCCGATTATTTCTGATAAATTACCGACGCGCTCCTTTAGCAGGGACCATTTAAATTTAGCGGGAGTTCAGTTGGCCGATCCTCAATTTAACAAGGCGCTAGACGTCGATCTGCTTCTTGGCGCGGAATTATTTTGGAGTTTACTAGGATCGGAGCAGCGTTCATTAGGTGACAATTGTCTAGTTCTGCGCAGTTCTAAACTTGGTTGGCTTGTCACTACTCCAGTAGTCTCTGATAGTTCGAATAGTAAAGGTCTTCATTGTGGTCTGTTGCGAAACAACGATACGACTATTGCTGATCTAAACAATAATTTGTCCAAATTTTGGGAGTTAGAGAAGGTTCCTCGTACCAAGTCAGTTTTAACCGAGGAAGAAGCGTTGTGCGAGCAGCATTTTCTTGCTAATACTTCTCGTGATACTGACGGTCGGTTTATTGTTAAGCTTCCACTCCGTGCTGAAAGAGATGTTTTGGGAAACTCATTTCAACTAGCTAAGAAGCGGTTTTTTAATTTGGAGTCACGTTTCAGGAGACAGCCTGTGCTAAAAGAACTCTATTTTGATTTTATGCGTGAATACGCTGACTTAGGTCATTTGTCTGACTGGGGTGATGTACATCGGTCTTCTGGAGCAGAATTCTTTTTGCCTCATCATCCAGTTCTAAAAAATAACAGCGAATCTACCAAACTTCGAGTTGTTTTTGATGCTTCGGCTCGTACTACGTCTGGGCTTTCGATCAATGATATCCAGATGACCGGCCCTACTATTCAAGACTCTTTGTTTAATATTTTGGCTCGTTTTCGTTTGTATAAATATGTCATTTCCGGTGATATTGAAAAAATGTACCGGCAAATAAAGCTTCATCCTGACGATCGTAGTCTTCAGCTTGTTTTATGGCGCGATAGTGAGTCTCAGCCTTTGCGCACTTTGATGCTTAATACTGTAACGTATGGATTCTCAAGTGCTAGCTTTCTGAGTACTCGTTGTCTCTGGCAATTGGGTGAAGAGACTATTGATCCTCTCATAAAGGATATTATCCAAGAGGATTTTTATGTGGACGATCTTTTGACAGGGGCTCAATCAGCGAGCGAGTTGCGTTATATTCAGCAGTCCGTGGCTGAAACTCTAGCTAAAGGGGGGTTTCATCTTAGAAAGTATCGGTCAAACTTGCCTTCGGTGCTTGAACATAGTTCCACGGAGTCGTCAAATGATCTGATGATCAGTAATGCAACAAGCACTCTAGGTATTGGTTGGATGCCTAAATTGGATGAGCTTCATTTTCCTATTGAGCCACCCTTGGTCGACATCGTCACTAAGAGATCGATTTTATCTTCTACCTTCAAGGTTTTCGATCCACTAGGTCTGCTATCAGTGTGCACTATTACACCAAAGATGCTACTCCAAGAACTTTGGGCCGAGCATAAACTGGGATGGGACGATCCTGTTCCAGAAAAAATTAAGTCTTCCTGGCTTACGTTCGTTGACGGTCTTAATAGTATCGCGGAGTTGAGGGTGCCTAGGTACATTTTAATTGATAATCCAGTTCATGTAGAATTGCATTGTTTTTGTGATGCTTCACAGAAAGCGTATGGAGCATGTATTTATTTAAAGTCTGTTAATAAGCAGGGCGAGATTAAAATAAACCTGCTTTGCTCCAAATCACGTGTCGCTCCAGTCGCACCGACTACTGTTCCTCGTCTGGAGCTGTGTGCTGCCTTGCTAGGAGCTGAACTTGCTGCGGTAGTAGTTCAAGCTTTGCGACTGAAAATTGATCGTTGTATTTATTGGTCTGATTCAAAGGTCGTTTTGAGTTGGTTGCGCACAACTAAAGGGATGAAAGCTTTCGTAGCCAATAGAGTAGGTACAATCAAGGAACTTACTGATCCCTGTTCTTGGCGCTATGTTCCATCCTCTCAGAACCCCGCTGATCTTGTGTCACGTGGCATTGATCCCAAGGAAATTATTGGTTCTATCATGTGGTGGCACGGCCCTTCCTTCTTGGAGCTTGAAGAGTCGTCTTGGCCACCCTCAGATGTCGAGGAAATGCCAGCGTTGCCGGAAGTCAAAGTTTTTTCAGCTTTGGTGGGGGATGCTCCTCTTGATCTTTCTAGGATCTCTAGGCTGTCCATTTTGCAACGAGCTTACGCACGTGTTTTGAGATGGATTCATAATTCAAGGCAGATGAATAAAAATTATAAATTAACAGGTCCTCTTCAAGCTTCAGAGATTGATAACGCTATGAAGGCGTTAGTTCGAATGTCTCAAAGGGACTCCTTTGACAATGAGATACGATTGCTCTCTTTAAGCAAGGGTTTGAAAGCCAAATCTGATATCGCTTCGCTTAATCCTTTTCTAGATTCCGATGGAATCATTCGTGTTGGTGGACGTATCGCTGCTTCGTCATATGATTATGACAAGAAACACCCTATTTTGTTGCACTCCCGTAGTCACCTTACTAAGCTTCTTTTTCGGCAAGAGCACACACGACTCTTACACGCTGGTCCTCAACTTCTCCTCGCGTCTATTAGAGATCGATACTGGCCTGTGGGTGGGCGTAATCTAGCTCGCAGTGTCGCTAAAAATTGTGTAGTTTGTCATTGCTTTAAAGGACAGCACATGACCAATATAATGGGCAACTTACCATCCGAGCGAATTAATCCAGACATCCCATTTTCAAGCGTAGGTACTGATTTTGCCGGCCCATTTTTAATAACGGATCGTAAAGGCAGGGGTTGTAAAATAACCAAGTGTTATTTGTGCATTTTTATTTGCCTGAATTATAAATGCATCCACTTGGAAGCTGTAAGTGAGCTTTCCAAGGATGCTTTCATGTTGTCGCTTAAACGTTTTATAGCCCGTAGGGGATTACCAAAAAAGATATTTTGCGACAACGGTACAAACTTCGTTGCCGCTGCACGCGAAATTAATGATTTTTTTAAGTCAAAGGACAACACAGATTTTATTTTGGACTTTGCAGCTCAGCAGAGCATCGAATTTAAATTCTCGCCTGCATACGCTCCTCATTTTGGAGGTTACTTTGAAGCTGGGGTACGATCGGCCAAACAGCATTTGCGTAGGGTAATGGGGGAAGCGCACTTAACCTTTGAAGAGCTGTGTTCGCTGTTTACACAAATTGAGGCTATCCTCAACAGCCGCCCTCTTTGTCCTCTCAGCCCTTCACCCACAGACCTACAACCTTTAACCCCGGGTCACTTTTTAATCGGCAGGCCCTTGACAGCGCTGCCAGCTCCTGCCCTGATGGAATGCAGCACCAACCGCCTCGACCGCTTCCACCGTTTGGAGCAGATGCGCCAGCATTTTTGGAGACGCTGGTCTAGCGAGTACGTTTCCGAACTGCAGCAGCGTACGAAATGGAAAACCCGATGCAAGGATTTGAAAGTGAATGACCTCGTATTGCTAAAGGACGACGCCGCTCCGCCCCTCTGTTGGCGTCTTGGCCGGGTCACAAGGATTTTTCCTGGCTCCGACGCTGTGCCTCGCGTTGCTGACGTTACCACATCCCGTGGTGTTGTGCGCCGCGCTCTCAACCGACTCTGCCTCTTGCCAACCACGGACGAGGAAGAGTTGAAGGCTATGCCTTCAACGCCCCGGAGGATGTCTACGCGCGACAACGCCGACAGCTACGTCATAGCTACGTAATAGAATAAGTTTAATTTTGTATTTAAGATAGCTGTTAGTAGGTGCTTTAGCTAGAGATCTATAGTTTTAGTTATGTTGTAAAATCACCTCATACATCATACGATTTATTAAGCCAATCATAGCTCTCCCTTCACTTTACTTGTTAACCTTGAAGCCCAGAGGTGGGACTCTCAGTAATATTGTGTTTGTATCTTAATTATATCATGCTAAGGTCTAAAATAGTGAAGTGTTAATTGCCTTCGTATAGTAGTTTAGAACGTAACTCTTGATATGCCACTTCACATTTGGTCGCTGTCGCCTTAGCACTGTCCCTTGTTAATTAATTATTATTTTAAACTTATTAAAAAGGAGCAATTATAGTTTTAAACAAGCTTTTATTTCTCCCTTTGTTCGAGTAGCGAACAGTAATAGTACTCGTAATTACAAATCTAATGCGTGCCTATGCGTCTATTTTGCCCTACAAATTTTCGTATGCCAGCCTGTAGTTCTTTGCCATGACATACATAATTTGATGTGCTATGTGTCTTAAAGGATACCACAAGCACGGGAGACATGTTTAAAGAAAATAAAATAAACTTAGGTACCTACTAACACTTACTTGTTAAGTAGTAACGGCCTATAATCATCCCAGAGCAGGGAAAAGGCCTCCAAGATTGAATTCACAGACCAACAGCATTTACTTGTTAAGTATCCTTATTAATCACAAACACTTATCACATTTAACCATCACAAAATAAACAGAAAATAGGACGTAATAACCGCACTTTTGGACTTCGCTATAGTTGGGTAAAAATGTTACGTGCAGCGCCAACACACAGCATCATTTCATAGAATTCATTTTCTGTTGTAATCGACGTGGCGATAATTTATTCCTTTTATTTACGTACCGACTATCGTTCTCAAGAGATACGCGGAGCAACTGACTGAGTGTCTACTAAAGAAAGATCAAACAAAATTTCGGAACCAAATTTGGGGTTCAGTAATGAAAATTACAAAATCGATAATCATTAGAATATTTGAGGGACTCTAGGACGTTGTAAAAAATAAATATTTTAATATGAGAACATTCATCAATAATTAATAAAAAAACTAACCTGTACTTATTAAAAACTGAAATCAAACAGAGATTAATAATTCATTCAAAATACTGCTTGCTTCTAATATTGTGCTACTAAAATTACTTACGAAATAAAGTAGGTACCTACATTTTTTTTTTCAAAGGAACCTAATACCGACATTGTAATGATAACTAAGTTTATTGAGAAAACTAGGCCTAAAAAATTAATAACTTTAAAATAAAGTTAAGCAGGTAATAATGTTTCAAATAATTCATTTAACTATCATTACTATTTTTGGATGTTCTTTTCGCAACAACTACTTAAGTGGCAAATAATCAAAAGTAAAACAATTGTTCGATCGCCTCAAAACTACGGAACCGTCACTGCAATTATTCAAATAATGTGGGAGGAGCTAGATTTTGCCCATATCGCCCGACACACCCCTTTCTCCTAGTTACGTAATCTGATTGGCGCGGATACAAGTGCTACAATTCTTGATCTCTTATTTGCGCAAACGCCGACAGTCCACGTGGACTGAACAAAGATTAACCGTTTGCAGTTTAGCAGACTATCAACTTAGACTTTTCGCAGTATGATGATGGAAATTGGTACTTATTTATTTATTTTTGTTTATAAGCTTCGGTTTATTAAATAAAATTATCGATCTAAGATTTACCATGTTCTATTGATTCGTCGTTGATGTCGTGGACAAATGGTACCGCACCAAAAGATATGAATGTGTTCGTAAAAGGTGCAGTTTAAGAAAAATCTGGATAAACTTCAAGGATGTATACGTTTAGCTTTATCGATGTTTTCAGCGATATTTACTAAGTATCTATTATTCTACTAATCACTCGTTTTAAAGAATAGGTAGAAAATAATGGTTAACCTATTCGTGCCTCCGCATTTTTTATCTTTAAATTCATTTTATTGACCATTTTTAGGGCTGTAACCTAAATGTTTTAACAAAAAAAATTGCTTCTTTTTGTTCTATAACTATAAGATTTCCAGTTACCTAATACAGGTCAAAAGATTAGTTATCACCGAATGTATCGTCCGCTTAAAAGTTAGTGCTTATTTGTTTTACACGTTGTATATTTTTTTTTGTTATAATGAGACTGATAAGCCGCTAAGGTTTCAGACATACTGTTTAAAATGAAAACCACGAATTGACTGATTAATATTATAATAATATAGATTAAGGCACTGGTGTCATTTTTGAACGTAAGTGTCGATTTGATTATAATATTAAACTATGTAAAATCTTTAAATTGTTCAGACGAAAATGTACTTAAATCCCTCAGCACACAGTTCTCCTTCATTTGACTCTTAGCGTATTCGAATTGGTCAAATATAGGAAAATGAACTGTAATCTTAAAAAACAAGGTACATTTTTGTACGAATTGTTTTAAGATTTTCACATCTTATGATATACAGAAATCGACACCCTGGTTCAATTAATAGTAAATCTCCTTATCTTAATCTTATGTTTCAAATACGATATTGTCGTTACTAATAATAAAAATAACTGATACTGATCATGTTTATTTTTACGATGTTACCCGATTTATAATTCACTTGAGCCTTTTCTAATCTAACCTGTCAGTATCTAATTTAACCTGCCAGTTTCTAATTAACCTGCCCATTTCCACCTAAAAAAAGCAGCTATTGCTCGATCCCTTGTAGCAAAAAGTATTCATTTTGACATAATAAATTGAATAAGATATCATATAAATCACATCCACACATTTTTTTACTTTTTGTTAAAAACGGCAATTTTTTGAAAACTACCTAAATTCAAATAATTAAAAAGTTGAGCATGTGCCAACCAAAAAAAACTGAGTATGGACACTGGAGAGCATTCAATATCTGCTTAAAAACATGTGGGCAAAATATGGTATTACGTTGCGGCACCTCAAGACCCAATTGAAAACTTTTGTGGGTTCATTAGAAGCCACGGGTGCCGCAACGTCATTTTATCTGCTGATAAATTCGAGTCTGTATACTCGACGATGCTAGTAAACAGCTGCTCTGGTGTCCATGCTTCAGGAGCGAAGTGAAAAAGATAATTGTCATGCACTGGGCAGTATCATCATCACAGAGAGTGACAGCAATGAAAAAAGTATTTGCAAATTGGGGAATATTCCCGAAATAATAATAACACCTATTGAAGAAAAGGCTGCTGATCCCTGTAAAATAGGAGGTTTACAGTACGATAGCGACTATTTTTTGAAAAATACAAAAATATATGTACTTCAGGGGTGTAGAAAGTATAAAAATGAATTGATGAATATTGAACTAGACTATATTAAATACAGGTAATATTCAAATAAAAAATGGCTTTGCAGTCCTAGTGATGCTCTCTTCTGCTGTGTTTCGGGTCTGAAAGATATAATTCATAGTATTCTGAAAAACGATATGGAAAAAAATAATATTAAGAACTATAACACCATAAAACATCAATATATAATAACTAACGGCAAACGCCACTGCGCGCGTGTGTTGTCAACTAATACCGCTAGATGGCGCTGGGGATAACTTGACTCGCGCAATGTTTACGTTTTTTCGGGCAATCAAGATATTATTATAATATTATAATATTATTCATGATATTATTTATTTGTTATCCATACTAGGGTGCGCTGCGCTAGAGATGCAAACTTGCTGCTTTCACATCAGCTGAGACAGTAAGTTGATACCAAGGCGAAGAACACTATAGTAAGCTGCATGTATAGCTGCGCTGCATCTCCTCAGAACTAACTTGCGACGTCCACAAAGATGACCTGACAATGTTTTTACTAAAGATATCTTGCAGATTTTACATTTACAATTACTGTAAAGAAATAAGTAGGTAATATATTAAAAAACAAAAGAGACTGTGATGAGGTTATAGATTCATTTAAAATTAAAGCTAAGAAATACTACGCAAAATGTTTTGAAAGAAATAAATAAACCTGAAGTATACAAGTGTTTAATTTTTTATTTACTTTATTTATTCTAGCTTAGCTTTTCTTCGCTACTGATTTTAACTCTCTTATTTCCAATGAAATAGTTTCAAAAAGCTATTACATTTAAAGTAATTCATGAGCACCGAACTATCAACAGATACATCAACACCACCTCTTTAGAAGACCAGAAAAGTTCGGAGCGGCCTCGTCGGCCTCGTGCTGGCCGACGGCCTACAAAGGCCGGCTGTTAAAGCCAGAATTCATTGAAACCCATTATGAAGCAAAAAATCATATCGCGAGAAATGAAGATTCCCGCTAGGACTCCATCGCGTATTGTCACGTTGTGATTTCTGAGCTGCGCACTAATCTCTAAAAACTCACGTTTAGTTAATACATTCATTGTTTCATTATTAAAACACATTTAATTTCACTTCAATAATAATCGAGTTTTGTTGTTTTGGTTATTGATCTGTCAATGACAAAGAGCTGTCAGATGCGCATGCGACTGTCCGTATGCTCTGAAAGACTAAAATAACGTTACGTTCGTTAGTCTACGTTTAGCAAACGCACGGAACACTTACTCATTTCACAAATGTCGTGAATGTTTTATTTCAATAAATATAACAAAATTTTGTTTTCTATATTTTTAAGATTGTGTGTTGACATTAAATTAGTTTAAGAAACTTCACGCAGCCGAAGTAATTTTTATGAGCCTGGCAGAATGACGTTTGACCTTCAACAGATGTTTAAAAAGTTAATAAAAATAGTAGTGTTGCAAGTTTACAAACATTGGGAATTTATTTGGGAAAAATACTTGTCTTAAGGACTTTTGTTGGTAAAGAAAACAAATTAATTCAACGACCAGTCTGTAGTTTATAATAGCTAGAATATTAAAATAATATAAATTAATAACCTTGAAAGTTTGAGCGTTTTCTTGTTAGATTTGTTTGTTTTACAAAAAAAATAGTTCCCTGTGATATTTCGATGGTTTCGGGGAGATTTGAGTTGGTGTGTTGAGCACTCAGAAATTCCTTCTTGACAATGATTTGCAAATTCGATTTCATTGGATTCGAGTTTCGACTTTGATTTGCAAGGATGTCGAGGAAGACACTTTCGTTCTTGCTGTTGAAGAAGTCGGCCAGGAAGCCGAAGGAGAAGACGGCGGCTGTTACCTCGCCTTTTGATACCGGCTCATAGTCGCCGTGTTAAATATTTATTATTTTGTTCCGGTTAAGTGCCGTAAGTATATTTGCTGATTTGCTGATATTTGCCGAAGGATTTCGTTCATTGGGTCGCTTATTGCAGTTCTATAACATAAGTGGTTATTTTCAGATCTTTTGATGGCCGCTTGGTTTGGCTACCAGGCTTAGAATATTACCTTTCGTTTTACGCTGACTTTCCGCTGATCAAATGAAAGACGCAAGAAGCTTGTCTCGATGAGATTCGGGTTGGTACCACGCCACGTGGATGCATAAGGTTACCCTACCCTATCTTTGTTGAAGTAAGTGGAAACATCTTCTTAATCCAGTTAGCAGTCTACAATTCCGGTTGCCGTTTATTAGTATTCCGTTCATAATTAAATTCAGATTAATCCGTTTAGTATAATTTACATGATAAGTTTGGTGGTACAACTCGCTCAGAAGTAGGGGTAATTCAGAGCCTTACAAAGGACTCACGCCTGAGATTTCTGTGTTACTAATTTAAGAGGTGGTAAGCTTAGCCGGGGCAAATAAATATATTCTGTTAATTCATGCTCGTCTCTTCATTTGCCACCTCATTCTGTTCATCTTCATCACCCCCAACACCCTCGTCAAACCCTTTAACGTTGCAGTGGCGCCCACTTTTTTAAGGATTCCGGTACATTTTGGTGAATCTTAATATTTTTTCTGTATTCCGTTCCGTTTCTGTAATTTTTTCTGATTAAAATTTCTTTAACTTTGGTGTTTGGAGAGGTTTCTTTTGATCATTGTACCATCATACCACCCTTATTTGCCTTAATTTAGTGTATTTTGTTAAATAGAATTGCAATTATGGTGTCGCTGAAATAAAAATTTTGTTATTGTGTTTCCGATGATTAACAATTTCATACATTTGTTTATTTCAGTATTAAAACTTAATTTAAATTAGTATATTGGGTTTACTTAGCATAATTAAAGTGAAATTTAGATGAATTAGCTGCAATTTACCTTAATTTGAAGAACATTTTATAAAATTTCACACATTGTACAATTTTGGTTAATACTTCAAATTGTAATCTTATTTCTTATTTTTATTGGACGATAATAATTATCAGCGAAGACCACATAATTTGTATTATTTTTGGTTTCTATACTAAAAATAAACCTAATTTTATAAAATTTAACATATTATGATTATTTTTTTTTTCAATTTGAAGGTATTCATGCACAAAAATGTATGGACATTTTGTTAACATTTAAATGTTATTCTAGCACAGTTAAAAGTAACTATGGATGATAATTTTAACTATCCTTTGAGATAAATTAAAATTTAAAATATTTTGCTACATATACAGTGTGGTTTTGTAAAATTTGTGATACAGGGTTACAAAATTTTTTTTTCTATCAAAGTTTGTTCTGGTGTTCTCTTGCTACTTTTAAATAATATAAGTAGTAGCGGAATTTTTTTAAACATTGTTTTTATAACTAAAATATAGTTATAATTTATTTTTTTGTACCCGATATTTTTGAATATTTTTTGTTTTAACGGTAGTTTTGTCTAACTGGATTGCGTTTTACATTGTGCGGTCATAGTAATTAAGTTTTTTTTTTGTTTGTTGGGGATTGTAATTCTATTTAGATTTTGTAGCGGATTTTAATTATATTTTATTTCGGTTTGAATTTATAATTCATACGTTTGTAATTCCGAGGGAGTCTACCACCACACTTTTTTTTTAAATGGATAATTTTTTAAACATTCACGCGTTGGTTAAGGACGAACTGGTTTACGAAGTTTAAATACGTTTAGAAACTCCAGTTTCAACCGTAGAAGGGTTGAAGACACAGTTAAAAGGGTTGATTACTGACACACCTTCTGATCTGATCCTGACCACAGAGCTTGATCCAAAAGAAGAAATAGCGATTATTGCGCAGAAAGTCAGCGATCCAGCGGTTTTGGTTGACAAATTTTCCAAATTGTTAGATAAATATTCCGGTACAAGGGCTCGTGCCTTAAGCCACCACTTGTGTTATCATAGGCTGTTGCGAGTCCAGACTTCTGACAAGTCCGTCTTAGAAAAGAAGGCCGACTTGACTAAGCAGTTAGAAAGTTTTACTCAACGCATTGACAGGGTGGTAGGTATGTCTCAACAGAAGGAAAAGTTAGTAACATCGTTGGACCAGGAGCATAAATTGTCTAAACCAGACCTAGGAGACAAGAATGTTTCGAAGTGGAATTTAAAATTTGATGTAGGGATGGACCCTCGGACATTTTTGCAAAATGTTGATGAGCTGCAGTCGGCGTACGGCATCTCAGAACAAGGCCTATTTAATTCCGCCTCTCTTTTGTTTTCCGGCCAGACGCTGCTGTGGTTTCGAGGCGTTCAAGTTCGCAAGTTTCATCCTGGGTCGAGTTAAAAACTTTACTTTTAGACGAATTCGAACCCGTGGACCACAACTATCGGTTGTTAGGAGAGATCCGTGCACGCACTCAAGGGAGTGATGAGCCCGTGCATGTTTATTTTTCTATTATGTGTTGCATGTTCGCTAGGTTAAAGGCACCCTTATCGGAAGAGGAACAACTCGAGATCTTGTTACACAACATTCGGCCAACTTTTTCACAGCAGCTGGCATTAGTTCCGGTCTCTTCGGTGGCTGAACTTAAAACTAAATGCAGGCAGTTGGAAGCGGCAAGCCAGAGAGCAGCATTGTTCACAGAACCGTCGAAGACAGCGTCCAGCCTGCTAGGTTCCGAGTTTGCTTATAACGGAAGGGTTAAGCAGGTGTCTGCGGTTGCACACAATTTTGATCAATCCAGAAATGGTTCCGGTCCCAAAAATTTTTCGGGTAATTTTCAGAAAAATAAATATTCCGGTAGATAGTAGATATACGGTTCAGTCCTCTAAAAATAGTAAAGGTTCTGATGTTTGTTACAAATGCGGTAAAGGTAACCACGATTTCGCCACATGCAAGGAAACACCTGACGTAATCCGTTGCTTTACTTGTGACTAAGTAGGATATTTATCCCGAACTTGTCCCAGATGTAAATCAAATACGTCAAAAAACTAAATTCAGACTGTAGTAATTTATTAAATAAAAATAATTGTAATTCAGTTTCTAAACAAAAAAATTATGGTTTCGGTTCAATTGCTAGTCTTATTTTCTACTCAAATTGATGATATTCGGCCTTATTTAAAAGTTCAGGTAAATAATTTAGAAGTAATCGGATTACTGGATTCTGGTGCATGTGTTTCTATTCTAGGCAACATTTCGCACAAACATTTTGAAACTTTAGGTTACACGCTCCAAGAAGATAAAAATAATTCTTGTAGCGTGGCTAATGGCATTCATTTGGAATCCATTGGTTACATGTTTATTCCGGTAACATTTAAAGATAAGACTCATGTTGTCAAATTTTTCGTTATTCCGAGCATCGTTACAGATGTTATTTTTGGTTGTGACTTCATGAGGATTTTCGAGTTGGCTTTGGAGATTTTTGATAGCATCGACTATCGCAAACCTCCAGAACAATATTATAAAACAAGACCTGCGCTATTACGTATCTTTTTAGTCAGATAATCACTGAGCCTAAGTATATAACTGTGAACTGTCAAATCATGGTTTTGGTATTACGTATCGTCGATGTATAACTAGCTTTACGTCATATTCAGTGACTATGACTGATAGGCACTGTCATATTAACTATCCTACTTTTAACAGCTGTTTGTGTACCGATAACTCGATTTTCGTATTAGGGGTTAAAATATGAAATTGCCGTTTTATTGTAATAGGTTCTTTGAATTGACATAGAATCTTCATGGTTTGAGGTTTTCGAATGAAACTTTTCACATGGTTTTTATGATGTTCTTCTTTTAAAAAATGTGAAACATTTGTATATCGACTTTCAAAAACAAGAAAGATAGATACTGCGAAAATTCGAGTGATTTTTGAATACAAGTTCCGACGCGGAAGTAACGCGGCAGAAACAGCCCGCAATATCAATGTTGCGTTTGGAGAGGGGTCTGCTAATGAACGCACCGTGCGATTTTGGTTTAAACGCTTTCGTGATGGAAACTTCGACTTGAAGAACGAGCCACGAGGAAGACCGCCCACACAGGTGATTAACGATGAATTAAGAGAGATGATGGAAGCCGATCCTAGTCAAACTACCCAGGAATTAGCGGCATGGTTGAACGTAACCTTACCCACAATATTGACTCATTTGCGTCAAATCAATAAAATAAAAAAATACGAAAAATGGGTGCCTCATGATTTGACTGATGTGCAGAAAGAAACGCGTGTTGAAACTTGTGTTGCCTTGTTGAATCGGTACAGAAATGAACGAATATTAAATCGAATTGTGACATGTGATGAAAAGTGGATTCTTTATGATAACCGTAAAAGAAAAATGCAATGGCTGACCCCAGGTCAAACGCCACAACAGTGTCCTTAAGCAAAATTTACCAATAAAAAGGTAATGGTAACTGTTTGGTGGTCTCAGCATGGTGTTATTCACTATAGTTTTCTCCGATCTGGTCAATCAATAACGGTAGAGTCTATTGTGCCGAACTCCGAACAATGTTGGCAAAACTAGCAGTAAAACAGCCCCGACTCATGAATCGATCTTCACCATTAATGCTCCATGACAACGCGAGACCTCATACAGCACGAGAAACCGTTTTGATCCTTCAGGAACTGCAATTAGAAACCATTCGACATCCTCCGTATTCGCCAGACCTTGCTCCAATGGACTACCATTTTTTTCGTGATTTGGACAATTATCTGCGTGACAAGAAGTTTTCTTCCCAGGAGGCAGTACAAAATGCCTTCACACAGTTTGTGCAGTCTAGATCCTCAGAGTTCTATCACAAAGGCATAAATGACCTTCCTACTAGATAGCAGCAATGTATAGATAATAATGGTAACTATTTTGATTAAATAAATTTGTTAAAAATTAAAAAATAAACAATTTTGATTTTCAGTACAAATCGGCAATTTCATACTTTACCCCTATTACATTCGGGTCCTAACCACTGGATTGAGTTTTACAACACACAGATAATTTCCATTGAACGCCATTACACACCAAGAATGGTTAGAGAAGCGATCGAAATCACCAAATACAAAAACTTTAATCGTGAAGATGGCTTAAAATTGTCGTGTGTCTGAAATCCAATGGTTAAAATTTGTAATAACCAGTAAAATCCAAAAACTAATGTTTCGCGATCGGATACTGTGAGTGTTGTGTGTCGAGAACAGGTTCGAGTGAATAGTGAGTAGAAAACAATGGTACCAGTGTCGAGTGCAATAAAAGACTACGACGGAGGGTAGATCGATATATCTACTCGTAACAACCACCCACCCGCAGTGACATCAGTTCTTCCGCGATCATGGCGCTTCCAACAGTGCCGAAATATCGGAAACTCATAAAAAACAAGGTACATGGTAGAAATCTCGAAATAACTAACTCTTAAGACGTTTAGGATGCTATGAAACTAACAAAACCGCTGCCAAGGCAACCTTTTTAGATCCCAGATTTAAAAAGGCTGGATTCGGAATAGAACTAAATGCTGATAATGCTAAGAAGTGGGTAGTTGACGAATTGATATGACATGAAACACTTTCGACTGTAGAGCTACCGTAGAAACAGATTCCATCTCTGTTTTTGCCGTCGAGAGAAGCAAAGACAGAAGTTGTTTTCTATCTCCGATATGCCAAAACTGAAGATAGATAGGTTATTAGGACCGGCCGTTAGGCAACCTTAATGACAAATCAGATGAAATAATAAAAAAAATATTGCCTTATAGATTCAAAAGTGTCTGGACAGTGGCTATGTCATGAGTCACTACTTAGCCTGAAGCCAACATCTTCTCTATTAGGTGACTTGCAAATATTCTCTTATGGTTCACAGATATTCATGTCAGAAGATGTCCACTGTACACCAGACTGGGACCGACAATATATCTGCAGGTATGCATCTTCATGAAGTCTTTAACCAGCTTGTGTCATAAGCCTAGTGAAATGGGAATAACTGATATTGTTGATCCTGTCTCAAAAGTTATTTCATGGAGACAGGCAGAACCAGATCTGCTGTGGTGGTGTTGAGGTGTGATAGGGAACTGGCCTTACCTGAGCATTCTGGGTCCAGTAGTGACATCAGCATTAGACTATGGGAAATTGCTCATTTGGATTCCATAGTTCTCCTGAGCTTCATAGGGACTTCATAAAAACCAGGCACAACATTCACATTTCCACCATCAGTATACATGAAGTCTTCTACATTCAAATGTGACGGTACCGTTTACTACACTGAACTTTATGATAGAAAATTATTGAACAGCTCTGGGTTGAAATTCTCTCAGAGTATAATCCCTTATGAGAAGGTTGATATCATTCAGAATGATCAGTTCTCTGACAAGGACCCAGCTGGAATTCCTGACCTGGGTTGGTGGCACCAGTTCATGACATGGCTACCAATGGTTGGTGTTGTAGTGGCTGTCATTATTGCTTTATCGATCATCAGCACAGTGAAGCATTTAATTACCTAGACTTCTTTGGCATAGCATGTAATCAAGGGCGCATATTGGCCTTACTGATATTATAAAATTATAGTGTAAAGTGTTTAGCATAATTTAATTGGACTATTATAACGTCATATGTACCCATTCATATCATAACTTGTAATAATCAATATACAAGGTCACCTTTCAGATGACATGGCTTACAGTCTCTGTTTATATAAAAGAAAAATATCCCTATCATTATTTTCAAACAAAATATGGCTAGTCATCATTAAATTTTTTTCTAACAAAAGAAATAATTATTTTAAAAAGCATCTTTACTCTCAGCGATCCCTACGTAATCGCCCCTGTCTCACTCATCCCAATGCCCCACTCTTCCCACACCTCATTCATAGGCATTCGGCGCTAGTGCCGCGGTGCGCGAAGCGTGGGTGGGGAAAGAAGTATGGAGTTCATTTACCTACTTATCTATCTCGTGTAAAGACTACGTAGTAGGTATTGCTTTAATTTACATTAAAAAATGTGAAATCGTGATCACGAAATCTCAATCAATCTCAAACTCAAAAAAGAACCAATTTAAGAGGGCACAGCGCCATCTATTGATCGTGCTTGTAAACTTAAACTAAACAGCTGGTCAGTATAATAAATGACCAGTTTTATAATAATCAAGAAAGTTCTGGGCAGTGCTACATGCCAGCCAGATACATAAAACGAAATGTCATTTTTTATTCGATCTATTCGTTAGGTAGTGCTTAAAATTTGATTGATAAAATGATAGTTTTCAAGTAAGCACTACCCAACGAGTACATAATTATAATAAAGCATGTGATTTAATATGAAGTAAGTATCTGGCAGATAGCACTAACAGGAACTTACTTGGAGATTATGATGAGTATGGATATGCATACTAGTATTGTAATTCAATAAAACACAGTTTCGTTTAAGTTTAATTTATTAGGTAAATAAGAACACATCATAAACACTCTAGCAATTTTCAATTCAATTCATTTTCAATTCAATTCATTTTAATCATCAGATCATAATCCATTTCAATATAGGTACAAATTATATAGGTATAAAAACTTAAATATAAAATTTAACATACTAAAAATTTATTTTATTGACAGTCAGTAAATGAACCATATTACAATGGTTCAAGTACTGACAGTCAAAACGTTCCGCGAATGCGTTGAGAATACTGTTGCCACTAGCCCTGACCCTGCGCACCAGGGATGCGCACCGCTTGCGCATAGTCGCATAGAAGCAATCTACACGCGCCTCGGCGAACATCCCTGATGCGCTACAAAAGCGAGGCAGCCCCAACAGTATTCTAAACGCATTGTTATATTGGATACGTAGTGCATTGTACTGTCCCTGCGTATATGTTATTGCTCGTCGACCGCTGCGAGGTTCTTGCTCGTCGACCGCTGCGACGAGTAGACGTGCGCGACGCTCCGCAATTAGTTATTTTAATTTCTTGTTTGAGTTGTTCCCATTGTAATTGAGTCCTAGATTTCTAACTTATTAGTGTTTAGTGCTCAATTTTGGTGCCCAGGTGTAAACAGTGATTATAACAGTGATATTTCGGCAACTTTAATAGTGGAAGTGCTTGCGATTGAACGCGTAGTTTGGATAAGTTTTTTGTGCTCTTGACGCCTTAGTTTATAAGTTATAAGTGCATGCTGCAACTTTTCTTTTATTTTACTGTGTTTTTCCCCCTTTTTTCGTAATTTTATCATTATTACAAAATTGCGGGTAGTTTAAACTTACGTTAGTAACGGTTTTCTAGAAGCTTCGCCGTGACGACACCAAGCTCGTGTGACGTCAGTGCGCTTAACTTGTCAACTTGATAAGTTTTGACATTGACGTTGACAGTGACAACTAACCACGGACTTGGTTGCAGAGGCACTCTAGTTTGTAAGCGTTGTATAAGGGAGGAATATTCGCCAATTTTGGATTACTTTAATAAACTCTGTGTAAAGTGCATTGTGCAAAATGTCGGACTACGACGATGACCTGGACCCTTTCTCCCCAAGGCCAAGCATTGGCCGCAGCCCACCGACGAGAACGGCTTCAATTCTCATCGCTGAGAAGCGGGCCTTGAAAAGCCCGGAATAGCTGCAGTCTGCCCAGCGGCCGAAGACGGCGGTTTCTGATTCCCGTCGAAGGGCACCGCCAGTGGCAGGATTGCTGACGACGACTGCGCCTACCCTGCAGCCTGCTGTTATTGCAACGGCCACACAGGAGGAGCCCAACGTCCGCCTATCTGAGGCCACCCCTGCGGAGCTGTATGAGCGGATCCATACCATGGTGAGGAGGATCATCGGCGTATGCACTGGGTCGGGCAGCAACAAACTTAATAAAGCCGAAGTCAACGCCATTAGCGGCTATGGTCAGGAGGTGTTAGCTGCTGCAGGAATTATGGACCTCCGCATGTTGGAAGCTGAGTCATCCCTGAAGCTGAAGGAGGCTGCGCTGCTGCATAAGGAGTCGGAGCTAGAGCTGCTGAAGGCTGTGGGTGCTGCAACGCCGAGCTGCACAAGCGCAGCTGTCCCCATAAGGAGCTACAGCGACACGGTACGATCCCGAAACGCGGAGATTCCGATCCCCGCGCCTCGTGGACCGCTGCTGGCCGTCTATCCGGCGGAGGCCAATGCTGACTTAAAGACTGCGGAGGACACTAAGGCGGCCCTGAAGAAGGCAGTTGACCCCAGAAAGCTCAATGTTCAAGTTGACAAGCTGCGCAAGGTCGGGAACGCGGGAGTGGTTATACAAACGACGTCGCAGGAGTCGGCACGCCGCTTCAGAGAGGCAGTGCCCTCGAACTTGCGCGTCACGGAGCCAAAGCAGCATCAGCCCCTGAAGGCAGTGGTGAACGTGCCCGGAGACCCTGACCCAAAGGAGTTCCTGCAGGCTATTCATGAGCAGAACCTTACCGACGACCAGAGCTGGCCCCTGTCGCGACTCACAAAGGAAAGCAAAGTGGCATTTAAGAAGAGCCGCCGGGGCAGTGGGACCACTACGGTCGTCCTGGAATGCTCCGCGGCGTGCCGCAAAATGTTACGTGATAAGGATCGCCTATACATAGGGTGGGATGTTGCAACAGTCCAGGACTACCTGTCTGTGACCTGTTGCAACAAGTGCCAGCTCTACGGACACCCAGAGAAGTACTGCAGGGCGTCAGATGTTGTGTGTGGCAAGTGCGGTGGTAGCGGTCATCGTGCGACGGACTGCAAGGCGACTGTGCAGCGCTGGGCCACTTGCCACAAGTTTGGCGAAAAGGACGCAGCGTCGCATACGACGGGGGCTCGCCAGTGCCCAGCCAGGATCCACGCAGAGGAGAGGAGCGTGGCGGTAACCCGCTACGCTCTTTGAGCACATCACAGTGGGACAGCTAAACCTGGGGGGTGGAGCGCTAGCCACCGACGAGCTTCCCGCGCTGTCGCAGGAGTTCAGACTGGATATCGTTCTTGTTCAAGAACAATACTCGCAGTCCGAACTTATCCTCTAGCGCGGCCATGCGTCGCAGGCGGGCGCCTACGTCCACAACCCCAGGTTGGCCGTGGCGGTGCTACACCACCTCTCCAACGACCGTTGCACGGTGCTACATGTCGACGGAGCCGACACCTACCTGGTGTCGGCCTACTTTAAGTACGGCGAGGACGTTGAGCCGCATGCACAACACCTGCAGAACGTGCTGCAGTCACTGAGGGGGCGTAGAGTGCTGGTGGCTTTTGACAGCAACGCCCACTCCCCGTTGTGGCACTCACGACCGGACCAGGTACATGGCAGAGGACTCCTTGCAGATCGACGGAACGCGGCGGTTGAGGACCTAATCCTGGGCAACAACCTTGTTGTCCATAACTCCGAGGACCAACCGCCTACGTTTTCGACTGCAAACGGAGAGTCCAACGTGGATCTGACCATCGCCACCAGGGGAGTGGCTGTTGCGGACTGGACAGTGCACGTGGGGGCCAGCACGAGTGACCATCGCCTCATCACGTTTAAGGTAAGCCAGCCTACCAATAGAGCTGTTCCGAAGTGCGCTGAGCCTGGCGAGGAGCCTCCGAGGTTTCGGGATCCGGGTGTCGACTGGGACCGTTTCGAAACTATGGTTCACGAGCGAATGGGAAGTATAGACTTTAGAAAACCCGCGGCCGAGGTTAGCAGGCGCTTCACTGATGTGATTATGCGCTCTGCCCATCTTTCCCTCGGTTATAAGAGGAAGAACCGGGACGTGGGTTATGAATGGTGGACGCCTGAATTGGAGGATTTGCGTAAAAGGTGCGGCGCTTCTCGCCGCGCGTAGCAGAAGACAAGAAAGAAAGGAGGGTGGTCTGAGGAACTAGCGCGAGAGGACTTCCATGCGTGTAGAGCGAGATACCGAAAGAGAAAGGAGGAGACGGAACTCGCGTTTTTCCGGGGGCTTGCCGAGTCCGGCAACCAGGACCCCTGGGGCCTGGCCTACCGTGTAGCTAGTGGTAGGAAGCGTCCCCCTGCCAACGTCATCAATGGCACGAAATTCGCCGACGGCCACGCGGAAACCGTGGATGAAGCCATGCACGGCCTTGTGAATGCTCTGTGTCCGGATGACGATTTGTCGAAGGATACAGAGTACCACAAACAGGTGCGGATCTCGGCTGCCCTGGTACTGTCTGGCCGGGATGCCTCTCCTCCGTCCAGGGAGCATCTGGGCAACATAATTAGGCAGCTGCCTAACACTGCTCCAGGGCTGGATGGGGTGACTGCTAGAATGCTACGGCATGTATGGAAGGCTGCATCGGTGGAGTTCCACCAGGTGTATGCCAAGTGTGTTGAGGAAGGAGTGTTCCCAGACGTATGGAAGGACGGTCAACTGCTCGTGCTGCCTAAAGGTAATGACAAGCCTCTTACCGACCCGAAGGCGTACCGTCCGATTACGCTTCTCTCTGTTCTTGGCAAGATTCTTGAGCGAGTAATTTTAACCTGCGCGCCTCAAATTTCGAACGGAATGTCGGACTGCCAGCACGGTTTTACTCGAGGTAAGTCGACGGTTACGGCTATCAATGCTATAACTGGCACTGTCCGAGCGTCCACTGCGAAGTATGTCCAAGCGATCTATCTTGACATCTCGGGTGCGTTCGACAATGCCTGGTGGCCGATGGTCATGGTCAAGGCGAAAAGGGGAGGATGCCCGCCGAACATCTATCGGATGCTGGTGGGATACTTCACTGGACGCCGAGTTGGCCTACACGTCGGAAACAAGGTATTGTGGAAAGTCTCCACCATGGGATGTCCGCAGGGATCCGTGCTTGGGCCAACGTTGTGGAACGTCTTGCTGGATGACCTGTTGAAATCACCGATGCCGGAAGGGGTAAGCATGGTGGCTTACGCCGACGACGTAACCATTTTGATAGAGGCACAATCGAGAGCTGGCATTGAAGCCAAAGCCGCACAGGCTCTAAGCGTCGCAACTGATTGGGGCGCCCGGAATCGACTGGAGTTCTCCTCTGCCAAGTCATCCACGATGACGTTCAGGGGTAAACTCCAGAGGCCCCCAATCATCAAACTTGATGGTGCCTCGATCCGCTCGGTAAACGCGACAACTGTGCTGGGCGTGGTGATCGATTCGGGACTTCTGTTTCCGCAGCATGCACAAGGTATAGTAGAACGCGCGGCCAAATGCTTCGGGAAGATGTCGCGTGTGTCGGCGTCTTCCTGGGGTATTCGATTTCCCGGCCTCCGAATTTTGTACCAGGGCACCTTCGTTGCCACCCTTGTGTATGCTGCGGCGTGCTGGTTTCAGCGCGTCCAAGTGCAGTCGACCGGCGGTATACTCCTCAGGGGACAGAGGCCCGCACTTGTGCTGCTGACTAAGGCCTACAGATCCGTCAGCACAGCCGCGCTCCCGGTACTGGCTGGAGTACTACCTGCCGACCTGGAGGTACAACGTGCTGGCAGTACGGAGGCGACGCGACAGTACGCGGCCAAGGAGGAGATGAGCAGACGGAAACGCGATATTCGGGAATCGGTAATTATAGATTGGCAGCACCGCTGGGAGCAGGACACCAAAGGTCGCGAGCTCCACCAGTTCTTCCCGGACGTGGCTGGTAGACTTAGCATGAGCTGGGTCGAACCAAATTATGTAATATCGCAGATGCTCACTGGACATGGATGCTTCAACAAAAGGCTGTGTGAAATGAAGCTGCGAGAGGACGGTATGTGTGAGTGCGGTACGAGTGAGGAGGACAGGCACCACATTTTGTGGTACTGTCCTCTGTATGAGGACCTACGGCGAGAGATGATGAATGGAATCGTTTCGGAGTGCATCGGGCCCATTTGGTACCCCGATCTCGTCTCTTCGAAGGCGAA
The DNA here is from genome assembly GCA_949315895.1 of Anania crocealis. Taxonomy (NCBI): domain Eukaryota; kingdom Metazoa; phylum Arthropoda; class Insecta; order Lepidoptera; family Crambidae; genus Anania; species Anania crocealis. Next base: position 5,726,707 of record OX438880.1, read on the forward strand.
CTTTGCAAGGCTGCGGGATTTCGCGCACGGTTGGCACCGGAGAAGGAACAGCCCGAGCTGCCCGGCGCCATAGGGCGCCACACTGTTGTTGTGGCGTAGCAAGCCCCAGAAAGGGGAGAGTTGTAAAAGGGGACAAGGATAAGATGATAAACTAATATGTAGAGAGTCAAGAATTACGCGCGGCGGAATGCACACTGCCAAGCAGTCGCAAAATCCGCGTGTATCTCTCACGATTCGGCCAGTATAACCGCGAGGTTGGTATGGCCATGGGTGGTTGGTGGGATTGTCCCTGCGTATAATTCACCCAAAGGCTGCTCGTGTAGAAAGACGTACAAAATGCCTTAAAAAGGGTAATTTTAACGTCTCTCGAACAGCGAGCAAACCTATGAGCTATCATATTAGCACGGACAGACATGGCTCTACGCTCCCTCTCTATGTCTGTATTGTCTTTCAAGTCCGAGGTAACAATATGTCCCAGGTATTTAAACTTTTCAACTCTATTAAGAGGACATCCATAAAGTTTAATACTTGGCATACTATCTAAACATCTTCCTCGGGCTTGAAAGACCATGCATTCACTTTTCTTTACATTATACAATAACCCATGTTCGCTAGCGTATTGTTCACTAATGCCAAGCAGCTTCGATATACCGCAAACCGAGGCGCTCAGCAACACCATGTCATCAGCGTAACTAAAATTATTGAGACAAATGCCTCCAATATGGCATCCAACATGGGTGTTGCTGAGCCTCTCGATCAACGCATTCATGTGCAGGTTAAAGAGCTTAGGTGAGGTCAACCCCCCCTGTCTGGCACCACACTCCAACCTGTATGGATTTGAATGAGTTCCCGACCATCGGACAACGTTGACTTGCTCCTGATACCAATATTTAAATATATTTATAATATTTTTTGGCTTTCAGTTTGATGTAGTTTTTGCCATAGGATGTCGTAATTTACCAAGTCAAACGCCTTCGATAGGTCGAGGTAACATGCAAAAACAGGTGTTCTTCTATCAGTGTAGTACTTGACAGTTTGCTTTAAACACAATATTGCTGTTTCTGTGGAAAGTCCAGACTTAAAACCAAACTGGTTATCGTGTATTTGAAGGTACTTATCAAGCTGAATGTCAAGCTGAATGTCAAGCAAACCGTCAAGCACTTTGGCGACTATAGTGGCCAATGAGATAGGTCTGTAATTGTTCTTATCGCTAATATCGCCTGTCTTGTTCTTCACTATCGGCACCACCACAGTCCTCATCATCTTAGCTGGTAAGTATGAATGTACCAAGCACAAGGAATAAAACATCGCCAACACTCTTGGCAGATGAATACCTGCATATTTAAGGTGCTCAATACTTAAGTTATCATGACCAGGAGACTTGCCTCGCGACATAGACCTAATAACATTGTTAACCTCTTTCGCCGTAAATAAAGAAAACACCTTTGAACCATCACGACCAACACCGCACGGTGACCGAGATGGCCCCAAAAGCGATTTTACCGTAAACTGTTTCCTAAAAGTCTCAGCTATGTCTGTTAGATCACTCATACCATTTACACTGACCGGTGAGCCAGGCTTACTATTAAGCTTATTAGTCGATTTCCAGAAACTACGAAAATCTTGTCTGGAGTGATGCGATGCTATAATATTCATTTTGATTTGGTCATAATTATTTTGACACCATTTTAATCGAGATTTGAAAACCTTGCGACTAGTCTGCATATCATTCCAGACCTGACCCTCCCGCGGCCTGCCGTACCACACCCACAACTTAAACTTCTCCTTGGCCTTACCATGAGCATCACTCACGAATCTATTCCAACCTACAATCGGTTTTTTATGACCGAAAATATATTGTTCATAACTATTTGTAGCTGCTTGGCTCAATACACTAACAATGTCATTATACATTTTATCAATAACATTTCTGTGTTCTAATTTATTACAACAATCATCACTACAAAAACTAAATTCTAAAGGAAAATCAATCATTCTCAAATTATTGTTACAAAAAATATTATAAATATCAATTTGCTCAGGTTTTCTTTCACCCCATCGTATTTTATTACAATGCCGGTTTATACTACACAATTTAGGTTTAACATTATCTAACTTACATTCAACAACTAAAGGAAAGTGATCAGACCAGAGAACATCATACATAATATTAGAATTAAAAATGGTTTCCATAGCAGAATTTGTAACTACGCAATGATCGAGCCAACGTCTCGAACCGTTTGCTTCACTAATAAATGTGTAGTTGTTAGTATTTAAGCCTAGCAGTTGGACATCAGCACATATCCATTTTAATTCCTTACAAAAACAGTCTAATTGGACATAAAATTGTTCATTAGGATGAGCATTAAAATCTCCGAGTATATACGCACATTCTGTACTACTATCGTGAATGATAGAACTCACCAAACTAAGGCAATCCGTAAATTCCTCTAAATTCGTATTACAGTTGTAGGCATGTATATACTAAAGACTAAAAAAGATCTAAGATTCATAGTAACCTTAATGACGCATACTCGTGGGTTTACACATTGTACAACTGAGACGTTTTTAAAATTACTTTTTCTCCAGAGAAGAGCAACTCCGCCATAAGGCCGTCCTCTGAGTATACCGGCCGCCGAATCTATCGCCGAAGTACCGGTGAAACCAAATTCGTGGTCGATATCACCCAGAATCGGAATATCATGTGGCAGCAACCAAGTTTCCTGTCATGCAATTATATCTGAAGTGCGACATAACTGTCTGATACTCTCTTCTGAGCGCTTAACATTCTTGCAATTAAAAGATACCAATTTGAATAATGACTTCGTATCCATTTAGATGCCTTTAACGAACGAGCACGGTGCTGTTGTTTACACCGTTTCCATATGATTTCCGTGTATTAAAATTTACAAATCTCCTGAAAATAACTCCTTCAGGCCATAATTTGCTGTCAAGAAATAATGTCAGTTTATCTTCATTAACAAAGAATTTGTAGGCGTGATAATCTCTGTCATACTTACCGTCTATTCTTTGCAGTGTAATAGACTCCTGCGTTTTTTGAAATATGTAATCTACTATATCGTTTTCAGTAGTATCCTTGTGTACTTTAGTAATAAATATAGGCAGTTTCCGAACAGCAGCTTTAAATCTCCCTTCATTTTCCTTAGAAATACCGGCTGACCTAGATAACGGTACTTTTTAGGCTTCTTGCGATGAGTAACTTCCTGCCAGCCTTCGCACTCGACCGAACGCATCGACTCTAATTTCGTTTCCGATAAGTCCCTTTGTTTGCTTTCTTTATACCATCCTTAATCACACCACAGCCGTTCTTGTTTTGAGCAATGTGGGCATATGATTGCAGTGGTGCTGAGGTAGTTGCTGTAGGTGACATCACAGCTGGAATGGGATCAGTGACGTTCGGCTCGACGTTCTCCACAGCCTTTGCACTAGGCGTGATAATACCTTCCGTTTTCTGCAGTAAGATTATTGAATTATGGTCATCTTCTTTGCTATCTATCGACAGTGTTTGTCTACATATTTGTTGTGTATTATTATTATAAGGTCCTTGTATTGATATTTCTTCTGTGTTACTATAAAATTCCTCATCTGAAGAATCGATCATACGAGATAACCTGATTGGGCTTCTGTCCATTAGACATGCACCTCTCTTCTTATTTACTTTGCAAACAGATTCGTGAACTCTGGAGTCTTTTTGAAAGTCTAAAATATCCGCCCTGAGTTCACTCAACTGATGCTGCGTAACATATGTTTCTTTTACCTGTTTAAGCTCATTCTAAACCTGTAGTAAGTCTTTTAAAAGCTTTGTGCAGTCAAGGTGGTCAAACAAAATAGGAGGCAAGCGCTCTAGATCTCTTGCAACGAAAATGGGGAATAAATCCGGTTCCACTGTCTTAAATATATTAACAATATCATTCAGATCTCGCTGTTCCTTGCCCTTGTTTTTACGCTTGATTTTTGCCTTGTCAATCGGTACTGATTCATACAATAGCTCTTTAGAATTTTCAATATCTTTACTAGTAAAACTAGATTTACATATTCGCACTAGTGTATCTTCATCGATCACTGATAATTTATTTTGAGTATACGACAACATTTCGTCAATAATAATATTGCAAGAAACGCATTTTACCACTTTCGACATTGTCACGTTGACATTGATTTTGTAATTGTTTATACGCTTCGACGAAATAAGACTTTCCATCACACTTTTTCAATCTTTGGACTGACAAGTCAATACAAATCGTAAAATCATGAAGTAGGTATGGAAAGGTTTCTAATATTTTTGTATTAACTTGGCGTGTTTAAAGGTCATAATTCATTGATATTTACAAACACTGATAATCAATCATCATATTTACATTTTTACACCACCTATTTAGATTAAATGTTGGACGTGACGGCCTTTTACTTGTAAATACATTCAAGCACGGTCCAGGCAATGCCTCCGAACCGAAACGAGGACATCTTCTTCACTTGACTTAACATCGAACGCGTTTACAATTCGGGCACTTAACTATTCTACGGTGCGGTCCTTCGCTTAACCCCACACGTGGAAATCCAACAGCGTCGGCTTATGTGAACGCGGTGGCCAGTGGATAACGCTGCCGCGGCCGATCCAACGGCCTTGGAACGCCTCGTCCAAGTACGCTCGTACCCGTAGGCTGAAGCGCACCGTCGTGCTGGTAGATACGGGTGGAGGCCTTCGTTGCGTTGGAGGCGCGAGGCGGATGTACGCGGGCAGCGTCTGCGGTGCTCGACACTGGGTGACGTACAATAAAATCCAGCACGTCTTCCTCCAAGCGGACCCCGCTTTGAGGTACTCCTGGCCGGAAAACCCATACGGCATTATTACGATAACAATTACGCGTCGCGGTGCGCACATATTATTGCTTCGAATTTTTTTGGCGGACTGTTCTGATTAATATCTGTGTCGTCGCTCGCGCCGACGTTTGCCGACGGGGGAGGAGAGGGGCGCGGGCGGGAGTGAGTAGAAATGGCACGTGTATCGATCGAACAAGGTCAGGGTCCTATAACAAACGGGATGTTTTATTTTACTCTTCAATTGAAAAGTGTTCATGTGATTTATTCGAGAACAAGCGTATAAAAATATTTTTTTCTTTTGTAAAACCTTATTCTTTTTTTTAAGCTGATCCGGTCATTAAAAGGAAATCACTCGGCAAAATTTGACCTTATATAATTCTAAAACCAAAAAAAATTACATAAGTTATACAGAAAACGAAACACCACCGCGATTCAACACAGTACAGCGCCATCTATCGTCCAACCAAAGAAAAATAGTATTACTACAACTTGAACAGAAGACATAACCTTACACGACTAAAATTAAAGATAATTGTGACTAAGAAGAAAATGAAAAAAGCGAAGAAGAAAATAATTCATCACCACTTTTCTTCCTCCATGACAAGAGCGGAGTTGAGGAAGTTGTAGTTGGAGATGATAATAATGCTGTTACGCTGATATCATTTGATGAAAAAGTATTATATAACAAAACAAATATTGAAACAGATGATAAAAAAAAGCAATGAAGTAATGGGTAATATTGGTCAAGAAAATATGATTGAGAATAAAGAAAACAATATTGTCATCAGCAAAAGGGTAACTATTGTTAAGGAAGAAAGAATAGAAAATATTTCACCCCTGAAGAAAGTGGTTCTTAAAAATCTGAAACCTATAAGTCTTGACCAGCCTATTATTACTGTCAAGAAGGAAAATAATTATAATAATAATAGTCAAGTAATTTAGAAGGTACTACTTGATAGTGACCAGGACAATTAGGTTACTATAACTTAGGTACTTATATGTTTTTGAGTTTTTTTTTTAGTTTGATAAAGGCACCAAAGCTGAGAAGATTTATGTGTCGGTATTTTTGTTTCAAATATTCACTATGTTGTTTTATAAAATAGATACTAAACCTATGTATGAACGTTTACATTGCTACTTAAATTTATAGTTTTGTAGGTGCTTTTATATTTTGATAATTAAGTTTTGTTGAAGGACTGAATAATTTAATGAATAAGTTTCTAACTATTCGTATAAGTATAATATTGTACTGCAATTTGTTATTTAAAAGATAAGCAAGAAATAACATTCGAAAAGAGTGATTAAAATAATAAAATGATTATTGTAATTTAGAAGTTTTTTTTTATATACAGGGTGGTCCGTCCAATTTAAAAATCTCTAAGGAGAATTTTTTAAATGTTTTATGGCGTTAGAATTTATTTTCATGAAATTCAAGTTCCTCAATTGAAGTTACTTAATTGGCCAAATTTTTACCCCGCTACGTTTGAAGCCGGATTACAGGAAATAATGGCCCCTTTACCTACCACTTTTTTGTACTTTTTGGAAAGCTTAGAGACTAGAGAAGTTTTTAAAATTTATTAGAATCTTTGCAACCTTCTTGGTTTTTTTTAAATTTGAATTTGAAAATTTAACTCTAGCTCGCAGAAACGTAATTTATTAACTTTGGATCAAAATTGTTACAACATGCAGCAATGTTAGGCAGTTAATTCTTATGCATGTGAAAAAACACTTCACGAGAATTAGGTTTCAAAAAAAAAACATAAAAAAACCGATCAGTTTGTTTTATGTAATTTTTTTATGTAAACACTAGCGAAATTTTCGATGAAAGCATAAAAAAAAATCGTATCTCGAAAACTAAACAAATCGGGGAACATACATGGGGTATTTTTGGGTACCCCTAGGAGGGAGGAATTAAAAAAAAATTCTTGACGTCATTGGATGGACCACCCTGTATAACCCTATTAAAAATTAACGAATGAATCGAATTTGATGTTACATGTCTAAAGAACCACGGCTAGAAAACCTGCTTTTAAATAAAAAACCTGCATCCAAATCAATTCACCCGTTTACGAGCCACGCTGCCATAGACAGACACACATACTGGTCAAACTTATTAACCCCTCTCTTATTGATAGTAAAAATTACAGAGTATGACTTTGCCTTATATATTCCAAATATTGCTTTATCCTTACAAAGAACACTTTTGATATTTAATATAAGATTCCAAATAACCCCAAAGTAATGACAGACTATATTACGAATATTATTCAATGGCAGTTTTTAGGGTTTTTAGTGACGGAAAGTAGTGAAATTGAGATAATTTCTAGGCAGCCTCTTTCCCCTATCCCATTCTAAGTATCGCTTAATGTTTTCTTTTCGAATAAGTTTTAAAAAACGAGAAAACCCAAAGCAATGAATTCAGATACCAATAAAATAACCAACCAACAAACCCGAGCAATGTTTGAAAGTTCGAAACTTTTTGTTACCCGACCCGGGGATTGAATCCGGGACCCCTAGATCTTAGCCCGGTTTTCAAACCGCTAGACCAACGGGGCGTTTAAATGAAATAATCAGTTAATTGTAAGAGCTTTTTTAAGTTCTGAAACATTCTTTATGTATTGCTTCACATTAAATTTAATACTAGAACGGGATTTAGTGACCATGATTCGTGCAATCGATCGGATCGAAAGTTCTAGAATTCTGGATGGTAAATACAATTGTACCTTTATATAATCAACATTGCATTGGAAAACCCGTTTTAGTGTATTTATGAATGAACTTTTGAATGAAAACTCGTACCTACTTATCAATGAAACACCCACAGACGTCAATGTTTTTTTACAAGTTACGCTCTCCCGCTACTTTACTACTACACTTCAGTTTGCCAACGTCTCGCAAAACTAAGGATTCGCCATACTGGTTACATTTTTTTAACAAATTTAAGAACAATTTATGTTATATTCGAAACTATTGATTTTTGAACAACATGTTCCAGCGCGTTTTATATTATTTTTACCTATAGAACATAACTTTAGAGTTATGGGATATCAAAAGGAACACGTTGTATAAATCAAAGTGAGTCCTTGTCTCATCTTGCAAAAAATTATGTAGCAGTGACCACATTTTCTAATTCTGTTAACACACCACAACAGATAACCGAAGTATGCCCTGAAAGACAATTTGTTTTATTGTTTTATTTGTGCTTTAGCAACTTTAAGCAAAATGTGTTCTTGAAGAATAATCAAACGACTTGGTGAAAAAGAAAAATAAGCAAACACTAACATTTTAGTTAAACCAGGTTGATTATCAAGTACGGCTCAAGAAGTCAGCCAAGACTTTTGTAAGATTATTTCTAGTCGGAAACACTACCTTATGCATTATACAGTTAAGTTATGTGCTCTTTTTTATTTCCCCGCAAGTCATGGGCGCTATTTTTATATTACCAATTTTGAAAAGCCGTGTTATTTACACTTAAAGTCTTTAATTCTTAGTGCAGTGCGATGCGCGATCGGAAACGGACGCACACAACTGCCTAAGCGAGAATTATTACTAATTCACGGCACGCGCGGCATTAGCCGTAGCGCGTAATTTTTCACTATGGGCTCACATCAAGTCATAGTGAACGAAGTGTTGGCGTTTATCCAGAACGCCATCGACACAATGGACGAAGTCAGCATCGTGCAGATCTGCAAGTCGAACTTCAACGAAGCTGAGATTTGCAGTGGCAAGGCGCTGCTTTATCGGAGCATCGGTAAAGCCGATGAGATGCCATCTCGCCGGAGGGATGGAGGTGGGAAGAGTCTCCAGAATATCATCACCCTGTTGAAGGAGACCGACCCAGACGACGTGCCAACGTTCGTGGCGAAGGATCTGCATAAGCTGCCTCCCGTCACTTTCGACCACGTCGACGTCACCAGGCTACTCAAGGACATCATCTTCTTGAAAACGAGTCTGGCTGAGGTTCAGTGCAAATTGGAGGCCTCCGAAAACACTATCAGTGGGTTGCAAACCGAAGTCATGTTGTTAAGAAACACGGCTACAGTAAGTAGGTCACCGGAGGTCGCCAACGTGAACACTCGTCGTGGAGGGCAAAACGCATCCATCAGCAGTTTTGCTTCAGCGCATACGGATGCGTCACCGCCTGCCTCCGTCGCGCACCCCGCCGCCCCCTCCGCCCCGGCGGAGACGTCACGCGTGTGTACGTCGACCCCTCAACGTCCATACGCTGCAGTCACCGCTGCTAACCAACCCGCCAAGCGACAACCCGAGCGGGTTAAAAAAGTGGGGGGACACCAAGAACGACCGGTCTCTAAGGATATACCGCAGAGACAAGAAAACGGTTGTGATGACGAAGGTTTTATAAAGGTGGAAAGGAAGAAGAAGCCCGCCCGCCGAAACCTTTGTGGCACTGCCCCGACTGGACAGAACCACCTGCTGCGTCCGGCTATCCCGACAACGCAATTGTATGTGTCCCGCCTGCATTACTCCACGAAATCAGAAGATATTGGAGTACATCAGAGTGAAAGCCAAATTTACTCTGAGGGTCGAGCGGCTGGTTTCCCGCCATAATGTGAATTTTAATTCATTTGTGGTGAGAGTGCCAACCGAACATCTGTCGACCTTCGTGAAAGAAGATTTTTGGCCTAGAGGTGTTTTGTTTCGACGATTCCGCGGTCGGATACCTGACACTGCATTGCGCAACACGTCGCCGCCTTCTCTACGTGTATTAGACAATAAATAGTTATTTTTTAGTTATGTATATTATGTATGTTAGACTTTAAGGTATATATTGTATGGGCCTTTTGTTGCCTGTTTTAAATAAATAAATAAAAAAAAATTAATAAATGAACCAATTTTTACGTTTTAGATTTATTGGCTTTCTCGCTAAGGTAGTGAGTCACCACCATGAATACTCGTAGTAGAATAACGGGTACTCTGCCTTAGCTTGTTAGGTCTGTTATTAGACATAACAAGCTAACCCGGGATCCAGAAAAATCTCAATAAAACAATAATGTTTTTGGTTTCAGATTTCTCTAAATACAATAATCGTAAAGTGATTAAAAGACTGAGGAGGAAAGTCTTAAAATTGACAAGAAAACAGAAACCAAACAGATTTAGCTATTAAAAGCTTTTCTGAAACAAAACCATTTATGAAAGTTATTGACAAATTGCCAGAAATTATAAAAATATTCATAAAAACCGCCCAAGTGCGAGTCGGACTCGCGCACTGAGGGTTCCGTACCAACTTTAACTGAATTAGGGGTCCACTTACTTCCACTTAGCCAAAATACCACAATATTTAATTGACTGCAAAAATAAGTTTGTTTTTATAGTGTTTGTATGAAGGACAAAGTTGTATTTACGGTTTGGAAGCGTGTATCTTCCAAATGTTAAAATTTTGGAAAATATGGTTGTAGGAACCTTTATGTTATTTTAAAAGACCTATAGACCCCATACGCATAGGTTACAGTAAAAAAATAATTCTGTTTTATTTCTTTGTATAACCCCCTTTAAATATTATTATCATTATTTTTTATTTTTTGTATGAGAATCGTAAAGCGGTCAACAGGATACACCTACTTACCAAGTTTCAGCTGTGTAATGCTATTACATTCAGAAAAAGTGTCTGTTACATACGGACGGACAGACAGACAGACAGACTTGACGAAACTATTAGGGGTTCCATTTTTTGCCTTTCGGCAACGGAACCCTAAAAATGAAATTTAAAGAAAACCATAAACTAAGAGGAAAAAAATTCACCCTTAATTAAAAAGTACTAACTGCATCTGTACGGGACAACGTCTAATAGTGATAATTTATCAATTAGTACATAAGTTTTATTGTTTGATAATATGTTTGAGTTATATTTGTGTAATGAAAATTGTTGTAAATAATTGTAAACATTTATGGGAAATATATATAGTAACAACCGGGGGTTTAGGAAACACACCGTAAGTAGGCACACACCCTCGTATAGGCTAACGAGAACTAGATAGATTAAAGGGAAATAGGACGCGGCTCTCTCTACGGTATTGCTTATTTTAACCTTAAACTCACGCTCTTTTTCTAATCGTGAGATGGCATGCTGCTCTTCCCACGGTATTGCCGTTTGACCGCGAAAAGCACACGCATGCCATCTCCCCTCTTGCTAACACCGACCTCTCACACGCACAGTGACCGCGCGGGTGAAGATTTTCCCGCCAAAAATCGGGAATAAAAGACGCTCAGAGGGCTAAATGATTCGATCCAGCAGCATAGAAGAATCATCTCTCCTAAACAAATAGGAAGAGCCCTAGAAGATCACTAAAAGATCATAGGAAAAACATAAGAAAACAAAGGAAGAATACACATCCACCTCACCGCATACAATATCGTCCACTAGTCAATATTGGGTTGGCTGTTACTCCGAGACCCGACATAAGGCGTTATTATTTTCACTTCTGAACCTCAACATCTAAGACGGGCGTCTGACCGTCAGGCTTCTATCATCTTCGTACCAAGGCCGGCCACGTGTCATCCGGCACAGCATCAATTTTTAAACAAAGCCAGAAAGGATATGATTTTTTAAGAAAAATATTAGATTTACATTCAAAGCAAACACTGCAAAGACTCCTGAGTACTGTTTAAATAACACCAGGTGTCAATAAAATAATTATCAACCATCTAAAAGCAAGTGTGTAAAAGCTCCCTCCCTCTCGAAAGAAGATTATACAGGGTGTTTCTTTTAAGGTGTCAAGCTAGTGCAAGCTGATAGCAGAGTACCATACCTATCGATTTAACTCCCATGTATGTTCTACGATTATTTGTAGTTTTCGAGTAATATTTTTTTTTCGAAATTTTTCCTGATTCAACGAGATAATTAATGGCTTTAAAAATTATATCTTTTTTTGGGTCAACTTTTCTTGGATATTTTTTTTTAAAACAATGCCCAATAGTTGCAGTTTTATGAGTAAAATAATCTCCTCCCTAACTTTGACATAAGTTACAAAATTTTTTATCGATACTAAAAGAAATGGGATAAAGCAGGACCCAATAAAATTTTCATAATAGGTAAAAAAAAATAAAAAAGATTTTCAATAGCTTTGACTAATTTTAAAAACTGCTAGACTACGTAAGCTTTCATTATAATACAAAAAACGATGTACTACATGGGGCATTATTTGCCAAAATCGGTTGTTGAAAGTGATGTATCGGAAATCGTGTGATTTTCATATTTTATAATGTATTATTACCTTTGCTTATTTTCATCAATCCTGAGATTTATTATCACTTTACGGTTAAGTGGAGCTTATTTAATACTAAAAACAGTCATTTTGTAACTAATAAATATTTACTCTGAACTCCTGTTTGCGGTTGTATTTTATTTTACGCTTAAGTGTGGATTATGGAGCTGAAAGAATTACAAACATCATATTATTATTTAACTATGCGTATTTCGGGCATATGACTCAAAGCAGGTAGCCGAAGGGTCAATGTTAGAAAGAGACAAAACTAGCAGAATTGTGTTTGCGTCTTAGTCTTAGTGCAAAACGATGCCGATAAGGTCGAAAATGGCAACAAGTTTTTAAGGCTGCCTTGTTGTTATTAACATTTTTAGTGGACTTTCGTCTGCTGCTCGTGCGCCTGTGTTCTGACTGTTAACCGATTTTACAACTGGGAATTTCGCTCGTTTATTGGACTTTGTTGCTTTTCGATTTGGATTTACGTTACCTTGGCACGACGACTCTGCGCGTTAACTGGACTCTGTATTAATCCCTCAACCCCCGGGAGGCACGCGCCTGCCGCAATAACAATTGATTTCAATTGTGTCTGGAATAACTCACGATCGAGGGATTAAGCTTGTTTGTGGGTGATATCATGCCTAGAGATCACGAATTTTCATCCCAAGATTATGCGCAAATGCATTATTTCTACGGGTACGCGCGTGGAACCGCTTCACTTGCCGCAAGAATGTTTCGCAACTATTTACAACGCAGAAGAGGACGACATTGTTTTGGAGGAAGTGGCACGCGACCCGTCAACCAGCACCAGGGCAATCAGTCGGCGCACAGGAATTCCACACGTGAATCTACACAGAATTTTACACTTCGAAAAAATACATCCATATCACATAAGAAAAGTGCAAGATTTACTTCCGACCGATTACCAAAGAAGAGTAGATTTTTGCCAAGAAATGATGAGACGAGACGCGGAAGATCCTAATTTCTTTGATAAAATTCTGTGGACGTACGAGTCAAAATTTACAAGAAATGGCGTTTTTAACATGCACAATTACCACTCGTATGCAAGAATAAATCCTCATACAATTCGCCGCCACTGTTTCCTAAATAGATAATTAATTGGGCCCTTCGAGCTCCCAGATACCTTAAATGGAGAGAGATATTTAAATTTCATTCAGCAAGATTTGCCTACGCTTCTAGGAGATGTAAACATTTTATTAAGAACTGAAATGATTTACCAAATGAACGGAGCTCCATGCCATTTTGCTAGAGCAGTTGGACAAGAGCTAAATGAAAATTACTCAGGACGATGGATAGGTCGCGGTGGACCAATAGCTTGGCCACCTAGATCTCCTGATCTTAACCCTATGGATTTTTTTATATGGGGCTTCTACAAGGAGTTGGTATACTGTACAGAATACCAAAATATTCAAGATTTAAGAACAAAGTTATCAGAAGCGCAAAATCAAATAAGATCGCAACAGGAAGCGTTTATAAATTCAAGGAGAATTTTTTTGCGGCGGTGCAGAATGTGCATATCAGTTGCTGTAAAGAAAACCATATTAAACTCAATTTTAATATCAATTGGAGTTTTATTTTGGATCCCTCATTTCATAACAATGGTAGTGGTTAAGGATAGTAGTAGGTATAAAATTTATGTTTTTATAATCAATTCAGCTCTGCATAAACGTAGGGGAATAGTGTAAACCTCAAGATTGATAAAAACAGGCATAGGTTATAATAAATTATAAAATATGAAAATCACACGATATCCGATACATCACTTTCAACAACCGATTTTGGCGATTTTTTTTACCTATGTTGAAAATTTCATTGGGTCCTGCTTTATCGCATTTCTTTTAGTATCGATCATAATTTTTGTAACTTATGTCAAAGTTAGGAAGGAGATTATTTTACTCATAAAACTGCAACTATTGGGCATTGTATTAAAAAAAAATATCCAAGAAAAGTTGACCCAAAAAAAGATATAATTTTTTAAAGCCATTATCTCGTTGAAAAACTATTACTCGAAAACTACAAATAATCATAGAACATACATGGGGGTTAAATCGATAGGTATGGTACTCTGCTATCAGTTCGCACTAGCTTGACACCTTAAAAGAAACACCCTGCATAACCTGCTGTTTGATAAGGCATCGCTATCACCTGGGCTGTATTTTAATAAAAAAAAACACTTAATAGGATTTGTGGACTGCAGAAAAAAAAATATTTAAAAAAGATAGCTGGTATTTGAGCGCTATAAAACTTTTTCAAAATGACACAAGAGAAAAATATTTAAAAGACAGAAAGAAATTCCATTCAAATACATTTGAAATCGTCAATCTGAAAATTTTCTTTTAGTTTGACACTCCTCAGTTTTTGAAGGGAGTATAGATAAAAAATTGCGAGGTGGGAACAGTTACGGATATTATTTAATGAAGATGAAGAAGCAGACGAATTAAGAATTTTGAATATATTGACTGAATACCATATAATGTACATCCAGACAGACTCCCAAAAATGGAGGTAAAATATGCAGCCGAGGTGCTTAGTTACAGTGTCCGCTGTCATTAAACATCTAGCAAGTAAGTTGTACTAATTTGCTTTGTTTATTGTAATGCGTAAGTACAAAATTTCGCTTCGCTTCATCCAAACATTCACATTATTAATATTAGTAACTTACTACGTGTATGTGATGAACTTTAATGATGTTTGAACAATTTAATTTCAAGTATAATATCTGTATTTATACTTTAAAAAATTGTTCAGTTGGAAATAGAACCCGCATCCTCATGCATATCGAGCGCGCTGTTTTGTCAATTTTAGCTACAGAGACATTACCTCACAAAATAAATTTTTCAAGCTGGGGCCTAATTCACGTAACCGAATCGCAGTTCGACCGTGGTTGAATTGGACGATTTTGACATTTAGCCCATACTAGAACTGCCAAAAACCTGTCGTTCAATTACGATTGTGATACGATTTGGTTACGCGAATAAGGGGACAGGTCTTTCAGTTATTATACCTCAGTAGCTTATATGGACAAAGCACCGCGCCCAGAATGCATGGGGATGGGAAGTTAAAAATACTGTTAGGTGTATGTACTTTACGAGGTGAATAAAATCTACTGACCTTGAAGCTGCACTTACAACTCCTATGCAAACGCGTGCCTTAGCTATGGCATAATTATTCTATGGCATAATTATTCTATGGCATAATTATTCTATGGTGAAACAGCACAGACGCATCTAATCGCGCGTTTTGCTTATTGATTTCTCGCCTATACACAAACTCAGTAACGTTATATTAGGGGTTAAAATATGAAATTGCCGTTTTATTGTAATAAGTTCTTTGAATTGACATAGTATCTTCATGGTTTGAGGTTTTCGAATGAAACTTTTTTCACATGGTTTCTATGATATTCTTCTTTTAAAAATTGTGAAACATTTGAATATCGACTTTCAATTGTTTTTGTTATTTAACATAGACAAGAAAGATGGATACTGCGAAATTTCGAGTTCCGACGCGGAAGTAACGCGGCAAAAACAGCCCGCAATATCAATGTTGCGTTTGGAGAGGGATCTGCTAATGAACGCACCATGCGATTTTGGTTTAAACGCTTTCGTGATGGCAACTTCGACTTGCAGAACGAGCCACGAGGAAGACCGCCCACACAGGTGATTAACGATAAATTAAGAGAGATGATGGAAGCCGATCCTAGTCAAACTACCCAGGAATTAGCGGCATGGTTTAACGTAACCTTACCCACAATATTGACTCATTTGCGTCAAATCAATAAAATAAAAATATACGAAAAATGGGTGCCTCATGATTTGACTGATGTGCAGAAAGAAACGTGTGTTGAAACTTGTGTTGCCTTGTTGAATCGGTACAGAAATGAACGAATATTAAATCGAATTGTGACGTGATGAAAAGTGGATTCTTTATGATAACCGTAAAAGAAAAATGCAATGGCTGACCCCAGGTCAAACGCCACAACAGTCCTAAAGCAATACTTACCAATAAAAAGGTAAGGGTAACTGTTTGGTGGTCTCAGCATGGTGTTATTCACTATAGTTTTCTCCGATCTGGTCAATCAATAACGGCAGATATCTATTGTCTCGAACTCCGAACAATGTTGGCAAAACTAGCAGTAAAACAGCCCCAACTCATGAATCGATCTTCATCATTATTGCTTCGTGACCACGCGAGACCTCATACAGCACGAGAAACCGTTTTGACCCTTCAGGAACTGCTATTAGAAACCATTCGACATCCTCCGTATTTGCCAGACCTTGCTCCAACGGACTACCATTTTTTCGTGATTTGGACAGTTATCTACGTGACAAGAAGTTTTCTTCCCAGGAGGCAGTACAAAATGCTTTCACACAGTTTGTGCAGTCTTGATCTTCAGAGTTCTATCACAAAATCGGCAATTTCATACTTTAACCCCTATTATTTATTGTGTTAATTGCCAAACACTTATATTTAATAATTTTAATGTCGCATCAACTGGGACTTTTCCATTTCCAACAGCTAACAATTGTTTAGAAAATTGTGCAGCACTTTGATCATTTTGAAGTTGAACTCTCATATTAGTGGTTAGCGATAATGTTTTTACGTTATTCCATAAAGGTGATGCCTTCAGGCAAGCATTCAATTCATCTGCAGGCGTTCCACAAGGAATTACTGGCAACGTCTGCCTGAAATCGCCTGTCAACAATATCATCAAGCCGCCAAAGATGTTGTTATTTCGCCGAAGATCCTTCAGTGTGAAGTTAAGTGCTTCAAGTGATTTTTTATTTGCCATTTTGCACTCATCCCAAACAATGAGCTTGCATTGCATCAACAATTTTCCAATTGCACTGGATCGGGAAATATTGCATGTTGGAGTATCAATTGTGTTTAAATTGAGTGGCAACTTAAGCGCAGAATGTGCAGTACGACCGCCATCTAGAAGAATCGCCGCAATTCCAGATGATGCTAACGCCAAAGCTATGTCACATCTTGATCAAATAGTGGTCAAAATCAATGAAATGACAAATGTTTTTCTGATAAGTTTAGGTAAAAGCAGAGTTGGAATTGATACGAAAATATGTAATACAAAATATATTATTTTACAAACTTGACTCCATGACAATGTAATAACAAAAGTACATTCTTTTAAACTAAATAAAACTGACATCACAATTCTTATATTCAAATAAAAAGAACAATATCATTGTGGCCAGCGCTATACTCCAACATCCCCCCATAACGCAGGCATCATGACTTCAAGCCACTCCAAGCAAGTGGGTAAACCTCTCATGCTTGTTACAGCCCAGGGGCTTTGTGAACACATCTGCTAGCATGTCATCCGTAGGGATGTATAATATCAACCTTAAGTCTATCAATCATATCCCTGACATAATGATACCTTATTTCAATATGCTTGCTCCTTCTATGTAATGTATGTTTGGTAGCAAGTTGAATAGTAGATTGGTTATCACAATAAAGAACTAATTTACAATTTGATTACATTGAAAATTCCTTAACTAAAGCTTGCAAGAACACCGCTTCTTGCTCGCTTCGCTCAAGCTACAATACTCCGCCTCGGTGGACAAAAGCGCTATACATGATTGTTTGAAACTACCCCAAGATATCGAATTGCCGCCATATTTAAACACATAACCCGTGTATGACTTTCGATTATGGTCTGAAGCCCAGTCCGCATCGGAATATCCCTCATGAATGGGATTTAAAACCGATTTCTTAAAAACTAAAGCCTTTTTCTTTGTACCTTTAAGATATCTCAGTAGACGCTTAGCTTGAATCCAATGAAATTCAGTAAAACAACTATTAAATTTACTTAAATATGACACGGCAAACGAAATGTCAGGGCGTGTAGTTACACAGAGATACATTAGACTACCAATTAACTCTTGGTAAGGAAAATTAATTACTTTGTTATTCGAAGTACCACAAGTACTCTCATTAACAGAACTTATATTTGCTATTATGGGAGAGAGGGAGAGTCTGCATACTTATTAGAAAAATACTAAAAAAGGAAACACATTCTGATATTATTTTAGAGAAAAAAAGTTATAAATACAATTTAAGAGACACAAACAAAATAACTATAAAGAAATCAAGAACAAATTACGGAAAAAGCAACATCATCTCTGGGGGTGCAAAGCTATATAATAAGTTACCAATTATAGCCTGATACTTAGCCAAAGCTGATTTATATTAACTTTAAAAAAAAAAAAATTGTGTCCTTATGAGCTTCATTTGTTTTTCATAATTTTTAGGGATAGGACATTAGTAGAGCTACCTCCCCTAGCAGTTTGATTCACCTATTCTGGGACAGCCTGTATATAAGCACTGCCTAGAAGACGGAAGAGCATTCTACCACAGCCTTCTCAACAGTATAGTTGTTTAACTTTAGACTATACTTAATTTCTGTAAACTTGTCTTATTATACTTTGTCCGTGTAAAGATTATTAAATCATTTTAATACCAGTATCGCTAAAGCCTACCCTCGCCACGTCAAGTCGCAACCGCCCGACTATACGGCATAATTACTTTGAGTCGATTTGGTTGCTCGCGAGTGTAGTACTGTTATTAAACTATTAAACTTGCACGATCGTGCATATGACATGTTATTCCTGAAACGCACGATCATGAACGCGATTTTCCGGGAAAGTGCACTTTTTGATATTTTTTACACAACCTAGGACCATTACTATTACATCACCATATAGTCCCTTAGCTAAATTAGAAACTTTTTTTTCTCGGTTGTAAGGGGCTAATGGAAATATTGGTATAATAATATCAAATCAATCTAAACAACAATTATTTGGCGGATGTATTGATGTTAAATTGAGGACAATTTATTGCGAAACAGAACGTATGCCAAAACTGTTTATTTAAGCATTACGGCAATAAATGCATTTCAACGAAGCGGTGCAATTGAGAACATAATACTTTGATTCATGATGCAACTATCGGTCAATCAACTAATGGTAGTCACGTGAATTCGACAACCGCATGTGACAGAGACATCTCTCACTAGTAACAAGAACGCAATAACACCTTTATCAAATAATGTTACGGACTTTTTGTAGTAACGTTGACAGACTGGCCATTACAGTTTGAAAATAAGTATATGACTGAATTTGGAAGACGAGCTTTGACAGCGACACGGACGATATACGTTTATCTATATATATAAAAATCAATTGCTGTTCGTTAGTCTCGCTAAAACTCGAGAACGGCTGGGCCGATTAAGCTGATTTTGGTTTTGAAATGTTTGTCGTAGTCCAGGGAAGGTTTAAAAGGTGAGAAAACATGGAAAAATTGCGAGGAAGATAGTAAAAACGTTAATTTCATATTCCCATATAAAATGCTCTACATCAAATTTTTGAGCCATTAAGTCAGTTTTAATGATGTTAGGATCAGGTGATATGAAGTACACCGGAATATATATAATTCTTCTGTGAGTGTGTATGTCACTGAACTTCTCTCAAACGACTGGACCGATTTTGATGAAATTTTTTGTGTGTGTTCAAGGGGATCTGGGAATGGTTTAGATTCACAATTTTTGGGGGTAGGGTAGGGGTAGGGTATGTGTAGGGTAGGGTAGGGTAGGGGTAGGGGTAGGGGTAGGGTAGGGGTAGGGTAGGGTAGGGTAGGGTAGGGGTAGGGTAGGGGTAGGGTAGGGCAGGGTAGGGTAGGGTAGGGGTAGGGGTAGGGTAGGGGTAGGGTAGGGGTAGGGTAGGGGTAGGGTAGGGTAGTAAAATATTAAAATTTTATAAAATATATACAAACCTAAATTTTTACCCTTTTACCACCAACCCCTATTTTTTGTTAGCCATTTTAGTAATTTAATCATTTTTATGGCAAAACAACGTTTGCCGGGTCAGCTAGTCTATAATATTATTTTTGTGTTTATTTGTTTAGTTTTACAGTTCAAATTTTGTGTAAATATTTCATTAAATTTTTGTGTATAATAAACTCCCTAACCGACGCAGTGAAAGAAGTTTGCTTGAGCCCCTTCAAATAATAAGCAACTAAATGTACATTATGTAGCCAATGACAATAAAGAGATATTACTCACATCATTATCAATGAAAAATAAAGCAAACGATGGTACCTTTGTCATTCTAAGGGGACTATTAGATCAGGGGTCTCAAATTATTCTAATATCAGAAAAGCAGCCCAAAGATTTGGTTTACGCCGTACTAAGTATCCCGCAACAATATCAGGCATTAGGTCCGCCTCCAAACCATGTAAGGGCATGGTCACTTTAGACTGTATGCCGATTTATGACGATTATCATTTCACTACACAGGCATTGGTTATGTCACGAGTTATAAATAACTTACCTAACTCATCATTCAGCAAACAAGTTTGGCCTCATCCTCAACATATCGCCCTGGCCGATCCAGAGTACGACATATTAAAACCTACAGATTTATTATTAGACGCTAGAGTCTATTCAGATATAATAATGAGCGGTCTAATTAAAGGTCAAACACAAGCTCCGATCGCACAACAAGCCAAGATGGGATGGGTACTATCGGGGAATGTAAAAACTTTCCACTGCCACGCCGTATTAAATAACATAGAAGATACCACCAAGTACTGGGTAGTAGAAGATACCAAGGACACATCAGTGAAGACATTAACAGCAGAAGAGCAATACTGTGAGGATTTGTATTAAGCTACTACTAGACGATTGGAAAATGGAAGGTACAGGGTCGCACTGCCTATGAAAGCAGGCTTTGAAAAACATCTCAGCACATCAAAAGCTAAATCAATTGCACTATTTCTACACCAAGAGAGAAAAATGTTGAGTAATACATTTTTGTTACAAAAATACAGGGAATTTATGCAAGAATATCGAGATTTAGATCACATACGTAAAGCCAAAATCACTTAAGATTGTATCACGGTGTATTAAAACCGCACTCAACCACTACATCATTAAGAGTCGTCTTCAACGGGTCCACGCCGACATCAACCGGCAACAGTCTCAACGATCTCATGGAGCGTGGCTCTACAAAAAGATCTTCATTTACTTATCATTCAATGGAGAAAGTATGCATACATCTTGATCGCGGACATTGTAAAAATTTACATTAACAGTGAGGAAAGAGATACTATTCCGAACTAAGTTTTGGAGCAGGCTCCGTCTCTTTACCAATGTTACGCTCATCCAAGTAATCTCTCCTTCCTAAAAATTTTTTTTTAAAAGATATCCTTTCAGATTCCTGGAAACAACAGATAGTTATTCCTATCCTCAAACCAACTTCTTACCGTCCTATAGCTCTCTCTTCCGCTCTTCTTAAAAGTATATATTATGATTAGAATCCGTCTCGACTTTTTCATGGAGTCCAATTCAATCTTGTCTCTCAGTTTAGATTTCGCAAGGGTGGGCTCTTGCACCCAGCACGCTGGACAGTTCGAGTAGCAGTATACTCAAACTGTCCAGCGTGCTGACAGCCGGATATCCGTTGTCAGTATTACGGTTATCCGGCTGTCATTCAAAAAACAGGAATACCTTGTGGAAATATTTTGTACATATCTTCTGTCTATGATAATGTCCTTTTTCCAGTGCTCAGGCACAAGTTGCTTCATCTGAGTGTCTCGGAGAAGATGGCTCGTTTTATATCTGCAACATGTTAATGTCTAGATCTATTTCGATAAAGAATGAAGATTCGGTTATTTCCCCTCATCTTATCTGGAAAGGCATGCCTCAGGCATAATTTTTCACTCCTTTGCTCTACAATATGACTACATATGACCTTGATAAAACTGTTCTTTTATTTTTGCAACATTCTTCAATATGCCAATGATATAGTCATTTACTTTACTCTAAATCTCTTTTAGTGTATCCTTTATCACTAGCGATTTATTGATTACACGATCGTGCATTTACAATTAATTCCTAAACCGCACAAACGTGCAGTTAGTTTTAAGCCGTACTTGCAATAGAGAATTTTTTTATAATATTTTCTCAGGTCTATGGCCCACTAGAACAAAATATTTCGTACTCATTTTCAATATTTTTAATTTTTTTTTCCTCGGTTGCGAAGGGTCAGGTAAAGAAATATACAAAAATGAAAGAAATATGAGTAAAAAATAGTTCAGGGCAAATATGGGTTGGTTGCTTAGAATTAAATTTAAACTAAACCCACTTTTAAGAAAACTGGACCGTCTTTCATCACTATTTAATCCTTCTGACTCTAAAATACTCCATGCATTATTCTTAGTATACGAGTGTTTATGAGTGCGCAGAAAAACATGAGCTCGATGTTCAAATAAATAATCTTCTACCAACCAAAGTTATAATAAAGGAGAAAGAACATTCTATCGCACACAAACTTATTTTTACCATGGTGGATGGAAAGATTTATAAAGCTGTGTCTAGTACAAAATCTGAATTAAGATGCTATTTATGCGAACCCACCTCTTAAGACTTTAACAACATAAATAAATTGATTGAGAGACCTATAAAAAGAGTGCATTTATCGTTTGTTATATCAGTATCACATTCCTGTAGGACTGAGATGCGTCCAACGACATTATATTATCGCGTGTTTTGACAGCGTTATATCGTTTGCCTACCGCTACTAACAAGGCAGGCCATTTACTTTTTTTTTCTGTTTATTGGAAGTTGCTCTTTTCAAAAGTTACAAAACTGAAGTGTTTATTTGTTTGTTTGAACGCGCTAATCTCAGGAAGTACTGGTTCGAATTGAATAATTATTTTTAGGCTTTAGGTTATATTACATCACGCTGCGACCAATAGGAACGAAGCATCAGTGAAAATGGTGCAAAAACGGAAAAAAATATTGATATTAATCACGACCATAATAACAGAAATTGATGCGGAAGAAGTCGCGGACAACAGCTAGTTAATAATAATAGGAAAACAATTATACCAGTTCTATTCAGTTAAGTTATTGTGTGGCGGGCGGACCACGGTAGGCTGAAAATGAAGCTTCATAGCCTTAGCGACTCTTAAAGATCAAGTACCTAATTTAAAAAAAAGAAACATGTCAGCGTAATCCTTTACCAAACAGCAATATTTTATGTCATATAGCATTTCTTGATAAAGTTATGTTTATTACGAAATGGGCGATTTCCTTTCTCTTGTATGGAGCTGAAATTTGACTTCATTTTGTTTCTTATTCTTAAGCTTTCTTAAGAAATAACTTTCTGCATCATAAATAGCACCATATAAGCTATATTATCACTTGCCTCCGGAACTTCGGAAACCTTCGGAACATTGATATTTTCAACTTAAAAAAAAAAAAAACACAAGTGCGTCTTTCAAAATGGTTCCTAACTGCAATCTTATGTCCTTTTATTATCATTATTATTTACCTAACTGACCCCATTATTTGAGCCGGTAAAGGTAATCAAACATGTCGTTACCTGCTTTTTTGAATTGACCAATCACAGCTCAACGCAAAACAAATGACGTCACTTATTTTTTGACATCTATTTCTCAGAAAAGTTAAATGGTAATTCAATTATGTCGTTACCTGCTTTTTGAATTGACCAATCACAGCGTTTCTCGTAGGGAAACAAATGACGTCAATTGTTGGTGACATTTATTTCCCAGAAATAAGTAATTTCTTTTGCTTTCCCTAAATACTGTAATTGGTTCAGTTTGTTACTTGCATTTGTGATTGACGGACGTTCATACTTAAATTGTAATATTTCAAAATCATGGAAGGTGTAACTAATCTAGAATGTTTTCTAAAACTCAAAGAAAGCGGAAGTTTAAAAAACAGTTAATTTTATTTAATTACTTAAAAATTGTGTTACCAGTGCATGTGTATGAAAATCAAGATACAAATTTAAAGTCATTTTGTGCGAAATATACTTTATAATCTTTAAAAACGGTGGCAAAAGTCTGGATCGATGGGTCCTGATTTTTTTGGCCCTTTTGCAGTTAGAGGGAATATTTTTCCCACCAATTAAAACAAAAAAAAAAATTTAGAATTGGCGTTTTTTTTGGCTGCGACTTTTAGTGCAAATTTTAGCTCTGATGAGCGAGATTTATTGGTGTCTCTTGTGCAAAAGTACCGCGACCTCTTAGAAAATAAACTTAGTGACGGTGCTACCTGGAAAAAAGGAGATGGCTTGGGAGCAAATTGAAAAGGAGTTTAATGCTCAATCTGGAGGAACATTCAGATCGAATAATACTTTGCGGATCAAATACGAAGGGTTAAAACGAACTGTCCGTAAAAAGTCCGCTGCTATTCGATCGGAGTTGTACCGTACTGGTGGTGGACCAAACACAGCCACTCCTTTAGATAGTACTGAGGTACATATAAAGTCTATGATAAGCCTAAGCACGGACGGACTAGAAAGTATTTATGACTCAGATGTTTTACCCCTAGTTCAAAATGAAGGTAAGAATAATGTAACCATCTAATTGTATATTCAATTCCTTCACTTATAAATAAATGTCTGGTTTCTTACAGATGATTCCCTTAAACTATCAATGGAGGAATATATAGTTTTACCACCAACTTCTGAGGACCTCGAGCTAGTGACGGAAAGGGATGGTAGGTATTATTCACTACATCCTAAGTTATAGAATCTTATACCAGATTGTTTTGGTGTTTTACAGATGAACCTCTTCCTCTTAAAAAGCAAGATATTTTAATAGAGGAAACGGCTGAAAACAAATCAATTCCGATTAAAAATATCAATGTTGGTATGTACTTATTACTTGTGTTTAAGATAAAACAAATATATTATGCATTTAGTACTCACTTATGTTTTATTACATAAGAATTAGAGAATATTCCATGCGGTTCAAATCCACCATCACATCAAAAATGGGATGTAACTAGTCGGAGAAATTTGAAAACAAAGAGGCATCCTGCTCTAATTGGTAAGAACTAATAAGCATGTTAATAATATGTAGTAGCTCAACCATACTTGGCTACGAGCCATGGTAATTAACTACCTTTATCTCTCTAAATGGCATTTAAACTATGAAAAATGCTTTGACAAATAAATTTTCGTTTTATTATGTAGGTACACTAACACCACAGAAATCTCCGGAACTTCTCAGAAAGGATCCAGTAGCTAGATATCTTAATGTCAATAGAAGACATATTTTTAATGAAACTGCCTGATTCCTGAAATCCAGGTGAAAGTAGGTTTACAACTAAATAGTAGTCTTTGTTTACAACATAGACATAGGTATATACCTAATTATCTTTCTATATTTCATAGTTTTATAGGTTATCTAAATTATGTTACTTACCTTTGGGTTTTCGTTATTATTCTAAGTTTTATTAAATCATGTAGATAATTCACTGCATTTTTAGATAAGCGAAATCTTGCAAAGAATTCTAGATCATCAAGTTTCAAAAAATAGTCTACACGGACATTATAAACTCGAAATCTAGGAATTCGTCGTATATAATGTTGTTCTTCTAACTCCTCGATTTGGTGCTCTATTAAATCGAATAAATCCATATTTGTCTTCCTTTATCGTCTTAGAAACTTGAATATAAATAAATTGGTATAGAACCTAAAGCACATTGACTTAAGTAATCGTCAGTTAAAGTTACTCATCAGTCGAAGCTACAAGTACTTTAAGCTCCGAGTAGCCAACTCGACACTTTACTCGGAGATGGTGAAAGAGGCCCTTAATATGATAGACGGAAAATAACATCGTTGTTAAGTGGAACCTCTACACAGCGATGCGACATTTTTAAGGTCGTGTGGCCACCACCAAGTAACACTTACTAAGGTCGTTTTTATGACGTAAAACAAATTAAGTGTGAACTTGTAAAATATCAGACAGGATGTCAAATACCTACGAAAGTAGACGTAACACTAACCAGCTTCAGCGTGGTAATCCCGCTAGTGGAAGTGTCCCAAGCCGAGGTAATCCCGGCAATAGAAGTCAGAGGCGCGCTTACGAATACCAGCAGCGCAATGTTGAAAGTAACTGGGCTGAGGCTCGTGAATTTGAAGAACGCCCTCCAAAGCCTAGAGGACCTACTCAACGCAGTGCTAATTGGAAAGCACGTATACAAGAGAAAAAGCAACAACAGCAGGTCAAGAAAGACGACGCCGCTGCAGCCTACGACTTCAAGGCTACCGTCGAGACCGCTCCCGTGGATGAGCCATTATATGACATCGGCCCTCACAGCAGTTCAATTCCAGTGCAGGAGAACTATTCCCAGAACTTCGAATTCTCTGGGTACATTGATCAAGTTGAACGATCTTATGAAGCGATGAGGGGCATCGACCCCAGGCTGGACAGACGCCTTCCGTTTTCGATGTTCCAACACTCCATGTGCACTATCCTTAACTGCTATCTCATGGATATAGCATTGGAGAACGGCGAGAGGAAGTTGGGTACCGGGAAATGCCAGGACCTACTACCTGAGGACTTGTGTATCCCAGACAACCTCTACCATTTTCTTGCTAATATCGGAAACACTACAACAGTGAACGGTGAGGAAATTAAAATAAATATCCCGGATATTGCAGTGCCACAACCCCAAGCGGATGATATACCCGCCGGCTCATTTGGCGCTATTACTCCTGAGAATCATAACGTCTACGAGTGTTATGTTTCACCTTTAGTGACGATGAATAGGGTGCTCAATTCCCGACGTGATAAATCCGGTACATTCTCGAAAATTCCTACCGCGACGGGCGTATTCTACCCTCAAATAAGAAAAATTTTTTTTTCTGGAAAGTTCGATTCTGTAACTGACGGCGAATGCACGCTCGATCTCTGACCGCTCATTACTCTCGTACGCGCGCGTAGGCAACATCGCTCCGTTATTTAATATTTATATAATTCTCAGTACTTAGCATATCTGTCCCCTTAGTATCGTATCTTATTAAATTACCTTCTGTGCGCGTCTAACTGTTTTTCTTTATGTTTTTATATGTGGAAACTCTGTGTTGTGGAATAAGACTATAATTTATTTAACTCGGACTTTAATTTAATATTCCCAATAGGCCTTTCCCATACTGGTGTGGTTGGTTTAAGAAATGAATAATTTAGATCTTATTGCCAACAAAGAAATTAACATTGATATATAAAAATATGGCTTAACTTCGCTACATGCTTGGATTCGTTTTATGGAGTGCATTCTACATACGAGTATTTCATATAGACTCGAATTTAAAACTTGGATATCTAATAAAGAAAATAAAGACAAAATGGAAACGAAAAAACGCCAGATTCAAGACGACTTTAAAAGAGAAACCGGGCTATTGATTGATATTGCAACCAATAATAGTAACACGGCTAGACGGTTTTTCGCGAATCCTGCAAGTGGTGCTAGAATAACTGGTGTAGATGAAAATCTTATTCCACAATTTTCAATCATCTTGGAGACACAGACAGGGTATGCTATTGATACGCAGAAATTTAAACAATTCGCTAACCCAACTATCCACACGTACATGAATTTCTACAGCTGGTATTATATGCCTGCAAGCGTTCACAAAATTCTTGTTCACGGAAAAAATATCATTAAAAATTTCGGTTTACTTCCAATTGGGAAGTTGTCAGAGGATGCTGCTGAATCCAGAAATAAAACTTTTAGGACATACCGACAACATCACGCGCGAAAATTTTGCAGAAAGGCAGCTAATGAGGATATTATGCACAACCTCTTTTTAACATCTGATCCTTATTTGTCGTTCAACAGACACAAACTTCATAGAAAACACAAAGTTTTATCAACAGCCACGAAAAGCCTATTAATAATAAATGATCGAATTGATGACGAGACCGATGACACTGACAAAGAAAACTTTACTTTTATAGATATAAGTCTGTTTCGTGGTTCTGAAAGTGACTCGGACTAATCGCTAAACTTGACATTGCTTCATTCAATGAGAATATTATATTTATTTATTAATTTCAGAAAAAATATATTTTTGTAATCTTCCATTTGGAATAGGCCTCCTAGGAAAACCACTTTTAAAAAAAACACGCTTAGTTCTTTACCTCATTAGGTAGTGTGGAAAAAAGGACATAATATTGCAGTTAGGAACCATTTTAAATGACGCATGTTCGACCACATCTTCATGCGCCGCTTGCAGCTTCAATAGCTTCATCTCTCCTTTCGGCGCGACGTAAGAATTGTATGTTCTCTTTTATCTGTACTAACCGATCCTAATTTTTCCACTTATCTTAAATCCCGATTTTCTCAATCCATACGGCTTTGGAATTCGCTGCCCGAGAAGTAAATATGCTTTTAACATGTGCACACACACATGTACCTTACTTTCACTTTTTTCGTCATTGTTTAAATTTATTTGTATATTGTATCTATTTATAACTAGTCTAGCTATAAATACTGTTACATAAAATCTTTTCTTTTTTTCAACTTATTAATTATTTTTAATTTTGAACACGTATATTATTTTAAGAACTTCTTTTATTTTTGCGCCATTTCACATATTTTTTCGTGTTTATTATCAAATAACAATATGGAATGGGATTTTAAAGCTAATAGGATTGCAGTGATCGCTTTGCACAAAGTGGGTATGGAGCCGTCGGTCATATTCCAGACACTAAAAGCTTGGTATCAGCCGTATGTTCGTATATTGTACTACCAATAGATACAACAACACTACCTCTGTCGAAGACCAGAAAAGATCAGGGCGGCCGCGTGCTGTTAGAAGAACTACAAAGGCTGTTAATGCTGTTAATCCCAGAATTCGTCAAAACCCCACTAGGAAGCAAAAAAATTTATCGCGAGAAATGGAGATTTCCTCTAGGACTCCGTCGCGTAATACAAAACAAGGCAACAATCTTTACAATTAAATAGAGTAGATCGATCAAAACGCCTTCTGTCGCGATGCGCCACCAAAGGCACAGAAATATCTTCTTTACCGATGAAAAATTTTTCACGATTGTAGAACACTATACAATAAGCAACATAATAAAGTGTACGATCACAGTTCTAAAGAGGCTAAACAAGTGGTCGAAAAGGTACAGTGGTCATCATCCTGCGTCAGTGTTGGTTAGGTGGGGCGTGTCTAGTCTTAAAAAGGACTGAAAACTTCAGCCAAAGTGTATGAAGATACAATAGTGGATCATGTTGTGAAACCTCTCAGCAATCCACTTTTTAAAAATATACCGTGGACTTTCCAGCAGGACCCTGCACCTGGTCACAAGGCACGAACTACCCACGCCTGGCTTGAAACCAACGTTCCGGACTTAAGAGCTGAAAATTGTCCCTCATCTAACCCAGACCTCAACTTTTTAGACTTCAACTTATGGTCAGTTTTAGAGGATATGGCCTGCTCTAAAAGACATGGCGGATTTGAGGTTCTAAATAAATCTTTGGAGCAAACGCGGGCAAAATTTCCCTTGGAAACAGTGCGAAAATCCATAGATTCGTGGCCAAACAGATTAAAGGCCTGTATAAAAGCCAAAGGTGGCCATTTCGAACAGTTTTTTTAAGCGAATCAGGCAAAAACAAAAAAAAAAAACATTTTTTGTTTTTGGCAGAGATTTTAATAAATATGTAGGTATGAATTTTAATAATGCAATAAAAAAATGCATTTTCATTAATTTTTAACAGAACTTATGGCCGGACTAGGTATATTGTATCTATTTATGTATTGTATTTATTTGTATATTATAGTTATGCATAGAAATTTGCATTGGTATTTAAATATATTTTTTTTGTATTTGCTTGTTTCTTATCCGTTGCACCGCCCAAAAAATATTTCTGTTTAGCCCAATGATCGGCTGGCAGAGAATGCCGGATTGCATGAAGTCCACCTTTTGTACATTTATTTAATTTGTGCAATAAAGTTTTAAATAAATAAAATAAGTAGACTAGGTCGCACAGCGGGCAATAGGGAAGCAATGCTTCGTATTTTCCTGCGCGATAGAATCAGAAATGTAGAAATCTATAGGACTAAGATAAACGACATCGCTCGAAAAATTGCCGATTCTGTAGTGGGTGGGACAAAAAACTGCGCACCGTACGACGATCTGTTGGTAGCAGTGTTGGCTTAATCGATTATTTTTTCAATCGATTAGTTAATTTGATTAACTTTAATCGAATAAAATATTTTTATCGTAATCGTGATTAAAAGAATTAATAATTAATTGTTAATCTTAATTTGATTAAAACTGATTAGGATATGTTCAATAAAGAGAAATAAAGTTTATTTAGATTAAATTAACTACTTTACTATCTTACGGGACTTTTTGTCGAATGAGTGGTCAAGAATTTTATTTATCCAGAACCCCATCTCCTAGCCTCATCGAAGGAACGGACTGTAATAAGTTACAACTACCAAGACAGAATGATGGACAGACGCCTCAGAAAAGTTGTGCTAGGTGCAAGAAGATGATATGACTGAAAACATAGACTTAGTTCAAATAGATGCATCGAAACTGGAGAAGCAAAATAATAAAAATGGTTCAACGGCAGTTAAACATCTTCATGGCATTCTCAAAAGTCCACTCGAATGCAGAGACTATCCCACAGCAAAGCCTTGATTGAGCTCATCAAAAGGAAGACAAAGAGGTAAAACGATAATAGCAACAAAAACACCAATTTAAAAAAAAATTGAAGAAAAAGCCCGGTTAAAAGAAGAGAAAAATCTTATGAAGAAGGAGAAAGAAATTAAGAAAATAATTCAAAAAAAAGAAAAGAAAACTAAGCAAAAGAAACCAGACTCAAGTATAAAAGTAAAAAAGTTACAAAAATACTTTTTTCGGATTCTAGTTACGATTCGGATGCCTCATCTGTGTCTTCTGCTAATTTAGATGACATTCCGTTAACCTCCTATAACACTGCAAAGAAAAACGACTTTGTCATAGTTCGGTTTCCGGGAAAACAACTAAAGCATTTTATAGGTCAATTGTTGACAGACTTAGACTGTGAAAGTAATGAATACGACATTAGTTACTTGAAAAAGAGTGTTAAATCGAAAGGATTTTGCTTTCCATTAGAACCCAATATGGCTGTGGTTTCCAAAGATGATATAGAAATTGTGGTGAAACCTTTGGACAAAAAATTGAAAGCAAAACGCCAGTCAGACATATATTTTTTCTCTCAAAACATTTTAAAATATTTTAATTTATATTTCTTTCATATAATTTTTTTATTATAAATGTTGATTTTGTATGACATTTTACATTACGTTGCACTGTGCCCCAATCTGTTTCATAGTACCCCTACCCTAGTTTTATTGTACCCCAGATCTCGGGCACAGTCCAACAAAAATTTTTTTTCGAAAAAGTGCCAATAATTTAAGATTACTTACAAGAGAGAGACTTAGAAACATTTAGTTTAATATTGTTGGTTATTAAAGGGATAGCTAATGTAAATTTTCATGAAAAGAGTTTGTTAAAATAATAAGATTTTTTTCCTGTGACCAAAAAACGCTTTTTTGTTTCATTGTGCCCCACCCTACCCTAATCTTATCTATTGAAATAAGTGATAGTAATAAAACAAGTACAAAATTATATATTTTTTAATTATTTCTCGTACAAGAAATTAATTACTTATATACAAATGGTATACATATAACTAAGTATTCGATTGCATTATTCACATAAAGACTGAATTTTAAAATAACTGTATCTAATTTAAATAGGTTTCAATGTGAATAGCACTGAAAATGTAACAAATGACGTAAGAAAACACAAATTAAGCTTCAGAATAATTCTGGTAAAGATCGGCTCGCCTTTTTAGAGCATCGTCGCCGCAGGTCACATTTCGTCTGTACTTTACGTATACGTCAAAGACCAACCGAGTGATCCTATGGGTCCCATGTAGAGATTATATTGCGCCCGGGCATTTGGGCATATTGGATAGATGCCCGGACAAAACCCCATCTATACAATCGGTTTACGCTGTGCGTTTTAGGCATATTAAATAAATGCACCGACATTAACTCATCTCTTATCTAGTCCCGTGTTTATCTAATCCAAAATAAATATATGTTATTTATTATGTGATTATTCAACATATAAATAATCAGAAATTTGTTAGCTAAGGCTGAGTTCTTATTAATCAACTAAGGGGACTACTAGAGCTAAGTGCTGACCCCAATTTATTTTATTTTATTACTTCTAAACAAAACCAATTCTCAAAAAACTAGGACAGTATTACCTTAGCAAATTACCTCTAATATCAGTATATAAACTTCAAAAATTTTTTTTTATCTCTGGCGGGACTCGAACCCGCATCTCCTCGCATGCCGGGCGGGAGGCAGGCGGGCAGGAGATGCGGGTTCGAGTCCAGCCTGAGACAAAATTTTTCAAGTTTATATACTGATATTAGAGGTAATTTGCTAAGTGCAATTAAGTTGCTAAAATATCAAATTAAAAAAAAATACCTCTAGTTTTTATTGAATCACAGTAAACCTTTCATTTAGTTGTTTATAAAGTCAATTTGTCGGTAACGCCAAAAGCGGCCGCTTCTAGCACTAAT
Organism: Anania crocealis; assembly: GCA_949315895.1. Lineage (NCBI taxonomy): Eukaryota > Metazoa > Arthropoda > Insecta > Lepidoptera > Crambidae > Anania > Anania crocealis. The sequence goes on from OX438880.1 coordinate 5,759,224, forward strand.
TTACAATACGAAAGAATGCCAGAATAAAAAGCAGTTTACTGTGATTCAATAAATACCAGAGGTAATTTGCTAAAGTAATACTGTTCTAGTTTTCTGAGAATTGATTTTGTTTAGAAGTAATAGAATTAAATCAATTGGGGGCATCACGTAGCTGTAGTAGTCCATTTCATGCAAAAGTTTGAAATATTACGGCGCTCTTATTTTTAGGCTTACAAAAATAAATCCGTTGTACGGAAATCTCTAATGACCCTCAGCTAATTTTAACTGTTATAATCTTACTAATAATTTCAAATTGGACGATAAATTTTTGTTACTAAATAACACCTAAACGTCTCAACGAATCTAGATTAAGTTTGACATGCAGATAGATTAAAAGCTGGATCAGCACATATGCAAAATTCAACACGCATGAAGTAGCCAGCAACTTTCTTCTTCTTTTTAACCGACTTCCAAAAAAAGGAGAAGGTTCTCAATTCGACTGTATTTTTTTTTGTTTTTATGTTTGTTACCTCAGAACTTTGGACTGGTTGAAAGGATTTAAAAAAAAATGGTTTTTTCTTTGTTTGAAAGAAGGTGCTTCCCACGTGGTCCCATTTCAACGAAGTCATGATCTGATGGTGGGACTCGGGGAAATCGAGGGAAACCCTCAAATTTTATAAGGACGTCTTACGTTTTTGCATATCTTTCTTAAGGTTTTTCAGTATTTGCGTCTGGTACTCATCATTTTATGTTAATGAGCTGATGATGGAAGGTACAACTCCCTAACGGTTAGTTAGGAGTAGGAGGATTATTCTTTAAATATCATAGGCGCGTAAAGTCAGATAGTTGTCTTCCTTCAGGTTATTCACGTGAGCTAATGATGGAAGGTCAAACTCCTTACATCTAAAAGTCGTCATAACTATTTATGTAGGTTACTGTTACTGGCGAACAGAGAATTAATAATTGTGTAATTTATTTTACACTAAAAAGATAAAAATAAATTATTTCTAAATAAAAAATTGAACCGACTTAAAAAAAAACTTACTAAAAAGTACTAAATAACACAAGAACAAATTATTTTAAAACCTATTTACGTACTTACAATAAATTTTTAACTACTAAGAACTAAACAGATTGAAGTCGGTGCCAAGTCCAAACAATACAAAAATAATACAAACGAAACAAATCAAATGTGAAATTTAAACAAAAATTGCTATTTTGGCGAGCAGCAATCAATTCAGTAGTGATCATACTCCTATTCTATTTGGCTCGGCAACGACTTCGTTCTGTTTAGTTGTTAGTAGTTAAAATAATATTGTAAGTACGTAAATAGGTTTTAAAATATTTTTTTCTTGTGTTATTTAGTACTTTTTAGTGCGTATTTTTTGAAGTTGTTTCAATTTTTCTCCAAATGAGTTGGTTATAAATGTTGCAATAATTACAATTCTTATCGCTACAACTGTAAAATTGGACTAACTTACCACAGAACGTAAATTTTCTTAATTATTTTAAATGGAAACCAAATAAATCAAACAATTCTTTGCAAACATTTCCACCCCACTATTAACCTGTTAAGGACCAAAACCTCATCAGTAAGTAGTTATCAGAGTCCTACTCCATACTGTTTCATGTAATTCGGTCAAGAAATTATTGGATTTCCCATGCAATCTGTATTATAAATTTTACGTAATTTTAGTTTATTCCTTTCAAACATAAAAAAATACAAATCTTTCCTCTTTATAAGGTATAAAATACAACAAAAAAATTATGCATAGTGGTTTGATTTAATACTGTTTCTTTAAGCCAATAGCATTGCCAGTGTGAATTGATAGTACTATTCCTTGTATAAAAATGTAGACTGACTCAGGTTCGATTTGAACCCACAAAATTAGACGTTTACTAATTCGATTTGGAGAAATTTTACCGTTTTTAGTACATTATCGAAAGTCAATTCACCTACCTTATATCCGGCTCCCAATTCCGCTAATTTACAATCTCAATCGTATATTTTGACATTACTACCTTAATAAATGTGTCAAAATATACAATTGAGATCCAATCACGATTTAATTGAGACATTTCTAAATTAGCGGAATTGCTGACTAAAAAATTCAATCATTAGGGGTCACTAGCAAAACACAGATTTTTTATTAATGAAAATCGTTTCACAAAAAACGACTTTACCATTTTTAAAATCTATGTATTTTATGACTTACCGAATAGCTCATCATCCGTTTCATACCATGGAATAAACTTTCGTGCAGAACTTGTTTTTCTGATTACCAGAATAACGGATTTTCGAATTCACATTGTATATTACCGACATAATATAAATAATAACCATTAACATAGAGAAAAAAGGAAATTTTGTTCAAAATAATCATGGCCTTTGGCCAGACTGTCTTGAATATTTTAAAATAAAATTAACATAGGTTTAAAAAATAGTCGTCCACATTTCTATAGGGATGTAATATCATCTTTTTGTCAAAATTATGGAGTGATTTATTAGTCAATTCAATTAAATGCAATTAACTATTTACATAATGAATTTGTTGACCGTATATCTGAGCGCGTCTCGCAAATATCGAGTTGGACTCGAATACAAACTATCCTACGATTGGGTTTCCATTGCGCGCGCTTCTGCTATAACCGATCGAGCTTGCTCCATTGCTTTCCTGTAACAAATCGATTTTAAATGTCAAAAAGACGCTGATGACATGTAATCCATAATAAAATTATACAACTACCTTATCTATAAGGGCGGTCTCAAACTAGGGTTTTTATACGCGCGTATGGGCTCGTTTTTAAAGTGTTCATAAGCGCATATATTTCATTTTCATCCAGCATGACGCGTATAATATAGGATTACATAAGCGTGCACGAGAACATTGTCTTAATTATGTTTCGAACGAGAATGCGTGTATTCGTGCATACCACAGAACATAAAAAACGATAGATGTAGTAAGTAGGCGGGCCCCGCGTATCACACATCGGCTACGCATGGCGCATATCATGTTTCCGCCCCCTTTTACGCGCTTCAGTCCATGACAGTTGCTAGAACGTATTGTGGCATGTAGATACTTCACCTCTCATTTCCCTCTCATCCCATAATCATTTTTACTAGTTTATCTTAATTTTTTTTATAATTTTATGTATTTTCTAATTTTGACTTTTGTAATTAAATTTTTCTGTTATTTTGGCAGATATGGTTACCATAGGCAACCATACTGTCAAAATCCTTATTTTCTTCTAAATTCTTTTAAATTTCGGATCAGAAACTTTTTGCCATCTAAACTCACTCTCGTCATTTTTATATTCTTATTTTGAAATTCAAAATTGTTCGATCGTGCCTCGCCCGTGTCGGGCGAGCACGTCAATGAGTTGAGTTGACATTCGGCTTTCAGTAGACACTATTCTCGGCTTTTATAAAATATGTTATAAATTGAGATAAATTAAAAAGTGGCACATCTTTATTCCGTGCTTCTGGACCCTGGTACGGTCACGTAGACCGCCGGGCCTTCTTTATTTGGTGCTTCTGGACCCCGGCTTGGTCAGGCAGACCGCCGGGTCATCTCCCTTTAGCTGCGCAGTTGGGTCCTGGCGTGGTCTATCGCCGGGCCACCTCCACTCCTCATTCATATTGTAAATTTTAAGTTATGTTAATATACCGCTATACTTTTTATAATAATCATGTATTTTATTTAGCTCTTAGGGAATAGTTTTAGAGAGGTAGGTAGTTCCCCTTAACTTCTCCCTTTCCGTATTTTCTTTTGTAGCGTAGCAGAACCTAGGTTTCTGGGGGTATTCCTCTTCAAGGGTACCCCAGATATTCTGCTACGTTATAGTATTGACGTTGTGCTATTCTGACAAAAATCTTTAAATATGCCGACCTGCACAGTATTAGAGTGCAAAAACACAAGCACTAAAAAGAATTTATCCAAAGGAGGCGTGACATACCATCGGTAAGTAATATTATATCGTTATTTTAATAGAAATTATAATTTTTGCGGATAATGACAATCCTTAAAAAGTATAACCTAAAACCATTCCACTGCTCATAGAGATAAGGTCGAAACTATATTTTGGTAATTACTTATTTTTGTAATGTTTCGAAACGCTACTTATTTAGGGATGTGGTAAAATATCGATAAGTTAGTTATCGATACTTATAATTATATATGACACATTAAGGAAGTACAGCTTATAGAAAAGATTTAAAAATTGCTTGTTTTTTTTTTGTTATTTATAAATGTAACGAAAAAAATACAAAAAAAGTAATCTATGAAAGTACTAAGTTACAAAAGGTCATTAAATATACAGGGTCTTTGGTACATTGTTTGCCAAATTAAAATTGGCATGCTAAGTGAGAGTCTTTTGCTATCGTTTCCTGCCTTAATTTTTTTTTTATCTATTTTGTAATCGTTTGTTTTTCGTATATAATAACTTGTTTAAATAAATCAATACACGTATTAAATTAATTGATTGATATTATTTATTTGAGGTAGGTACCCTGAAGATCCAAACATAAAAGGAAAATGGATTAAAGCAACCGATAGGGCAAAATTGGCATCCCGGGAAAACATGCACCATTTGCTCTAAGCATTTCTGGGAAAACGATTTTGAAACAAAGAAAGTTTTTTTTTTCATTTATAGCCTAGAATAAAGAAGTCATTATTCATTTATATTTTTTTGGAAAAGACGATAAGTTGTAATAATTAAGAAATAGAGAGAGACAATGTTAAACATAACACTGTCTCTCTTATGTTGTTATAACAAAAATATCGATACTTACAAGTATCGATATTTTTGTTATGATTATCGTAATTATCCCACCCCAATTTTTCAATGGTTTTTAGGTAGCAACTATCGTCGCGTAGCGGAACTATTTGATAGTGAATAAGAGGCATCTAGTGTCGGTTAGCGGAACTATCTGACAGTTAAAGTTTACCAATCGCTACAAGTCATTCTTGGCGTGCGTGATAATGTGATTTAATCACAAATGTGTTAGTTTGGTTACACTGGTTTTAATACAAATAGGAGTGGATGCTACTTCTACTCGTTTTTTATGTTCTGTGGTGCATACACACACGCGCGATCGATTTCGTGCAGAAAAATACGCTAGTCCGATGTTCCCACACATTCAAATAGTTATTATGTATACAGGATGAAATTTTAACCACCTTCCAAATTTTAATATAGCCATTTACGAGACAAAAAACTAATGACGTATTTTTTCATTTCGTATAGCCCAGTACAAAAAAGTCAAGATAAAGCACTTAGAAAATGTCCGCCAATAATCTAAAATCTTTGATACGGCCGCCTAGTAACACTTTTTTACGCGATGCGCATCTCATTCATTCATTACGATACTATTCATAAGTTTTTGAGTTTCCCTTCATACCTTAACTGGCCTAGGACCACAAAAATTTAAATTATATTGCGAAAAATATTTTCGGGTGAAAACTTAATTTACATTTTTTACTTCATAAATGGGCTCCAAATACGATACTGAACGCCTATAAAAATTTTGAAAAGTGGTTAAAATTTCATCCTGTATAAAACTTTTGTCAATTTAACAAGAGACTAATTATTTGCGCATTGTAGGTAAATCGTAACAGCAGCACCTTGTTTATTATTTGTCTCCGCTCACCCAACATTGCACTGAAACCGTCTGTACTATAGTCTGAAAACGGCTTTACTCCGGGGGAGGGCGTGTACTCACAGGTGGCGCGGCTGGTCAGGCGCGAGGGGGCAAGCGGGCGTGTACTCACAGGTGGCGCGGCTGGTCGGGCGAGCGGGCGTGTACTCACAGGTGGCGCGGCTGGACGGGCGAGCGGGCATGTACTCACAGGTGGCGCGGCTGGTCGGGCGAGCGGGCGTGTACTCACAGGTGGTGCGGCTGGTCGGGCGAGCGGGCGTGTACTCACAGGTGGCGCGGCTGGTCGGGCGCGAGGCGGGCGAGCGGGCGTGTACTCACAGGTGGCGCGGCTGGTCGGGCGAGCGGGCGTGTACTCACAGGTGGCGCGGCTGGTCGGGCGCGAGGCGGGCGAGCGGGCGTGTACTCACAGGTGGCGCGGCTGGTCGGGCGAGCGGGCGTGTACTCACAGGTGGCGCGGCTGGACGGGCGAGCGGGCATGTACTCACAGGTGGCGCGGCTGGTCGGGCGATCGGGCGTGTACTCACAGGTGGTGCGGCTGGTCGGGCGAGCAGGCGTGTACTCACAGGTGGCGCGGCTGGTCGGGCGAGCGGGCGTGTACTCACAGGTGGTGCGGCTAGTCGGGCGAGCGGGCGTGTACTCACAGGCGGCGCGGCTGGTCGGGCGAACGGGCGTGTACTCACAGGCGGCGCCGCTGGTCGGGCGAGCGGGCGTGTACTCACAGGTGGTGCGGCTAGTCGGGCGAGCGGGCGTGTACTCACAGGCGGCGCGGCTGGTCGGGCGAGCGGGCGTGTACTCACAGGTGGTGCGGCTGGTCGGGCGAGCGGGCGTGTACTTACAGGTGGCGCGGCTGGTCGGGCGCGAGACGGGCGAGCGCGCGGGAGGCGAGCGCGTGGAGGCGGGCGAGGGCGGCGGCGCGCACGGCCCCGGCGCGCGGCAGTGTGTCCGCGAGCGCGGCGGCGGCGGACGCGGCGTGCGTGCCCGGAGCCGCGCCGGCCGCCAAGCATAGTGTGTCTGCGAAAGTTTTCAATGTTATAAAAACTATCTAGGAAGGGGTTGGGGACGTCAAATCGAATTTTACTATAAGACAGTACCTACTTGTTTAATGCTAAAAACTCTTAAGTAATAATTGAAGACATGAGTGGATGAAGGTGATATGTAACATTTTATCATTTTTATACTTTATAGCATAAATGAAGGTGCTATGTCCTTACACACATTTTGTTCTTTCAAACATTGTTGAAATATGTCTTAAAATTAAGATAACCGGTGTATGAAAATGTTATGTGCAGGAGTCCGGCAGTTGCAAAAATGTATGAAAGTGTTAAGGGCACTTAACCATAGACCCGTACTTATAACGAATAAATTCATTTAATTGCGCAATGAATGAAGGAGTCAAGTGCGCACACTCTTTCTTTCGTGAAGGTGTAATCGAGAGAGAGAATTTTGGCGCCACGCGTTTCAATGAACGCGCTATGTCGCGAACATAGCTCCTTCATCCACGTTAAAACGCATTTAGTTTTGACAGCGTCAGTTCATAACGTGTTTCGTTCCTTTGTTTTATTAGAATAAAAATAGTTAAAACACCGCAGATGAATCCCAATTTATATAAAATGTCAAGGGCGAAGAGATTAGTGGAAGCAGCGATAAATTGCATTGAAACTTACGAATTTAAAGAGTGCAATGAAAATAACCTTGAAAACGAGAATGCAAGTAAGTAATATTACATTTTGTTGTTGTTTTGTTAATAGTAGGTAACAATATCAAAAATATTTCGATAACTAGTACCTATAAATCATACAAATTATCAGTATATAATTTTGAAAAATTTTGTCTCAGGCGGGACCCGCATCTCCTCGCATGCCGGGCGGGCGCCATACCATTAGGCCACCGAGACACTGCGACACGGCGCGAATTTGTCAAGCATATTCTTACGCTGTAAGCCAGCGTTGTTTCATCAAATGTTACGAGTTTGCACCCTTAACAGCCGAAAGAAACATCTTTGCAGATGTTTGACAGTCAGTTAAGATGAAACAGCTATTTATATACGAGGGCGGGTCGGTTTTTTGGGATGCACGTGGGATAATCCACATTGACTACCTTCAAAAGGGAAGAACAATCAATGGGGAATATTATGCCAACTTATTGGACCGCTTCAATGACGATTTAAAAAAAACCGACCTCATTTGGCCAAGAGAAAAGTTCTTTTCCACCAAGACAATGCAAGGGTGCACACATGTGCAGTTGCCATGGCAAAAATCCATGAATTGGGCTATGAATTGCTCCCTCATCCACCCTATTCTCCAGATTTGGCTCCGAGCGACTACTTTTTGTTCCCAAACCTAAAGAAATGGCTTGGTGGAAAAAGATTTGACTCCAATGATGAAGTCATCTCGCAAACAAAGGCCTATTTCCAAATCATATTTTTTGGAAGGGATAAAAAAATTGGAGAAGCGTTGGACAAAGTGTATAGAGCTCAAGGGAGACTACGTTTAAAAATAAAATGATTTGTTTATCAAAAAATCTGTGTTTTATTCCAAAAGTCACGGACTTATTGACCCGCCCTCGTACTTTATTTGATATTTTAGCAACTTAATTGCACTTATAATATAGGTATATAAACTTGAAAAATTTTGACTCATTTTGTCCCGCCTGAAACATACATATGAACATTACCTTTTTTTTTTGTATCATTTGCTAACAAACAGCTTTGAGTTGAATGTGAAAACATGCATTGAATTAATTAGGAATATGAATTTAATAAAATAATAGCTTTTTTCTGGACTTTTTGCTGGATGTGGGTTTGGATGTTTGATTTGAATTTTTAACCACTTTTCTTGTTAGCTTTAATGTTATGTCTAACTAACTTTAATATGCTTAAAGTGTTACTTACTATGCTAAATGTTTATATGTAAAAAACTGCTCTTCTTAACACCTCTCTAAGTAAACACCGTGCATTTTACTAACATTTAATAGTACCTATATTTTGTGCATATTTTGGTTTGCAGGAAAACATGAAAGAATGTGGCTTTATTTTCTTTAGCACATTATCACCTAGCTTGAAAGGCCTATTAGTGATGTTGACTTACCATGCTATTAGTATCGAGGCAACAAAAATCTTTAAGGATCTCGATCGAAAAAATCATAGAGATTTATTATTATTATTTATTAAACATCCCTACAATATTGGTTATTTTTTATTACAGGTTGTACACAATCTTCGATAAATCAAAATACCGCTCTACCTGATTCAGCCAGTCCCGATATAATAGAACCTTCAGATAACGATTCTCTAACGTGGCTAAATAGACGTCATATAACACCATTACAAAACGTTGTTATTCCGAATTCATACGATGATCATTTATCTGATTTTTCTACTGGCAGTGATGAAGTATATATTCCAAATATAATTTCGAGGAGCTCAAGTTCAACTATTGATTTTGATACAAATTTTAAACAAGAACCAATAGATTCAGATGTTAACAACCGGCCGTCAACTAGTCGTACCCAAGAACCTTTAAATAATGTAGCAGATATTACAGACAATTTAAATAAAAAACGTAAAGTGTTTCCGCCGAAGGATAACAAGTCAAAGAAAAGGCCCAGAAAATGTGAAACTTGGAAGAAAAAAGCGGCAGCAATAGCGAGAGGCATTAAATATAGAGAGGCGATTCTCAAAGATTTTTACTCTCTTGATACTAATAGTAAAACAGCTCTACTTTTTAGAAGCATAGTAAGTCAGCAAGTAGCAAGACAACGTAAGAATGCTCTTAAACATAAATCGGCAACGTATAAATATTTTATCACAAATAAAGGCGTTACCACTGAAGTTCGCAAGTTGGGTTTGTGTGGGTTGTATGCTATTGGGAGGATAAAGATTGATATTATAAAAGACCGAATGAAAACAGGCGTTGCAGCTCCACCTCCAGATCGCCGAGGCCATCACAGTAACAGACCTCACAAGTTAGGTGATGATGTAAAAGAGAAAATTAAGCAACATATTTCAAGCTTTCCGGCTGACCAATCCCACTATTCGCGTAACAAAAATAACTATACTTGTCACCACTACTAAATGTAACTAAAATGCACTGACTTTACTTAGAGATGTGTCAAGAAGAGCAGTTGCCTCCGCGTTTTAAAATAACAAGAGCTACAAATAATAAAATATTTGTGACGGAATTCAATTTGTCATTTGGCTACCCCAGAAGCGATACATGCTCTACATGTAATGCTGGGGGCTCAACTGATGAGCACCTATCAAATTACCATGCCGCTGTTGAAGCAATGATTGCTGACAGAAAATGACCTGCTGAAAACAATAGTTTACTTTACATTACCATAGATTTGCAACAGACAATGCCTCTACCAAAGATACCAACTAGTAAAGCGTTTTACCTAAAACAGATTTGGTTTTATAATTTTGGAATCCATGTTGTTGATGGGATTAAAGAGAAGGCATTTTGCTGCACTTGGACAGGGGATGTAGCTGACCGTGGCAGTTGTGAGGTAGCCAGTTCCTTATTAAGATTTATAGAGGTTGATAATGCATGTCAAAATAAAGATCATTTACTAATATAGTCGGATTCATGTGCTGGCCAGAACAAAAATTTTAACATGATTGCTTTGTATCAGTATTTGATAAGAAAACACTATTTTAAAGTAATAGATCACAAGTTTCCCGAGGTAGGCCATTCGTATCTGGATTCAGATAGAGATTTTGGGAGAATTGAGAAAGTTTTAAGAAAACACGAAGCTGTTTATGCACCTGAACAATACAGGGAAATTATTTGTAAAGCGTCGCGGAACAATGTTGTTATTGATATGACAGACCACCAAAGATTGATGATTTTCAAAATAAGCTTCATCTAATAAATCGAAAAAAAGATGTTAATAAAGAGAAGGTTTCTTTTAGAGATGTGATACGATGGATACGTGTAGAGGAATATGGGTCTTATCTATACAAAGAGAGCTATGACGACTTTCAAAAAGGTCGACATATTGAAAAAAACGTTGCTGGTGAGAATTTTGACATTGAACGCATCGGAAGAAAATATGGGACGTTTTCATCCGAAAAAAAAGCTAATATAAAGGATCAACTTCCATTTATTAAGCCTGAATACCGCTAATACCGCTATTATTATGAAACAATACTTGCGCAATGCGATTAAACCTATTTTATACCAATAAACAGGCACTTTGAAGGTTTTTGTGTTACTTACTACGCTCATTCATTTTCTATTTGTTATTTTTTTCGTAAACTCACCTGTGGAAATTATTTCTAACTTTGTATTATTTTTTACCGACTACATAAAAATACACAACATTATTTAGCATATAGTCCAGTACTACTAACTAAAAGTAACTCATATAAACAAATATCCACAAAATAATAATGACAACTTTGCAACTTGTTCCTGATAAATTATGAACCAGTGACATATCACCTTCATCAACTATGTCTTCAATTTAATAAAAGCTAGGCAAGATAGCCAATTTAAAAATTTGCTGCAAAAAGGACAGGTCAGGTCACAGTGTGACCCATAGATTTAGAATAAGTTTTTTCGCTACGCAGAAATATCCACGAAGCGTGGTAGCGAGAAATCCTAATCAAGTTCGAACCGCCCGAGAGTAGAAGAGACGGTGAATGAAGTACCGTTATGTCATTGTTTTTGAGAGTATGAAACCATAGCGTCCCAGTCTGTTTTACGTCCAGGTAAAATTGGTGCATTTTTTATTAAATCCTTCGAGTAAACGAAAATAATATTTAAATTGCTGGTTCCCTCAAAGCACCGAATTTAAAATCAAACACACATTTAACGAATAGTATCTGTAATAATAAAGAACTAACTACAATTTCAAAGTACAACACCTATAGCAATACAAAAAATCAAAACGCTTGCGAGAATTAAGTGACTGTCAGCGCCATCTATCGGCAAACAGCAAAATCACGCCAACATCCCGCCCGCCAAGGACTCCGTTCTTCATTTAAGGCAACAATATAAGCTTGGATACAGGGCGCTTGATAGTTGATTCTTTGCATTTCAGGCTAACTACTCGGACCTGATCATCGCACCCAGTATGTAGTTGGGTTATCCGTCCCAATAACCATTTCGCTGGAGGCAGATCCGCTTCTTTGATTATTACCAATTCACCCACCTTTGGTGCATTTACCCTTGTGTGCCACTTATGTCTCTGTTGCAAAGTGTTCAAATATTCTCTTGACCATCTCTTCCAGAAGATTTTTACCATGCGCTGTGTCAGTTTCCAGCGTTGGAGTGGACTGATTGCTTCTTCAATGTCATTAGGTTCCGGAATAACCACTAAAGGTTCTCCTACCAAAAAGTGACCTGGAGTTAATGGAGATATATCATCAGGATTATCACTGAGGCCACTTATCGGGCGTGAGTTCAGAACAGCTTCTATCTGACAAAGTACTGTGGATATTTCTTCGAAGGTAAGTGTCGTGTTGCCAATTGTCTTCGTCAGATGCGTTTTGACACATCTAATGTTAGACTCCCAAAGTCCTCCAAAATTAGGCGATTTTGGAGGTATAAAATGCCATTTAGTGCCATCATTTTCAAGCATTTCTACTATTTCCTTAACTTCGGTTGCCATGCCTTGATTTAACATTTTTGTCAGCTCATTTGCAGCGCCAACGAAGTTCAATCCATTGTCGCTCCACATCTCTGCGCAGTGCCCCCTGCGTGACACAAATCGGCGAAATGCTGCAATGAATCCCGGTGTGGTAAGGTCGCTTACAGCTTCTAGATGTATAGCCTTTGTTTTCATACAAATAAACAATGAGATATATCCCTTGTAAGATTTTTGCCCCCTACCTTTTGACACTCTAATCTGTATAGGTCCAGCGAAGTCCACACCACAACATTCAAAAGCTCTCCCAGGGTTTACTCTGACACTTGGAAGCTCACCCATAATTGGTTGCTGCGTTCTGGCGTTATATCGAATGCACGTAACACATTTCTTTAGGATTTTTTTTACAGCTGGCTTCAAACCTATAATCCAAAACCTACTTTGGATGTAATTAATTGTGAGAGTAGATCCTCCATGCATAACCCTTTCGTGTGCTTCTCTAATCAACAATTTTCCTAAATGAGTGTTTTTTGGAATTATGATTGGGTGTTTATAATCATGTGCTATATTAGCTGATTGTAATCGACCTCCGACCCGTAACAACCCTTTATCGTCTATGTATGGTGTAAGTGTAATTAATGTACTACTCTTCTTAATTTTTCCTCTCTTTTTCAGATCTTCAATTTCTTCCGCAAAATCAATTTCTTGGGTAATTTTAATGCATGTATCGAGGGTTGTTTTCATTTCTTCAGCAATAAGGTAAATAGACATTTTGCTTCTATTTTCCTTTTTATCTTTCAGGTTAAGGAAACGTCGGCAATAGGACAGCACTCGTATCATTTTCTTTAAACTTGAGAATCTATTTAGTATTGAATTCTCGTCTGTACTGTTGTAAAATACTTTCGTGTGTTCTTTTCTTTCTTCTAATTTTGTTTCAGGAATCAGTATCTTGTTGGTATGTATAACAGGAATTTTCATCCAATGCGGTCCTTCCCACCACAGTTCATTTGCGTGCAGTTCTGCGGGTTCTACTCCACGAGATGCGATGTCTGCTGGGTTCTCTATTGATGCTACATGATTCCATCTATCATTATCTAGTCTAGTCTGTATTTCTGTTATTCGGTTTGCTACAAATATTTGCCATCTTATAGGTTGTGATTGTATCCATGCTAAAACTATTGTCGAATCGGTGTATGCGTATACTTGATTTTTAGGTATGTTCAATGTTTTTGATGTTTCAGCTAGTATTTTTGCTAATAAAACAGCGGCGCATAGTTCCAGTCGTGCAATGGATATTTGTTTTAATGGAGCCACCTTCGTTTTACTTTCCAGTAGAGTGACGTGAACTTCATCTCCTTCTATAACTCTTAAGTATAATACAGCCGCGTATGCTGCAGCAGACGCATCTGCAAAGCCAACCAGTTCTATTCTTTCATTTTTAGGATGAGTATGTATCCATCTACTTATTTCAAGATTTTGTAACGTAAGTAATTGTTGTCTAAAATTCAGCCATTCTTCCTGAAGGTTGGATGGTATTACTTCATCCCAATCAGAGTTACATAGCCATAGTTTTTGAATGAGCACCTTAGCCTTGATTATGACTGGAGCCAGCCATCCAAAAGGATCAAACAAGCGGGCTACATCTGATAACACTCTTCTTTTGGTAATTGGTTTGATAGGTTGAGGCAAATTGACAGATATTTTGAATTTATCATCATTTCTGTCCCAAGTAACTCCTAATATTTTAATAACCTTATCCATTTTTATTTCATATGGTTGTGTGCTTTGTTTGGTTTCATATATTGTTTGCAATAGGTGATCTGAATTACTTGACCATTTCTGCAGTATAAACCCAGCGCTTTCTAATACGGTATTTACTTCTGCATAAATTTTTAAAGCTTGATTTTCCGTGTAAGCACCAGTCATGAGGTCATCCATGTAAAAAGACGTCTTTATAATTTCTGCAGCATCAGGATAATTTTTACTATTATCTTCAGCCACCTTCATCAAAGTACGGACCGCCAGAAATGGTGCACAAGCAGTTCCAAATGTGACAGTAAGCAATTTATAAAATCTACAATTTTCATTAGGGTTGTCTCTCCACACAATACATTGATAGTTGGTATGTTTATCGCATACTAAAATTTGTCTGTACATTTTTGTTATATCGCTTATTAATGCTATTTTATATTGTCTCCATTTTGTGATAACCGTTCGCAAATCGGATTGTATTACAGGTCCGGAAAGTAATGTATCATTTAATGACTGCCCCTTAGAACCCTTTGCGGAGGCATCAAATACCACCCTTAGCTTTGTGGTATCTTTGTCATCTCGGAGTACGGCGTGATGTGGTAAGAATACAAAATCTCTATCCTCTTCATTAACTACGGTCATATGTCCTAATTCTTCGTACTCCTTTATAACTTTAGTGTATTCTTCTTTAAATTTTAAGTTTTGTTCGAATTTTCGTTCTAGGTTTAGAAATCTCGATATAGCTATTTCTTTTGTGTTTCCACATTTGTCTACAGGTGTTTCTATGTCTTTTTTAAACGGTAAGTTAACGATATATCTTCCTGATTCTGCCTGAACTGTTGTATTTTGGTAGATTTCTTCACATTGTTGTTCATCTCTACTTAACTTTCTTTCACAGGTATGTACTTCATTTTCTACTTCCCAGAATTTTCTGAGTAGGTCATTCTCACATACACATATGTGCATGTTAATAATTTTGTTTTCTTTCGCAGATTGTGTGTTGCTAGTATCACCAGACAGAATCCAACCTAGTTGTGTTTTTTGTGCAATAATACCAGAAGGACTCTTAATCAATCCAGCTTCTATTATTTTACTGTAGACTTCCGCGCCTAGCAAAAGATGAACCTTATTTGGTGTATTATATTTAGGATCTGCTAAGGCCACCTTTTCTATCTCAGGCCAGTTAGAGGCTGTGATTGATCGTTGTGGTAAATATGTTGTAATTGATTTCAAAATGTAAGCTTTTACTGGGATTGTGAAGGTTGTATTGTATCTTGACTGCAATTGTACTTCGACCATATATTTGGTGTGAAGTTGTTTGCCTTCACTTAATCCTGAAACCACGCCGTTGATTCTTATTCTTTTCAAACCCAATGATTGAACAGTATCTTCGGTGACGAACGAGGCTTGTGAACCTTGGTCAATGAGAGCACGGTAGACATGTTTTTGACCCTGACGTGAAGTCACATCTACCAGTGCGGTGGCTAATAGTATTTGACTAGGCTGATGTACGAAATGTGATACAATATTTTGACTTGAGTCTTTATGAAAATATTCCTTTACAGATTCGTTCGCTTTCTCCGGATGTAGCAGTGAGTGGTGTTTCTTCTGGCACACACGGCATGAGGTCTTCCTCATACATTTGTTTGCTGAATGGTTAGGTATCAAACAATTAAAGCAAAGATTATTTCCTTGAACGAAATCATGCCTATCCTTATATAGTAGCTTGGCAAATTGTTTACACTGATATATGTAGTGGTTATCTTTACAAAAGGCACAAGAGGAATTTGTGTTTTCAATGGAAGCGTGAAATGTTTTGGTTCTAGTTGATTTAGTGGTATTTTCAATCATTTCTATAGACCTAAATCTGGTTTCCAAAAAATCTTTCAGAGTGTCAAAAGAAGGTAATTCATCTTTTTCTGAAGCAATATGTTGTTCCCACAAACGAAGGCTTTCTGTATCTAATTTAGAACTGGTCATATAAACCATGATGGCATCCCACGTCTTAATTGGCAACCCTAGATTTCTTAATAAACTCAAACATTCCACAGTTGTATCCAATAAGTATTTAATCTGATAAGCTGATTCTGTAGGTATACTTTTAATACTAAAAAGTTTCTTAAAAATGCTGTTGGATATATATCTCTTATTGTTATATCTATTTTTCAGTATTTCCCAGGCTTGATTATAATTTTGACTAGTAACTGTTATTGTACGCAATAGCTGTTCTGCTTCACCAGTTAAACTCGATTTTAAGTAATGGAGCTTCTGAACGTCGTCTATGGATTGATTAGTATGTATAATGGAATAAAACAAATCATGAAACGACGGCCACTCAGTGTATTTTCCAGAGAATTGTGGTATGTTAATTGTCGGTAACTTTATCTCGGGAGTTGTTTTTTTGTTTTCAGGTAATGCGGACACAGGTGCAACAGGACTAAATTCAGTAATTTTCGTTTTTAAATCACTTTTGTAATCAATGTAAATCTCCTCGCAGGTCTCGTACAAATTATCATTGAAATAACTTAAGGCACTTCTAGATTCTATAGGTGTATCTTGCACAAGATATTCGTGGGTAGTTTTGAATGAAGTCCATTTCGATTCTAATATTTCTAAACGCGTTTGCAAGTAACTCAGATTAATCCTAGTCTTTGGACTTTTCCCGTAGTTTACTTGAGCCTTTCTAATTTCTTCCAATCTTTCCTTTTGTAAGTTCAACGATTTATTAATTTTTTCCATTTTGATTTTAAAGTTATCTTGATATAAATGTTAAATTTCAAGTTTTAATTTTCTTAGTCCAGTGACCAAACAGGATTGTCTAAAAATTTTCTAAGTGTTTATTTCACTCGCGACATTTATTAAAAGTCTAATTTTTCAAAGTGTTTATTTCACTCACGATATTTATTCAAAGTCTATTGTCCGCACTTTTACTTACGATTACCAAGGTCCAGTCCTCAAATAACACTGCAATCCGAAAAATTATTCACTATTATACACTTTACTATACACTGTTCACAACACTTATCATCCCGTTACACTAAGTCCACACTAGTCCGACTCGTGAAGGACCAACTTGGTTCCCTCAAAGCACCGAATTTAAAATCAAACACACATTTAACGAATAGTATCTGTAATAATAAAGAACTAACTACAATTTCAAAGTACAACACCTATAGCAATACAAAAAATCAAAACGCTTGCGAGAATTAAGTGACTGTCAGCGCCATCTATCGGCAAACAGCAAAATCACGCCAACAATTGCTAATAGCAAATTTATATATTCTTTTGATGATTTATTAGACCGCTTACGTTCGCTGTTGTATTGAGACTATAAAAAAAACTATAAGTGGAAACTGACGAAACAGCGATTAGTTATACTACATGGCGGGTGGCGCTCGAGAGGAGTCATGAAAGTTCATAGCGAATGGCGCCTCAGAGGAGCCACGAAGCATTTGTTTGCCCCGCAAGGCGCTAGCTAGAGTCTTCTCACCACCGCCGCCGCCGCCGCACTGAATTGGTTAATCGTTTTTAGCATAGATTTAGAATGTTTTTTCGAAATATCTATAGTTTTTAGTAACATCATTACATAAACACAAAGTTATTCAGCCAAGTTATTTTTTTCAAGGGAAACAAACATGATTTAATTCTTATAAGTAACACATATTGAAAGTACATAAAACAATAAAGTTTCCACAGATACATAACTCAACGATAACAAACAAACATAGCAAAAAATACTTATAAGTTTTATGAACACACGGGTGTTCGGGAACTTTTCTGGCGGTAAGTGTCGCTCGAACACACGGGTGTACATAAGGAACGCGTTGTCTTTGAGTATTAATTTTGCGTGTTTGGAGACGCCTACCATAGATTTTAGGCTGATATTTTTAATCTGTCATTCCTAAAGATATATACTTTGCATTACTTCTATGCACGTTTCCGAACAAAAAATAAAAAAAATAATTAAAATGTGAAGACTTGTACGCGGCAGCCATAGATTTGAGAGTAGTGTGAATTGTCAGTGAGACTTATTGATTCTAAGAGAGATTGAAAACGGTGAGTATTCTTATAAAATTTTTACATGAAATTACTGGGAGAAGAATATAAAACATGTTTTTCATATTGGTTTCTGTAAAATTGATTGTTAAATTAGTGAAAAAACCGACAAACTTTTGAAACGGGAAAAATACGATAATTGTCGGCTCCATTGTCGTCAAATTATGTTTGTCAAAATACTGTGACTGATAAGAAATGCATGTAATTTTGTCATAATATCGTCTAACAACTAGAAAAATCTAGTTTTGTAACATAAATTAACTATTTTCATTCATAAATGTCGAAAAACCGGGAATAATAACCTTATTATGTAGCCATATTGCCACTTGGTAGCTGAAGTACGGTTAACACAAATATTTTCTTAAAAAAAGTTGAAGATGAATAAAAATGACTGTTATTATTACTTTTTTCTTATTTGTAACTACTATGTGTGTACTTTTATTTGCTATAGGTACTTTATAATTTATGGTGTTTTTATTATTCTGCATTTCTTAGAAATTCGTTCTTTTGTTTACAAATTAGGATTGCACGTGTTAGACTGTTGTTGACCATGACTAATAAGAAGGAGTCATGGATTTAATACGTTATCATATTCTTAGTTGCTCACAAACTTTCCAACTGTAGCGTTCAAATAAGATTATTTAAAACTAGCCTGAAATAAAGCTTTTCTTTTTATAATTCAGATTTTGTCTTCTTTCCTTTTAACGACAACTCTCTATAAAATGTACAGTCCCTTTAGTGTCGTTATATAGAGTTTACACTGTATTTCATGCTACTGGATAATTTATGAATGCACTGAAGAAAAAAATATATACTGTTATATTTTTTTAAAATTTATATTTTTGTTTTTATACTATTATTTTTCGTTCCATATAGTTTATTATTTATGCTTATAGATTAGCGAGACTGTGATCGACATCCCGATCGCAAGATCGATCGCGGTCGGTGACACCGAGCCGGCCCACTTCGCTCAGGACATCTGCAGCGAGGCGGGCCCTTATAATGGGCCTGTCCATGGGGGCCAAACGAAAATCCCCGGAATGTGTGGCACCACCGCCAAAAAGGCAGTAAGTACTTTATTTTTAAAAGTATATTAGGAAATTGTCTGATGTTTATTGTTTTCTCATAGCTACCCTATAAAAATTAAATCGTTTTGCAAGTTCACCCATAAAGGCATTTTCACAAGTCCTATTTTTTCCTACCACCTCTTTGGGCCATTTAGAGCATAACGCGCTGTTTCTCAATGGGTAATTTTTTTTGTTTTTATTTTAGAGCCCTCATCGTCAACCAAACCCCCAGTGGGTCGATGAGAGTCATGGACTCCGTCCCCATCGAGCAAACCCCTGGGGGTACTGTCCGCCTCCGCGAGAAGGAACCATCGTCTCTGAGGTAAGTTTTTTAGACATATATATATATAAGTTTATACAGGTTAGATCTAGATGGCCTGGACCGGTTTTGATGATATGTTTTTTTGCAGTGCGAACGTTCTAGAGCGTGTCGAGGCGATGGACATGTCCGACGAGGAGGTGGAAGAAGTTTTGGCGACGGCACCTTGGCACGTTCGGCGGTGGATGGACGGCTTGGCGCAACAGGGTCAGGAATGTTGTACTCCAAAGCCACTTTCACCTACTACTACAGCAGAAGAGGGTCTTAACAATACATTAGGTATTGTTAGTGTTCACGAACCTAGCAATGCCCAGAATGTTTGTGAGGCTTCCTCTGTTGACGCTGATGTTCGCCCATCAACGTCGGGGTTGATGGGCATAACATCCAAGCCAGTGGGTAGGCGTGAGAACCAAGGTAGTGATTTAGATAGTGAGTTTGACGACGAGTTCGACGAGCTTACTATAGAAACCAATGCTTTGGCGGGTGGAGGAAGAGATATTCCTGATGACGAGGAACTAGAAGAACCGGCCCGAGATGTCATACATGCTGTGGAGAGAGCAATGGATGCTGAAGCTGATCGTTTGCTTGGCGTTTCGCCTAGTTTCGTTTGGGAAGAAGACTTTGTGTCGTTCAGAGGAGTTCCTGAATTCTTTTCAGGACCAACCCCTGGTCCACTCAAAGACTATGATAATCCCTATGATGCTTTTACGGATATCTGGAGTAATGACGTCATGGAGCTTATCGCCCAAGAAACTAATCGTTACGCTAATCAGACAATCGAGTTTATGAAGGCCAATGGGACATTGAAACCATTATCTCGTCTGCATCAGTGGCACGACACTAATGCGAACGAGATAGCGGTGTTATTTGCTGTTTTTATGTACATGGGTATATTGGGTATTGATAATAGGTCATCTCAGTATGAATATTGGAAGGCAAATGATTACCTTGAAATGCCCAGATTCAAGGAACTTTTGCCTTACAATCGCTTTCTTTTACTGAACAGGTTTCTTCACTTTGTCGATAACTCTGATGTAAGTCAGAACTTGCCACATAGTGAAGGGGTTGCGTCAAAAAAGTTAGCGAAACTACAGCCAGTGATTTCGCATCTCAGCTCCAAATTTTCTAGTCTCTATAATTTGCGTAGAGAAATTTCTATCGATGAGTCATTGACCTTATTCAAGGGCCGCTTGTCCTTTGTCCAAACAATAAGGTCAAAGGCTGCGCGTTTCGGCATTAAGTCATACGAGCTCTGCGAATCAAAAAATTTTCCATTTACACGAGTAAGAACTCCGACAACAGCTTCACTGTTGTTGCACCTAGTGATGATTTAGGCAGCAAGACTACCCAGGTAGTTCTCGGTCTATTGAAGGACTTAGAGCGTCGGGGACATTGCGTAACTATGGATAATTTTTATGATTGTCCGTCGTTAGCGCGGTACCTGAAATCTCTGGGATTCGATTGTATGGGAACATTACGTTTAAATCGTAAGCATGTGCCTCGTGACGTCAATAGAATTCCGAAGAACGTGGTAAAGGGTACTATCATGGCTCGGCAGTGTGGCGATGTTTCCGTCATTGCATGGAAAGACGCCAAACTGGTGACTATGATTTCAACCTACCATACCGACGAGACTTATATTGGATCGAAGGCCGGGAAAGTATTAGTGAAGCCGGTGTGTGTCAAAGATTACAACAATACAATGGGAGGGGTTGATCTGAAAGATCAAAAACTCTCAATGTATTTGTTGGAGCGAAAGCGAGGAGTGAAATGGTATATAAAAATGTTTAAAAGGCTGCTGAACGTAAGCATTCACAACGCTTTCATTATGTACACAAGCTCGTTGAGCCGTCGCAACAAGGACGCTCTGACGCACCGTAATTTCCGCTATGGTCTAGCTAAATCCCTGGTGGATGCGCACCACCACAGTCCACCAGTGATTATAGAACAAATAGGGGAAGTTATGAGGCTCAGGCGTGATGTTGTGCACGAGCCCAAATACGAGCCTGGTAGAAATAACCGAAAGCGGTGTAAAGTTTGCTATCGGCAGGGAATAGACAAAATGGTGCATTCTAATTGCGTGACCTGTGGAGAGTTCTTGTGTTTTGGGACTTGTTGGAGAGAATGGCATTCTCTCTCCAAGTTGAAATGGTGAGAAAATGATGTGTGAAAGTGAGATTTGAAGGTCTTATAATTTAAACTGAATGTGTTCATGCAATCTCTTTCAATGACAAGGACAAGTGTTGCCATATAATTATCAGTCAACCAGATATTACTGATAAGTAACAATTATCACTAGGCTCTTGGGGATCTGGGCAGGGTTTCAATAACTTCACATCAACATCAATATTCATTTTGAAATATCTTTTCAAATCCATGTACAAATTAATGGAACCTTGTAACGTGGTCTCAGCATACTTTGCCCTCACTCCGACACATGGTATTTATATGACCCTTTGACTGGTTTTCTAGGTTTTCTTATTTAAGTTTTTTGTTTTTGTTTTTTTTTGTTTTTGTGTTTTTGTGTTTTTTATATTTTATATTATATACAAATAAAAAAAATAAACTTTTCTTTTCTCTTTTTTTTACATAAACACTGTATGACAAAAACCCTACTTATAGTACACCCACTCTACATCCCCATCAGGTCACCTACTTTGTTTGCAAAGTTGTCCCAATTAAACATAAGATTCAGTTGTCTGACGTACTGCCCACCGTAAATGATAAAAATAGGTAGGTCTAATTTCTATAGACGTAATTCAAGTCAGAACAGCGAAGGATTTAAGCTAAATTTAATAAGTTGTGTAATTTACTAAGCTACAAAATAACACACACTACATATTTTTACTATAGGAACAAATTTAGATCATCATATTCGCCACTTGAGAAATAATGGATTTCCTTTAGTACTTTATCCTGTTGGTCGCGTTTTACATATTCTATTCGTCACTATAGGTATTGTTTCAATCTGAGGTACTTAGGTAACAAAAATGATGTTTGCGTACAAAGATTAATCTCAACATCTTCTGAAATATTGAACCATTCATCAAGAAGGATTATTCAAAAACAAATAAAGGCTATCTTACATACCCACCTAATGACGTTATTACATTATGTTGTAATGCAGGGAGTTATTTCAGGGAAAACATGAAGAAGAAAGTTATGACGCATCTAATTTTTGCTAAATGTGTGTTAAAAGTTCTACGTAACGTAGTCATTGTTTGAGAATTTTAAAAATCCTGTTTTAGATAAGGACTCCTTAGACAATTATAGATATTTACTTATGAAAACTATAATTGTAACTTATTTTGAACTACGATTAAAGCATGAGAGCAAATTGTTAAAATTGGATAGGGAAACGTTACGAACACACTTAAACAAAACAGTAATATTCCGCGGGCAATATTTTTTTTTATCAATTGTATAATTGTGTTTCAATTACCTGAACTATAAGTATTAATTAATAATGTTTTAGCGTTAACGATTTAATACGATCTAATTGAGTATTTTGCACAGATATAGGTGTAAAAGGTATTTTTTTAACCCTTTTCTTGGCATTGTTCATTTAAAGATACGTTGCCCTTTACAAAATTCTGGAAGAGAAACCAAAAACTATTTACATTATTTTTTTTAATACTAAATTAGTCCAAATAGTACAGATTGTGTAACACAGTACAGATTTGCTCCTTGCAACATAAATTTGACAGTAGCACGCAAAATGGCGGATCGTCGGCAGGCGTCTACGCACGTTTTATAAAATATTGGTGATTACATGTAGCAAGATAGCAAGTAAACTACTTGTTCTTGATAATTATGCTGTTTTCTCATTCCAAAACTGTTTGTATTACTCTGTCCAATGCGGATTGTTGGTATGTATCTGGAAATGTACATTGCCAGATACGTAACCATTTACGTTAAATTTTGAATGTATCTTTAAAGACACATTGCAAGGTTCTCGTTGATACTACTTTATGATTTTTATTTGATGTTTATACAGCATAAACATGGAAAAATGTCGTTAAATACATAGTAATATGAGTTTTAATTATAATACGATACTTGTTTTAAATGTTATAAAGAATCTTTTGTTTTAGGAAAACTTAAAACTGCAACAACAAAATAGGGCGCGTAAACTTCTGGCTCTGGTTCCAAAATCCGGAGCTAGGTCGGAAAAAAGCAGCAGTGATACTTCAGCTGACGAATTAGATAATTATATCCCTCCAGCTCATTCAGATAGTAGCTCCCCACCACCTTCTTTACCATCGTCATTCCTAGATTTGAACTTATTGTCAGATAGCGATGAAGAAGTTGACGAAATCACTCAAAATGCTAACACTTTGCAATTACATGAATCGCCCTCAAGCAACGCCAGCGCATCGCCTTCAATTTTGTCACCAAGGCAACCAATTATTTCGTTACTTCAAGCTGCTGAGACTAGTTCCCTATCGCAGACATACAATCATTTAGTACCTCCTCCATTAAGTAGGACCACACCTGTACCTTCACCGCTTGCCTGCACGTCAGCATCATACAATGTACCTTCACCTGCAACAGCTACTCGGTCTCGAAGACAAAAAGTAATCGCGACAAAAAAGAAAGTAGCAGTGAAACCCAAGAGATTAGAAATGAATTGGCGCTGTCAGAAATTTACCGGTGTAGCTCATGTCGAAGATCGTACCGAATTTTCTCTTCAGGATAAAACTCCGATAGAATATTTCAAAAGCTTCTTTTCCGATGATATTGTAACCATGATAGTAGAACAGACTAATCTATATAGCACACAGAAAAAAGGCAATGCTCTTAACCCAACAAAGAAAGATGTGCGAGACTTCTTAGCAATTAATATTTTAATGGGTATAGTTAAATTACCAGCGTATACAGATTTCTGGTCCAAAAATTTTAGTTACGACAAAGTAGCTAATATCATGAGTCTAAAGAAATTTCAGTTGATTAGAAGATACTTGCATTTCAACGACAATTCTTTTGACGATGGCGACAGATATTATAAGATTAGACCCCTGTTGCAAATGGTTCGGGAAAATTGTTTGAAAGTGGAAGAGGAGACAACTTTTAGCGTCGATGAAATGATGGTGCCTTATAAAGGCACCAGAGCGGGCAGTCGAAAGCAATATATAAAAAACAAACCTAAAATATGGGGATTTAAGATTTTTGTACGCGCCGGTGTTTCAGGTATTATTTATGATTTTCTGCTCTACGCGGGAGAAGATACCTTCAGATTCCATTCATTTGATGAGAACGAAGAAAATATGGGACAGGGCGCAAAAGTCGTCATCGCTTTGGCCAAATCTATTCGCCAACCTGCATGTAAGATTATCTGCTTTGACAACTTTTTTACCTCTCTCGAGTTAATTCACCACTTGAGAGATGTGTATGGCATTATCTCCGTGGGGACTATCAGGGCAAAAAGATTATGTGGAGCACAAGAGAAACTCCCAACAGATAAGAATCTAAAAAAGAAAGGAAGAGGTGCTCATGCTCAAGTGGTTTGTAACAAAAATAAAGTTGTCGTTACCAAGTGGCACGACAAGTGCCAGTGCCATGCCCAAAAATTATAAAAGAATACAACTTGAGAATGGGCGGCGTCGACTTAGCAGACATGCTGGTTGCCATTTACCGAACTGAGTTCCGGGGCCATCGTTGGTACCTGCCACTTTTCTCCCAAGTACTGGACATATGCATTAATAATGCGTGGCTATTGTACAGGCGTAGCAAGACAGACACGTGTAAAAAAAAGGCCCTGAAAAATTTTAGATACGAAATATACCAAAGTCTTCTTTCACATGAACAACCAATTGCACCATGTAATACAAGTGTAAAAGGTGAACAGTTACGTCGCATACAAAAAATAATTAATCCTGCATCTGAAAGGCCTCTCTTGATGTGATAAGATATGATCAAATTGGGCATATCCCAACGTTTACATCAAAAGGAAGGTGCAAGTATTGCACCAAAGGGCAAACTAAGTTTTACTGTCAAAAATGCAAAATAAGGCTTTGCCTTGTTGAAGACCGCAATTGTTTTTTTGCATATCACGTAAAGATTTAATACCTACCTAGTGTTTTGACTGTAGTTTGACTGATTTATTCTAGTTTTTTAAGAAATAAGTGATCTCAATATTAATAATACCAGTTTCGATTTTGAAAACATGTTAAGTTTATTGATTACCTATATAAGATATATGAAACAAGTTAATGTTACTTGCCATGAGACTGAGGAATTGCTTGTGATAAGAAAGTTTTTATTTGGTTTTTGATACTTTGAATAGTGTTTTTTGTTATGTTAGATTATGGCAATGTATCCGTCAGGATACATTCATTTTTATGTTTTGATTGTTGCTTGCCAGGCAATGTGCATTTAAAGATACATGTGATTAAAAAAAAAAGAAGGATTTTTTTACTATTTTTCCTATGTCCTATGCTCTCATCTCATTGCATAAAATCCAAAAAAAGTTACAAATTCAACATAAAATCTGCTTGCCAAGTATAGGGTTATCGTTAATTTTCAACTTCAAATATTACGAATAAGTTACAAAATTTTCTAGAAAGCGACAAAAATGGCTACTTTTGACTATTTACACAGACCTAACTTATTGCGTATACTCGAGGCCATAAAATAATAAATTAAAAAAAACTTATTTAACTCTTATACTTGGTGAAACAATCAATAATTTCGATTTAAGGCCTTGTAAATAAGTAAATGATTTATTTATATGGATGGCGCTAGTGTACGTGACGTAGCACCATAAGGTTTTCGCACGATCATCGATATGATTGCTTACTATAAAAAGGCCAGCTGAAACAATCCATAACATGTAAAGGTGTATCGTGGACAACAATATTTTCAACTCACACATAGTCATGCACCAACATATGTATAAATGAATTTTTGTCACGGCACCTAACCGTCATTGTGTATCTTGTAATTCCTATATCTATGCTGCTACCTGCTGCGTCGTCATGTGATCGTCACACAGTGGCCTATTGTAAATATTGTAGTTCGGGATGAAAATGGCGAAAGATGCTTATTTGTTTTTTTCGCAAATTTGAATCTAATCAATGTATTTTTCATAAATTACAATGAATGAAAAAAAAACTGAAAATATATGACACTAATTTTGAGGCACCCTACATACATTCAGTCCTCTGTTGTTTATTGTGGGTTTTATTTGCTTTACAGTTTAACAACATGGAAGAAGATATCAAGAAAATGGAATTGCCGAAAAATATAAAACACGACATTCTTTATGTTACTAACAATTTAATGATTTTTAATTATATGCATAAGAGGATGCTGATTTAACTATAAATTTTATTTTATTGTTATTAGTCCTAAAAAAACAGCGAAAAATACTATAAAAAACGGAAACTTGCGAAAGATACATCGTAAGAACTCATTGAAAGTTTCTGTATTTTATTGAAAAATACAAAGTCCGATGAAAAATACATGTATTTACTTGTGATTTTCAACCCTAATTGTAGTGCCCAGTTGCAATGCCATCGATCTATTTTGACAAGACATGCTTCCTCCACCAAGTAAAACCAGTAAATCTATACCAAAATTCTACTTCGACAGACCCCATTAGAAGAGCGGACGAGGCGTGCAGAATTGAAATTGTCAGCTTTGATTGTAACCAAAGATTTATCATTTGATTTACTACAGACATTAACACCGTTACTGTGGGATATTTTCCCAGACTCTGCAATTGCCAAAAACATGAAACTTAGTCGGACCAAAGCCCAGGCAATGTTGACGTAAGTAAGTCTTCGGTCCCGACTCAAAGCAAAAAGTTGTTGATCAACTGACAGCGCCTGGGTCATATGTCATAATCGATGAAACAACTGTTTTAACTGTCTCAAAGCAATGCGCAATGGCAGTCGTCTATTTTGACGGAAATACTAATGAAGTCGAAACAAGTTTCTTTGATATTTGGGAAGTCACAGATGGCACAGGTTGAAAGGGTCAGGGCTGGAAAATGAAAA
The DNA here is from genome assembly GCA_949315895.1 of Anania crocealis. Classification (NCBI taxonomy): domain Eukaryota; kingdom Metazoa; phylum Arthropoda; class Insecta; order Lepidoptera; family Crambidae; genus Anania; species Anania crocealis. Next base: position 5,786,647 of record OX438880.1, read on the forward strand.
ATAATCCTATTGAAAATTTCGTAAGTTTCGCATCAGATACCACAAATTCTATGGTCAAGCAACACGATTCGGTGTTTATCCATATGAAAGAACGATTACGTACATTTAAAAGTAAGTTCTATTCTTCCGTGCAATATTTAGGTAATATATGCTCAGAAATATGGGTGCACATTTTAATCGAAGTGCTCTACGCCAAAAACGTCTACAGGATTTGCAAATTTTATTTCAAGTAGAAATTCGCAAGATCCTGAGCCCCTTTACATTAGAGAGTATTGGCGACGCAGACATTACGGATTCGCAAAATTATCCTACTTCAGATTCAGATATTTCTGAGGTTTTGAAGATATGTCTTTTAATATTGAAGCTTTTAAAGATATAAAATGCAGATTCACTTTTGAAGACCATAGTGAATCCCAGGATAGCGCAAAAGTACCAGGAAGGAGTTCTGAAAAACGATTTCGAGCGATTTCCTATATAAAAAACACATGTAAACGAACACAAGCTAATGAAAGAATGGAGGGATTATGCTTTTCTTAACTATGAAGATCTGGGATTATTACCTGACTTATCGGTTGAAGAGTATTGGAAACAAGTATTCTCATTCCTTTAAGTTCAGAATGTCCAATTCCCAAAATGTCCAACGGTTTCAAAATATCCAGTTTCCGAAATGTCCAGTTCCCGAATAGTTTGATTCCCGAAATGTCCAATTCTCAAAATGACTAATTCCCATAATGAACAATCTACTAACATGGAGGTTTTAATGAATAAGTCCTCATAGCCTTTCTTGAAAATACTAAATACTCAACTATTAACAAATAAGCATACTAAATAATCACGATTTATTCATTTACAAATAATTCGTAGGTAATGTGATATAAAAATAACAAACGAAAATGAGTATTAAGCTTGTCAGGTATTTAAAAAGTTTACGTAAAAGTTATTAGGTTCCGAAAGCTAAAAATCATGTTAAGTAAACTCCAAGGTATTTGCTACATTGTGTGGTAGTAATCCTATCCAGTAGCGTAAAAATGTCAAACTGACATTGACATAAGATAGGTTTATATTTATTTTCTTTACTTACTTACTCTCTCTGGCGTGAAGTGCATTCGATGTATCATCGCTGTCGTATTGTAATAAATATCTACATAATTCTCTGCAATCATGGTTTTCTTTTGGCCCTAATCCTTCAGGTTATGGGCCCAGGGTGTCTATCCTTGTCGCGAGTAGATAATTTTTCAATTTGCACAAAAATCGCGTTTTGTTTGAACCTTGTGCTTATGCACGTAACCTCGCGATGTGACAATTTCACTTAAAGAATGTTAGAGAAAAATTACAAATGTTTATTATGTCCCTAAGTTGTCACAAAATCTATTATCTGTTAGTGAATTAACTCGAAAAGGTTACAAAGTAACACTTGATAGCAAAATGTGTAAAATATATGACTGTAACGAGATTTTAGCCACCGCTAAATATACATAGTCAGGTCATAAGTTCTGTCACACAATAAAAACTTTTGAATTTAGAATACTGGCCACAAAAAAGTTTATTAAATTCGAATTTCGAATTTTTCATGAATATAAAAATGTGTACTTTTTAGAATTTTCCTCATTTTTAAATATGGAGTGGACACTTAAAGAAGACCGTGTCGCGGTTATTGCGTTGCATCGTTGCGGTTACGCGCCGCACCAGATTTTCGACTTACTGAAAAATTTGAATATAACTCAAAGATTCGTTTATCGTACCATAAAACGATACAATGAAGACTCTAGTGTAGATGACAGGTCAAGAAGTGGGGGCCCTCGCTCTGTTAGGACTCCAGCAGTGATAAAAGCTGTGAAGGCGCCAATTTAAAGAAATCCCATACGTAAGCAGAAACTGTTGGCCCTTCAGATGGGGTTAAGCAGGACCACGGTGAAAAGGGTGTTAAGACTTAGGGCTTAGGGCATATCGAATAAAAACCGGACATCGTTTGGACGCTCGTTTAATGGACCTAAGACTAAAGAGATGCCGCGCTTTGTTGAAGCGGTACGCGGGAATAAATCATCGGGAAATTCTTTTTTCGGATGAAAAAATTTTCACTGTGGAAGAGACCTACAACAAACAAAATGATAAGGTGTACGCACACAGCAGTGAAGAAGCAAGCAACCGTATTCCGCGTGTCCAACGAGGTCATTTTCCATCCTGGCTCATGGTTTGGTTGGGAGTCTCTTATTGGGGCTTAACTGAGGTACATTTTTGTGAGAAAGGCGTAAAACCGAATGCAGTTGTGTATCAAAATACAGCCCTCAAGAACCTTGTGGAACCTGTTTCTCATACCATGTTTAATAACAGGCACTAGGTATTCCAACAAGATTCTGCGCCAGCTCATAGAGCAAAAAGCACACAAGACTGGCTGGCGGCGCGTGAAATCGACTTCATCCGGCCCAAAGACTGGCCCTCCTCCAGTCCACATTTGAGTCCGTTAGATTACAAGATATGGCAACACTTGGAGGAAAAGGCCTGCTCAAAGCCTCATCCTGATTTGGAGTCACTCAAGGCATCCTTGATTAAGGCAGCCGCCTATATTGATATGAACCTCGTTCGTGCTGCGATAGACGACTGGCCGCGCAGATTGAAGGCCTATATTCAAAATCGCGGGGGTCATTTTGAATAAACTTTATCGACATATGAATCTATGTTTTATTAAGTTCATTTTGCTATATAAATGGTTACATAAATAATAAACATGTCTAAATTATTTCATATTACACATGTGACAGAACTTATGACCTGACTAGGTACTAATGGTGTCTATCAGTTAGATTCAATAGGGTTTGCACTTAGTTGTAGTTCACAGTCTATAAATAATACTGAGTCAAATGTGGAACCTCAATTCTTGACAATGGCTCGGGGTGATGATGAGGAATGTTCATACGGTTCTAAACAGGTCACTGAAAGGCAACCTCTGGACACCCAAGAGCAACCTGTGGCATCGACGTCTAGCACACTTGAATTCGAGAAGCATGCACTTAATGAAATCAGGTATGGTCATTGGAATTAATTATGATAATTCTCATTATAAATCATGTGAAACTTGTGTTAAGGGGTAGCAGACTAGACTACCTTTTCCTAAAAAGTCAGAAAATAGGTCCAAAGAGATTTTAGGCCCTGTGCATACAGATTTATGTGGCCCAACGCCATGTGTATCTTATGGTGGGTGTAGATATTTTTTATTATTCACAGACGATTTTACTAAAAAGTCATTTGTTTATTTTCTAAAATCCAAAGATAAAGTGTTTGAGTGTTATGTAAACTCAAGGCTCTCGTAGAAAAACAAACAGTGATGAAAATAAAAATTTAAATTACAGGTTTATCTGGAACAGCACGGGATAATTCACCAGAAAACTGTCCCATATTCACCGGCTCAGAACGGAGTCAGTGAAAGAGCCAACCGGACGATTGTAGAAAAGACACGCTGTATGCTGCAGGATGCGACACAACGGTTCTGGACAAGCGCTTCTGGGCTGAAGCAGTGCAGACAGCGTATACGTCAAGAACCGGACACCGACTAAAGCAGTAATGGGAGCCACTCCGGAAGAGAAATTTACAGGAAAGAAGGTAAATGTCAGTCATTTTAAAGTATTCGGATGCCGACCATATGCTTTGATTTCAAAGAGGAAGAAACTAGATCCTAAAAGTCAATTATACACTTTTATAGGATACTGTGAAGAGACTAAAGGCTATAGGCTTGTTTGTAGATCTAAATAATCCTAGGGCAGTTGTGATAGCCCGTAATGTAGTTTTCTTCGAGAATAAATTTAATAAAAAGGATACCTCTGAAAATGATGCTATAACGTCACATGATGATAATATGGACTCATTCTTGCCCGTTATATTAGTAAAAAACTCTTAATTAGTAAAAAACCTTTAGCAGCGATGATAACGTAGGAGACCCAAATTGGAATCCAGCTCCAGCTTTGCAAACTACAGTGATTTCACCGTTACTAAATGATAGCAGCGATAGTATCAATTCATTGTCTGTTCAAAATTTACGTACGAAAAAGCATTTATTCTGGAAACGAAATAGAAGAATACTTCCCACATCAGATAGTGACGACGAGGTGTTAGTACAGGGACGCAATGAGAAAAATTATTTTCCGCAGCAAAACAATTTGCCAAACACATTAAATAAAAATAAAAGCGCCAGAGTTTTAGGTAAACCATACATTGGATTGAGAAAAATTTACAACAAATTACAACCTTGTATTGGGAAGCATGAGAGAACTCTAAAACCACGTTGTTTGCACACATCTTTAGTTCCTAAATCGAAAAATTCTTATCTTTGTGCCCTCGTATCGCCCTCGATTCATAAAACTTTTTGGAATTAGGGACTTGGAAGAAAAAAATTGCTTTCGTCAAAGCCTCCAAAGCCTCAGCAGTGCGAAGAGGTACCTATAAGACGCCGTCGTAAATCCCAACAACGTACAGTCAAAAAGCAGAGTGGTCATGACATTTTCATCAATAAATTAGATCAGAAAGTTCAATACTGCCCTAACTTATACTGTAAAACAGTGGCTTTATTTGTTGCCTAAAGTGCCAAGTCATTATTGCCGGGCTAGTTCAAAAAAGCAGTACGTGGAATCGACTTTTAGATCTGAACTTCACATGCATCAGGTTTTTGAAGAATGATGTGAAGAGAAGAATTATAAAGCTGTTTCTAGAAAAACTTTTTATAAGGTTTTAAATCTGGAGAACATTGCCATTCACCATCTACGAAAAGATCAGTGCGACACGTTAGTTTCAGAACTGGACACATCAGCCAGCAGGAATATGAGGACCACATAGCTAAGAAAAATAAAGCTTGCCAAGCGAAACAGAATGCTGTGGCTAGTGCTAATGACAAGATTGTTGTAATCACAGCAGACGTTCAGAGCGTATTACTGGCCCCGAAGTTGCTAGCTAGCGCACAGTATTATAAAATGAAATTACAATGCCACAACTTCACAGTCTGTAACGTTTCAACTAAAAATGTCACTGTGTACTTCTGGCATGTGGCAGATAGATCTATCACTGCAAATGAATTCACAAGCTGTCTGGTTAATTATATAGAAACTCTACCACCAGGAATCGAGCAAGTTATTATAATTTCTGATGGATGTGGACACCAAAATCGGAACAGAATTTTATCAAGTGCTTTAAGCGAAGTAGCCCGAAAACTTGATACCATTATTGAAAAGTTGTACCTTGAGAAAGGACATACTCCACAATAGAAAAATATATAAAGCCGCCTATATACGCTCCCACTGACTACGTTGCTCGCATGAGACAAGCTCGACCTCACAACCCATGCGAAATAAAATCTGTACACTACGATTTCTTTCAAAATTTTTAAGTCTCGAACGTTAAGTCTATTAGACCAGGTAAAAAGAAGGGAGATCCAGTGGTTGTCGATCTAAGAGGGCTTAAATACACACCAGATGGGTCAATTTTTTACCGATTAAGACATAAGGATGATTGGATTGTACTCCCACATCGCAGAAACTGTCCTAGACAAACATCCTCATTACCAAACTCTTTGTACACGAGACTTTTTGCGAATCACTGAAAGCAAGTTTAGGCATTTGCAAGAACTTAAGACAGTTATAGATAAGGATTATCATCCATTTTATGACAATCTTGAATGTAGGTACATAATTTTATTTACTACTTTACGTTGAGTTGATTTTTTGTTTTACATTTGTTTAACCTAAAAGCATACAATGTAAAAAGCATACAATGCGGAATCTCAAAATTTTAGTTTGCGTGATTTATAATTTTTCAATAATGTAATAAGACATTGTTGTGACTACATTGTAGAAAAAAAAGTAGTCGGTATAAGTCCCACCTTCCTCAGGCAGTTGAAAAATATTATATTCCAGGAATAAAACATACTTATTTTACTATTTCAGCAATATTACTATTTCAAATTTATCTTCGGGAATTCCTTCAACAGCAATACAAGTTTTTTAGAAAAAACAGGTGATATCACTTAAGATTATGGTTTTGTTGCACTATGGCTAATTTGTAAAAGGACTATCTTATAAAACAAGTTTTCCATTGATAGCAAAATACATATTATTATTGTCACCAAATAAAATAAACATTAATAATGTGTCATATACAATACTCTCCCATGTGGATGTAAAGTACAATTATTATTGTCCAAAATATACGATTTTTATTCTATTGGATAGACATTTGAAGCAGTAGCAATAAAATTTAATGAAAAATATTAATTATAATATAAACGGGCCTCTGCGAGTTGGCTTCGGGCCCTCGTATGCCCCCTAAAGGTCTCTGTAGTTTCGAGGTTGGAAAAGAACAACATAATATTTTTTTTTGTTTATACACATTGACAAGAAGACAATTGCTACACCTCGAGCTTATATTAAAAAAATAGGTAGCAGATTAACTAGAAGTGAACATGTATCTAAAACTGCTATGAATAGGAAAAAAAATATCGAAAGTACAAAACAAAAAAAACAACAAGCTGCGAGTATCAAGGCAGCCAAAAAGCTTACAAGCAACACAGCATTTTTGTCCATGCTTGAATTCTTTTCAAGTAGTGCTAAAATACTAACAATGATGCAGTTTAGGGAGTATAAGAAAAACATACAAGGGCCGAAGATTCACCCTGCAAGAAAAGATATTGGCCTTAACAATATTCAAACAGACTCCAAAAGGCTATAGATATTTAAGAAAAATATATATCCTTCCAGCTCCCCAAACACTAACAAAATTAATATCGGATGCCTGCCTGATGATCGAATTTAAAGCCTGGTATTATTAAAAAAATTGTTTTACAATTAAAGAAAGTAGCAGGCAAAATGAAAATTGAAGATAGACTATGTGTACTCATGTTCGATGAAATGTATTTGAAAGCAAATATTGCATATAATGAAAGGAAGGATCGATTCAAGGTTTGTGTGCAATGGGATGCACAGTACAAATGACTTTGCTGATCATGCAAAAGTATTTATGCTTAGAGGACTCATAAAAAATTACAAACAGCGAGTGAATTGCACTTATTCTGCAACTTCAACAAAAGCGCAAAAGCTAGCTGTGCAAATATTTCAGCCATAGGAATTCTGCCCCAGGAATGTCAAGAAACTGCTGACATGATCATATTTCTCGACGACATGTTTGATTCATGTAATAGAAGTTATCAAAAGAAGGACAAATCATATGGGAAGCCCCTTCTCGGCCCAGTAACTACAAAATCCATTCATCGTAAAGTGTGGTTAAAAGGAAAAAAAAAACATGAAATTTGTACACTCTTTAACAAACAAGGTGGAAAATGTTCCATCACTTCATAATTGGGCATGGACACTAGATGGTTTCAAAATTTTATTTAACAAAATTAGTATTGATTATGGCATTACGTTTTTATGGATTCAGCACCAACTTAAATACATCGGTCACTTTAAAGCCATCGATTCGATCAGTTGCAAAAAAATATAACATATCCTTCTCAGTTTAACAGCGACACAATCAATAGAAAATGAAACCACATGGGAGGACAAACTGCTTTATCGTCTAAAGTGGAAGAGCGCATAACTCAGAATTTAAATATCTGCGCCGATTGGGGCTAACCATTAGAAGTTATTGATCTTAGGTACATTATAAAAATGTATTTGGACTCCAATAAAATCACCAGCAAGCGGTTTAAAAATAACCTTCCCGGACCTGACTTCGCAGAAAATTTTTTGAAACGCCATTCCGACAAAATTTCTAAACTTATCTCGCAAAACAAAAATTTATCAAGAGCTAAAGTGTCTTCAGAAACTATAAAAAAATAGTTTACGGAGCTTGAAAGATCCTTGGATGGCTATCCATCAAACATCGTGAACTACGATGAAACAAATTTATCAGATATTCCAGGGCGGCAAAAAGTAATCGTGCGCCGTGGTTGTAAATACCCTAAAAAAGTTCGAAATCACTTAAAAGGATGCACCACTTTGATGTTAGCGGCAAATGCAGAAGGCGAATTATTGCAACCCTATGTGGTATATAAGTCAACGCACCTTTATGATCAGAGATCGGAATAGGTAGAGTAAAATGGGGTCGTTGACCGGAATCGTATATATTAATATGGACATTCCTCCGAATTACCGGGCTTTATATTTTTATACCAAGGTCTTTTAAGTCAGATAATTAATATGTTCTGGAAAATGTTTACTAATAATCTGTATGCTTTATTTAAATAATCCTTTGCCTTATGTGAGCACCAAAAATTGCGACATTTTTTATACCAGGTTTTTCAAGTTACGTAGATATGTTCTGGAAAATGTTTACAAATAATTTTAATGACATATTTAAATAATCCTTTGCTCTATGTGAGCATTAAAAGATGCGACATTTGTGTACGAATAACGTCATACGTCAGATCGCCAGTTAGAACTTTGTTTGACCTTGGCTGCAGCAGGTAATATGCTTAATCTCGTATTTATCACTTGACAATAGTTCAAAAGGAGCCGTGCACACCTGTCGCGAGCTTACTTTTATCTATTCTAAGAAACTATCCATTGTTTTCAATAATTGAATAGAAGGCGGTTAACTCAAATATGCGCTTAACTTAGTGCAACGCCCAATCAGATCACAGGATTATGGATACTGCACTAACAGTGAAACAATAGGCGTGTGCGTTGATAACACGCCAGTAGCTCACTCACTTATTTCGGTTTGTTGAGTGCGCTTCTTTGTTACTGTGTTGGAAAATCGTTATTTGACCCTGGCTTGTTTTACTGACTTCTGGAATCTCCTCAAACGACGACTTGGCTTGCTTATATGGACTTGGGCTTTTTTGACCTTGGCTTGTATCCTGACTTGTGGAATCTGCACACACGACGACTTGGCTCGCCAATACGGACTTGGATTTTTCACTCCTGGATTAGATTTTTTTGTCACCACTGCTGGTATGTATTTTATTTCATTTTACTTATATTTATATTTTTAGTATTTAACTGAATATGTTGTTATTCAAACTAGTGCCCGAATAAGCGAGCTTTGCTTAGGTAACTTGCAGTAGCAAATTTAAACATAGAACTCAAATCAATCAACTCAGATCTTTGTCAATCGAGTAACAATATACAAGGTAATATAGGTACACAGTTGTTAATAATTTGTCAGTTTTGTAAAATAAATATCATTTTTTAGGTTAGATACGAAGCTCGAGCTTTTCAACAGAGCTCAGATATGACCACCGTTAACGCTGACACTGTAGAGAAATGGATAGCCGATCATCCGGAATTAATTTTCGATCATGCTAGTGCTACTATTTATTTTATTTATTTATTTATTTAAACTTTATTGCACAAATTAGTAAAATGTACAAAAGGTGGACTTAATGCCAGATGGCATTCTCTACCAGTCAGACCTTTGGGTCAAACAGAAATGTTTTGTAGGCAGTGCGATATTTAAAACAAAAAAAAACTTTACATTTGATAGAAAAAAAAAAATGAAGATCAGACGGAACTAAAAAAAAAAAATAACACGTAATATAAACTACATATATACAACAGCAATATACATAATATAAACTACATACTAATAATGATTACACTAATACAATACTATGTAATAAAATTAAAAAAAATGTAAATTATAACAGATGGCGACGAATTTAGTGAAAGCAGAGTTTATGACGATGATTGCATTTTACGTATGTAATAAGACCTAACATGTTTCCTAAAAGCAAATTTACTAGGCGCTTGTTTAACGCTTTCGGGCAGAGAATTCCAAAGGCGAGTGGCTTTAAGAAGAAAAGAATTTGAGACAAAACCAGTACGGTGAGAAGGAATAGAGAGAGTGAGTTTGCTGGAGGAGCGCAACTGGCGCGAATGAGTCGAGCTGAGGAGAGAAAATTGAGAATGAAGGTAAGAAGGGGAGTTTGGATCGTTTAATATAGCAAAAAGAGTGCATAAAATTCTGACGTCACGCCGAAAAGAGAGAGGAAGCCATTGAAGCTGCACGCGATGCATGGAGATATGATCGAATTTACGCAAACAGTAGATAAAACGAACGCAGTTATTTAATAAACGATCCAATTTATTAACTAGAGATTGGTTTAAATCAGGATAGCACACATCAGCATAATCAATGAGCGGAAGGATAAGTGATTGGACCAGAGAAATTTTTGTCTTGATGGGGAGGAAGTGCTTAAGCCTGCAAAGGGAGCGCAGAGTGGCATTGACCCTACGGCTGCATATTTACTGCACTACGAGTGAGAGTCATGTGAAGGCTCTTTACAAGTACAACGTAAAAAGACACATTGAAGGCGCTGTACTCCAAGGAAGGTCTAGGCGGCCACAAGAAGGTTTTTATTTCGACCTTATAAAATTTTTAATTTTATGTAATATTCCGTGGTCACAATTGAAAAACACGGAATTCCAAGATTTCTTTAAAAAATATATGTGTGGTAACTGCTATTGTACATGTACAAATCCCAAAGTGCCCGATGAATCATTGTTACGAAAAGTTTATCAAGTAAGTGTTTTATCTGACTTCTTATGCTAGCGAATGTTTGAATTGTGTTAGAGATAGGAAGTGGTATAATATACTTTCACCTTCCTTATATTTTTCCCCTTTAATATTTCGTTCCTTCTTTAACTATTACTTTTGTACACCTGCACCTTCGTACTGCTTAACTGCCTATGTCCTGTGGGTAATATTGCATTTGGCCCCCACAGAGACAAGTTTTTTAAAACTAAAATTACACATTTACAACAAAATTATAAAAACGAAAAGTTATGGATATCATTAGACGGAACGACAGACTTTTTAGGTCGATATATTGTACATTTTTTAATTAGACCTTTGAGCCCTACCAATTTCAACAGACCTTGTTTAATAGCTTGTAAAATGCTAACTGTGGTAAATGGGCATACAATTGCGCAATTTGTAATAGAATGTTTTGAAAAATTTTGGGAAGATTATTTTGAAATAAAAGTTGACAATGTCTTAATGCTCTGCACTGATAGCGTAGCATACATGTTGTCTGCAGGACGAAATTTAAAACATTATTTGCCTGAAATGAAACATGTGAGATGTTTGGCACACTCCCTTCATCGTGTATCTGAGCAAATAAGGCTAGAGTATAGTGATGTGGATATTTTAATTTCTAATGTAAAAAAGTATGTGAGTAAAAGCCTCAAATAGAATAAAAATTTTAAAAGATAAATATCCAAATTTGCCACTGCTGCCTCAACCAGTCATTACAAGATGGGGCACTTGGTTAGAGGCAGCAGCCTACTTTGCTCAATACTTTGAAGAAATAAAAGACGTTTTGTCCTATTTAAGCAGCTCCGATGCTGTGTCCATCAGAAAAGCTAAAGATATTTTGAAAAAAGAAAATATAAAAAATGATTTAATTTATATAGAAAATAACTATGGTATATTATTACTTCCTTAAAAGAACTACAAAAACATGATTTATCTCTGGCGGACACATTTTTATCCAATGACCAAGTCAGAGCTGTTTTAAATGATTGCAATTCACAGACAATAAAAAAATAAAATGGAGGCAGTTATGGACCGACATCCTGATATAGATACATTAAGATTATACAGTGAAATGATTGAAAAAAATGAAGCCAGCCATTTAATATCCTTCTTTAAAGAACGATGGCCAAATCGTACCTGAACGTGGGCATTAATGACTTGTATTTTAAAAAATAAGTAATTTTTAATTATATTTTATGAATTATTTATACATCAAAAGAACTTGTGCTTTTTGAGAAATAAAATAATATTCCGAATTTATTTTTTTGGTTGGGATAACATTATTGTAGCTTTTGAACGTGTCCGACCTTGTTTGGAGTTTTATTATGCGTTCTTATTTAGAAATAGCACAATATAATTTCACTTAAAAAATATTACTTACGTTTTTATTATTATTTAAATTCGGGCAATAATATTATTGTTTCAAATGACATTTGAAAGCGAGTAATGGAACGTCAGTTTTTAAAATGACAGATGTCTTTACCGATGTCCGAGTTGTCTTGCAGTCGATCTTTGCGTTTGCTTTGATACGTACTGTGCAATATTTTGTTCTGTGTTTATTTCTTTTGACCCGCATTTTGTTTAATGGACTGTGATATCTGCTACTTCTTGTCTAAGAACCATAATTTAACTCAAAACCTTAGGTATTATGTTTTAAAAATTATTGAATGTTATCCTAACCTAAAAATATAAAAATATTTATATTTCCAATTAGTGAAGTTTTTGATGAAATATTTTGCCACTTTCATATTTACAATGATGTTTTCTAACAAAATCATACAAAATTAAAAGTGCCCATCAATAATGAGTGTCAGGTCCAGCTTCTATGAAATTTGACCGATGTTCTTTGCCCTCTTAACATCATCTGATGTATAAAGATCATTTTCGATGTACAAATGGATATCAGATGTAAAAAGGAACAGGTTAAAAATAGAAAATGTTGAAAAATTAATGGTTATTTATTTTGATTGTATTTAAGCCAACAATGAAAATGTAGAAATGGAGACGGAACATGAATAAAATATAGATAGTAGAGATAGGGAGACTGACAGACTGACCGATTATCAAATTAGAATATCCGTAGAATCACGACATAGGACAAAACATGACAATAAAATCACGACAAACTGACAGACAGACTGACTGACAAATCTTGACAGAAAAAATCACAATAGACAGACTGACTGACAAATCTTGACATTATATAAAATCACGAAAGACACACTGATTGGCAAATATTGTTAATTTTTGAGACCTATTAAAATCTTACACTTCATTTTGGTCCTGTTACTTAATCCAATTTATTTTTAAAATAAAATATATAATGTTTTGTACTATGTAAAGTAATTGTTTTTTTGAAAACAAGAATAACATTGTTTTATTTATTGTTTTGATATTTCTAATGAGTGTTAAACAATAAACAATGTTGATTTTTATCTCTTTTATTTCATCTTTACTGTCACAGAGAATGTACCTAAAAGATGTTTGCCATTTGTTCAATCAGTTTTACGCTTAATTTCGCAATACAAGTTTTCCCGATGCTCTTACTCCTTAGCTTAATTCGTACCTTATCAAGGTGCAAGCACAGGCAATACCAATCCAGATCTAGGTGTTGGTGGATCTGTGGTAACAAACTTGGTGGCCGCATTGCCTGTAGGATTTTCAGTGCATGTTTACATGCGACACGAAAGAAGAAGAAGAAGTGCATGTTTACATGGACAATTTTTTTACCTCCTTCAGATTGCTCACTGCTTTGAAGGAATGTGGCCATCATGGTACGGGTACAATTCGAGCAAACCGTGTAGAAAATGCGCCACTAAAACCAATGCCAGAAATGAAGAAGGAGGTACGTGGTAGCTATCATCAAATAACTGACGAAACATCAGGATTCACTCTGGTTCGTTACAATGATAATAGCGTAGTTACCGTAGCATCAACTAGCGAAGGGGTTGCGCTGATGGGATCTGCACAGCGTTGGTCAAGCAGTGAAAAGAAGATATCTATCCAACAGCCCACCTGTGTACAAACGTACAATAAATACATGGGTGGAGTTGATCGCCTTGATCAAAATGTAGGCTGCTACCGCATCAGCATAAATAAAAAAAAGTGGTATTGGCAACTGCTGATGTGGCCCTTGAATGGGGTGCGTCTCATGTGATATAAAATCATTTGATATAATCAAACTTTAATAACGATCACTTTACATACTGACCATTTGTTACAACAACACATGATATAATTTTGTTTGACATAACGATTACTTTATATAACATACAGCTTATTCAATACTATTTAGTATAACGTTCATTTACGATAACACCCCTTTTATATAACATTTAAAACAGATAATTATTACTTGATACAAAATCATCAAAATGCAGAATTTAAAGATACCAAATACTGTAAATTCCGAATCTTTAATAGTACAAAATGCCATAAATACGCAGGCAAGGAGGTATGTTTGCACGTAAGCAGGCAAATATGCATGCATGCAGGCAAGCAAGTGTGCATTTGTTTTGCTCTTCTCCGGCGCTGCGGGAAGTGCAGTCCTTCCGCCCTTGCGTAACGAACCAATTTGACGACCATTTGGATCAGCGGTAGTTAACGCTGCTTCTGACCCATGGGTCGCGGGTTCGATCCCCGCACAGTACAAATATTTGTGTGCATGAACATGTCTGTTTGTACTGGTCTGGGTGTTTTCTATGTATTACTAGCGACCCGCTCCGGCTTCGCACGGGTGCAATGCTGATACTAAATACACTACAGAAAAACTGTGAACGTTGTATATAAAAACATAGCGGCCCGCTCCGGCTTCGCACGGGTATAAAATATATAGCCTATGTGATTAAAATCGATCCAGTAGTTTTGATTTATTCATTACTGCCCGTGGCCCGCACGCGTTAAATTTGGAGTAAAACAATCCCCCTTTCCCTATACCATGAAGATTTCCTGCTATCTTTGGAATATCTAAATTCATACACTACATTTTTACTTATTTACTTTTTACATTTTTAACTATTTATTTTATTTTTATAACATATTACAGAATGTCTTTATAAACAACGTTCACAGCTTTCTTGTCATTAGACAATACAAACATGTTTTCTCTGGAGGTCACTCTTGAAAGAGCGACATACAGTTGTCCATGTAAAAAACAGTCAACGCTCAAATCTAAGCCTGCAACGTTGAAGGTTTGACCCTGCCATTTTTATTAATGGTCATTGCAAAAGAAGTCTTTACCGGAAACTGTATACGTTTAAATTGGAAGGGTAAGTCCGATGGTATCAGAGGGATTCGGGGAATCAATAAATCTTCTCCGGTACCACATCCTGTGAGTATTGTGCACTCTATTATGAAAGTTTTCATAATTTATATTTTAAAACTACTATCATACAATTATTTATCGTAACTTAATTATAATTACTGATACGTTGTCACGCTGAAAAGCACGTTTTTATAATAAACGCGTCCGATCGCTGCTAAATTCAAAGTGCTATAGGGAAAACCGCGGCCTCAGACGCGCTATTTATAGGCACGCTCTTGCTTTTTTTTTTTTTTTTTGAAAGGTCCTATGCTGTGGCAGAAGGCCGTTACAGCTTCACCGGGCGGGTGCACGCTCTTGCCGCACCGGGCGGCCGGCCGGTACCGCCGCAAACGCTACGATCTTCGAAAATATTCACTTAAATCATACGGTGTAAAGGGCCATATAGATCTATATTAAATGAACAATGTATTTAAGGTATTTAATTGGTTAAGGATTAATGCTGTATTGGTTAAAATCGCTTCGAAAATTAGCCATTATTTGTCGTAAAAAGTAAATGACAAAAAAAAGTTATTGTGGGTTATCCATAAGAGATAGACATATACCATCACGGACTTTTCTGTAGACCTTTTCAATGTGTACAATACTTAGTACATTATTTTGATAAAACTCGTAGGGTTCAGCCTGCGTTTGCAATGTAAGCGGAAAAAATGTAATTATTTACGACATTACATTAGAAACCTCAAAAATAACAGTACTTCTCCACTATTTAATGGATGTTATTATGCATATAAACCTTCCTCTTGAATCACTCTATCTATTAAAAAAAACCGCATCAAAATCCGTTGCGTAGTTTCAAAGATTTAAGCATACAAAGGGACATAGGGACAGAGAAAGCGACTTTGTTTTATACTATGTAGTGATAAGTATGTATTTACAAAAAAAAAAGTATATAAGTAAGTTTATCGGTTGTCTAGTACCCCATACGACAGGGTACTTAATAGTAGCTTAATTTGGGACTAGATAGCTTTGTGTGGCCCAGTGAGGCATGTCTTAAAAAAATATTTATATTTATATTTAAATATTTATCATAGTTAATAAATTTTATTTGTTTTTAGCATTATATCATGTGAATGTTATATTAAACGGTTGTTATACTAAATGATTTATCCCAATTGTTACCTATACGTTTTAAAATTATGTAATTTAAAATTATAACTTTCCATCATTATATTAAAAAAGTGTTATATTAAACAAAATTATATCATTTGATTGTATATTTTTTGATCTTTATACGATATGTTGTTATACTATATATTACACACCCCCTTGAATGCGTCAATGAATAACGCTTTTCAGCTTTATAGACTTTCACCAGCAGGTCAAGAAAAGAGCCATCTCAACTACTTAGTCTTGTCTTTCACCAGGAATGTAGTTACGACATATTTGGCACGGTATTCATCATCACGGTCCATTGGCCGTCCACTGAAACCAATGGGTAAGAAGAGGAGGGTGCCAGATGATGTTCGACTAGATGGTGCTGGTCACATCATTATTGCCAGTGCTACGCAAATACGATGTGCTGAATGTCACAAAAATACCACAAAAAAGTGCAGAAAATGTGATGTTGGCTGCCATACTAACTGCTTCGCAACTTTTCATACATAAAAACTAACTCAAATAGTATGCTTCTATGTTATTTCACATAATCACATAAATAAATGTCTTTATAATTCTTTATACTAGTTGTTTTATTCAGATATGGCTCTAATTTTAAGCGAAACTATGCGTGCTCGACAGCGCTCAACGCTCCAAAATTGGGGCGGTCAAAATTTCCAAAATGGTAATATTTTCATAATATTTTTTTTCACAATATAATTGGTTATGTTATTTTAACCCATAGTAATAGGAAATAATCACTAGTATGTTTAAAAAAAATGTGGGCACATACGGGTTAAAAAGGCATCAATTAGTAAACGTAAGATTTGAAGAAGAAGAAGCTAATTTCAATATTTTAAATCCAGACGATTTGTATTGCAATGAGGAGCTTCCCCAATCATGAAATAACATGAAAGAATAATTAAATGTGATAGAAAATTAATAAAATCACATGTTATGAAGTATAGCCCTGTATTTTCACATTACAGGCGTGAACACGCCCCAAACCGTTTGTATTTGCCGAGCGACATAACGATAACTTTAATGCACCAAGATTTCTGTGACAGCTATCCACAAGAGGTTGCTTCATTCGAGGTCTATAGAAAGGTCCTTCGAGATGAAATGAATATATTATGTTTTGCTCATCTTGGAAACGAGGAATGCGAGGTTTGTGCTGAGTACAAAGAACACCATGAAAGTCATGCAGCTACAGACAACGACTGTGACTTTTGCCAGCTGTGTAGACTCCATAAAGCCAAATACAAGGCAGCACGTAAAGCGTATAAAAAAGATGTCAATGAATCTGACAAATACAATTTACTATTCGGTAGATCTGTAAAAAGTAGTCATGCTACCTCGGATGGATCAATTTGAACGTGCGATATTTTGTCCACGCATTATTACCTTCAACGAAAGTTTCGTCCCTTTAGGTAATTCTAAAAAAGGTAGTAATAAACCATTTGCAGCTGTTTGGAACGAATGTGTTTCCGGTAAAATGAAGAAAGTCATTACATCCACAATTAATGCATCTCGATACATAAACGCGATGCTGAGCAAATAGTAATATGGATAATTGTTGCGCCCAAAATAAAAATTGGGCTCTTTTCAGTTTTTTGGTGTACATTATCAACAGCCAGCATATAAATGCAAATAAAATTAGTCTACAGTACACACACTGCACCTACCTATAAGGGACAGAACGATCGCGTCGGCGCGCAGCAGCGCCGGCGGGCCGGTCAGGGCGAGCGCGGCGCGCAGTAGCCGCACGCCCGCGCCCAGGCAGCGCTTCCAGAACGCGCTGCCGGCGCCCTCGGACACACTGGAAGGGAGAACGAGTTGTAGTTTTTGAGTTGTGCAACATTGCGCTTACAGAAAGCGCTGCTGGCCTATTAGGAATTATCTGACGCCAGCAACGCTTTCTTAACATCTCGACGCGTTAAATCAAACGTGTTTTTGATAAAATGATGAAATTAAGTCTGTTTTATTTTTAGATTTACTAAATATGGCGTGCGACGGCGCTACACTACACTACACACTCACAGCGGCGGCAGGAACACGTCTGCGGCGGCGGCGGCGGCGAGGCGCGCGCGCGCTGCGGCGGAGAGGCGCGTGAGGGGCGCGCGGCGGCGCTACACTACACTACACACTCACAGCGGCGGCAGGAACACGTCTGCGGCGGCGGCGGCGGCGAGGCGCGCGCGCGCGGCGGCGGAGAGGCGCGTGAGGGGCGCGCGGCGGCGCTACACTACACTACACACTCACAGCGGCGGCAGGAACACGTCTGCGGCGGCGGCGGCGGCGAGGCGCGCGCGCGCGGCGGCGGAGAGGCGCGTGAGGGGCGCGCGGCGGCGCTACACTACACTACACACTCACAGCGGCGGCAGGAACACGTCTGCGGCGGCGGCGGCGGCGAGGCGCGCGCGCGCGGCGGCGGAGAGGCGCGTGAGGGGCGCGCGGCGGCGCTACACTACACTACACACTCACAGCGGCGGCAGGAACACGTCTGCGGCGGCGGCGGCGGCGAGGCGCGCGCGCGCGGCGGCGGAGAGGCGCGTGAGGGGCGCGCGGCGGCGCTACACTACACTACACACTCACAGCGGCGGCAGGAACACGTCTGCGGCGGCGGCGGCGGCGAGGCGCGCGCGCGCGGCGGCGGAGAGGCGCGTGAGGGGTGCGCGGCGGCGCTACACTACACTACACACTCACAGCGGCGGCAGGAACACGTCTGCGGCGGCGGCGGCGGCGAGGCGCGCGCGCGCGGCGGCGGAGAGGCGCGTGAGGGGCGCGCGGCGGCGCTACACTACACTACACACTCACAGCGGCGGCAGGAACACGTCTGCGGCGGCGGCGGCGGCGAGGCGCGCGCGCTCGGCGGCGGAGAGGCGCGTGAGGGGCGCGCGGCGGCGCTACACTACACTACACACTCACAGCGGCGGCAGGAACACGTCTGCGGCGGCGGCGGCGGCGAGGCGCGCGCGCGCGGCGGCGGAGAGGCGCGTGAGGGGCGCGCGGCGGCGCTACACTACACTACACACTCACAGCGGCGGCAGGAACACGTCTGCGGCGGCGGCGGCGGCGAGGCGCGCGCGCGCGGCGGCGGAGAGGCGCGTGAGGGGCGCGCGGCGGCGCTACACTACACTACACACTCACAGCGGCGGCAGGAACACGTCTGCGGCGGCGGCGGCGGCGAGGCGCGCGCGCGCGGCGGCGGAGAGGCGCGTGAGGGGCGCGCGGCGGCGCTACACTACACTACACACTCACAGCGGCGGCAGGAACACGTCTGCGGCGGCGGCGGCGGCGAGGCGCGCGCGCGCGGCGGCGGAGAGGCGCGTGAGGGGCGCGCGGCGGCGCTACACTACACTACACACTCACAGCGGCGGCAGGAACACGTCTGCGGCGGCGGCGGCGGCGAGGCGCGCGCGCGCTGCGGCGGAGAGGCGCGTGAGGGGCGCGCGGCGGCGCTACACTACACTACACACTCACAGCGGCGGCAGGAACACGTCTGCGGCGGCGGCGGCGGCGAGGCGCGCGCGCGCGGCGGCGGAGAGGCGCGTGAGGGGCGCGCGGCGGCGCTACACTACACTACACACTCACAGCGGCGGCAGGAACACGTCTGCGGCGGCGGCGGCGGCGAGGCGCGCGCGCGCGGCGGCGGAGAGGCGCGTGAGGGGCGCGCGGCGGCGCTACACTACACTACACACTCACAGCGGCGGCAGGAACACGTCTGCGGCGGCGGCGGCGGCGAGGCGCGCGCGCGCGGCGGCGGAGAGGCGCGTGAGGGGCGCGCGGCGGCGCTACACTACACTACACACTCACAGCGGCGGCAGGAACACGTCTGCGGCGGCGGCGGCGGCGAGGCGCGCGCGCGCGGCGGCGGAGAGGCGCGTGAGGGGCGCGCGGCGGCGCTACACTACACTACACACTCACAGCGGCGGCAGGAACACGTCTGCGGCGGCGGCGGCGGCGAGGCGCGCGCGCGCGGCGGCGGAGAGGCGCGTGAGGGGCGCGCGGCGGCGCTACACTACACTACACACTCACAGCGGCGGCAGGAACACGTCTGCGGCGGCGGCGGCGGCGAGGCGCGCGCGCGCGGCGGCGGAGAGGCGCGTGAGGGGCGCGCGGCGGCGCTACACTACACTACACACTCACAGCGGCGGCAGGAACACGTCTGCGGCGGCGGCGGCGGCGAGGCGCGCGCGCGCGGCGGCGGAGAGGCGCGTGAGGGGCGCGCGGCGGCGCTACACTACACTACACACTCACAGCGGCGGCAGGAACACGTCTGCGGCGGCGGCGGCGGCGAGGCGCGCGCGCGCGGCGGCGGAGAGGCGCGTGAGGGGCGCGCGGCGGCGCTACACTACACTACACACTCACAGCGGCGGCAGGAACACGTCTGCGGCGGCGGCGGCGGCGAGGCGCGCGCGCGCGGCGGCGGAGAGGCGCGTGAGGGGCGCGCGGCGGCGCTACACTACACTACACACTCACAGCGGCGGCAGGAACACGTCTGCGGCGGCGGCGGCGGCGAGGCGCGCGCGCGCGGCGGCGGAGAGGCGCGTGAGGGGCGCGCGGCGGCGCTACACTACACTACACACTCACAGCGGCGGCAGGAACACGTCTGCGGCGGCGGCGGCGGCGAGGCGCGCGCGCGCGGCGGCGGAGAGGCGCGTGAGGGGCGCGCGGCGGCGCTACACTACACTACACACTCACAGCGGCGGCAGGAACACGTCTGCGGCGGCGGCGGCGGCGAGGCGCGCGCGCGCGGCGGCGGAGAGGCGCGTGAGGGGCGCGCGGGCGGCGGGGACGGCGGCGGCGCGTACTATCAGCTGCCGCAAACGCACACACGCACGAACGCACGCCGGGTCCCACGCGTGCGTGCACAGCTCTACGGATAGAATAGACGCTGGTTCTTAAAAAAACTAGGTACGTCTCGAAGTTCCTACCGTGTGAGCACCAGCGCACGCGAGGCGCGGCGAAGATAACAATTTAAACTAAACTTTATTTGATAGTAAGATACGGTTGAAAATTCCATGCTCCGACGGCTCTTAGCGAAACCTCGCCAGGTTTCAGTCGTCGTCGTCTACCGTGTAGAGTCTCGGTTTTAAAGTCGAGGTCCGCGTTGCGTTTCCGCACCCGCTGACATCAATACCGAGGCCTTAATGATGTATAATAGGAAAAATCGAAAACTGGTCCGATTCGAATCCCACGGTTGACAACCTTATTTTTTGCTACATTACATATGAAAGTCCTCTAAAAAGTCTTTGACTCCGAAGATCGAACGCGAAAGACATTGAGCAGAAGCCAATTCGAAAGCGTTTAAAATGTGTTCCCAACCATTTGAAGGACTCTTCAAAAGGATGGGAAGACACTGTTTTGGAGAAAGAGACATGATTGAAGAACTATGGAAAACATTCGCAACTGAGCATATAATCTATCGTCGTGTCCATAGCTATGATTGGTACTTTCTACAGGTAAACAAAACAAGGACAAAGAGACAGACCCGACAACTGATGCGACGACTGAACAGATGATTGACGAGATGACAAATCCTACGACAGACGCTAAGATCGACCAGACAACATACGCTACGATATATACTATGCTTGGAACTTTCCTGTGCGATACCTAGGTAACAATGTAGAAAGTTGCCAATACTTTTATTGTTTTTCGAAGTAACCTCCGTTCCTCTCTACACATCGTCGCATTCGATGGAACCACTGAGAAAAGCAGTGGGCCCATTCTTCTTTAGGGGTCTCTTCTATGGCGTTTTTGTACGCTTTCACCGCATCTTCAGGGCTCGTAAAGCGAATACTTCGAATTTTATCCTTAGTTCTCGGGAATAAAATTTATTCCCGAGAATATTGAAAGTTGCAGGGCGCCAGGTTAGGACTATATGGCGGATGACTCATTATCTCGACACCTGCCACAGTCAAATATTCAACAGTCCGTTTTGCGGAGTGCGCTGAAGCATTGTCGTGGTGTAGGAGGATCCTGCTTCGAGGGCGCTGCTGTCGAATTTTTTCCAAAACAACAGGCAATCAGCGATTGACATACCAGTCTGCAGTAACTGTCCTTCCATCTTCTAGCACAACTTTCGCGAAATGACATTTCCGACCAAATAATGAGGCAATCATCTTTTTTCCTTGACTTCCTCCTTTCTTTACCTTAGTTGGCCAATCCTCGAATGGAAACACCCACTGAGCTGATTGTCTTTTGGTTTCGGGTTCGTAGCAATATATCCAGCTTTCATCAGCTGTGACGATGTCAAATACAGCATTTGAGTCACCGCCGTTGAACTTATCTAACATTTGGCGACACCAGTCCATGTTAAGGTGTTTCTGGTCGTCGGTTAAAGTATGGGGAATCCATCTGGTACAAAGCTTCCTGACGCACTGATGTTATCTTCAGTAGTCGCTGTTAAAGGACGTCCCTCACGCGGATCATCATTGAGATTGCTACGTCCACGCTTAAACTCGTTAAACCAATTGTAAATAGTGGCACGAGATGGGGCTTCATTAAGAAATGCTAATCGGAGCCTATCATAGCTTTGTTGTTGAGTAAGCCCACAACGAAAGTCATAATAAATCATTGACTGAAAATTTTCTCGCGTTAGGTTCATTTTCACGTGTAACAAGAGCTTTAGAATTGCCGCCAATTCACAAAAACAAATGACAAATGAATGCAATAAACTACATTAGGTTACCAAAGAGTTTTGAAATTGAAATTCAAAAAAAGTTTTCATTAGCAATGTTTCTAACTGGCCAGTTCTAAACATTTTCAGTGTTACCCACGCAAAATCGGGCCATATTTTTCTTGTACCACCCGGGGAAAAGCTAATTCCGCAGTTATTGATACTTTTTTTTTAATCAAACAAAAAAACATTTTTGTAAAAGATTATTTGTACTTTTCTTCAACAAACATATTAGAAATTTTCAGTGTATCCGGTGGCTCGAGTTAAATATTTAAAATTCAACAGGTGCAGAAGTCCAGGGGCCTAATTCGCGTAACTGAATCGCAGTTCGATCGTGATTGAATTGGAAGATTTTACATTTAGCCCATACTAGAACTGTCAAAAACCTGTGATCAATTACGATTGTGATACGATTCGGTTACGCGAATTAGGGGCCTGGTCAGTGAACTTAACTTTTCATACCTACGCTCGGCGTTCGCACTGGGATTGTCAACTTTGGCTTATGGACAAAAAAACTATCATAGTGGAATTCGTTTCGATTTACTCATCTTCATTTTGATTTACTGTATAAAATAATACAAGAATAACGGAAATATAAACCAGTAATAACTGAGATGTTTGAATTGTAATATTATTCTTAAATTCTATATAAACTTTTGATCTTAACGACAAACATAAAAGAAATGCAATTCGCAAAAAAAAAGTACCTGTGAGCTTCGGTAACACAACGC
This sequence comes from Anania crocealis, assembly GCA_949315895.1. NCBI lineage: Eukaryota > Metazoa > Arthropoda > Insecta > Lepidoptera > Crambidae > Anania > Anania crocealis. Next base: position 5,810,000 of record OX438880.1, read on the forward strand.
GGTTAACCATTGTGGGCACGAGGAAGAGGTCCGGGTCCTCCCGCACCGCCTCTTCGGTGAGCGGAGGGATTTCGTCCTCGTCCTCCGACGCAGAGGACCCGCTCGACATCTTCTCGGGTCGGACGCCATACATCATGAGGACTCTGGCAGTTCGAATAGAAAAGTATATGTTTGGTTTTTAATCTTCCTTGTTCCATTGTTAAGCATTTTATACAACACCGAACGATATGGTACTGTATAATTTGTTTAAAAAAATACTTTCGACTTTTTTACCTTTCAATAATACCTACCGTAATCTCAGTAAACTGGAATTTTCGAGAGTTGTCAATTAGATTAATTTATTTCATTTTATATATGGATTCAATAAAGTTTTAGAACACCAGAATAAATAATTAAATTCAGATAATCTCTATTAAAGCAAAAATAACATCAAACAATAAAAGTCTGGTATATCACTCAGTGGATTTCTACAGAAACACAAGATAAAGGGAAGTAGAAGTAAACATATAAACTGTTTTATTGCACTTAAAAGGAGTTACATGATTTAAAACGAAATTAGCGTAACAATGTGAAATGTTGACACAATGAAATGATCACATTTTTAACTAAACGTTATAACACAATTAACCAGAAAGTGAACTACGAGCAGAGACTGAAAACTAATCAACCTATATAAAAAAGAGTTTATAGATGGATGATTTCTTTTTATTTATATTTTATTTATCACCTAAAAATAATATAATTTTTTGGTATTGGTCAATTAGTGTCGTCACACCATTAAAAAATGATTTATTGTGGGTACAAACATGGTACAGATTTTCAGAGAGAGATGGATAAAGACGTGTTTGTAATCTAGACTGTGATTTCAAAGAAAACAGTGTTTTCAAAGATTTCAAGAAAAGTTTGAGAGGATATATATTTTCAACGAATAAAGAGACGAAATACGGTGACCATTTAGACTTCCAACACAAAACATGTTTTGCCTCCCCTCAGAGGTTAATATTTTAATCAATGTTAAATTAAATAATAATTGTAACAGGGTAGTTAATATTCACTGTTGTACTTTGCTGAAAACTGGGTGTAAGTTTAGTTGTAGAACATTGCCAAGAAGTGAGGTCTTACTTACTCCCATAATCTCGCTTAGTCTAAGATCCCACCATACAACGACCTTCACCGAGCTGTTTATTGGATGAAAAGTATTTTATATACAATTAAATATGCCAATAAATATATTGCAAATGGGTTGACTAAAAAAATTCAGTCCAGAGTATGATTGATTAACAAATTTTTTTTAATTTAATTTTTTTTACTGGTTCGGTTAATAGACAAATTTCATACCAATCGAAAATATGAAGCTCAAAGAATATGCAAACGTTACGTTGACTATTTCTTTCCCGTCACAACTCTTGAGTAGGCAGATATAAACAGGTAAATCGAACTAGTAACTTGCACCGGTCTGGTTAATTAAATAAAGTTAAATACAAATAAATATTATTCATTTATGAACACGGTGGTATACGGTTGAATGCAAAAAAAAAGCCATGAAATTCGGTTGTCAAATTTTACAAATTCTACTCTGGACTGAAATTTTTTAGGCAACCCATTTGCAATATATTTTTTGGCATACTCGTATTTAATTGTATATAAAATACTTTTCATCCAATAAACAGCTCGGTGAAGGTCGTTGTATGGTGGGATCTTAGACTGTCTGTCTGTCTACTGACTTTATTTAGAACAATGAAAAACCTTAATTTTTAAGACTGATAGGATCTTTTATAATAATAGTATGTATTATGTGTGAAGATATTGATCTCACTATTTGAAAATCCATATTGATGATCTTTCAAAAATAACCTAAGCAATTTTCAGAACAAACAGAGCATGCATCAAATCAAAAAAGATCTTTGGCAGGCGACGAAACGAAGAATATCTAAATGAAAGATTTGTTAACGATATTAAACTCGCGTTAATTTATGCCTACCCGTGACCAGGAACTCTGAAAAGTGTACGAAGCGTCGTAGTAAACCAAAATAAACGTAAATTTAAATCCGTAAACATATCTTTCGATGTATAGTGCTCGCGTTAACACATGAAACAGTACTTAAAGTATTATTATAATACATCAAACAATGCTCACTTGTACCAGTCCATTTTCTCGTAATCTTCATTATCCTCGTCCGCCAGCGGGTTCCATAGGATAAGCTGCAACCGTAAAAAGTTAACGTCATTATTTTCATGTCATTGACGTTCAAATTGCGAATGTTAATTATCTAGAAAAGTAACTCTTTAACACTGGTAGCTTGGTTTATGGTGCACCTACTTACACTAACAGACTAATACTTTGTTAAAGACCAAGATTTCAAGGCGATGCTTCTATTTTAAGGGTCAATTAATACATTATCTTACATCAGATCAGTACATTCAGAGAATAGCATCACCCGTTGTTTTCCTGTGTCATAACTTATGACATACTCTTGTGACTCATAAGAGGCGACTCTACCATTAGCATTACCTGGTGGCGCACGTAGGGCGCGAGGAGGCGCGGCAGGCAGGCGGCCACGTACGCGTCGGCGTACAGCGCGGGCGCGCGGCGGCGGAAGCGGGCTAGTGATCATGCTGAGTGTTCATTATGTGAGGCAGTACCTGGTGGCGCACGTAGGGCGCGAGGAGGCGCGGCAGGCAGGCGGCCACGTACGCGTCGGCGTACAGCGCGGGCGCGCGGCGGCGGAAGCGGGCTAGTGATCATGCTGAGTGTTCATTATGTGAGGCAGTACCTGGTGGCGCACGTAGGGCGCGAGGAGGCGCGGCAGGCAGGCGGCCACGTACGCGTCGGCGTGCAGCGCGGGCGCGCGGCGGCGGAAGCGGGCTAGTGATCATGCTGAGTGTTCATTATGTGAGGCAGTACCTGGTGGCGCACGTAGGGCGCGAGGAGGCGCGGCAGGCAGGCGGCCACGTACGCGTCGGCGTGCAGCGCGGGCGCGCGGCGGCGGAAGCGGGCTAGTGATCATGCTGAGTGTTCATTATGTGAGGCAGTACCTGGTGGCGCACGTAGGGCGCGAGGAGGCGCGGCAGGCAGGCGGCCACGTACGCGTCGGCGTGCAGCGCGGGCGCGCAGCGGCGGAAGCGGGCTAGTGATCATGCTGAGTGTTCATTATGTGAGGCAGTACCTGGTGGCGCACGTAGGGCGCGAGGAGGCGCGGCAGGCAGGCGGCCACGTACGCGTCGGCGTGCAGCGCGGGCGCGCGGCGGCGGAAGCGGGCTAGTGATCATGCTGAGTGTTCATTATGTGAGGCAGTACCTGGTGGCGCACGTAGGGCGCGAGGAGGCGCGGCAGGCAGGCGGCCACGTACGCGTCGGCGTGCAGCGCGGGCGCGCGGCGGCGGAAGCGGGCTAGTGATCATGCTGAGTGTTCATTATGTGAGGCAGTACCTGGTGGCGCACGTAGGGCGCGAGGAGGCGCGGCAGGCAGGCGGCCACGTACGCGTCGGCGTGCAGCGCGGGCGCGCGGCGGCGGAAGCGGGCTAGTGATCATGCTGAGTGTTCATTATGTGAGGCAGTACCTGGTGGCGCACGTAGGGCGCGAGGAGGCGCGGCAGGCAGGCGGCCACGTACGCGTCGGCGTGCAGCGCGGGCGCGCGGCGGCGGAAGCGGGCTAGTGATCATGCTGAGTGTTCATTATGTGAGGCAGTACCTGGTGGCGCACGTAGGGCGCGAGGAGGCGCGGCAGGCAGGCGGCCACGTACGCGTCGGCGTACAGCGCGGGCGCGCGGCGGCGGAAGCGGGCTAGTGATCATGCTGAGTGTTCATTATGTGAGGCAGTACCTGGTGGCGCACGTAGGGCGCGAGGAGGCGCGGCAGGCAGGCGGCCACGTACGCGTCGGCGTACAGCGCGGGCGCGCGGCGGCGGAAGCGGGCTAGTGATCATGCTGAGTGTTCATTATGTGAGGCAGTACCTGGTGGCGCACGTAGGGCGCGAGGAGGCGCGGCAGGCAGGCGGCCACGTACGCGTCGGCGTGCAGCGCGGGCGCGCGGCGGCGGAAGCGGGCTAGTGATCATGCTGAGTGTTCATTATGTGAGGCAGTACCTGGTGGCGCACGTAGGGCGCGAGGAGGCGCGGCAGGCAGGCGGCCACGTACGCGTCGGCGTACAGCGCGGGCGCGCGGCGGCGGAAGCGGGCTAGTGATCATGCTGAGTGTTCATTATGTGAGGCAGTACCTGGTGGCGCACGTAGGGCGCGAGGAGGCGCGGCAGGCAGGCGGCCACGTACGCGTCGGCGTGCAGCGCGGGCGCGCGGCGGCGGAAGCGGGCTAGTGATCATGCTGAGTGTTCATTATGTGAGGCAGTACCTGGTGGCGCACGTAGGGCGCGAGGAGGCGCGGCAGGCAGGCGGCCACGTACGCGTCGGCGTGCAGCGCGGGCGCGCGGCGGCGGAAGCGGGCTAGTGATCATGCTGAGTGTTCATTATGTGAGGCAGTACCTGGTGGCGCACGTAGGGCGCGAGGAGGCGCGGCAGGCAGGCGGCCACGTACGCGTCGGCGTGCAGCGCGGGCGCGCGGCGGCGGAAGCGGGCTAGTGATCATGCTGAGTGTTTATTATGTGAGGCAGTACCTGGTGGCGCACGTAGGGCGCGAGGAGGCGCGGCAGGCAGGCGGCCACGTACGCGTCGGCGTGCAGCGCGGGCGCGCGGCGGCGGAAGCGGGCTAGTGATCATGCTGAGTGTTCATTATGTGAGGCAGTACCTGGTGGCGCACGTAGGGCGCGAGGAGGCGCGGCAGGCAGGCGGCCACGTACGCGTCGGCGTACAGCGCGGGCGCGCGGCGGCGGAAGCGGGCTAGTGATCATGCTGAGTGTTCATTATGTGAGGCAGTACCTGGTGGCGCACGTAGGGCGCGAGGAGGCGCGGCAGGCAGGCGGCCACGTACGCGTCGGCGTACAGCGCGGGCGCGCGGCGGCGGAAGCGGGCTAGTGATCATGCTGAGTGTTCATTATGTGAGGCAGTACCTGGTGGCGCACGTAGGGCGCGAGGAGGCGCGGCAGGCAGGCGGCCACGTACGCGTCGGCGTGCAGCGCGGGCGCGCGGCGGCGGAAGCGGGCTAGTGATCATGCTGAGTGTTCATTATGTGAGGCAGTACCTGGTGGCGCACGTAGGGCGCGAGGAGGCGCGGCAGGCAGGCGGCCACGTACGCGTCGGCGTGCAGCGCGGGCGCGCGGCGGCGGAAGCGGGCTAGTGATCATGCTGAGTGTTCATTATGTGAGGCAGTACCTGGTGGCGCACGTAGGGCGCGAGGAGGCGCGGCAGGCAGGCGGCCACGTACGCGTCGGCGTACAGCGCGGGCGCGCGGCGGCGGAAGCGGGCTAGTGATCATGCTGAGTGTTCATTATGTGAGGCAGTACCTGGTGGCGCACGTAGGGCGCGAGGAGGCGCGGCAGGCAGGCGGCCACGTACGCGTCGGCGTGCAGCGCGGGCGCGCGGCGGCGGAAGCGGGCTAGTGATCATGCTGAGTGTTCATTATGTGAGGCAGTACCTGGTGGCGCACGTAGGGCGCGAGGAGGCGCGGCAGGCAGGCGGCCACGTACGCGTCGGCGTACAGCGCGGGCGCGCGGCGGCGGAAGCGGGCTAGTGATCATGCTGAGTGTTCATTATGTGAGGCAGTACCTGGTGGCGCACGTAGGGCGCGAGGAGGCGCGGCAGGCAGGCGGCCACGTACGCGTCGGCGTGCAGCGCGGGCGCGCGGCGGCGGAAGCGGGCTAGTGATCATGCTGAGTGTTCATTATGTGAGGCAGTACCTGGTGGCGCACGTAGGGCGCGAGGAGGCGCGGCAGGCAGGCGGCCACGTACGCGTCGGCGTGCAGCGCGGGCGCGCGGCGGCGGAAGCGGGCTAGTGATCATGCTGAGTGTTCATTATGTGAGGCAGTACCTGGTGGCGCACGTAGGGCGCGAGGAGGCGCGGCAGGCAGGCGGCCACGTACGCGTCGGCGTGCAGCGCGGGCGCGCGGCGGCGGAAGCGGGCTAGTGATCATGCTGAGTGTTCATTATGTGAGGCAGTACCTGGTGGCGCACGTAGGGCGCGAGGAGGCGCGGCAGGCAGGCGGCCACGTACGCGTCGGCGTACAGCGCGGGCGCGCGGCGGCGGAAGCGGGCTAGTGATCATGCTGAGTGTTCATTATGTGAGGCAGTACCTGGTGGCGCACGTAGGGCGCGAGGAGGCGCGGCAGGCAGGCGGCCACGTACGCGTCGGCGTGCAGCGCGGGCGCGCGGCGGCGGAAGCGGGCTAGTGATCATGCTGAGTGTTCATTATGTGAGGCAGTACCTGGTGGCGCACGTAGGGCGCGAGGAGGCGCGGCAGGCAGGCGGCCACGTACGCGTCGGCGTACAGCGCGGGCGCGCGGCGGCGGAAGCGGGCGAGGCGCGCGCACACGCCGCGCACGCTGCGCCACGCCGGCAGCGCGTCCGCGAACAGCGCCGCGCTGCCCGCGCGGATTGCGTCTGCCGGAGGTAAGGGACATTTAGGAGATTATCCCACTGCAACGCGCTCCGCCGCTGTCCGCGGGGCGACATGAAGCTGTCGCGTTGTCGTGTAAGACAGGGCGACCCTTTGTCGCCACTAACATTTATAGCTATACTCGAAGTCATTATTAACAAACTGAACTGGTGTAAACGCGGAATTTGTACACTGGATCGGCGAAACGGAGATGACTGCGAAAAGCCTTTTTCAGTCATCTACGTTTCGCCGATGACATAGTCATACTAACCGAGTCAAGCTCACAATTGCAGCTCATGATTCAAGATCTACAAACAGCTAGCACCAATGTTGGACTTGAAATAAATATATACAATGACCAACAGTCACAAAACACAAGTGAAAGTCAATGGAAACCCACTGAAATACACAGACAAATACATTTCCTCAGGCAAAACAATCAGTTTTGAAAATGAAAACAACGAATTAGAGATTGAAAGAAGAGTACAACGAACGTGGCATAAATACTGGCGCCTGAAAGAAGTTTTCAAAACTATATGCCTATAGATCTGAAAACTAGGACGATGAATTCTACTATCCTACCATGCCTGACATATGGGTTCCAAACATGGAAATATACGTCAAAAGCCAAGCATAAAAATCACGACCTGCCAGCGAGGAATGGAAAGAAGCATGCTTAAGGTAGAAAAACTAGACAAGATTCTTCACACAAAAATAAGAACAATAACAAAAGCCACTGACGCCTTGGGCTATGAACAAAAATTAAAAAGGAGGTGGGCCGGTCACCTAGCGCGGCTTTTAGACAAGAGATTGACCTTCCATGCCAAGATATGGAGTGGACCTCAAGAAAAAAGAAGGAGAGAAGAAGAAGAAGAGTCCAATGGGACGACGAGATAAAAAAAGTCGCCAGCTCAAACTGGTGGCAAATAGCACAGGACTGACAAAAGTGGTAACGATAACTAGAAATAATATAGTATTTAGTTTAAATAGTAAGATAAAGAACATTGGTTAAAGGAGATGTCCCAAATTGTATGAAGGCCAGGCCCAGAACCTGTACACCCCACCAAAAGATAGACCAATATACCTACAAGATTTTGTTATTATCCAATTCTTTTAAATTGGCTTCGTTAAGTGGTTCAAATAAAGAGTTAAGTAAGAAAATAGCAATACAAAACAACAAAACCATCATGGCGGAAGATGACATTTTGATGACGTCTGTCAGTTTTGGTTTCATAATCGCGCATCTAGGAGTCGAGTGCGTGCCATCGCTTGCTGTAGTAACAACAAACATTATGAAAGTAATGTGTCGATCAATACCAAATCCAGAAATCGAAAATGAGGTCGTTATAATGAACTACATTTAAAACACGACAAGCAGAACAAAAACTTGAAGTGAATGATTATGCCAAAGTGACAAGGGGTATCTGACAGCTACTGACATTTAAAGTTTTTTTAGATTGACGCCATCTTGGAATGCCTATGGAGTTTGATAAATTATTCGATCTTGTTTATTTTTGAACCACTAAATTGTACCTTATATAAATTTATATGTATTTTTTCCAGAAACAGTAAATTTTTCTTGATTTTTGTAAATGGTGTACTATGTCTGGGCCTATTATGGGACATCTCCTTTCATAAAAGTTGGACCTGACACTCATTATGGATGTGCACTTTTAATTTTGTATGATCTTGTTAGAAAACATCATTGTAAATATGAAAGAAGCAAAACCTTTCATCAAAAACTTCATTAATTCAAAATAGAAATATTTTTATCTTTTTAGGTTAGGATAACATTCAATAATTTTTATAACATAACACACAAGGTTTTGAGTTAAATTATGGTTCTAAGACAAGAAGCAGCAGATATCAGAGTCCGTTGAACAAAATGCGGGTCAAATGAAATTAAAAAAAAATTGCACAGTACGTATCGAAGCAAACACAAAGATCGACTACTGCAAGACAACTCGAACACCGGTAAAGACATCTGTCATTTTAAAAACTGACGCTCCATTACTCGCTTTCAAATGTCATTTGAAACACAATAATATTAGGGGTTAAAGTATGAAATTGCCGTTTTGTATGGACGAAATCGAGAAAAGTCATTTTTCCATACTAACAAATTTTTAGTTTTCTTTAAACGCCTGAACCGTTTTCGATGCAATTAAAGGTGAAAGTTAGATGGTTATAAAGTTACGCATTATAGTATTTAAATTTCTGAAAATCAAAGTATATAATACAAATATACTTAATTGAAGCAAGAAGGTCAGCTGACACATTGTAAGAGGTCTTTTCAACGACTTCCTTTGAAGTAATAGGCACTAGTATTGCATTTTTTTTTGTCAAAAGTTACTTTATTTAGTTTTTGATACAATACAAAAAGAATTACGCAATAATACGAGTATGACTATACTTAAGAGCTATAAACAAAATAAAAAGTGGGAAAATAATCGGCAAGTTCATACTTTAACCCCTATTATTATTCCCCGAATTCAAATGATAAAATCGTAAGTAATATTTTTAAGTGACATTATATTGTGCTAGTAATTATATAAGAACGCATAACGAAACTTATTATCGAGGACAAGAGCTTTTGTCACTGGTAGAACACGTTCAAAAGCTACAATAATGTTATCCCAACCTAAAAAAAAATCGAAATATTATTTTATTTCTCAAAAACCACAAGTTTGATGTATAAATAATTCATAAAATATAATTAAAAATAACATATTTTTTCAACTACAAGTCATTAATGCCTACGTTCAGGTACGATTTGGCCATCGTTCTTTAAGTATTAGTCTAAGATCTCACCATACAACGACCTTCACCGAGCTCGTTATTGGATGAAAAGTATTTTCTATACAATAAAATATGTCAATAAATATATTACAAATGGGTTGCCTAAAAAAAATCTGTCCAGATTATGATTAATAACCATTTTTTTTTTAACTTTTTACTTGTTTGGTTTATAGACAAATTCCATACCAATCGAAAGTATGAAGCCCATAGAATATGCAAACGTTAGGTTGACTATTTTTTTCCCGTCACAACCCTTGATTAGGCAGGTATAAACAGGTAAATCGATACTAGTAACTTGCACCCGTTGAATAGCTAAATCAATATTTTATATTTCTCTAAGATATTTTTATTACTCGTGGCGCCCATGCGCTCTCTGGATAAACAAAATAAATATGGCGGCTCAGGCCCACAGCTTTTATCAACTAAGTTGGTATTAACGCTCACTGGCCGTTTAAACGGACATATTAATAAAGCGCCCATATTTTTTTTAATTTCGCGTACAAATTTAAGTTATCTCTCCCAATTTCCGAACGAAAAAACGAGGAATGTTCTTGTCATTGGTTTTGACAAGTGACAGAACATGACAGACGTCAAAGTTGAGAAAGTGTGTGGCGATATGATGGGGTCTCGTGCACGTGGTGAGTAAATCACATATTATTGTTGAAATCTTTAATTGCTTTCTATATTTTTTTGTGTCATGTTTTTAATAAATTCCCATAGAATGTAGTAGTTATTTTGTATATTGTATATTCCACTGTAAAAATAAACAGTTTTTAAATCTAAAGTAATTTGTCTATCTAAACGTACAATTGGTTTTAGTTACTACAAAACTTATATGTATAAAATTATTCTTTTTACAATTTACCTTACGAAATATTTATTTCTCACCATATTTCACTCAGTTGTAAAGAATAGGTACTATCAGGAGGTATTTTGTCTTTACAGCTTTGCGTAACGAAGAAATTGAAAAGGCAATTTGGGATGGATTGGAGAATTCTGAAATAGAGGACGAAGGGGAGGAGGAGGAAGAGGGAATAGGAGAACCTTCTAACGTTGGTGTACATTTAAATAGTGAGCACTCAACTTCAGATTCTTCTGACGATGATACGCCCCTTTCATATATTTCGTCAAGGCCTAGAAGAGGACCACTCACCCGAGGCGGACTAACAAGACGAATTGGTCGCATTATTACTCGTGGAGGCTCATCGACTCGAAGCTTGGATGGTGTTGAAAGATCAAGAGAATGGACAGAAATCGAATTTACGCCACAAAATATTCCGCATACTCAACCTGCTTATCCAGAAGTTGACCCTTGTAACTTTGTTGATCATTTTGATTATTTTAGGCAATATATTGATCACGATTTAATCAAACTGATTGTTAAAAAATCAAATCGGACGTACTTTAAGAGCTTTGGCTCAAATCTGTACCTCATCGATTCTGAACTTTACATCTTCCTAGGAATCACGATGATTATGGCTGGTATTAACTATCCCAAGCTTAGGATGTACTGGGAAACAAAATATCGAGTCGCTTTAATCGCGGACAACATGCCACGAAACAGATTTTTCCAGCTGAGAAATTCACTGAAGTTCGTCTATGACGACGATGTTAGTCAAGAAGAACGTGCAAAAGAAAAATTATGGAAAGTTCGCCCATTGCTCGACAAAATTGTGAACGGATGCAAAATGCAATTAAAACAAGAACATATAGCCATAGACGAGATGATTATACCTTTCACTGGACAATGTGGGATTAAGCAATATGTCCCAGGAAAACCGAACCCAACAGGTCTAAAAGCCTTTGTACTTGCTAATCCTGATGGTATGGTTTGTAATTTAGACATCTATCAGGGACAAACCACATATCCGGAATACGAAAATACAAATTTTGGTCTCGGCATGAAAGCTGTACTGAATTTAACTAAAGATCTGGCTCCCGGTCATAAACTGTACTTCGACAGGTATTTTTGCTACCATTGCACTTGTAGAGGAACTACTGTTGCAAAAGAACTTGTTGTGTATAGGCACAATAATGAAAAATAGAGTCCCAGCAGCAGCCAATAATAAGTTTAAAGAAGACAGAGAAATGAAAAATGAAGGCAGAGGAGCAACACAAGTTCTGGCAAATAGAAGAGCTGATTTAGCCCAAACAAAGTGGTATGACAATAAAGGAATTGTTTTGTTATCTACTGTATATGCTAAAGAGCCCACAGATTTGTGTAAATGATGGAGCAAAGCAGAAAGATTATATTTGCAAGTACCAAGACCGATGGTTGTAAAAGCTTACAACGAAAAAATGGGTGGAGTCGATTTAGCTGATAGACTGTTGTCCGTATGCCCAAATCGATACCGCACTAAAAAGTGGACGCAACGTGTCTTGAGCCATATGGTCGATCTTGCTCTTTCGAAGTCGTGGCTCCTCTACAAAAAACACAAACGGGCACAAGGGGTACCAACCAAGAAAATTAATCAATTGCGTGATTTTAAATTAGAACTTGGAGAAAGCTTGATCGAAGCTTATTCAGCAACTGACGTATCTGGCACTTCAGAAGACGATGAACCTGTTGAAGATAGTGATCGTTCAAGAGGTAGAGGACGTCCATCTTCTGTCAAGATTCCATCTCAAAGAATGAGAAAAAAAGGTGCAAAGCACCTGCCCATTATGGCCGACTCTCAAAGGTGCAAACGTTGTCATAAAATGAAAACGAATGTAATGTGCACTAAATGCAATATCCACCTGTGTTTTACTCGACACAGAAATTGTTATAAGGATTTTCATTCTTAAAAAAAATATATTTAAAAATTTTCATTCCCAAAAATTTTGATTAAAAGAAATAAATAAAACTAAAATTTATATTTTGTGTGGATTTTATACGCTTTCAGAAATGTTAAAAATAATTAATTAATAGATAAGTAAAATATTAGAAAGATCTCATATAGACTGATCTCTAAAAAGGTGACTTTTGTAATACATATGTGAGACTGATTTTTAATATTTATATTGAGATAATTATGTTAATTATAAAGACAATAAAGACGAGTTGAACAATAATTTTATCATTTTATTTCCATAATTAACTAGTCATTGAAATCCAACGGGGTCTAAGGGGCAAATTTTAGACTTATTATTTTTCCTAAAACAGCATCTAGACATTATCATAACTTTGCCCTGAAAGTCTCAATTCTAACTGATAAATGTAACATGTAAAATTTTCAACTTTAAATCTTGGGTCTGAAGCACTAAAAAAAATTTGTCCATTCAAATGGACTGTTGGGTCTTTGTGAAAAGTGAGTTCAAAATGTGTCTGGGCAGCACGAGGATAAAAAAACACACTGCCAAGATGTTATACATAGTGTTTACATAACGTTGGCTTCGTTTGTCAGGAGGTTCAAAATGCACGGTGTATATTATTATTAAGATACAAATGACACCTAAAACTCCTCCTCATTTGAATGATGGACGTTCATTTTATGTCAACGGCAACTTTATAACCCGGCCAAATTATGTCGACATGCAATAGTGCCTATGGATATTTATAAAATACTAGCAAACCCGTCAGACGTTGTCCTGTCTTAACTATGAATATTGATATAAAATTAGTATACTTTTTTTATTTCAGATACAAATTGTTTGTTATTTTTATAGTTAGTATTCTGACATATGAAGAAAATTCAGTTTTATTACTCTTTGACGAATTTGTAGCACACATTCCGTCAATGTTATTTCAAACGCAATAAGGTTTCATTAAAATAGTTTAATCCCTCAACCCCCAGGAGTCACGCGCGTGCCGCGATAACAATTGATTTCAATTGTGTCTGGAATAACTCACGATCGAGGGATTAAATTGTCAGCGCTAAGGTTACATTAGAAATAATTTAATATGGTGATTAAGTATTATTAAATTTTCAAATTTTCAGGATTTTGTTATTTTTTTCTTTTATAAGAACTTTCTCCTGACAGGAAAAAACAAAACAAAAAAATAATTAGCTAAATATTTAAATTATTTTTATGAAAAGTTCCGAGGATAGGCGCGGCTACTCGGACACAGTTCATACTCATACATACGGCTGAAATATAACCTGAAAATTTATTATAAAGCTTTAAATTCAATTAAGCTTTTACCCTGCATTGTTGAATTTAAAGTTATATAATATATTTCAGATTCTATACTTTTTTTATATACACCAATACAATAAAAACCTCGACGCGTTTCGCCACTTCACGTGGCATCCTCAGGAGATGTTGTCGCCTTCGCTGCGCTCCGACGACTAAGCGGACTAAGACTTCGTGAAGTGGCGAAACGCGTCGAGGTTTTTATTGTATTGGTGTTGGGTACTAATAATTGCATTAACTGTACTGCATGCATTTTTGAGGGAGGGCGGGCGGTTTCCTGCATGAAATAGTGCTTGCTCAATCAGTGTTAGTGTGGTGCAGGTGCTTCCTCAAATCAGTGTTAGTGCGGGTAGTGTGGTGAAGGTATCTAGGCCGGTATATTAACAAGCGGAAATCATTAGCAAAATAATTTTCTAAATCCATAATTAGTAATGGATTTCCGCAAAGTAACGCCTGAGTCTATTAATTTTAACAAATTTTGGTTAAAAAATACCACTTAAAAATCACACGGCGATCGCACAACGGCTTCACATGTTTTTATCTACACAAAATTAGAAAATATTGTCATGTATTGAAGTGCAGCTTGCTAGTTTTTACTTTCTGTCATCATATAGATAGATAACTTAGATAGAAAGGGACAGAAAAATTGTGATTGTAGATGCCGGTTGTACAAGATATTTGTTAAAATGATTTATTACGCAAATATTTGCGTACCAACATGACTTGAAAGTCAACCAAACGGCATTCTAGGATTTTTAGTGATAGTGTTACCTACTTAAACTAAAAGACTGATTGTCATTTTTTGGTCTACTTACACAGCAGGTCAAAATTGTATCTAACTTTCCATTAAAAGTTTCATTCAAGAATCGATCGGTTCATAAAATAGTAGCCCAAATCAACATATTTGTTTACAACTTGATGTTTGTGATTTGGGATGACTTTGTTTTGCAAAATTAAATGTTCCGTACCTTCAGAGTTGCCAACAGGTACCAACTACTAACGCAATATTGTTTACCTGTCCGTCCGTCTGCGGTCTATATCTCATGAATAAAGAGTAAAAAGATGAAAGCCTTCAAGTTATATTGCCGTAGAACAATTGAAAATGAGCCCTATAATACAAAGTATAAGTCTTTTTTTTGGGCGACACATAAAATTAACGTGTACAATGGTAAGAACGTCATCGCTATTTGTTTGAAGACCATTAATTTGATATTGTACCAAATCTAATTTATGCATTTTTTTGTAAAAAAGCAGTGTTTAAAATTTGAAATTATTCATTACGTACCTCGCTCTCGTTCGTAGTGGTGAAGTTCTGCGGGCGGTAACTCATCGTCACTTGAATCACCATCTCTGCAAAATGAAAGTATAGATTTCGTCATGACAAGGCGATTTCTCAAACTGTATCAGGGATCTATGGCCTGTATATTGGGGTTCCGCAGAATAAACGTAGCAGATGAGTTGCCTTGCCTTGTCAAAGAGAATCCCCACAATAAAACCTTCTCATTGAGGCCAAACAGCAGCACCTTTCTCATTAATTTAGTGTTAAGTGTAATTAAACTACCAATAAAATCCCCAGGCCAGGCAACAAGAGATTCGAATTTTCGAACATTGCTCAGGTTTGTGATCACCAACCCGCATTTAGCAAGCGTGGTGATGATGCCTTTATACCCATCATTGGCGTAGTAACTTTAATTCAATGTTGGTTGGCTTTGCCCTGCAGTGGGATGATTGAAGGTCGCTACTGTTCTTTCTTACTTCATCTCCACTGACCTGTGCTGCACCTGCGTGCCGGTGGCGGCGGCGTGTTCTTCCCTCTTGCGCCTGCGCGCGCGGCGCCGCCCCTCGCGTTCAGCACAGCGCCGCCTCTTCTCCTCCGATTCCACCGGCTTGGCGGCCCCGGGTCGCGCTGGGACAACAAAGTTGAATAATCAACCAAGTGCGAGTCGGACTCGCGCACGAAGGGTTCCGTACCATTGACTAGGTAAACAACAGTACATACATTTAGTTAATGTATTGCCTACCTGCTACGATTTATTGATATCGAACAAAAATAGGAAAAAAAAGGACGTTTTTTGTATGGGAGCCCCACTTAAATATTTATTTATTTTAATTTTATTATTTACAAGCTTAGCTCGCAAAATAAGTATCGCCCACAGAACATGGAAAGGTATCGCCTCAGTAATAAAAAAATAAATTTTGACGTCTTAAAAGACATATAAATATTATGTCATTTTTATCATAATAATATGGCGTTACCTTACGAAATCACCTTACACCGTCTTCTTTTAAAATCTATGGATGGAACGTACAGTTTGTTACAATTAATAGACAAATAATTTTCAATAAAAAAATAATACACCTAATAATTCAGTTATAAAATATCTTATCTTTTAAGTTGGGTCAAACTGCACACAGTGTGCAACATTTGATTAAAATCGGTTTAGTAGTTTAGGATTCCATGACGGACAAACAAAGTGACATGAAATTTTTATATATTAAGAAGATTGTTAAATTAAAAATACAACTGACTGTGTTTCGTGAATTTTTCAAGTGCCTACCTGTTTCCATTATTGATATCGAGCAAAAAAGGTAAAAAAAATCGAGAATGTTGTATGGGAGCCCCCCTTAAATATTTATTGTATTTTGTTTTATTTGTTGTTATTGCGCAACAGAAATACATAATTTGTGAAAATTTCAACTGTCTAGCTATCGCGGATCTTGAGATACAGCCTGGTGACAGGCAGATGGACAGAAAGCGAAGTCTTAGTAATAGGGTGCAGATTTTAACCTTTGTGTACGGAACCCTAAAAAAATAATAGACTCAGGCGTTACTTTACGGAAATCCATAACTAAATATGAATCTCAAAAATTTTTTGCTAATGATTTTCGCTTGTTAACACCGGCCTAGGTACCTACACCACAATACCCGCAGAAGTGTTTTAGCCAAATCAGACGTAAAATTGAACGAATGATTATAATATTAACCAGTGTTTCCACACAGAAAACTATCTAGTTATGTTATATGGCTACATCCGTTTGTCATGTAGATAAACGTTTGTCTAGCGAAGAATTTTTATCGCGGGTGGTTGCCATGTTAGGAAAAATGATAAAATAAAAGTAGACAAATTTTCTCATGTCGTGCGACAAATTTATCGTGGTTTCGCATCTTAGGCCTACTGGTCCCAAATTAAGCTACTACTAAGACCCGAGTTCACCAATATTTAAACAGCCGGTAAACAAAGATTGACGATTAATTTGACACAATTCCCATACAAAATATGTCAAATAATATATTAAACGCTGTTTAAATTTTAACCGTTTGTTGGTGCACTCTACTCTAAGGCCCGAGTTCACCAACACACGTTTAAGTTTAAACAGCGTTTAAACATCGTTTAAAATATGATTTGACATATTTTGTATGGGAATTGTGTCAAATTAATCGTCACTCTTTGTTTACCGGCTGTTTAAATATTGGTGAACTCGGGTCTAACTAGCTTGGCGTATGGCGTTAAATACAAGTTCTTAATAAAGATAATAAGATTATTATATAAAAGAAAGTCGTGTTAGTTACACCACTTATAACTCGAGAACGGCTGGACCGGTTTTAATGATTTTTGCGGTCTTGGATTTGTCTTCGGAACTTGTCCGGAATCTATACTAATGTTATAAAGCTAATCTCTGGAACAACTAATTCGAATTGAAATAATATTTTTGTGTTGGATAGTTCATTTATCGAGGACTAACATTCATTAACTACAAAAAATCACTAAGTGCTGATACATGGTTGAATTGGCCGAAATTTATCGGCAAATACTCGGCAAAAATCACAAAATTTCTATCTGACACATTTTGTTAGATAATTGTTGTAAAAAATTTAAAAACGCAATTTTAAAGGTTTTTACCGAAATGAAGTCATCTTGTCCATTAATAATTTTCTGTAGTTACATACGATTATGACACTTTTTATATTCACGTACTGGCAGAACTCAATAAGATTTATAATTACTTTTTGCTTACAACTTTTGTGAAAAAAAATAAACTCTCAATTTCACATAAAATTATTAACAGTATTTTAGTGATTTCTTTAAAAAAATGTAGCGACATCAAATTATTTAAATGACATTACTGAATTTTGCCGATTCAATAATTGACAATTTATTGAGTTTAGGGCCCTTAAGACGCTGACTGCAGCCGATGACCTTGAGCAATAAATACGCCCACAAATTTATTCGCCTTTGAATTTCTTTGCAACGCGCGGCAGCTATCACTGTCGATTCCCGTAGGAGTGACAGAGAAAAAGCGCATGGAATAGAAGGGCCTAAGTGCCAAACAACAAAATTCGTTGTGCAATTTAAAATTGCCATTTTATTAAAAATCTAAATCAGCCATTTGCTTAAGCAACATTTAATATGCAATACAGCAAAATTTTACTATCATTGTTATACGGACTGCTGAGAAAAATGGTAATTTACGTATTTTCAGAGGCTACTTTGAGATTATTTTCTATCGAGAAAAGTTTTTAGAATCGTGTTTTGGAAACAACCACCTAGTCAAAAATATGATCAATTACAACTACATAGAATTTGGCAATAATACGAGCCATAGGCTTAAAGCAAAACAATCTTCATTGAGCTGAATTTGGCTCATGTCAGCGTCTTAATGACCTTTGACAAAATTGCAGCATTATTGACAGCCAAATAGCATAGCAAGCGGCAGAACAAACAAGTTTAAACTAGTTTGAGCCGTCCGTACACAGGCCACCCCACTCCCCGCGCTCTTTGTCCCCGGTTGTAACGGTTGGCTACGGCTCACTCGTTCAGTCAGTGCGCGAGAGCTTTGCTAGGAGAACATCGTGTAAGTGGTATAATACATTTAGTGACTTTTGGCAGAATGAAGCGTATTAATCATTTGAAAAAGGGCCGTAGTTTATTCATGTTGCAGTTACTTGAAAAAGAAAACCACAACACCAGCAACGTTTATAATGACATAAAAAACGTAAACGCATGCCTTGGATCACATAATAAGCAATATCCCGGAAAATCAAAGTGGAACCCTTAGCCTCTATAATTGACGACAGCCTCTCATAGGTGGATCATATAAATAGACTCAGTAATAAGTTAAATTCTTTTCCGTATGATCTTTGGCGACTTACACGAGTCAGTGAGATGAGTGCTGCAATTCAGGCATACCACGGATATGTATGTTCCTTGCTAAGGTATGGTATTATTCTCTGGGGAAACTCTTATTACATCAACAGAGTATTCATAGCCCAGAAACAATGCATACGAGCTATCTGCAATGTCGACAGTATGACATCTTGTAGATCTCTATTGAAGAAGCTAAGATTACTAACCTTTCCTTGTATATATATATTTTTAAAATATGTGTATTCGTTAAAACTAATTCAAATTTGTTCATCACAAAAAAGGAATTCTGTAAATTTAATACAAGGTATTCCAACAAACTTGTTTTACCTGTGAAAACTACAGCTCTTTACAATTGGAGCACGTATTGCATGGCCATAAAAAATTTTAATCAATTAAATGACGACATGAAAATGCTACCCCTCAACAGATTTAAATTATATCTCAAAAGGTGGTTAGTTGAAAGTTGGTTTTATTCAATGAACGAATTTTTTGAGACTTTTAAAACCCGGATGTTGCAACCCACGTAATTTTAAATTTAGACTTTAAGATGTGACATTAAATTTTTAAATTAATTGTATATGTTTGCATGTCATTTTATGGTAAAATGTGTGATCTTAAATTGTATTTAAATTGTAACATCTCTGTAGCACATTTAAGCGAAATAAAATTCTGATTCTGTAAGTACCTACCCACTGATAATACTTTGGATGTAATTTTGATAAGTTATGAAGTTAAAGTGGTAACAAGTATTTCTTATCAGAATAAAATGCAAAAGCTTGTTTTAAAAAGATGTATTTTTACAGACTTCAAAAAAAGGAGTTATTCAATCCGACATGTATGTATGTTATATTGTTGAAATTTTATAATTTTTTAAGTATGATGATTTATGTTTGTCCGAGGATATCTCAGAAACGAGAAGTCGTATCGAGATGATTCCTTTTTAGTTCAATCATCAAAATCCGTTCAGTAGTTTTTGTTAAAAAAATTATAAAATAAAAAATATATTTCAAAAAATAAACCGCCTTCAAAAATATCACAAAAAGCTTAAAATAACGCATTCGTCTTCTATTTGGATAAACAAACCCATTTGGAGTTGGTGCACGATATATGTAGACCGTTGCCGTCCGTATAAACTTGATATCATGCACCAACTCCAACTGATTTTGTTTATCAAGACAAATGCGTTATTTTAGGCTTTTTTGTGATATTTTTGAATGCGGTTTATATTTTGCAATGATTTTTCTTTAATATTTATTAAAAAATAACAAACCAACTCGCTCATTTTCCTGACCTTTGCAACTTACGGAGAATATGTAAACGTTGTACGCATTAATGTAAAATGATTTTTTTTTTAGGAGGAGCCCTGTTCAGAAGAAAAAGATGCCGACGAGCAATATGAAAAACATCAGACAATTTTGCCAGAAACCCCAATAGATGTAACTGAAAATATTCCCACAAACACATCGTACTCTGCCTCAATAGACAAGTTTCAGACTCCACCGCATGTGTCTGAAAAGAGAAGAGCTTCATTAGATCAATTTGAGAGAATACCATCCAAACCCATAGAAACCTCACCGTCAATTCTTTCGCAGCTAATCGACATTCAAGAATACTAATTGCCAGAACATTTATGTTATGATTTACAAGATACTGTAACAAGTATAATTGAAAACACGCCACCTAAAACTAACGATGCTGGTGCACAGACTCCAACAACTTCACCGATGAATGAATTGAAAGGAATATCTTCTGATTTTGCGGGATTTTCTCCTTCAAATCATTCATCTCCACAAATATTGAACGATCGACCATCAACATCTGCTAAGCATAATGAGGCTTTTAGTCTTGAAGAAGATTTAAATCTATCGGATGATTCTGTGGCTGATCCAGAGTGGCAAGATCCAAACAAAAACAGGAATAATGATAGCACTGATTCTATTTTTGAAGAAACTACTGTACAAGATAAAACTGAAGAGGAAGAGACAAAAACAAAGAAACGGATTAAAACAACAAGATGGCATAAGTTCAATCCGGATAAATACGAAAGAAATAAGAAAAGAACAAAACGATCTCAATGCTTGCCCTTTAAAAATTATAAGCGTCAAGTACAACCACCCAAAGCCCCTAAGTCTATAGATTGCAAATTTCGATCGGGTTGTCCTTACAACTTCAATTTAGAAGATCGTACTACAATTTGTAAGAATTATTGGGCGTTAGCGGATTACAAACGTCAAAAAGATTTTATTCTAATTAACGTTAAGGCTAATCTACCAAAGAGAGTAAAAACAGCTGCGAATAAAAAACGTACCATGTCACGTTTGTATTTCTCTCAGAAAGAGGGAGAGAAAATAAGAGTTTGTGCGAAATTTTTCAAAGCAACTCTTAATATATCGAAAGGTCCGATTAACAAAGCTTTTTTAGAAATAGGTCAAAGTGGTAATTTTGAAGGAGAAGATAGACTCGGAAAGCATACTCCACATAACAAAACGGCTCAGGACGATATCGATTTTGTGAAGGAACCATATTGAAAGTTTTCCTAAGGTGGAATCGCATTATTGCCGTAAGACTTCATCCAAGTTGTACTTTGAACAGAATCTTACAATCTCCAAAATGTACGATTGATTATGTATTTAGAAGTGTGTGAAGATAACTCCAGAGTACCAGTTTCAGAGAAAGTTTATAGGAAAATATTTTGCACTCAATTCAATCTAGACTTCTAGAATATAATAGAACCAAAGAAAGACCAATGTCTTTTATGTCACAAATACAACACTGCAAAAAAGGAAAATACGTCTGACTTACCCGAGTGGCAAAAATAATATAATAGGCATTAACGTTAAAAAATGTTTCACTTCTCTACTATTTACGAAAACTGAATGTGTATAATGCCACTATTTACGAGGCACTCGCGTCTCAGCTCAAAATGTCCTTTTCTCAAAATTTCCTTTCTCATAATGTCCTTTTCTCGAAATGTCCTTTCTCAGAATGTCCTTTTCTCGAAATGTCCTTTCTCAGAATGTCCTATCTCAAAAAGTCCTTTTCTCGAAATGTCCTTTTCTCAAAATGTCCTTTTCTCATAATGTCCTTTTCACATTTTTAAAACAAAAGACACATTTAAAGCGTTTTTATTATTACACATTAGTCGCTTATCTAAATTATATCGTCAAAGACACAGACGTGCATTGCATGTAAATATTTATTAAGTCTAAGAATGTTATAAAGTAATACATAATGATAAATAAATAAAAAATAGTATTTATTTATCATTATTAAAATTCGTAATTACCAAACCAGTAGGTACCTCTTTCAGTATTTTTCTTTTATAATAATCATAATTTAAGGAAAATAATCAACATAATTAATAATATAAAATATAGTAAAGAATTACTTGAACATGGAAAATCTTTATAATGATAAATAAATAATAAAAAAGCGCTATACCATTAAGCCCGCCCGGCATGCGAGGAGATGCGGGTTCGAGTCCCGCCTGAGACATAATTTTTCAAGTTTATATACTGATATTATAATTGCAATATAATTGCTAAAATATCAAATTTTAATAAAGTACTCATATTGATTTTTAAGTTTTCTGAAATATTTCGCAGAATTAATATTTAAAAATAATTAAAAAATGTTCCATCTATATATTAGCATTTTAATAAAACAATACCTTTCATAATATTTTATTAATAATGACTAATTGTATATCCAAAATTCACTAAATTATTTCTTAGAAACAAGTTTGTGTTCATTAATGAGTTCTTGCAGTAAGCCGACGATATATTCTTTTAAAAACTTCTTGATCGCGATCATAATAACAGAAATAGACGCAGACGAAGTCGCGGGCAACAGCTAGTAGAATTATAAGCATTAAAAACGTTGGAGAGTTAACGTAAAAAATATTTTTTTTATTCCAACCTTGCCATATTTGATGAATAGAAAACAGAAATATCTGCATAAAAATATCAACTGATATTTTCAACCATATTCAACTATAGGTAAAAATATCAAAATAATGTATCTGAATAAAAATATCAACTGATATTTTCAACCATATTCAAGTATAGGTAAAAATATCAAAATAGTGTATCTGAATAAAAATATCCACTGATATTTTCAACCATATTCAACTACAGGTAAAAATATCAACTGATATTTTCAACCATATTCAAGTATAGGTAAAAATATCAAAATAGTGTATCTGAATAAAAATATCAACTGATATTTTCAACCATATTCAACTACAGGTAAAAATATCAAAATAATGTATCTGAATAAAAATATCCACTGATATTTTCAACCATATTCAACTACAGGTAAAAATATCAACTGATATTTTCAACCATATTCAAGTATAGGTAAAAATATCAAAATAGTGTATCTGAATAAAAATATCAACTGATATTTTCAACCATATTCAACTACAGGTAAAAATATCAAAATAATGTATCTGAATAAAAATATCCACTGATATTTTCAACCATATTCAACTACAGGTAAAAATATCAACTGATATTTTCAACCATATTCAACTACAGGTAAAAATATCAAAATAGTGTATCTGAATAAAAATATCAACTGATATTTTCAACCATATTCAACTACAGGTAAAAATATCAAAATAATGTATCTGAATAAAAATATCCACTGATATTTTCAACCATATTCAACTACAGGTAAAAATATCAACTGATATTTTCAACCATATTCAAGTATAGGTAAAAATATCAAAATAGTGTATCTGAATAAAAATATCAACTGATATTTTCAACCATATTCAACTACAGGTAAAAATATCAAAATAATGTATCTGAATAAAAATATCCACTGATATTTTCAACCATATTCAACTACAGGTAAAAATATCCACTGATATTTTCAACCATATTCAACTACAGGTAAAAATATCAACTGATATTTTCAACCATATTCAAGTATAGGTAAAAATATCAAAATAGTGTATCTGAATAAAAATATCAACTGATATTTTCAACCATATTCAACTACAGGTAAAAATATCAAAATAGTGTATCTGAATAAAAATATCCACTGATATTTTCAACCATATTCAACTACAGGTAAAAATATCAACTGATATTTTCAACCATATTCAAGTATAGGTAAAAATATCAAAATAGTGTATCTGAATAAAAATATCAACTGATATTTTCAACCATATTCAACTACAGGTAAAAATATCAAAATAATGTATCTGAATAAAAATATCCACTGATATTTTCAACCATATTCAACTACAGGTAAAAATATCAACTGATATTTTCAACCATATTCAAGTATAGGTAAAAATATCAAAATAGTGTATCTGAATAAAAATATCAACTGATATTTTCAACCATATTCAACTACAGGTAAAAATATCAAAATAATGTATCTGAATAAAAATATCCACTGATATTTTCAACCATATTCAACTACAGGTAAAAATATCAACTGATATTTTCAACCATATTCAACTACAGGTAAAAATATCAAAATAGTGTATCTGAATAAAAATATCAACTGATATTTTCAACCATATTCAACTACAGGTAAAAATATCAAAATAATGTATCTGAATAAAAATATCCACTGATATTTTCAACCATATTCAACTACAGGTAAAAATATCAACTGATATTTTCAACCATATTCAAGTATAGGTAAAAATATCAAAATAGTGTATCTGAATAAAAATATCAACTGATATTTTCAACCATATTCAACTACAGGTAAAAATATCAAAATAATGTATCTGAATAAAAATATCCACTGATATTTTCAACCATATTCAACTACAGGTAAAAATATCCACTGATATTTTCAACCATATTCAACTACAGGTAAAAATATCAACTGATATTTTCAACCATATTCAAGTATAGGTAAAAATATCAAAATAATGTATCTGCATAAACATATCAACTGATATTTTCAACCATATTCAACTACAGGTAAAAATATCAAAATAATGTATCTGAATAAAAATATCAACTGATATTTTCAGCCATATTCAACTACAGGTAAAAATATCAAAATAGTGTATCTGAATAAAAATATCCACTGATATTTTCAACCATATTCAACTACAGGTAAAAATATCAAAATAGTGTATCTGAATAAAAATATCCACTGATATTTTCAACCATATTCAACTATAGGTAAAAATATCAAAATAATGTATCTGCATAAACATATCAACTGATATTTTCAACCATATTCAACTACAGGTAAAAATATCAAAATAGTGTATCTGAATAAAAATATCCACTGATATTTTCAACCATATTCAAGTATAGGTAAAATATCAAAATAATGTATCTGCATAAACATATCAACTGATATTTTCAACCATATTCAACTATAGGTAAAAATATCAAAATAATGTATCTGCATAAACATATCAACTGATATTTTCAACCATATTCAACTATAGGTAAAAATATCAAAATAATGTATCTGCATAAACATATCAACTGATATTTTCAACCATTAAAAATATCGATATTTTTATTCAACCATTAACTTTTAACAACCATTTTTTTCAACCATTAACGCCACCACTACTCTGCATGATGTGTGAAATTAAATCGAGTCGACCGCCCGCCCGCTAGACTTTGTGTTGTTACAGCGAACTAGGAACTGATTCTGGAAAACTTCGGAGAGAAAAATATCTGATAGGAAGCGGTAGCACGTTATACCAACAATGTAGATATGTAGCGAGTGTTGTTAAAGAGAGGACGGGACTTGTTATGTAACAACTCATAACGCCCCCTGATTTATTATCAGGATAAATATTATTACGTAATCCCAAAAATGTTTAGAATTCTATCTCCTAATTTAAACTTAAAACAATCATTTTCATTATAATTGACTTAAGTGATATGTTTTTTGCAAAACTTTTTGATTATTACAATTTTAATTATGTTGTTTTGTTTTCATCTTCATGGAATAAACAGAGGGAGCCAATTAACAATCAAAACATCTCATTACAACTACTCATAAACGATTAAGATTGTAAAACATTTAAATAAAAATACCTGGAATGAAGACTAGTGTTTAGAACTAGTATAGTAGTATTTACATTCATTGTCAAAAAAATACCACATGAGATTTGGATATAAAAAATATTCTTGAAGTAAATCCAAAACAATGGAGTTTTTATTTTAATTTGGGATATACTCGTACATTATCTACTTGGCTATGCTTGCTTTCAAATTACATTGTATACCTTCATAAGTATGTACTGACTGAACGCCAATAATGAATACGAATTTTATATTAAAAACTAGCTTTGACCGCGGCTTCATTCGCATGGATGCGAGACATGTCTCACCCTGGATACTGATACGATGGGTACTGACACACCTTCACATCAATATCTACGCATGAACCCATAGTACCTGTAAGCGCCATGACGTCATTGGCCTGGTCACGCACGTCGGCCCGCCGCCGCTCGACTATGAACTCGCAGCGCCAGCGGTGCAGCGCTAGTGCTCTCGCTTCAAGCGCTTCAAGCTCCGGCATCTGAGGGCAAAGCATGTATTGTATATTCATCTTTTTCTTGTCTACTTGTAAGACCTGGGTATTGCTTTGGAACCGATTCTACTCGGAACCGAAAGATCCGGGAAAAAGGATCTCGGGGAGTCCAAAACAACTGGCTCTCATAAAGAAAAACTCGATTCTTGAAAACCGGTTGAGTCTTAATACCTAGGTACCGAAAAAACCGATTCCTAAAATAGGATCGGTTTCATAAATATGACAATCGCAGTACTTACTTTCAGAGTAGACATATATTTGCTATAGTTCACTGACCTTCTCGTCGAGGCAGGCACTCTTGAGATCAGTGTGATACCTGTGGCTAGGCCCCCCGACAGGTGAAGACGTCGGCATTTCTGCGAATGTCGCGGGCCTAATCTTTTCAGAGATCTTTAGGCTTATATCTAACTCTAGACTACAAGCCCTTGGAAAAAAATTACATGTGAAATGAACCAACTTGAATAACGCTAAGAAGGCTGTTACTATATCAGAAAATAAGTCTCGAGCACTATGCCGTCATATCTGAGCGGTACAGGTGAGTACCTACGGGAGTGAATGGAATTTCTCAGATACCTACAAACGTGGAATTACTACTAATTCTTAATGTACGGCTTTGTTATAGTGTATAGATGACTAAAAATAAATGTCGAAAAACCTAGTGCCGTACTAAAGTGGTGGTGCCGGAAGTCAGTGCAAATTTTTAATTCGCCGATAATCGTAGAAGCAATATAGGTCATTTATTATTGTACGGCATTTGTGTAATTCCTTTTGTACACATACACAGATACTTTACCCGTAAACGCCGTACATATTTCCAGCGCAGGGGTCGAAAGCCAAGGGTCCAACCCTTTTAAATTTAGCATATAGGTGATTATGTACCGCTTAGAAATGACGGCATAGTGCTCAAGAGTTATTTTCTGATATAGTAACAGCCTTCTAAGCGTTATTTACGTCGGTTCATTTCACAGGTTAATTTTTTCCGAGGGCTTGTAGTCTACTAGCAGAGGTGGTCGTTCAGCTGTGATGATGAAGAAGACATGATTAAATAAAAATCAATTTTCCGCAGTTCACTGACCTTCTCGTCCAGGCACTCTATGAGGTCGGTGACGTACCCCCGCACGGCCTGCGCGCGGCGGTAGGCGGCGTCGAGGCGCGCCGTGCGGGCGCCGCACGAGCCCCGCACGAGCGCCGCGCGCTCCAGCCGCGCCGCCCAACACTCGCGGGCCGCGGCCGCGTCGGCGCGTTCCGATTGTAGCTCGTGTAGTCTGCAGACACAAAATCTTCTTAGTACGTGTCACGTTGTTTGTCGATGGACTCCTAAACTACTTAGCCGATTTTTATCAAATTTGCACACCGTCTGCAGTTTGACTTAACTTAAAAGATACGATACCTTACATCTTAATTTATAGTCGCAATATTATTTTATTGCAAATTTTCTGTGTAACATAGTAAGGTAAACGCCATATTTGATGCCAATGACATTGTATGACGTCTTACGTCAAAATCCAATTATATTATTCTAAGGCGATACGAAGTTTGCGGGGTAAGCTAGTAGCTTATAAAAAGAAGATTCATTGAATTTTCCTCGACTTCCTCCGATGGGACCGGGAGGCCTAAACATTTTTTGGGAATGTACACATGCCAGATAGATCCAGCTATCACGAAATTACTATTTTACCTACCTACCAAAAAAAAAAGTCTCAGTTAAACTGATCTTTATGAGTTACACATAAAGTTTAAATTGTAATAATAAACCTAATTAAATAAAGCAGCCGCCCGGAAAGCGAAAGGTTAAATTACACCAGCAATTTAATCCAACTCGATGGGGGCTATCGCTAGTGAATTTGCCACTAGAGGCGCTTGTGTCGCGTGTGGTCCAATAT
This sequence comes from Anania crocealis, assembly GCA_949315895.1. Classification (NCBI taxonomy): domain Eukaryota; kingdom Metazoa; phylum Arthropoda; class Insecta; order Lepidoptera; family Crambidae; genus Anania; species Anania crocealis. Next base: position 5,837,960 of record OX438880.1, read on the forward strand.
CATTCACTTTTCACTGGTTTTAGCGGAATTTGTTGCATAAATTATAATTTCTTTAATTTACCTGCTGGAAAGTGATCTCCTTCCTAAAATATCGCAAATATGGATTATTTGGCGATTAATGTGAACGCTTTGAAAGCGGAATTAAGAAAAAGCGCAAAAATAGGCGGCCTCAAGAGCAACTATTTCAGAAGTTAGTTTGTTGATATCAAGATAGTTGTTTATAAATAATAAACCTTAATTAGATTCCAGATATAACACTTTGTTTCGGCGCCAATCGCCTTTGACAGCTATACCTCTGGACCTCACTCTACAGTGGCGCCAACTGGTGAGCAAAGAAACGGTAGTCCCCATTGCTGAACTCCCAGTATATAAACTTAGATTTACAATAATTGTAGTGAATTTTAATAAAACAAGTAAACTTCATTAAAAAAAAATTACTACGAAAATGCAACGATTTTAATGTCACCTTGTATATTACCTGTATTGTTTAAACATTTTTGTACCTAGAATTATTTCTGCTTTCATATTTTGATACCCGTAATGACTGCCAGCTTTTTTCTAAAAGTACCTCAATATACCGTTATTAGAGATGGGCAGCTTGAAAACTTTCTCGGAATCTACCCGGAATTTACCCGGGAATATTCCCAAAATGGGAATTAACCCGGAAATATTCCCGATTCAAGGGTAAATTGGTTTTGTAGCTCTTTTTACAGACAAACATACGGTTGGTCCTAACCAAAGAATAGAAAAAACATCATATAATCAAAAAAATATTAATCAACATTTTGTCGTTACCTAAGACTATGCAAAATGTTTCGTGAATCTTGAATTGTCATGCTCGGTATGACATAACATTGTAAAAACAACTTCGAATCAACAATAAACGTATATTGAAAACATAAAAAAGTACTTTACTTAGTTCTAATGCTATACTTAATTACTTAGTTGGCTTCGATATAATCATAACATCTTGTTTACTATAAATATATCAACATATATCATGATGTTGATTCATTCCTTAGCAAGCGAAACCTAGGCGCCGATTGTGGCACGGGATTTTTATCCACAAATCTTCATTACTTTTTGCATTTCTTGACATAGGGATTTACTAGTGTGACGGTGACTACTTGAGTAAAAAATCGTTTTATAAAAAGCATCCCACACAAAAACGAAGCCCACATCATGTAACCATTATGCATAACATCTTGGTATTGTTATTTTCAGTTTTTATTATAAAAATTTAAGATATAGGTTTAGGCGTCTCTGCGTTTCACAGCGTGTTACAAAATTAAAAGTCTAAATCAATATTTAAAAAATGATTTTATTGATAAATTAAAAAAGCACTGCCATGATGTTTACATAATACACCCATAACGTGGGCCTCGCTCTGCCGGTGGTCGAAAATGCACCGTGTATAGTTCAATATCTAAGTCAATATTGAGTAAAACAATAGCACAAGGTAAGTTTCGCAGGTAAAGTAAATGAACCAATCAAAAAACACCATGCGCCGCCGCTTTGTACTTGAATGATCCTATTAAATTTTCCTATTTCATAAAAGTTAAGTATAATTGAGTAGTAAAGAAGTAATAAATTTATTTGTAGGGTAAAATATTTGTTCAAATAAAAATTATTATTAGCAATCAAAAAAACCGTTTCGAAGCCCTTGAGAACAGCATTGACGTGGATGATCTATACAACATGATGGTGGATACTGTCCGCACGGTAGGGTCCAAGTAGTTTAAAACCCGCCGTCCCAAATCAAAGAAACTCTCCAGTAAGACTCTCCTACTCATGGATCAAAGATACGAAATAAGGCTACAGAACTCAGCGGATGCCCTTCGCTATCGGCAACTCAATAGACAGATATCTAAGTCTTTGACGAGCAACCTTCGCCAATTTAATACCCGACGTATTAAAGAGGTCATTGAGCAGAACAAAGGCTCCAAAGTGTTCGCCAGAGATCTGTCTATTGGGCAAAGCCAATTGACGAGGCTGAAAACTGAGACACGATAGCTAGAGGACAGCATCATTGCGTCAACACCTGAAACCCTGAGGGAGATTAAGAGTTTCTATGGACAGTTATATTCCACGAAAACACCTGTGGAACGCAAGGCTAAACACCTTAGAGCCAAGCTTACCCAACACTATTCTGAAGATATCCCGGACGTCAGCCTGTGTGAGATTAGAATGGCTCTCAAGCAGCTTAAAACAACAAGGCGGCGGGTGATGACGAAATCACAACAGTCCTTCAGAAGCTCTTTAATCATCCTCGAGGGCAAAACGCAAAAGGCATTCTGCAGAAGCGATGTGATGCTGTTCATCAAGGAGGGTGACAAAACTCTCTTGAAGAACTACAGACCCATCTCGCTTCTGAGCCATATCTATAAGTTGTTTTCGAGAGTCATTACGAATCGGCTCACTCCCAGGTTCGACGACTTACAAGCTCTCGTCGAACAAGCCGGGGTCCGAAAGAAGTACCATAGACCACATTCATACGCTGCGGCAAGTCCTACAGGAGACCGAAGAGTATAACTTGCCACTTTGCTTAGCGTTCGTGGCCTTTGATTTGATTGAGACTTGGGCAGTGCTGCAGTCTCACCAAAGGTGCCAAATAGTCTACAGGTACATCGAGGTGCTAAAGTGCTTATACCAAAACGCCACGATTTCGGTCCGATTACAGAACCAGAGCTCTAATCCGATCCAACTACAGCGAGGCGTGAGACAGGGAGACATTATTTCTCCGATACTGTTCACAGCTGCGTTGGAGGATATTTTCAAGCTACTGGACTGGAAAGGACGCGACATCAACATCAATTTTCTGTGTTCTCGAATGGCGACCGCGTACCAGACGATGTTCCGTGGGCAGGCCCCTACAAGGTGGACCGACGATCTGGTCAAAAGCGTGGGAAGCCGCTGGATGTGGACAGCAAAGAACCGATCGTTGTGGAGATCCTTGGGGGAGGCCTATGCTCAGTAGTCGGCCGGTCGTTCAGCTGCTATGTTAATTTTATGCTAAACTTGAATTGTGTTTTATATTTCTACTCCAACGCGCCAATATTAATAGCAGAATATGGCAATATGCTGATTTTTTTGATTTAAGATCCCAATTTTATTAATATATAATATATTTATTATTATTATTTTGTGTAAAACACATTTTATCTCTGTCAAATAATCAAAATTTAAGTCTCGACGTCTATATTAGGGACCAAAGAGTACAATTTAGACATAAAAAATAAATACCCGAATAAATTCCCATCGGGTAGATTCAATGGGAACATTCCCGGGTATTTTCCCATTTTGGGAATATTTCCGGGTAGAATCCCATCTCTAACCGTTATAGCTCTCCCCATGTGGACGTTTTTTAACAAAAGGTAGCCTATGTCCACGGACTATAATAAGGAATCGATTGATACCTCATTCACCACAATCGGCTCAGTACTTTAGCCGCAAATGTGGTACCCACATAAATACATACATACGTATATACATAGACAGCTAAAATCATTACTGTTGGGTTTGCTGTAGTCGGGTAAAAAGGCAACTATAAATGATAGAAATGTATGGCATTAAATTCTCCTAGCGAGCAATGACATTTATCTTTTAGTAAACATTTTTTTTAACTGTAAATAATAAAATATTCGAGGTTTAGGGTAACTTCTTCTTGGCACTTGCCTGCACTTGAATATTGAGACATGTAAAAGCGCCTTCTGGCCCCTAATTCTGCTAACCAAATCGTATCACAATCGTAATTGAATAGCAGGCTTTTGACAGTTTTAGTATGGGCTAAATGTCAAGATCGCCCAATTCAATCACAATTGAACTGCGATTAAAATAGCAGAATGAGGGCCCTGGCTCGTATTGGCAGATACTGATATTACTTAATTTACAAAAGTTCTTATTAACACGAATTCGTTTTATTTAACATAAATACATACAGACAGATATACCAAATACAATGATGGTCGAATGGTATTGAGATAACACTTACTAGGTATACATTCGGTTAGTTTTTTTTTTTCCGAAATCGCCATTATTTTTATTGTTGATACTTTTATACGAACAACTTATTTGTGTACATCCTACTAATATTACGAGTATAAACGAGAAAGTTTGTGTGGCTCTATGGATGTTTGTTACTCTTTAACACTAAAACGACTCAACGGATCTAAATGAAATTTGACACGGTATTAGTTTATTGGCTGGAATAATATATAGGCCACTTTTTATCTCGGGAAAAGGTTATCATGGTAGAATTTTATAACATAGTTTTAAATTAAAGAATCTACCTCACCCTGCCTGATTAACCTGTCGGGTTCATCTATGTTTTCAAACTATGCAGGAACCCATTATTTACTTTAAAATTTCATCCAAATCGGTACAGCCGCTCACCGATTTCGATGGGAGTCGGTGACATTCAGTACCTAACTAACTACATAACTACTACTTGTTAGCGGTTCATCCTGATTGATGAATGATGAAGTATTGAATTATATAAAATCTCAGTAATTTCGAGCGGTTTTAAGTAGGTACTATTTCGATGCACAAATGTCGTCATCTCAATTCAAAATTTAAAAGCAAAGGTTTCATAGTTATCAATTAGAATCACTAAACTAGGTTTCGCTTTACATTGCTAAATTTGCCTATATGTAATTACATGGTGTTTTTGTTGTTATCAAAATAAAATGTTATTTTTCAAAAAAAATACCACGTACTCATCCACCCCCTATTGTTCTTAATACTCGGAAGAACAATACGACTCAGAGTGAGACAAACGCAGTTGTGTCCAACGTTTTACTGTAAAATAAGCAACCTTATTCCTTCGCAATAAGGTTCATTATCTGTACATAATCCCATAACAATTCCCTTCCTTCTCCAGGTAATCTGGCCTGGACCATGGTTAGCTAAACGCGGAGTCTGGCAGTCAGTGTATCATTCGCTAGCGCCGTGAGCAGACGTCTCAAACAAATACTTATCTGATTCGCGACAGTGTTGTAAAATTGTGTCGGACTTTAAATATCGACGTTCAAAATTTGTGTGAGTGTTGTAAAATTGTGACAGTGACTTTAAAAAAAGACATTGCGGCAGTGTTGTTAAATAAAAACATTAACGTAGTTTTGAAACGTGGATCAGTGACATTGAACATCATCAAAATGATGGAACCAAACGCCTTCAGTTATCTGGAAAAAGCTCGATTACATGCTAACGAACATCGCTATAGCATAGCATTCGACTTCTACATAAAAGCGGCTCATCTGGATCCGCGAGTGAGGCAAGCCGTCGAATACGAATTCCGGGCGGTCCTGACCAAGTACAACCATCACCTGGCCTACGCTGAAGGTAACCGGGCCCAAATATTCAATAACTTCATCATAGCCATGACAGTTTACCCTGGCAATACTAACATACTCAGCGGTATCGGAAAATATCTCATGAAGAACGCACTCTACACCGAAGCGTTGTGTCATTTTGAGAAAGCGGTGCAAATTGACTCGAACTTGGTGGATTTGGAAAAGAATTTTGATTCGGCAAAAAGATTCCTGTTCCAACGAAACAACTTCAGATACTTGAACGACGAAAAACGCAAAGCGGCTTACCTTTTAACATCGCTAGCTTTAGAACCGAAACGCAACTCGGTGAGACAAACAGCAAAGAGTGATAACAATGACAGCAAAAAGTTTGCCAGTGTATCCGATCGCATCATAGGTAAGGGTAACATCCATGACTTACTGAAGCTGAACAATGAAAAGGGGTACCTAGAAATAAGCGATTTATTCAACGGTAATACGCTGTTTATGATGAACAGGTTTGGCCCGGGACTCTTTAAAGACAAAATATTAGATACCCTTCAAAAAACGTACGAAGACAATCTACTTGAGGACAGACGAGTGACGCCTAGCAGCGCGGAGTACTTCATAGTGGGAGCGAAATGCGATCGTGTAAACTCCAGATTCCAGCTAAGCACAGACGCGAAAGAACTCCTCAAAATCCCAGATTACATAGTTCACGTTCACTACAAGGGCGAGGCATTCCATGGGAAAGACATTCCAACCTATAAAGATCTAGAATACGTGACAGGAAATCAAGAGCTCTTCAAAATAGACTTCAATAATTATTGCGATGTAGTGGAAAAAAATAAGGGCACTACACCATACACTGCTATCCTTAAAGCAAATAAAGACACCGAAATCAACGTTCTAGTGGGTTGGTTCAATCTGCATTTGATGGAAGGCGTGACTTTATCTACCGACCCACAATCGGCCGACCGGACAGACGCGTGGCCGCAGGCGGTGTTTTTTGATTTTATTCCTAGACCTGTCAAAGAAAACGAGAACGTTTCTATCCAGTTTATGATCGAGGGAGAGCTGAAACTGTTGTCCGATGCGAAACGAACTATCACGAGGTTGTCCGCTTCGATCATCGCGTTTCTGAACGACTCATTGTACGTGCACGCTCTCATGGCCTACTTAAGCTTCGCCACTGTTTACCTGGCGCAGATATGCCAACTCTCCGAGATTGACATTGCGGACATGTGCCCTTTCCCGATCTTCGGAATGTTTATGCTGATGCGCGGAGCTCGCTCGCTGGTGTGCTACGCGCGCTACCGTTACGATAAGGAGTTCATCGAGCGTGTGTTTCAAGAAAATAACATCCCGCTGTCGAAGGTAACAATATTGACGCCGACGCAGTGGAACTTCTTCGATAAAGAGTACCATCTTATAATGTACAACGCGCTGGCTTTGAGCGGCGACATCGACTCGCAGTTGTGCCAAGTGATTTACCATTTGCGGTATTCACATTTGGTAGACGGCGGGCTAACGATGCCGGCGAATGTGAATCTTATCGGGCAGCTAATTAGTAGTGACCATCTCGACACTCTGAACAAGGTAAAGGAGGACGGTCCGATGTCACCTTTGGCGCCACACTTGAACATGTTTCAGGCTTTGCAGGCTCACGGTGTGGATCCGTTTCGTTTGGAGTACGAGGCGTTATCTGATCCTACTCTCATTTCGACTAATTGTCTTCATATGGAGCCTGATACCATAACGGTGCCGGTGACAAAAGACGGCAAGTGTAACGCGATTCTTTGCTGGTACGAGATCAATTTGGTCGAAAACGATCGTGAAATCTCTACCTTTAGGCGGAACAGTTTTGTAGACACTACAGCTTTCCTAGTAAAACAGCCTGTTAAGTTGCATTGTGGGGACACGGTCAGTGTAATTAGATGTGTGGACAATAATGGATCGTTTAAACTAACAGTCGACCTGGATATTTTGTGATTTTAGGTGAATTAGAAGACTAAGACTAATTTGTATAGTTTTTATTTTATCTAGACTGATCTAGATGTGGTACAAAGCATAATTGAAGGTCATTTTATGGAAAAAGGCTCCTTATGCAAGTAGACCTAAGGGCTAAATCTTAAATCGAGTATGTAGAACATAGCACTATTGTTATTATTATTTTCAATTGGATAAGAATATTGTTGAAATGTTTAAATAATATCACTATATAATAGTCCTAATAATATAGCTTGATTAGAATGACAGTTCTCACTGAAAGAGACGACGTAACTTTGTACCAGCGTCACACAAGTGAAACACATCTGCGAACGAAAAAATATTGATCACTGGCATGTTAAGAATATTTTTTTATGCATTGCTGTACATATTTATCAATTTGAACATATAAAATAGCTCTTTAAAGTTAAAAACATTAAAATAATCCAGTCACAAAAATTACACCTAACTTTAAAAGATGTTTTTACAAGGTTACGTCATTATTCATAATCGCTAGTGATGACGTAAAATGGACAAATCGAAATCGACAGACTAACAATATTTAAAAATCAAACTAATGTAGCCTAAAAGTTACAAATGATTTATAGAGCATTTGGTTGATGCTAAGAACATCAAACTGCAATTAATAATAGTTTACGAAATTTTTTCAATTAGATTATTATGCGATAAAAAAAATCTAATTGATTTTCATGATCGTTCCAATTATTTTGATAATGATCACCATACTGACTTACCGTTCAATCTTAATATATCCAATTTTTATTTTATTCGCCATAACTGTTTTTTTTTTCATTTGACCAGTCGAGTTAGTCCCATCACCACAGTTTGACAAGTGTCATTCAAGCTATATTTTAAGGACTATAGAATGTATTGTATTGTATATGTGTGCCTTATACCTCATTGATGTAATTTGGGAAATAATATTTCGTTACTATGAATTCGTACACCAACCAAAGCATACAAGTATTATGTTTTAAAAAATATGTCCACACTAGTCCTTCAATATTGTCCCGTCATGAATATTATGAATAATTTCTTAATAAGAATATTGTTAGAAATCGTATTATAATTTATTGTGTTCTAAATATTTCTCGGATTCATTCGAGATAAATTGATAGTGTTAAGTCTTTATGAAGTCTTATTTGGTTTTTATGATATACGAGTTAAAAATAGTATGTTATTAGCAGTTAATGAAATGAATAAAATTGTTAAGCATTTAAATTTAATTGTTCATTGAATTCAGTTTTAGAACATGTGCCACAATTTCGCAAACCCATATGAAACTACAGATTTTTAAGACTATCTAGCGATCACAAAACAATTCGGGACGTCTGAAGTACCTAAAATTTGGGCAAGATGTACTTACCAAATCAATTTACTTTGAAATTTGTTAAGATTTATAAAAGTGCTTTGGAGATATCTTTTAAAAACTATAACTACATTACATTAATTTAGTATAAGCTTTAGATTTAAAGAAAAATAACAATTACAAGCGTTTAAGGTTAATAATTACTATAATGAAGTATTTCAGTAATACAAATGTGTGACAATTTTATGGTGTATTATTTTTGAACTCCCTTTCACTTTCTATTACACATTACTTCCAGCATTAAGCCGTGTAATGATAATGACAGACAACTGTCAACGGCAACGCCAATACTCTACCTCTCTCTCTTTCTCTTACGCACTCATACTCTCTCTCTCTCAAGCTTTGTACTGACGATACAAACACATTATTTGTTTTACCTAGTTATACTCTTGTTTCTACCCATAAAGGATTTATTCTATATCCTACTAATTATTTATTCTGACAATGACTACCTAAAAATTTTCCGTCTTACGTCAAGAGACACTAAAGTGTACGCCAACTGATGAAAAATTGATCTTAATAATTTTATTCAAGCATCCTCGAGCAATGTCTCTGGTATTTAGTACACGGGCAGAATCTTAATCTTTTTTTTATATGAGGTAATTTTAAAATAACAGACTAGCTAAATAACTTAGAAGATAGTTTGAATTTTCATCATGTGTGCGTGTGTTCGAGTATTGTCTCAATCCATGACAGTTTAGGTGTAATTTTTGTATTAGACTGTGTATCTTATTTTGTTTTTGTTCGGTACTAGCGACAGACGTTGTTCTGTCTTAAATACCTATTGATTACGAAATGGTTTATTAAAAAAAAATGTTACCAATCATTTATTATTAATATGCTTTATGGCGGGTATATAAATAATTGTTGGTATTCCGACTCCGTAACAGGCGATATACGGGCCATGTGCCAAAGTCAGTTTTTAACCCCTATTTGACGATCTGCAGCACGCATTCTGTAAATGTTAAATGTCAAACGCCATGCATTAAAAAGTTTAAATCGTCAAAAGCGATAAGGTTACATATTAAATAAATTAGTATGGCGATGAAGTTTTCTTAAATTTTCTAATTTTCCGCTCAATTTTCTTAATTTTTTCTTTCATAAGAACATTCTTCAGACAATAACAAACAAAACAAAAAAACTGTTTCAAGTTTCACTAGTTTTCAAACGCCGAACTGATGCAAAAACCCGTTTGTGCATATTCCGTATAGAAACAGCGTTGCCAAATTACTTAAGTACACTTTAATCTAACGAGAGTTACTTTAAAATTTGGTATGTGTAGTAAAGTCATATATCAGTTTTGAAAAGTATGTCCAGTGACACATGTCAGATTAAATTTTTCGAATCCCTTTTATTTTTTAATCTGTGTGTAGCACATAGCAGGATTTTTGGAGTTGGGTCGGGGGTTTCAACGCTCGCATTGCACAGCTTGCCAGACTGGGGGTGATTCCTGGTGTACAGGATCACCCATATTTTATGCCTAAGCGGGCCTCAGGCATAAAGTATGGGCATAGGCCGTACGTAGGCGGTGCATGGAGGGCATCCTAAGGGAAACCCATACACTGCCAACATACGTCGCAAGGTACACCGCAGGTCTTTGTAGTGGGTATGCTTGTCGGGCACCGACAAGAGAGTTCCACATAACCTACTGCTGCCCCTGAAGCAGTAGGTATGCGAAATGCATTTTTTCCTGCGTAAACAAAACAATTAAAGCGAGAGTGTGGTGCAAGCGGCGCTAATTTAGCCAAAACCGTAGGTAGTTCTACTGTACGTGACTTAGCGAACAACGAGGTCTTAAGCCCTGCTGCGAGCGTGTTAAGTTGGCGCAATCAGTCTCACATGGACGGTGGCGAGCGTAACTGCAAAATTTTGCAGGAGGGATCGGTGTTAAACGCGGGCAGCATTTTTGACGCGTCTTGCTCCACAACTCGATCTAGGTCTGACTTGTAAGGGATCGTAAAGCGCTAGAAGAGATTCGGCCTAATCTGTAGGTGCGCCTAAAAACCTACTCCCAAGAAGTATATTATAGGGGAACGCGGAAGTGGCAGGCCATCTACCAGAGGGACCAACGCTTCGAAAATGGATGCAAGAGAACTACTTAAAAACGAGCCTAAGAAGGAGCAAAAAGATGAGGTGGAGTAGGAGGCCATGGTGTAGACTGTGGTCCCGCAAACTTAACCAAATAAAGGAGAGGGCTAAGCTTCAATCCCAAGAGCTAACAGTGCAAGAGCTGGTGCGAGCCATCCGCACCAGCACTGATAACATTATTCACTGCGCTGGGCGAAGTGGGAAAATCTCAGGAGTATTCGAGAGGAACTTTAAGGATGCTGCAGCTGTTGTCACGGCATTTGTTGAAATACTGGTGGCGAGATCAAAAGATGAGGAAATCCAACGCCTCAAAGCTGCTAACACGAGGTTAACAGAGGAGCTCCAAGAGCTAAAGTAACAAATGGAAATCCTTAAACAGCAACAGCAAAATTGACGAACCCATGCTTCCTACTCCTTCCTTGACGTAGGGTCTGTACCCTATCAGAACGCGAAGAAATAGAGCGCAGCTTAATGGCCAAATGTGGTGCCATGATGAATGCTCGGTTCTGCGGTATTAACGATCGGCTCCTACCGGCTGAACGGCTTATCTCATTAGCCATTGGCCGCAAACGAGATGAAGAGTTGGCAGGTGCAACATCACTACCATCTACGGCAGAAGCACTGTCCTCCGCGCCAAACAAGACGGTAGCTTCCCCTAAACCGGCTACTTCGAAAGATAATACAAAATCGATCCAGAAAGCAGGGCCGACGCCGAAAGCAACTAAGGCTATCGATGCTCAGCCAATAGCCACGACATCACTGACAAACAGAGGGAGCCACGGAGCCCAGGCTCCAACGACGAAAGTTCCGATACCTCCACCAGGCAGGGTTTGAAGCAGACGGCGACGAGTGCCTAGTGTGCCTACTGAAACCGAGCTCGGCCACCATTCGGTACCACTTCCACCCATGGAGGAAAGGTAGACTACGGTGTTCAAGTGGGGATCATCATATCAGCCGAACGACGCCCACTGCTGGGCATATTCCTAACCCAAGGATCTCCACAACGATCGGTCCTGTGCTGTCCACATCCAGCGGCTTCCCGCGACCTTGACCAGATCGTCGGTCCACCTTGTAGGGGGCCTGCCCACGGAACGTCGTCCGGTACGCGGTCGCCATTCGAGAGCCCCAACGGCCATCGGTTCTCCGCGCTATGTGTCCCGCCCACTGCCACTTCAACGATGCAATCCTTCGAGCGATGTCGGTAGTTTTAGTTCTCCTGCGGATCTCATCATTTCTGATTCGATCGAGTAGGGAAATAACAAGCATCGCTCTCTCCATTGCTTGCTGGGTGATCTTGAGCCTTCTTATGAGACCCATAGTAAACGACCACGTCTCACTACCATAGTCATTACTGGCAACACACACTGGTCAAAGACTTTCGTCTTGAGACACTGAGGTATTTCGGACGCGAATATATGCCGGAGCTTCCCGAATGCTGCCCATCCGAGCTGGATTCGACGAGAGATCTCTTTCTCGAAGTTGGACTTACCTAACTGGACCATCTGTCCCAGGTAAACATAGTGGTCAACAACTTCGAGTGCAATGTTCCCAACGTTAACTGGAGCGGGTGCAACATGGGCATTTAACATGATTTTCGTCTTGTCCATGTTCATCCTAAGACCCACTTTTTGAGAAGCATTACCGAGATCTTCGAGCATAATGTTCAGGTCTTCCAAGGTCTTAGCCATAAGAACTACATCATCGGCAAATCGCAGGTGCGTTAGGTATTTGCGATTGATGTTGATGCCGCGTCCTTTCCAGTCCAGAAGCCTGAAAATATCCTCCAAAGCAGCTGTGAACAGTTTTGGAGAAATAACGTCTCCCTGTCTCACGCCTCGCTGTAGTTGGATCGGATTAGAGCTCTGGTTCTGTAATCGGACTGATATGGTGGCGTTTTGGTATAAGTACTTTAGCACCTTGATGTACCTGTAGTCTATTTGGCACCTTTGGAGAGACTGCAGCACTGCCCAGGTCTCAATCGAATCAAAGGCTTTCTCATAGTCCACGAACGCTAAGCCAAGTGGCAAGTTATACTCTTCGGTTTTCTGTATAACTTGCCGCAGCGTATGAATGTGGTCTATGGTACTATAGCCTTTTCGGAACCCGGCTTGTTCGGGAGGTTGGAATTTGTCGAACCTGCGAATGAGACGATTCGTAATGACTCTCGAAAACAACTTATAGATATAGCTCAGAAGCGAGATGGGTCTGTAGTTCTTCAAGAGAGTTTTGTCACCCTTCTTGAAGAACAGCATCACATCGCCTCTGCCCCATGCCTTTGGCGTTTTGCCCTCGAGGATGACAGAATTAAAGAGCTTCTGGAGAACCTCAAGTATCGGCTTACCGCCCGCTCTAAGAAGCTCTGTTGTGATTCCGTCATCACCCGCCGCCTTGTTGTTTTAAAGCTGCATGAGAGCCATTCTAATCTCGCACAGGCTGACGTCCGGGATATCTTCAGAATAGTGTCGGGTAAGCTTGGCTTTAGGGTCTTTAGCCTTGCTTTCAATAGTTGTTTGCGTGGAATATAACTGTCCATAGAAACTCTCAATCTCCCTCAGGATTCCGGGCTGATCCAGGTCCATTTGCGGCTTACGGGCTTCTTGAAGAAGGAGTTCATCATAAAGAGGTTCTCCCTTTGCATGAAGTCTGCCAGCATCTGGCCCCTTTTGTTACGTTGCCCAAATCCAAATTTGCCCATTCTCAACTCATCACCGCAACGTTGCCCCAACTTCGCATTGAAATCCCCCATCACAACCGTGTAGTGGGTTTTAAAGCAATGCATGGCTTTATAGATCTCCTCATACATAGCCTCCACTTCGACATCGTCGTGTTGACAAGGGACTTGTGGACGATGAACCCGACACCACCTAGGGACTGTTGGTTGCCCTCCCGGTAGTATAGTAAGTTACCGGATTGCAGGGTTATCGAGTCCTCCCCCTCTCTTCGGACTTCAGATAGCCCAATGATATCCCAATGTAACTTACCAATTGCCTCTTCCAACTCTACGAGCTTCGCGTCGAGCCTCAGTGTGCGCGTGATATGTTGTCAGGTCGAGTCGTCGTTGATGGCAGCCGGATCTTACCCGGGGATTCTTAGCACCCCCTGCCCCGCCGTTACCATAGCCGCTGCCATAACTAGGACTAGCGGGGCCGCCGGGGACTGGGGGCCGTTTTATTTGCGGTGTTTTCATATGGGAGGGTTTGCCATAGTCGCCACGCTTGGCAGGCGGGTTGGCGATCGCAGTATGGCCTGCTGTTGTGAGGAGACGCTGCTGCCCATCTCCTGATGGCAGTTTTCCCTCTGTCGGCTCTTACGACACCCACGGGAAGAGAGGGGGTAGTGCTATTCTTTTTATGTGCCGGCACTACAACGGTCAGTCTACCATCTATGGTAAACAAAAATACATGTAGACCTATTATAGGAAAGGAAATAATTTCCTGAGATTACGTTGTGAAATTAATGTAGGATGTTCTATGGTACCTACATAATTACCTTATTTAATAAGGAGAGCGCCATGTAGAATTAAACAAACTAATAAAAATATTTAAAATTGCTTTAGTGTTTTCCTAACTTAGGTATCTCGAGGAATGAATATTTATAACTGAATAAAACAGTTGGATTATTGTGTCTTTGCACATTTTACTAATGTTAATTTTATGTTTAAGCACATAACTGCAGTGGAAATTAAAAACTGAACCATTACAATACTTCTATGTGATACATTTTGCACATACGCTAATATGCAGGAACAAACTTTAGGCACACCAAATATGATATGTGCACAAAAATTAAAAAAAAAATTATAGAGACTAAGGCTTTGTTTCGTAGTTAATAAATGGTACACTATCTAAAGCGTTGTATTTTTCTCTATCATATAACATATTTATGATTTTAAAACTCAAAACATTTCACGAGAAAAACAGTTTTTTGTTCCTCCTGAAAAGTTGTCATTTTACACATACCAGGATTGGCAGGCGCACCGACGATACACTCACGCCTTTTTCCCGGAGGGGTAGGCAGAGACCACATCTTTTCACTTGCTACGATCCTTACAGACTACTTTCGCTTCATCCACATTCATTAATCTTTTCATACACGTTCGCCGGTTTAGGGTACTCTTGACCTGACCTTTCTTTAGAACTTCCCCGATTTGATCAAGATAAGTTCGTCGAGGCCTTCCCCTTCCAACATTTCCATTCATACTCGCCATATATATCTTTTTTTTTTTATATCTTTTTAGTCAACCTGCTTTCATTCATCCTCTCAACATGTCCAAACCATTTAAGCATTCCTTTTTCAATACTGGTCACTACATCCTCTTTTACACCACATCGATCCCTTATCACACTATTTTTAATCCTATCACTCAGATTGACTCCAATCATACTTCTTAACGCTCTCATTTCCACTGCATTTACTCTGCTTTCGTGTTTTCTCTGCCACACCCAGCTTTCACTCCCATACATCAGTGTTGGAACCAACACCCCTCCATGCAAAGCCAGGCGGGCCTTTTCGGACACCTTCTGTCTGCTCATAAAAGCGTGCAACGCTCCATTCATGTTTTTGTTTTTCAGGGTGTTTCCTATGTACATATTAGAAGTATGTATTTACAAAAACAAAAGTATATAAGTAAGTTTATCGGTTGTCTAGTACCCCATACGACAGGGTACTTAATAGTACCTTAATTTGGGACTAGATGGCTCAGTGTGGCCCAGTGAGGCATGTCTAAAATATTTATTATTATTATTATTATTCACCATGTTGCCGGCATTTACGATCTGCATAGTTTAGCTACCTGTCGTTCAACGCTTCCAGTAGCTCCTGCGCCGTGGCCGGGGGCCGGGCGCCGCCCAGGGGCCGCAGGTGCGAGGCGGGCAGGTGGGCAGGGGCGGCCGGCAGCGCGAACGGGTTCAACTCCGCTAGGCCGTCTCCTGATACAAATATTATACTATTATTGTTGACATGAACGATGAAACACAAATGATTCGAAGGCAATATTCCTATTACACTACAATAATGGAACCGGCCAAGTGCGAAGGGCCAAAAAAACGGGTTTGTTGTATGGGAGCCCCCCTTAAATATTTATTTTATTTTGTGTTTAGTATTTGTTGTTATTGCGGCAACAGAAATACATAATTTGTGAAAATTTTAACTGTCTAATAAACACAGTAAGTCAGTGTCGTGACCATTATGAGAATAATTGTAACAATCATGAAAATCAATTAGAAAATTTTTATCGCATAAAGAATCTATTATAATTTGAATTTTTTTCGTCAACTATTAATATTGCAATTTGATGTTCTAAGCATCAACTAATGCTCATTAAATCATTTGTAACATTTATGTTACATAAATTCGATTTTGGAATTCTGTTAGTCTGTCGATTTCGATTTGTCGATTTTACCTTATCACTAGCTATTATGAAAAATTACGTAACCTTGTAAAGACGTCTTTTCAAGTTAGGTGTAATTTTTGTGACTGGATTATTTTAATGATTTTAGCTTTAAATATCTATTTTATATAATTAAATTGATTAATATGTACAGCAATGTATAAAAAAAAATCTTAACATGCCAGTTACCAATATTTTTTGTGTGCAAATGTGTTTCACTTGTGTGACGCTGGTACAAAGTTACGTCGTCTCTTTCAGTGAGAACTGTCATTCTAATCAAGCTATATTTTAAGGACTATAGCTATCGCGTTCGCGGCTCTTGAGATACAGCCTGGTGACAGACAAACGGACAGACAGACAGACAGCAAAGTCTTAGTAATAGGGTCCCGTTTTTACCCTTTCGAAAAACCCAAATTAATGTAACTATTTATACATTAGATACTTTTATCCTGCCTTTAACTAAATAGTTAAATCATCATTGACCGATTTAAAGCTAAGGGTAGAGTTCATGAACAGACGGTTAAAATTTAAACAGCGTTTAAAATATTATTTGACATATTTTGTATGGGAATTGTGTCAAATTAATCGTCAATCTATGTTTACCGGCTGTTTAAATATTGGTGAACTCGGGTCTAAGGCTTCAATCAATCAATCAATCAACAGCCATTGTTCTTCCACTGCTGAACGAAGGCCTCCTTCAAGTCACGCCACAATTGTCTATCCTGGGCTTCCCCCATCCAGCCGCTGCCAACAGTTCTCCTAAGGTCATCAGTCCATCGAGTCGCAGGGCGTCCTACATTACGGCTCAGCTAAGGCTTAAGTGTTAGAAATACAATAAAGCGATTAATTCCTGACCTGCTATATCCGCGATGGCGGGCATGGCCTTCT
The DNA here is from genome assembly GCA_949315895.1 of Anania crocealis. Taxonomy (NCBI): domain Eukaryota; kingdom Metazoa; phylum Arthropoda; class Insecta; order Lepidoptera; family Crambidae; genus Anania; species Anania crocealis. The sequence goes on from OX438880.1 coordinate 5,854,992, forward strand.
GCAGCTGCTGGTCCGCCCACTCCTCGGCCTCGCTGTCCAGCTCCTCGTTGCTGGGCGCCGCCGCCGTCCCACCTGTGGGCACACAACACTACAGTATTGTACATCGTTCAGAATTTATTTTTCATTTTCATATGCAAGGTTAAACACAACATTGAGAAAGGCAAGAGGGATTGGAAGGAATTAAATAACCTTGGAATTTTACTGCAATTTTAATTACATATACGTAGTAATAGCTGTTAGCTATTAGCATCGAATACGTATAAAAAAAAAAAGAGATACCGATGTTCGTCCTATACAAAAACTTGTTGTGTGAATCACAATTACATTGTATTGAAATTAAAGATATATTTACGGATTTAGTACGCGTTTATTTTTTATTTAACCCGACGTTGAAATATGTTTAAAACTACCGCCTCTAATTAAAGGTTTCGAAACGTCGAGTTAATTTAAAAATAAACGCGTATTCAATCCGTAAATGTACGTGTTCGCGTAAACCCAACAAAACAGTAAATTACATTGTAGGTACTCACTTTAAGACATGACTGGCCAGTAATCTAGACCTTACCATTATCTACATTTTCAAAGCCTTGCATTGAGATGATTCCGCATTTAGTAAGCGTGGTTATCAATGACCCATCATTGCTGTAGGAGCTTGAATTCAATGATGAAGGCTTTTGGCCTGCAGTGGGATGATTACAGGCCGTTATTTTTATACAAGTCACACTCACGTTTCGGCTTGTCACTGGGCAGCTCCAGGCCCCTGACCTGTATGCGTCCGTCTTCATCGTCATCGTCGCCGGAGCCGTCGTCGCGAACGAGCCGCGACCCGGCAGGCGTTTCCGAAGGCACCGGAACGAAATCGCCCAGTTCTCGAGCCTGTAAGTGTAAACATCCGATGTAGCTTACATCCTGTCGGTATTAACTAGCATAGACTTTGTATAGCGCATATAAAAGACATAGAAATCTATTGGAAATGCGTTGAGAAGTCATTTTCGTGCGAGTTGAAAGGTTATTGTCTATACCATGAGTTTAGAATTGAGATTGTGGAGTATTTTTAAAATCTTTATTTTGCACTATAGTAATTAAATTGACAAAAACGTTTTAAAATCCTATTAAATGTATTCTGCAAACATTTAATTAAAAATTAATAAAAGGTGTTCAAGTTGTTGGTACCTACAGACTTTTCATTACATTTACAATTTTTATTTTTCCTAAAAATTGACAAAAAAATGCCACCCCTAAGTGGTAGGGATGGTTCTACACTACGAGTAATTAAAAATGGGCCCAAATAACAATTAACAACGACCGTCATGCTCACGTTTTTTTTTTTTTTTGTATGTATTGAAACGAATACAACATTAGTTTTCTTACCGAGCAGCTCTTATCTTGATACCAGATGACTTCAGTTACACCAAGCCTCGATGCGACCATAAATTTTAATATGAGGACTTACAAAACCAGCCACCTAAAAAGCGTATTATCAGAGTTGTGCATGCGGTCCAATTGGAATGTCCGCCTGAATATAGTTTTGAGTTTTCAATTCGTATTATTTATTATTATATTCCTGCGTCAAAGATTCGTATGGAGAAATCTGCAGCATTTGAAGTGTTGCCGAACTGTCGAAATTTCTATTATCGGTAGTATCGATGACACAAATACGGCAATAGGTGTAAGGCGTATGGTGTATTACATTTTAATGACGTATTCTTACTGCTTCAGCTAATGTCAGTAATGAAGTCAATGCAATATATATGCAAGAGCGCTGTCACCAAGTACAAGCATTTTATGTTGTTTACCAGGGCTTGAAGTAGGTACTATTTTTTTTTAAATTGTTACAGCTGCTTGATACGTTTACAATCAAAAAGAATGACGACATTGTCTAAAAGTCATCAAATACTTTACCGGTATTTCTATCGTTAAAGTTGAAGTCGATACTGTCACAATATCAAGATCTTAAAAGGAGGGGTAAGTAAGCTCAGGCAAGTCAATTGTTTTACCAACTCAAAATGCAGAGACATTGCATTTTGAGGTAATCAAATCGAAATAATACAAACGAAGAGTTTCAAATTTTAATTAATAAAATAGATAGATAAATTTAATAGGTTCCTTTTGTTATCTATTTCTGAGATAATAATATACTTATTTTTATATTTTGATTGCTAAGTTTTGGAAGATATAATTTGATATAGGAAGTATCAACTTATTAGACCTGTTTTGTCTAATTGATTGTTGATTGTTACTTAGTTAGTTGGACTTAAATTTTCCGCACGTAGGCTTAACCCTTTGACGATCGGATATTCTAGACACAATAAAAATCAATTGTTATCGTACCAACCGGTTGTCTCTTGGGGTTAGGCATAACGGATAGTTATCTTTGTAGGGGATGTCTAATTGAGGAGGAAACACCGGAGCATGTGATAGCACAGTGTAACAGCGTAAGTACACAACGGACAGAATTCAAAGAGGCACGCAAAGATATACGAGGCCTAGTGAGTTTCTGTCTAACTGATATAAAGAACAATCATATTATTGTTTATATTTACAAGCACCCAGTCGATTATCTTTGGCAACACTATTCCCAACAACCATTCCTCACAGACCACATGCATCGCTCTGAAACCCAGCCCTAGACTTATCTTCAAACTCAAAGAAGGACATCCCGGTGCGGCTCGCCTTAGTCCCTCACCTCTCATACCTGCTGTCGGGTCTTCCGCGCCGCGTGTATGAGCGCGGCGTCCGGAATGTGCCCGGGCGCGACCGCCAGCGCGGCCCGGACGTTCTCCGCGCGGTACTTGTGGAAGCCGCGAGAGTCCTCCTCCTCTTCCGGGCTGTCGGACACGTCGCCCGCCCCGTCTGCGGCCAACGCCTCCCGCCCGGACAAGATCAGACCCTCTAAAGTGACTTTCTTCTTCGATTTCGCCGTCTGGATGTCAGGATTGGGGGGCGCGTCATCCTGCGTGTCGAGAGATTAATAACGGAAGTTAAATTTTGGTAATATTTATAAAACGTACGTAACTTGGAGACACACAGTACAGTACAATACTTGAAGATTAATCTAACTGTTAATGCACCTCATCGATAGTCGGTATAGATAGATGTGACTGGTAAAAATGCTGGAAAAGTTCTGTCAAATTATAAAACATTAAATACTTTTACTTTGTAAGATACAAAGTAACTATCTCTACAAATTGTTTTTTTAGGATATGTATGAAAACTGTTTTTTTCATAAATTTAATTTGTTAAAAAGTTATAGTAAGTAAACATTTCAACAAAGTGTTATGTTAAAAATAACAATACATTTTGCATGCATATTAAAATATGAACTACAATTTTAAACACACATACAAAGAAATTGGTGACGAAATCATAACAGTTTAATTATTGTATTAAAACTACATCAAATACTTTTGAAGCATTATTACCTCATTAACATTATTGTCATATTTATTATTATCACCATCAGGGACTCGCCGCCTCTCCTTCTCCCTACGTTTAGCGAGCCGTTTGCTTTGCGATGACTTCTTCACTTTAAATACCTCAGATTCTTCTTCCTCTGCAATTTGTGAATGAAACTTAACATGTATTGAGTTTTTTAGTAGTTATAAAAATATAAAATAAAGTTTTTTTGTGGTAGGGCTGCCACTGGGCAAGTTATGGCAAGCCCTTTTTAAATCATCATTATCACTTAAACAGTATTGTAAGTTTATTTTAATTACAGTAATACACTCATTTGTACACAAATAAATAGTAATTTTGTTAAAGAAGTATAAAGTTTTTTTAATTTTATTTCTTTACAAACAAATAAATAACACAGTATAAGTATAAATATAATTCTAGAACCTAAAAAGAAATAAAAATAATAAACAAATTAGGTTTTTTGATAGTCTATTGCAAATATTTTATTAATTTTGTTGTGTTTTTGTTATACATTTTGTGACCAGTATCATAATAAAACATAAAAATATATTTCCTAAAAAATGCAGCTAGGCCTCAGCCTTATGCAGGCTCTATCCAACTAGGCTCTATATTCACAGGACTTTTCAAACAAAAATAACAGAAAACAATAATCATAATATGGATTTGGTAAACCAGTTATAAAAAAAAAAAATTAATGTAGTAATTTTTAAGAGAAAAATTAAAAATTTTTCATAGGAATAGAATAAAATAATCTGTAAATTTTAATCAAATCTTCGATTAAGTCTCTCTTCACCTAACAAGGGCGAAAAACACATTGTTTTCATACCGAAATAATCTACCCAAAAACAGCAAGTAGATAATTGACAAAAGTATTCATTATATGAAATGATTTCATTTGACCAGTAATTGGTCAGAGGGTATCCTTAATTCTTAAAGGTTGATTAATATTTTCTTGTGACTCAAAGAGAAAATAACTGCATAGATTATTAAATGAGTGCGCCAAGCTTAGTCAACGGTTTCTTTTAGAGGTTACCTTCATCAGCAAAACTCAAAAGAGACTTGACTTTAATCGGTTTATTCTCCTTTTTCTCTTGGCTAATAACCGGCGGCGGCGGGGGCTCTGGCTCACCCTCGTCCAGATCGTCAGCACAAAACATGCGCCTTTGTATCTTTTTGGGCTTACGAAACAACGACATTTTTATCACGATACACCGACTTGCTTAGACAAAAAATAGATGTTTTATTAAATAATTTCAATACAGACTTCTAGACCTAGAAGTATATAGTCAATTATTACATTACAACTACGGGAAAAATTGCTAAAACGAAACATTAAAATATTAAAATATTTCACTCAAATGACAGCTCAGAGCGTCTTATAAAACTCTCTCTACGGTTTTTTTTCGGAAAATCGGACAGCTGCTCACGCTCAAACGTAGGAATGTGAAAAGCTAATCGATTATGTAAATAATCGATTAAAAATCAATTGTATTAAAGTAAAAATCGATTTTAATACGTGATGTTTTTTAAATTAATAATCGATTAATAATAGATTTTTTATAATCATGCAATAAATGCACCCCGACATTACGTTTGGTCTTCTGGCTCGGAGCCCGGAACACGAACTGCCAAAGAATACTATAATAGCTCCTTAATATTACATTAACACCATCTGTGCATCTATGATTAGAGATGGCCGTTTAAACGAAAAGCGCTTAAATAAGTCTGCTTATTTAAAAAAGCCCTTAAGCATGCTTTTCAAAATAAGCTTAAAACGTTTAATGCTTTTTTACGCGTGATACTTCGCGCATATAGAAAAGGGAAACAGCGCCTTCTACATTGTGTAAAACAAGTTAGCGGTGCTAGTCCTAAGACGGCGGGGCCCACACGTCAAATCAAATGTACAGAGTTTTTGTTAGATGTCGTCCATTCCATTGTTGTGTACCTTACGACTAACGTTTTAAAGGCGTAATTTAAACTAAATCGGTGCAATGATAAAATAGGTAGTGCGAAAAAGCGTTTGTCGTTTAAAAAAGCCGAAGCTTAGTACGCTTTTTGCTGTCGCAAAGTAAGTGTATGTTTGCGTGTGATTTTGGTTTTTTTTGGGTAAATTGGCGTGAATTTGACTTTTTAACTACACTAACACAAGAGTATGATACTCTTGGCTTAGTGCTGTAAATAAATTTAAATTTCTGTATACTTATAAATATTTAGGTAGGTTATTAAACTATTAGTGTAAATACATAATTATGCCGCAAAGTAATGCGGTAATATGGACCGTACCTTAGACCAAATCATATTTTTTTTCCACCATACAAATTCTTTTTAAATAGAATCATGACTTCATGAGTCTACAATGGGGACTACCGTTTCTTTGCTCACCAGTTGACGCCACTGTAGACTGAGGGCCGGAAGTATAGCTGTCAAAGGCGATTGGCGCCGAAACAAAGTGTTATATCTTGAATCTAATTAAGGTTATATTGTTTATAAATAACTATCTTGATATCGGCAAACTAACTTCTAAAATAGTTGCTCTTGAGGCCGCCTGTTTTTGCGCTTTTTCTTAATTTTGCTTTTAAAGCGTTCACATTAATCGCCAAATAATCCATTTTTGCGATATTTTACGAAGGAGATCACTTTCCAGCAGGTAAATTTAAGAAATTATAATTTATGCAACAAAGTCCGCAAAAACCAGTACAAAGTGAATGATATTGGACCTCACGCGACACTAGCGCCTCTAGTGGCAAATTCACTAGCGATAGCCCCCATTCTACCTCACTACTTTAACAAAACCATTATTTGCATGATTTTTACAATAATTTCCAACGCAACGTTTTCGTTTAACCGTTTATATAAGCCTATTGTTAAAAAAAGCGTTTAAACGAAAGCGTTTTTTTGAGCAAGCTTTTTTTAATAAGCACATCGTTTAAACGTTTATTATTTTTAAGCCGTTTTTTCCATCTCTATCTATGATGGCATTCCTTCTGTGCTTTTGAAACAGTTGATTCATTTAATCAAACATTCACTAGATGGAGTTAGTCGATGAACTGTAGTATTTTACCGACCAAAACTTTAATTTGTGTTGATTATAAGAACTTACTGTTTCTGTTGTTTATTTTTAATGAATAAATCTATTGATATGATGTATATGGTGTTTATTTTGAAATTAAATGAAAAATTAGGAAAAAAACTATTTATATAATAAAACGATTAATTTCTTAAGAAAAGTCGATTATTTATCAATCGATTTTTCATACTTAAAAAAAATCGATGAATTAAAAAATGATTTTTTATCTACAATGTCACATCCCTACTCAAAAGTACTCTGTGCTCACGCTGTAGTGTAGTGCTGTCATCATCATACAAATTATAAACTCAGGCAGGGAACAGAAAAAACAAGTGGAAGTGCAAAGTAGGCGGGACCCGCGTGCCACTACTAAGCGTAGTTACGCATACTCGACCTTAGTCGTGCTCCGACATCGCGCCTAGTCAGTAGTCCTGCGGAATTCTTTGTTTGCGTAATTTTACAAGGAAAATGCCTTATTGTGCCATTTTGCAGTGCAGAAATGATAGTAGAAGAAAAACTCTTAAAAATGGAGGTATTTCATACCACAAGTATAAAACAACAATACCGTAGTTTTTCAATAAAATCTTGTTTGATTTCAATTAATTAAAAATTAAATAAATTTCAATCTAAAATCAATCATGATAGTTCAGAAATAAAGCTTGCTTTGGATTACACATATTCTCTTCTTGTTCTGAAATTCTGTCCGCTATTCATTTAGTGATGTAGTCTTATGCGTTATGCGATAGCAGGTTTCGATAAACCTGACATCGATATATCTGCTTATGTGTTAAAATTCTCACAAAAATAAAAACGATAATTATTTTTACCCCTTACTAAAATAAAGGGTTGCTAAAATTGTAACTTATATTGTGTATTTATGAGTTTATCTTTGAGTTATTGGGTTGCATTTAAATACAGTTTCATAAAACATTTTGTTAACTTTTTTTACTTCCTATTGCTTTGGTAGGATGATTTACATACATATTATTGAAATTTTCTAATTTAAATAAGACGCGTACATTTATTCATGCGCATTATTAATTAAAATAATCATGAACTTCGTAAAAAAAGGAAAACAATTTCTGTAGATAAAGAATGATGATCTTAGTAAGTTTTGGTCAATTATTGAACTGGATTATCCTTATACAATAGATAACAATACCCTTTGTATCCTTTAACATTTTAAACAAACCCAAATCGGGTCCAATCTATCGATAATGACAATATTATGTGTCACCGAACTAGCTAGACTAGCATTATAAATAATGTTTTAAGGAAATGTCAACCTTATTTCGAGGTGGTTACAGTGCAAAGTTATTTTCCTAATTTTGCCTGCCATCTGTTGTGGAATAGCTGAACTTTTTCTGAAATCGAAGCTGGTGGATTCAAAATACACGTCGTAAATGCTTTATTTTATCTATAGCAAAATGAACTGTATTATGCAGAACGCAGTAGTGTTTTGTTTTTGCACTTTGTACAATTTAGGCCAATTTGTAATAGGAGCTAAGCGACAAATCAAAACTATTGTTCACTAGTAGTGCAACGTATTATTTACCGTTTGTGTGTGTGAGTTTGGCGACAGCGGTTCTAGTATTAAATTTGTCATATCACACTTCCACTGGTTTTTTCTGTTCCGTGGTTAAAAGAACTCAGTAAAAGTAGTTTTTTTTAATTCTGGTACATATTTGCTATCAAATTGTAAATTAAAATAGCGCGCGAAAACGATATTTTGTCTATATGGCACTGCAAGCAATAGGGTCGGTGACATCACTTGCCTGTGTTGTGATCTGTAGCCTGTAACACATAAAATATCATCTACATACATTTTTTGCAAACAAAATATAACGAAAGTGCGATTGAATCTTGTATTTTGTATTATGTATTAAAATGAGCTACAAATGGTATGCAGTTCCAAAATGTACAAATACGTCTATAAAAACCTTGGAAAACTATTTGTAAGTGTTGCAAAGAAATTTAAGTCTAAGTGCTACGAAAGTGGTTGCAGCTTGCAACTTTTTCGGAGGGATCATAATAACATAGCGAATAGTAGGTATGTAAAAATATTTTCTTCTGTGAAGACTTTTAATAACTCATTGCATTAAGCATGGGCATTATGAATGTAAAACTAAATATTTTGTTATTGGTTTGAGGTGTTATAACACCCCTCATGTTTTTACAGAATGCTTCTTGCAACTCACTTCGAATCTTTCTGCTGTTTTCCATAATATTAGCTAAAAATTATACCTACAGTCTTATGATTTCACTTAATGATACCGACGACTAACTAGTTTGTTTGTAACAGATTTTAAATGAAGGGCAGGTTATGTACCTACTGCTTTCTGCTTTAACAAAATCGTTGTCCATGGTAAAAGTAATTGACAGAATTTGTAAAATATTGCAAAAAAATCTTACAAAAACAATGGATAATATTTAAAGAGAAAAATATTATCAAAACATTTTGGAAAGCTAATATAACACAAGTAGGCAAACAAAGTCAACAAGCCGGTGATGTCATCATAAACCGGACGAATAAGGAGCGTTACGTGTCACGTGACAAACGTTTAAATAAATGCATTTTTATTTCTGTATTTATATATAAATCGTTTATTATTTTCAACTTACGTTAATAAATAACCATTTTTAAACTCATAATATAAATAATAGTAATTGACACTTTATTTTTCGCATTGTCAAATAGCCTATTGACTACGTGGCCCCGTAATAACCATACTTTGCAGTTTTATTCTTACTTTACAATTAAGCTTAGTCAACATTTAAATTCCTATTTAATAAAATAAAGTCTATACAATGCTAAAGCCTTGTCTGAAGTTGTCTGACATGGGTTCGGCTAGTATGCTGTAGCAAACACCTAATTCTCCTTCCATAACATCCATTTATTTTTGCCTCCTGCGACGTTCACCCCTTTCACACTCCATCAGGGGCCTTACCATTAGCTCTTAAAGCAGGACTGCTATTGGACTGCATTGCTCTTTTGTACTATGACATCGTTTTTAGCAGGCCTGTGGCAGGCCAATTTACGTCGACGTTTCAAAACCGTTCACCATTTTTTTACTATGAACTTTTCAATCTTTTCATACCATGACACTCAATTTGACAGCAGGTAAACGTCCTTTTGAGCGAAGCTAATGTCATCCTAGCCATCTTGAAAAAGTTACTAGGAGACTAACTTTTTCGACATATTTTATGCGTTTCTCAGACTTTTTTCAGCAGTTTTGTGAAAATTTACATGTTTCATTATAGATTAAGGAATCTAATTACAATGTAAAGAAACCTGAAGGTCTTTGAATTAGTATTTTGTATAAAATGTTTATACCATCATTTACCAAAATGAAAATACAATTTCGACAAAATTGTTAGCATGGTTTTGTGATGTAATAGGTATATGAGTTTATAGAAATTTATTCTCAAGAAAGACAATACATGTCACTTATATGAGAACTTAACTAATAACATTGCAGTCGTACATTAGGAATTGATTAGTTTTCCAAAAAATAATTTTCCTATATTTATACATTTTTAAATAATCTTTATTTAAAGCTGGTGGGAGATGCCGTCACTTCAGGTGTGCTCAAAGTAGCAGTTTATGATCAGAAGTAATAAGCTTATATAATTTTGCTTTGAAAACTCTCAAAGTGTCAGCACTCTTAATGTCCGATGGAATTTTGTTGTAGAGCTGTGCTCCCTCCGTGGTAATAGTCTTTTTTCCAAAGTTGGTCCGGGTTTTTGGTAGCACTATATGACTAGGTCTTCGGGTACTGCGTTTATGAATTTGGCTTATTGTAGTAAATTTTATATTCGTCCGTATGATTTTATTTTTAATTTTATATACTAAGATGCATGTACAGAAATTATATACTTGTTTAATATTCATAAGTCCAGTGTCTTTGTATATTTTTTCAGTTGCTGTTAGGTAAGGATAGTTAAATAACATTTTTATAATTTTATTCTGCGCTATTTGAAGTTGTCTCAATTTTGTTTTACATGCGGTTCCCCATATTTCAATAAGATACAGAAGGTGAGATTTGACTAAAGAATTATAAATTGTGAAACGAACTTGTCGTGGCAGACTACCAACAACGCTACGAAGAGAGCCCATTAATGAAGATAATTTGTTTTTTACATGATCTATGTGTGTACTCCAGGTCAGGTGACTGTCAATGCGCAAGCCTAGATATTTTTCACTTTTCTTTTCTAGAAGAGGTATCTCATTAATTGTCAATGGCGTATAAGGCGGAATATTTTTTTGTCTTGATCTAAATACAATATACGAGGTTTTAGATATATTAATAGTTAGGAGGTTACTTTGGAACCAAAGGTAAAGTTTATTTAAATCTTCTTGTGCCTGAGTAATTATGTCACTTATACAAGTTCCAAAGTAAAATAGGCAGGTGTCGTCTGCATACAAAGTTAACTCTCCATGTAAGTCTAGATCTTTTAAATTGTTTATGTAAATTAAAAAGAGTAATGGGCCGAGTATTGAGCCTTGGGGAACGCCGCAAGAGATAGGTTGTGGTTTACTTTGATGGTCATCAATTTTTACAATTTGAACTCTATTTTCGAGATAAGATTTAAAAATTTTAAGTGCAGCTGCCGTGATTCCAATGCTTTTGAGTTTTTCTATGAGGAGATGATGACTGACCGTGTCAAATGCCTTTTTCAGGTCAATAAAGACTCCGATAACTATTTTACTTTTATCAATGTTTGTTTTGATTTTTGTTACTAAGTCTACGGTAGCGGCCAGAGTATTAGACTTAGGTCTAAATCCATATTGTCGCTCGAATAAAAATTACAGTACAGTATATACAATAGAATATATTGAAAAAACTGTACTTTGAAATTTTATAACTCTTCTTTCTTACTAATATTTATGTGTAATACTTTTTTCAGATTTGTAACAAATACATGGAAATTATAAGTGTAAATGATGGCTATGATTCATTTAATTTACAATAAAATATGGTCTAATCCTCCTTTGTAGTCTCACTTGAATGAACTGAGCACTATAGCATATGTATGGCTTTTAGGTAAACATACAATACACATTTTAGTTTAACTTTAAAGATATGTCCTTTCTGTTCAATTGAGTAAAAAGAAAAGATAAAGATACATATTTTACAGGTTAGAGCACCTAAAACCCTTGTGTTATGAATATGTTGCTGATTTTGTTTGTTTAAATATTGCCTGGGTGTAAAAGGCAACAAAGTTTTAGTTCTTATATAACACATTTGCAGCAATCTTACAAAGATGATAAAATTAATGAATATTTCCTTTTATTGTAGGTGATTCTGGATATCCACTGCTCAAATTTATGATGACAACAATTGTTAAAGCAGAAATAGATTTTTCTGAAGCCTATTATACCTATACAGAGACATGTAAAAACTCTTAACGACAGAGAGAGATCAATAGGTGTTCTACAGGCTCTTTTTCAATGTTACATTACCAACCACAGGTAGCTGGCCTTATTGCAAAAGCATGTGTAATCCTACATTACATTTTGCAATGCAGCTAATCACTTATCTCACAGATCAAGCAAATTTATCTCACAGATGAAGAGGTTCACCAATAAGCTTATGTATTGATGTATTTTTTAACCCCTTTTATACCAGTAATTCCAGACACAAATCAATTATTGTCTTATGGCTCGATTCTACAACTTCGGTCGCCGACCAGTTAAATACTAAGTTATGGTTGTTTTGTTAGATTTTAAATTAAGGGTTAATACTGAAGTACTTTTATATTAAGTATGTCTTTTTTATTTTAATATGTGTTTGAAATATATTTTTTTGTAATTATATTACATATATGAAATCATGTGTTTGTTTTTTTTACTGCAAAAATTCTGCAAAACATGTCTACTTAACCAAATGCTCGACTGGTAGAGAATACCTAATATGTAATATAATTTTCTGTTTCCTCTTCCTCTCCTTGAATCATTAATTATTTTATGTTTTATTTTTTGCATTTAGCCTACCATGTCGATACTAAAATAGAATAGATTATTATAATACCTATGTAAAAAGTTGTAGTACTCTTTTACTACACAGTGTAAAATCAGAAACTTCATTCAAACCCTAATTTTATGACTACATCGCCTGCAGAATTTAAATTTCTGCCACCCTTGCCATTCGCTTGGAGTGGTCTCCAGCTGTTAAAGATTTGTTAACTGTTATTCTCAAAGGTTATACAGTTGGGTGTGAGAAACTAGGCGTTTTTTTTGTTGGTTTTCACTAAAAGTCAATGGATGATCACTTTTTTGTACTAATATTTTAATAAAATTACTTACAATTCCACTTTACTTCAATAATTAAACACAAGTATAACATTGTGAAAATATGGTTTAACTCAATGTTTAACTGTAAATATAAAATAGTCTTAGAACGTACCTACGTACTACTCCGGGAAAATGGAATATTTCTTCAATTTTTGAATGTTACCGCCAAAAATGCAGGCAGGACCGTTCCAATCATGATCACGTTAAAATGATTATCCACATTTTCAATAACCCAACACTGAACATAAAGTACTATCGTCAAGAAGGTAATTTTACTAGAATTTAGTAATTTAACTAATCTCCTGCATAATAGCAACATTTAGATCGACTTTTTCTCTTTAAAATCCAATAAGTAGAAAGTTTTTCAAAAACCAGTGATTTGGAATAATTCATGTATTTGTGTATTTGAACGTTTTCAACTAAAAAGAGACAGATTTATCTGAACCAGTATAGCTCTATCTCGTTCATGCAATCTGCAGACAAACAGACCATAGACAAGCTTAGCTGTTCACCTTTTGGTTTAGCGATGCTAAAGTCGTTCAGCTTTTCAGCGGTTATGGTATGATTTTTAGCAGGGCAAAAGCAGCCCTACTGTTGAACTGCCTGGAAATTGACTGGCTTACTATAAGCTGATGGTAAGCCCCCAGAAGAAGAACCACAAAATCTATACTAATAATATTATAAAGCTGAAGAGTTTGTTTGTTTGTTTTTTTGTTTGTTTGTTTGAACGCGCTAATCTCTGGAAGTACTGGTTCGAATTGAAAAATTCTTTTTTGTGTTAGATAGTCCATGTATCGAGGAAGGCTTTAGGCTATATAACATCACGCTGCGACCAATAGGAGCGAAGCATCAGTGAAAAATGTTGCAAAAATAATCGCGATCATAAAAACAGAAATTGACGCGTACGAAGTCGCGGGGAAGAGCTAGTTGTTAATAAGCCTAGTCGAATGAATGAATTGTTGTAAGGCGCGTGCTTGGTCAGCCCGCAGCCCGCGACCAATAATCGACACAACAATCGAATAAGACCGAAAGGTTTAAATAAAATTATAAAATTATATTTTAATATGTAATAGTTTAAATAAATTTTTTCGATGTGTTCACAAAGTGAACAAACAAGCACATTAAATAAAGAAGAAAAAACCGAACATATCGATTGTTTTTGCAACAATCATCGTTCATCGCCATGTCATCATCATGTAGCGTAGCGTTCACGTACTTCGCGTTGCATCACTATTCACTAGTTCTTCGCCATTTTTGTCCCGCACTGAAATTGTGCGTTTTGTCTTGGTGAGTTTATAAAATCGGAATTTATTGAAGTAATCGTGCTATAAGTTCAATTTGAATTCAATGTTTAGCTGTTATATTATGTTAATTGAAAAGAATATGTGGATATTTATAGATCTGTCCGAGTAATATTGGTTCCATGTCGACGTGAAATTACAGTTGAGGTTTTTACTTTCAGTCCTTAAATTTCAACGAAGTCCCTACACACTACAAGATGGGTAGGGAGGACAAGGCTACTTGGAAGACCAACTACTTTACCAAGATCATTGTAAGTTATTATAATTTCCTTGACATAACCTACAAATTAAAATTTGAGTTGGTACGTTTTTGTTTATCCAAGTTATTTCGTTACAGCAACTCCTAGACGAGTACCCAAAATGTTTCCTAGTGGGTGCAGACAACGTAGGCTCAACGCAGATGCAGCAGATCCGCATCTCTCTGCGTGGGCACAGCATTGTGTTGATGGGAAAGAACACGATGATGCGTAAGGCCATCAGGGACCATTTAGAGACAAACCCAGCTCTAGAGAAGCTGCTGCCTTACATCAAGGGCAATGTAGGCTTCGTTTTCACCCGTGGTGACCTTGTGGAGGTAAGAATTTCTCTTAAACACTAAAGACTGACTTAGTTAGCTTAGTGGTTTAAATACCTGGCCAAGATCTCGGGGTCCCAGGTTCGAATCCCGGGTCGGTCAACAAAAAGTTTCGAATTTTCGAAAGTTGCTCGAGTTTGTGATCACCAACCCGCATTTGGCAAGCGTTGTGATTATGCCAGTATACCCATCATTGCTGTGGTAACTTGAATTCAATGATGGAGGCCTTTTCCCTGCAGTGGGATGATTTTAGGCTGTTACTATCTACTATTACTAAAGGCTGGCGTCTACTAGGCTTCGCCTTTAACCTTTTGAATGCGGGTAATTCCAGACACAATAGAAATCAATTGTGCCAACTGGTTAAACATTAACTATAAAATTCGGCGGCGTCAACCATAGCACTTTCATAGTTAATTATAACAGGCAAATTATTTCGATTCAATTTGATTCGGCGAGCCTAATCTTTCTTATCTAAAACCGATCCCCTCTGACCATGAGCTTCTTTTAACTCTTGGGCGTTTCAGACAAAAGTATCCCTTTAAATTTGTCCTAGTGTGATTGCCTGGGATGTCTATATTGCACTGGCATTTCAAAGATACATACTTACCATGCTTCATATCATAATTTCACGCCCAAACTAAATCAAAAATTAAAAAAAATAACAAAAATGTTTTATTTATCATAGGTCATTTTTAACTCTTATGGTTAAGTTGATACAATACAATATGGTAAAAAAATAGGTAACAATGATTAAAACAAAAACAACAAGAAAAAAAAATGGTGGGTTACATCCAATCTAGGAGGTTTCCTGTATTCTGGATTATCAACCCTCCACCCCATCATGAACAATACATTAAAACCTTTTTTCAATACTAGAATTTTGTAAAAATATTTGTTATAAATATGTATATGAAAGACAGTCATAATAAAAGTCATAATAAATTATATAAAATTGGGAGGGTAGTGTTCCAACAAAGAAGCTAGCCGTGTTGATGTTCAACGATTAGTGCGTGGTACAAGTTACAAGTTTAATCACTTCCCAAAGAATGCAATTCTGAAAACCTACTGAATTTAATAATAATTTTTAGATAATAATAAAAATAAGCAAAAAAATAAAAAACGAAACATCTTTTTATTTAATAATGTGTACCCATTTATATAATAATAGTATAGGATACTCAATTATTATCAGGTTTAAAGTGTGGTATAATTATAATAGGCAATTGGGAAGGAACAATAGTTTGATGATGATGAAGAACTGAGTGCAGAATGAATAATTGTCTAACTGATAATAGATTTGCCTCCCCATACAATTTGTCCGTCGGATAGTCTCTTGGTTTGCGTAACATAACCTTAACAACGGCTCTTTGTGCTCTCTCAAGCTCTATAAGGTGGGTTACTGCAGCTCCACTCCACACTGGTATGCAGTATGTTAGGAGTGATTGACCTAAGGCAAGGTAAATTTTTGTAATAAGGTTGGAGTCAGCTGATTCCCTAAGGTTTTTAAAAATATGTAAGAGTCTGCGAATCCGTTTGCTAAGTGCTGAAATATGAGGTTCCCAACTTAAGTTTTTATCTATTATAATTCCTAAGTATTTGTGGGTTTCTGTTTGGATAAGTTTAAAGCAACTGCAACATGTGTCCAAATTATTGACATTAGAACAATGGAGGTCATGAGCTATAATATTAAAGTCAGAAGGCGGTTTTGTTGCTTCAGTGATTCTAAAACGGACATTTTGTTTTAGTAACATTGATGGTCAAGAGGTTGTGGTCAAGCCATTTCATGATTTGTCCCAAGCCAGTTTCAGCTGCTTTCTTGACTTGTAACCACGTTTTACCTCTAAAAATTAATACTGTGTCATCAGCAAAAGTTAACGTTCTACCATCCTCAATCTGTAGTTGGCACAGGTCATTGACATAAGCTAGAAAAAGCGTAGGACCAAGAGTACTTCCTTGTGGTATGCCATAGGTTACAGGGAGGCTTGAGCTAAACACATCCGACACCTTTACACCTTTACAAATGATAATTGATTTCTATTATTTCTGCAATTATGTACATATAAGTGGTCAAAAAGCTTTGTTAATCTTATCTAATCTTTAAATAATGTTGTAACTACAAGATCAGCCATGAATATTACTGCATTGTATCCTTAACTATTAAACCCTTTGTTTAGGTCCGCGACAAGCTTCTGGAAAACAAGGTGCGCGCCCCGGCCCGTCCCGGAGCTATCGCTCCTCTAGCTGTCGTCATTCCAGCCCACAACACTGGTCTCGGTCCCGAGAAAACATCCTTCTTCCAGGCTCTGTCTATCCCGACCAAGATTTCCAAAGGTGAGTCCCGAATTTAATCCCTCGATCATGAGTTATTCCAGACACAATTGAAATCAATTGTTATCGTGGTACCCGAGTGCCTCCTAGGGGTTGAGGGATTAATAGCTCTGGTAATTCTACTGACATTTAAAATATTGAACAATACTCTTTGCTGGTATGGTTTGTATAGTTAATTTCACTATTTAATTAGAGATTACAAAATTGTTGTCAAGTCCGTGAAAGAAATCATTCAAGGTGCATTGATTTTCTTCGAGCCGTTGCATAGGCAGATGAATGCTAAAGTTTTGTTATAGTATACATTATCAATGAAGGCATCGTTCACAATTTAAACTTAACAAAAGAAATAAATTAAAAAAAACGTTTTTGGTTACTCTAAACATTTGTACACTTACATTAAAGCCATGTCTGTCCTAATACCAGGGAGCTTCTATAAGTTCTCTGGCTTCGCTTTCAGACTAAAGTAACTCTTTGAATTTATCCTAGTGTGATCGTCTTAGACATGGATATTGCACTGGCATTTCAAAGATACAAATTCTTTATTAACATTTTAATGATCAGCTATAAAAAAAAGGCAAAGTGTTTTAATAATTTATGAAAGGAGAAAAATAGAAGCAGAAAAATATACTTATTATGACAAACAAAGTCGTGTGGCTTCTTTATTACTTATGATGACTACTTATTCCAGGTACCATTGAAATCATCAACGATGTGCACATCCTGAAACCGGGCGACAAGGTGGGTGCCTCCGAGGCAACCCTTCTCAACATGTTGAACATCTCGCCCTTCTCGTACGGTCTGGTAGTCAAACAGGTGAGCACAAGACACTATAAATCTGAATTCATAAAAATATATTATTTAGTGGACTTGGTAGCTGCAAAAAAATTTAGTACAGTAATCATGATAATTATGATGCGCATGCATGCATTCATGACAAATTGAATTCATCCAAAGCGTTGAGTACAGTTTGCACCAATACTGTGCACTCTGATAATTTACCTTTGGTAAATTAATTGCACATTGGTTTATTCTTGAGATTGGAATTCATGACCAATTTTAATTCAATTGCATACATTGATATATGACTCAATTACGAATATAGCAGTTACGAATATTGAAACAATTTATCATCGCCGAGTCCCTAATTTTAAATTTTTCGTTGTGTAGGTATACGACTCTGGCACCATCTTCGCGCCAGCAATCCTGGACATCAAGCCCGAGGACTTGCGCGCCAAGTTCCTGGAGGGAGTCGCCAACGTGGCCGCCGCTTCGCTCGCGATCGGCTACCCGACGCTCGCGTCCGCGCCGCACTCCATCGCCAACGGGTTCAAGAACCTGCTGGCCGTCGCCGCTGTCACAGACATCGAGTTCAAGGAAGCCACTACCATCAAGGAGTTCATCAAAGTAAGCTTCCATTGCTACCGCCTTAAATTTTCCAGCAAGGAACCATTCATTAATCTGGGCCGTAATTCCGCAAGTTTACAAATGGCTCAATAGAATCGTAATTGCATCGCAATCGTATATTTTGACATTACTACCATAATAAATGTGTCAAAATATACAATTGAGATGCAATTGCGATTCTATTAAGCCATTTGTAAATTAGCGGAATTGGGGGCCTGCTTATCGAAACCTTTACAAAGTTCAAATTTCTACTTACCCAAATAGATCTCAGTAAAAAAAATAGCTTCAGTATATTAGTCTTTGGAAACCATCAATCAATCACCATTCGGATTGGGTATTTAACCAGCAATTAACCGATTCCGTGCGGATGGCTCCCTAGAGGCGCCATGGGAATTTTTTGTGAATGGCGGATGGCGCCCGAGCGGAGCCAAACTATTTACATGTAAAACTCTGATAAAATAGCATTACTAAAGTTTACATCCTTTATAAGTGTCTTCTCACAGATTACTATTTCAGTGTTCGTTTCGGGATATTTAATGAAAAAACACACTTCAGAAGTTGTAAACCTTTTCAATACAAAGATCAATATATTAATACGGATACCGAATTTTTTTTTATGTTGGCTACTTAAAAATACCTAATTAAGAAATAATTTTACTCACAATTGTTTAAGGTAAAGAGTGTTTTCATGTCTAAACTACCTTCGTCCGCATGGCATTAAACAATAATAGATAAATCAATCGTGCCAAACATATAGCAAAAGGTTTAAACAACTGATAAAAATAAGTCACTTACCTTCCATTTCCGTATAAACACTTAATTAGTCACTTCTAAACACTTTAAATAATTTATTAGACCGCTTATGTTCGCTGTTGAATTGAGACTATAAAAAAACAAGTGAAAATTGACGAAACAGCGATCAGTTATACTACATGGCGGGTGGCGCTCGAGAGGAACTATGAAAGTTCATGGCGAATGGCGCCTCAGAGGAGTCACGAAACATTTGTTCGCCGCCAGGCGCTAGTCTTAAAAAACCACCGCCGCACTGAATCGGTTAATTAATGCATATTTGTAACAGAAGATCCTTGTGTATCCATGGTTCATCATCATCATCAGCCTACGGCAGTCCACTGCTGCACATAGGCCTCTCCCAAGGCACTGTATCCATGGTTGTTATAGCCTTAATATATTTGTCTGTCCTAATACCAGGGAGCTTCTATAAGTTCTCTGGCTTCGCTTTCAGACTAAAGTAACTCTTTGAATTTATCCTAGTGTGATCGTCTTAGACATGGATATTGCACTGGCATTTCAAAGATACAAAATGTTACATACAAATTGCTATGCTGATTTTAGAAACAAATTTTTCTTAAGTAGGTTATCTAGCTGGACTTAGTCCATATGCAGGGACTATGCTATGACAATGTTGTCTTCTATTCTAAACCATGATAAAACAGACGCAAATATATTAATATGATTCTGTTATTTCCAGGACCCCTCCAAGTTCGCTGCAGTGGCCGCGCCCGCTGCCGCTGCCGCCGCGCCCGCCGCCGCCAAGCAAGAAGAGAAGAAGGAGGAAAAGGAAGACTCCGAGAGCGACGACGACATGGGCTTTGGTCTCTTCGACTAAGCTGTGCCCTGAGAACAAAGCTCGCTTCTATACTAGGCCCCAATTCTGCTATCCTAACAAGGTACTCCAATGTTATGTTCTGTCATTGAAATGCCAGTTTATGATAACTGAATTGGGACTCTGGCTAGAAGCGAGTTTTACTCTCTTATTAGAGCTGTTGTGCATCCACGGGGGCCGCCAAGCCGCCGGGTTGGACTCCCAGTGGCGGCCGGCGCGTCACACTTGTGCTTGTCAATAAACTCTGTATAATACATAATGCTTTTATTTAAATACCAGCCTCATAAGGGGTCATCCACAAATTACATCACACGGTTTTCAGACACCCCTCCCCCTTGTCACGCATTTTTACGAAAATTCCCATACTATTTTGCGAAATGTCACAAAAAGTAACCCCCCCCCCCCCCCAGTAGTAGGGGGGGGGGGGGCTAGTGTGTAACGTAATTTGTGGAAGGCCCCTAATATTGATATGAAAACTGCGCTTCCACACAGCAAGTTGTTAAAATACAGCTTTTTAGTACCTATTGAAACGAAACCCTAATTAAAACATGTGCGT
Organism: Anania crocealis; assembly: GCA_949315895.1. Lineage (NCBI taxonomy): Eukaryota > Metazoa > Arthropoda > Insecta > Lepidoptera > Crambidae > Anania > Anania crocealis. The sequence goes on from OX438880.1 coordinate 5,875,558, forward strand.
TCCACATTGCAATTTTGAGCTTTTGAATGTGTCAGCCCATAGTAAACGTTCTTAAACGATTGTAAATTCAACCTTTTATTTGTAAAAGTCTGCACTCGAAAGTTAAACACACATAATTAAAACTCAACAATTTCCCGATTAGCAACAGTAAAATGTCCTCGCAGAAACCTTTATTAACCCATTAACCGCCGCAGTCGTATTTATCCGACAGCAAGAATTCGGGTCAAAACCGCCACAGTCGTAAAATTCCGACTGCAACTTTCTCGTCTAATTTTATTCAAACTATTGACTGAAAAAGAATCACGAAAATAAATAAATAATTTAAAACGTATACACGTTCGTTTTATGAAACTCTCTAGCCTCATAATTACCAATATGGTCTAAGAAAATATCATCAAACATTAACCTCGCATAGGTCGCTCAATTAGTGATTTACTAATAGTTGAAACGCCGCAGTCGTATAATTCCGACAGTAGTGTTGTGGTAAAATATACACATGTTTATTTCAGAAAGTGAGATATTATACAATATGTATGTGTTGTTCATGAAAGAAAAAAGTCAATCATATTTGTAATTCTATTTTGTCATTACTTTATTGGCTTTTAGTATAAAAATGCTGATTTTATCATAAACTCATCAAATAAACATTCAAGTGTTATTGGTGATGTGACATCACTATTGTTACGAATATTAAACTACTGCGCCAACGCCGGAGTCGGAAATATCCGTCCGCTTATGACGTCACAGGCGGCAAGAATATTAACAAAGTGAGGGTAAGTTGATAATTTTATCGACATATCTATATTAATTTGTTGGTGGGTATTCAGTATGAAAGTTTTTTTAAATGTGAGCTGTGGACGCTAAACATGTCGACTGCAGAAGAATTAATTAGAATTTTGGAAGGCTGGGAGGAAAATGAAATATTTGAGTCGGATGATAATTTGGAGTTAGACCAAGTGCAGGTATGTCATAGGTTAGGTACCTATTTATTTCAGTTTTTAGATGATGGATTTTAAAATATTTCAATTTTTAATTATCTGTGTTGCTTGGGACACTTATCAATATATTTAATATTATGTAGGTATGTGATGTCTGATATTATGGAAGAATTATCCTGCTTATTTCAGGAAATAGTTTCTGCAATATCGACACATGCACATCACTAAAAATAAAAGTAACACCTTGAATCACAGAGCCACAGTCGGAAATATCCGACAGTTTGTGAATTCAAGGTCACGTTAGGGCTTGAATCATCGATAATTGGTTCATGTTCGCAAAACTCTATGTTATTGTCTAAACTTTGTTATTTGTTAAATAAGGTAAAAACTAAGTAATAAAACGATCTTTTTGGTTTCAGAATTTAATATTGTACCAAAAAATATAGTAATTCTGAGAGAGTGGCCCTCAGACCACACGCACATCAGGCGTATGCAACGCGCGGTGTCAAAAAAGTACCTACTCAGTTTGCAAATTGTGTCAGCACAACTCGTGACGTCATTCTTTATTATAAGCCTTGTTAGACTGTTAACTGAGTTATAAGCAGATTAGCGCCATCTAGTGACAGAATTTTAGTCGAGTAAAACTGAATGCCACAATCCATAGATTTAATATTTAAATCTATGCTACAATCATAAGACTGCTTGCCAGGAAATAAATCGGAAGAAAAAAACTGTTTCAGGACATTTAAAATCGTTTATTTGTTCGATTATTATAGTTACAACACTTAAAAATATCACATAAAATTTTGCTACGTACGACACATTAATTAATTTCCATTTTTAGTGAATCTGTAAAAATAAACTGTTGAACTTCTAATGTGCGAAATTTAATTATAAAAATAAGGTGGACAAATTATTAGTTATTTAATTTACGCGATATTAATCCCTCAACGCCCAAGCGGCACGCGCCTGCCGCGATAACAATTGATATCAATTGTGTCTGGAATAACTCACGATCGAGGGATTAAAACATTTTAGCAGCACCGTTTGTGCTTTTACTTAGTTAATAATATGTTTGTCACGACGCAAAACGAAGGGGGCTATCTTAAACCGATCGATGTAGCATCAAAATGCATGAATTTCTTCCCCATGTTTTTTTCAGTGGTACGCTTATAGTGGTGAAGCATTCTTGGGTGGAACCGGTGCCCAGTAAAATAGTTACTTACGTTTATAGGCTAAGCATTGTTCTACTTAGTCTTTGCTACGTTAAAACTTTCAAACAAATCATTTTACTTTGTCATTTAATTTATGAATTGATGATTTTAGTAAAAAAAATATAGAAAATAGCTATTGGTCCATAATTGGAGTTTGTTCACAGCCCCATTTTCCTGGTGTGCGTTCGCCCAGCAAAAAGTATCGCCTATTCAAAAATTGGATGATGCAGATAATTATTAGTGCCTTATATCGTGTAAATGTGCCCGAAATTTTATATTTGTGCGTCCAACAGCTTCAGAGTTTTTCTGTATATCGGAAACGGTTGGACGCACACTCATGATTTTTTGTATACAGATACAGTAAATTTGTGCATATTTGTGCCGCGATTTTCATTAACATGATGACTAGCATGGTTGAGGATCTATTCTTTTATTTCCTAAAAAATGAAAAAATGCTCTGGCTCTCGAACGAACAAGACCAAGGACTTGGCGTTAGTGCCGAGTGATACCTATTATATATTCACATGATCATGTAAAGTTTCGCCGGCCTACTACATATCATTGCCGAGTTCTTAACGATTTTGTCTTTGTTTTGAGGTTATCTTGAGTGAAATGACTTAGAATACGAAAACACTAGCTTTCTGTGAACTGGCTTATTACATGCTTTTACAATAATATGTGCGCTGTTTTAAGAATACGTATGCAAAAAATCATGTATATATGCCCATTACTTTAGACAATAACGATAAAAAACCATTCGTAATATTTTTGGTAGATTATCCGACCAAATTGTAGTGTACATTAAAAAGCGGCCGAACGATACATCGACCTATCCTTCCTCACTTGATGGCATTGTAACGAAATTTAAATAGTATAGTACAAATGCGTATAGAATTGTTAAGTTGGGAAATAATTTATATTAGGGACATGAAATAAAATGTGAATTGTTTTTTATCTTTGTATCTTGAAGCACAAATTTGGCTTTTACGGCACATTTACACTCGTACATAAGCTACCTTTTTGCATATTTAATATACAGTTAGACGCATAAATTTAAAAAAAAATTGCGAGCGAACGTTCGTACAGCAGAATCCATTTTTCTTAAATAACTCTGAAGCTGTTGGACGCACAAATATAACATTTCGGGCACATTTACACGATATAAGGCAATAATTATCTGCATCATCCAATTTTCGAATAGGCGATACTTTTTGCTGGGCGAACGCACACATTTTCCTGAACTCCCTTACACCTAAGCACGCCCTAGCCAATCGCGGCAATAAATTCGTTTCAGTCAGACTATCAGATCACTGACGTCTACACAAATGTAATTTAAATATAGGTTTAAATATATTTAAACAACATTGTATTCAAATAATGCGTGCGTAGATCTCAAACGTTTCCTTCGTAAAAGGTACCATAAGAATACATACTCCATAAATGACTGTGACTATCCAGTTCCGCTCTCAATCAACTAATACTGTGCTAGTACTAGCTAGTGCGAATTTTACTTTATCAAACTGATCCAACTCGTAATTTGTTTGGCGCTGATGCAGTGCCAACTCATGGCAAACAAGTTCAGTGGACAAAGAATTTATATAAAATTTAAAAATAAATTAATACTTTTTTCTTAAAGTATAAATTCCTAGGTGCTGTTCGAAATCACGGTTACACGTTTGAGTAGGTGAAACTAACTAACTAAACGCAACAAGCACACTAAACCCAAACATTTGAAATGAGTAAGTTAATAAGAAGGTAATTTGTGCAATACCAGTTTATAACTGATATGAAAAACCTTACAAATGCTAGTTTATTTTTTTAACACGTTGCCTTTTAGATCACGTCAAGGTTAAAATTTAAGAAAAGGGCCTCAGGTCAACCAAAAAGTCTACCAATTCAAAATCCATCATGAAATCAATCTGATTATATCACTTCGGTTAATGCAATTTTAGCATGTTAAGATTTTGTGCTATACCAAATGACAAAGGCATCTTATGCTGACATTTGGTTTAACTTTTCTTGAATGTCTTTATTTTATTGGGCGCCTAAACATTCGCTTTTACGTGCTGCATCAGTAGTTTAGTATTGGGGCGCCAAATTATTCCATTAAACATAATTGCATTATCTTAAAACACTTCTTTCTAGAATCTTACAAACTAGGTAAATAAAATAAGTTCAACACGTACCTAGTGTCTTAATTCAATAAACAATAGGTACCTACATAACGATTTGATTTTATTGCGGGCCAAATTAAAAGTAGGTATCAGTCAAAAGTATATAGGTACATACTTTTGTAGCTGACTGTACACGTTTAGATATGTTAAATTAAACATACATAATTCTTAAAAGTCAGACATGATTCATAATCAAAGTAAATAATATTTTTTACATTACATTTACATTATGTTAAGACGTTTTAAACAAACTTTTCTTTTCAAACAATTAAAATGCTTACAAATATTGAAAATATTATTCTCGAATACAACATTTGGACTGTCCCAAGGAGGAATTAAAATCAGTTTCGAGTGAGATAATATTTTCATTTAAAAAAAAACAGGTGCACCAAACTGCAGAATGGCGCCGATAGTGGTAGAATAGGTATTATCAGAAAACTAGGCCTTACAAAATATTCCATCTTACGGATAATAAACAGACACATATCATATTAATTACTACCTAAAGTAAATGGCACATAGTTAACACATTTAATACATTTGGCTTGATTAGGCTATGTTTAGAGTTCAGATCGATGCGTTGCGCAAACGTATACACTAAAGAATCTGAAGTTAGATATAAATAAGCAACCGGCAATGTATGTTCTGTTTTTTATACCAAAAAAAATACATATAATTAGTAAAGTAAAGTATCAGCCTATACTCATCCCACTGCAAGTTTTTCCCTGCATCATTGTATTCAAGTTGCCACAGAAAATGACGGGTACTGGCATATTCACCATGCCTGCCAATTGCGGGTACAGAAATGATGGGTACTAGCATAATCACCACGCTTGCCAAATGCGGGTTGGTCATCACAAATTCGAGTCACATTTAAATAATTCGAAACTTCTATCCAACCCGGGACCCTGAGATCTTGACTCAGTATTTATACAAATACTCGTAGTTAACTTAGGTATATTATGCTTTATTCAAAACCCATCTGCATGTCCAAAACTAATGAAAATTTGATTGATTAATATCTATCCATTCAATTAATTCGGTTCAAAAGTGGGAGCTCAGAATACGGGCTTCAGCTTCAGATTCTTGTCACTTTTTTTCCTTTATCATATTTTTTTTAAATAGTGGTTTGTTATTTTTGTATAATGATATACAGTTTAATAATAGCTAAGAAGATTTTTTAAATTTAATAATACATTTAGTTTAATTTTACTTAGACCTAACATCACTTATAAACTATTTTCGTACAATATCGATAAAAAATTATAAACAGACTAATCTTTTAGACCAGCATTCTCAATGATGATCAATACATTAATGACTAGATAGAAGCCGGACTGTGAATGACGTATGAACATTAGTAAAGTAAAGTATAAATAATAAATAAATATTTAAGACATGCCTCACTGGGCCACACAGAGCCATCTAGTCCCAAATTAAGGTACTGTTAAGTACCCTGTCGTATGGGGTACTAGACAACCGATAAACTTACATAAATACTTTTTTTTTTGTAAATACATACTTATAATACATAGAAAACACCCAAACCAGTACAAACAGACATGTTCATGCACACAAATATTTGTACTGTGCGGGGATCGAACCCGCGACCCATGGCTCAGAAGCAGCGTTTACTACCGCTGATCCAAATGGTCGTCAGTCGTCCAAGTATCAGCCTATAATCATCCCACTGCAGGGAAAAGGCCTCCATCATTGTATTATAAGTTACCACAGCAATGATGGGTGCTAGCATAATCACCACGCTTGCCAAATGCGGGTTGGTGATCACAAACCCGAGCCATGTTCGAAAATTCGAAACCTTTTGTTGCTCGTCCCCGGGATCGAATCCGGGACCCCGAGATTTTGGCCCGGTATTTAAACCACTAGACCAATGGGGCGTTATATTCAAATATGAGAAAGAATTTCATATACAGGTGAGCTTATAAGGTAAATTTAGAATTTTTTCAACATTTGTTCAAAATTAAAAATCGCCTAAACGTTCATGTTAATGCACCTTTCAATACCAGCCATAATAGTGTCCAAACGCTTTTATTAAGGCACTAACATGGCTAGTATTCAAAGGTGCATTAACATAAATAAACGTCTCAGCGATTTTTAATAACAAATAGGTATTTGTAATACCTACTTGTTTTCAATTAAAAAAAACATTTATAAAGTAAATCGTAAATATTTGCTGTTCTTAACAGTGTGAGCCAAACTTTATAGTTTATACGCTACTCCCTAGCAATAAGGTCCAGCACGCACTCGACGGCTCAGGCCTTGAATAAATAAATAAACTTTAATTCCACAAAATTACAGTTGATACATTTACATTTTATTAACAACTGTCGTACCTGAGAATGAAAAGTGTAAGGGCTATGGCTATTATCAGTAGTTTTTTTATGTGTAATGAGAACATTCATATAAAGCTAGGTAATAGACACAGAACAGCAATCCATATTTTTTACTTAATCAATATAATTATAAAAAAATATTAAAATAATTGTACTTGATAAAAAAACAACATGTGTAACAAAATTAAGACCTCTCATTTCATGTAGAGCCTCTGAGGAGTTTTAGCCGAAAGGTTAAAATGAGAGCCTAAATGCAGGTTTGAATAGGCAGAAATATTTAGTTATTGTAGTACCAAATAGTACAACACAAACTCAGGCTTAAAATCTCATATAAATATCACATAGATAAATAAGCAAGCAACAAGTATCAGTAAGGCTGTCCGCCCACGTCCGATAATCGGTGACCGATTTTTTGTAGGAGAAAAATAGAACTTACTGAGAGCAATGGAGCAACGCACACGTCCTAAAATAAATCGGTCATGATTGTGTATGCTGATTTGCTGATTTTGCTATACCTACTATAGCCGATTATCGGTCCTACAAAAAGTCGGACGTGGGCGGACAGCCTACGTAAGTATTGTTTAAATAATAAAATAAGCAATATATTTTTTTTACTAAATGAGATCTTAATAATCCAGCTCTAATTGACTCCCCACATCAATCTAAGCAATTTCATTCCTAAACGATATTTTGAACGACCCATCTTCATCATTGAGGCGAACAAGACATGCTATTCTACCTGACACCAAAGAGACTGGTGGGCTGATTAAAAATAATGTACCGTCTATAAAGCTGCTAGGTCGCTTTGTTGACACACCTCCAATATCTTCAGTCAATTCTATATCATACCAGCACAGAATGGCGTTAGCTTCTCCATTAGCAGTAATCAAAAAATTCACAACTTCTGTCTTCAGATCACTATACAGGGGACCTATGTAAGTCGGTTCTGTCATAACAGTGTGCTCCAAGTTCGTAAAATCTATACAGAAGTTTTGGCTCACTTCATATTTGTTGATGTACTCCGCCAATTTGTAATCTTTAAAATTCCCATCATACACTCTGTTATTTATGTTCAACCATTCACTATTAACTACCTGTCCCATTAGTTTTATGTTAGCAGGCATAAACAAGCCACCCGTCATGAGATGGTTAGTTTTCAGCTGCAGTGCCACTTCTCTTAGGCGTAAATCAATGTCGCCACTTAGATCTACCACATTACAAAATATTGCGTGGTATTTTTCATTCGAAAATACCTCGTGAGTCCAGTCTTCGCCTTCTAACACTGTCACCTTTTCCCAATCAACATTGTTTATTTCAAAAACTTTCTTGAAAAATTTTGTATCACTTTCGGTTTTAGCATAACATGTCAAAGATTGAGCACCCCTTTTTAGCATCAACATCCCAAACAGTGGGAATGGACTCAAATCAACAATAGTTATATGAGACATATCTGCCATCTGCCCCAAATAAATGCAAGTCATACCAATACAACCTGCAATTACTTTTGTGTATTCATCATCATTCAAGAATCTGATTGTTTCCGGAGATATTCTCTCAATCTGAGTGTTGCAGTACGGCAACATCGTAAGTTTACCACCATTAAGTAGGAACTCTAAATCTAGTACTTGGTTTTCTTTAACTTTAATTGGTATGTAATCAAAGAAAACAGCTTGTTGCCAGGCAGTGGCTTTATTCTCAGCTCTTGGGTCAGTAGTGAGGGTGATGTTCTTTGTAAGGTACAAATTAAACCAACCAATAACAACATTAATTTCATTGTCCTCTTTGGCAGTAAATTGAACTTCATAGGGCTCAGTATGGTTCAATTTCTCTTGAATGTCCAGATAATCATTGAAGTTTACCTGCAGCAGTGATTTAGGCTCTGAGATATATTTGACATCTTTAATTAAATGAACATCTTCACAATCATATGTCTCATCATCAGACAGTATATGTACATGCATGTCAGCAATATCTAGGAGTTGTTTAGCAGCTGCTCCCAGTTGATATTTTCTGTTGAGGTGGTCCGATCTGGCAGCAACAACAAAGAACTCTACTTTGTTAGGAATAAAGCGGGTTGTAGGTATAGTAAAGTATTCCCATGCATGACCTAGTGTTTGTAACACATGTTCTCCAAATAAGCCAGCATCAAACAACTCTGTAACCACTAGAGATCTCTTTCCACCAATATCCCTGTAGTTCAATGTAGTTGACATCTTATTAACTATGATAATATCTGGCCTTTTGTTGCCTTGGGTAATACATTCAGCCATCCAAGCCATTACCTCAGATGCTTCAATACCAGTAACGGCAGTAGTCGAGAATTCACAGGAAAACATTGCTAAAAGCCCAGTACCAGTGCCGATATCCAGAACAGTATCTTTGTTCCGAGTTATACTTGACTTGAGAGCATCATAATATGCATCGTTACGAATTTTATCATTCAACATTCTAAAATGCCATCTCTCAACTAGTAAATTTTTTATTGAGTTGATATTCTTTTCAGCATTAACAAATGTGTGATCAATGGCCAGAGCCTTTTCGAAATAACCCCAGGCCTCAGTATAGAAGTTGAACTTGTAAAGATATTTGCCAATATCGTTCAACAGGTGGCAGTTGCGCGGATATGCGGCAATCGCCTTGCTGAAGTTAATAAATATGTCTTCCATCTTACCGGCGCTGACGAGTACCTCGTTCAGCTGCATTAGAACCACGCGAAATTCCGATTCAAACATCTCCTTCAGCCGCGGATATTTTTCGAAAGCCTTAATATACATATCAAATGCCTTGCTGTAACTGCCGCTCGAAGACAGCAGTCTGGCAGAATTTATGTACTCCCTTGCTTGTTCCTCTGTTTCCATGTTATCTTCTTTCTCTTAACAATTTGGATTAAATATATCTTTGCCAGGAGTACAAACGCCGACGAAATTAGAACAAAAAGTTCTACTTACTTATACATTCGTATTTTGACTTAAAGTTGGAGTCAATCTAACAGTTCCAGTAGCAGACAGATAAATTTAATAGAAAAATAGAATTACGCAGTTTAATAATTAATGGAAATAGGAAAATCAATACTTCCAAGTTTGAAAAGAGAACCATCCATCTTTCTTTAAGTACGTCGCCTGAAATGTCAAAACTGACTTTTGTTTTTTTTTTGCTTAAGTCTGAAACCATGCTGCCAAACTATTAGCATAAAATACCCACTTTCGTGATTATACTCCAATTAAATTTTCTATTCCTCATTAGACGAGCTTCGTCATATCCGAACCATTGTACTTATACGATAATATAACTAATGCTATAATTTATACGGCATTACGGCAACGTATCCTCAAGGGAGGGCGATTATCCTCCTTTCTGCAAATACTCAAAGCTTCTGCATCACTTTCTATGAGTGAGACATTTAAAAGCAAAAAAATTGTTCCATCTGCCCCCTTCACCGGTTTGGGTGACACGGAGATTTTAATAAAAAATAAACAGTTGCCTCCATGATGAGGGCGAGGTCAGAGGGGCTAATAGGATAATCTCAACAAAGACCATCTTGCTCAAACCCAATCAAAACTCCCATTTTTTTGTTTCTTGCTTACCATCAGCTTATAGCAAGCCACTCAATTTCCAGGCAGTTCAACAGTTGGGCTGCTTTTGCCCTGCTAAAAATCATACCATAACCGCTGAAAAGCTGAACGACTTTAGCATCTTTGATGTAAAAAACAACAGAAGGAAAACTTACTTCGTTTGAAAACTTATCTGTTTGTGTTTGATCTTTGATCCATCTGTATGCAAATGTATTGTACTGTATTCTATGATTCAAAACGAGTTTGCGCATGGTTTGCGCCACCATATTCCGTTCGTTGGTAGGTACAGTTCGTTTTTGAAGCCATTTCACTGTTTAAATTCAGACGACTCCAATAATGATATGACACAAGGTAAAATATCATTGGACCATTGAACCATACCTTAAGTGTATTAGTGCAAAATCGTTCATAAAATAAAATTGCTAGCATGGCCAAATGAGATATAAACGCTGAGTGCATTTTTATTCGAATCCAAATAAATGCACAAAATATCTTACTTCTAAGATAAAACTCCTACAAGACATGTTAAACATAACATACATTGTTTTTATAAACCTATGCCGAGCCCACGAGTTTTAGGCACTTTAATACCTTCTTTAGGCAATGCAATGGACACAGCACGCTTGTTGCATTCATAGATGTATAATATTTAAATAAATAAATAAATTAGCTTATTAATACAAAAAAATATATACACAATACATAATTTTTTTATTAAATATGTAAACCTTACGATAATAAAACAATAAATTACAACATAACATTGAAACAGATTGCACCTACTTTATTGCACTTTTATTTCTATTTATTAGGACTGTAGTCCAGTGTCCACATTCTATTTCTGTGCCAATATCACACTCATATGCTTTTGTTAGATAGTTAAGATTAGGGTGATCATCAGGAGAGAATCCAAGCTGGCCATATTTGTTATATCCTGTGGTCCAAACAGAATTGTCTTCCAACATTATAGCAGAGTGCCTAGAGCCACAGTCTACATCTTTAACATCCATGTTGATTTCTTCTTCATCGTCATCCAGTATATCAACTAATGTTGGAAGTGGATAGCTTTTTACACCATCTCGGTTCAAAACTCCTTTTGTACCAGGATGTCGTACACCCAACTGGCCAGTATCATTCCAACCCCAAGTGTACAAATCTCCAAACTCACTCAGAGCAAAGCAGTGCCAACCTCCAGCTCTGATTTTTGTAATCTTTATACCAGCTAATGCTTTAACTTCTGTAGGTAATTCCAAGTTATTTATATCACCATGACCCAATTGCAATCTCCTGAAAATTAAAGAATCATTTAAAATAAGGATGAATGGTTTTAATTATATGTGACCAGATTAACATTTGATGTTGTATTACCTTCCATTCCCCCAAGTATAAACCCTGCCAGCGTCAGTAAGTAATATGAAATGCTCATATCCACATCTGATATCCACAGCTTTGCCCATGCAATGATTTGTGTCAAGGAGGCTAGGCAGGAAGCCACTATAAACTCTTCCATCAGTAGTAAGACCTAAACACGTGTTGTTCGTCATAACGACTTTTAATATTTGACTGTCACGACGCGCTCTTTTCGAACTACTTTCAAGAGGAGCTTCAACAGCCAAATTAATTTTCTTGACACTATTCTCTTTCTGCAAGTCAATAGACCACATAGTGCTAGACTTTTTATCAACCAGTATCAGGCTGTAATCGTTTCCGACCATAGCCAGGTTTGATTCAGCATCAGACGTGTTGCATTCTTCAGGCAAGTCGACCTTCCTTAGTTGATTTCCTTGACCGTTCAAATCGCCAGTCACATAAAAAGCACTGCCACTTTGAAAAACATTGTAGGACCAATTAATATCGGCCAATTTAGCATTATTTAAATCAAAATTATAATTATTTTTGTTGAATCCTAGTTGCCGAAATTCTGTTATTATACGGTCTTCTTCTAGCCACTGTCCAAATAAATTTGTCCCTGAAACTGTGTACATTATTGTACTGTTTAAATCGGAGGCAATATTTTTGTAAACAGGCAAGTGCGTAATTTAATTAAAAACATTATTTTTCTGCTTCTTTGTAAGTAAGTACTAAGTACTACTTTTATATTTAGCTCTGTCATTTGACTCACTCACTGACAGTTGTTGTTGTTGTTTTCTTCACCCATTCTGGGTAGGCAAAGGGAACTATGCCCATACAGCCAATTCTTTAGTAATATTTTCTTTATTTTTGCATTAAAACGTTGATGTTAGACGTTTTAATGCTTCGATGGAGTTTTTGGAGACAGTCGAAAGATTGAAGGAATGTAGAGAAGTCCCCAAGAAAGAGGTGAACTGTTCACGATCCCGCGCAAAATTCACGGCCCACTTTTCTTGGTTACGACCCATACACCATGTTATTTCACCGAACTGTATATTGTTCACTCGCACGACACTTTGTTTCGCAAAATAACACCACTTTTACGACCCAAAAATCACTATAAACAATAAAAATTCGATAAAATAAACGGACTCCAAACGTATCTCACGAACTCCCGCCAAAAACTCTCACTCACTGACAGAAAAAACTGACAATAAACAAAATGTCAATTTTTTTTTAATTATTTTTCTTTCGTTGTTTGTTTCTTTCAAAACCGGCTAAGGTCTGAGAGTATGCTGCCATGTCATTAACGAGAATGGGGGCTCTCGCTACTGAATTTGCCGCTAGAGGCGCTAGTGTCGCGTGAGGACCAATATCACTTTGTACGAGTTTTAGCGGAATTAGTTGCATAAATTATAATTTCTTTAATTTACCTGCTGGAAAGTGATCTCCTTCGTAAAATATCGCAAATATGGATTATTTGGCGATTAATGTGAACGCTTTAAAAGCGGAAAAAAGAAAAAGCGCAAAAATAGGCGGCCTCAAGAGCAACTATTTCAGAAGTTAGTTTGTTGATATCAAGATAGTTATTTATAAACAATATAACCTTAGATTCAAGATATAACACTTTGTTTCGGCGCCAATCGCCTTTGACAGCTATACCTCCGGACCTCAGTCTACAGTGGCGCCAACTGGTGAGTAAAGAAACGGTAGTCCCCATTGTATGTACTGGGCCTTACCATTAGCTCTTAGAGCCTTTGATTATATAACCAACGGGATTAGACATGAGTACTAATATACATACAAATAATTCTGCTACTTTCGGCGCGGGGGGCGAGGAACGCACACTAACAGCGATAACAAACAAAGGCATTTTCGACCATGTCGTTGCCTTGCGCAACGACATGATCGAAAATGCATAAGAAAAAATTGTCAAACACAAACACAGACTATACGCACACATGTTTAAATACACGCATGAACAGCCTATCAGTATACAAGATGACAACATCTTCGTGTAAGGAATGCGAGAGTAAAATACTATTGATATGTCACTATCGATGAGTTCAGACAATAATTAATAGGCTACTTGAAGGTGGTGTTGTTGTATGTATCTGTTGATAGTACGATATACGAACAAACGGCTGATACCAAGCTTTCGAAGTGTTTGGAATATGAACGGACCCACTTTGTGCAAGGCGATCACTGCAATATAGCTGTCGGTCATATTCCAGACACTTCGAAAGCTTGGTATCAGCCGTATGTTCGTACTATCATCAGATACAACAACACTTCCTCTGTCGAAGGCCAGAAAAGATCGGGGCAGCCGCGTGCTGTTAGAACTTTAAAAGCTGTTAATGCTGTTAAAGCCAGAATTCGTTGAAACCCCATTAGGAAGCAAATAATCTTATCGCAAGAAATGAATTTCATTTCATACGCGATAGAGGTAAGGTCTTGTGATTTACAAGACCTGAAGCTCGCTGCTTATCGTCAACTAGCTGTTCCCCGCGACCTTGTCCGCGTCAATTTCCGTTATTATAATCGAGATAATTTTTGCAACATTTTTCACTCATGTTTCGCTCCTATTGGTCGCAGCGTGATGTTATATAGCCCAAAGCCTTTCTCGATAAATGGACTATCTAACACAAAAAGAATTTTTCAAATCGGACCAGTACTTCCTGAGATTAGCGCGTTCAAACAAACAAACAAACAAACAAACTCTTCAGCTTTATAATATTAGTATAGATAGATATACAGCACATGCCCTAAATCAATCTTTACAATATTAGAGTGGATCGATCAAAATTCTGTCGCGATGTTCAGATGAAAGGCACAGAAATATCCACTCTACTGATAATCTTCACGATCAAAGAACACTACAATAAGCAAAATGATAAAGTTTACGCTCACAGTTTTAAAGAACCTGCTCAAGTAGTCGGAAATGTACAACGTGGTCGTCATCCTGCGTCAGTGATGGTTTGGTGGAGCGTGTCTTATCAAGGAGTCAGGAGTGAAAACTACGGCCAAAGTATATCAAGATACAGTCTTATTATGTTGTAAAACCTCGCAGCAGGTGAAAGGTAAAAAGTGTTTTTTTTTAATATACTGTAAACGTTCCAGCAGGCACGAACTACCCAAGCCTGGCTTGATACCTACGTTTGCGGACTTTATAAGAGCCCTCATCCAGCCCAGACCTCAACCCTTTAGGCTTCAAATTATAGTCAGTTTTAGAGGACATGGCTTGATCTAAACGAAACGGTGACATTGGGTGTCTTAAAAACTCTTTGGAGCAAGCAGTGGCGAAATTTTCCTTGGAAACAGTTTATAAATCCATAGATTCGTGGCCTAACAGATTAAAGGCCTGTATAAAAGCCAAAGGTGGGCATTTCAATATATTTTTTTAATTTTTTGCTGAGACTTTAATAAACGTAGGTATTAATTTGAATAATATAACATTACTTTATTAAAAAAATGCATTTTTATTTGTAACAGAGCTTATGGGTGGACTAGGTACATAGGATCTTGTCGAAAATTTTATAGTTTTCATTTAAGACCCCGCTCGAGAATATTTTCAGGCATTCGGTTATTCTTCCCCACTTTCATCTTAACGAAATTTTCTCGAAATATAGACCATTAAGTTCCCTGACTAGAGTAAACCCATGCAACCATTGTTGCGAGTAATTTACATATTAATGGTCATACAAACAAAAACAAAAAGTAATTAGATTCCTACATTAAAACAGCGTTTTCGCAGTTCAAAATAAAAAAACCGGCCAAGTGCGAGTCGGACTCGCGCACTGAGGGTTCCGTACCAAGTTTAACAAGAATACCACGATATTTTGATGACTGCAAAAATAACTTTGTTTTTCATAGTGTTTGTATGGAGGACAAAGTTATGTTTGCTGTTGTAGAAAATATGATAGATTTTCAAAACTACCAGTTCGATCTCGTTTGAAAGTATTTGTTAAGATCTACATTGTGTATTTTTCCCAAAATTATCACTTACTTATTTTAAAAGTAAGAGGGGGTTACACTCATTTTACCACTTTGGAAGCGTCTATCTTCCAAATGTTAAACTTTTGGAAAAAATGGTTTTAGGAACCTCTATGTCATTTTAGAAGACCTATCCATAGATACCCCATATGTATAGGTTTCAGTAAAAAAAAAAAAAGTTTTAGTTCTATGTATGGGAAACCCCCCTTAAATATTATTTTATTTTATTTTTTGTATGAGAATCGTTAAGCGGTTAACAGGATACACCTACCTACCAAGTTTTAACTGTTTCATGCTAATACTTTCAGAATAAAGTGGCTGAGACATACGGACGGACAGACAGACAGACAGACAGACAGACAGACTTGACGAATCTATAAGGGTTCCGTTTTTTGCCATTTGGCAACGGAACCCTAAAAAGGAACCGAGACCCTGCGACTCAGCGCGAATTTTTTTAAGCATATTCCTAACGCTGTAAGCCAGCGTTAAGGCCGCCCGGCTTGCGAGGAGATGCGCGTTCGATTCCCGCCTGAGACATAATTTTTCAAGTTTATATACTGATATTATATTGCAATTTAATTGCTAAAATATCATATAAAGTAAAAAAAAAGGAAATGATGATTTAGAATTGAAAATGTGGCTTATTCAATAAATATTGCTTTTTAAAGTGATATGACAGAAACGGTTGTGGGTCAATTAGCCTATTAATTATTGCCTACAGTTATCGATAGTGAAATATCCATAGTGTCTAACACTAGCATTCCTTACATGAAAATCACGTCATTTTGTACACTGATAGGCTGTTCTTTCGTGTGTTTATACATGTGTGCGTGTAGTCTGTGTTTGTGTTTGACAATTTCTTCGCATGCGTGCGTAACGACATGATCGAAAATGCATTTGTTTGTAATCATGTGCGTTCCTCACCCCCCGCGCTGTAAGTGGCAGAATTTGCATGGATATTGTACTCATATCTTCTCCGGTTGGTTTAATACTCGAAGTCTTTCAAGGACTAAAACATGCTGCACGCACAGTGTTGCTTTGCTGCAGTGCGTTGCGTTTAGTTAGGCAGATGAAACATAAAAAAGTATAGATTTTGGATAAGTACCTATCTAATGAGGAACACAGAAAGCTTTCTTTTTAGTGTGGTTTTACTAGAAAAAATAGTATAGTGAGCGTGCAAGGTTAATAATAACCGAAATACTTTTCATAGTGATGTTAAAACTAAACGCCAGTAGTCATTTTTCTTGTCGTGAATGGAGTACGCCGGTAAGCAAGGTGAGATTTTTTGGTGTATTTTTGTTGAAAACAAATCCAAGTTATACTTTTAATGCAATTTATCAACATCATCTCTTAATCGGGATATTTAATTCACAATATATTCAAACTTTTTTTTAGATGTGATGTTAAATTCCGTAAACTTTTTGAGAAATCAATATGGCTCTCAAGCTCGGGAAATGCAGACTTTGTCTGAAGCTTGGCGACTTTTACTCCATCTTTGCGGTGGACAATGCCATCCAGCTTGCGGAGATGGTCATGGAATGTGCCCGGGTAAAAGTAAGTACATATTTAGTGGAGCATTCTTATCTGAAAATTCAGCTGATCCACTAGAATACGACACTGGCAATAACGGTTCGAGTGAAATTTGAACGAATAAATCGACGGCATTGGCAATGTGAGTTAGCATAAAAAAGTATGAATGGTTTCTTGCATGATAATTAAACACTTAAAACAGTGTGTAGGTTCTTAATTTGAACTAGTAAAATACAACATTCACTTCCAGCTTCAGTCTTTACACATAAAATGACTTAATTTGATAACCACAATAAAATGTCATAATTTGGTAACCACTTTACTTCATAAAGACATCAGCTTGCACTTCAATAATATTTCTAAAAATCCGAAAGTATAGGAAATCACAAATACATTTTAATTTGATTTTTGTTAACATTAAAGCACATCATAGACTTCTTGACCATTTTAAAGTATTATTCTGTTTCTGTCTATGATATGTCTTTCTATTTGTAAACAACTCATTAGGATTGTTTTACATATAAACAATGTGTAGTAAATCTAAGGCAATATCCTGAGTATCTCTCAAGAGACCCAATGGATTTCTAAAATTTAAGATTTTTGTATGGATTTCAATCTAATTTACTAAGGTCTTTGTTTTTTGTAACATACATTAGACTCATAGAAGCTGTAGCATTTAAAACACCAGGATTAATCAAAATAAAATAGAAAATTCAAATAAAAGTTTGGCAAACATGTGGCTATCCACATTCAAATATTTTTTTTTACACATATTATCCCTTCGATTGGCAACTGGCCTTTAGAGGATGACAGCTTGCTATCACGCAGGTGGCATATCGTCCTCTAATGTGCACTCGGCCAACACTCGACTAGTGCGGTCGGTTTTGTTCTTAGTTAAAATTTTAGAACTCTATGTCTTTACAGTTAGTGTTCAAAGTATTTTTGACAAAATAAACTAGCGGTAAAAGTAAAGTTGTACACATCTTTTCTAAGTGAAATATAAAACCGTTGGTCAGTAAAGGCCACGGAGCCCACTAGTGAGCACCTAATACTCGAATGTGCTCGATCGATCGATTTTATAGAGGATTTTGAAGTGATTTTTATAGTTAAGTTAGTGTAAACTATGAACCAGTATGTAATTCAACTAATTAAACTTAATTATGTGATGTGTGACGTGTTTTGGTTTCAAAATAGTACTAAAACCGGGGCTGTTCGAAATTTTTCGTAATTGTCATTGAAACTTGATATTTCCATCAATCTTAGTAAGTAATATGGTTAAATACATTTAATTAACTGTGTTCGTTATCAAGCTTTAATTTAAAGCATTAATCTATTCGCCAGGATTTGTGAATTCTTAGAGAAAAACATTTTTGTAAGAACCGGCACCCGGCCATCATTTTTTCATTTTTTCACCTACTACTTCAATCGGTTTTAAATAAAAAAACTTGTATAGCCATAAATAAATATTTTTAGCCATAAATGAACCTTATTTAGTGTCCTATGTTGTTGTACAATTAGAATCAGAAAACTTTCAGTCACTAATTTTAAGCATATTTTTCTCTTTGAAAATGTGGTTAGAAACTAAGGTACTTTGGAAGTAACAATTAATAACTTATAGTAATTACATGATAAATTAATATTAAATGTAGGTAAAAGCTTGTTAATCTTGTGTAGATTACGTTGGTATTTAAATGAAATCCATGTTTCATACAAAAATTTGCAGAAATTAGCGGTTTTAGTTACCGCGGAATCAAACTTTTTTTTTTTTTTTCGGACTTTACTGTCTGCCACTTGATTGGACCTCTAATTTTGACAAGCGCCACAGGAGAGGTTAAACATGCTTTATAATACTTTTTATGGTAAACTAAAAACTAGCTTAAATTTAAAAAAGCTAGTACGTAGTTGTAAAGTACTTACAAAATTTGCCACCTTTTTTGTATATAGGTAGTATTATCTATAATAATATTATAAAGCTGAAGAGTTTATTTGTTTGTTTGTTGGTTTGAACGCGCTAATCTCAGGTAGTGCTGGTTCGAATTGAAAAAATATTTTTTTGTTGGATAGTCCTTTTATCAAGGAAGGCTTTAGGGTATATAACATCAGGCTGCGACCAATAGGAGTAAAGCATCAGTGAAAAATGTTGTAAAAATAATTGCGATCATAATAACGGAAATTGACGCGGACGAAGTCGCGGGCAATAGCTAGTAATAAATATAGCACAGCACTCACATCTCAGTTGCACAAATAGCCCTTGAACACTTTGCACAATGGCAACCCCATTTTTACTAATTATTTCTGCAACAATAGTCTTATCTATACTAATAATATAAAGCGGAAGAGTTTGTTTGTTTGTTTGAACGCACTAATCTCAAGAAGTACTGGTTGGAATTGAAAAAATATTTTTGTGTTGGATAGTCCATTTATCGAAGAAGGCGTTAGGCTAATAACATTACGCTGCGACCATTATGAGCGAAGCATCAGTGAAAAATGTTGCAAAAATAGTCGCGATCATAATAACAGAAATCGATGCGGACGAAGTCGCGGGCAACAGCTAGTTATGCAATAAATACAATTTCCATACTGTTGTAAGTGTTCATAATTATTATGTAAGTTTATAATACACTATTATTCCTTTAAAAAGATTGCTTAGTTTGTCTACGTAAATAAGTAAAAAAAAACATGAGGATAATGTTATTTTGTTTAAAAATCTATCAATTGTTTAAAAAGGTTTTGTACGCAAATTAAATTGTTAGTGTAAATTGAAAACAAGCAGAGCAGCCTAGCGGCAGAAGGTTGTGGGTTCAAGTCCCATCTAAGGCAGTCAAAATTTGTATTTAAGGAATTGTATTTTCTATGTATCATTTCATCACCATAAATAGTAAGTGCCTTTTGTCTATTAAGTTAAGGTACAATTTACCTGCTTATTTGTTCTATTAGGTTTATTGTCATGTTTTGATTGATTAGTTCAACTTGCTTTTTTTATTGGTTAACGCTGGTCGCGCGATGTTTATTTCATTTAATAGGCTACTTGACTCACATCAAAGTTGATGCAATAAATTAATATTTTCTGTAGTATTTCACTAAAGAAACCAATATTTATCGATTTCAGTTAACAAAATGCAAGATAGCTACATATTTTCAATTTATTTATTAGTTTTGACTCTGAAAACGCTGTTGGTCATGTTATAATGTCATAGGACTCTAAGCAAAATGTGTGGGGATTAAGGTTTAATATTTGTAATAATCCCTTATCTGGGTGTAATTGATACTTCTTCATCTTTTAATTGATAGGAGCAAACATACATGTTAGATTCGAAAACTCTGATAATACAAATCTGATTATTGGTTAAATGCAGTGGCGGATTTACCCTAAGGCCCAATAGGCCAGATTTAGGGGCGCCCCCAATCGTGTCAAAAAACTTATTGTGGCGTATGGCGGGCTGGCTGCACTGCATGGTGCAATCCATAGAACATGGAAAAAGGTTGGAAAGGCGATGTAGGCGGGGCAGGCGCGCCACAGAGGTTAGGAGCAAAATAATGCTTCTACTTCTGCTCAAACATCAATGTAAGTGAGCGCTGTGATTAGTTTCTTTTGACGTCGCGCGACTAATAGGGAACAATTCGCCTAATTGGCGTTCTTTGGATACTGAGAAAGGGGCCTAGGGCGGCCGAGACTGCTAATCCGCCACTGGTTAAATGGCAAATATTAATGTTTTTGTTTACCCATAATACGAGGGCGGGTCAATAAGTCCGTGACTTTTTGAATTTCTGACCTCTTTACTGAAAAAGCAACACTACTCCTGTCAACAGGTATCTGTCAGTTGATTCCTATCAAAATTTGAACTTGCTGCGTCAGTTAGTTTGTGTTTGACAGCTATTTTTATCAGACTACCCAGTAATTTGAGGAAAAAATGGAAAAAGGTGAATTTCGTGTGCTTATTAAGCATTATTTTTTGCGAAAAAAAAACCATTACCGAGACCAAGGCTAAGCTTGATAAATACTATGGGGACTCTGCATCATCGATTTCAATGGTAAAAAAGTGGTTTACTGAATTTCGTTGTGGCCGTAAAAGCACTGAAGATGCCGAACGTCCTGGACGCCCAGTTGAGGTCTCTACACCCGAAACAATCGAAAAAATTCACGATATGGTGTTGGCCGACCGAAGATTGAAAGTGCAAGAGATTGTGGAAGCCGTAGGGATCTCGCATGGCTCAGTGGTTTCAATTTTAAAAGATCAATTGGGCATGAGAAAGCTTTCCGCAAGATAGGTGCCGCGTTTGCTCACAGTCGACCACAAACGCAATCGTGTAACAACTTCACAGGAAGGTTTGGCGTTGTTTAATTGCAATATGGAGGAGTTTTTGCGCCGTTTTGTAACCGTGGACGAAACATGGATCCATCACAACACACCAGAGACCAAACAACAGTCAAAACAGTGGGTTTCTAAGGGTGAATCGGCGCCAAAGAAGGCCAAGGTGGGTTTGTCAGCCAATAAAGTTATGGCGACTGTTTTTTGGGATGCACGTGGGATAATCCACATTGACTACCTTCAAAAGGGAAGAACAATCAATGGGGAATATTATGCCAACTTATTGGACCGCTTCAATGACGATTTGAATAAAAACCGACCTCATTTGGCCAAGAAAAAAGTTCTTTTCCACCAAGACAATGCAAGGGTGCACACATGTGCAGTTGCCATGGCAAAGATCCATGATTTGGGCTATGAATTGCTCCCTCATCCACCCTATTCTCCAGATTTGGCTCCGAGTGACTACTTTTTGTTCCCAAACCTGAAGAAATGGCTTGGTGGAAAAAGATTTGACTCCAATGATGAAGTCATCTCGCAAACAAAGGCCTATTTTGAGGACCTCGACAAATCATATTTTTTGGAAGGGATAAAAAAATTGGAGAAGCGTTGGACAAAGTGTATAGAGCTCAAGGGAGACTACGTTGAAAAATAAAATGATTTGTTTATCAAAAAATCTGTGTTTTATTCCAAAAGTCACGGACTTATTGACCCGCCCTCGTATGTTATCACAGAACAGACAATCTACAAACCAATACGGCCAACAGCGTTTTCGTCGTTTCGTCGCGCTTGGTCCACTTCGCATTTGGTCTACTAGACGAAAACGTGTCTATTTCGCATTTAGTTCATTTTGCGTTTGGTCCACCTAGCACTTAGTCCTTTTCGCATATGGTCTATTTCGCACAGTCCTTTTCGCATTTGGTCCATTTCGCACTTAGTTTATTTCGCATTTATTCCACTTCGCACTTAGTCCTTTTCGCATATGGTCCACTTCGCATTTGGTCCACTTCGCACTTAGTCCTTTTCGCATATGATCCACTTCGCACTTAGTCCTAGTCAGTAGATTTTTCTTGATTTTTTAAAATACTGTACAATGTCTGGGCCTGTTATGGAACATCTCTTTTGTTATTTCAATACAGGGTTAACATAGTTCTATAAAACAAAATCCTTTAGATTCAAAACGACAACTTCCTAAAATGTTCACTCTCCCAAAATGTCTACTTCCCAAAGTGGTTATTCTCTAAATGTCCACTTCGCAAAATTGTAATTTCCGAAAATATCATTTGAAATAAAACATATTTACGGCTGTAACTCACATTTGTATAAATTTTAGAATGTATTTTGTTTGATCTATTCCGACTTTACGAACTATACAGACCTTGCTATCTTTGTTACTCACTCAATCATTCCAGAACGGGTAAAAGGATTTGATTAAATTTGACACGAAGATGGATTGCACTTAGCTATTTTTATTGCCAAAAAAAGTATAGTTCAAAGTCGCGGGTATACATGATAAAGCTAGTGGGTAAAAAAATTCAAATGAAATCCGTAAAAATCTTCAAAATCAATGTATAGTGTACGCCTGAACTAAAAAATCCTATAATAAATAATGGCATTTATACAGGGTGTTGCAAATAGTATAAAAAGCCAAAACCAGCCAATGTTAACCTATATATGCATATAAATACTATGATGAAGTCAGAAATTTGATTACACATATTTTTTTTTAATTCTCGATTAAGCGAAAATTTTAAGATTCCGATTTGTATGAAAATATGGTTTTCAAAACAATATGATACCAAATTTCTGACTTCACCATAGTTTTTATATGCATATTTTATGTTAGCATAGGCTGGTTTCAGTTTGATATAATATTTACCTAAAACACTGTGTAACGAAAAATAAAAAGTTTACTTTGTTGACAACGCGAAGAACCCGGCGGCATCCTCGTTTGTTTTTTCAAGGTACCAATGATAGTATTTTTGTCTCACCTGCAATACAGGTATATGAAGGTGACGGGCTACCGGATAAGATCTGCTCAGAATGCATCCAGAAGTTGAGCAGTGCTTACATCTTTAAACAACAGTGCGAGAGGTCGGACCAGGAGCTCAGACGGAATTATGTGCCGCCGCCCGGTGAGTGTGTCATATTCGTTATTACGTATTAATTATAAAGTGGGGATGAAGATTCTTGGCATTAACCCGTATTGGTAGACAGTTAAATGTAATCTCTCAATCACTCGTAACTTATCGTGATAAAAATGTGCCAATGGGCTAGTCACAAAATAAAAATCACTTTGAGCGACATGGTCATCAGTCGATCATGTCGCTCAAACTGTCAAGCTTTTAAGCCTACTGATCGGTGAATATTTTTTGTTGAAAAAAAAGTTTAGTAATCCCGCTCATACCAATCTAACCTTTACTGATAGCTAAAAATTAAAAACAAGTTTATAAGTGTTCCCACCAATCCTAGAATGACTCGTTTTCGTTCATGTATCGTAGACGGCGCCACTGATTCTCCTATTACAGGTTTCAGTGTCACGCCACCACCAGCGCCTAACAGGCAGAGCAGCGACTCTGCGTTCTCGTCGCAGACGGACGTTTCGAACCAGACGAAGCCGTCGAGTTCGAACGATGCGTCGGTCACGCCCGCCGGCCGCGGTCGCAAGCGCAGCAGGGAGAGCGTCGACAACACGTCGGTCAGTAGCCGCTCGCACGACTACGCGCCGGCCACAAAACGGGTTTCGGAACTGCGCGACTCGCAGAAGAAGAGACGACCCAACAAGTATGTATATTCAATTCAATTTATTCATTGTAACATAGGATGTTAAAATTTATAAGAGCTTAGATCTATACATGAACTACGGAAGGTTATTGCAACATTTCTATATAACATGCAAAATAAATTATGTATGTAACACAATATCAATGATTAAAAAATTACAAAAATTACACAAACAAAT
Organism: Anania crocealis; assembly: GCA_949315895.1. Lineage (NCBI taxonomy): Eukaryota > Metazoa > Arthropoda > Insecta > Lepidoptera > Crambidae > Anania > Anania crocealis. The sequence continues at coordinate 5,899,952 of OX438880.1, forward strand.
GTTACATTAAAAACACATTAAAAGTAGGTATTTATATGTATAACATCAACTGCAAATTAAAATTATATTGTATTATTTTTAATATGTGGGTAATTAAAATAAGTACATATTAGGTCTTTACCTATGAAATTGCCGTTTTGTTTTTATTTGTATTAATCGAAGTAATCACCCATGCAATCAATGCATTTTTGCCAACGCAGTGGTAGTTTATTGATGCCCTTCTTAAAGAAATCAGCTGGACGGGAGGCAACAAATTCTTCTAAGGCATTTTGTACTGCTTCTCGGGTATTGATTTTTTTTCCCGCCAAGAAGTTATCCTAATTCTGGAAAAAGTAGTAGTCTATAGGCGCAAGGTCTGGTGAGTAGGGCGGATGACGGAGAGCCTCCAACCCCAATTCTTGCAACTTGGAGACCGTCTGCTGTGCAGTATGAGGTCGCGCGTTGTCGTGCAGGAGCAGCGGAGACGAGCGATTGACCAATGCTGGTTGGAGATGTGCCAGCTTCTCCATCATTGTGTTCAGTTCTTCACAGTACACATCTGCAGTAATGCTCACCCCGTTTGGTAAGAAGCTGTGATGAATCACACCGGCGCTAGACCACCAAACAGTGACCATCACTTTTCTAGGGGTAAGTTTTCGTTTAGGGCATTGTTTAGGTGCTAAACCAGGATCCAACCAAATTGCTGAGCGCTTGCGGTTATCAAACAGAATCCATTTTTCATCGCAGGTAATAATGCGGTTCAAAATTCCTTCATTTGTGTGTCTGTTGAGCAGTGCAAGGCACGTCTCGACGCGTACTTCGTGCTGGCGATCATTGAGTTCGTGGGGCACCCATTTGTCAAGCTTTTTTACCTTGCCAATTTGACGCAAATGGACCAAGATTGTTTTGACGCGAAAGTCGAAAGCTGCTGCTAATTCAGCCGTAGAATGTGTATCATCAACTTCCACAATCGCCTTTAACTCGTCATTGTCGACCAAAGTCTTCAGACGACCGCGAGGTTCATTTTTCAGGTCGAAATTTCCAGAACGGAAGCAAGCAAACCAATAACAGGACACAGGTGGTGCGTTGGTTTGTAGTATTAGCTCCGTAAACGTCGTTGATGTTGCGTGCCGCTTGTGCCGCGTTGCTGCCACGACGGTACTCATATTCCATAATAGTTACTCGAATTTTTAACTTATCCATGATGACGAAAAAGATTGAAACGCGATGAAAATGTAACACTAAACAATAAACAAATGACTATTTTTGGAAAAAAAATCCATGTTTTTAAAATAAAATTAATTTGAAATTAGAATTCTTAGCCAAACAAAAATTATTTTGATTTGAAATGGCCAGTACTGCAGAACGGCAATTTCATAGGTAAAACCCTATTATTAAATTTACATATAAATTCAAAGCAACATATTCTTTGATATTTACATTGCCTTATCGTTAAAAAATTTATTTATATTATAATAGCATTTATTTATAAAAATAATCTCAGGTGTTTTAAAAAAGAGAGTATCGTTTTGATTTCCTTTAAATTGTTTGGTAATTTATTATATTTTTTATTGCCATAGAATGTGGCCCTGATGTAAATAATTTTAATTATGAGAAGGGTCTCTTCCGGTGTGAACATTCTATTATATTAGGTTGAGAAGAGGTTTAAAGGTGCTTTAGCGCCGTTTCTTTAACTCTTGTTGGGGGCGTCGTTATTGTGGACACCATACTTTGAACCTTATTCATTTAATTCGAAAACATGCTGGGCGCTTTATAGGCTTAAAAAAAATATCACGTGACTGAAGAAATGGTGATGTGAATAATAGAAAAGGTCTCGGATTTTGTTTAACTTGGAGAGAACAATTAGGTGCAATTGCAACATGATCTTTGCATCTTCCAAGGAAAAAAAAAACGTTTTTGCAACGACTTTCATTGCTACTAGTCTATTAGACGTAGCGTCATCATGGTGATTATGCCCGCACCCATCATTGCTGTGGTACCTTGTAATCAATGATGGAGGCCTTTGCCCTGCAGTGGGACGATTATTAGCTGTTACTTAATTATTAATTTGCTTAAGGTTTGTTATTAATATAATTATATAATTGTTACTCCCACAGGTCCTACGAAGATGATTCGGACTACGAGGACAACTTGTCCACGTCTCAGTTTTCGGCGGGCACGGATTCGGACGAACCGCTGATCAAGCAAGCGTTCCAGTGCAAGAAGTGCGATAAATCGTTCGCGAGCGCCAAAAGTCTCGCCGCTCACAGCAAAGTGCACTACAGGAAGGACAATTTGGCTCAAAATCAGGTATTGCAATTTTTTTCTAACAGTGGATAACTTGGATTATATTAGTATTTAAACTTGAAAAGTTATGTCTCAGGCGGGACTCGAACCCGCATCTCTTCGCATGCCGGCCGCGCCCGGCGCCCGGATTATAAATACTGAAATAATATAATTGCAATTAAATTGCTTAAATATCATTATAAAGAACTGGGATTATCTTTTTCAGTTTAGGTATTTATGGTATGTATGTATTTAGACTATCTCCGCGGTGGAGTGGCGTGCACATCGGTTTTCAGGGTGTCGCTTGCTCTGAGGTCCCGGGTTCAATTCCCGGACAGGTCAATTATAGCAAAAGAAGTATATTTCTAGTTCTTGGCGGGTCCGGGTGTTTGTGGTACCTGCATTGTTTGTGGTTTCTATAAAAACTAACTTGTTTTAAATATTTACTTTGAGATCAGAACAATTGTGAAGTTACTACTAATTTTCCCATTTGAAGCAGTTGATCGGAGGTTATACGCGTACGTACAGACAAAGGCAGGTCAACCTACCCAAAAAAGTTGAAGGTCATTGAATTTATTTTCAACTTTAAGTCCAACAAGTAGAGATCAATATCAAATGAGAAAATTTTACGTTTTGTGGTAGGTTGACGTGCTGTTGGCTGTACATACATTCCGGTGATTCATTTTTATTTTACTGATTTACGTATAGCTTCCAGTTGATATCTAGTTAATTTGTAGAAGGTTTGTTTGTACTGTGGCGCTATTTTACCGTTCGTGTATTCCCATAGTCAGTGAGGAATTAAAGCCGAAGCGGTCGCGAATAAATGAAGATTATTTGATTCGGCGTTTTACTTAAATAACTCACGCTTACAGCCACACCCACCTAAGACACTGAATATCGTGACAGTGCTATAGTATTTTAAACATTCTTGTTGCATTTTTACACTTAACACTTAACACTTACGGGGTTTAATGCAACGAACTACGTTATTTAAAGGTAAATACATTGTAATTTACCGATCCGGTTGCACGAATCAGTCTGCCCGCGACCATGATTCGTAAAACCGGATCGAAACGTCGTCAGTTAAAATCAGTTTTATTTCTGCAAATAGACCCCAGGAGGCGCTTTTACACGTCCCAATATTTAAACGTACCACTGCTTCGGGACAAGTCTGGGCTAGTGCCGAGAAGAAGCAGCGCAAGAAACTCGGTCACTATTGTCAGCCTCTTTTTAAATAAATTTTTACAAGGTTTAAGCAAGTACGAGCTGGGAAAACTTAATGCCATACATTTCTATCATTTAAATAATCATTAACAGTGTAATAGCCCTTTTTCATTAAAATAACTTTGACATACGATTTAAGTTTATGTACAGGGAGTTCAGCAATATCCATTGGTAATTTCTTGAAAATACGAATACAATTTCCCATAAACGATTTTCCTACTTTTCGCAGTCTGAAGCCTGGAATATACGTTATTTAAATGTAAAATAGTAATTCACCTGGTCGGGAAGGTGAATTACTATTTTACATTTAAATAACGTAGTTCGTTGCCTTAAACCCCTTAAGTGTCAAGTACTATAGTAATACAAATGAATACAGGTGGTAAGCATCCCCGTTGAATCGCCTGACGAGCAAGCGGTCGAACTAGCGGGCGAAGTAGCGGGCGAGGACGCTATGGACGAGGACGACAAGTTGTCTTGCGACAAGTGCGGCAAGACCTTCAAGCTGAAAATCATGCTGCGGCGGCACCGCGACCTGTGCGGCGTGACCCCGGCCCAGGCACCGACGAAGGAACTACTGATATCGCTGGAACCCATCGACGCGGTAATATACTATCCCTCTTCTTACTATAGTGAGGTTAATTCATGCTGAACATCATGCTACGGCGGCACCGCGACCTGTGTGGAGTGACAACGGCCCTGGCACCGACAAAGGAACTACTGATGCCGCTGGAACCCATCGACGCGGTAATATACCCACTTCTTACTATGGTGAGGACTTCAAGCTGAACATCATGCTGCGGCTGCACCGCGACCTGTGCGGCGCCGACGAAGGAACTACTGATGTCGCTGGAACCCATCGACGCGGTAATATACTATCCCACTTCTTACTATAGTGAGGTTACTTCAAGCTGAACAACTTCGGCCCTCACCCCGACGATGACGTCCGACTGAAAATCTTATCTTTAAATTGATTTGGATATCAAAAAGGTGGGGGGTTTTAGTAGTAGTCGTGTTTCAGAAGGCACGTTGTTCCATTTGGTAGTTCCGTTTTCTGTCCCAAGATGGAAATCATAATAACAAGTCACGAGAAAGGCTTATGCCACTAGTGGACAACCCTAGGCAATCTTTGGTTTTCTAACCAATGATGACGGCTAATAGATCCCTCTGCGGTGGTATGCTACGTAAGAGGCCGCCTGGATGCTCCCCCCCTCCTGCCGGAGTCCAGCGCGAAACTGTTTTCTGTGTTCCGCTGGTGTGTGGGAGAACTAGTACCTCTGGGTAAGCTCGCTCCAACTTAGGCTTCTTCTTAACCGTATAGTTAAGTATGTAGTCAAGAGCAAGCCTGTTGTTTATAAAAAAAAAAGAAAACTGTGACACCAAATCATCCTATAAGTTTATGTATCATGATAGTTGAAAGAAAGAAGAAAGAAAGAAAGAAAGAAACTTTATTGTTTAAGGGCATCACTACAACACATAACACGAAAATAAAGTAATATATAAAAAAAAACATTGAACTACACACAAATTATCATTAACAAAATAATAAGATGGAGCACAAGACACCACCCATCGGTATAAATTGGCGTTTATCTTCTTCAGTAGAACAGTGTCGTTATGTGTGTCGCGAAGCCCATTACAAAAAGACCCAGCGCAAGTCGCTACCCACTACTTAGGAAACGACGCTGGTTTTCAGTGGGGCCTCATTGAGTGTGAATCATGGAAAAATGACGAACATAAAACATACATAAATAAAGAAATAATTGTGCTTTACATAAACTACTAACTATGTTTAGTGTTAAATGAGACGTGTGAGTGTTGTGGTGTGATAGTGAAATTAAAGCGCAGTCTGTAGGTATTATTTGTAGGCGTAGACCGTGAAGCCATCTTTGGTGTTTTATTATAATTTCAATCTACAAAAATAAAAATAAAAAAATAAAAAATGACAACTTTATTGTACATTCACAGGTACAACAACCAAAGAAGATCGAATGCGACATATGCACCTCTAAGTTCAAAACGCTAGACAATCTCAACAAGCATCTCCGAGTCGTCCATGCGGCGGCCCCTAAGCAGGAACCTTCCCCTGTGAAAGAGAAGGAGAAAGAGAAAGACAAGAAAGTGTCAGTGCCCTGCATATTCTGTAGGAAACAGTTCGATGACTACTACGTGTATACTGCCCATCATAATAGCTGCAACAAGCGACGAGAGCTGGAGATATTTACTTGTCCCGTTTGTAAGGTGGGTGCTTTATTGTATAAAGAAAATGTGTTTCTTATTGAAAAACAAACATTCAACAACAGAAATCTTCATATATTCAAATCAATTGCTGTTGTCTTGTTTTGATCTTGAAATATTTGTAACTTTAAGCCTAACGGCTTAACGGTCCCGGTTTATGTTCCAAGATAAAAGTCGTAAGAACAAATCACGTCAGAGGCCCGAAATCTTGGAATAATAATCACATGATACTAAGAAGACTTAAATAATTTGGGTAATACATTTCCTTGAATATAGTTTTTTAATCACACAATTGTGTTTTTCAATTTACAAACTGTTCTTTAAGCAAATAAATTGTTAGTGAGAATTGAAAATACATTTTGTCGACACACCAAACGTCTGGGTAGTCAAATGGTTACAGCAGTCCCCTGGCAATTAATTGTATTTTCATCTCTGTTTATAAAGAATTAATTACTTATCTAACTTCTAATAATTTCTAGATTAAGGCATTCATTTTTCTCCCAAGTAATTACTTTTACTTGTTTATAAATGTGGGTGTTAAGAGTCCCGTACATGTTTTCGAAAGTCATTTGGCCGATTAACTGCTTACCGAATAAACGATTCCCCTTTTTTACTACTGGCCGAAAAAACGAAAGCCCGATGAACGTTTGACCGAATTAACGTTTTACTTCAATTCGGTTCGCCGACTGAACTATAGACCGCCACACTATAATACAATTCACAATTACTTTATGCTACGTTTTTTAGATTGAATGATTCCCCTACATTTTAGAATAAAAATAATCAAACTCAGGTATTTTAGATGATATAATATTACAATAGTAGGTATATAACATATCAAAACAATTGAACAAAAAACTACACAAATAAAATATTACGTTTTTTTTTAATCTTAATTGTACAGTGGGAAAAATAATCATCAATTTGTACTTGATTGAAAGACAAATATGTAAGGGCTATTAACATTACTTCAAAGTAAATAGGCAGACTTGGGCCTGACTGTTACAAGAACCAGATATTCACTAAAATTCATAATGTATTTTTTGGAGCTTGTCGTAAAATATCAATTATCTGTTCTATGGGACAAGAAATGTAAAAATTCTAATAAAGCATGAAACTGATACCCACAGCATCCTCATTCCAAAAACAGTTGATTTAAATTCCATTCGATTAAGGCATGAGTTCGATATACGATTGACGAGTACGATATACGAGTTCGATTGACGACCATTTGGATCAGCGGTAGTTAACGCTGCTTCTGAGCCATGGGTCGCGGGTTCGATCCCCGCACAGTACAAATATTTGTGTGCATGAACATGTCTGTTTGTACTGGTCTGGGTGTTTTCTATGTATTATAAGTATGTATTTACAAAAAAAAAGTATATAAGTAAGATTATCGGTTGTCTAGTACCCCATACGACAGGGTACTTAATACTACTTTAATTTGGGACTAGATGGCTCTGTGTGGCCCAGTGAGGCATGTCTTAAATATTTATTTATATCAAAACGTAACTAATAACCGTTTTCGGCTAGATATCGTATCGTATCGATATCGCATAACTACATAACCGATATCACAATAACTAAACACGCGCGTAAACTCGATACGAAAACCAAAACTAACGGGCAACTGAAAAACGAAAACCGAACAAAAACGATACGCACGCAACTAACTTAGGCAACGCATCATGCTATCATGATATTCGCTCCTTCTCTTTTCTATAAACGTACTTAAGACGATGTAAGAGAGATGAAGCGAATATTGCTACCGGCGCGGCAACGGGAATGCTCAGATGATTTGGTTATTCAGTAGAATTTCGCTATTAGTCTTTTAGCAATAAGGTTCAATTTGTATATTGCGTAATTTGTAGAAGTTAAGTCGTCAGCCGATGTCAAATAGCGAAGCGAGTGTCTTACAAAGGAAAATGGAACTAAACTACATATGAATACGGTTTAATTTTAATTCAGGATATTTATAATATTTTTTGTTCTTGTTACGACTGATATCGATATCAAAAAACGTTTTTTGATATCAATATCAAAACTAAATATCGGTTGCCTAACAGTTATCATAAAATATCGAAAACGCCCATGTCTAATTCGATTTAATTCGGACAATTCGCATTTATTTAGTTGATTAATTCATAATCCCTTCAAATAAGCTTTTTCAAATAAATAATGGACTTGCAATCGTAGATAAGTTAGTAAGTTAGTAAGATATTTTGAAGAAAAAGGTTTAATATGGGATTAATGAAGATTAAAATGTTTTGTGACCAGTTTTTTACGTAAATAAATTTCTTTCATAATTAGAAAAAATACAATTCCTTGAATGATATTTTTAACTGTCTTAAGTTGCGACAACTCTCGTATAATATCCCAAATATTTGTAAAATATTTATACAAATATTTTAACAATAGGTTAAGATGAAACAGCTTATTTAATGTTTTTAAAACTGTTCTTTAAGCAAATATAATTCCTTGCAAACAAATATGAGCTAAACCACTCAAATATGACTTTAAATCCATTTCATGTATTTGTTCTACATGTTTTCGTAGTCTTTGGCTGCTATTTACTCCACGTTTGCGTTTGACTATAGGTTCCGATGATATGATGCGTTTTAATAAACCTCGAGTATTTTAATGCTTTTTCTTAAATTCGTCAATGGTATGGTAAATATCCCATTTCTTCCCGTGTAACAGTGTGTTCTATCTATTGTGCCAAGATTCCAGTGAATTTTGTGTTATTGGAATACTTGACACAAATCTGTCATACACTGTCCACATTTTTGGGTGAAAAAAAGCAAATTGGTAGACATAGTTAATTAAATAATTATGCTAATGAGACTCGATAAGAAAAACTACAATAAATGACAATATTGTTTAATATTTTGTGGTAAAAATTTAACAGATTTGTTTTAATAATTGTAATTCCTGCGGTGATAAAATTTCATAGTAGTATTCCTACCTGAGTTTGTTTATTTTTATTCTAATATAAAGGGGAATCATTCAATCGAACAAACGTAGCATAAAGTAATTGTGAATTGTATTATAGTGTGGCGGTCTATAGTTCAGTCGGCGGCGAACCGAATTGAAGTAAAACGTTAATTCGGTCAAACGTTCATCGGGCTTTCGTTTTTTCGGCCAGTAGTAAAAAGGGGAATCGTTTATTCGGTAAGCAGTTAATCGGCCAAATGACTTTCGAAAACATGTACGGGACTCGCAGAGGCGGCTCGTGACTTTATTTTCTGGGAGTTCACAAAAATAAAAATCGATCGTCGTCAACGTGTCTTTGAACTCTAATATAGGTAATTTCGATAGGTAGAATCGCGCGCTTTATGAATATCTGCCTAATAAATGCCAGTTAAACTGTACACACATTGATTGCAAATGTTTTTTTCACTTTTATTGAAAGATACGCTAAATCATCAACACCCGTTTCAATCCATGCAAACTCACCACAAGCGCCGGCGCCAGCTCCAAACACCAGATATGGGAAACAAAACAATTTATTGGTTTCTTTGCAACCACACATCCATCCAAGGTGTTTTTAAATACTGTTAGGGTTTAAACACACGCCTAAAGTTTTAGTTTTATAAGTACATTTTTGTATTAAAGCGATTTCAGGCCGAGGTGCTTAGATTAAATTTGGTTTAATCTAAGCCGAGGTGGCCCTTTTGCTTTTAGTTCAGGGCGCTTTTCTAAAGTTTTATCACATTTTTTAATAAAAGATACATTGTATTGTTCCACGTTTAGCACTATCACAGCACTAGCACAGCAATAATGCACAGAAACTATTGTTTAGCGAAATAACACAAAACTGCCGTATTGGCGCGAAAAGGTCCCGGTGACTGGATAAAAGATTTGACGTTTGTTTACATTAGATCGACAACAACTCATAAAATATTGTCACCTCTCGGCGCGATCTGGCAACGTCGCTAAGAGCGGCGCTCCAGATTAGCCTAATTTCTCATACAAAATCTTTTGTTTCACGTTCCAGTCCGATGTCGATGTTTCTCTTTCGCACTTATTGAATTCAGTACTAGGCATCGTACTAAACTTTGTTTCATAGGAGCGCAATCGCTGGCGCTCCACTCGGTAACAAAAACTGACACCAAATGTTATGCTAAAAAACATGTCAACTTTGTGCGTAGTTAAAATTGTTTATAGTTAACTGCTATTGTTTGTGTGAATGTATAGGGTTAAAAATATATAAATAATAGCAGATTAAAAAATACATATTTATTATTTATTAATTTTTGTGGGAGTGCACTGCACCAGTGCTCCTTAGGACGAGCCGCCTCTGGGGACTCGTGTTAAACATAATATTGTTACTAAATCTACTAACGGGTCGTTATCGCGTATAATATTTATAAAAGTACCCGTACATATACCTATTTATTCACCCGAAGTTGCGGCTGGATTGCACCAAGCCGTAGTGATGGTCACGGGCCGACTGATGACAGCTTAACGACGTCTTCGTAAATAGCGGGGTTCAACACCTACCTCCGATTGATCTTCATTATTTTTGTTTTTCGATATTATGAAAAATTACAAAATTAAAATTGTGTTAAACATATTCTCCATCCTCTAGCGAGCTTCAGGCAAGCGTAGCGCTTTCTTCGTCCACGTGAAGAACTTGCACTTCGAGCGCGGTTTATCCGGGCGCGCGCAGCCGACGGCCGAGGCCTTCGACTGCCGCATGTGCAGCAAGCGGCTCGCGTCGCAGGCGCAGCTCATCACGCACCTCGCCGCACACATGTCCAACATAGACGAGCCGGACGACGGGAACTCGAGGTGAGGCCGTTGCGTTCATTATGGGAAGACATACACACTAGATCACACTCACATATAAAATAAATAAACATATAAATGTCACATACATTGTTCTGATCCCAATTTGAGTAAGTATTTAAAGGACTCGTATTTTGGAAAGCACAAACAACGGAGGTACCATTAGTGGTACGAGGGCGGGTCAATAAGTCCGTGACTTTTGGAATAAAACACAGATTTTTTGATAAACAAATCATTTTATTTTTCAACGTAGTCTCCCTTGAGCTCTATACACTTTGTCCAACGCTTCTCCAATTTTTTTATCCCTTCCAAAAAATATGATTTGTCGAGGTCCTCAAAATAGGCCTTTGTTCGCTAGATGACTTCATCATTGGAGTCGAATCTTTTTCCACCAAGCCATTTCTTCAGGTTTGGGAACAAAAAGTAGTCACTCAGAGCCAAATCTGGAGAATAGGGTGGATGAGGAAGCAATTCATAGCCCAATTCATGGATTTTTGCCATGGCAACTGCACATGTGTGCACCCTTGCATTGTCTTGGTGGAAAAGAACTTTTTTCTTGGCCAAATGAGGTCGGTTTTTATTCAAATCGTCATTGAAGCGGTCCAATAAGTTGGCATAATATTCCCCATTGATTGTTCTTCCCTTTTGAAGGTAGTCAATGTGGATTATCCCACGTGCATCCCAAAAAACAGTCGCCATAACTTTATTGGCTGACAAACCCACCTTGGCCTTCTTTGGCGCCGATTCACCTTTAGAAACCCACTGTTTTGACTGTTGTTTGGTCTCTGGTGTGTTGTGATGGATCCATGTTTCGTCCACGGTTACAAAACGGCGCAAAAACTCCTCCATATTGCGATTAAACAACGCCAAACCTTCCTGTGAAGTTGTTACACGATTGCGTTTGTGGTCGACTGTGAGCAAACGCGGCACCCATCTTGCGGAAAGCTTTCTCATGCCCAATTGATCTTTTAAAATTGAAACCACTGAGCCATGCGAGATCCCTACGGCTTCCACAATCTCTTGCACTTTCAATCTTCGGTCGGCCAACACCATATCGTGAATTTTTTCGATTGTTTCGGGTGTAGAGACCTCAACTGGGCGTCCAGGACGTTCGGCATCTTCAGTGCTTTTACGGCCACAACGAAATTCAGTAAACCACTTTTTTACCATTGAAATCGATGGTGCAGAGTCCCCATAGTATTTATCAAGCTTAGCCTTGGTCTCGGTAATGGTTTTTTTTCGCAAAAAATAATGCTTAATAAGCACACGAAATTCACCTTTTTCCATTTTTTCCTCAAATGACTGGGTAGTCTGATAAAAATAGCTGTCAAACACAAACTAACTGACGCAGCAAGTTCAAATTTTGATAGGAATCAACTGATAGATACCTGTTGACAGAAGTAGTGTTGCTTTTTCAGTAAAAAGGTCAGAAATTCCAAAAGTCACGGACTTATTGACCCGCCCTCGTACCTGGGTGTTTGCACCCAGACTAAAGAAAATGTAGAAAAACACATTTTTTCTACTTTGACCCGCAATTGTCCGGGAATCGCACCCAAGCAAGACCTTGAAGCAGGGACACTACAAAAAACCGGTGTGTACGCCACACCGCCACGGAAGTCGTTAGTAGATTCCACTTACACACCCACACACTAGATCACACTCATACACACACTAGACAACACTCATATACAAATTAGATCACATTCTAACACAGAGACACTAGATCACACTCACATGCTCATTAAATCACACTCACACACACTCTTTCTGTTTATCTCTCTCTCACAATCACACACAAACACGACCTCCGTGGCGAAGTAGCGCAAAAACCGATTTCCAAGGTTTTTCGCAGCTTATCACGTACTTACTACTAGATCACACTTGCACACACTCTTTCTCTTTATCTCTCCCTCTCTATCTCTCTCTCTCTCACACACACACACACACACACACACACACACACACACACACACACACACACACACACGCGACCTCCGTGGCGAAGTGGCGCACAAACCGGTTTCCAAGGTACGGCGCAGCTCATTACGCACCTCGCTGCTCACATGTCGAATATAGACGAGCCGGACCACTGGAACTCGAGGTAATACTGAGATTTTGTGCAGATTATTATTAAAGTATAAGAATTAATAAGCACGCACGCATACCCACACACATAACATTAGATCACACTCACAGACTCGTACTAAATCATACTAACACATACACAAGATCTCACTTACACACACCAGATCACACTTACATATATGTGATATCATAAACAGACTAAATCTCACGATAGACGGGTCAATGTGGGCAAAAAGTGTTTTACATTTTCTTGCGTCTGGGTGTTTGTACTACCTTCGTTGTTTTTTATTTCAACAGTACAAGTGCTTTAAATACCTAGTTATTTACTCTAGGTTCAGAATAATGTATGTGATGCTGTCCACATTTATTATTTATTTATTTATTCCAATATACCACTTTAGACCAGAGGTGGCAACGCTTCGTTGGTCTAGTGACTTAAGCACCATAGGTTTAAGTGAGACACACATAATGCCGCTTATGTGTATCGCAATTATACCTTTTAAAGAAATATTATTTACAAAAGTTACCCTACTATCTCTGTACTTACTCTTTCACAGGGCCAGTACAATAGAAGATTCCGCGTCCGTAACATCAGAGTACGGCTCGAAGTACGTTTCGAACGGACCGCTCAAATGCACCATCTGCGACAAGCGGTTCACGTACAAGAAGTCCCTGGTGACGCACATGGACAAGGTCCATTCGGACATAGAGGTTCCAGTCAAAGTGGAACCGCCGGACTTGAGTATAGAACAGGTAATGTGTTGTATATTTTAAAACGTGTCGTGTGAAGAAAAATAATACATCACCCCTTCTCTGCCCAACAGTGTCGTAAAGAGATGGGCAGCACTGTCTTCTCTCTAACATTGGCAAAATTGCGACCGCCAACCTGACTGCCAAGCGTGACTATTAAAAAGAAAAAAAGACGTGTGGCACTCGGAGACTGCCGCTGTAAAGCTATTGCATAGCATTTTTTATCAACTTATGCAGTTATAAAACTAAAAAGTATCACCCATATCCTCTTAGTAGTCTGTGGTATCACCGCTGTGCCGGTCGGAGTGGGGGGTCTTAGGTTATTTTCGTTACGGAATTTCTGGATTCGGTCTCCACGCTCAAGGCCTGCGATAGAAGCTATGCAATCTATACTAATATTATAAAGCTGAAGAGTTTGTTTGTTTGTTTGTTTGTTTGAACGCGCTAATCTCAGGAAGTACTGGTCCGATTTGAAAAAATCTTTTTGTGTTGGATAGACCATTTATCGAGGAAGGCTTTAGGCTATATAATATCACGCTGTGACCAATAGGAGCGAAGCATGAGTTAAAAATGTTGCAAAAATAATCGCGATCATAATAACGGATATTGACGCGGACGAAGTCGCGGGGAACAGCTAGTAGCTTAATAAATATTTTGCCAAAATGTCCTTTTGGAGGGGCCTGTGATCAGTAGTAGACTGAGCTGATGTTGATATTTTAAAACAATTCTTGACTGCCCTTGTGTAAACAGGTTGTGCAAAAAACTTTTACATACATGCTAAGGTTTGTGTGGTAGAATATAAGAATTGGGAAGTCTACAGTTCGACACCATTCACAAATAATTGGAAGACTCTGTTACTTTCAAATAACAAACAAATCCGGATTATGTTCACTGGGACATAGTCCCTAAGGACACACAAGCCTACAAAAGCGCCACTATGTCGCTATTCCTGATCAATATAAAATTTGTCGAAGTTTGCCATCACGATAATCATCAACGTACACTAGTCAACTAACTGCTGCATACAAACCACAAGGAGGATTTTGCCACCGACATCACACTTGGCAGACTAGTTGCCGATCACCGTTTGGCCATTGGTGAAGAGAACACGCTGTTGCCCATCTTCATGTAAACCTTTAACGGGTAGACCACCATACTTTGAACCTTATGCCATTGTATTAAAGTCGGAAAAAAGGCAAATTTCAATAGCTATGCTAGCAAAAGGCTTAAGTCTCCTTTTTAGTAGACAAGGGTCCTATTCTATTTTAGTGTCGACTTCAAATAGAACATAAACAGTTACACCAGTGCGCAAACCAATAGCGTTTTCATATTTTCTCAGGAGGACGATCCGAATTTACTGAGCGAGACGCGAGCGCCCTCCGAATCGGATTCTAGTCAGGACGAAGGGGACGACAACACGTGTGATATATGCGAGAAACAGTTCTCGTACAGGCGGCTGCTCATACAGCACAAGAAAACCAAACATAACCTCAGTTCCGGAACTAAGCGGGCCAAGATTACCTTGAAAGATTGCTCAGTAAGTACAGCTTAGTAGATTATGAAAGTGTTTTTTCAGAAAATACGATAAGTACCTTGAAAAAATTGGACCAAACTCCCACCATTGTTGGTTGGGTAGGGTAGGACTGACCTAACTTCTTTTATTAATTGTTTTTGGCTAACAGTCTCATCTGTGTGAGCAGTGTCTGTCTGTGTTAGCCAATTAAATTAAAAAAAAACAATCAAATATTATATGTTAAGTGTAGTGGACTCATAACGTGTAAATACAGCATGTGCTATGAAAAAAAATGGTTGCCTGCAAAGTCGGTTTTACGGGCGAAGATTTTACGTGACAACGTCTTTTTCTCGGTAGAATATTTATTGATATGAATATAATTAAATTGCACAATAGGAACAAGGAATTGAATGAAAATAAGAATTGCACAAATTTTAACTATAGAAATATATTTTGTTTACTAAAACATTGTACATGTAAACTTAAACTTAACTAATTCCTATTTGAGTGATTTTGTTGAGGATAGGACGATGATAGGAGAAATATGAAATGAAAGGAAGTGTTTCTGCTGTAATGTGTCTTGCGAAAGTCAAGTCGATTCGTTCGGTGACTCATCGTAACGTTACCGAGCGTTACACTTTTTCATAAGTGACTCCCAGCCGCAACCTAATTTAAGACGTTGTCACGTCAAAACAGTTACATTGATTCATAATTTTTTACCGATGTAGTGCTAACTTGTAATTAAACATGGCCTTACACGCATTTTTGGCATATGAGACAAATTTCCATGTATAATTAACCCAGGCGCTATGAATTTCCTGGCTCTTCAATACTAAATAAACGGGACTTAACAGGGTCATCTCGCCATGTCTCGTAGGGTATAGGTGCCATTGAAAAACGCAAGATAATTGATGATAGGCATCAATTTGTCCAGCTAGAATGTTTGTGTCTATTATGTGCACATACGAAAGGTCACTAACGGCCGGTCCCAATAATCTATCTATCGCTAGTTTTGACATTTCGGAAATAAGAAACAGTTTCTATCTCTGATTTTTGTCGTCCAGAGAAACAAAGACAAAAGTTGTTTTCTATCTCCGATATGCCAAAACTGAAGATAGACAGGTTATTAGGACCGGCTGCAAGAATTCGATTCTTTGTGCTTCTAGGTTCGGTGCCTAATCTGCGATTTGGAGATGAAAGTGAGCGCCATAAACGAGCACAATCAGAAGCACATCTCCGTGAACATCAAGCCGCGGAACGTGTACACGTGCGCCGAGTGCTCGGATAAATTCAAGAGCTGTAGCGCGCTGGCGAGCCACATCAAGTTTATTCATAGGTGAGTCTGGGAATTTTTTATTAGCCAAACGACGGGCATATAGATCTGAGGATGGCTTCCTGCGACCTTCACTCGATCGTCGGTCCACTTGCTTCGGGCATATCTAATAAGGTGTCCCAATCCGAGTTCTTGACCAGTGTGTCGTCATCATCATTATTATCAGCTTGTTTCTATGGAAAATAAAAAAAGGATTTAGACATAATTGCTTGGCTGGCTAGATGGCATCGAAGTTTGATCAACAGTGGAGAGAACTCGCTACTTCCCGTCTTCTTGTATCTGCACTTTTCCAGTCGACAAAATCATGTTTCTGGAGAGCTCTATGTTCAGCTGTGCAGCTCTATGTTGATGTGTTCTTGATGATGATGATGATGATGATGATGATGATGATGATGATGATGATGATGTTGATGTCAAGACTTGGTTTGACCCTATATTTTTACATTTATAAGTAGGTACAACATTGTGAGATTTTTTTGGATACATGCAAAATGAAGAAAAATTCATAAAAATTACTTATTCATTTTAATTATTATTATATAATTAAAATGAATAAGTAAACTGTTTTCTTAAGTTTACGCGATCACTATACCTATATTAAAATGATAGATATATTTACGGATTTAGTACGCGTTTATTTTTGATTAAACCCGACGTTTCGAACTCTTTACAGCGGTCTACCCGTGACCATGAACGCTGTAAAGGGTTCGAAACGTCGGGTTAAAGCAGAAATAAACGCGTAATAAATCAGTAAACATAATATCTTTCATTTCAATGAATAAGTAACTATCATTAGATTATCACCTTTATAATAAGTACTTATTCATACTTCTAGTTTCATCATTCAATTATCTTTTTAATGTGCATGAAAGTGATTAGCCTTTTCAACAAAGCTATGTTCAATGTTGTAAAGTAAAAGTAAAAAACCTTTATCGAAAAACTTATTGGATATAAAATAACAAAATTATATAAAGTAGTAAGTAGTATAGATCCGGAATGTTGCCTTTTCCAGATTGAAACAGCCGCGTCCGCTGAAACCGCCCCTAGCCCTCGAAGGCGGTTCGGAGCTGGCGGATTTTTGCGAGGTCGTTGTGACTAAAGCGGAACCCCTGGACGCGCTCCAGGGTCACAGCGACCGGGGCGGGGTTCCGCGCGCCGAGGTGGCCGCCGCCGGCTTCACGTGCCCGCTGTGCGGGAAGCTCATGCCGACCCTCATATCGCTCAAGCGGCACGTCAACTGGCACACGTATAGAGGGAAGGATCTAGAGAAGAAGATCGAGTGTTTCGTCTGTAAAGAGGTATGTGTGTAGTTGACAGAAGGAAAAGGTTTTCAGGTGCCCAAATATCAACTTTGGAAGTTTATTAACGAAAAATTTTACAATTGAAAAGCAAGCAATAATAAGCTAAACAGTGCCAAGTAATAAGACGAACCTTGTTAAAAAAGCCGGCAATTTTTCAGTCAGTCAGTGTCGGACAAACGAAAACTTTTTTAGTTAATTGATTCACTAGTTTTAGTGGATGCCTAAAAAAATACTGTAGTAATCAATTTTTATTTTTTCTGGAATCAACGGAAAATTGGTAATTTATTTTATGTTTGGTAGTTAGTATTTTTTTTTAGATGCTCGTAATTTGCCAACATTGCTATTTTCTATCTTTGAGGATGGAATCTTTTTATTAAGGTTTTTTCTTTCGGAATCTGTTTTTCTTATTTTCATTGACTGA
Organism: Anania crocealis; assembly: GCA_949315895.1. Taxonomy (NCBI): domain Eukaryota; kingdom Metazoa; phylum Arthropoda; class Insecta; order Lepidoptera; family Crambidae; genus Anania; species Anania crocealis. The sequence continues at coordinate 5,917,870 of OX438880.1, forward strand.
TTTATCTATTGAACACTGTCATTTTGGTTAACTAAAACTTGAAGTTTAGTACTTATAGGACTTCGTTACGTTTTACTTAAATGTTTAGTCATCAGTCGATCTTGTTGTTTCAGGAATTCCGTTTCCAATGTCACTACAAGCTCCACATGCGTGGGCACTACCGCGACACGGAACTGGACCCGAAGCATCTCACGTGCCCCATCTGCAACCGCAAGAGCAAACACCTGCGGGCCGCGCAGATGCACATGAAGTACCACAAGCAGACGCGCTTCAACACCGCCGACTACCAGTGTTCTATCTGCAAACGAGTCTTCCAGCACAGAAAAGTCTACCTTTCGCACATGGCGATACATTTCAAGCGCGGCGAGAGCGGCCAGAACACGATAGTAGGGGACATACTCCCCAACAACGTGGACAAGACCAGGTTCGATGGCACCAACACCTGCCATCTCTGCGGGAAGATTTGCGACTCGGAGAACTCGTTGAAGTGCCACGTGCGATGGCACAACTCGAAATCTTCGCTGTACGGCGCGAGGCACGAGTGCTTCGTCTGTCAGCTCGTGTTCACGAACAAACGCCGGCTGGAGATACACACTCGGTCCCACTACGAGGACGAAAACGGACCCTTCAAGTGCACCATTTGCGGGAAGGGCTACATCGACGAGGAGTACTTCCGGCGACACGTGAAGGGGCACAACTTCGATCACCAGTCCCACAAGGATAGGATCGATAAGCTGAGAAAGGATAAGGTCAAGTGTCCTATTTGCGCGCGCTTCTATCCTGATCTGATACATCTGATCCGGCACTTGCGCCGCACGCACCCGGAGAGCAAGATGATAAAGACGGACCCGGACGCGCCGCCGCCGGTCTACTTCTCGTGCAAACTCTGCGCTAAAGTGTTCCTCGACGAACGGAGACTCCAGAAACACGAGGAGGCTCACATGCGGAAGCCTCTGTTCTTCAAATGCAAATTCTGCGGAAAAAACACCATTTCGCTCAAGAATCACAACGTACACATCAAGGGTCATTTGACGCAGAAGTACTTCGATAATCCGTTGAAATGCATGCACTGCGACGAGAAGTTCGTGAAGGGTTACGACTTGCACCACCACCTGCGGGACGTCCATCAAATAAACGAGACGTGGATCGCGGAACGGACGGAGCCCACGCTGAACGGGCCTCTGAAAGAGTTCCAGTGCGCGATATGCCTGAAAGTCCTCGCCAGCAAAGGAAACTTCGAGAGACATATCGATTACCACAACACGCTAAGGTGTAACTACTGTTTCGACTTCTTCAGTACGCTCAGATTTTTGGAGGGCCACCTCGCATTCAGCTGCGAGAAGAAAAAACTCATCGGCGACACGGAGATTTATCCTAAAAAAATTAAATGCCACTCCTGCTACAAGGCGTTCCATTTACAAGTGAAGTTGGACTGCCATCTCCGCACGCAACACGGGATCAAAGTGTGTAAGGAGGCGTCGAGCGGCAAGAAGGAATTCGTGTGCGACTACTGCTTCCGCGTGTTCGAAAACGAAGATTCTCTAACGGGCCACAAGATCTACCATCGAACCATTGGGTACTACGGATGCATTTACTGTAAGCGTAAGTTTAACACGATGACAGTTTACAGAAAGCATAAGAATCACCATTTCTCGCAGCTCAACGTCGACAACCCGACGAAATGCGAACACTGTGACGAGACTTTCGTTGCGTTCCGCGAGATGATCTATCACATGCGCGACGTACACGGCGACGATAAAGAGTGGATCATAATGCCGAAAGACTCCATCGAGGAGACGTGCAAAATTTGCAACAAGACATTCTTCAATCTCCACAGACATTTGGAATACCATGAAGAGAATAGATGTAAAAAGTGCGGCGAATACTTCTTTTCGAGAGTCGATTACGATAACCATCTTTGTTCGATAGAGAGCGACGACGAGAGCGGTGTACAAAATGAAAATAGCCTCCTACCAGCATACGAGGAGTGCAGGTTCTGCTTCAAGCCGATCACTAGAAAGTCCTCGAAACGGAAGCACGACATCATCCACAGGGGGTCCGGTTCGATATCCTGCCGGTTCTGTCCTCTCAAATTCAAAACAATGGACGCTTTCAACATCCACGCGTTCTCGCACCGCAGCAGAAAGTACAACAAGAAGCCGATAAAGTGTCGGAAGTGCGGGGAGAAATTCGTGAAATACGGGCCGTTTATAAAGCACATGAAGAACGTCCACAAGTCGACGAAGAAGGTCCACTACCGCGCGACCGTCAAGCCGGAGCGCTGCGTCGTGTGCGGCGACGAGTTCCCGAACTTGCACAACCACTACCGCGCGCACCTTCTGAACCAGTGCCAGCAGTGCTCCAAGTACTTTACATCGGCGAAACTGTTTTCACAGCACCAGTGCGACAAAGAAGATTCTGATCCGTCGAAAGTGTTCGTGTGCGACGAAAATCTCGTAGCGCTCATTAACTCGTACGTTCCTAAAGACGTGCATGACGACGAGAAATTCTACGGAGGCTCCGCCGATGAGGAAGAAGAAACGGCCGAGGCAGCCGACCCAGTCGCGGAGAAGAAGGAGCAGAAGCCAAGGATGTCTGTGCTGGACGAAGACAGTCAGACGGCCGACCTGGACGCCATGACCTTTTCTCAGGACGAAGCTAGTCAGGACGAAAAGGAACTCCATCAGATGGTGTCTTCCCCCATCATTTCTGACGTATTGTCGCTCTATCAGCAAAGTAAGCAGAAAGAGGATGGAAAGCAAATTGTCAACGATAAAGATATCGTCTCGCTAATTGATGACGACTCTATGGACATGATGGACGTTAACGTGAACATTCCCATCATCACGATTGATTAATCGATTATAACCAGCTTCTTATTTCTGGAGCCATAGCTTGATTGAAATGTAAGAGGTCTATATGACACTACAACAACAAATACAGGAGACATCTCGTCAATGCCATTATAAAAAAATATGCCACTTACAAAATTTCCAAGAAAAGCTGCACACCTTTTCACGGACTAGGTAGAGTTTTGTTGATAGTTTGTAGTAGTGAATAATTTTCAGAGATGACAAGAGCATTTAATCCGAGTGCTGGACGATTAGTGATCACCCAAATCTCGATGAACATTTAACATAAAAATTCGTCGATATAATTAGATGCAACCTTAAATAAATGAGTTTAAGTTGTTACATGTACATACAACAGTCAAACGTGGCTAGAAATGATTAAATATTTGGCCACATAGAAAACATTTTTTTATATGGAAACTGTACTGTGAATATGCAGATTATAATTATTCAGAAGAATAGTATAATCTCAAATAATGTTATCATGACACTAAGCAATCATGTAGAGGGCACATAACTATTAAAATTATAAATCTACGAAACTAAAGTATCTGAACAGTAAATTATATAATTTTTATTACTATTTTTTTAGTAAAAGTTGTTAGGTTAGTTTGTATGTTGTGTAAATTTTTAAGTGTAGGAATAAAATTATGTAGCGATTTTAACATTTCACACTTTACTTCATTGAAAAGATAATGATTATGACATCATGTGTTTATTAAATGTTGCATACATGTACACTAATAAATGTTCTTTAACTGGTGTCGTGTCAAATTTATTAGCTTTGCTAAAATTATACTATGATATAGTGAGGTGGCAACGGGCATAGTAGAATTAGGAAGTTAAAAGTTTATCCTTAGCTTTGAATATACTTTAATTGATAATGTTTTTGATAATTGTAGGCGATTTTGTAGTTAATTGTTCGACGTTTATGTAAAATCTACTGAACCATTTAACCAGCTATTAAGCTGCCATATTTATTGTAAATATTTTTAAAGCCATTATGTGTATTATGGATATTAAGATATGAGGACTTGTTTATACAGCGATACCGGATTAGTTGAACTAGGAAATAATATATTCGTTTCTTCAAATGATTCAAAAATATAAACTACTGTAAGGTATTTTTTGCAACTAGCAACACTATCATCATAAATTTTAATATTTTCATTGTCTATTGATAAGGTGGTGGTACAGACAACGGCAGGTCAACCTGCCCAAAAAGTTAAAGGTTGGCCCAATTGATTTTCAACTTTAAGTCCAACAAGTAGAGATCAATATCAATTGGGAAAATTTGACGTTTTGTGGTAGGTTGACGTGCTGTTGTCTGTCAGGTACTACATCATTGCTATAAAAATATATATCACGTGTAAATATAAAAAAACATGTCAAATAAGTTGAAATGATTGCTTCAGTTGCATAAATGTTAATTTATACTTATTTGATTAGTATATTTATTGTATCAGTATATGTAGCCTAGATCAAAAATGTTGTAACTCAAAACAACTAGTGTTCCGACATTGAACATTTAAAACATTGCTTTTAGTATGGCAACATAGCGCTTGCAACAGTGTCGAAATAACAAACTCTAAAAACGTGGTGAATTTTATACCACAAAACGATGTTATTTTAGGGCGGCAAGAGTGCTTGTTTAGTAATATCATATAGCGCGTTTACTATTAAATATTTTTCAGTTCATCTGTTTGGACTAGGTGTGTGATATGATAAAATGATCTTAGTTATGTGGTGCATCATTCCGAAGGTGTCGCGTTATTTGTGATCTTGTGTGATTGCCAAAGGGATGAGTTTGATATTGATGTTTTCTGTAGTTTAGATGTAATATAATAATTTAGACGATTAACGATTATTTTGTAAATGTTTTATGTACGAGTGTAGTTGCATATTACATTAGTAATGTATTGAGAGTTTTTTTTAATATGTTACATAGTGACTGATAAGCTTATAGACCGAAAACACTTGTGAACAAACGACAGCACATTAGTATAACACTGAGGCTCGTACTTGAAATAGACGCGATTTTACCATAAAAATGTGTAGTAAGTTTAGAACACTGCACATCCTGTACATACTAGCCTTTGATTAAGCTAAATAGGCAGTCATATTAGTTGAAATATAGTTACAGCTTATAATCATCCCAATGCAGAGCAAAGGCCTCCAACGTTGAATCCAAATTACCATAGCAATGATTAGATAAAACAATTTTCGCAACAAATACATAAAAGGAAGGGTACGACTAAGAAGTCGTTCCTAAAAATATTATCCTACTTAAAAGGAGAGCTCAACAACACTCGACACTTGTTACTCGAAATAACACGTGTTAACCATGGATACAGTACCAAATAAAAGGCCGTTTCCAGGCCCCTAATTTGCGTAACCGAATCGTATCACAATCGTAATTGAACGACAGGTTTTTGACAGTTCTAGTATGGGCTAAATGTCAAAACCGTCCAATTCAATCACGATCGAACTGCGAATCAGCCCCCTAATTCGCGTAACCGAATCGTATTACAATCGTAATTGAACGACAGGTTTTTGACAGTTCTAGTATGGGCTAAATGTCAAAATCGTCCAATTCAATCACGATCGAATTGCGATTCGGTTACGCGAATTAGGCCCGCCTCAGGTTTTTATCTTCTTGTCAATATTTATACCTTGTATCCTATATCTATGATTTATACAGTGTTCTCTGTCTCTGAGCTTACCAAAAGTTATTTTTTGTTTTTTAGAATGTTATTTGTTTTTTTTTTCTGAAAATTATGATGTCTTCTTCAATATCACTACAGAATTTTAATCCAAATTTTACCGCATAAATGTTAATAAATTGATTATAATCCATGTTATGATTTCATTCAGTCATTAGTTCCTAAGTATAATGAGGTAAATAAATAAAACTCGAAACTAATTTTAGAAATGATCATTTTTATTTCTCAACGTAGTGTTACAGGTGGTGTTAACATTTATTGTTAGTTAAATCGCGCTAGTACACCTCATCACAATAACATTCAAATAGAAAACAAATTTTTATATTATAAAAATAGCTTTGCGCATTTTTACAATGTACACAATTATGTGCTTAATTACAAGTGCTAGTAAAGTGTATGTTTTACAATGAAGGTACATTTAGGAGGCTCTCTCTCCAATTTGTGGTGGTATTAAATTTTGCCAAAAACATTAAAACAAGACTCTAAATTTTTACGCACGTTGATACTTCACTCACTAGTTTTAAAACACAGTTTTTTTACTGTTATTTTGGTACTAATAGAGTAAGAAGATGTGGAATTGGAGGTGAATGTCATTAATAAATAGATTTAAATTAATACAAATGTCAATAACGCTATCTCTAAGAGAAAGAGCCTACTATCAAATATCCAACTGTGTTTTGAATTAATGATAAATGCTCAAATAGGGCAGTGTAATGATGGTGAAAACCGAAGCAGAAATACACGGTGCATTTTCAACCATCTGAAAAATAACTAACGTTATGTGACCATTGTATGTAACATCATGGCAGGGTTATTTAATTTATCAATAAAAATATTTCAAAACAGAATTTTAAATATTGATTCAGATTTTTCATTTTGTAACACGCTGTGACGCGCACAGACGTATTATTTTGCAGCGGCGGGGTCCCAGATGAATTAACCTTATACTCAGCTACATCCAAGCGCGTCACAGCGTGTTTAAAATAAATAGCTAAACCAATATTTTATAATTTTATAAAAAGTAAAATAACACTGCCAAGATGTTATACATTATTGTTAGATAACGTGCGTTTCGTTTTACAGGTGGTTTAAATGCACGATAAAGATAAATATCTGAATTTTCTCGGCAGTACACAATTTACGAGCAAAATAAACAATCGGCAAACCTTGGTATTAAGCAGCAACTGGTTGTATAGCAAGAGCTTTGACTGCTGACATGCAATCAAAATTACTCCTGCTTTCATAACTAATAGTATAATATGAATATCAATCAATATCAGTCATTTTAAACGGAATGGTCTGTTTATAGTCGTCAACTTTTTGGGTATAACGTCCTGACACAGGTGACCTAACTGTTAGCTCATTAAATTTACTGATAATCTTTACTTCAGAATTATTGTATAAAAACCGGCCAAGTGCGAGTCGGACTCGCGTACTGAGGGTTCCGCACCAAGTTTAACAAAAATACCACAATATTTTGATGACTGCAAAAATAACTTTGTTTTTTCATAGTGTTTGTATAGAGGACAAAATTATGTTTGCTGTTGTTGAAAATGTGCTAGATTTTCAAAACTACCAGTTCGATCTCGTTCGAACCAATTTTCGTTGAAAGTATTTGTTAAGATCTACATTATGTTTTTTTTCCAAAATTTACACTTGCTTTTTTTAAAAGTTAGACCCCTCTAACTTTACCTACAGGGGGGACACTCATTTTACCACTTTGGAAGCGTCTATCTTCCAAATGTTAGACTTATGGAAAAAATGGTTTTAGGAACCTCTATGTCATTTTAGAAGACCTATCCATAGATACCCCATATGTATAGGTTTGAGTAAAAAAAAAATTTTGTTTTAGTTCTATGTATGGGGAAGCCCTCCGTTGTTAACCTACTTACCAAATTTTACTGTGTCATGCTAATACTTTCAGAATAAAGTGGCTGTGACATACGGACGGACAGACAGACAGACAGACTTGACGAATCTATAAGGGTTCCGTTTTTTGCCATTTGGCAACGGAACCCTAAAAAGACAGATAAATCAAAAAGTCATTTGTAAAATGTTAACATACGAAAATGATTTGAAGCATTAGAATTTTATTATATACAAGAATGACTATGTAATTATGGATATTATTTTTTAATGAGATACAAAACATCTAAAAAAATATTGAACCACTGCACACAGACCATTCTGTATAGCATGACTTCGATATTGTATTCCAATGAGAGTAAACTTGTGATTAACATTTTGCTACAATATTGCTTCTTGTCAACAGTTTCCAGTGAGCATTATTTAGTCTGGTGATGGACTAGAAGCGGATCCAGAGGAAAGGCTTAAGCCTCCCCCCCAAAGTATCCTTCCTACAATGACACACCGAATTCCGGTAATTCACTACACTACTGGAAGTAGCTATTCCCTTGACCTACCTACGGTCACCCAGGACAAGATCCTGAATCGGCCACTACACATTTTAGCCTGAGGGGATGTTCAATAGCGAACGTAAGTAATATTTTAAGGTTAATTATTATATTAATACAACGTTGCTGAGCGACAAAGCCTTAAAAAGTCCCGGCATGGATGTTGTTTTTTATAAATAAAGCGTAAATGTAACTTACAGAAGCACTTCCCAATTTTCTTTATGCGCTTTTGCACGGCAGGCCTGGGATGACATTGGCTTTTAAAATAGCTAAAACATGTTCTGCGTTGTCCTTTGTTAAACAGTTTCATTAAAGTCTATTAGTGCTAGGCAAATATAAGACTTAACATAATATTACTTAGAGTTTATTTTATTGTTACGTAATTGAAAAAAAAAATCGCGCTGACAACAAAAGTGAAGAATTTAATTAAAAATCACAATATACCTTACATTGATCTAACTAGATATGATTAAATTTAAACGCTTTAGAATCACCGTGGGTTATTCTCAGTCATTTTACCTAATTTATTGTATTATATACACATATACAGAAAAATATTACGATATTCATAATACAATATGTCATACCTAAATCTACGTTTAAGAACGTCCCATTAGCATTGTTACATAAAAATATAAATAATAATAATGTTATCATAATTATAAAATAATTCTCTTGGTTACATTCCAAGGGCACAAACTGTAAAAGCTTGTGAATCTAAAGTAAAATATTTTCCTGATAAGAATTTCAACGTAAGCATTAAAAATAATTATTATGCGTTGTTGTGAATGGTTCTATACATATAATATTTGGAATTTAACCAAAATGTTTCGTGAAATAAAATGTATAGAAAAATATGCAACATTTCTCATCGATCAAAATTTTTGGTAAAATTCCAATTAGTAAAATGGAAACGACTGAAATACTGCTGTGTAATAAAGTATGCGACGCCAGTGTCATTGATAGATGAAGTCATAACGACTATTGAAATTAATTTATCTTTTCACTCTGATTAAATAATAAATGAGACACTGACCGCTAAATTTATACCATACCGTGAACACGATTTTACGGTGAAGGCCAGACTCACAATTCCTGATACTACTTAATATTAAATACAGAGTGAATTCGAACCAAAAAACCATAGCTTCTATAATTAATTAATGCACATTGGAAGAGTTGATTTTCGATTTAGCTGTCGTAACCAATGTGTAAATGAATAAAACATAAAGCGGTGTTACCACTCTGCTTTTATGAAACATTTAGTCACCCAAGAATTGAGGAGTCAAGCCTTTGCTACAAACACTTTAGCGCCACCGAAACTGCGACACAGCACCTTGACTAGTTATACATCCTACACATTTTTACACAGAGGCACTGAACACTAGTACTAACACATTGGCACACCAATCACTCGTTTTTACATACTAATCGTATTACATATGGCAATGCGGTTTTCCGAATATAATGAGTGACGCAATGGTCTTTATTTTTTATTATGCATTTAAAAATGGTCCTTCCTTTCCATAATAGGAAGGAATATGGAAAATATTATAAATCAAATAAAATTAAAGACAGTCAGTTCTCTTGTTACTGATACTTTTAAAGGTTTTATAGGTCCTGAGCTAGTACCAAAACACTGAAAAAAAGCAATCCTTCTCTATGGCTTATAATCAGTTAGTGGCACATGCGTGATAAATTGTGCCAACTGCTATTTTTCAGAGAAATAAAAATATATTTTAATCAAGATTATTTCCATTCTAAAATAAGATTACCTCGTCAAATGAGGTAGATAATCAGATGTATGAAATTAAATTATATTTTGGTTTTTCAATCTGATCATAACCAATATCGTCAACTATGCTATCCGAAAAAGGGAAACATCGCATTGCCATTTGCATTATCCGTAAACACTCCACTGTTAAAACTCTTGTATGACACTTCTGCGTACCAATATCAACAGCCTGAATACTTTTACAATCGGTGTGCGTTCATGTAATGAACAATTCTATCGAATATAGTTACGTCTTAAAAATATAAAAAAAAGTTTTGACACGTGAAAATAAAAAAAGACAAACGAATCGACGCGTGCCAAGTAAAGCCGGGTCCAGACGAGTGTAACGTGTAATGTAACATGAATTCTACGTATGGGCGGCACTACGAGCATTTCGTGAAACGCTCGCGCCGGCGCTCGCACTGATCCATGGGCTGTCGGTTTTTTGCGCGAACACAAAGGCGCTCGCAGTGCTCGTTTGGACGGCGTTCGTGACGGTTGTGATGTGGAGTGACGAACAATCACTTGAACTTATTAGTTTGTATCAAGAAAAAACCTGTTATTTGGGATCCAAAAAATCTGGATTGCTTTAAAAAAAATCGGAAATACGATGCTTGGTGTGATATTGCTCATTCATTAGGAAGAGATGTAGAACAATGCAAGAACAAAAAGACCTTCCTATTCAGCATGTTCGTAGCAACTAAATGGAAACAGCTCTTGAAATAGATTCGCTTCCAGTTCGTGTGCCGTCCACATTGTTGACGCTAAATTACACGTAATCTTACATTACACTCGTCTGGACCTGGCTTAAAACAAGACCTAGCCATACGCTTTAAAAAATATATTTCCCTCCTTATCTAACGTATCACTCCGTCCTGCTCTCAACGAGATCAAACTACATAAAACAAAAAAAAATCGCCACAGCTGTGATTGCTAATTAATAAAGTGTGGTATGAGTAGGTATTCAACACTCAGGGAAATATTTTCGACCAACAAGATATTTGTTTACATTTATTCATATTCACGTGAAGTGCTCTTTAAGGCTGCGCAATACAACGGCGGCGTTTGCGATTTATAGAAATGTATTCAACAACGCGAAAAATTCAGGCGGACGTTAGTAAATAGGATCCTACACGTATCAATGTCGCAAACAAAACGCCAACATGTCTGCGCAGCTCCTAAACATAAAGTTCTTCTGGTTAATGTTACATAATTAAATTATACCTTACTCACAAATGAATAATGTTGTAATTTGATCACTTTTTAAAATTATATAATTAAATATGAAATTAAAAATTTCCTTTCGGTACACCCCGATAAGTGCGTTTTTGTGAATTTCCAGCAGCTCCCATGCAGTGATCGCTGGACGTAACGTACGTAAGCAGTGTTGTTTACGTCAAATCTACATAAAAAAAATAAAACGAGGTTAAGATAATACTGTTAGAATTTATGGTTAACCCCCAAGACGGATTTATCACGAATATTTAATTTTTGAACTGACCAACATTTACTTAGCGAGGTGTACGGTCGTAATAGTTAAAATAATACTATTTTTTATATAAAATAACAAAATATTTACACTTTAACAACTCGCTAATAGCATATCTGTATGATAATCATTTTCTTGGATTCTAAACCAAAAATACATTTGACGAGTTAAACAAGACAAATTATCATCTGACACCATTTTTGGTAAATGGATGAAAGAGACAGCCACACATTTGTAGAGTGCTCTTCAATAACTCTGATGATAAATGTTAGGGATATGAAAGTAAATATTCTCCTATTGATTGTGCTCAGTATATGAACTGATGTTTTGATTACATCAAAAACTTCAGTGTTTTGTCCTGCTCCGGTTGCCACGTTAGACGCGTTTAGTTTTATCTACATACTAGTCTTGTATTATCAAACGAATAGGTTAAAAAAATTAGTAGGAATCAAAAAAACAATCAGTGCATAATATGATGAGTAATCATAATAGTGTTAATAATTTTAAAATTAGCAGCATTAAATAAAAATGGTTAAAAACACACTCTACGATAAGTTATTAAACAACACTATAATTTTGATTTTCTTCTTTTACTCTGACACCCAGTGTACCTACTCTACAGATTTTACAATACGAGAGATCAAAAAAAAAAAAAATTGAATGATACACAAAAAACTAAGAATAGATAGTTAGCGTCTATGTATCAATAGAGTAGGTTTATTAAAATTAAATCGTTAAGTAGTATTCAAAGAGCAAATTTCAGTATTAAAAATCCCACTGTAACTAACATTTGATACTCTAACTCTGTTTTTATTTATTTCTTTAAAACATTACTAACCACAATTTAATTAACTGCTATATCATGAGCTAGACTTGAGCATCGTGAATTGTTGAGCTATTTCGAAAATCGTCGTTGTTAATATTTTGTATAAATCTGATAGGGCCTCATAATGGTCGGAGGTATTTAACAATAATTAAAAATGGAAGACAAGATAATAAAACACAAGTAAGATTATAACTTATAGAAAAAAAATAGTAGCAGATAATAAATGTCTATGACCATGATACCCTATTTCAGAATACAACTTTAACCCAGTCATCGTAGATTTGAAGACCCTTGTATTCGATTGTAGTTATTAAAAAATATATAGTTAAAAAACCTTCAACAGCATCAGTAATATTTATGAATAAGTTGGCAGGTAACTAGTTTTTAAATACTTGTGGGCCTTAGCGTATGCATAGTGAGATATCACCCCTTAAAACAAGACCACATTGTACCATTAACTTTAATCAAGCACAAAAAAATGTAGATGGCGTTACTATATACGTGAGTTTACCAGAACATTATAACTTTATGAAGCACCAGATGGCGCCTATACCAATTTGGCCATAGACTAGGACTGATGATTTAATCCTGTTTTAGTTGCAGTTATTTTTATTAATCTTTTATGTGGCTAGTGCAGAACGCTACAGCGCGTGCACAAGGGCGTTTATTTGACAGATTAAACACTATCCAATAGTCAACGCAGATAACGAGTTTGTAGCGAAACGAGCAGAAAGTATAAGTAAGAAGTGACGATGCTGAATTTAGTTCCTTCGTTTTTGAAGTGCGTTGCTTGAACCTGCGACTAACTTAATTAACATAAGGTTAATAATGGTGACAACAAATAAGTTATATCTATTCAGAAAAAATATGCAATACAGGGTGAATTGTTACTTTAAACTTATACTTTTACGGAGTCATTTTGAGGCTGGCAGCTATAATGTATACCTACCAACATGCTAAACAAGACAAATAAACATTGAATTTCTTCAAATATCACAAGAGCGGCCGAGTAATTTCTCTCAACGTGTACCGTTTGTATTATTGCTCTCACTAACTAACCGCTCACCCTGTATCGTTAGCAAAAATTGATGATATTTATATGCACATGTTAATAATCCGTTTATCTAACAACCTGCCACCCAATTCCTCTAATTTACAAATAGCTCAATAGAATCCTAATTGCATCTCAATTGTATATTTTGACACATTTATTAAGGTAGTAATGTCAAAATATACGATTGAGATGCAATCACGATTGTAAATTAGCTGAATTGGGGCCCTGTTTACAAAACTAAACATTTCAAGTAAGACACTCGAGTTACATCTCTCACCGCGTATCATTGTAGCGTCAGTCGTCCCATTCCCCGTCGCTGGTGGTCGCGTCGCTGTCTTCGGAGTCGGACGAGTGTATCGCGCGGTTTCGTTCCTGCAGAGCCCGGGCGAGCGCGCCGGCCAGCCCGTCGCCGGCTATTTGCGTGGAACTGTCGGAATTGCTGGTCGAACGGGATACCTGGAGACAACGCCGGGTATTAGCTAGATCAATGTTTCTTAACCTTTTTCAGTCCGCGGACATCTTGAGAGTCAAGCTCAATCAAATCAATTATCCTATAAATATAATCACAGAAAAAAATTCAGAACATTTACTTTAATTAAAACTGGAAAGATACTCGATTTCTGTTGTTTTGGTACTAAATCTATACTAATATTATAAGGCTGAAGAGTAACCAAAACAAAAATAGGCATCTTTGTGGATGGAATAAGCACGTCAGTGAAGCTCATAGGGTTGCCAGGCTTAATTTCAATATATGGCTTTTGTGCAATCGACCATCATCAGGAAAAGTCTATGATGATATGTACGAATCCAGGAAAATATTTAAGAGTCGTCTAAATTGGTGTCAACGTAACCAAGACCAAATTAGAATGGATGTTCTAACCAAACACCGGATAGCGAAAAACTTTAAAAGTTTCTGGAAAGCTACGAGAAAGTGTGATGTTAGGCCTGGCCCCCCTGTGAGCGTGGATGGGGAGAGTGATCCAATAGAGATTGCCAATTCTTTTGTGAGGCACTTTAGGATACACTCTCCTCTGGGTCCCTCAGTCTCTACGCGAAGCACAGGGTCGTCATTTCAGGGGGATGAGCTGCCGTTACTCATAACTGCAAAGCAAATTAGAGAGGCATTAAAGAAAATGAGTGGCGGAAAATCTCCCGGCCATGACGGTATCAGTGTGGAACATCTGAGATACGCTGGGCATCATCTGCCCAGGGTGCTGGCCTTGTTTTTCTCAATGTGCATAAGTCACACACATTTACCACCGGACTTAATGAAAACGATCGTTGTTCCCATTGTGAAGGATAGGACTGGCGATATCTCGGATAGGGGAAACTATCGGCCGATATCACTAGCGACAACGATTGCTAAGGTATTGGACAGTGTGCTTAACTCTGAATTAGAAAAATATTATAAGATAAATGACGCACAGTTCGGGTTTCGGCCTGGGCTTTCTACTGAAAGCGCAATCGTAAGTCTTAAGCATACTGTCCAATATTATACAGACCGAGGGACGCCGGTATACGCATGTTTTTTGGATTTTTCCAGGGCATTTGATTTGGTGTCATATGATGTGCTCTGGGAGAAGCTGGGGAGGATGGGTGTGCCAGAACATGTGCAAGCATTGCTTAGTTTTTGGTATGCAAACCAAACTAATTATGTTAAATGGAACAAAGGTATCTCAAATCCGTACATCTTGGAGTGTGGCGTGAGGCAGGGTGGGCTAACATCCCCCAAACTCTTCAACATGTACGTTGACGAGCTCATCGTGAGGCTGGGCAGCATGCGTGTTGGATGTAGTATAGATGGCGTAAGCATAAATAATATAAGCTATGCTGACGACATGGTCCTGCTGAGCCCCACGGTGGGTGGCCTCAGAGATATGTTGCAGGTCTGTGAGACATATGCTGCTGAACATGGGCTTGTATATTATGTGAAAAAGACTGAAGTCATGGTCTTTGAGGTGGCTGGCAAATGTCCCGATAATATATGTAATATTACCCTTAATGGCGAGAGCATTAATCGTGTGAAAAAATTTAAATATCTGGGACATATCATTGCTAGTGACCTCAAAGATGATGGAGATATTGAGAGGGAGCGTAGGGCTCTGTCGATTAGAGGTAACATGTTGACCCGCAGATTTTCTCGTTGTTCTGAAGACGTCAAAGTCACACTTTTTAAGGCATATTGCCAAAGCATATACACGGGAAACCTGTGGGTAAAGAATACTAAAAAGTCGATGGAGACCCTGCGAATCCTTTATAATAATGTGTTCAGGATGTTGCTGGGTCTGCCTCGGTTCTGCAGTGCATCCGGCATGTTTGCTGAGTATCAAACTGATGGCTTCGAAGCCGTGTTACGTAAAAAGACCGCTTCACTGGTCAGCAGAGTGCGAGGCAGTCAAAATAGCATTCTGAAGACCCTGGCAGATCGATACACTTCCCCACTGTGGACATGCTTTTGTAAAAGAGTGACAGCCACCGGAGCTTACCCCTTCCTCTAAGAATTGGTATTACTGTGTATTTGAGCTTAATGTAATAAATGATAAATTAATTTGAATTTAAATAATATAATGTAATTTAATAATATAATATAATTTAAATAATAAAATATAATTTAGTAATATAATATAATTTAATTACTATTTTTAACGCAATGTACTGACAAATATGGATGTAATTTATCTGAATTAAAATGTATTTTATTTTTTATTTTTATTTAGTATGTTTGCTGGTTTGAACGCGCTTATCTCAGGAAGTACTGGTTCGAATTGAAAAAATATTTTTGTGTTGGATAGTCTATTTATCAAGGAAGGCTTTATATTTTTAGGCCATATAACATCACGTTGCGACCAATAGGAGCGAAGCATCAGTGACAAATGTTGCAGAAATTGACGCGGACGAAGTCGCGGGCAACAGCTAGTAAGTAATATTTGGCTCATGCCAGGTTTGAAGAATTTTATTATGATTTTTAAGATTAGAGACTTTGGAGGCCTGGTTTAATAGATTGTCTTTATCAAGATTTGATAAAACAGTGTTGGAGAAAGTTAATAAATTAATAAATATATTTACCGCGCGCAACTCAACCCCTTGTCTGATCTCGCTGAGCAGGTTGCTCCTGCTGTCTTCCGTCGCCGGCGGCTTTGAGCTCGCTTCCACGTGCTGAAACACAATATGACGTGATTACAATCTTGATTTATTAGTTTAATACAACGAATAAAAATATCTAAATGCGCAACGAAAGTCTTGGAACAGTGCGTGTTGCCAGTGATGACTTATGGAACTGAAACGTGGTACACTTAATATGGGTCTCATAAGGCTCTCAAGGTAGCACAGCGGACAATGGAGAGACCAATGCTTGGTATTTCCCGGCGTGATATAATAGAAATGAGGAAATACATAGGAGAACTAAGACAACCGACATCGCTCAAAGAACTGCGGAGCTGAAGTGGCAGTGGGCGGGACACATAGTACGAAGAACCGATGGCCGTTGGGGTGGGAAGGTTCTGGAATGGCGACCGCGCACCGAACGATGATCTGTTGGACCGACAATCTGGTGAAGATCACGGGAAGTCGTTGGATGCGGGCGGATCGTTGTGGTGATCCTTGGGGTAGACCTATGTCCAGCAGTGGGCGTCGTTCGGCTGAGATGATGATGATGAGATGCGTAACTATCCAAAAAACTGTTCCACAAATAAGAATCCACGAAAAATTGCGTGCAAGTTTTGTCTATAAGAAAGTGTTAGAGTTTATGCGTAACAAGCGTATGGATTCTAAAACCATTTCAAATTGTTTGAAAATTGATTTTCTAAATAATTAAAATACCACACATCACCCCATGAGGATGCCATAAAACCTAAATAACCTACTTTTATTTTTTACACATTAGATATAGTAACACGTTTTTCACTTGGTGATCCCGATCCTCAAAGTGCAGTAGGTTAACTACTTCTAAGCGGCGGGTTCTAAGTGGTTGGAATTCTTTTCGCACTGCATTAATTATTTATTGCACTAAATTTTTACATTACAAATGTAAGAATATCTTTTATTTCTCTGTATAAGCAATCGATCAAAATAAGTCTACAGTATTGAAAAGTAGTTTTTTTGCAAATGATTTCATCATCAACATTAACTAACATCACATAACTGCTGGAAATAAGCGTCCCTTCAAACAGTTTCTCATAACTTAATTCTAACCCCACATCTGGCATGTGTTAGTAGCAAGTAATGGCAGTGTAGCAAAAAGATAAATGACTTCTGCCCGTTTTCTGTATGTACTTATTAAAGTAAAGTATACTTTTAATTACTTATTTAGAAGCCGCGTACGATATCAATATTTTTATACGACACGACATGAATAAATTATATACGCATTTAAACTTAGTTTTTTGATATGAGAGTGCATGACAAGATTTTTCTGGTACTCGATATAATAACGAGTACCAGAAGAGTACGAAGAAAAAGATGGACTTTGTTTCGTAATTTTGTGAAATTATCCTAAGCGGCATTCATTGTGATAAAGTGGTGGCATTGTTATGATAATGTGTCAGTGAGTAGGATTAATCAAATAAAAGTGCAAAACAAGGAAGGCGGTCCTATTTGACTCGGATCCACGTTCTCGCGTAAAACTCCTTTGATCACTCATTACAATGAGTTAGGTTAAGTTATTATGTGTGAGTAAGTATTTATGATATCTTATGTATTTATTGAAAATGTAGAATTCCGACTAAAGATATGGCAGCATGGCCTCAGACCTTAGCTGCTTCCGAAAGGGACAAAAAAAAAACAAAAAAAAAACGATTTCCATTAGACAAGGTTAAGTTATTATGTGTAAGTAAGTATTTATGATATTTTATGTATTTATTAAAAATGTAGAATTCCTACTAAAGACATGGCAGCATGGTCTCAGACCTTAGCCGGTTCCGAAAGGCACAAAACAAAAAAAACTATTGATTTCCATCACTGTTTTAATTTGACGTCATCACCTACCTTTAGTCCTTTGTTCCCGCTGCGTATGAGCATACGCAGAGCATACCATGAGAGCCGCCCGGGATCCAAGGGTGCGGGCCAATTTACTTTTTCACAATGAAACATCGATGTGTACGTCGCATTTTTCAGTGATCATTATCATTCTAATCAAGGTGTACATTAAAACTAGATGCACAGTTCGATAAGATGCCACCTAAAACTGTCCTCGATAGAATGTTTCGTATCACTATTTATAGTTTGCTATTGCTTACCTTTAGCCCTTTGTTCCCGCTGCGTATGCTCTCCATGAGGGCCGCCCGGGGGTCCGGGGCGACGGGCGCGAGGGGCCCGGACGCGAGGGGCCCGGGCGCGGGGGGCGGCGGGGGCGCGAGGGGCGGCGGCGGCGGCGGCGGGGGCGCGCCGGGCGCGGGCGGGGGCGGCGGGGGCGGCACCGACGGCGGCGCTGAAGACGGCGCTGCGATATTTCGAGGTTATTGCGACGGGTGCTTCTGTTAGTTCGGTTGCAGCGTTATGTGTAATGATAAGAAGCAGTTTTGAAATGCTGCTGAGCATTTCAAAACTGCTTCTGTTGAAAGAATGAAAGCTGTTAGAACACTTATATGGATATGACTTAGAGTTGTAAAGAACTCGAGTCTTTGAGTCGTAAATTTGGAGCTCAGCCGACAAATTTCTCGATTCATTAAAACAAGACTACAATACTAGATGATTTAAGTGAATATGAGCTCTAGATCGCAACATAAAGCTAGTCTTTTTTAGCGCTCGAGTCTTTCTAGCGCTCCCGCGTCAATAATCTTTGCTTTTTAAACTATCCATTATTGGCGAAGATGTTTTTATTATTATGCTGTACTTATTTTTTTATATATTTTTGACGACCATTTGGATCAGCGGTAGTTAAAGCTGCTTCTGAGCCATGGGTCGCGGGTTCGATCCCCGCACAGTACAAATATTTGTGTGCATGAACATGTCTGTTTGTACTGGTCTGGGTGTTTTCTATGTATTATAAGTATATATTTACAAAAAAAAAAAAGTATATAAGTAAGTTTATCGGTTGTCTAGTACCCCATACGACAGGGTACTTAATACTACCTTAATTTGGGACTAGATGGCTCAGTGTGGCCCAGTGAGGCATGTCTTAAATATTTATTTTATTTATTTACTTATATCAAATCAAATTATTATGCAATACAAGTAAGTATATCATTCTGAACAAAATTGCCATTGACGATAATTTTATTTCATTAAAATCTTAGAATATAACGGGTGTAAAAAATCATAACGCAGATCCGAAAACCACGTATTGTCCCTATCACTAGGATCATTTTTTTCTTCAAGAGGGTCAAAGTCACAGTTTTGTTTTCCATTTTATTACAAACTCTGTTGCCAAAGGTCACTTAAAAACTTTTCTTCTTACAAACATAGTGTTTTTTTTATTATTTCGTTCATAATAAGGCTTTTTTAATTACAATACGCAATGTACGGCTCAGCGCGGACGAATTTTGAACTTAGCAGCTATCTCCAGCGAAGCGATCCACGCTCCGGCTGCTATACATTGCGCGCTATGTATTTTAATATTTTTTTAATTCCCAAAAATAAAAATCATTTCCCAGCTATAATATTTTGTAACATGACTTGGTTTGCTTAACAGATTGCGTAGCTTGAGGATCTGCGTTTAGTTTTTTTACACCCTGTATATCAAAATTATCAAGTACTAAGGCTTAAATTTATTGTTCAAGGCTAGATGCAGTAGCTCTGTTCAGTTTATTTTATTTAACCCAAATTGTAACCTGTACTTTTCCTTGCACAACAAATCTTATTAATCTTACTAACGCGATTTTTCGGTTGGATGTTTGTTATGCAATAACACAATAACGGGCAAACAGATTTAAATGGTACAGATATGCTTGGTCAGCAATAGCATATAGGCTATTTGAAATTCCGGAAAAATAGATAGATAGATAGATAGATACACTTTATTGCACACTATAAAATTGAAAAATAACACATGAGTAAGATTTAGATTAGTACAATTTAGGCGGTCTTATCGCTTGCAGCGATCTCTACCAGACAACCTTCAGGTAGAGGAAAGATGAAACAGATTTGAAAGGGGAAGGCGGCGGAGAGTATTCAAAAGTACACGTAAAGAAAAGTAATAAAAGAGATGTAAAATTACAATCTGAAATATATCTAATATTACACGCATAGTAAACTACATAAATAACATTAAAATACAGTATTACATACATGCATAATAAACTACATAAACTATAGACTAAATATACATACATAACATATACACATACAACTACAAACCCAAATACATTAAACGAAAGAGGATCACGTGACCAAAAGTATCAATAATAGGAATTGCATAAGTTAAAATTAGACAGGACAGAAATTGAAGTGAAAGAAGATAGGTTTTAAGTCTGTTTTTAAAAATAGGAAGTGATTCAGATTGCCGAATCAACAATGGAAGAGAGTTCTATAGACGTATGGATTTTACAGTGAATGACCGCGAATAAGAATGGGAAGAATGAAGAGGAGTCACAAGACGGAGTTTATTGGAAGACCGCATATCGTGACCTAGAGCGGACCGCAAAAATTGAAAACGCTCCTTTAGATAAGATGGAGATTTTGGATTAAATAATATTATTATTATTAATTATAACCACTTTAGCAGAGCTCGGTATTCTGAGATATGATCGTACTTTCGTAGACCATAGATAATACGAATGCAGAAATTCTGAAGGCGCTCGAGCTTGCTTAGGAGATTTTCATTGACATCTAAGTAGCAACAGTCTACATAATCAAGAATGGGAAACAGAAGGGCTTGAACCAGAGCAATTTTAGTGGGTATTGGTAAGAAATTCCGTAGTCTATTAATGGACGCAGCCGTTGCAAACACTTTCCTGCTAACCTCCGCGATCTGTGTTGCCCAGGTAAGAGTACTATCCATGTAAACACCCAGATTTTTAACAACAGGGCTATAAGGAACATGAACTCCGTCAAATATGATGAGTGGTAAGGCACTCCAGTTAATTCGGGCATTTTGCCATGAGCTACCCATCACAATAACCTGCGTCTTAGAAGGGTTAACCTTAAGTCCGTATGACCTACTCCAGTTCAAAATAGTGTTTAAATCTGTGTTTAGGACATTTACCACACTAGAGAGGTTATCAAGGCTCCCTTGAGAGTATATTTGGAGATCGTCTGCATATAAGTGGAAGGAAGATAATAAATTGTGAGTGGTAGAGTTTATAAAGATTGAGAATAAAAGAGGAGACAGAACACCACCTTGAGGAACGCCGGCACTGATGTCGCACCACGCAGAGAAACAATCCTCGGCACGAATGCGTTGCCGGCGCCCATACAAGTAACTATGAAACCAGTCAAGCACCGCTGGAGATATGTTAAGCGAACGTAGCAGTCCAAGCAGTAAATCAAAATCGACAGTATTGAATGCGTTACTGAAGTCCAGTAAGGCAAGCACAGTGAGCTGCTTATTGTCTATGCCAAGTCTGATATCGTCAGTGATTTTGACTAAAGCAGTCGCCGTACTATGCCCAGGACGAAATCCAGATTGGAGAGGATTCAAAATTTCATTATTGAGCAGAAATTTACTAAATTGCTGATGGACTATTCGTTCCATTATTTTGGAGATGAAGGGTAGGATGGATATGGGGCGATAGTCGGTATGTGAGGAAGGAGCTGTCTTTTTAGGTAAAGGAGTTACATGGGCATCTTTCCAAATCATTGGAAAGACACCTGTAGTGAGTGAATAGTTGAGGATGTGAGAAATGATAGGAGTAACAAGGTCAAGGATGGGAATAATCATTTTACGGCTAATACCATCACTGCCCACGGCGTTGGACGTTGAAGACAGTATGTTACGCTTAACATCACAGTCGGATACTTGGTTGAAATTAAAAGCAGGGTAGCCGGGAGTTGGAAGTTCTGACAATTGACGAAGAGTGTCGTTTTTAGTTTAAATATGCGGTTCCCGTCGGATCACTATGTTTGTTTTTGATACTGTAAGGGATCGATGGTTTTTGGCAAGTGGTAGTTTAGATGTCAAAGTGTAACATTGATTACGAACGAAGTCGCTGCTACTAACACCTGAATTTATAAACAAGTAAAAGTAATTACTTGACTAAAAAAAATTACTTAGGTGACAATTTGTATCCCTTAATCCCTCGATCGTGGGTTATTCCAGACACAATTGAAATCAATTGTTATCGCTAGCCGTGCGCAGAATCAATCTTTTTCCGGATCAACGATTTATAAATCTTATCATCAAAAGATTTAAATCACTCTTTTAAATCTTTAAATCCCAATTACATCAGCGTTGTAAAGATTCAATTTGACTCAAAACTTTAATGATTTTTTCAATCCAATGTGATTGGAAGAGTTGTCGACGTTTTGAAAGATATGATAAGTTTTATATAATTCAAAATAGATTTAAAAAAAAAAACTTAAGAAATAAGTAATGACTTCTTTATAAATACAGGTGTAAGTGTGTGTACTCACGTTGCGTGGGCCGCGGCGGGGGCGCGGTGCGGGGCGGCGGCGGCGCGGCGGCCACGGGCGGCGGCGGCGGCGGCACGCCCCGCGCCGGCGGAGGGGGCGGGGCGCGGGACGCTAAATCAAAGCATTTATTTGTAACTAGCTGTTGCCCGCGACTTCGTCCGCGTCAATTTCTGTTATTATGAGCGCGATTATTTTTGCACCATTTTTCTCTGATGCTTCGTTCCTATAATTGGTCACAGCGTGATGTTATATAGCCTAAAGCCTTCCTTGATAAATGGACTATCCAACACAAAAAGATTTTTTCAATTCGAACCAGTACTTCCTGAGATTAGCGCGTTCAAACAAACAAACAAACAAACAAACTTTTCAGCTTTATAATATTAGTATAGATTCACTGGTCTGTTTACCATCTGAATATTATCTACAGTGTAGATTCTACACTAATATTACAAAGAGGTGGCATCTACAGTGTAGATTCTACACTAATATTTGATTGATTGTTTGTATTGAATAGGCTACATGCCACCACTAGGCACAGGTTTCCGACCACGCGATATGACGAGGATTTCACGCGGGGAAAGCCACGGGCGAAGAGCTAGTCAGATGTTGTTCTACAATCATTGCCAAATAAGAAATCCTATATAACAATGTTTTATCGTAGATAACCTTCAAAAGTTTTCATTAAATTTAATTCATTTACTACATGCAGGTAATTCAGCAAAAGATTATGACAATTCGTTAAAAATATAAATTAAATTTCCTAGTTAACTAACGGAGTCTTAAACCTGGGACGGCGAGTTTAGCTTTATTAGTGGTGTTCAAGTAATGTGGATGAGTTTTAGCTTTATGAGTGGTATGAAAGTTATGTGGATGAGTGTTAGCTTTATGAGTGGTGTTAAAGTTATGTGGATGAGTGTTAGTTTTATACAATATGTTATAAAAACCCTGTCCGATCCGAAAGGGTCATAAAATAGCTATATTAACATAACCAAAATAAGTATCAAAATTACGTAATTTATGAATACAACTTTTTTATCCATTTTTAAAGTCAACAGGTTCATCACCCATTTACCCTAGAACGGGGAAATTTTCTAAATGTGTAAACACTCCCCGTCGCGCGGCTCTATTGTCGGCATTGACGCAAGCAAACTACTCGCTTTTCGGAACCGCAATAAACATAGGCGGCGCCTTTGACATAGCGTAAAGGTAGCCGCCCGCTTTGATTCAACTCGCCGCGCGGCACGTGTCGGTGGATATATCCTGATCATGCATTATTATTAATTATTACGACAGGTCAGTTTCGCGAAGACATTACTACCGGGTGGTCGTACCGTTCTGCTCCGCGAAATGTCGTATTCTACAAATAGTTTTCATAAAATTATGTGACAGTGAAGCAAAAATGCGTGTGCGTAAAGAGGATACGAGTGTGTTACAATCGGTGCGGGACAACCTAGTGCGACGCTGTGAAGCCTGTATTTCTGACGGTGGCAGAAATATGGAACAACATCTTCGCCACAAGCATTAAATCAGTGTCCTTATTGCTTACTTGCAGAGCTACCAAGAAGTCTCAGTTTCGTACAATTGACACATTATTATCTGACTAATAAGTACCGGGGTCAACTGGGGTCATGACTTCGCTACCTGCGAGTGCGAGCGCCGGCGCATCTCCGCGCCTCCCACGCGTCCGGTCACCGCCTCTTGGGATTGCCATGTAAGCTTTTTTAATGTAGTGAATTTTGTATTTTTTTTCATGGGGTAATTTCTTTCTAATGTTTCATGAAAATTATTACACAAATAGAATCTTATATAGATACCTAATAACACCTTAATCGATCGGACAGGGTTTTTATAACATATTGTATGTGGTGTGACCGTTATGTGAATGAGTGTTAGCTTTATGAGTGGTGTTAAAGTTATGTGGCTGAGTGTTAGTTTTTTATGTGGTGTAAAAGTTATGTGGATGAGTGTTAGGTTTTAAATTGGTTTGAAAGTGATGTAGTGTGAGATACTCACGTGGTGCGGGCGGGTGGGTAGGGGCCGGGCTTCGAGAAGGCACGGGCGGCGCGGGCGCCGGTGGCGGAGGCGGCGCTACAAACGAACGCACATACAAAATAATTACAAATGTTACCAAGTCTACAGCCTAAAATCATCCCACTGCAGGGCAAAGGTCTCCATCATTGAATTCTGATGCCTTACTCTGAACACGAAGCTCGTATTTACGGATATATCCCTTTCTCTCTTTCAGATACTTTAAGACATCGGTATGAAGTGATAGGGACAGATGGATTTGAATATACGGACATTGTGTTGCGAAGTAAGGCCTCTGGTTTCCACAGCAATAAGGGGGTACTGGCATAATCAGCAGGTTTCCCAAATAAGGGTTGGTAGTCACAAACCTGAGCAATGTTCGAAAATTCAAAACTCTTGTTGATGAAACCCAAGTCTTGGTCCGGTACTTAAATCACTAGAGTCTAGTGACTAGACCAATGGGCCGTAGTAGTACCAGCTACTAATGAACATCGTGTGGATCATCGTAACTACCAGTCTATATTAGTCCCCTGCTAAATATGGGTCTCTCCAAGGATATTATATTAAAACGAAGCAGATATGTTATAAGCGCGCGCGGTGTGAAGACTCAATTACGTCCTAATTAAGGACGTTTTGTACATAGTCTGCGTCGAGCGCAATCACGAGCGGTAATCGTTAAAAGTTATAGCCATCTCTTTAATTTGCGTGCTATTTCGCATCTTTTGTTCTGCTTATCAGTGAAACTCGTCAATGTGTGCAGTTTGGATTGCTCGGAACAGATTTAATACGCGAATCACTATGATATCTATACTTTAAAATATCATTGGGTCTCTCCGAAAGGGTGATTTTCCCGTAATCACCCCGCTTGTCTAGTGGGTTGCCGATTGCAATTATGCCAATAGTGGAGAAAAGACGATGCCCTATTAGTCACATACTTTTAGTCACCTCTTACGACGCCCATAGGAAACGGAACGAATGCTGACATTGCAAACAAGCTACTTGACTAAAATGCGCTTACGACCCACAGTCAATTTATCGCCCCGACTTTGTAAAACGTCATTTTATTAGTATCTCTGCTAAAGGGTAGTAGAGACAAATAATAACCTTTACAGTGTCTTATATTAATTTTATGTAGCGTCACTACTATGCCGTGTACAATCACGTAAACACTTTTTGGTTTTACCAACCTTATGTCGTGGTAGTTTTAAGAGTCAACATTAGTCTGAAGTGTATATGTTATAGGCAATCTGTATAATACGGTATTCTATATAATACCTAGGCAATGTATAGAATACCTAAAACGGTAATGTATGAAATATTTTTCATTTGATACATTGCCTAGGTATTCTATACAATACCCAATACGCTCCCGACAATGTGTGTTATAGAGTATATAATAGACGATAGCAGGAAAGGGAAAGACGAAACAGAATTAGTCCAATCCAGTTCAGTGAAACTTTAAATCTTAGAAATGCGTTCGATTAACAGGGTTATACACGACCGAGGACAAAATATGTTTATTCGTGTAGAACATGCAGACCCATCCCTATTTGTGCTGCCCGGAAGAATGATCACCACGTCCACTAAAACGACCCGACCACTTTACCCAAAGGTTGTCTGGTAGAGATTGCTTTTAGCAAAAAGACTGCCTGTACAGATGTGTCAAATTGTAATTTATATTACTTTTATTGTGTGCAATAAAAGTATAATAAATCAGTCAATCAATGATATTTAAGAAGACTGTGATGCTAAAGTTCTTTGCCCTTTATACGAGAAAAACACCTTATCTGTGGCTGTGGGGAACCGCATAAGTTCTAAAAAATAGACTCTTACAATAACTCTTCATGTAAAAATAAATATCTATTTTTAAATTTACTTCTTATTTTTACATAGTAATTATTTTGTTGCGTAAATTACTGATTACTTTAGTTAACCAGAAGAAATATATGTTCATAGTACCTAATTATATTGTAACTTTACAATAAATCCCTGTCTTTGAATAAACATTGTCTTAAATGACTATTTACTACCTGCTAATTGTTTATTTTAATAAAGTGGATTTAAATTATTAGGGGTTAAAGTATGAAATTGCCGTTTTGTATGGACGAAATCGAGAAAAGTCATTTTTCCATACTAACATTTTTTTATTTTTTTTAAAAACGCCTGATCCGTTTTCGATGCATTAAAGGTGAAAGTTAGATGGTTATAAAGCTACGCATTATAGTATTTAAATTTCTGAAAATCAAAGTATATAATTACGAATATACTTAATTGAAGCAAGAAGGTCAGCTGACACATTGTAAGGGGTCTTTTTAACGACTTCTTTTGAAGTAATAGGCACTAGTATTGCATTTTTTTTTGTCAAAAGTTACTTTATTTAGTTTTTGATACAATACAAAAAGAATTACGCAATAATATGACTATACTAAAGAGCTATAAACAAAATAAAAAGTGGGAAAATAATCAGCAATTTCATACTTTAACCCCTATTATATGTTATTTTTGTCTATCATTTTATTGCCACCTACTTACTTGTATAACCTTATAAATACAGGCCCAAATAAATTTATTATACACATTGACGGTGGATCAGCAGTTAATCTTTACAATACCTAGGAATTGTATATATTACCTAGGTAAAGTTTAGAATGGAAAATAAAATTCATTATATTTCATACATTGCCTAGACGCCCTAGGTATTTTATACATTACCAAGGTATTGTATAGAATACCTGAATTATACAGATTTCCGGTAACATATACATACTTTTGCAGCTGACTGTACAGTCCTAATTTTATAAGCAACACTTATCACAGTGGAATAAAGTTTGAAATAAATAAATACCTAAAGACGGTTTTTGCGCGTCGTGTAGTTCTTCTTTAACGGCGTCCACTCCTCCATGCGTGTTGATGAAGTCGTAAATGAACTGCCTCGTCGCGTGATCTTGCAACTGGGTCTCGGACACACCAGCTTTTGAGAAGAACGAACGCATTGCTTCTTCGGGCAGGTTTTCAACGTCGAAGCCTGAGAAAGAGAAAGATGAAGCTTTAGGGCAAGCGAGGATTCACCGTTGTGAGTACGATGGGCATGCACAATCAAGTAACAGACTTGTGACGTCACACTTTAACGTTTTATTGAGATCGGTTAGACCACAGAACATAGAAAAAGATTAGAAAAGCTGTCATGCGCCATTTGTATGAGAGCTTATGTCGCCGCTTGCGAACAACTACACATAAACGAGTTCAAAAGAAGCCAGTCACAGCGCTCACTTACAAGCATTTGCTCATAACCTCTGTGGTGCGCCTGCCCCGCCTACATCGCCTTTCTAACCTTTTTCCATGGTCTGTGGGTGTGGGTCTATCGACCAAAATCTTAAGTCAAAGACATTATAATAGATCCTATCCTTACTATTACTATAAATGCGATAGTAATTCTGTCTGTCTGTCTGTAACGCACTCATGCCTAAACTATTCAATCATTTTGGGTGAAAGACCATGAGAATGGACATAGGCTATTTTGAATCCTGCTGCTGGGCACAGGTTTACACTCAACATAACTTGAAGTTGTCGGGATCAGACCCACGGTGGCTTAACAAAATCAAAACATATATCCTGAATCGCGTGTAGTACTTAGACATAGACGATATGCTGACATGTTATGAAACATTTTCGAAAAAAGTATTATTAAGTTAGAATTCCTTCTAGAGTAATTGTCTTCTTTTGATCTCAGAGGACATATTTTTTTGCGAACGTGCTTTATGTAACGAAAAATCGTTATACATAGTTACATATAAATATTTTAAACGCGTAACAACGATTTAACATCAGAAGAGATCATTAACTATTTATGTATATTTTCTCTTCCTGTCGCTGGTAGTTTAATAGAGACAATATATTCTAGATGGCGCTACCGTCATTACATAAAACTTTATGAGTCTACACTAGCGCCATCTCAGTAAAGTATCAAAATTACCTTTATCAGCGTCCCATCCGACATGTGATATGTGCTTGAAGTCTATCGGCATGCCTATATCGGCTTTTGTTAGTTTTCTCGTCGGCTTCTTTTTTCCAGATGTCTTCATAGAATAACCGCCTCCTGCAACGAAATATTATCATTTATTAAAGAGTAGTTTCTGGTAGCTCTGGTAGTCTTCGTAAGAGAAACAGGTTATAGTAAAGGAGCGATTAAGGGTAGAGTTCACCAACAGACGTTTAAGTTATAAACAGCGTTTAAAATATTATTTGACATATTTTATATAGGAATTGTGTCAAATTAATCGTCAATCTATGTTTACCGGCTGTTTAAGAATTGGAGAACTCGGGTCTAACCCTTGTTAAGGCTCTTTCCATATATTGGACAACATAATTTGAACCTTATTCACTTAAAATAGATCGAAAACAAATTAAAAATTCAAATAATTTGATACTTATAACGGGATTAAACTCTGTAACTCTCGCTCTCTCAGTTTTACGACTTTAATCATTTACAGCATTCATTAAACTAAAAAAATCTTTGGAGAAAGAAACTTTATATAACTAAATTTAGTTTATTCTTTTGCTAGTAATATTACAAAAGCAAGAATCGGAGCATTTCATATTGTAATTTAGAATGACATGGTGAAACGTGGGCGTCGTAGGCGCATCGTTTGAACTTCTGTTAACCTTATAATCAGGGTATAATTATTCAGGGTCAGAGCTTCATTATAGCTCAGGATTTTATATCGGAAATAAATATTTTCGACAAATAAGGCAGTGTTGTTTCTCGGGCAACAAAAAGTTTCGAATGTTCGAACATTTCTCGAGTTTGTGATCACCAACCCGCATTTGGCAAGCGTGGTGATTATGCCAGTACCCATGATTGCTGTGGTAACTTGAATTCAGTGATGGAGGCCTTTTCCCTGCAGGGGGATGAATATAAGTTGTTACTTTAAGTTTTTTTTATTTCTCACCTCCCAAGTTGGCCTTCGGTAATGGCGCGGGCATCGGCGAAGGGGTGGGCGGCGCCGTGTGCGCAACTCCATTGTGCCTCGGCCCGGTCGGAGCATTGATTACGGAGCCAGTGTTGGCCCGGGTAGCTAGCATCGACCGATTCCGACGTTCTGGAAACAAACATCACCATAAGTAATGTTAAATAATAATATGTTAATGACAAATAGCTTTCGCAGTTTTACTTCAGTTATTTAGTTTAAATTAAGCATCTATTGTTATGGTCTTTTTAAAATAGGGTCTTTAAAAGATTTCAATTTCATAATCGCAGGAGGCCTGGCGATCGCGATTGAGAGATGACGCTGCTGCCCATCATCTTCTGGCATTCCTTAGATTTTAGACTTTTTTTGCATTTTAATAAAGGTAAATTGTAAAAACGGGACTGAACGCGACATGCATTGCTTAACTGGTACGCTATATCCGCTGTTACGCGACCGATTCGTCAAAAAATTATGTGTTAGTGTTTATTATGTAATTTTTAATTAACAGTACTTCTTAAGTCGCCTTATGCGACATCCTTAGAGCGAGAAGTGATGCTATTCTAATTAATCCCTCGATCGTGAGTTATTCCAGGCACAATTGAAATCAATTGTTATCGCGGCACGCGCGTGCCTCCTGGGGGTTGAGGGATTAAAGTTGGCAATAGACGGAAACTTACATTAGTAGTAATTTATGCTTTTCAGTAACCAATGTAATGTAACTTACAAAATAGCGGAAGTAACTCAAGTTAATTGCAACTAGACTAAAATGTTGAAGGATGAAACTTGATCTACGTAATTCCAACGTCAATTTCAGAATAAATTTTGCTCAACGAAGCATTTTTATAATTGACTGTACCGCTACTGTATAAGAATTCAACCAATTAACTGAAATTTGTATCTAATCTAACTAATATTATAAACTAGCGGACCCCGCGAACTTCGCATCGCCTCAGATATTTGATTTTGACGTTTTAAATGTCATTGTCATCAAATAAGTATGGCGGGGTTGGAAAAATTTACGTTTGTATGGGAGTATAGAAAAGTATTTTTTTAATTTTTCACTGCGTAAGAACCATCGTACCTACTGCAAGGAATACTTATTCTAAAAAAGAATTAGCGAAATCGGTTCAGCTGTTCTCGAGATTTACGCTTAGCAACATATTTAGCGATTCATTTTTATATTAAAGATGTGAACGTTTGAATGGAGGATTGTTACTCAATCACTCCAAAATGAGTAAGCAGATCTGGATGCAATTTGTCAAGGAGATTTATTAGCTATAGTATTAAGCTGGAATATCAAATAGGCTACTTAATATATCTGAGAAAGTCAGTCCTGTTACGGGCTGGGTCAGGCTCAGGCTGCACTTTAAAAAAAGAACTATTAAAAATATTCCCCTATAATTAATTATTAAATTAAAACCCACAAATACAAAATAAGAAAAGAAAAGTGTTACGTCCGCGACGGTCCAATCCCAACTTCTTAGCAACCGCGATAATTTATTGTGAAAAGCTCGGTCTTTCATTGCATTGACGTCAATTCAATAAGAGCGCAATCTAAGCACTTTAAGTTTTTAATGTTTAAGCGTGTCAATTCGTATATAACAGTTCTCATAGAATAGTATCAAATTCAGCTGTACGAAGTCGCGGGCATAGTGTTACATAATTTTGAGCACAAAAGAATATAGCATTGATATTTGATGAGACTGCTGGCGTGCCTGACCCAAAACTTAGTTTCGTGTCGATACGGCTAAATTTATCACGCTATTAATTCACTAGAGTGGGTCATATTCTATAAGGTTAATAGGTTCGTTGTCTTCGTTCTTTTATTTATATTTAGAACTTTATTCAACGTTTTTGGTATCCTTACTTATATTATAAACAAGGAAGTTTGTATGTACGTTAAAATGACTCGAACGGATCTAAATAAAAATATAGCACGGTGTTAGTTTATTGGCCTAAATAACATATAGGCTATTTTTATCCCAGACTAGCTGTTCCCTGCGACTTTGTACGCGTCAATTTCTGTTTTTATGATCGCGATTATTTTTGCAACATTTTTCACTGATGCTTCGCGTCTATTGGTCGCAGCGTGATGTTATATAGCCTAAAGCCTTCCTCGATACATGGACTATCCAACACAAAAAGATTTTTTCAATTCGAACCAGTACTTCTAGAGATTAGCGCGGTCAAACAAACAAACTCTTCAGCTTTATAATATTAGTATAGATAAAGGTACGGTTCCCGTGGAATAATTAAAATACAATGTTTTAATTTAACAGACCTAAATGAAATTTGACACGGTGTTAGTTTATTGGCTAGTATAACTTTAGGGCTAATTTTTACACTGGGAAAACGTACGGTTTTAATTCCACTCGTCCAAGTTGCGTGAAACAGCTAGTTTATCAATAAAAGACGCAGATAACATATGGGATGGCTGGCTATTGCATTCCTATTTCCGCACACAAAACTAAAGGGTGCACCCAGTTGGTGGAGTAGTTCGGTTGCTCGCTGTAAGAGTCCTAAATTCGATACCCAGATGGATACCCAAATCAAAAGTTATCTCCCGAGTAACCTAAGAGTTTGGTAATAAACAGAGAAGTTATAACCAGTACTAATGATAATAGCAAATTGCTTTAACACTTGTTTGGTTGCCGTGAACTAAGCGGTCTACATGTGGGCGCAGCCAACAGCCGTTAATTTGCAATGTCAAGGGCGCATGCGTTATTAACATAGTTCGGAAGTCGTGATTTGTAAAGTCAGCTACGTAAGTATGTTAACACTTTTTCGTTTTACCAACGATGAGGTGAACAGAAGAATTCAGTTGGGTTGGGCAGCATTTGGGAAACTACATCGAGTCTTCTAATCGTCGATCCTACAATGCCTCAAGACGAAAGTCTTCAATCAGTGCGTCCTACCCGTCATGACATACGGAGCCGAAACGTGGACACTGACGGTACGGCTAGTCCACAAGTTGGAAGTCACTCAGCGGGTTATGGAAAGAGCTATGCTCGGAGTTTCTCTTAGGAATAACATCAGAAATGAGGTGATCCGGCAGAGAACTAAAGTTACCGACACGGCCCACCGGATTAGCAAGCTGAAGTGGCAGTAGGCTGGCCATATTAGCCGCAGAACTGACAAATGCTGGGGTAAACGAATTCTTGAGTGGAGACCGCGTCTCGTCAAACGTAGTGAAGGACGCCCTCAGGTCAGCAGGTGCAGTGATGATTTGAGCAAGATGGCTGGGAGAAGATGGATGCGAGAAGCCGAGGTCGACCTAAGTGACGTGCTACTGGAGAGGCCTATATCCAGCGGTGGACTGCGATAGGCTGATGATGATGATGATGAACTTTATGTCGTTGTATTAAAGTCAAAATTAGTCAAAAGTGTATACATACTTATTTTTGCAGCTGACTGTACAGGCAACCGCTCATCAACTTGCCGTGTCGTCAAATTGTTTTCAAGTCACATTGATATTTATGTATTAGAAATTAAGTTGAAATTTGAGTGAGAAAAAATTTCATTCATGGGCTAAGAACAATATAGATATTGGTCAAAAATCTGGCTTTTAAGTTCATTTAAAATTTGATATGCCAACTAGCCTGTAGTTGAGTTTTTCACTATAAGTAAGTTATTTATTTTATTGTAGGTACTAAGAAAATACTGAGAAAATCCATATTTATAGCAACATGGCCTTAAAAGAAAAATAACAATACCTAATTCCAACCTCTGGTTATTAACCTTGTCCGATTCTTACGAATTTAATGGCATGGCAGAGTGCTAAAGTCATTGTTATTTATAGACCTATCTTGCCGAATATAACATTGCTGTTAGGGAGCGCCTAAAAAAACTTTTTACTAATTAAAAAAATAATAATGTTTTTTTAACTTGTCTGAACTTTAACCGAATGCCACCTACTTTTAATTGTTCCAGTTTTGTTTGGAATTATAAGATTATGGGAACGTACCCCCAACTGCAACAAACATATTCCCTCCGCCGAATCCCAACTAAAAATCAGACAAAATTAATGGTGGTGGTGGTTCGGTGAGTTTTATTATACGTTTAATTTCATTATTATGGTGCACATACATTACACGTATATTTATTTAGATGTATGGAAACAAAAAGCATCTCAAACTAACAACGTCTGCCAACAGAAAAAAATATTTAAAAATTTTCCATTCTGTCCAACTCTTAGCAAGAAACTGTCAGTAGGTACAATATAATGAAAATGCCCTGTATAAGTTTAAATTTAGATTGGCAGTCGCAGTCTCAGAACAAAAGGGGTAAATTTACAATGATTTAGCGTTTTGCGAACTCTTTGTTTATTCTGATTTAAACTTTCATGGTCACTATCACTAGAGTTATTTAATTCGGGATTTATACCTTGTACCTTATTTATTATGAGTTTCCGATGATCATGGCGCGTACAGTTCTCCCGTGATCATGGCGCTCGCAACAGTGCCGAAAAATCGGAAACTCATAATAAATAAGGTACATGGTATAAATCCCGAATTAAATAACTCTTTGTTTATTGTAAAAATTAGGTCACCTAAAACTGATCTAAAGATATTATTGTCTTAATCTTACTTTACTAATATTATAAACTTCCTCTTAACTCCTCCAATTTCAGTAATAAGATTATAATAATAATTACAAATCATTATCCAAGTAGATGTAACTGTGACGTCACTCGGCGCATAAGCTGACAGATGATTAGCGTTTGTTTATGCGCTCGCGCAGTGTTAGTAAACAAAGCTGCGGGCGAGAGATGTTTGGGCTCCATTCAAAATGCCAGCAAATGATCTTGTTACCTTGAGGTTCGGTTTTATCGGGATCTTCTATTTCCTTTTCGCGAGTGATTATTATTCAAGAATTATTGGGTGTCAGAGTTTTGACTTGATTTGACTCGTGACTCTTTTACGACTTCCATCTTGGGATTCAGAAGGGACCCACGGCTTACGTACGAAATACGCCTATAACCGAGTTTTCCTTCTTTACCCAAGTATAATTACCTGACCCGACCCTACCAGGAATCGAATCAGCGATTGCGATATTAAACCCCAAGAGGCAAATGCTCTGTTTTTTTTTTATAACAAAACATACAACCCTGTTTGTTTTTGTTTGGGATTAGTAAAAGAACAATGCCTATTTTTCACCTAAGTATGTATAGAAATGAAACAAATCTTAAAATTAAGCTTTTTTTATTGTAAACTCATTACGCTTATCATTTATTAATCAGAAACGCAGGAAAAAAAGATTTTTGATATTCTTCTAAACTTCTTGTTGTACAGTTGTTACGTTCCGTTTATGACGAGTGCCGACTGGAGACTGACTTTATCTATTTAAACTAGTATTATTACTTATTGTTTTATTTTTAGTACTTTATACTTTCTATATTAAATTAATATAAAGATTTATTGAAGTCCATTATTACAAATAATATGAACATTATCAGTTGAAAATAAGTTTACGTTTAATTATTCTAATAGAGTGAAACGGATTTTTTTTGACGTTTGACAGCCGCCTGTCATATTCGAATCGGCGCAGTCTCTTTCGTTTTGCGTTTGCATCTCTTTGTGTACTACACACCTACACACTTTTTGGCACTTTACCAACATACATATTTACCTTAGTGGAAGTTTTCCGTAATAGGTCGAATGATTCAAAGTTATAGTTAATTAACTTTTAAACACTAGGTAGGTACATATGTACTGCCGGCATATTTCCATAGATATTTTTGACGATAATTTGGCCGCGGCAATTCCTAACCTATAAAGTAGTAATTCGTATTTTTTTAAATTCCTGGCGTTTAACTGGTAAAAGTGAAAACAGGGAATTATTCCCTAATCTAGCACGCAGTATTCCTGCTATTCTTGCGGTCTATACATAAACTTTCATTATCAGGTTTTCAAATGTATGGAAAGTGGGCATTGATCTTTGTGCAATACCCTTTTGCCGAATTATGGATTATTCTTTATCTTCCTGTAAGGATATTAGAATAATGCAGAAAACCGAAACTTATGACTTGTTTTTTTTTAAAAAAAAAATATCGTACAGGTTTACAGTTGCCTTATTTTCTAACAATGGGTGTGTCTAATGTATTGTCTTTTCGTCAGCAGTTTCCTCATAGAGGAAAATCAAATGTATTAATAGCCATTTAATCAAATTAGTACATGTTATTCAAGGCGGTAGGTGTCACGAACCATTACACTGAGAATTATCCAACACTGCATATTTTTGATCATCCGTCAGTTGTTAGTACTTTGAATTGATATAAATAGTTCAAAAGATTTTTTATATTTATTTAGTTATCAAATTATCATATCATAATTTAAACTAGTGGACGACTTATTAATTAAATTAGGCATTAAACTACTGACGAAGTATGTGTTCACGCCAGTTACTCGAGCGTAGGCGTACGTCTAATCTAACCCTACATACAGATCATAGGGAAATCGCTCGATAAATCACTGTGATGACCACAGTAGACTATCAAGTCTATTCGAAGTCAAAATATCTTGACTTTTTAAAGCAAGTGCAGTATTGTTACTATCGATAGTTTTATCGATATGGTCTAACTTGTTTTTGGGGTCATTCCTTCACCAACACGTCATGCTTCTGTTTGCCTTGCGGCATACGAACCGCATCTCGGGCTATCACAAGGGTACTATATACTCGTAGGTGGTATTAGTGGTCAGCTATTACTAGATATCAAAATATATGCTGCGCCAGCAGGCATTGCGTTGCCGCGGCATGTACATTCATTCGACGGACGCCTACGCTGGCTGGATATTGATGTAAATAGGCTCTAACGTACGTCATACACGGTCAAAATTATCCAAGTTACCATATTTGTACAATAAACGACTTTCTGCATGACGCCATTAAAACTATTATACAATAAAATGTTCGGATGTTGTGATAAATTAATAATCGATTCTAGTTATCAAGTCAAACATGTTAACGCCGTGATCAGGTTGTTTTATTGTTAAAACCTAGGCTAAGGAAACTTCGAAATCCATGAGGGGTTGAGATAAAATTTAATTACACATTCAGCAGTTTTATAGTAAACATAATTATTATCACCATCAAGTTACAGAAGTTTTTAGCGAGACTGGCCACTTATAAAGATCGCCACAATTCAGGAGCTTAGACCAGTGTTTCCCAAACATTGTTCTGACATGGCCCGGTAATCTTCACATTGCCTGTTTGTGACTCACTTAATATTTTAAAGCCAAGCTTAGGTAAAATAATATACATTTAACAATAGTAAAAATATTATTATACTCTAAGTCACTAAATTTTGGTCTAAAGCATGGAGTTGCTGCTTATTTTTTACTTACTAAAGAATCCAAGCTGAAAATGACGAACGAAGATATTTTACGATGCGTCAATCGATAGGTATTATTTTTAAAACATGGTGCGAACTTTGCGACACGGTATTTTATTTTGATGGCCCGGTACCAGGTGGCAACCCGGCAAATAGGAAACGCTGGCTTAGACCATTGGCCCACCGACTGCCGTGGGACGTATGCAGGACGTTATTCTAATTTATAGCCACCAAATTAATGGCCAGACAACGGATTTCCCCTATCCTATAGCGTATGTTATAATACAAAATAACGCCTAGCCTAGATCTCTCTATAGCGCCCTATGTTTTTTTGCCCTTGGTCACGAAGGTAGCGAGCGCGGTGAGCAGCGCGTTTCAACATATATATTTGGAAAATGGAACCGGTCTTGAAGAAAGCGCGGCGCAGGGAGCGGACGCAACGCTTTTTAAGAGACTAAGACCCGAGTTCACCAATATTTAAACAGGCGGTAAACATAGATTGACGATTAATTTGACACAATTCCCATACAAAATATGTCAAATAATATTTTAAACGCTGTTTAAATTTTAACCGTCTATTGGTGAACTCTACCCTAAGCGGTGAACATGAACATTGTTAGTCAATAATTCAGATTGCAAAACAAACAGTTTAAAAAATATATAAATACCTTCTCTCCTCTGTTTTCGATGTTCGATCTTTTCGATAAGTATCTTTCTGAGGACTTCGGCTTCATCTTCGTTCGCAAAATTGAATGCTGTCATATATTCCTGTTAAAAAAATGATTCGCTTAGTATCGATATATCATTGTATTGTTTTTAAGATTATAATTGTTACTAATTGATACGAAATATTTTAGATGAAATTTGGTATGGTAAAAAATTAAGACACTGGAACCATCCATTATAAATATAGTTTTTTATATTACATATAATATCAATGACTAAATCAGACATCTTACTGTTTTCTTGAGTTTACGCGAACACTATACACTGAAATGAAAGAAGTTTACGGATTTATACGCGTTTATTTTTGATTTCACCCGACGCGCGACGTTTCGAAAACTTTACAGAGTTCATGGTCACGGGTGACCATAAATCCGTAAACTTCTTTCATTTCAATGCACATAATCTTTCCTTGATAGGGAATCCTTTCCATCCTTCAACAAGCTTTTATTATAAGTGGGGTAGAGTTCCCATGGGGAATTATTAACTTGTTAATTTGGTACAGTGGTTGCAATAATTTTAGGTGATCTCTAAGGCCCCTTCCCTTTTCCAGGATCACGTTAAAACTAACAAAACCATAAAGAACCGGGAGCGCAATATTTAATTATCGAATACAAAGTCATAGTAGTAGCCATAGTACCTTCAAAATCAAAACACTAACTTGTTTATAAAGTAAATAAAATTAAGTACTTACCTCAGCTTCAAAAGTATGCAAATAAGGGCGGGGGCTCTTATATTCTATCTGCATGTACACCTCATGTTCCCATATCATGGTCTTCCTGTACAGACAGTAGATACGGAAGAAGTAGGAACGTTTCGCATTGTCCTTCACCAGGCAAAGCACACCCGTGTCCTTCTTCTTCCATTCTGAATGCGCTGGGCCTTCTGTCGTGAAGAGCTGCACAACAGCTGTTGCTAAGCTCTAAAACAACAAGAAAATTAGATTTTTAAGTATTCTATGAATTATGTAATAGCCTACCTAACGGTTGGCATGTGGTAGAAAAAAAGGAGCCTTTAGTCGCATTTAACCTGTTGATAGAGATGGGATATTTTTAAACATTTCACACTTTTAGCTCCTTGAACCCGGTAGCCGGCTACCGCGATAACAGTTGATTGAAATTGTGTCTGGAATAACCCACGATCGAGGGAATGGGGTAATATATGACATTTTGACACCTAAACATTTATTAGAGAAAAAAAACATTTTTTATGATTAATGAAATGAAATGAAGAATAGTAAAGCTTGAGTGGAAAGGTCCAAATGGAGGCTTGGCACTTCGATTTAAGGGTATATTTGGTATTATATATTACTGCAATGTGAATCATTGTGATGAATCATCATTCAGGCAGTGATTGATTTTAAATTCATCCTTAGTAAAATATTAATTGAAATAATCTTCATGATTTCTGCTTTTGGAAACGAGACAAACTTCTTAGCGTTCCATGGATTCACCATGCTGGTGCCGGGTCCATCGTGTGGCAGAAAGAGAAACTCCGAGCAGCTCCCGGGACTTTTGACACAGGTGTAGGTTAAAACCGTTTTGACTTGGCACTGTTATTTGTTTTAATTAGAGCAGCTGCTTTACAATAGATGACAAAATAGAGGAGGTTCTCAATGCAACGTGTAGCTTTAATGTTGGTATTAACACCCATTACTTACGATGATGGTAACCAATATTGTTTCTATTTTTGCATACAAAGTATAGGCTCAAATTTTGTCCCAATTTAATTTGAAGATAAATAATGGAAGAAAAATAGAATCATTAAATATATTTTTTTAAATATGAAGTGTTGAAAAAAATATAAAACTTAAAAGCATGGAATAAGCTTGATGGCTTATGAAGCCTTTGCCAAACTATAAAAAAACAATGACAATCATCAGCGCTAACTTAAAATTGGTTATCTTTATGCTTGTCTATGGGAAAAAATTTTTACATTTTATTGATTTAAATTATCTTCTAATAATTTAAAGCAACTTCAATCATTTATCATAAATACTACCTATGTGGCAGCAAGCTTAATGTATTATAGATACGTAGTACAGAATTAAAACAGCATCATTTAAATGCACATTAAATCAAGGACAAATAATAGGTTTTGGAAAATTTTATCTTATTAGCAGATGTTTGGCATTACTGTTCAGTATTTACAGGAAAAAGTAATTGTCTCTTTAAATTTTTTCCTATGCTTGATTTGGAGATTTCTTTTAAACTTAAAACATTAACTTTCAAAACAGGTTGCCATTACTTATCTCATGCTTTATACAAACTTGTGATTCAAGTAAAGCTTGGTGCACACATATATACAAAATTTGCAGACAGTTATCAAAACTATATTAAAAGCCATGCTTTCAACAATTCACAATAAAATAATATAGAATCTGAAACAATGTAAACATTTTATTTTAAATATTCATTCTTATCAAATAGAGAGCACAACTTTGGAAAAAATAATTATCTGTAAGGATTTAGAGTTAATGGTACATTTCAATAATTAAACTAAATGAATAAATTAGTTGATTACTACTAATTTACAAACAACAATGTAAAAAAATAGTTTTATTCAAATAAAGTGCCACAGTGCATACACAGCCTACTACAGGATCCAGATTTATTGTGTACTTTCACCCCCCATAAGGTTTAGTGAGAGAAAATTTACAGCCGACTTGTTAGTTTCTTTAGCTGTTTCCTACTAAGAAACTAATACTATAATGCCAGATATCTACCAATCATCTTTATTGGCTCATATTTAAGCTTGATGGATCACATCTTATTGCTTTAGCAGTTGATAAATTGTTGCTCATGAATAACTTGTGTACCTAGCTAAATTTGATAAAGCTGTCAAGGCATCAAGCCCTAAAATGGATTTATAGCCTATTATCAAACTGATATCGGGTGATAATCCACAGATACACCTCGATATACCTACGTAATCTTTGAGATTGGTGAATCACGACAGAACATTAATATTACTAGAACATACCTGGCATTTTGGCCCAATAAGACTGAACACCTGCTCGTTCTCATCCCGGGATAGCAGCACACTGTGTCTGTTTTCTCCCCTCGGCATCCTTTCAGTTAAATTATAAAACACGTAAAATCACTATAAACATGCAACATCCGAGGTGTCAGCCACCGCGGTTGTCCAACATTTTCCCACTGAAAGATTTGACTTCTGGCACTGAACACATTCTCTAGGCGATGACAATATCATCTCCTAAGACGTAATAAAATTCATATCACAATTTTTATCTAAATTAATTTGGAAAATTAAAAAAATACTTTCTCCACATCCGTATGTGAAACATCAATCATCAATGATCAAACTGAAGTTGGCACTTTTTTTTGGAATTTGACGTTGACAGAAGCTAGTACTTTTTATACGACTGAATTAGGCAATGGTAGAAACTTATACAGCCCGCTTTTTGTTGTAGCCAAAGACATTATTGTAAATGTCTTTAGTAGTAGTTTTTGCTTGACTTGTATGGCTTCCATGTGGCAAGTGGCCAATCAAACGTTAACTCTCCTAGTAAATTTTCAAATAAAATAATTATATGATGCTGTTTGTTGTAGATCAGCCAATCAGGCAAAAGATTACTTACTAGCTTTTTTTGAAGTGAAAACTTCTTTAGCGGCGCTGAGCACTTTTTGTTGGATGGGTAAAAACTTCCAAACTCGCGTCAGGGTCACGTGATGCTGATCGAAAAAGCGTAAGATCAAGGGGAAGGGAGAGGAACTAGTATCTCCCACTCTTTCTACCGTGCCTGAGTGTGCTGTTTTCTATTATTTTTGAAGTGAAACTTCTTTATCGGCGTTGGAAAAAATTTACCGTCACGTTTTGCGTCAAATTTTCGTCACATTTTTCGGTTACGCGCCATCTTTTTCTTGCCCCTACCACGGTTGGTTCAGACGATAGCAAAAAGGTAAAGTGAAATAATATTTAACCAATTTAACCAATGTAACCAATTTAACCAATGTAACCAATTTAATCAATTTAACCAATTTAACCAATTTAACCAAT
This sequence comes from Anania crocealis, assembly GCA_949315895.1. Classification (NCBI taxonomy): domain Eukaryota; kingdom Metazoa; phylum Arthropoda; class Insecta; order Lepidoptera; family Crambidae; genus Anania; species Anania crocealis. The sequence continues at coordinate 5,959,577 of OX438880.1, forward strand.
TTAACCAATGTAACCAATTTAACCAATGTAACCAATGTAACCAATTTAACCAATTTAACCAATGTAACCAATTTAACCAATTTAACCAATTTAACCAATTTAACCAATTTAACCAATGTAACCAATTTAACCAATTTAACCAATTTAACCAATTTAACCAATTTAACCAATTTAACCAATGTAACCAATGTAACCAATTTAACCAATTTAACCAATTTAACCAATGTAACCAATTTAACCAATTTAACCAATTTAACCAATTTAACCAATGTAACCAATTTAACCAATTTAACCAATGTAACCAATGTAACCAATTTAACCAATTAAACCAATGTAACCAATTTAACCAATTTAACCAATTTAACCAATGTAACCAATTTAACCAATTTAACCAATTTAACCAATTTAACCAATTTAAGCAATTTAACCAATTTAACTAATTTAACCAATTTCTGGAAAGTTGCATGTAGATCATTTTTCGAAAAATAAGGCTATAAAGAAGTTTCACTTCTTACGTGTGTACACTAGTACACGCACAACTTTTTTTTACTGTAATGAAAAATACCTAACAGTAGAGAGTTTCACTTACAGCTGGTCGTCCTAAGGCAAAGGATTAAAAAATTTGTTCTTCGAGAGGTACACGCACGATGGCATATCAGGATAGTGTCAAAAGAACCTTAACAAAGCTACGGGATAGATTCTACTGGCTGAACTGTACTTTACTGCAGCATAAGAGGAAATGTACCACTTATGCTGCAGTAAAAGGTCCATCTACCAGGAGTCGAGGACATCTTCAACTTTTTAACGTTGGTGAACCATGGCAGCGAATAGCAGTGGATATGGCCGGACCGTTTCCTGTGCCAGCGCCGGGAAAGAAGCACTTCATGGTTGTCATGGATTACTTTACTAAGTGGCCAGAAAAATTCGCTATACCTAATCAAGAAGCTACAACCGTAACCTACAAATTAGTTGAAGAATTTATATGCCGATGTGGTTTACCCTTGGAAATCCACTCCGATCAGGACAGAAACTTTGAGTCAAACTAGTTTTAAGGAGTTTGCAAAATATTGGGCATGCATAAGACGAGAACAACGGCGTATGATGCTCTGTTCTACGGCATGGTAGAAAGGTTCAACCATACACAAGAGAGGCATTTAGCAAAATTGGTGGACAACTATCAAAAGAACTGGGAGAAGTACATAGAACCATTTCTTCTCGCCTACAGGACTTCGGAAGTTCGAAACAGAGAGTACGTAAAAGACTCCGGCGGGACATTTACTCCATGGTACGAGACTTTATGAGAGAACGGCTTACAGACCAGCGAAAACATGAAGACTAGATATGACCGGAGAGCGAATACCAGTGGCTTTGATGAAGGAGCACTAGTCTGGCTTCATAACCCGTCTTCGAGAGGAGCACTAAAAGTAGTTCACATCGACCGCTTGGCACGTTATTACGGCAATAATGATCATACGGCAATGTCGTTCGACATCATCCTTATGGGACGAGCATCCTTAAGAGAAGGGCAGTATAGCGCACATGCTAGAAGGTTCGAGATATCGCTAGACGAATATACATAAGGGTGATAATACAAAAGTTGGGTAACTCTTGAGGATATTTTGTTTACTATAGTTATTAAATCTATCTAATTAGTAAGAATTCGGGTGTATAAGATGGCTAATCTAATGAATTTATTGTTCCATAGCGGGCCAGTCACTTTTCTAAGTATATTGTGAGATATAAGATATTTAAAATTTTCTGAATTTGACTGCCAGGGGACTGACGAGGGTAACAAAGTACTGATAAATTATTAATTTTGTAAGAATTATAATGAAATTTATTAAAAAATGTACAAATCTTTTAGTTTTAATAATGGCACATGTCTTTTAAGTATTAAAATCATTTAGTAACAATTAAAAATAATTATTGATATTTATACTTTAGGAAATACTATCTCCGTTTTCAATACTTTTAACGTAACGTTATTCACATAGCTTTTACTACTTTGACTTAGGTTTACTTAATATTTACTAAATATACTTCTAAGTAATCAACAAACAATAGAAACAAAAATCGAACAATATTAAGACAAAATTCTTAGCGTTCCATGGATTTACCGTGCGAGTGCTGGGTCCCGCGTGTGGCAGAAAGAGAAACTCCGAGTAGCTCCCAGGACTTGTGACACGGGTGCAGGTTTAAGGGGCCCCTTTCCGACGTACTTCAAGATTCACCTTCACTACTCGTGTTTCTCTTTCTGCTCAGTCAAATCTGGAACGAACCTGCTAATGCAGTAATGCAGCTTTAGACACTCGCTCTAGTATAGAACTTACTGCAGTTCTAGCCAAGCCAAGGTGTACGGGCAAGCACGTACATTTCCTCGCGTCAGCATAATTTTGTCCTACTTTCGTAAACACGCATTCTTCACCTTTGTACAGACCAATTCAGTTCGTTCGTTAACATCATACTATTTAGACGTGCGTTCTCACCTTACCATCAAATCCATATCTAGCATAAAGGTCTTGAATACAGTGAAAACTTATCTAACAAACAGTTCTATCATTTCAAATCAACCCTATCATAAAACATATACGGCATCCCCGTACATTGGTCCTTCGAGCTACCGTTGCGGGACCTCTTACGCGTCCTTCAGTGACTTGAGTACGTGTCAGTGTGTTACCGTGTGCGACCTATCAAGTGTCCAAAGACTTCATCACTGTGCTATCAAGAGAGCAGCATCCATTGTCATCAAAACTGTTCGAGCAAGCACAGACAACCCGGTACCCGAGAATCGAAGTTCGGCGTCCCGAGGCAACACAGCAGCCGTGCGTGACGTAACAGGCAGCGTACGCATAGCAACCACGTCAGTCGGAGCACCAGCACCTCCACTGCTACATCAGCCGCAATAGCATCGGCACACCAACAGCTTCAGTAGAAGCGACAGGCAGCATCTTCAGATCAAGTAAGATCAGTCCTTTTTTAAAAAAACACCTATCCATCAAGAATGTCTTCCCTCAGTGATATTCTTGCTACCCAACAACAATTAACATCAGCTATTGAAAATGTTTATACCAATTTCAAAAAAGACGGATCAGATAGGAAAACACCAGATTATATCAAGCGCAGATTAGATACTCTAGACAGTTATTGGTACGAGTACGAAAAAAACTACAGAATGTTGTCACAGCTAGATTTGGATGAAGGAAGCAAAATCAAAATAGATCAAGAGTATGTACAGGTTAAAGAGAGATTTGACATTATTAGAACTCAGATTCAGAATTATCAAATAGCAAAAGAGGATAGACCAAGAACACCTTTGTTAAAACCTCCGACTTTTGTTGCTTCTAATCCGAGTGAGTCAAGTATATCTCAAAATACCACTACCAAATCATCTTCATCATCAAGTAAAACAGAAGAAGTGTTAAGAAAACAGCATAGTAATTTTAAGGCACTTCAACGAACCATAAATAAAATAGACATAGCGTCAGTATCAGAGAAATGGGAGTTTGAAGATTTGTTACGCATACTCAATTCCCGATGGGCCGTAATTGATACTTTACATTGGGAGTTAGATAGCGACCTTGACGGTTCAAACAAGAAGTACGAGGAGGCTTATTCCTATTACGAGCAGCAATATGACACCATTAAAAAGGCCATTAACAAAAAAATGTGGTCTGTAGCCCATCAAGAAAAATCGACTCTGCGTTTAGAGGTCCCGACCTTCAGTGGAAGCTACATCAACTGGATCTCTTTTAAAGACCTTTTCACGGAGTCTATTCATAATAATCCTTCTATGTCAGCTGCACAAAAAATGCAGTATTTAAAAACAAAGGTGAAAGGAGAAGCTGAGAAACTCATCCAGCACTTACATGTGAGTTCTGACAACTACCTGATTTGTTGGGACATTCTCAATCAGCGCTACAACAATAAGAAACTTATATTTACATCTCACATAAATATTCTTATGAACATTCCTACGGCACAACAGCAAACAGTAACTCATCTTAAACGTATCCACGACAGTACTTTGGAATGTCTCAACGCTATCAAAAATTTAGGAGTTGACATCAGCACGTGGGATCCGCTTCTCGTTCATATTTTAACACAAAAATTAGATACAGAAACATACACAGCCTACGTGGAGTCAGTGACAGACCCTCGTGAGCTACCGATTCTTGAAGAACTGCTGCATTTCTTAGAAACTAAGTTCACCATTCTAGAATCAGCCCGTAGAAAACAAGAAAGTGTCATACAAAAGCAACAAGTTCCACAGGGGTCAAAGTATCAAAGTTATAATCATAAATCAAACCAATTAAAACATTCATTTTCTACAAACACTAAAATAATTCCGCAACCTACTTACAACAAGAAAGCAGCTTCATCAAAAAATATCAAGTGTTCGTTGTGCAACAACGACCATCGCATTTTTTTCTGTCCGAAATTTTTAGAAATGCCACCACACAACAGACTCAAAACCATTCACGGTCTCAATCTATGCCCTAATTGTCTTAATAGCCACCATGGAAAACCATGCTTATCCGAAAATGTATACCGTGAATGTAATAGAGACCACAATACCTTGTTGCATGTAGCGTTTTCGCAATCGCCACGCTCAGCAACCGACACCGGAACGGGGGCTGCGGGTGTGAGCGGGGGAAACGTAAGCAAAAGCGCTAATGCCGGAATTCAAGTTAGCAACAACTCGCAAGTGACGCATGCATGGGTTAATGAACCCGTTCAAGTTCTACTTCCTACTGCATTAATCAAAATACAGGCATTTGATGGTTCAAATTATGTCATGCGTGCCTTGCTAGACCAAGGATCACAAACGTCCCTCATCACCGAACACGCAGCGCAGCTTCTGAAACTACCAAGAAAGAGATGCAAAGGAATCGTTTCTGGTATAGGAGACAAAGAGAGCAACTGCAAGGGCATTATAAATGTGAAATGTTTATCAATGATCAGTGACTTTGCATTCGAAACTGATGCTCTCATAATGAAACAGCTTATCAAGCACCTACCAAACCAAACATTCACTAAACCAGATTGGTCGTATCTAGATAACATAAGACTAGCCGACCCCGAATTCTATCTTAGCCGGCATGTAGATATCTTACTAGGTGCCGACGTTTATTCCACAATCCTAATGGACGGCATTTGTAGATCGCATTCTAGCCTTCCGACAGCGCAACAGACACAGCTCGGATGGATTCTGAGCGGCAACACCAAAACCTTTCAGTGTAACGTCGTTTTACAGAATATAGACGAAATTGAGAAGTTTTGGGAGACGGAAGAGATAGCTGAACAGACAGAGCTATCTTCGGAAGACCAGCAATGTATCGACTTCTATCGATCGACCACACAAAGAAGGGAAGACGGTAGATACCAAGTGTGTCTACCATTAAAACCTAATTATCAGGAAAAATTAGGTCATTCCAAATCAAAAGCAATAGCACAATTTTATAGATTAGAACAAAAACTTTTAAAAGACAATAAAATCGATAAGGAGTATAAGTTATTTATAAACGAGTACATTTCGCTCGGACACATGATACCTATTGCTGACAACTGCAATCCTAGCCTAGCATGTTATTTACCCCACCATTGCGTCATACGAGAACACTCGACCACTACTAAATTACGAGTTGTTTTTAATGCTTCCGATAAAACATCATCAGGACTTAGTTTAAATGACGTAATGTATCAAGGACCAAATCTTCAACAAGACATACAGAATCTTATTATCAAGTGGAGACAACCGTTTCGCATTTACAGCTGATTTAGAAAAAATGTTCCGACAAATATGGCTCAGCGAAAAGGATCAAGATTTGCAGAGGATCATTTGGCGTAATAATCAAACCGAGAGGCTTAGAGAGTATAAACTAGCAACTGTGACGTATGGAACAAGGGCAGCTCCATTTCTTGCCATGATGACGCTTAAACAACTAGCTCAGGACGAAAAGCTTAACTATCAGGACAGTTTAGCTCCCAACGTCCTTGAGGAGTCATTCTACATGGATGACCTAATTCATGGCTCACATTCACTGTCAGCAGCGAAGCAGTTGCAAGGCGATATGATCAAACTCTTGAGATCAGGCGGATTTCACCTAAGAAAATGGAAGTCCAACGCACCCGAGCTTCTGGAAGGTGTACACACTGACCAAAAACCTCAGGATTTTGATTTCAAACAAGCGGAATCTACAAAGGCTTTGGGACTTGGATGGAATCCAGAACAAGATCAGTTCACCTTTCAATCACAAATTTCTTCATCGCCGTCGAAAATCACTAAAAGATCACTTTTGTCCGACATATCTAAAATATTTGATCCCTTAGGTTGGCTCGCACCCCTCACTATAAAGCTGAAAATAATGTTTCAAGATGTATGGAAGGCAACTGTAGAGTGGGACGAATCTGTATCAGAAGAAATTAGTAAGAAATGGGAAAATATTAAATCGGAAATAGAATTAATTAACCAATACCGAATTCCGCGATGGCTGCAAACAGACAAGAATGAAAGCATCGAATTGCATGGTTTTTGTGACGCAAGTACGAAAGCTTATGGGTGCGTCATTTATTGTAAAATAACCAAAACAAACCGCAATCCATCAGTTGTAATATTAGCTGGAAAAACAAAATTAGTTCCACTAAAGAAAAGCATCTCGCTGCCTCGTTTAGAACTTTGCGGAGCAGTACTATTATCAAAACTCTTAGATAAAATCAAGAAATGTCTTAGTAATCATGAAATTATTGTTTATGGCTGGGTCGACTCTATGGTGGTATTAGGCTGGCTTAATGGGGATGCGGATAGATGGAAACCCTTTGTTGCCAACCGGGTTAACCAAATCATATCGTCGATGAAACCAAGTTGTTGGCGTTACGTTAAATCAGAAGAGAACCCAGCTGACTGTGCCAGCAGAGGCTTGTCACCATCTCAGCTTAAGGATCACCCCTTGTGGTGGCAAGGCCCTACTTGGCTTAAAACAATAAACACCTACAAACTAAAAGAGAACGAAAAACAATCTTACATCACTAATCAAGATGTAAAACAAACAAAACAAGTTAACGTAACACAATTAGCAAACGGAAGTGAAATCATAGAACAATTATTAAAAAGGCAAAGCTCATTAACAAAATCTATAAGAATATTAGCATGGGTTTTAAGACTAAAAAGCAAGGATAAAAAGCAAAATTATTTAACAGCAAACGAATTAAACAAAGCAAGATTATTAATAGTAAAACAAATACAACATAAAGAATTTAATGAAGAAATTAATCATTTACTACACAGCAAAAAGGTCGAAAAGAAAAGCAAAATATACAACTTATATCCTATATTAGATGAAAATAATATCTTGCGTGTGGGTGGTCGTCTCAGAAATGCAAACATGGACCCTGAGATGAAACATCCTGCGATCATACCAAGCCATACAAGACTGGCAGACCTTATTATCGATCAGGCACACAAATCTACCTACCATGGTGGCGCACGCCTAACAACGGCCTTCATACGCCAGAAGTACTGGCTTATTGGAGGTAACAATGTTACTAAAAAACGTTTACGGCTATGTGTCAAATGCAGAAAGCACAGTCCTAATCTGCAACATCAATTGATGGGAGACTTACCCTCACCCAGAGCCAATATATCACGTCCTTTCTATCATTGCGGAGTGGACTACACGGGTCACGTGGCTATTAAGGCAAGTAAGGGCCGTGGTATTAAGGCCACCAAGGGCTATGTGGCAGTTTTTGTATGCATGTCTACTAAAGCTGCTCACCTGGAATTAGTCTCTGATTTAACGTCCTCGGCATTCCTGGCAGCGCTACGCAGAATGTCGGCCAGAAGAGGAGTTCCAGGTCACATATACAGCGACCAAGGCACCAACTTCATAGGAGCTAACAAAATTCTCCAGCAAGAGTTTACGCAGTTAAAAAGCTCCATTGATACAGATTTTATGACAGAAGTAGCAAGCATGGGCATACAATGGCATTGGAATGCCCCTTCTTTCCCATCTGCTGGAGGTCTGTGGGAAGCAATGGTCCGAAATTTGAAAAAGCATATGAAAAGAGTCATCGGCGAGCAGATTTTGACCTTTGAAGAATTTACCACAATTCTCACTCAATTAGAAGGCTGTTTAAACTCTCGTCCACTATGTCCCTTAACAGAAGATCCGGATGATCTAGATTATTTAACACCCTCCCACTTCTTGTCTAGTGGACCTTCTTTGACTCTTTACGACACCGAAACAGACCTGAGAACAAGGTGGCACCTCACGCAAAAAATAGTCAACGACATCTGGAGTCGCTGGCGCAGTGAGTATCTTACGCAGCTCTCAGTAAGAAGTAAATGGATGCAACCAACACCTAACATACAGTTAAACGATGTCGTTATAATCAAGGATGACAACCTGCCTGCAGGAAAGTGGGCTTTAGGTCGTGTCATACAATTACACCCTGGAGCGGACGGCTACACAAGAGTCGTTACTCTAAAAACAAAAAATGGATTGCTAAAACGTCCTATTGTCAAGCTCTCCATTTTACCAATACAAAGAGAGGAAAATCAAGTTTCTGAAACAAAGAAACAAGAAAAAACAAAAGAAGGAAAAATACCTTTATCCTTAAAAAAGAAGTCATTTTTCACAACAATAGCCCTTACATTAATGTTATTTCTATTTATAGTTTCACCCATCAGCTGTTCGTACAATATGACCTCATTACCTACTAATAACAGTTTATTCTTTGATCACATTACGAACATGAATTTGATACGAGACGACTGGCGCCTCATTGTCTACTATGACACACAACCATATAAAGACGGGAATGCAGCGCTAGCAAAATACATGCAGTATCTAGATAACATATGTTTAAGGATCCCTATAAAGTCATACTGTTCTGGTATCGTATTACAGTTACGCCATGAGAAGGTTGAACTTGAACATTATAACAACATATTAATGAGTCACAATCAAAACATAAATGAGCCTACGGGACATCGCAGACGACGCGGTCTAATTAATGGCGTTGGCTCCATTGCGAATAGCCTTTTCGGTGTGTTAGATCAAAATTTCGCAGATAAATACGAACAAGACATCAACTTGATCAGAAAGAACCAAAAACATTTAGCAGCACTTTGGAAAAATCAAACTTCAGTCGTAGAGGCAGAATTCAATTTATTGAAACGAACAGAAACTATCATCGACCAAAATCACAAATTAATTAACAAGAAATTCAACGCCATAGAAATATCATTAAATCAAGTCAAGGATGAAATACAAAATGTTTCCCTTATCAGCGAATTCATTACCACGTCTATAATGACCAGCAACCTATTGTTACGTTTAAAAGACATACAAAGAACCTTACTGGACACTGTCACCAACATATACAATGGAAAATTCAATTTCCATTTGCTTCAACCTGATCAATTGAGATACGAACTCAGTGTCATAGCCGGACAACTGCCCAAAGATTTGTTCATACCCATCAATAACTTTGGAGACCTATCTGAGATTTATAACCTTTTGGAAGCGCGAGCAAGAATAACAAACGATTTCATTTTATTTGAAATAAAAATACCTCTTGTCAGTGGCAATGTGTACGAAGTTTTAAAAATAATACCAATCCCTCACATAACAACAGGTAACGAGGAGATAGTTGTAGTACCGATAGCAAATTATGTCGCAATTAATTTAAATAAAGATGCCTTTATTACTACAACTGATCAAGAATTAAGGTCCTGCTTGCTAAGAAACTCCCAAAGAATACTATGTCACATCAAGAGACCAATTCATCATATCAAGGATGATCAGAACTTTTGTGAACGTTTGCCTGACTCGAAGCAGTGTAAAACTATCACACGTCCATGTAACAATAGATGGGAAGATCTAAATAAAATTAATTCATACTTATATTTTTGTTGCGGACAGTGCCAATTAAAACTTCTATGCGACGATCAAGTTTCAGCTATACAAATGACTCACTCAGGATTTTTCAATGTCGAGAGAGGTTGTATAATCAAAACGGCCGACTTTTTCGTTTACTCACATAGACAAGAAGTCAGTACAATCAGTATAAGCTCTATTATTGCTTCACCTGAGATATCACCAATAAATCATCTAATCAATATCTCAATACCACAAATAATTTCATCCACCAATCAGTCCGAGTTAAAAGATCACTTTGTTAAGCTTCAGAAGATCGAGGAAAACCTACAAATAATGAAAGAAAGTCAACCTCTTTCGGATGGAGCATCGTTTCATCACGTTCACCACTATGCAGCGATATACACACTAGTCGGCATAGTCAGCATCGTCGGTATCGCGTGGGCGTGGCGGCGGTGCGCGCGCGCGCGAGCTCCGGCCGCGGCGGCTGAGCCTGCGCCGGCACCGCTTCCAGCTCCGCGAGACAGCGCTCAAAGTGTTCAGTGCAATGCGTCCAATGACCTTTATAGTGTAGTGCGCGAAGTGCCAAATTCAAGTGCGCGAGTGTTAAGACAAAATAAGTGCTCGTCTCCGGTAGTGCTTCGCTCCGTATTTAGCATTGCAGACGAGTGCGAAAATTAGTTAAGAAACAAATTGTCAATCATTTTCTTATAAATTACGACACTAACATGAAACATATACTTTAAGAAACAATTTGATTCACCCTTGTAATCATGTCAGCATCTCATAACTCCTACTAACCTCATCTTTCTCGCCCGGGAATATGTACGGGCAAGCACGTACATTTCCTCGCGTCAGCATAATTTTGTCCTACTTTCGTAAACACGCATTCTTCACCTTTGTACAGACCAATTCAGTTCGTTCGTTAACATCATACTATTTAGACGTGCGTTCTCACCTTACCATCAAATCCATATCTAGCATAAAGGCAGTCCTGGATTTATAAATAGGCCGTATAGGCCGCGGCCTAGGGGCGGCAGCGGCCTAGGGGCGGCAGCGGCCTAGGGGCGGCAGCCTCCTAAGGGCGGCAGATTTCAGAGGACGGTCACTCGATTTCAGAGGATAAAAGTCAAACAAAAATTCAAGAAGAAGCACAATTTGCTATGTTTGTTCCTTGTGCCATTCATTAAATTTGGTGGGAACCTCGGCCGCTGAGTCTTGTACAGAAGCCTGCCACTTTTTTATGTTGCTAGAGGAGGTATATACTTTCTTCGTGAAGTCAACTGAATGTTGGAAAAAATTTACGAATTAGATAGGAAGAGGAAAAACACTCAAGAGAGTGAACCTCACTCGTTGGTCAGCTAGAGCAGATGCCTGTAAAAGTTCAAGAGATTCCTAGGATAAAGTAATTACAGTTTTAATAATGATTGAAAATGACAGTACAGAGAAACCGGTCCCGCGGAATGAGGCAAAGGGAATTCGCATCAAATTACAAATAATTCATGTCGTATTTTGGAATGCTATTTTGGAAAGGTTAAATAAAGTGAGTGTTCAGATTCAGAGATCATCTGTACATGTATTGACGGTATCTGATCTCTATTGATCTCTAGTAGAGTTTACAATAGTAGAACGAGAAAACTATGACTATTTCGAAGAAAAAGCAATTGAGATGAGCGCACTTAAGCAATATCAAGGTGAAATAAAGAGACAATCTAAAAGAAAAAAAATGACGGATTAAACAAAAAATGAAGAACCTTAAATACCCTCCGGCTCCAGAAATTATTTCAGAGTGAACACTTTTTTGGTCATTCTTGATAGATTAAGAGCTAAAATATAGAGAAGGCATAATGTTTACTTAAGCTTTAAAGAAAAATTTTCATTTTTGACAAAAATAACTGAACTTTCAACAAAAAAGGTACAGATAAAGCCGAGTCTCTCGTGAAATATTATAATACGTATTATACCAATTGATTTAGAGGACGATTTGATTCAAGAATGTGTGCATTTTCAGAGTAACATTTCCTCTGATAAAACTGCAGAACGTGCAGTGAAGCCTGGATCAAACTCACTACTCAGTCTCTCAACGTTTTTGAGGAATCATTCTCTATGTAATGTTTACCCTAACTTGGATATAGCTCTCCGCATTGCACTTTCCACCCAGGCTACAAATTGTTCTGGGGAAAGGAGTTTTTCCTGTTTAAAACGCGTGAAAAATTATCAAAGGTATTCTTTGTCTCAAGAAAAAATGAAATCTCTAGCTTTTCTCTACATAGAAGCAGAGATAATGAACACCATAAATTATGATGATATTATACTCGTAGATGATTTTGCTATTAAAAAGTCCCGTAAAAAATTTTATTTATCTTGTTTCTTTTTTACGCTCTTTCATAATGACTATTCATTCGTTTATTTAACTATAAGGGGCCTTCTTTACTACAAATGGAAAATTATCATTTTAGAAATGTATGTACCTACATGGGGCGGCGGAAATAAAGTGGCCTACACTCATAAAAAATATAAATCCGTCACTGCATAAAGGTCTTGAATACAGTGAAAACTTATCTAACAAACAGTTCTATCATTTCAAATCAACCCTATCATAAAACATATACGGCATCCCCGTACACAAGGTCTTTCAAGAGGTTATAAAGAGATTTTGCTGGTAAATCTCTCGCTTCTACTTCTACAGCATATAGACTAACTACATAACCGTTTTTCGTGAATTAATTTGAGAGATCATAATATTTGTTTTCTTTCATTGCGTGTTCTTTAAGTATGTTAGTTTCCCACGGCATGGTAAGCTCTACAAGTACAATCCGTTTTGTAGCTCTAGAAAAAAGAAGAATGTCCGGTCTGGATAATGAAACTGCTACTAAAAAATAAGGGTTGATCGTAAAAGGGTGAAAATTGAGGATTGTATGTATTTTTGTATGTTGTATCATAAAAAAATAGAAATTAAAAATTTTGTCTAAAAAATAAAAAAAAAATTTAAGGGTGGACTACCCCTAACATTTAGGGGGATGAAAAATAGATGTTGGCCGATTCTCATAGATACCGGATAAGCACAAAAAATTTCATCAAAATCGGTCAAGCCGTTTCGGAGGAGTATGGCAACGAAAACTGTGACACGAGAATTTTATTATTTAATATATTTTATACACAAACACTGTTAACAAGTAAGAAGAAAAAATTCCCATTAGTTCTGTGAAAAAAAACAAGCTAATTATTAACCGAACTAGTGGGATAAAAATTCCCATTAGTTTCGTCAACAGAATCATCCCACAAAACTAGTGAAAATAAAGGCACGGAAATGCCTCGTGTCATGTTCAGTCAATGCGCAAGCGAGCAAGCGAGCGAGGTTGCCGCTCCGCTCATCGAATCGCGCGGAGCGGCAACGCCAAAGGACTAGGTATCGATTCAAGTATCGTTAAAAATATCGTTACCTTTTAACGTTATCTTATTGTTATGTTACTTATGAGATGTAGAGGGGCGAACCACCATCTTCCGCCCCAAGCCAACCTCACCTGCACGCGGTGCATCCTGCTGGACGACGAACGAGGCTCTGGCGATTGACCGACCGATGGCGGTATAACCATCCAACGGAAGACGTAGTTAAGTGTACCGGGCCGGTGACGGGCAGCAGCGTCATCGGTGCAAGAAGCTACGCCCTGCGATCGCCAACCCGTCTGCCCAGCGTGGCGATTATGGGCATAACCTCCTATGCAGACGCACAAAAAGCCACGGCCCCCAGTTCCCGGCGGTCCCGCTATTCCTGGTCATGGTGGCGGCCACGGTTACGGCGGGACGGGGGGTGCGAAGAATCTCCGGGTTACGGGAGGCCACCAAAAACAACTGACCCTGGCGACGTACAACGGACGCACGCTACGGCTAGACTCGCATCTGGCTCAACTTGAGGTGGAACTTGGGAAGATTAGGTGGCATATCCTAGGGCTATGTGAAGTCCGAAGAGAGGGGGAGGACACCATAACCCTCGAGTCGGGCCACCTGATGTACTTTCGTGAGGGAGACCAACAATCCCAAGGTGGCGTTGGGTTTCTGGTAAATAAGTCCCTTTCTGACAACGTTGTGGAAGTGTCCAGTGTGTCGAACAGGGTAGCGTACCTTATTGTTAAGCTCACTGAGAGGTATAGCCTCAAGGTGGTTCAAGCGTACGCACCGACCTCGAAACACTCAGACGAAGAGGTGGAGGATATGTTTGATGACATATCAAAGGCCCTCCACTTCACCACTAAGACTCACTACAGCGTTGTTATGGGAGACTTCAACGCTAAAGTGGGAGTACAGAATTGCAACGAATCGGTAGTAGGATCCCATGGATTTGGATGCAGAAACCATAGGGGGCAAATGCTTGTCAACTTCCTCGAACGGGAGGGGCTCTTCTTGATGAACTCCTTCTTCAAGAAACAGCCCCAAAGGAAGTGGACGTGGCAAAGCCCCGACACTATGACGAAAAATGAGATTGACTTCATCATGACCAACAAGAAGCATATATTCAGAGACGTCTCCGTGATTAACAGGTTTAATACCGGTAGCGATCACCGACTCGTTCGAGGCTCTCTGAATATTGATTTTAAGGCTGAACGTGTCCGTCTGATGAAGTCAAGGCTCCGACCTACTTTGCTCCAAACCATGATAGGATCTGAAACGTTCCAGTCAAACCTGGAAAACCGACTCGCTGCCGTGGAAACCACAACAGACGTAAACCAGAACCTCGAAAATGTGGTTCGGATCCTCAGGGAAGAAGGTACGAGATTTTGTGAAATGCAGCGTAAGGGCAGGAAGTCAAAGCTTTCGGAAAGAACTTTAGGGCTGATTAAGGAACGACGTGAAAACCCACCCGTCACTTCGTCAGGAAAGCGCGCTCTAAACCGAGAGATCAGTAAGCTCGTACGACACGACCTCCGTTGCTCCAATACTCTTGAGATTGAAAGAGCGATCGAGCAAAATCGGGGGTCGAAAGTGTTCGTACAATCTCTTGGAAGAAGCCACCTGACGAAACTGACCACAGCAAGTGGAGAAGTCGTTGCTTCGAAGCCAGCAGTCCTTTCCGAAGTAGAACGCTTCTATGGCCGGTTATACGCTTCGCATGCATCTCGACCTGATCCCGAAAATGAGGACCCTAGAGCCGCGTTAACACGCCACTACACTCAAGACCTGCCAGAAGTCAGCATTGACGAAATCAGGATGGCTCTTAAACAGTTGAAAAATGGAAAAGCCCCTGGAGAGGATGGCGTTACAACAGAGTTGCTAAAGGCTGGAGGTAAACCCGTACTGAGGGAGCTTCAAAAGCTTTTTAACGCTGTCTTGTTTGAAGGGAGAACTCCGGAGGCGTGGAGTAGGAGTGTTGTCGTCCTGTTCTTCAAAAAAGGAGATAGGACCCTGCTGAAGAACTATCGACCCATTTCCCTTCTAAGCCACGTCTATAAGCTGTTTTCAAGAGTCGTCATGAACCGCCTTGCGCGAAGACTTGACGAATTCCAACCACCGGAACAGGCTGGATTTCGGAGCGGATACGGCACCATAGACCACATCCACACATTGCGGCAGATTATACAGAAGACCGAAGAGTACAATCAGCCCTTGTGTCTAGCATTCGTGGACTATGAGAAAGCCTTCGACTCGATAGAGATCTGGTCCGTTCTGGAGTCCCTGCAGCGTTGCCAAGTAGATTGGCGGTACGTGCAAGTGATGAGATGTCTCTACGAAGCCGCCACCATGTCCGTCCAAGTACAGAATCAGCAAACAAAACCTATACCATTGCATCGAGGAGTGAGACAAGGGGACGTCATTTCCCCGAAATTGTTCACAAATGCAATGGAGGATATGTTCAAGACGCTGCACTGGAAAGGACGAGGCATCAACATCAATGGCGAATACATCTCTCACTTGCGATTTGCAGACGACATCGTCATTATGGCAGAAACGCTGCAGGACCTACAACAGATGCTGAATGACCTGGCTGACTCTTCTGTGCGTATCGGCTTGCGAATGAACCTGGATAAAACCAAGGTTATGTTCAATGAACATGTACTACCGCTACCGATTGCGATGCACGGCGCCGTCCTCGAAGTTGTTCAGAAATACGTGTACCTCGGGCAGACATTGCAGTTAGGTAGAAACAACTTTGAGGATGAGGTGAACAGAAGAATTCAGTTGGGTTGGGCAGCATTTGGGAAACTACGTCGAGTCTTCTCACCGTCGATCCCACAATGCCTAAAGACGAAAGTCTTCAATCAGTGCGTCCTACCCGTCATGACATACGGAGCCGAAACGTGGACACTGACGGTACGGCTAGTCCACAAGTTCAAAGTCGCTCAGCGGGCTATGGAAAGAGCTATGCTCGGAGTTTCTCTTAGGGATAAAATCAGAAATGAGGTGATCCGGCAGAGAACTAAAGTTACCGACATAGCCCACCGGATTAGCAAGCTGAAGTGGCAGTGGGCTGGCCATATTAGCCGCAGAACCGACAACCGCTGGGGTAAACGAGTTCTTGAGTGGAGACCGCGTCTCGGCAAACGTAGTGTAGGACGCCCTCAGGCTAGGTGGAGTGATGATTTGCGCAAGGTGGCTGGCAGGAGCTGGATGCGAGAAGCCGAGGATCGACCTAAGTGGCGTGCAATTGGAGAGGCCTATGTCCAGCAGTGGACTGTGATAGGCTGATGATGATGATGATTATGAGATACCGTTAAAGTATCAATTCTGATACATATTACCGTTATCAATTAACGGTAAATTTTAATTTTGTTACCGAGATATCGTTCATCATATTACCGTTAAAAAAGTATCGTTATAGAATACCGCTACTTAACGTTACTTTTAATGTGAAATTGGTAACGTTACCAAGCCCTGCTTAGGGCCCGCTGAAAGAATATTTGCCATAATCATTAACACTTGCTTGGTAGGTCGGTTGTAGATCGCAATTTAGCCAAACCGCTGTTGCTATGATTCTACTTACTTGTAGTAATTATGTGCCACACGGCACATCACCTTGTCGAAAGAAAACAACCTACCTAAGCCCTTTAGCTATAAGATGAGATCATCATTAATATAAGCGCAGATTGCTGTAGCTGGTTAATCAGATGGCGGTGCAGTAGCATAATGTTTTTTTATATGAGCTAAAGATATTGAGCTAGTTCTGTCCATCGCCTACTTCAACGTTATCAAGATTGCAAAGACCGCTAAAATTTCTCTTGAAGAGGCTTTGCCGTCATTCATTACCTACGGCTCAAAGGTTACAATATCTACAAACAAGCATTATTTCATTGAGCTGTCTCGCATTGAATGGCTGTAGCGAGCTATCTCAACTCGCCACACTGAACTATTTACTTGGTATGTCATGTATTTATTGATCTCCCAGCACTTACCGATAAAATTTGCGAATTATCGATCGTAATATCATTTTTATAGATTTGTTATTTATACGTACGATTTATGAAAGAAACTTGTATAGGGCTGCAAGTGTTACTAAAAATATTTGAGTTGTTGTATCTACTACTAGATCCGTTACAAGGCTTTTGGCTTGACAGCGTGTTTAGCATTGCGCTTATATGCGCTCATATGCGCTAAATATTTCGCACAAAGTATCTTCGTACCTGTATTCAGTAAAGCCATAAACATTTACAGAGGATTACTTAAGTTAATAAAAAAAACCACATTTTATTTCTTTAAGTTTTTATCTCTGTTCGTTTCACCACAAAACTAGATACAAAACGATACAAATTCGTTAAAACTATTCTCAGGCTAACTTATATGTTGATCCTATGTATTCTTTAATGCACCAGTCAATAATTATGTGTGTTAGTATTCTACAAGTTCGAAAAAATTATGAAATTACACAAACTAAATAGTTCTTAGATGGTTACAGTTTATTTTTAACATGTTATCTGAGCCGCACTGAGAGGGTAGAGGGGCAAAGAACGCTTTCAAACATCGACGCGTCAATACCTCCTCGTTGTCTAATATGAACAGACTCAGTGAAATGGTACGACATTTTTTTACTTAAGTATAACGATTTATATGAGTTCCAAATCAGTAGTAGGTAGTAGATTACAAAAGAAAACATAATTAATAACGTGTTTGCCAATACAAAATCATTTAATTTGACTTGGCTTGAAGTCTATGGATTTCATCTATGGTTATATACTAGCAGAGAGGTAGTTTTACCTAAGGTAATTTTGAACAGGAACTTCAGGGTAATAATTGACAATATTAAGATCCAATTTTATAGTGTAAAAACCAAATAAGGGGTGGTAGTTAGTGATCTTGATATACCAGATATGTTTAATATACAATGACATGTATTAAGCATCATTCATTCAAATTTTTTTAAATATACACCAACTTTCTTTCTAACAAGAAGTCCGTCTTAATTATAGCATATTTTTTTAAAGTAGATATTTAAAAATAAAAATGACAACTGTCAGAACTATCGTTTCCATGTCTATTTTAATTGTACCAAATGGAATTTTACAAGGCAACTTTTGTTGACCATGATTATTGTTTGCTTAATACGCCCTCCAGCTAGGTGGCTTAACGATTTGCGAAGCAGAGAGGAGCGGACCTCGAATAGACCAATCACTGTGCTCGAAATCCACAGATAAAAGATTTAGATTCCGCACCTCCCCGCAACGGTGCTTTAGGGGGTAAAGTTCGGTACCACAGAACATGGAAAAAGGTTAGAAAGGCTGTCGTGCGCCAATGGGGGCTATCGCTAGTGAATTTGCCACTAGAGGCGCTAGTGTCGCGTGAGGTCCAATATCATTCACTTTGTACTGTTTTTAGCGGAATTTGTTGCATAAATTATAATTTCTTTAATTTACCTGCTGGAAAGTGATCTCCTTCGTAAAATATCGCAAATATGGATTATTTGGCGATTAATGTGAACGCTTTAAAAGCGGAATTAAGAAAAAGCGCAAAAATAGGCGGCCTCAAGAGCAACAAGAAGTTAGTTTGTTGATATCAAGATAGTTATTTATAAACAATATAACCTTAATTAGATTCAAGTTAAAACACTTTGTTTCGGCGCCAATCGCCTTTGACAGCTATAGTGGCGCCAACTGGAGAGCAAAGAAACGGTTGTCCCCATTGTATGAGAACCGTTGTCGGCGCTCGCGCCCCACTACTACATGTGCACGTAATAAACACAAGCTTTCGTACGTGTAAACGGGTTCAAAAAAGAAAATCAAGCGAATGGAGACTACCGTTTATTTGCTCACCAGTTGGCGCCACTGTTGACTGAGGTCCAGAGGTATAGCTGTTAAAGGCGACTTTATAAGATCGGCGCCGAAAAAAAGTTTTAAATCTTGAATCTAATTAAGTTTATCTATACTAATATTATAAAGCTGAAGAGTTTGTTTGTTTGTTGGTTTGTTTGAACGCGCTAATCTCTGTAAATACTGGTTCGAATTGAAAAATTATTTTTGTGTTGGATAGTCCATGTATTGAGGAAGGCTTTAGGCTATATAACATCACGCTGCGACCAATAGAAGCGAAGCATCAGATAAAAATGTTGCAAAAATAATCGCGATCATAAAAATAGAAATTGACGCGTACGAAGTCGCGGGGAACAGCTAGTTAGTTATAAATAACTATCTTCATATCAATTAACTAACTTCTGAAATAGTTGCACTTTGAGGCCGCCAATTTTTGCGCTTTTTCTTATTTCCTTTCTTTCAAAGCGTTCACATTAATCGCCAAATAATCCATAATTGCGATAATTTTACGAAGGTTATCACTTTCCAGCGGGTAAATTGAAAAAATATATAATTTATGTCACGAAACCCGCAAAAACCAGTGAAAAGTAAATGTTATGGGACCTCACGCGACAGAATCACCTCTAGTGGCAAATTCACTAGCGATAGCTCCCATTGGCTGCGATTAGTTTCTTTCGACGTCGCGCGACGTCATAAGAAACTAATCACAGCGCTCACTTACATTCATGTTTGGGCAGTAGTATGAGCATTTGCTCATAACCTCTGCGGCGCGCCTGCCCCACCTACATTGCCTTTCTAACCTTTCTAACGTGTTCTGTGGGTAGTTCCTTGCTGAGCGTTACTTTTAGTCATATACTTACATTTACATGAAAGTAGGTATGGGTTCAAGCTATTCAATGGTTGGTTTTCAATAAATTACATTCCTATACACAATTGACTGCATTTATTTTAAGTGACAAGTATACTATTATAACCTCCATAGTTAAATGGGTTTAGGAAGGCAGTTAATAGAAAGTTATTTGACACTTACGATACGGTATCGCGGTATAGTGAAATATAAATAATATAGGAATACATAGCTCGGTTACGTATATTTCTCACAATTTCGATGTTCATCATCTCACAGCGAAGATTTTCATATCAAAAGAAAACAAGTGAATAAGTAGATTTTCTGGAATGCCTTAAACTTTGCACACACTGTTCTAAAAATCCATGTCCAAGTAACTACATACTGTTCATTTAATTTTAATTCCCATTTGTTGTCTTTTTTAAACCTATTGTGATAACTACGAGGCTAATTACATATTTTTAATTGTAATTTGTTACACTTTCTGATAAACAAGTGTAGATTTTTATATAAACCTATTTATTTTATTTAAATTAAATTGGAAATGTTAAATTTCCTTTAGTTCCAAAAAACCGCTGGCTGACTTAACGAAGACAGGCTGTAAAGCCCAGTTCGCATTAGGCCAGTATTTAAGTCGAGTAATTTAATAGCTAAACGCCTCTGAACACCGAAAACTTAGTCAAGTAGGTTTGTAAGTATTCGCATCTGGGTCCTGTCCTTTTCTTAATTTTTATAAATGACATAACCGCTAAAATAAAAAACTGTGGAATGTCCCTGTTTGCAGATGATCTAAAGGTTTACAGACCAGTCAGGTCTGTTGCTGATTCGAACCTTATGCAAGAGGATTTAGACAGCGTTAGGGAATGGTGTAAGGCAAACAATATGATTATTAACCTAAGCAAATGCTTTCATATCAAATACGCAAGAAAGAGAAAGACGTTGGCCACCAAATACGAGATAGATGGTGTGGTTCTTGAAGAAATTGATGAAGTCAGAGACCTGGGCGTGATTATTGACTGTAGTTTAAGATTTACCTCACACGTGGACAAGGCAGTCACTAAAGCAGCTCGGATGCTCGGATTTCTTAAACGGAATAGTTGTGGATTCAAGCACCGCACCAAAATCATTCTCTACAATGCTTTGGTGCGCAGTCACCTTGAGTATGCTTCTTCATCTTGGAGTCCTTACTATGCTGTTCACTCTCAAAGGGTCGAAAGGATTCAACGGTCTTTTACGAGACATCTTGCTTTTATTTCCAGTGCTATTTCACACAGAGTTCCATACAAACAGCGTCTAAAAAAATTTAATATGGTATCTCTCGGTAACCGCAGGCTTTTACTCAGCATGTGCTTCTTATATAAGCTCTTGAGCGGACAGATAAGATGTGGCGGTCTTCTCCAGCGTGTATGCTTCTCCGTACCCTATAGGTATCCCAGACATGTGATTGTTAAATTTTTAGAGCACCGGCTTCGAAAACCAATCTAGGTCGTCAATCCCCGATAAGCAGAATTCTTAATGACTACAACATTCTTCAAAGCAAAATTCAAGATCTTGATGTGTTCAGTGACAGTCACGCCAATTTTAAAAGAAAAATTGTTAAGTTTCTAAGCAGTTAGCCATTGTGACCAAACTGCATCATTCCTAAAAATAATTATAAATTGTACCGTGTATCTATGTAAGTTTAAATAAGTAAAATAGTAGATAGTTAAGTTTCTGATATTTTATTTTATTTTTTTCTTAAAATTGTCAATGCTGTGCTCACCTATAAGTGACATGTGTATCAGAAATGTTTTAGTTAGTGTTATGTTATTAGTGTTTAATACATTATGTTGTTGATGTGCCTTTTTTATAAAATAAATAAAATAAAATAAGTAATTGAGTCGAGCCAATCCATTTTGTTCTGTTTGCACGGGCGAGCAGCATCTCCCACCACCACGCGTCCCTGTCACGAGGCTTACTAGCTAAACGAGTCCGAACTTGACGATTTAGTCGAGTTCATTCAAAACACACCAGTCACACCACTCACGTGTGAATGTACTCGAACGAAAGTACGAATGGTTTTCCGGTTAGTAGGGAGTTACTCGACTAAAATACTGGCCTAAAGCGTACTAGGCTTAAGTGCTACTTGTCACTTGACAGTAAATATAACGAACTGGGTTACCAGTGCTGATAATTATGATTACAAAAATAATACATTTTTAACAAGCCACTAGGTGCAGAACATACTGACCACAAACGTAACAAGATGTATGTTAATTTGTACATTTCTTTACAAAACTCCCAAAAGTTATGAATACTACAAATTTATCTGGCAACCCAGGTTATTTCTAAGGGCAGGTATATACTAACACTGAACATCGAATAGGCCCCGAAGAACGTTGAATCATTCGATGATTAGGAAGATTATAAGGCAACACGTAGATGCGTTGATTAGTTACAAGTTTGTGCATTAAGATTATAGATGCACGCATAGTGTAACGATTTGTGATAATAAAACATAAAACGGATATGACGTGTCGGCAAACTTTCAAAGAAGAATCCATATTTGTCATTTCTTTATTTTTACTTCTATTGCGTACCTAAAACACTCTGTCCATTTGACTTGACTCTTCAAAAATTGTTACACTGTGCAGTTTAGCCACATAAAGTCCAGTCAGTTTTGAAGAACCGTTTAGATATTTTACACACGAACATTTGTTATCGTTCGTTTTTGTTCATTTTTTTACATGCTAAATATTGTTCTGCCATTTGAGATAAATCATTACTTTAAGTCTTTTTACATAGATTGAATGGTATCTTTAAGCTAATTTACACTTTCATATCAAACCCGTTCAGATAATAGGATATTAAGAAGTTGGCATTGATTGATTTTATCTGCAAAGGTCAATATACAACCTTTTACAAAAAAAACTACCATTTTGGTAGAAAAGATCACTAAAGTAGAATATCGGTATAAATTAGCTTATAGACAATCGACAATAATTAGTCAAGACAACACAATTACCGCGAATTAGAGACAGAACAGAAAAAATACTTACACAAAATTATTTACTTTGTACTAAGTGTAAGAGAAAAAGATTTATACAATGTGCCTACAAAAAATACGTATACCATAGACTATCTTTACTTTTAAATAATCATACTGCTAATTAACAGCCTCCATTATTACATCTATCTCATTCATTTTATTGCAGAATGACAAGGATAGATATGCAATGTAATGTAGATTTAAAAAGAGGTTACACTGGGCTCGATTATATCGAAGTTAAAATATATCATTACAGTACTTACTGCTATAAAAAGAAAGCGGAACTAGTTGTCAAATCCTGACAAGAGCTTTGCTTTTCTTTTAAGTTGATAACTATACAGATTTATTTCTGTAAAACCCCAATCTCAGGCTTGACTATTACAATTTACAATTAATTTAACAAAATTACCAATTTTACTGGCCTCATATGGATATAATGCGCAGTGAAGACAACAACGATTTGCGGCAACCGGCAACTATTCTTGTAATAGTGACATTTCACTGTCACTATCACAAGAGTCAATTGATTAGGGGTTTATACCATAGATTTAATGGTTGAAACCCCAATAAACTTGAAAAGTTGCCGTGTCTGCGCAGTCTGTTGGTGACCGGAATACATAAATTGACATAAGGCCGCGTCCCTATCAGGCTGCCAGCGAGTATATGGGGCAGGTTATCGGCGCAGTGAGCTGACTAGGCTACTTACTAAACGAGTTGCCAAGCAAAGAGAGGTAAACTGAGTTCGCTCTGTCACCAAAAAAATTGTAACCAAATGGTCTGTTAATGAATAAAATATTTTTAATTTGATTTTTTATGATTCTGTTTTGACACTCCATTTAAAATATAATGGGAAGGGACTAGAAGCAAATGGTGAGGTAACTGTTAGCCTAATGGGGACAAGGCTTTAGACTCAAGCCCAATGTATATTTAAAATTAATATGTTGGTATTAACATATATTATTATCTAACATACGTATATTTTGTAATTCATGTTTTTGTATATTTATAATACACATAACAATAAATAAACTAAAAAAATGTAAGCACCAAAATATACTTGCGCCTTAATATCTTAAAAAAAAAAACAAAATTGTACTCTATTATACAAACTAAGTTAATGACTTACGTGTAATTGAATAAATACGTTAAATTATTACTCGACTAAGCGTACATTTGTGTCAAATTAAATTAATAGCAAACACAATTTTAACTAACCGTTTGTATCCTTTTTCAACAATTTTAGACGCTGTAACAAAATAATCAAGGCAATGCAACGAAAACAATCGCACTATTATATCACCACATTTATTGCACAGTCAATAGCTCATTAACGTACTATATTATGCAGAATTTCCTCAATTCATTTTTTACTTTATTATAACGGATTTTTGGTTAAAAATCTAAATGGGAAATTTGACAATTACTATTAAGACCGGTAAACATACTGTTCCATTAATGTTTGATAATTTGGCAATATTTATATGAAAAAGAAAAACTACATGATATAAAGTGTAAAACAGCAAAGAAAAGAGCTCAGAATTAGGTTGTATGATTAACGTACTTGTAATAATGTTATAAAGAACAACGTCACATCCCGGAACTTCTGTTTACTTGCGAAAGAACACACGAAGATTTTTTTTAAATTTATGGTGACGGCAGTGTTTTGGCCAGAGCCACACGATTTCGCCAATGTCGCGAGAGAAAATACGTCGAGGAGATTATTTGTTTATTAAAACTAAAATTAAGTTTAAAAATCTAATGCCAGATTATCAGAGATCATACAACTGTTAAAAGCAAATGTCAGGAATGACTCATCATTTTCATAACCTCGCAAAATTCAATCAGTTAGTTTTGATATGACTGTAGGTTAATATTTGTAAATAAAAGTTCCGATTATGTTCATGTTAACATCAACATTTCAGTGCAAGTTCACAAACCACAGTAATTCTAAACTCTGATACATTAAACGTATGAATTCAAGCACTTTTGTCGTTGATGAGAAGCAATACAGTTTGACTCTAAACAACTATTGAACTCGTTGGTTGATAGTTTGGTGATAAAATTGGATTTCGAAAAACCACAACAGAATATTTTATAACATTCAGTTATGATTTTTTTTTAGTAACGTCTTTTGTTTCTTAATCAAGCATTAATTTACTCGAGATCCACTTATACAAGCTACCAATTACAGAATAGACAACGCCTTTCCTTCAACACAGTTCTCAAAAGTACTTATAGTAGTTTACCTATTCAAATGCATTTACTGAATTCATTAAACAAAAGTTTAGTTTTGATTGCAATTCTGCCAATTGCAATTGTTAATTTTTATTATGACGTGATTTACAAGAAAATAAAATAAAAAGCAGGCTCTAGCCTTAGCGATAATATTACAACGTTATACAATATGGCAGTAGACACCATTTCGTTAAATACAATTTAATGTATGTATTTTGTTTAAATTATCTATGATATGGTTAAATTAAAATGATATTCAGACTATAATATCTTAAATCCATATGATTGATAATCTATGATCCTTTATGGACGACTGTCACTTTGACAGCTGATAAAAAATTGTCAAATATCGAATGATGTCTACGACTCATCTAAACATTTACTATCTTCTTATTACAATACATTCGACCCGACCTCCGATAAAAACTTCCAAAATCTTACATGTGTACTTACAATTCTTACAAAATTCTATACATTTCATTAATTTAAATTCGACTTCGAGCCCCTACATAGTATCTAATATTCTAGTTTCACTGCAAAATCTACTTTCTCACCATGACATAAAAAGCTATTTTGTACACCGTACCTAAATTAAGGTGGGGGCTACATTACTCAGTGCTTAGTAATAGTATTTACCTGATTGAGATTACTTAAGCTTTGGGCAAGTCCATGTGTAGTCCAGAGGACTGAGTGAGAGAAACAGCTCAACTGCAGCTGTCCTTTTTCGCTGGCGGTTCGTCGCCTTTCTTCACGTCGAGATCAGTTTTAGAGGAGCCCGGTTGCGGGTTGTCAAGATCTGAAATCAATTACACATTAAGGATTATTATTATTCATATTAATTTATGGGATAACCGACATCGGTCGAAGAATTTTGGAGCTAAAGTGGCAGTGGGCGGGACACATAGTAGGAACTAGAAAGACCCGATGGCCGTTGGGGCGGAAAGGTTCTGGAATGGCGACTGCGTACCGGACGACAATCTGCGGGTAGGCCCCCCAGGTGGACCAACGACCTGGAGAACATCGCGGGAAGCCGGTGGATGCGGGTGGCGCACGGCGCGAGACCAATCGTTGTGGAGATCTTTAGGCCTTTGTCCAGCAGTAGGCGTCATTTGGCTTAGATGATGGATGATGATTCACTTATTATTATCATACATTGTGGTCTTAAAGTTACTAAGTATAGTACTTAAAACTTATTGAAACAGGTATTGGGTATGAAAAATGTAAGAGGACATTAGTAAAAAATACATAATATTTCAAAATCGAAGTTACTGCGCATTTGTTGATGTAGTTTTACATACGGTAAAAAAAAACCTTGGCCAGGAGGAGGCCCGCGGTATTTACCATGAATATTTCTGAGAGCAATTTATCATAACATTTTGTTAACATGTCATAGTTCAACTTCTGTAATTCTGTTATGTCACAATGAATATTCACAATCCAGCATACAATGGGGACTACCGTTTCTTTGCTCACCAGTTGGCGCCACTGTAGACTGAGGTCCGGAGGTATAGCTGTCTAAGGCGATTGGCGCCGAAACAAAGTGTTAAATGTTGAATCTAATTAAGGTTATATTGTTTATAAATAACTATCTTGATATCAACAAACATGTTGAATCTAATTAAGGTTATATTGTTTATAAATAACTATCTTGATATCAACAAACTAACTTCTGAAATAGTTGCTCTTGAGGCTGCCTATTTTTGCGCTTTTTCTTAATTCCGTTTTTAAAGCGCTTACATTAATCGCCAAATAATGCATATTTGCGATATTTTACGACGGAGATAACTTTCCAGCAGGTAAATTAAATAAATTATAATTTATGCAACAAACTCCGCTAAAACTAGTACAAAGTGAATGATATTGGACCTCACGCGACACTAGCGCCTCTAGTGGCAAATTCACTAGCGATAGCCCCCATTGTCTCGGAGCAGTAGTAAGGTGAAGACAAAGACACGATCTAAGCTCCAATTTACAATTATAAAGGGTTAATACTACATACAGGCCATTCATCTAACGCCCCGTTGGTGGTTTAAATACCAGGTCAAGATCTCAGGGTTCGAACCCCGGGTCGGGCAGCAAACGGTTTAGAATTTTCAAACATTGCTCGGATCACCAACCCGCAATGGGGACTACCGTTTCTTTGCTCACCAGTTGGGGCCACTGTAGACTGAGGTCCGGAGGTATAGCTGTCAAAGGCGATTGGCGCCGAAACAAAGTGTTATATCTTGAATCTAATTAAGGTTATATTGTTTATAAGTAACTATCTTGATATCAACAAACTAACTTCTGAAATAGTTGCTCTTGAGGCCGCCTATTTTTGCGCTTTTTCTTAATTCGCCAAATAATCCATATTTGCGATATTTTATATATTTAGGAGATCACTTTCCAGCAGATAAATTAAAGAAATTATAATTTATGCAATAAATTCCGCTAAAACCAGTACAAAGTGAATGATATTGGACCTCACGCGACACTAGCGCCTCTAGTGGCAAATTCACTAGCGATAGCCCCCATTGGCATGCGTGGTGATTATGTCAGCAGTACCCATCATTGCTATGGTAGCTTGCATTCAATGATGCAGGCCTTTTCCCTGTAGTGGAATGATTATAGGATGTTACTTTTACAGTCCCATTATTATTATTTATTGGTACAGTCCCATTAATATTATTTATTGGTACAATCCCATTAATATTAGTTTCTCACAACAGGATCTAGCTCATAAGTATTCAAACCTCAGTTGTTAGAAGTGAATCAGTTGATGGTATAGTTTCTTAAATGCGTCAGCGTACCGATTCGTAACAGATAATTGTTGTTGCTTCAACATACACACAAACAATAGTTTTTACACTTTTCAAGAAATATACTCGTTATATAAGTGAAACATGACAGAAATGTTTATAAGATGTAGCCGTGATTGTGAAATACAAACCTATTTATTTATGAGTAAATAGAAACATTGGGCTGGTAATTTATTTATATACCAACTTTTCCATTTTGGTTGACGCTTGGAAATGGATAGATATGATTTCTATTAAGACTGTTCGTCAGCTCACTGTTGGATGTAGGCTTTCCTAGAGGAGGATTTGGTATATTCGCCACGTTTGGCAAGGGGTTTGGATAGCGCAGCAGTGTGACCAATGGTAGAGAAAAGAAACTGCTGAACGTATTCATTTTGTCATACACTATTCATAAAACATAATATTATTATGGTCTTTTCAGACAGTTCTGTGATCATTGCGTCTGCAACAGTGTTGAAATATAGAAATCTCAAAAATAAAAACAAACTCTTAAGAACTCCGCATCTAAACCTGAAAAAATTCGAACCCGCATCCTCATACATACTTAAGAACTCCATTTCCCACTTGCTACCTATTCTCTTTCGTTAATAACTCATGCGTAGTACAGTGTAGTGTAGCTGTTAACAAAGGACAAAAAGTTATTAGGACATTATCGACGGAAACTATCAACGTGACCGTAAATTGCTAATGGCAACGTTGACTGCGACGAACGACAGAATAGTAATTAGTAATAAACACAGTTTTACAAACTAGCCATCTGTTAATGAGCGTCGTAATACGTAATCAATACTTGTCGCTCATTCCAGTCTCTGAGTACAATCACTTTGAGTAGACAGTTAAAGTAAGTAACAGCCTATAATCATCCCACTGCAGGGAAAATGCCTCCATCATTGAATTCAAGTTACCACAGCAATGATGGGGTATGTAAGGTACGGGCATAATCACTACGCTTGCCAAATGCGGGTTGGTGATCACAAACCCGAGCAATGTTTGAAAATTAGAATCTTATAGTTGCCCGACCCGGGGATCGAACCCGGGACCCCGAGATCTTGGACCGGTATTAATACATCATATGTGGTCTGTTGGTATAGCCTTGGGCTGTCATACCAGGGATGTGCTGTGAATGCTGTGACACGTTGCTAGGTATCTATGGATAGGTGAGTTTCACCTGGCGACCAGACAATCTGGTAAAGGGCGCGGGGCCGATCGTTGTGGAAATTTTAAGAAGAGCCCTAATTCTAATAAGTGCTATGAATATCGCGAGGTGTAGCTGTGGGCAGATTACGAACAGTTGCTACACATAACATCATTGAAAACGATTACATAGTTTCGAACTCATTCTTACATACTCGCAGCATAGTTGCGTAGCACACCTTTGGTGGCAAAGCAGCCTTATCAAGACATTGAGGTCGACGCACCTTTTCATCGCCGATTCGCACCGACTTGCTAAGTCGTGTGCAAACGACACGACTCACAATCATAACATCAACACGTGTCATCTCGTGACGTCAAGGCGATTGAACCTAAACTTATCAAGACGTCATTTCAGAATTTACAATCGATAATAGATATCGGATAGCAACGTGTAAACACTTAAACCCATATATCGTTGTATACATCGCAATTCGATGGATATTTATATGACAATGATTTTACGAAATTAGCCTTACCTAATTTTCAATATGCACGTCATTAAAGCGTTGGATCGTGAAGATAACGGGGCCTTATTATCTGATCTACTATCATATCGGTCGGATCGGAATTGACAAAAACTTGAACTGATATAATCGGAACTGCGTCAATTCAAAACTATTTTAGTATTCTGGCTGGCCTCGAGTGAATCGGAAATGAAAATACATAATGCTTTTAGATGACTATCTGACTTTCGAACACGTGAACGTAAACACTAATGCGAGACTAAGGTCGAACAGGAGATTGTTTTACAACAGAAATGAGGAAATTGCTTTATAAGGTCGATGATACCTAGACAATAGCATAAAGAATTAATTGCATAAGATGTTATTGGGACTCACGGTCAAATCGAAATAGGCAATATAATATTTAACATGTTACCATTTTGGTAGACAGTGGGGCTCTTGTATCGTAGCAGTACACGGTGTTGTGTGGTACGAACTCAAAAATAGAATGCTATTCCAATTTTAATTCCAATCGCGGAATATCCACCTAGAAGGGTTGATAGCCCGCTGTTCGTCTGCTTTCTCGATGGTAGAAGGGGGATGGTGGAATGAGCTAATGCAGTTAAGAAGCACACTTTCCAAAGTATAGCTTGTAAAATACCGACAGGCAAGCTACTTTGCGTTGATGGGCTAGACTGTTGAGCTTGGTTTTTACCAGCTCTTCGTCACCGATTAGTAGCGCCCTCCGTTCCACGTTCCCTTCAAAGGCCGCTAGAAATGTCATCCAAAGAAAAACAAACGAAAAGAGAACCTATAGAAGGTTAAGAACTCACCAGTTGTCACTAGTTGCTGCAGCCTCGAAGGCAGGTCGGAGGTGGTGACCTCCGCGCCCTGCGGGTGCAAGATGTCCGGCATCGCGTTCCGACGCCCGGTCCGGCCGGTCTCGAGAAACTCCTTGGGTACTTCTTCGCTATTCCTGTCTTGCATTATTGCCATCATTCTCAGCGCTGAAATGGTGGAAGGTTAAGTTTTATATAAGAACTTCATTAGTTGCGCTTGTTAGTATATTAACAGAACTGTTTACTCTCTCACAGGTAAAGCGTTATTGGCCAGTCATCATATTATCAGCTTATAATGTTATCGGAGTTCAGACTAAGTATGTGTAATTGTTGTTATCTTATGTATTGTGTTTGGTTTGTTCTCTGTAGCTGTGCCTTTTTAATAAATAAAATAATATCAGCCAAGTGCTGAACATAGACCTCTACAAAATGAGGATTTAGCTTTAATCACCACGCTTTGTCGATAATGATTTATGGGTTAGTGTGTCGCAAAGGGGGTGCACTAACCTAAACCTAACCTAACCTATTTCCAGCGCAATCGTTTCTGTCACTAAATGTATCATATAGTAAGCTGATTGGCGTTTAAACGACTAGAGATATAGTTTAGGACTCGGACCGGAGTTCTGGGATTCCGCAATTTTGTGGCTAAATGGTAGTTACTTATGTAGTTATTTAAGCAATGTTTCAACTTGCGGAGTATTGCGCCTTTTCAGAAATAAATATGGTCCTTACACTATTATCGATAAAGAAACATTTAATGATATTTAATTGCTTACAAAGTTCAGTAGGTTAGGAAAAGTGTAGGTTAGGTTAGGTTAGAACAGTGACCATACAAAGGCGTGAAGGCGACAGAGCGGAGCGAGCGTAGCGAACGTGCCGCGGCAGCGGCCGCCGAGCGCCACAAAAGTACAAAAAAAAACGATTTATGATTCCTAACCTCAAAATTCTATTAAAAAACTTTTTTACCGTGCGCCTCCCTGACTTTACTGGGGGGTTTTTCACCTCCCCCTGCCCCCCTCACCCTCCCCCGCCCCTTAAATCTACGGTAGAAGTCCTAAACTTTTAGTGACAGAAACGATTGCGCTGGAAATAGGTTAGGTTAAGTTAAGGTTAGGTTTAGGTTAGTGCACCCCCTTTGCGATACCCAGACCCTTGTCTTGCTAATAGCATGGGCCGAGTAAGAATGACCGAGATTTAGTTACGTAACAGAAATTTAAACTTTCCATCGCAAGTATATAGCAGATACATAGTAGCATTTATTACTGTCAAAGAATTCATTTAAAACATAAAACGCAATTATGTTTTCTAACAACATTGATGTCGTCGATCCGATCATAGAGTTTTGCAGATCGTGTATGGGCATTGTATGATAGGTCACTTGAGTACCGACTGTAACAGCGTTAATATACTAATACTAGCTGTTTCCCGCGACGTCGTCCGCGTCAAGTTCTGTTAATAAGAATTCGATTATTTTTGCATCATTTTTCACTAATGCTTCGCTCCTATTGGTCGAAGCGTGATGTTATATAGCCTAAAGCCTTCCTCAATAAATAGACTATCCAACACAAAAAGATTTTTTTAATTCGGAGCAGTACTTGCTGAGATTAGCGCGTTCAAACAAACAAACAAACAAACTCTTCAGCTTTATTATATCAGTATAGATTATAAAGCTGAAGAGTTTCTTTGTTCGTTTGAACGCGCTTATCTTAGGAAGTACTGGTTCGAATTGAAAAATTATTTTTGTGTTGGATAGTCTATTTATCGAGGAAGGCTTTCTATTAAACATCAGGCTGCGACCAATAGGAGCGAAGTATCAGTGAAAAATGTTGCAGATATTGACGAGCAACATCTAGTGCTTTCATATGACTTTAATTTGCCCAGTCATCGAACACTATAAGTATTGAGTATTTTAGGAGGTTAACCAACTCTACTATGACGCAGCAAAAAAACATATAAAACTCGATTGGATATTAATTACGTCTGAAAATTACGGTCTACAATAAGTTATTAATATCCAACTGTCCTGCTAACTTAATTTCTGAAATGAACTATGCCTGCAATCATAAATATGATGAGTAATGTTAGGGCAGACCAACGGTCCGTAACAAAAAGCAATTCTATGAGTGCCAGCTTTGCTGGGATTATTCTCTAAGATAAAATTTGTAATTGCAGAATATTGGAGCATTAAGAAGCTTAAACGAAAACGGTAAGTCAAGTACCCAGATATGTGACTGAAAGAGTACTGCGCTTTGGCAAACACAATGTATTGCGAAAATTAATAACAAGGCTGCTGGGAGAAGGCTGCTGGGAGAAACCCAAAACTAGCAACTCCGACGAAGGAAATGAATTACCAAGGATCAAGGGGGCTTACTTCGCAACACAATGTCTGTATATTCTATCTGTCTATCTTAATCATGCCAATGATATAGAGCATATAAAAGAGACAGGTATATGGAACGTGCATCGCGTCTAGTAATAGGTCCTTAGTTTGGGTGGCAAAAATTGGTCCCGTGATGATGGCCTGAATAGGAAAGCACCCCTATTCGTCCAATGGCTATCAGAAAATGTGACTGAAAGAGTAACCAGCAGCGTATTTTCTCCAGCATCGGCTTAAATGCGATCCGTAACACGCCTGCCAAGCGTTGCTATTACGGCAAAATTGTCCTTTTGGAAAGGCTTGCAAATCGGTGGACTCAAGCGGGCTGATTATGATGATACGCTTAGTGGAGTACTTTGGAAGCTGCAAACATCTAGCAGTGGACTGACCTGAACCTCGGAGGTTTTCTTAATACTGAGTATCAAGGTATCAAACGTATTTTGGGTCAGTGGAACTAAATTAGAATAGTGGAAAGTTTTTATAACGCAAATAATCTACTATTTACGCACGATAAGGCGTATCTCAGACACTAATCCAAGTATTTAGACCATAAGGTTTGCCAATTTGCTGATACAGTGTAAGCGGATAGATACCCCCCTTACTAAGATCGGTCTGCAATTATCGTTAATTTATCTTTGGGTATTGGCATTGCTAATCAGAAATTACACAGTTAAGAAATATGATTGAGGTTTGATTTGGTTAAAATCTAATGTAATGTTATAATTTGTAACAATAGCTTTATTGTAAATACAGCAAGGACAAGCGCACTTATTATTTTAAAGTAAAACTATGTCTTGAAACAAAGAAACAATATGATGGCGACTTAACAAGATATGACTACTAAGTACTTGTATCTTTTTGATGTCACAGCGAAGTAACTTAACTTGAGTGAGACAAGATACAATAACAAAAATATTATTCGCTGCTTAAGCTACTCCTTATGCAACTAGAAGTGGCTAAAACCTGTTAAATTTCAACAGAATGCTTTTGAATGAGACGTTTTTGAGAAACGTCAAGTTGGAAATTTTAAGTCATATTATGCTAT
This sequence comes from Anania crocealis, assembly GCA_949315895.1. NCBI lineage: Eukaryota > Metazoa > Arthropoda > Insecta > Lepidoptera > Crambidae > Anania > Anania crocealis. The sequence goes on from OX438880.1 coordinate 5,993,494, forward strand.
ATCTTGATTCCATCGATAAAATTTATAAATTCAGTTCAGATACAGTCCCTTATAGATGTCTTTCTGTCACTCACTGACGCTTCTAGTTTTTTATACAGCTGTTGCTTGCTCATCAGGTAACACATTTTTGTTGCAAATTTGCATCTATGCTAACTACGTAAGATGACCCTACCTGGTATACAGTCGTCTGTACATCAAAACTTGATCCTAAATAATCCATACAAATATCAACCTAGGCGTGTAATAACATGAACATTTCCATCTTTGGTTTTATAACCAATGGTGACGGCTAACAGATCCCTCTGCGGTGGTAGGCTTCGTAAGAGGCTGCCTGCCTGGATGCTACCACCCTCCTGCCGGAGTCTAGCGCCAAACAGTTTTTCTGAGTTCCTTTGGTGTGTGGGAGAACCAGTGCCTCTGGGTAAGCTCGCTCCATATTAGGCTTCTTCTTAGCCGTAGAGTTTAGTACGTAGTCAAGAGCAAGACCATAGTTTATAAAAAAAAACTGGTAAGCTGGTCACTTTCGAATGGCTGATTTACTACTTTACTGCGATACATTCACCATATCTATAACTGAACCAAGGTGATTTAGTGCAATATTATATTTTTAATCAAATGTTATCTATGAGGTTAAGTAATAAAATTAAATTGATACGATAAGGAATTTGCTATGTTTGAAGGGTAATAAAATTATCTATTAGCCTCCGGTCAGGAAAAACAATTACATACGTCCTATCATGTGTATAGCGAGAGTACGTTTCAAGTAGGTAGGTGTACCTTGGGTAGGCTTATGGTTACCCTTCTACTCTTATTACTGTATGAGACTTTAGTTAGGTACGGATTCCATCCTGCCAGAGAGTGAAACGACTACGAGTATGTTTCGACCAGAAAAAGATAACGTTTCGAAAATTTACGCGATCGAGGATTTGATATTTTTTGTGTGTGCATATTAGGTGTCACAAGGAATCTGGCGTTTCCTGAATTCCGAAGTTTAGGTAGTGAGCTTTAAACCAAAAGGGCTGCCAAAATAGATCAACAGACTAGTCGAAGTGACAAATTAAATAGCCTAAAACACTAATAAAAATATGTATCTGATAATCTTACTTTCGCCACGTTATGAAAATCGGAGTAAGTACCTATACGACAATGTCGACATGACGCGCGCTGAGTATAAAAAAATATCGCTTTGTAAAAGATCTCTTTGTAACACCACCGACATTGCCCGCAAACTCGTCGGTACTTATATCAGAAACCACGACCTAAGTGCTGATACTTTACACACTTCAACTTCTGAGTACACCAAGATAAGTGATTTGCGTCATTAGACTTAGAGATATAGTTGCGACGTCAGACGTTAGTCTATTCTAATATTTCATTTACTTGTTAACAATCTACTGATAGTCTACCATACAAGAATATGTTAAATATACGAAACAGATAACAGTACCCGAAGTCATGTGTCTTAAAATAACACTCTATTATAATAATATCAGAGCTAAATAGAAATTGATACACGACTATCTGACCGTCATTAGTAGCAAGACGTAAAGTCAACTCCTAGTTAATAAGAACTTACGGAATGGGATTTATTGCAGCAAAGCGGTAGTTTTTTAAAGAATCAATTCATAGCAGTCGTCGATGAATTTTGGTTTGGGCCGTCTCAAAATTGGTTGTTTATTTTATTCGTCCGCAACTCAACGTTGTTTTTCTGCCCGTTGGTATGGCAGCGGAAGCGTCACAATTCGAAAGGAAATATCGTTATTCGTAATCCTAAACGAACAAAGAACAACTTAAAAATTAGTCAATCTCCAAAAAAGAAAGCCAAATATTAAATCCATGTATACGTCACCTAGGTACACCATGTTTTAAATGAAATAAACAATAATACTGAATGGTAAATGCATCATCACCCGGGTCTACAGTAAGGAAACTGTTGTAATGCCTCAACCATTATAATGCTAATGAAGCAAGTTCTAAGGCATTGAAGTGTCTTCTCGCTTCTACATTATAATTACAGACAACAATGAAGATTGATACAGTGGGCTTGAAGCCCCATTGCAACCAGTGTTTGTTGTTGCTATAAGCAGGCCCCGAAAATCGTAGTTTTTCATTAACAGTTCGTTAAACGCCATACACTTTCTTATGAGACGATTTCCCTCAGTCGAAATCAATATTATTTCGATTCGATCAAAAAGTAAAATAAAACTGTTTTAAATACCGGTCAATGCTGATTACTATTGGGTTATGCTCGTCAACTGCGTACCCCTTTACGTCCATATCCAGACTCTGATCTATGTAGTAGTGTTGCCTCGACGACCTATGGTCGGTTAGAATTTTTATCATTATCTTACAAATAATCTCATGTAGGCTCAGAAAGAGCATATACGAAGTTCCATTTTAGAACCTATAATCAAACGGTAGGTACCAAACCATGTCAACTCCAGCTCCAACTACTATTTGTAAAAATAATGATAGACTGAAATAAATGAATTTTTAATTCTAAGCCTTGGCTATCGATACTAATGTTATAAAAGCGAAAGTGCCTGTTACGGGCGGAGCGCTAGTTAATCATAAAAATAATTATTGCAAGTAACTGTAAAGAGCGCAAGAGAACCGGGAATGCGCTGCAATCAAAAACGTAATATCAATAACGGTATTCCACAGAAGGAAGTCGCTGGTAAAATTAGTAATAGATCTAACCAACAATCTTAGCTAGCCCCAAATTAAGCGACGTTTATACTATACTACTAGACATAACTCTAAGGATGCATATGCGTCATTTCCTAGTATAGTAGACATAACTCTAAGGATGCATATGCGTCATTTCCTAGTATATATTAATTGAATTTCAAAGACTGCTTTACAAATGAGTAAAACTTTTCATATTTTTATGAAAAGTAAAAATAGTACTCCGACTTTGTGTCCACTGTAATACAAATTATAGTAAGACTACTGAACCAACATTCACTGTGAACAAAATCTGATGACGCGATATTGCACTCAGAATGAAATGTTAACAGATACCTACTAATGAGGCTATTTTGTTGTGTTAAGCAGAATTTTAAAATTAGCTTCATTAAAATTTGATTTCATTGTTTTTTATATCATTAAATAATTAAGGAACACCGTGCACAGTCTTATTCTTTTACGTTTTAAAATTTTCAAATAGAGAACACCTAAACATGTAAAAAAAATTGATACAAATTGCATAGGTTTGTCAGGACATTATAGTGTTATTTTTTTTACTTTATACCAAAACAAAAACATGATATTTGTTGTAAACTGTTCGGACAGAAAATATAGTATTAGTAATACAGTGCCTAGAAAAGGTAAATTTGTAACCAATTTATTGACCTCGAAGTACTGACATTACTGTATCTTTTGTTACAAATTTAATGTGATTAAATGAATATGAATGAATATGAATAATAATTTGCTATGTAATATTTTGTTAAATAATTACATTAGAAATACTCAAAACTTTCTTGTAGAAATTTATATGACAGACATACATATTTAATTGTCCTAAACTTAAGTAAAAAATTTGTTTAACAGTAATAATCTTGGTTTTAACCTCCTGTATGGGGATTTTAGAAACATAATATAAATCTTTTGTCATTTGGACCAGATCTGGCCTTATGCACACAACCGGTTAAGGTTTTTTGAGACTTCTTTGTAGATTCACTGAAGTATAATTGTTGCACAATAGTTTACATAAATTAAGACAATTAAGTGTGTACACACGTTTTTTATGAGAGAGTTATGAGTTTTCCTAATATTTGTTTTCACAATTTAATGATTAGCTATACTTGTCTCTGGTTGTTTTTTGCAATCCTACGTCTTTAAACTAGAAGAAAAAATAAACAACATGCAAAATAAAAGCAAACTAAATCAAAACATGCCGTCATCAACTTCAGACCTTGAATATAAATAGGATTTATGTAGCAAGTCATAATTTATTATTTTTTGCATATTTCAAAAGCAGATTTAACTTTACTACCAGTATTTGAAAGCTTAGAGATAAAGATGAATAAACATGTCTGAGTAATAAGTATTTGTGACTGGAGCTGGACTAATTTGGATTGTTCAGAGATAGGCTTTTAAATTGTGTTTAAACAAATAACATTATTTTTTTATATATGGCTAAACAACCTGATTTTAACTATTGACATTACTAGGACAAAAACCCAGCACAAAAAAAAAACTTAGAGACTTAGCTTAGAGACCAAACCAATAATAATATAGGTTTTGAAAAACTGTCTTTTAACCAAGTGATTTCTTGTAGGTAAATTAAAAACATGATTCCTTGAACAATAATATTTCAACTATTTCCTATGTTTTGTTTCCCACCTGACACATCAGAAAAAATACTTATAAGGAAACATAAGTTGTGTGGCTTTTTAACCCAAATTTCTAGATGGATTGGCTGTCTGTCAGGATTTCTGGTTTAAAGACAGCAACACTGCTTGTGACAGGCACATTCAAATAAAAATGCTCATAATACTTATTACTTGGTACTTAGAGTTTTTATAAGATATGTAGGTTTAAATTTGTGTTTTGCAGGCAGTTCTTGTATTAAAAATATATTCTGTATTATTATGTGTTTGGCTGATACATGCAGAAAATTAATTAATTGAATTGAATGTAGGAGTAATGGCTAAATACCATATCATCCCAAGATTATCTCCAGCAGAGTAGCAGACCACTGTGACTGTGACCCAAGCGGCTTGTCACTCTAGCGCATGCACCTTACAGTCCTGGATAACGCAAGACAATGTTAGTATTCCTCTGCAAGTCCAAATGAGCAATACCAGATGATCAAGTTAGTTTTGACCTGGAAAAATTAATGTCTCAGCAATGATTTAACAATGACACTACAATAATGTCTGAATTTAATGTATGTTCAGGCCATTCTTGGTTCTCAAATGACAATAACTGTATATTGACAAAACAAGTTTTTCGTCATAACTATCTGTAGATGAAAATGTCGTTACTGATAAGCAAGAAATCCAGGCATTACTGAAACTGTGCATCACTATGAGAGAAAAAGGAAATGTTAGAGTTTCAGATATAGAATGCTTTTCAAAACAAGCACAGCTATAATCGAAAACTGAAGCGGAAATCAAACCCCGCGGTCTAAGAAGCGAAGCACCAGCATGCGCCTTTTTTCTTGTTGTACCTGATCGACTCTTCACGCGGTGCGCCCTCCGATGCTTCGTTACACGGCCCACTCGCATTGTGGACATGATTCTAAACACTGCTTAAAAAACTTTCTAAGATTTTATTGATTCAAAACTAAAACCGTAGGTACTCACAATCACATAACTGTTTCTAAGTCGTCAGAGCACAACAAATCACAGAAAAGGTAATTCGAAGTGTCGCACTGGTTGGTGTAACTTATTTGGGAGGTTTGGGAGAGCGAAATTATTTGAGAAAATACGAATTAAAGTGCACAGAAACCACAGCAGAACACAAAAGACTTATGAGATGGTTTTGGTGGGTGACCTGACCATCATTGTCCGCGAAAGTGACAGCAGGACATGACAGGACAGCTATGTTGTTGTTGTTTTCTTCACCCATTCTGGGTAGGCAAAGGGAACTATGCCCATACAGCCAATTCTTTAGTAATATTTTCTTTATTTTTGCATTAAAACCTTGATGTTAGACGTTTTAATGCTTCGATGGAGTTTTTGGAGACAGTCGAAAGATTGAAGGAATGTAGAGAAGTCCCCAAGAAAGAGGTGAACTGTTCGCGATCCCGCGCAAAATTCACGGCCCACTTTTCTTGGTTACGACCCATACACCATGTTATTTCACCGAACTGTATATTGTTCACTCGCACGACACTTTGTTTCGCAAAATAACACCACTTTTACGACCCAAAAATCACTATAAACAATAAAAATTCGATAAAATAAACGGACTCCAAACGTATCTCACGAACTCCCGCCAAAAACTCGCCAGGACAGCTATGATTTTTTGACAGCTAGTGAAAAAAAAAGAACCTTGTCCGAAAACACAAAGATATTTTAAGTTTTAGATAAATAGTAAACGTGAAATATTCATAAATTAATATGATAAATGAATTCTGTAAAATTCCTTATTTTACTCAATAACAAGTAATCACGACAGCAAAATATTATGGTAGCTTTTAAATTAATTTGTGGCAACTGCTTACATAACGTCAATTCATTCGCTCGCTTGTCAAAAACTTAAGTACTTAAAACCAGCTGATATCTATCAGAAAATTTTACCCAATTTTGTATTTATGTAATTATCGCAGTGTAACATCTCAAATTGAGGTATTTTTATTTTATTTTATGTAGCACTTTATGCAGCTTACATTATTATGGTTAACTCTTCAACCCCCAAGACCTTAACTATGTATATTATTATGTTTAGATGCTGCGAAAGGTAGTTTTAGGTTCTGGGTTGTTGGGTTTGGTGCCGGCTGTGAAAGCAGCGACCCCGGTGCCATCTGAGCCTTCGAAGCCTCCACCCATGCGGCCATCGGACCTGCCCATTTACGAGGCGCCACACGCAGACTATGGGGAGTGAGTATAACAGTGTAATGTTTGTATTTTTGTTACGTCAAAGTTTGAATCCTAGATAAGTACCTGTTAGAATAATACTTTATTTTGTTTCTTTGTAGATATCTCGAATCGAAAACTAAAGAAACCAAAACAGGGTACATTCAGTCAGCTCTATTGACACCTGTAAAGGCGGTCCGAGAACAGGTACAAAATGTTTGGGAACAAACAGATGCTGTTAAAAACACAGTGGCGGATCACTATCATGAAGCCCGGGACAGATCAGACTGTAAGTTGACCATATAAATGGCTTTCATTACAATTAAATGTCTCAGAAATTTTAAAGTGCTTATTCATAATAATAGAAGAACTATACAACAAAAAAGTAAAGTATACTAGATATCCACAAACAATTTTATTTTAAATGTTTCAGTCTTCAAATTGTTTTAATATTTTTTGGTATCTTAACACTTAAGAATTTATATCCAACTGATAACTGGGAATGTATGATCTCTTTAGGGATATTTCAATACCTACGAGAGGAAGAAAACAAAGAAGTACGATATGGCGCTGTTGCAATGGGAGGTCTCACCGGCTTCATATTTGGATTGAGAGGAGGTATCATCAGGGTATGTTCATTTCTTTCTAAAGTAATCCTAATACCTGGTTCAGAGAACATCTTACATCTAACTGTCATTATTGTTATTCACTGTCATTTTGTTTAAATGTTACATATTAGATATTAAGTTGCAAATCGGTTAAGGAGAATCTAATTGATTATGCTGATGTGTGCTATCCCGATTTAAACCAATCTCTCGTTAATAAATTGGATCGTTTAATATATAACTGCGTTAGTTTCATCTACTGTTTGCGTAAATTCAACCATATCTCCATGCATCGCGTGCAGCTTCAATGGCTTCCTCTCTCTTTTCGGCGTGACGTCAGAATTTTATGCACTCTTTTTGCTATATTAAACGATCCAAACTCCCCTTCTTACTTTCATTCTCAATTTTCTCTTCTCAGTTCGACTCATTCACGCCAGTTGCGCTCCTCCAACAAACTCACTCTCTCTATTCCTTCTTACCGTACTGGTTTTGTCTCAAATTCTTTCCGTTAAAGCGTCCAATAAAGCGTTCCTCTATATCGTATAAGCAACGTGTTGAGCGACACAGCAACCATCTGGCTACACAGTTACTGTGTACAAACAACCACTTAATTCGGCTGAAACGAATGCAATTAGCTTCAATCTAAAATTAGTGTAAAATTATGAGAGGTGATACATCACAGGATGTGCACTCTCCAAAAGTCTAAGACCGCACCATCTGATCTGATTAAAGCCGCTAGGCTGATTGTAGATATAATTAAAAAAAAAAAAAAAAATCTTTCCTTCTTAAAGCCAATCGCCTGTGGAATTCTCTGCCCGAAAATATTAAACAAGCGCCTAGTAGATTTGCTTTTAGGAAACATGTTAGGTCTCATTACATACATAAAATGCAATCATCGTCATAAACTCTGCTTCTACCAAAATTTGTCGCCATCTGTATTTTTTTTTACTTCATTACATAATATTTTATTTTATCAGTATTAGTATGTAGTTTATATGTATGTATATTGCTGCTGTATATATGTAGTTTATATTTTGCGTTTTTTGTTAGTCTGATCTACTCTTTTTTTTTTCTCCTCTCAATTGTTTAGTTTTTTTTTTGTTTTAAATGTTGCACCGCCTACAAAACATTTCTGTTTGACCCAAAGGTTTGACTGGTAGAGAATTTCATCTGGCATTAAGTCTACCTTTTGTACAGTTTTACTCATTTGTGCAATAAAGTTTAAATAAATCACTGTCTACTTGACCATTGTGGTTGTCAACTGTAAACACTTTACATACAGGTGCCAAGAAAAGATAAACCCATTCATTGGGGTATAGTAGAGGTGATTTGCAATAACTGTGTTCATCAAGATGTCATAAATTTCCCATCAACTATGTGTCAGAATTGACCAAATAACTTGAAACCTGTTTTGCTCATCTTGTCACACACTACTACATACTTAACACATAAAAACCTACCAAAAAACAAGTTCTAACATTGAACTAATACCTTTTCCAAAAGTATATACTATTTTTCAAGACTCCTATCTTAAGAAGACATGTAGCAGAATCTTTGTATTGGCCAAACTGCAGCCGCAAACTACAAAGTTAAAAATGGTGTATTGAACTTTTTTAAGAACTAAAATGACAATTTTATGTAAATTAGAAATAAGTATCTACTGCCTTAGGTGGGACTCTTCTTTTACATTTATGAGGTCAATGACTGTGGTTTCAAGTTCCAAGACAGTTGTGATGTATATTCGAGGAAATTTCAATATAATAATGTGCATAATCCCTATGGTTTCCAGAGGTTGTTTTACACCAGTCTCGGCACAACGGGTATGGGTCTAGTGTGCTTCCCCGAACAGACCAAGGAGCTGATGAAGAGCAACGGCGCGCTGGCGAAACAGTACATCAATATCGCGTACAATTTCCTCTATGGAGGTAAATACATCTTAAACTATTGATTAGAATCTGTGTTATTTAAACTGACTGGAATGAACCTGATCAAGACTAAAACTGATTATGTATGATTAGGTTTTTATTCCCTGTGACCACAAATGGTTTAAAAGAAGATATTATCGGTTTTAGTTGCCGTTGTGTGTTTAAATAAGTATGCAACACTTAAGTTTTAAAGTCTAAGAATACATTCTGAAGTGTATTTGACGACATAATATTATTTAAAGTACACTAACGGGTCGTTACGCGTAAAATATTATATCACATCGGGCCGACTCGGCTCGTGCAATCCAGTCAAAAATTCGGGTAAATAAATAGGTATTTATTTATACCATTATAAGGTACTTTAAATAATATTATGTATTCAAATCGCGAGAGTTTAAAATCATTTATTTATTTGACGAATTGTGGCGTAAACAAACTACGTATTTTTTTAAATATGGGTATTATGTTTTAGAACCTACCCTAAGAAATAATAATGAAACAAGTAAAAACTGACTGTATATAAGCTCTTAAGCACTGTTAAGTTGAAGGTTCAAAGAAGTCAATGTATGAAAGTTAATGCCAAAATAGTTAAAATGTTCTTTTCAATTTTATTATAGTCACACGTCCCAAAGCAACTATGTATAACAAAAATAAACCTAATTGTATTAAATTTGTTATATATTAAGATTGTCTTATTTCCATTGGTTGTAAGTTGACTTTTGTTTCGTCAGTAAAACCGGGTGACCCTCAACTTGAGGTCAAATTCCCAGAGCTGTCTTTCCCAAAAGACTTTTCGGAGTTTGTTGACCTGACCGTATCGATGGGTGCTTCGATCAAACAGGCAGTTATGCCCCCACCAGCTAAGGATACAGAAACCAAGCCAGAGGAAAAGAAGGATTAGGTATAAGAGATTGGTGCTGGTATTTCTGCATGTTCTATGTGCTTTCCTGTTTCAATATTGTTGTCAACAGCATGGATTATTTTATTGTTTTATGATGCTTAGTCTATGCCTGATCCTCTTCTAATATTGGTGTCAATAGCATGGTTTTTTTTCCGTTTTATGTTGCTTGGTCTAGGTTTTTTTTTTGTTTCGTGCCATGTTTTAGCTATAGCATTTGGTGTAAGAACGAAGGAGTAGGTAAGTGTTGACAATATACAGGGTATTAAAATTTTTGTACTTTACCATTATACAGGATGAAATTTTAACCACTTTCCAAAATTTTTATAGGCGTTCAGTATCGTGTTTAGAGCCTATTTCTGAAGTTAAAAATGTAAATCAAGTTGTCACCCGAAAATATTTTTCGCGATACAGTTTTAAATTTTTACGGTCCTAGACCTGTTAAGGTATAAAGGGAATATCAAAAACATATGAATAGTATCGTAATGGATAAATGAGATGCGCGACGCGTAAAAAAAGTGTTGCTAGGAGGCCGTATCAAAAATTTTAGATTTTTGGCGGACATTTTCTAAGTGCTTTACTTGACATTTTTGTACTGGGTTATACCAAAAGAAAAAATACGTCATTTGTTTTTTGTCTCGTAGATTGATATACATATTAAAATTTGGAAGGTAATTAAAATTTCACCCTGTATGCATATGTTAATATAGACTGGTTTTGGCTTGTACCATTTACCTAACACGCTGTATTATAGGGCGCAGATTTAGTCTTATTATAGGAAGCATTTTTATATCGATATTTTTATGTAGGTATACAATTGTACTCGTAAGTATACTTAGCACTTCGCCACACGTCCGACAAACTTTTGACGGACGTAGACGCTTGAAATATTTACAGAATATTTAGTAGGTATTATATTCACTTTCTTGCGCCGCGCCTATCTTTTATAGTCATATACGTGCCCAAACACGGCATACATATGGGTCGTTAAATTTGTCAAAAATTTTCCCAATTTCGACGTTAAGTCTATGTAGGTATATCTCATCTGATAACACTTATACGATAATATTGAGTAAATCAACATCCTGTTGTTCATATATTTAAAAAGTATTAGTATTTTAGATTATTATTATAAAAGATAAATTATGAGTCTGCATTTTCGCTTGAAAGCAAAGAAAAATGTAGACTCATTCGAAACTATTTCCCTGTATAAAATATCTACTAACATAAATGTATATTATTATAATAAATAATTTTTGGGGTGCACGAGAGAGTTAAGTTTTTGATTGCTGCAGTTTTCCTTGTTTGTTTTTCTTAATGCCTGTGCAGCTTACTATTGACTCATTATTGTCTTAATCATATTTTCTGTGCACATGTGAAAATTTGCAAATGCTTTGCAGTAATGAATGCTGAGAGTTTCCATGATTGCATTATTTGTGTAGCGCATAGCTACGGTTTTTTTTATTCAGCTTGACTATATAGTTTTGTCTGATATTGGTAACGCAACTAATACATCTTATATTTAAGTGTGTGAATTTGAGGAATATCTGTGTTCATAAATACGAGTATAATGTTGATTTTTGATGCTATTCGAAAAATATTATTGCCCTTTTGATTTAAATAACTAGCTTACCACACAAATTTCGTACCGCGTCTGGGTGTGCTTTAATTTTATTTTGATGTCACAAAAATCATTTTAAAATTGAAAAATAATATATTTACAGTTTTGGTAAATACAACCTTTATGATGGGATAATTCCGAAACCAAACTTAGGGCTTTAATTTTTCTTTATTTTTAATTATTGTTGTTCGACTTTCCGGTGTTCCTACGTATCCAAAGAATTAAAGATATTGAAACTTGTGAAAAAAAAAAGTAAAACAGGTCCAGCCAATTATTAATATATATTAATACTGACTAATATAGTAGTCTATTGGCAAAACTAACACGACTTTTTGCGAAAAAAAATAAATTTTCATCTATGTCCTAGCCAAAATTCACCTTGATCCGTTCAGCCGTTTTGGTGTGATTGAATAACAATCATCTATTCTTATTTTTGAATTCATATCAGTTAGATTAGATTCGATTAGCACATTCCGTCCATCTCGTGCTCCGAAAAGTGTAAAATTAGGTATATTTTGTCGAATCAGCATCCGACCTTCTTTACCATAGTTCTTCACCTGTATAATTATTATTATCAATTCCTATTTCTATTTTACAGATTATTTATTTCAAGATGACGTAGAAAATCAAGCTATACCAAGTATGTATCCAATCGCTGGTAATTATAATAAATAAATAAAAAGACGCGGTTCTTTGAGTATTATTTGATTGCCTATCTGTCTTGATTACGATGTACCGTATGATGAGTAAAAGAGACGGTCTAGTAAACCCTCTGTGACTATAAAATTAAACAAGCCAGCTCTACGCGGCTTACAACTGGTTATATGTATTGTTAAACGCTAGAGATGCTTTTGATTGACAGATATAGTAAACTCTGTTTAACGGTAGGTAGTTGTTTTTTATTGTTTAGCCATGAATATTGAAGTGTGTTTTCTAATATCGAATATTAATAATATTGACATATTAAAGTAATCGATACTATCGTTAGTGTAACCTAAGCAAAGATAGAAAAACTTAACGTGTTTATGAGACGTGCCTGTCATATGTAAAAAAACCAAACACCCATCCGAAGACCACGTATTGTCCCTATCACTAGGAATACTTTATTGTTCAGGACCATACCTGGGAAACTTCTGGTTCCGGAGATATTGAGGATCAAAGTCACAATTTATTTTGTTTTCTATTTTATTACAATAACTTTTGTCCATTCAGACACAATATATTTTTTTTAATTATGAACGACATAATAAGGCTGGGCAGCGGGGCGCTGCCCTGGCCGTGATAAGATTAATATTTTTTGAGTCGTAAAAATGAAAAATATTTCCGTGACGTGGTTTAATGTTTCGATTGCGTAGCTTCAGGGTGGGAGTTAGATTTTTATTACACCCTGTATTATAAATTCGCCCGTGTTTTAACGGAGAATAAAAAACTAAGCATTTATTTATACTCATTAATTCTTATTTTTTCTTACAGCTGCATCATAATAAAATATACGTACAACACTTAGCTCATACAAGCAACCCAAAACTAGTTAACTTAACTTATTGTCTGCTAGTCTACAGTGTAAATTGAAAATAAAATGTATATTTTTATTTATCATGTTTTATTTTCTCCTAAAATACATCAATCCATTCAATTGTGATTCAAACAATTCGAACCTGATGTGCAGGGCTAAGCGAATATCATTTCCTCCCTCCTCTTCTTGGTGACTACTGTCCCAGGTTTATGCTGGGCCTCTGGGTGATTCATCAGTTCCGGAGGACACGTGGAAACAGAGCTGGCAAGTAACACCTGCTTCAAATCATAGAACAGGGCAGAGTCCTCTTTCGTGACGAAAGATATAGCTTTACCAGTCTTGCCGGCACGACCAGTACGACCGATACGATGCGTGTAGTCCTCGATAGATTTTGCCATGTCGTAATTGATGACGATACTGACGTCTTTAATATCTATACCACGACCAGCAACGTCTGTCGCGACAAGTATATCTTTAGACCCGTTCTTGAGACTAGCGAGAGCGAAATCACGTTGTTCCTGACCTTTACCACCGTGCAATGTACACGCGTTGAAGGCAAGTTTCTCCAAACCTTTAGCAAGCACATCAGCACCTTTCTTCTGATTGACGAATATAATAATCGGAGGCTCAACTCCGCGTTGCAATATCTCTGTTAGCTTCCTGCGCTTCTCATTCTCACCAATCATGTAGACAATTTGCTCAGTTCTGTCGACCGGTTTACCAACCGATCCTATGTAGACGATTGCCGGTCTACGAAGGTAGCTTCGGGCTAGACGCTCTACGGCCGGCGGCATAGTTGCGGTAAACATCACAGTTTGCCTATACTTCTTTTTAGTGTTATAATTGGCCAGTAGAACAGAGGCGTCCTCTGCGGCGTCGGTATCTGGTTTGATGTTGGATACGGGCATGTATTCTAGAATTTTCTGTACGTCAGGTTCAAAACCCATGTCAATCATCCGATCGGCTTCGTCAAGTACCACGTAAGTACATCTGTTGAGTACTAGATAACGGTTCTCTAGGACGTCGATGAGACGACCGGGCGTAGCTATTACTATCTCGCAACCTAACCTCAGCTTGAAACCTTGATCTTCTCTTGACAAACCACCTACGACTACGACAGACGTAATTCCGAGTGGAATGCCGAATTTGTTTGTTTCTTCCTCAATTTGTTGGGCTAACTCACGAGTTGGCGCCAATATGATGGCGTATGGACCTTGATCTGCATCTTCCAAGCGTTCACTCTTGGGCAGTGACTGAATCCAAGTCAAAAGAGGTATAAGAAAAGCCAATGTCTTACCGGACCCAGTTTCGGCAACACCAATTATGTCGCGATTTTGCAAACCAATGGGAATAGCTTGTCTTTGTATAGGTGTTGGGCTTTTGTAACCAACTTTGTTAATAATTTCCATAACATCCTGATGAAAGCCTGCTTCTTTCCAATTACGTATTGGATTGGGAATTCTGCCACCTTTGATAGTGATGTTATAATCTTCTCTAAAGATTCTCCAATCTCTTTCAGTCATTTCATCTTGGTCTTTCTCAGACCAATGGCGATCATCCCATTTTTGTTTGTCTTCCTTCTTTTTAACTTTCTTCAATCGTAATTTTTCTTGTTCCTTCTCAAGTTCTGTCCTACGTTTTTCTAGAAGCGAACCATAGAACTTACAGTGGTCTTTCTTTTGTGCCTTAATATCTATGCCAGCTATGTGACCTCTTCCAAAGAATTGTACTTGATGCCTTTCTTTGTACAACTGATTGTAGTCATTTGATGTATCTTCTGAAGCATCCCAATCGAAGACAAACTTTCTATCATTTAGTCTTCTAACTCTCCGCTTCTTTTTGATAATCCCCAAGTAACGGGCTTTAATAGCTTCTTCCTCTCTTTCCTTATCCTTAGTTTTAGAGCCTTCTTCATTTTTATCTTTCTTGTCATCTCGACGATCTCCTGCTGCCTTTCTGTCATCATATTTACGTTCCTCACGTCTGTCTCTTTGGTCTCTTTGATCTCTTAAATCTCTTTGATCTCTTTCCTCCCTCCTGTCTCTGTCCTCTTTAAACTTTTTTTCCTCATCCTTCTTAAAGTTCGAGCTACTACTACTACTACCACTACCTGTAAGATCAATTGTGGTAATGGTAGGTTTATCTACATTAGCTCTTATCGCCTCAACCTGTTCTCGACGTCTTTCTAATGCTAGTGCTGCACGTTGTTCTTTCGTCAAGAACACTGGCTTGCTACGCGCTTCTTCTTCAGCTTTTTTCTTTGCAAGAAGCTCTTCCAAAGAAAGTGGCTCACGTTTGACAGGTTTCGTGTCGTCCTTTTTGTTTTCTTCTTCCTCTTCAGGCCTTTCGTCGTCTCTCTTAGTTTTGCTCTTCTCCTTATCATCGTAACGCCTATCTTTCTCTTTCCCATCACGTTTTTTCGGGCTTCTAGAACGACCACGCTCCTTCCGAGGACTCCGCGATCTATCCCTGTCTTTTCTGCCAGGACTACGCGGCCTGTCTGGCTCTTTTCTAGGACTCCTAGACCTCTCCCTGCGTTTCGATTTTTCACGATGGGTATCGCGATCATCGTGACGCTCCCTTTCTCGTCTCTCCTTGGAGCGAGATCTTCGCCTTTCAGGACTCCTGTCTCGAACCATTGCAAATATGTTGTGCTTCAACTAAAACACCATTACCGAGAACCCAAAGTAATGGAAAAACTAATTGAAAAGGGCAAGGAATAAATTAGGCTATACAAGTGCTACAACAAACACACTCAGTTTTTGACAGTAAACTGACTGACAATGACATCTGTTTTTTTTTCCTTTAATAAATTTAACGGCTTCGGATACTTGTCTATACAGCCGAATCTTTAGTAATATTGTCTTTATTTCTGCATTAAAACGTTGATGTTAGACGTTTTAATGCTTCGATGGAGTTTTTAGAGACAGTCGAAAGATTGAAGGAATGAAGAGAAGTCCCCAAGAAAGAGGTGAACTGTTCGCGTTCCCGCGCAAAATTCACGGTCCACTTTTCTTGGTTACGACCCATAATCCCTCGATCGTGAAATATTCCAGACACAATTGAAATCAATTGTTATCGCGGCGCGCGTGTGCCTCCTGGGGGTTGAGGGATTAAACCATGTTATTTCACCGAACTGTATATTGTTCACTAGCACGACACTTTGTTTCGCAAAATAACACCACTTTTACGACCCAAAAATCACTATAAACAATAAAAATTCGATAAAATAATCGGACTCCAAACGTATCTCACGACCTCCCGCCAAAAAAAACTGACACTGTTTCTGTTTGTTAAATTAACAGGTTTCTGCTTCGAAGTACGTAAACCAGGTTTCAACCTCAAATACTTGCAATACTTTTAAGGTATTTGTACGCGGGGCGCACTCGAACGTTTGCCAAGCCAGCGCGTCTTTGGAGCCCTTCAAACATGAAATAGGAAATAAAATTTTACCGTTGTTAGAATAAGGAACATAATCGTATAATCTAAGTTAAAACTTGCAAACCATAAAAGTTTTTTATTTGCCAAAACTATGGTCATCCGTATGTGTATTACAGTAGAGATTAAATTCAAATAAAATACTTTAAAAGTTTTTTACCCGATAGCCGTCTCGCGTCTCCGGGTTCGTTCGAAAACTTCTAGTATTTGGAGCCCTTTAAATATGAAGTAGGAAATTCAAAATTATTCACATTGGAATAAGGAACATAATCGTATAAACTAAGTTAAAAACTTGCTAACCGAAAAAGTATTTTTTTTTGCCAAACCAATTGTAATCCTTAAGTGGATAAAGGTAGGACTTAATTTTAAGTAAAATACTTTGAAAGTATTTTACTCGGTGGCCGTCTCGCGTCTTCGGACACGCTCGGAAACCATGTCGCGGCGTCTCGTGTACGATCGGTTTGTCGCGCAAGCAGACACATTTATTATGTACCTTATTGTAACATGTTAAGGTCTAATTTTCCTAGGTACTAAGAAAATACTTGCAAGTATTTAGAAACCTGGTTTTTGGCCCTAGTATTTGTTGGCTTGCGTACCAGGGCGCCCTGGTACTGATTTTATCAAGTACGACCATGCCTAGTTTGTTTGTTGATGTTGTTGTTTTCTTCACCCATTCTGGGTAGGCAAAGGGAACTATGTCCATACAGCCAAGTCTTCAGTAGAATTTTTTTATTGATATGAAATGAAATTAAATGAGATGAATTGAAATGAAACCTAACCTAAGTCATTGAAATGTATGGGTGGTTTATACATTTCAATGATTACAGGAGTTTTACGCGAGAACGTGGATCAGTCAAATAGGAGCGCCTTCCCTTGTTTCTTACTTTTATTTGATTTATCCTACTCATTGACACATTTTTTTAACAATGTTACCACTTTATAACAATAAATGCCGCTTAGGATAATTTCACAAAATCACGATAAAAAGTACATCTTTCTCTTTTCGTTTCCAGCGCAAAACTCCATTTGTTTGTTTGTTTGTCTGAAAGCTATAGTTTACGGCTCTGAGCTGCACTGAGGCATTATGAAGCAAGGCACACACACGGTAACCGCTTCCAGATGACATTGCAAGGGCACAAAGCAACAGTATTTGCATCAATCAACTATCACTGGGGCTGAGAAGGAAGAAGGGCTAAGTAAGTTTGAGAGGTTCTACGGGTCAGTCGTCGATCCGATATTCAGGGAATTCCCGCGAGCGGTTGCTAATGATGCGATATCAACTAATTAAGTTAATAAGAGTTATTTGCAACGTGTGAACCACACATTTCAAGGATAAGTAGGATAGGTTATTGTGTGTATCTTGTAAGTTTTTTGAAATTGTATTTGTCATGAATGATCTTAGCCGGTTCTGAAGAGAGAAAAAAGAAAAGAAGTACGTTTGACGTATGACGTTTGTTTGTTGTTGTGGCGTGACATTGACTTGTAAATATAGTTTATTACAGCTCAGTGTGGTGTGAACTGGCGTGTGTCAAAATGAATGGCCCAATTCATGAAGTCACGAAGTCCTAAAAGTCACTTTTGAGATAATGTCATTTTACGGTGTTTAATGCAAGCTGAAATAACATGCGATGATGAAAAAAAATAATAAAAAAGTATGTTTTAGTATGATATACGTAATTTTAGTTAGCAAAAAAAAGAAAACAATAAAGTTAATAGGAACCTCGTAATAAAATATCAAAAACTTTGGACTTATCTCTAATCCTTGGACTTAGTTATTTTTAAGTTATAAATTGTGGACTTAGATATTTTTTATTAGGATATAATTAGGATGATATTTATCATTCTACTTAGTCAGCAGAATCAGGTTCTACTTGAATAAATCCTCATAAAAATATCTCTCTGACTCGGGAACAGATCCTAACAATCGCTTGATATCTTGCAGTTTAGCGGCTTTTATAGTCAAGGGTACATCATAACAGTCATCAGGCATTTCATTAATTCGTCTACTGTAACCCACTTTATATATATATAATGAAAACGGCCTCATATCCTGACCTTTCATAGACATGGAAAACTCTGTCATGCCTATTCTTTTAAATATAACTTTACGGCACTTGGATATGCCAGGCAAGCTCACTTTAATTCGTTGATCATACAAATTTTTGTAGTTCTTTACTTTTAAAACATCTTCAGAGCCATCATCCTTCATCAATCTTTTTTCCAAAAATACTAACTGAAATTTGTTAATATTCCTACTCTTTTTTATAAGCTCAACATAATATTCGGCTGGAAATATCTTTTCTTGTTTCTTTTTCTTTCTTTCTATGAGTGCGAAGTCACGATCGATCGGCATCATCGAATGTCCTGGTACCGGATCAAGATGGCAACTCCACCACGACCTTCCTTTTCTTTACTTAATTGACTTATTAAATTGTAATTTGGAATATGTAAATAACTTTTAGTTTTAAGCCATGTTTCATTTAATAAGCAAATGTCTAAGTCGTTTTCTAATAAGAAGTTAATAAGCAATGGTTTTTTATTTATAGCACCTTCAATATTAAGCTGAGCAATCCTTAAATAACTTTTATCCATTTTAATTATCCTTTAAAACTTTTTACTAAGATTTCTTGTATAACTGCGCTTGTAATAGCCCGGCTCTCATTGCCAATGGCGACTAACGCGCCGATCAATCCATTACGGATGAAGTCATTGGATAGAATTTCGTCAATTAATTTTTCATTTGTTTGTTTTGATCATCTTTATTTACAGAGTTACAATTCAAAGTTGTAGTAGAGGCCGGGTTTGGAATAATAGTTTGTGTAGATACACCTTGTGTCTTTCTTGATGGCAAAGACTTGTTAAACCTAGGGGAGGCTAACGATGGGAAGTCGGTGTAATTTTTTATAATAGAATTGCTCTTAGCAGTAGAGACCACTTTAGCGTATGTCGATTTATTGTTTTTTTCTTCCATTTTTAATTTTTTAACAGGGCAGTCTTTGATATTGCAAGGTCAGCTCCTTGACAATTTATGCATTTAATTACCTTGTTCGATTTACATTCACTAAAGTGGTGCTCTTCTGAGCACATGGAGCATTTTTGCACAGATTTACATACTTTTGCACCATGGTTGAATTTAAAACATTTGAAGCACTGTAACAATGGTGCATTGTATTGATATACTCTAAACCTAAAAAGATCTAAATATGCATAGTCCGGTAATATTGTTGTTAAAAATGTCACGCTCACACTTTGAAACGGTTTAATTTGTCCATTTTCTCGTTTGGTAAATCTACGTACACATAGTATTAGCAATGAGGAGCTTTTTGAAAAGCTCCTCATTGCTAATACTTGTGGGTACGAAGCGGAGAACGCCGATCGTCTCGACTGCTGTTGCTGGGATGTAAGCTTTCAATTGGTGTTTAGATAGAAAGGTTTCGTCCTTTAAAAAGTTGTTGGCATTGCTGGACTGGGAGAAGGTTACGCAGATTTTGTTAGCGTTAATTATTTTTAAATTCGTGATACCTTTCACTTCATTTTTGAATAGATTGGTGGTGACGATTGGGTTATTATTTCCAATCTTTTCATTTTCTTTTAGGCTTTCTACGAATACGCTAAAATCCCCACTCACCGTATTCTCAGAGAACAACCTCTTGTAACCGGGTTTGGTAAAAGGTTTGTAGAAGTCATCTTCTGCCGCTGGACCGCTGAAATTTCTGTTGGGAAATTTCCTTTTTTCCGATCCCCCGGGCGGGCCCTCACCGTCCCCGTCCGGCATAGTTAATGCATGAATTTGTCTCGTTACTATTAATCAAAAAGAAATCTTTAACAACGAAAATAAGATATTTTAGGAAAAATTCTTGAAAATCGCGCCTAGTTGGTTCAAAAGCCCGCCAAAAAGTCCAATGAAAAAACAAATCAGATAGTGTTGCTAGTTCATAACTGTAAAAAATGGACTTAGTGATTTCATGAATTGAGCCATTCAAATGCAAATTGTGTTAAGTTCTGTGGTCAAATGTGTGGAAACTTGGAGAATTGTGTGTGTTTTTGTTTTTTCAGAGCAGTTGTTCAGCGGTAACTCAAATAATCCATAGAAATCCATCCACATCTTAACTCGTTATTTATTATTAAACGATAAAATATTAATCCCTGACGTAGACTATGGAGTTTTCAAAGTTAGAATTTGGCATAACCTCAACTGCCATAATATTGGGTTGTGCGGGTTTAACATATTTATTTTATACAAAAAACAAGCTTCGCGACGCAACAAATGCTTTTAATTATCTAAATATTAAAATTGTTACCAATGAAGGTTTATGCGATGAAATGGTGTTGGAGTTGAAGAGGTATTAAGATAATCTTGTACTCTTAATTTTAATCTTTTTATTTTTATTGTAAGCTTCTACATAATGTTTTAATTATACAGTTATAAATGAGCAATTATTTGCCTTAACCATTTACTGTTTAGTACTCTGACCTATACATTATACAAAGTAAGTCCTCCACCTCAAGAAGTCATGAGCTGACTGTGTATCAGTTAACGGTGTTTATTAATTGGTATCAGCGTGTGATGTGAGTAGAATAAAATTAAATAGCAAGGATAATAATTTATTTAAGGAGATGCCAAACACATCATGCCATAGGGTTTGACTGTGAGTGGGTGACTGACCATGGCAAGAGGAAACCAGTCGCTCTACTACAACTGTCCACTTTTGATGGATTCTGTGTCCTGTTTCGTTTGAATCAAATGTACTCTGTGCCTGAATCGTTGAGAGTAAGTTACTTTTGTAGAATTGGCTGACATAGAAAGTCTGGGTAAATATTTGTTTCCCATATGTGGACCTACATTAGTTAAATTATTTACTTAACAATATCATCAGTGTAATTTTAGGCGCCTCATCTTCAGCTATTTTATGATTTGTTAATTAACAGTACAGCTTTTTTTTAAATTACTATGTTAATCCCTCGATCGTGAGTTATTCCAGACACAATTGAAATCAATTGTTATCGTGGCACCCGAGTGCCTCCTGGGGGTTGAGGGATTAATACTACTCAATATTGGTTACTGCAATTAGTATCTTCAAAACTTACAATTATAATAATTATGTCTTCTTTCAGGAACTACTAGAAGATAGGACAATTTACAAAGTTGGGGTAGCTCCTAATGATGATGGAAGGTATCTGTTCCAAGATTATTCTGTTGCACTGAAAGGCTCACTGGATATTAGACACATTGCCCGTTTGTGTGGACATAAACCAGGTGGGCTTGGAGCTTTATCCCAGTCTTTGCTGGGCGTCGTTCTAGATAAAAGTTGGAGGGTGAGTGACAATAACAATTAAAAAGGTTTTTATTTATAAGAGGTATTTCGTTGGCTAAAGTGTCAAACCTCGTAACTCCTTCAGATCAAATTTTACAGGAGACACACAAACCTTCACCACGAAAACTTTGGATGAAGGTTTGTTTTTGTTTCTATTTAGTATTTTAAATATAATTTTTTAAGGATATAAAAGCTTTGCAATTGTATCTGTTCAGAAATTAGCAACAAAAAAGTACAGAAAATTAATTTGAAATAAAAATGGCGTTATGAGGTCTGACACTTTAGACAATGATTTGTTACTGAGCACTTTTTAAATTAGCATTGTGTCTTCATCATTGCTGCAAAATTGGCTCGGGTCTGGAGACCATGGAGAGCCGTGCACATAAGTCTTAATTTACTTCACATCTTAATTAGGTAGACCCCGATAATGCTATTTTAAAATGGATCTTCTTTCACACACAGTTGACATCGATCTCTCATTATAGCTTTCTATTTCTTGAACAAAAAAACAAAACAAAAATATTTTTAAAATTTTATGTCTACAAAATGTTTACTTCAGGTCCGTTGCAGTGACTGGGAAGCTGACAAACTGTCAGAGAAGCAGGTAAAGTATGCAGCGGCTGATGCTCATGTTTCTATCAAGATGTTTGTTCAGCTAATAAATACACTGAGCTCCAAAAATAGTTGGCTGCTATTCAAGAAGAAAAATGGGGACATTTGGAATAATCTCGACAAACTATGCTGGCAATATTCAGATATCCATTTTAAGTTGAAAGCAAATTCAGTGTGAGTATGTTAGAGATCTAATGGAAATAACAGTTCTTATTTTATTAGTACCATTACTAAGTATTTACTTTGAGATAGTAACCTATTTTTTACCTTTTTTTTTTACTTTTATTATTACCCTCAAGCTATGGTTTAGTAAACTACAATAATCCACTCTTTTGTCCATGTCAGTCACTGTATTTTTGGCATGTTTTAGGGTGGATTCCATTGACTCTGTAAATCCACTCTTGTCTTAAGAACTATATAATCCAGGGTAAAATTCATGTACACACGGCGGCACATCAGACTATACATGTTGACCTTGAGACCGCCTTTATGCCCTACGTAATAAAAGCTGTTATCGCAGTTCAACTGTTTAACTTGATGTGCTGTCGAGTGTACTTTATTCAATTTCATAAATTATTATGTACAGGCAACAGCACATCAATCTACCACAAAACTTCAAATTTTGCTCAATTGATATTGATTTGACTTGTTGGACTTAAAGTTGAAAATCAATTGCCATTTTTATTTTACATCAAAATCAATCACCTTAACAAAATTTTTAGTTTTTATTTTTGACCATTAAACAGATCCAAGCAATCAAAGGTAAAATCAAGAAACAATGGAAACAAAGACAATCAATCTTTTGTTTTGACTAAGCATTACCAACACACAACGCGCACCAAGCCATTATACCATAACTGCTTTTTGGAGGCACCTGATGGGGAACTACTGTGCACTTGTGACAATAGAAAAGCTTTGTGGTAAGTAATTATTTTTGATTTGTACATTGACCTTTCATTCAAGAAAATAATTTCTGATTAAGCATGCTCAACCACAGTTTATAGTGCTTAAAATATAGCTTGATTAGAATGACAGTTCTCACTGAAAGAGATGACGTAACTTTGTACCAGCGTCACACAAGTGAAATACATTTGAACACGAAAAATTTTTGGTTACTGGCATGTTAAGAAAATTGTTTTATACATTGCGATACTTATTAATCAATTTAATTATATAAAATAGATATTTACAACTTGAAAAGACGTCTTTACAAGGTTACGTCATTTTTCATAATCGCTAGTGATAAGGTAAAATCAACGAATTGAAATCGACAGACTAACAGTATTTCAAAATCGAAGTAATGTAACATAAATGTTACAAATGATTTAATAAGCATTGGTTGATGCTTAGAACATCAAATTGCAATTATTAATAGTTGACGAAAAAACTTTAAATTTATTAAATTCTTTATGCGATAATAATTTTCTAATTGATTTTCATGATTGTTACAATTATTCTCATAATATAATGATCACGACACTGACTTATTGTTAAATCTTAATATATCTGATTTTCATTTTATTTTATATCCATACCTGTTTTTTTCGTTTGATCAGTCAAGTCAGTCCCATCACTAGTCAATCTAAATTGTATGGAATATAAAATGCTTAAAAAAAAAAGAATTTTGTGTGTGACACTAATAATGCCTTCTAATTGCCTATAATTCACAATAAATGTTTCTAATGACATCTTCAAAATATCTATGCAATGTAGAAAGTCCGTTGTGATTTAGGACTAAAATAGATTGGCGCAACCAACTACTGCAAGAAAAAGATGAGCCAGCATCCTTTTTTGCCATTCCAGTTACTAGAGTTTTGCCGTTAATGTCATTTTTTTTGATGGGTGAAGAATTTAAGACTTTAGTCCCTCGATCGTGAGTTATTCCAGACACAATTGAAATCAATTGTTATCGCGGCACGCGTGCCTCCTGGGGGTTGAGGGATTAATAATCAAATCTTAAAAATCATTTTTGAACAAATTTAGAACGATAAAATCTTGAAAAACTTTTTAATTATTTCCATAGGTACGTCGAGAAGCAGTTAGCAGACATCGTAAAAGAGGACCCACTGACTGTCCGTCTCAGGTTCGAGCCGGCCGGCCGGAGCGTGGGCGACGTGGGCCGGTACTACCAGCAAACTAAAGAGAACAAGTGTGTTGTTTGCGGGGTCACCAACTCTTACATACGGAAGAATGTTGTGCCTAAAGAGTATAGGAAGTACTTCCCTGGTAAGTCCTACTTGTTCAAACTGCAATTTGCCTTGTGTCACCCTGAATATCGTTAGGGGTCATCCATTAATAACGTCAAATGATTATTGAGATTTTCAGACTTCCCCCCCTGGTCACGTATTTTTACGAAAATTTCCATACTTTTTTTAAAAGTGGCACCCCCCTCTCCCCCCCCCCCCTTATTGTGTGCAGTGTGACGTAATTTGTGGACGGCCCCTTAACAATTTCTTTGGAACACATAACTTGTGAATTCGATTGCTTGTGACCATGAATGCTGTAAAGTGTTCGAAAATACAATAATTATGTAATCCTAATAAAAGTAACTTCAACAGAGATATTTTTTTTATAGATGTAATGAAAGACCACACCTCTCACGATGTATTGCTGCTATGTTTGCCCTGCCACCAGCGAAGCAACATGGGAGATAAGGCTGTTAGGGAAAAGCTAGTAACAATGTGCAATGCACAACTGCACTGTAAAGAATTTTCAAAGTACTCCGAAGATACTTTGTTGAAGTGAGTTTGGTTCGAATAAACTTGTAGTAAAACAGGCGCTTGATTTAACAGTCGTTTTGTACTGAAACGACAAAGGATTAAATGGCATGGCACTACTATCCAGTCACGTAAGGAATATCGTGTTCAGTCCTGTATTAATCTGTCTATCTATCTTTTATATATTAAAAATCAATTGCTGTTCGTTAGTCTCGCTAAAACTCGAGAACGGCTGGGTCGATTTAGCTGATTTTGGTTTTGAAATGTTTGTGGTAGTCCAGGGAAGGTATAAAAGGTGAGAAATATGGAAAAATTGCGAGGAAGATAATAATAAAATGTTAATATCATATTCCCATATAAAATACTCTACATCACATTTTTGAGCCATTCAGTCAGTTTTAATGATGCAAGGATAGGTGATACGAAGTACACCGGGTAATCTAGTAATTTATAAAAATAATAGACATGACTTTATGGAAGTAAGGCTGGTGGAAAATCCTCTATGTAAAATTATTTATAGGGTTATACTACGCGTTCGTTTCGAGTTGGCCGCTACCACCCTCCCCGCCACACCGCACCACGCTCCTTGACAGACCCTATTAGTACCGTTTGCAACAATCGCAACATTTCGGGTAAAGAACTTTAGGTGAGCCACTACGGAATCCCCTCACACCACAAATGATTTCGATTTGATTAGTATACACAGGTCTCTGCACCTCCTCAATGTTGACTGTGCATTTAGAATAAATAAATAATCGATTGTAATTTCTCCATTTTATTTATTTTAATAACTCACATATCGTCTAGGGCGCAGGTACATATTATTTTGTATCTCCATCAAATTAAACCAAGATGTATGGAAATG
This sequence comes from Anania crocealis, assembly GCA_949315895.1. Taxonomy (NCBI): domain Eukaryota; kingdom Metazoa; phylum Arthropoda; class Insecta; order Lepidoptera; family Crambidae; genus Anania; species Anania crocealis. The sequence continues at coordinate 6,019,536 of OX438880.1, forward strand.
ATAAAAAGATATTGCACTAGAAACACGATTATTTCTTTTTGCCAACGATACTGCTATATATGCCTGTGACGTCATTTTGTAACGGTCATCGACGGCCATCTCGAAGCGAACGGGTAGTAGTTAGGATTATTTTACTAATATTATAAACGCCCCGTTGGTCTAGTGGTTTTTAAATACAAGGCTAAGATCTCAGGTTCCTTGGATCGATCCCTAGATTGGGCCACCTGTTTCGAATTTTCGAACATGGCTCATGTTTGTGATCACCAACCCGCATTTGACAACGTGGTCGATATGCCAGAACCGTTCATTGCTGTGGTAACTTGAATTCAATGATTCCTTTGCCCAGCAGTGGGATGATTTTGGGCCTGTACTTTTATTTTTTTTAAGATTATAAATGAAAATTGAAAAGTAACTCGTGTCTGTCCGTTACCCTTGCATTGTGAAATTTGGTACAAAGATAGATTAGAAACCATGAGGTTTATGAACCAACACAGGTTATTTTATATCACACTGCTGGGCACACGTAACCCCCTAGGGCCTACGCGATATAACGAGTAGTTCAAGACGGCCTATGCGATATAACGAGTAGTTCACGACGGCCTACGCGATATAACGAGTAGTTCACGACGTCGGAGCCGCGCACAAAAAGGTACTTTAAGAATTGACGACTTCCGTTGCGGAGTGGCGTACTCACTGGTTACTGCTCCGAGGTTCCGGGTTCGATACCCGGACGGGTCAATGTAGAAAAAAAGGGTTTTTCTAAATTTTCTCAGGTCTGCGTGTTTGTGGTACCTTCCTTGGTTTCCAAAACGAGTGCTCTAAATAGTTATTCAAATTGGGATCAGAACAGTATGTGATGTTGTCCACATTTAAAAACTGTGTTTTCAGAAAAGTACGGTCAGCCGCCCGCGCGCTTCTATGTCAGTTTAAGAATCAAAACTCCCTGCCTGAAGAGAGACGGAAACATCTGGAAGGTATCGTACTCGAGTATTATCCTGAACACGAAGAGGTCACTGAAGAGCTGCTAGTGGAGGCGTGTGGGTTGCAAGTTGTGTAAGTGCTGGAAATTTAGAGCCCATTAGAGTTACAGAACTATCGATATCTGACCTAGAAAACTAGTTACAGAGGCCTTACTCCGCAACGCAATGAATCCATCTGTCCCTATCACTCATACCGATGTCTTAAAGTATCTGAAAGAGACAGATATATCCGTAAACACGAGCTTCTTGTTGCAAATTAAGGCATCTGAATCGATAGTGCTATCGATAGTATCGATATTATGGAATCATTTAATACTATCGATAGTATTAGTAAATTTGTAATATCAATATTATTGATAGTATTGTTCAATCGCTAATATCGATACTACACCGCTGGACATAAGGCGGCGAACTCTTCCCATGCATTTTTCTTTGTGCTTCTGTTGCTATATTCTTTAGTCGAAAAGTCTCATAAAATCAGTTTTATTTCTGCAAATAGTGCCCTGGAGGCGCTTTTACACGTCCCAATATTTAACCTACCACTGCTTCGGGACAAATGTGGGCTAGTGCCGAGAAGAAGCAGCGCAAGAAACTCGGTCACTATTGTCAGCCTCTTTTTAAATAAACATGTTTACATAAGATATATGCCAGTGCGAGCTGGTACAATTTAAAGCCAAACGTTCCTATCATTTATACTATAATCATTAATAGTATAATAGCCCTTTTTCATCAAAACAACTTTGATATATAATTTGAGTTTATATACAGGGAGGTCAGCAATTGACAGTGGTAATTTGTTGAAAATACGAATACAATTTCCCATGAACGAATTACCCACTTTTCGCAGTCTGAATCCTGGAACGGCATATGTCTGGACGTTTACGTATTTCTTCTATAAACAATTCGTGATCGAAGTCTAGTGCCGTTATATCGCACATATATTTACGTGTAATCTAAGGAACGCTGTGCAGAAAACTACAAAACGGTGTCAGAATGAGGGTAGATTGCTACTAACAAATAATTGTGCGAAGTCTGCAGGTACTCGCCGCCAGTACGCGGCGATTCGCTGCGAGCACACGGCGTTATCGCGGCGGATAATAACTCTCGGCGATATCGTTGCGTGCACGCCGCGAGCCGCCGTGTGCTCGCTGCGATCTCGCTCCGCCGAGGAATCGCCGTATAAATCGCTCGTGTGAAAGGGCTCTTAGAGAAGCCTAAAGATTTCTGCAACGATCGCTCCCGCGCTACTCGTATTTAGCAGCGTCCCACGACCTTCACGAGATCTTCATTGGCTCATAACTTCGTTTAACTACAGGGTGACACCGAAAACAATCGACAAACTTTAAGGGTAGGTTGTATTACGGATATATATGCATTCTGTGAAATCAAATGAAAAATCGTAAGTGTTGAACTGTCATCGTGTTTTCGCACTAGGCCAGACTTAAAGTTCATAAATAAGCATAATACAAATTAAAAACAACCAAATTCAAGCTTACAAAGTAACACTCATAAAATATTACATTAAACGTGCTAAGCACTTTTGTTCACAAGAGTCGCATTGCAATAAATGGCATGTTTATAATAACAATATCTCTATGAAGCGCGTCGCCAAACGTGTAGGTACGGATAGTGCTAAGAAAATATAATCTTTATCTCAATCGCATAAAGCGTACGATGCGCAAGATTCGCCCCACCCACACGCTAGCTCTTTGATTGAACCCGCCGCGCTGCCGCGCGCCCCGGGCGGACCCCGTAAACAGAAAAAATCCGTTCAGTTACCGCGCGACCGTGACCTAATTAGGCGAATTTGCGATAAGTTTCTTAAGATCGCAGTGACATTCGTTGGATTGCAGTGAAGTGATAGTGCATGGTTCGTGATTATGTCGTACTCTAACCGCGAGCTTTTTTTTATGGTTAGTGTGTACTCGCAGACAAATAACCTCCGAGAAACGCAGAGACGTTTTCGTCAGATGTATCCAGCCACTCAACTCCCATCCCTGGAACGAATATTAAGTGCTACGCAGAACTTACTGGATTTTGGCCAATTTAACGTACCTGCGCATGCACAGGCTAGGGGTAGAGGGCCAGTTTACCCACAGCACCTTTATCGACAGATACGGCTTTTTTTTTCGGACGAATCCACAAGCCAGCACAAGGCAAGCTGCCCGGCGATTCCGTGTTAGCCAGCACTATGTCTGGAAATTACTGAATGCATCTGCACAGGCTAGGGGTAGAGGGCCAGTTTACCCACAGCACCTTTATCGACAGATACGGCTTTTTTTTCGGACGAATCCACAAGCCAGCACAAGGCAAGCTGCCCGGCGATTCCGTGTTAGCCAGCACTATGTCTGGAAATTACTGAATGCATCTGGCCAGTACCCGTACCATTTCCAGCCTGTGCAGGAGCTGGTTCTCGCTGACTTATCTCGCTGATTTTTATTTGTGGGGTGAAATTAAAACCATGGTGTACGCAAATAAATGTGCCACAGTGGTTCAGCTCAGGGAAAGGATTGTTAGTGCATTTGACGTTGTAAAATCTCGAAGGGAAGTTTTACAATCCTTAAAAGACAACCATCGGCGTCGTGCTCGGTTGTGCATTTAAAGCTAAGGTGGTCACTTTGAACAATTATTAAAATACACGTAGCTCTGGTAAGTTAATTTTGATAGATGTTTTTGTTTTTCTTTTCATAATACACGTTGTAAAAAAGCCCGCGTAGGTAATAAGAATACCTACGGGGCGTAATTCTGTAGGTACGCATCGTCTCTGGGCCGCAACTCGCGGCTTTCCGTCTGTACAGTTGCGTACAAAACGTGTTGGCCAAAATGTATAATAGCATATTTTTTTTGTTTTAATGTACTGCTCCGTTCACACTAATATTTTTATTTCTTTATCAGTACTATTGATGAAACATCCTCTTAAGTTTTGTCGACTGATTTCAAATTCACCCTGTATTAACATTTACAGCCAGTGCAGTCACATCGATGTTTCGTTTGTAAAATTGGGGTAGTGAAGAAAACAGATCTTACACGAACAGTAGTTTATTTTTTACAAATATTTAACAACACACACACTATATTACACTTGTTACTAGACAGTCCGAGCCATCATGCCATCGCGTAAGTCATATCGCTCACACTTTCTAGGTCGCACTTAGGGATACAAAGTTTTTAAAAATATCGATATATCGATATCGATATATATCGAATCAAGTCGATATTTATATATCGATATATCGGTCTAGTACTCCCATATATCGATATTTTATTGATATTTCTTCTTTTTTAAAGGCTTATTAAAATTAATGTAGTTTTATAGCCTCTCTACAAAATGGGCTGTGATGGTGACCATTCGCTGTACATTACTGTGGTTTACTATAGTTTTAGAAATAAATTCGACCTTAGTTAAGTCAACTGTTCACTCGACAGTGTACAGCGAAAGGTCATCATCAGCATGGCATGAGGATGGCCCATTCGTGTAGAGGACAGGAATACTTCAAGTAGGTACCTTTCAGACAATTCAAGTACTGATTTACATACTACTACTTGACTGTTTTTTTTTTACCATGATGCTAATACAAAGTTCGTCACGATAAATATTAATATATTTAGGTCGATACATCGATATTTATCGGTTTTCGATATATCGTTGCATCCCTAGTCGCACTTCCAAATAGGTCGTCAATCTACACAGATTATTGAGAATAACTCCCTTAAAATCCATTTAACATTTAAACTAGTCTACGAAACATTGGTATTAAAACTAGGTGATTCCTATCAATGTCTTGAGACGCCATTTTAAAGAGTTTTACTTTACAGAGTCGAAAACGCAGAATACGAAGCCCACGGACAGAAGGTCGTTGAACATTTCGTGGCCAACGAAGGTTTGTTGCGGTTAGAAGAATTATGGCGCGAACACTTCCTAACCTCCATGCGGCCAAAATACATGCCCGATCTGTGGTCCGTCAAACACAACGAAGAGAGGTAACTATCTGTCATTTCTCTCTAACATTCTTACAAAAAAAATACATGAAGCACAGAACACACATTCTACTAACGTAAATTATCAAAATGTAAACGCAACAATTGACGAAACGCAACTGCAATGGTGTAATAAAGGGCTTAACGAAGCCGAATACCACGTATTCTACCCATTTGTACAATCGTTTTTTTTCCGAGACACCATACCTGGGACTGAGATATTGAGATATTGTATGTCAAAGTGAAATTTTGTTATTCTAAATTTTTTCATAATAATCTTCTGCTTGTTGTTACTAAACTTTTTTCTTTAGAAACATGATGAAATTTTTTAGAAATTTTTCATAAAAAACGCTTTAAAGAGAGCAACCCACAATGAACCGCGCGCACGCACATATAATTGTATGAAGTTGAGTCACAATCCTCGTGCCGCTAAAGCGCTTCGTGCGCGCTATACATTGCGGGCAATAAATACTTGATTTATTCTAATGCCTAAAAAAAAGTCTTTTTCCAGCGATTATTGTTGTTACATATGGTTTGGTTTGATGAACTGAATGCGTAGTTTAAGAGGAAACACTAAGGGCGAGGGAATTGAAACATAGGTATTTGTAAAATCTATTTCTGTCGCGCAGTCCCGAACGCATCCCCGCAGAGCGCGATAGAGACAACTGCATCTTGGACCGAAAATACCTACTAGAAGCACATAAAATTAACGTTTTGTAGTCCCCCGATTCCTTTTCCAAAACTAGATCGATTTAAATACTTTTGTCATTAAAAATTAAAGAAAGGCTTTGGCCGTGTTCGTATGTTTTGCTTTTTTTTTTAAATTAAGCCAAAGGAAAACCCCATTTTTGGGACCGACGTTACAACAATTAAAATTATGCCAAAAAATCCCTTTTATTTTACTTGCCTATTTCTCAAAAAAAGAGTTTAATTGGCAATGGACAAGTGGAGAAAATGGATAAAATACATATTGTTTTTCTAATACTTAAACAGTCTCGTAAACCGTTTTACACACATTTAATTAAAACGTGACTATCTCCGTAAACGCTCTGACACTTCATAGAGCGGGGCTTTTAACGTTTTAATCGATTTGGAATAAATCGATTCGTAGTAATACTTCTTTACAATTGCATTTTTTAAGGAATAAGCTAAATAATTCGTTTTTAAAATATAAAAACTTAGAAAATGTAATTAACATTTTTCCCACGAGTTTTGCAGTTCAATAAGTAATCATTGATAAAACAATTGAACATGTTAAATAGTTCAATTCCTGATGTAACAGGCTGCACTATTATTAAGAATGTCATTGGTCATTCACTCCAATTTACTCACATTTCGTTTCGTACATAGACTACATTTTAACATGTTTAGTACTCCTGCGCAAGTTAATGTGGTTTGCATTTTTGTCACTGCCCTGCTGAAGTGCTCTGTTGACTACCTCTATTGCCTATAGATAGAAAGGAACCTAGATCTTATCCAGGTAAAGTACCAAAATGGTATTTTTTTGTAAAATAATCCATGATATAGATTATAAAATAAAATAAGTTCATTGGTTGATTTAAGTTACTTTCCCATTGTAGAAAGTTGTGAAAATATGGCTTATGAATCTTTTCAATATGCTTTAATTTATGGCCAATTCCCAGCTTTGTAACGTCAGGCCCAAGATTGTATGGGAAACGGGTTTGTCCTTTGTTTTCTGGATGTTTGAACACAGCGGAAAATCTGTCGAATTTTTTAGATTTTTGAAGGCTCATATCTCTTTTATTAATTAATTTATGAAAAAAAGGAAAACATAGAAACATGCCAATAGTGGCTATAGATTTTTGTAATAAAAATTATTGCTCTACTGGCATTATCCAGGGAGGAAACAGGGGACTACGTTTGTATTAAGAAAACGGCCCTTTTGTTTCCTCTTAAGGCTTCGTTAAGCTTTTTGTTACACACTGTATTAATTTTTAGCTAAAAATAAGTCTGTTTTTCATAGATTACGCGTGCGCCTCAATGAGGGGCGACTATCCCAAGAAGACATGAAAATGATCGGAATCACGTCGTTGCTGTGTATATAAATTGATGAAGATATGTATTTACAATACACGCAGAAGTAAAAAAAAAATGCTTGAAAGATTTAAGTTCCTTATTGTAAATAACTCGAATGAAATTATTTTATTTTTTTAATATTAATACACTCTTATATTGTTGATCGAAGATTCATAGGAAGAGTAAACCTGCTTACAAAATTATACTGTGCATTTGTTTTTTGGCCTCTTGAAAAATGAATGATGAAACCACAGAACATAAAAAACGATAGAAGTAGTAAGTAGGCGGGCCCCGCGTACCACACATCGGCTACGCATGGCGCATATCATGTTTCCGCCCCTTTTTACGCGCTTCAGACGATAACAGTTGCTAGAACGTATTGACGTTGTGCTATTCTGACAAAAATCTTTAAATATGCCGACCTGCACAGTATTAGAGTGCAAAAACACTAGCATTAAAAAGAATTTATCCAAAGGAGGCGTGACATACCATCGTTAAGTAATATTATATCGTTATTTTAATAGAAATTATAAATTTATAATTTGCGGATTTTCACAATCCTTAAAAAGTACAACCTAAAACCATTCCACTACCCATAGAGATAAGGTCGAAACTATATTTTGGTAATTACTTATTTTTGTAATGTTTCGAAACACTTCTCATTTAGGGATGTGGTAAAATATCGATAAGTTAGGTATCGATACTTATAATTATGTATGACACATTAAAAAAGTACAGCTTATAAAAAAGATTTATAAATTGCTTGATTTATTTGTTATTTATAAATGTAAATAAAAAAAAATAGTAATCTTTGAAAGTAATAAGTTACAAAAGGTCATTAAATATACAGGGTCTTTGGTAGTACATTGTGTACCAAATTAAAATGGCTTGCAGCGAGTCTTTTGCTATCGTTTCCTGCCTTATTTTTTTTATCTTATTTTGTAGTCGTTTGTTTTATAAGTAATAACTTGTTTAAATAAATCAATACACGTATTTAATTAATTCAATCCAAACATAAAAGGAAAATGGATTGAAGCAACCGGTAGGCCAAATTGGTATCCCGGAAAAACATGCACCATTTGCTCTAAACATTTCTGGGAAAATGATTTGGAAACAAAGAAAGTCTTTTTTTCATATAGGCTAGATTGAAGAAGTCATTAATAATTTATAATTTTTTGGAAAAGATGCTAAGCTGTAATAATTAAGAAGATGAGAGAGACAATGTTAAACATAACGCTGTCTCTCTTACTACCCGTTCGCTTCGAGATGGCCGTCGATGACCGTTACAAAATGACGTCACAGTACCGTTGACAAAATGAAATAATCGTGTTTTTATTGCAATATCTTTTTATCATTTCTATACATCTTTGTTTGATTTGATGGAGATACAAAATAATATGTACCTGCGCCCTAGACGATATGTGAGTTATTAAAATAAATAAAATTAAGAAATTTCAATTGATTATTTATTTATTCTTAATGCACAGTAAACCTTGAGGAGGTGCAGAGACCTGTGTATACTAATTAAATCGAAATCATTTGTGGTGTGAGGGGATTCCATAGTGGCTCACCTAAAGTTCTTTACCCGAAATGTTGCGATTGTTGCAATTTGCAAACGGTACTAATAGGGTCTGTCAAGGAGCGTGGTGCGGTGTTGCGGGGAGGGTGGTAGCGGCCAACTCGAAACGAACGCGTAGTATGTTGTTATAACAAAAATATCGTCATTTACAAGTGTCGATAATTTTGTTATGATTATCGTAACTATCCCACCCCTATTTATCAAAGGTAGCATCTATCGTCGCGTAGCGGAACTATTTGATAGTGAATAAGAGGCAGTTAAAGTTAACCAATCGCTACAAGACATTCTCGGTGTGCGTGATAATGTGATTTAATCACAAATGTGTTAGTTTGGTTACACTGGTTTTCATACAAATAGGAGTGGATGCTACTTCTACTCGTTTTTTATGTTCTGTGGATGAAACTCCCATAGACGATGTGTTAAATGTGCATGGTCAAAGACTTTCAAAGTACAATTTAATGTGAATATTATTAATTTTTTAAAGAAAATAAGGGTTTATTAATTTTACCAATATCTATTCATTTTTAACGAATGATAATGTTTCATGAATGACAAAAAGAAGAAAAGTAAACCTTGGTATATAACGCGCGGAAAACTCTCGAAAATTTGCTTGTGAGGCGGCCACCGAGTGGCGCGAATGCGCAAGACAAATTATTGCGAGTTCTTCTTCTCAAGTATACAGGGTGTAGTTTTCAATACGGGCGGTATTTTCAGAGGTGATTATGTACCTTGTACTGATCATGAATCAATAAAAAAATGAGTTCTTTTTTTTTAAATTATTAAATAATCATGGTTTTCAAAGTAGACCCTTCGATTTGCGTAGTAGGACCCGGTCACTAACATTAACGCCGCTTGCGCGGCGCCGAGCGTGCGAACAAACGATACCTTCAAAGTACAAAGGTACCGCAATCTTTGTGTTTAGCGCGTACGCGCCGACCAGTAGCCGCGCCGAAAGAAGCCGGCCCGCCCTAGTTACTTTCATTCACGCGGTCAGTTGTGACGAAATCATCGCGTAAGCAACTTGTCCGGAGTTGTCCGTGTTTTTGCGAAAATGACGCAATATTATTCCAACGTTAAGCTAGTTGAAATGATAATTTGAGTGAAGCTATTTAGGATGTTTAGTGAGTCATTCCCAAACCGTCCACGACCCTCGAGAACAGTCATGCTCCTGGCAACGCAGAGACTTTGTGATCATGAATAGTTCCATGAACGCTCAAAGTCAGGAAGGCCGTATCGGTCTTCTTGATGTAAGCAAGAAGATATCTTGGACTACTTTGAGAGGAAACCGAGAGCGAGCACCAGAGACGCCGGCTTTTAGTGTCAGTTTGTGGGCTGGGATAGTAGGGGATCAGCTGTTAGGACCTTACTTCATCGAAGGCCGCCTCACCAATGCTACATACTACCTAGGAACTGTTTGAAAACGTCGTAAAGACGAGATGTTGGAAGACATGCCTTTGTATTTCCATTCCAACTTAATTTACCAGCACGATGGAGCACCGCCTCATTATGGTTTTAAATTGCTAGACTATTTAAATCGTGAATTTGGTAATCAGTGGATCGGGCGTGGTGGACCGGTGCATTGGCCACCACGGTCCCCAGACTTAACGCCCTCGGACTTTTATTTGTGAGGTGATCTAAAACCATTAGTGTACACTGAAGAATCGACAAGTGTTGACGACTTAAAACAAACAATAGTGAGTGCATTCTACACAGTGAAACAAAATCGTGTTGTGTTGAACAGTTTGAAAAGGAACACCAGACGCCGTGCTAGACTATGTATTGCTCAGTCTGGTGGCCACTATAAAGATTAATTAAGGTTAGTGAAAATAAAAGTGTACAACATCTAGGTACCTATTAAGATAAATAGTTGAAAATGAATAAGTTACAACTACAAAATTTTTTTGATGTTAGTGCAAATAAGAGTGTCCAAAAACCTAGGTATTATGATAGGTACATCATTGTCAATAGGTTGATTTCAAAATTTTAACTACGTCGAAAATACTGCACACTCACGTCATTTAATAATCTAGTATTTTTAATTTTTAAAAAGGCTTAGGCTAAATCAACATGAAAGCTCAGGGTTCGATTTCCTGCACGACGACTTTCGCACATCAAACAATTGAAACTAATATTAATTTTAAAAATTTTTAAGATCCAAATAGATTCAGGTTCGATTCCCGACTGAAGGCTCAAATCGTGATCGACCAGATGACCTGGGCCCTTACTCTTGAATTTGATTTAAGTTCGATCTCGATTCGACCTAGACAAAATCTGAACAAACTCAATCGAATCGAAATCAAAATCAAGCCGATATCAATCTAAAATGGCGATCCGTGAAACATTTTCGGTTGATAACAAAATCACCATCGACACAAATGTTTAGGTTCACTTTTTAGAGTACCAAATCACTGATTCTCGACGTCTATTCGATTTTGATCGTAACTCGAACTTGTCAAGAGTAAGCCTGCTGGTCATTAAGCAATAAAAACACTTAATTTTTAGGTTGACCTAGATTAAGATACCCAGATAGGTACCTAGTGTAAGTTTGAGGTTCGTATTTCGGTTCCCGATTGATCGCCCTTTCTTTGGTACTTAGGTATGTTTGTCAGTCCTTAGCCCGATTGAAGTAGGAAAGGAAATTTGTAATTAACTAAACCAAGCACGAGAAATCGGTTCCTTTACAAATAGCTATTTACACATTCGGGAATAAGGCAGACGGCAGATAAAGAGAGTTAAGCAAGCAATGACGACAAGTTAGTAGATAGGTACCTACCTACCTGTCTACGCGATTCGCGCCGTGCTTTGCGTACAGTGCAATTTGAATATTGTGACAAATAAACTACCAGTTCAAACTCCTATTTATTGATTTTTTCTTCTCAACTCTCCAAACGTATATCGATAATATTATATCCTTTACTAAGTTAGCACACGGTATTTTAGGACGTCTTTTTGTAACTTTTCCGAAAAAGATGCCGTGGAAAGGGATCTTCTTATTTCAAGACATTCTCCATTCGCTCTTTGTAAAATGGTTTTTCTTTCAATCATGGCTCGCTCTTCGTCGCTTTTTTGCAATTTTTTTACGTAATCTATTGTCAGGAGTACACCTCTCTATCTGCAAATGCATAAACTAGTGTAAAAATTCATACTAATACTAATATTACAAACGCGAAAGTATCTCTGTTACTTATTACGGTCAAACGATTGATTTGAAAATTTGCAGTAACAATACAAAGTTTTATTTGCTAAGCTACCCTATTGGGCTCATCAACATACAGTACTTTTTTCATAATGATTTAGTTTAGTGACAGAATATTAAATAAGTAACTACCTGTATACTAAAATTGACTTCTTCTTGTTCATGCTTAGGTGAATCTGTAGTTTCATCAATATCAACCAAACTGGGATCTTTATTTGGTGCTCTTGTTTCCGATCTAAAAATATAACATTTTAGTTAGTCTCATATACCTACCTAGAATTTTATGATCACTATCAAAGTTCACTAATTTTCAATCTAAAATTTATTTTGTTGCCTAAAGTAATCCCAGCACCTTATTAGGAATTTTGTTGATATACCTAATAAGGTGCTGGTATAACATTTTCATTAAAATCAGTCAAGCGTAGATATGCTTGGGATGATATGGGTTAATAACATAGTTGTGACATTTCAAATTATTATGTTACTTTTATGGTTCATCTATAAAAACAACTGTTTAACGCTTCGAACCCCAATCGACAACCGGTTGTCGCGATAACAATTGATTTTAATTGTGTCTGGAATAACTCACGATCGAGGGATTAAAAAAGTAGCAATAAAATTATGCAATGGCACCTCTATTATTATTATAGCTCAATGGTTCAAAACACCTATTCCACTTTAGGTTTTTCAAATGTGTACTTTTGTTACAAAAACATATTTTTTACTTTGTCTTGTTATGTATAAGTTGTATATTACAATAGTATTAGGTAGATACATAAATATCAAAGCAAAACAAAACGTAATTTATTTTTATAACAAAATCATCATGACGTAAAACTCTTACTCATGAGAAGGAGTACCGCAATTTTCATTTCTTGATAGTATTATTTCATCATGCTCGCTATCAATAATACGCCGGTGTCTTTTTCTGGAAAATTAAACAAAATAAGCCAAATTTTTAAGTACAGTTTTAAATACAATAAAATTCATATTGTAATTTGAACTTACGCATTAAAAAAACTTTCAACATTTTCGACCTTCCTTGTAAAATTTTTTTTTTTTTTTTTTATAATATATTAATGAACATTACATTAAAAAACTAAAAAATAGTTCTGCGAAGAGATTTGAACACGAGCTGATTACAGCTGTTGAGCGCGTCGATTAAACAAACAGATTAGTGAGATACTTCTTTAGAAATTGGATTCGTAAATGTGAAATTCTAATTATGCGTATGCGTTTGAAAAATAAGTGATTAGGATTATTAAATAATATAATACCTACATACTCTTACCTTATTGTATCATTCATATGTGCGGCGCTCGCTCTATAGGAACATGTTTTTCTTCTCTTGACGAGTTTGTGTTTATTTCCCATTTTTACTAGTTAAGTAGGTATTTATTTACAAAAAATATGTACAGTTGTTGTTGTTGTTTTCTTCACCCATTCTGGGTAGGCAAAGGGAACTATGCCCATACAGCCAATTCTTTAGTAATATTTTCTTTATTTTTGCATTAAAACGTTGATGTTAGACGTTTTAATGCTTCGATGGAGTTTTTGGAGACAGTCGAAAGATTGAAGGAATGTAGAGAAGTCCCCAAGAAAGAGGTGAACTGTTCGCGATCCCGCGCAAAATTCACGGCCCACTTTTCTTGGTTACGACCCATACACCATGTTATTTCACCGAACTGTATATTGTTCACTCGCACGACACTTTGTTTCGCAAAATAACACCACTTTTACGACCCAAAAATCACTATAAACAATAAAAATTCGATAAAATAAACGGACTCCAAACGTATCTCACGAACTCCCGCCAAAAACCCAAAATATGTACAGATGACGATTGATGATTGTGTTGTTGTTGTTTTGTTCACCCATTCTGGGTAGGCAAAGGGAACTATGCCCATACAGTCAAGTCTTCAGTAGAATTATTTTATTGATATGAAATGAAAATGAAATTTAATGAGATGAAATGAAATGAAACCTAACCGAAGTCATTGAAATGTATGGGTGGTTTATGCATTTCAATGATTACTGGAATTTTACGCGAGAACGTGGATCAGAGTCAAATAGGAGCGCCTTACCTTGTTTCTCACTTTTATTTGATTTATCCTACTCACTGACACATTATTATAACAATGCCACCACATTGTGGCAGTAAATGCCGCTTAGGATAATTTCACAAAATAACGAAACAAAGTCCATCTTTCTCTTCTCGTTTTCCGCGCTGAACTCCCTTATTTTTTTTATTTTAGCGATATGTATCAGAGATGCCAGCCTATAAACCGCGGTGGTACAGTAAAGTCCTTTCAATTTATACAAAATTTGACCGCTTAATACATAAACATCTTAAAAATAGATTTTAGACAATTGAAATCAATTGTTATCGTGGCACCCGAGTGCCTCCTGGGGGTTGAGGGAATAATTCTATATAAGTAACATAACTTCATGTACTTAAATACCTACTGTTTCATTTTATTTATTACTCTATACTACTTTTTAAGTTGTTTTTGCAATTTATGAAATACTAAGTATAACATGTAAAAAGGCGCTGCGCAATCGTATACAGGGTATTATATATATACAGGGTACATAATTCATACTTATTCAAATTACACTTCTTATTTTGTTTTTGATCAGTGACAAGCCTTTCACGAAAAGATAAACAATGAATCATTTGCTAGGCCTTTTTTGTTGATAAGGGAAATTTAATAGGTACACGAAAAATTTTAATTCGGCATTGAGTATTTCGGGTTTTGGCCTGTTTCCCTTTAGTAATCATTATATTTCTACAAATGCGTCCACCGCAAAAATGTTTTTTTCTTAAATAAGAAAGAAGTCGCAAACCTCATCCTTTGAGTTTAATACTCAAAGACCTCATCCCTAATAATTCATCCGAGAATGTTAAAGAACACATACACAACATACTATTAATTGAAATGAAAGATAAGTTTATGGATTTAGAACGCGTTTATTTTTGATTTAACCCGAGATGTTTCGAACCCTTTACAGCGTTTATGGTCACGGGTAGACTAAGGTGTTATTCGTCTTTAAGATGGTGATTTGAAAAAATGTTTAACTACCGCCTCTAACGCGCTAAACGCGTTCTAAATCCGTAAACTTATCTTTTATTTCAACGTATAGTGTTCGCATAAATTAAAGAAAACTACACTATTAATTATTGTTATGTGACTTTTACGAAGTTTGCCTGCTGGTTAGGCTTACCGTGTGTCACCACTGTTATTACACCCATCATCGGGTGCAGAGCTGCGGCCTTTATTGATAATGTATGTATGTAAATGATCATTGATTGTGTTATAAGGGTGGCATTCTTATAATATTGTGTCGGTGAGTAGGATACATCAAATAAACTAGCTTAGATCCTGTGATCATTGAAATGTAAACAACACCCATTTATTTCAATGAGTTAGGTTAGTTTAGGGTTAGGATAGATTAATTATGTGCGAGTTTGTATTTATGATATTTTAAATGTCTAATTAAAATTTGTAGAATTCCCACTAAAGGCATGGCAGTATAGTTTCAGACCCTAGCTGGTTCCGAAAGAAACAAAATAACTGAAATAACAAAAAAAAGTTGTCAGATCAGGAGCTGTCAGGAGTTTTTGGCGGGAGTTCGTGAGATACGTTTGGAGTCCGTTTATTTTATCGAATTCTTATTGTTTATAGTGATTTTTGGGTCGTAAAAGTAGTGTTATTTTGCGAAACAAAGTGTCGTGCGAGTGAACAATATACAGTTCGGTGAAATAACATGGTGTATTGGTCGTAACCAAGAAAAGTGGGTCGTGAATTTTGCGCGGGATCGCGAACAGTTCACCTCTTTCTTGGGGACTTCTCTACATTCCTTCAATCTTTCGACTGTCTCCAAAAACTCCATCGAAGCATTAAAACGTCTAACATCAACGTTTTAATGCAAAGATAAAGAAAATATTACTAAAGAATTGGCTGTATGGGCATAGTTCCCTTTGCCTACCCAGAATGGGTGAAGAAAACAACAACAACAATCAGGAGCTGTCACATTTGAAAATTCAAAATATTGTCAAGTCAACGGTGTTATCGTTATTACAATAATT
Source organism: Anania crocealis (assembly GCA_949315895.1). NCBI lineage: Eukaryota > Metazoa > Arthropoda > Insecta > Lepidoptera > Crambidae > Anania > Anania crocealis. Next base: position 6,035,396 of record OX438880.1, read on the forward strand.
TATTAATTAATTTTCTACTTCGCTTATTAGTCCTTAATAAAGCCAATTACTCTCTAGAATGACGAATACCAAACAATTAAAAATTACAAATCTGTTCCGCAAGGGAGGTAATTTATAATGATTGTAAACTTATTTTCACGCACATCCACATCCCAGTCCCTGTTATAACTTTGTTTGTTCATAAATTTTCTCTTCAGCCGCAACAAAGCTTCCTGAAGATTGTGATGAAGTACAGGAAGAGATACAGCTATTAGAAGAAAAATTAAAACAAAAGCAAGATGAGCTTTTTCAGCTTCAAAGAAACAGTTACAGGCACAAAGTTTCACCGCCAAAGAAAAAGACTGATACGTTTATTAGGCCGCAAGTAAGTGTTCCATGACTGTTGGAGATATACCTATATTGAACTTCATAGGCTGAAATAAATTTGCTCCATAACTATTTTTCAATTTTACAACCTCGTTTTTAGGGTTCCCTACCCAAAGGGTAAAAACGGGACCATATTACTAAGACTTCGATGTCTGTCCGTCGCTCTGTCACCAGGCTATCTCAAGAGCCGCGATAGCTAGACAGTTGAAATTTTCACAAAATATGTATTTCTGTTACCGCAATAAATAACAGCAAATACTAAAAACAAAATAAAATAAATATTTAAAGGGGGGCTCCCATACACAACAAACACGATTTTTTTGCCCTATTTTGCTTGATATTAATAATGGCAACAAGTAGGCACTTGAAATATTCAAAGAACACTCAGTTGTATCTTAACTTTAATAATAAACAATAAAATTAAAATATATTTTTTATTTAAGGCAGGTTCCCATTCAATAAACGCCATTTTTTGCCTATATTTGCTTGATATCAATAAATGGTAACAGGTAGGCACTACATTAACTAAATTAATGTAGGTACCTATTGTTGTTTACCTAGTCAATGGTACGGAACCCTTCGTGCGCAAGTCCGACTCGGACTTGGCCGATTATTTTTTTTTCTATAGTTATCTAATGAATTGACTTATAATAAAAAAAAAACACATTACCAACTGGTATAAAAAATTCATTGCTAAGATTATAATTAGGTGAAACAATTTTTGCCTAAACTTTAGTTAGTTTTTAGAACAGCCAACTTTTATAAAACCTCTATGTTTTATTTCTAGAAAATTGTTCTGAACAATTCGGTAGAAAACTTGAGAAGAAGCCTGGAGCTTATCTCGATGCTGTCTGGAACGGAGGTGCAATCGTATGTTGCTGGTGACCACTGCTGTATCGTCTTTCATTTACAGCATGATGCACAGTTTGTGATCAAGCATGGACTGAGGATTGATATGAAGTCTGGTAAATGGTTACAGTTTATGTATGTAGCAGTATAATTATGATTTACCCCTTGATTGGATGTTATTCAAGACACAAGTAAAAGCAATTGTTATCGTGACCGCCGGCGGTCTTATGATCCTGTAGGAGTTAAATCAAATCAAATCAAATCAAATAATTTTATTTGCAGAATGCAGAATGAATGTTACAACATTACAGGTGTTCAGTGTTAAGGTCAGTTTCAAATACATTCTACCGGGTATTGTACCGGTGTGCAAATGTTTATATGTCAAATATTAGTTAGGATAATACATTAAAATTTATTAATCTGAGTACAAATGTCAATGTCAACAATTAATTATCAAGCATAAAAATATAAAATAATGATCAAAATTTAAAATACACACATGCTAGAATTAAATAAAATTAGATGAGCACATATAATTACGTCATTTATCATTTAAATATTGAGTTACACTATAATAAGATTTGTCAAGAAGCCATCTATTTAATACATTTTTATATATGTTGAGAGGCAAGTCTTTAATGTGATTGGGTAGCTTATTATATATTTTAATCGCCATTAAAGGAGCACTATTAGAATAAAATTTTGAGTTACATTTTGGATAAAACATTCTATTCTTATGACGAGTGTGCCTCTTAATAGATTCAGCATGAGTCTGTCAGCAAGCCGGATGTCGTTTCACAAATATACATATTTCTCTAATATATAACGATGGTAGTGGGAGTACACGTATTTTTTGAAACAAGGACGTACAACTCTCAAGAATCCACGCACCACAAACTGCTCGCACACATTTCTTTTGTAATATAAAAGCTCTTATCATGTCGACAGAATAGGAAAAGTAATCAAATCTTCAGGCTATTTAAGGATATCAAAAGTTAATGTGACCACAGTGATAATTCACCTTATTTAGGGTACCTAGCATTTTAAAAGTTAAAAAAATATTGCTATATTTTTTTTATAAAGATTTAAAGTTTCATGGTCACTATCACTAGAGTTATTTGATTTGGAGTTTATACCATGTTCCTTATTTATTATAAGCAATCGCCAAGATGAGATCATGGGAGAGCTGAGTTCTCCCATGATCCTGGCTCTTGCAACAGTGTCAAAATATCAGAAAATCATAATAAATAGGGTACATGGTATAAACCCTGAATCAAATAACTCTATTGTAATATAATTTACTGATCTAAAAGTTAATGAAATGAGTACTGTTAGGTGAAGTTAAGTAGCAGCATGACTTGCTCTGGACTGATTTATAATCCTTAACATGAGCAACTGTATGTTCTCTGCCATTCTGGCTTATTGCAAACCCATTGTCAAAAGATGCATATGCTTCCATCTTACGGCCGGTCCCAATAATCTATCTATCGCCAGTTTTGACATTTTAAAGATAGGAAACAGTTTCTATCTCTGATTTTGCCGTCTAGAGAAACAAAGACAGAATTTGTTTTCTATCTCCGATAAGCCAAAACTGAAGATAGATAAGTTATTAGGACCGGCCGTTAGTGGCCTCCTGCTTATCCATTTACTATCTCTAAAGTCATCACTGCTCCTAGACATAGGCCTCCACTAAGGTAATCTATGAGTATTGATCCCATACCATTTGCATCTAGTGTCTTTCCATGACCTCCACCAGATTGTCGATCCACCTGTTTGGCGGCCTTTCCAAAGATCTTTGTTTGATGTGCAGTCGCCATTACAGAATCTTTTTGCATTAATGATGTTGGTTATGGTGATTATTATTAAGTAATTCTATCTCTCCGTTGTCCACTGTCCAACCTTGAGCCTTCTATTTCGATCTTTGATTCATTTCACAATTAATATTAGGGGTTAAAGTATGAAATTGCCGTTTTGTATGGACGAAATTGAAAAAAGTCATTTTTCCATACTAATAATTTTTTAGTTTTTTTAAAAACGCCTGAACCGTTTTCGACGCAATTAAAGGTGAAAGTTAGATGGTTATAAATTTACGCATTATAGTATTTCAATTTCTGAAAATCAAAGTATATAATACAAATATACTTAATTTAAGCAAGAAGGTCAGCTGACACATTGTAAGGGGTCTTATCAACGACTTCCTTTGAAGTAATAGGCACTAGTATTGCATTTTTTTAAGTCAAAAGTTACTTTATTTAGTTTTTGATACAATACAAAAAGAATTACGCAATAATATGACTATACCTAAGAGCTATAAACAAAATAAATATGGGAAAATAATCGGCAATTTCATACTTTAACCCCTATTATAATGTTTTTCATCAGGTGCCAATGAAGTGTGTAAGTCGTCGCTGCCTCTTGGATTCAACCTGAATGCTGTGATGGAGGGCTTCGACAATGTAATGATGCCGGATTGTTTGGGCGCCATCAGAAAAGCACTCGTGGCGTATTACGATAGACTGGATCAGTATGAAGCATTAAAGGTATGGTGACTATCTTTTTTTTGTTGAACTTGTAATTGCTTGTTGATTTTAGTGATGTAATAGAGATTGTTATTCGTTTGCTACTGGCAGTGTTAATACATTTTCACAAGGCTAAATAAGTTTTGAGTAATACAGACTGGATAGTATAAAATTTGCTTATTAATGCTGTTTTTTTTAAATTATTTAATTTAAGTAAATTAACTGAATTTTTATTGTTATTATCTGTTTTTGTAATTTCATTATTTTTTCAAATGTCAAATCAATAAATTTTAGAATTACATTTAAAATTCTGTTTTATAAATTGAACTAGATCATATTGAAAATTGGTGAATCTAAAAGCTTGGATGACTTAATCGCGTCAAAACGACAACTGATTTTTGGCTGGAGTAGCACATAGAGTGCTGTTCTGGGAAGATAAATTCTAATTCTTAGCAAACGAAGTCGCGGGCAACAGCTATCAATTTTACATATTGATAACGCTTGAATGCTTTTAGCATTAAGTCCGCCATTTGTACGGCTTTGTATGTGCATCATAGTTTAAATAAATAAATAACATTGTTCATATTGATTGTCAATCAATAGAAACTAGTGAACATCGAAGCGACGCTGTTCAAAGTGATCGACGGCTCCCACATCGAGGTGTCGTTCGCGGCGCACAGCGACGTGGAGCCGGACGAGGATCAGATCAACGTGGTGCTGATGCTCGACTACAGGGTGTACGACATCCGACCTAAGACTATTACTTTCAAGGAAATCGGTAAGCTGTAGTGTCAGTAATTGCGGATTCAGGGTTTTGATTTTGGAGGGGCTTGACTTGGGTGAGTGTTTAGTAAGGGAGTAGTTACTTACGAACATTCTTATCCCAAGAAATCATCCGCAGTTCTGGACAAAGCGGTTACCACCGATGTTTCTTCCCTGGATAAAGCCAGTAGAGCAATAATTTTTATTACAAAAATCTATGGCCACTATTAGCATGTTTCTATGTTTTTTGTTTTTTCATAAATAAATAATAAAAAAATTATTAGCCCTCAAAAATCGAAAAAATTCGCCAGATTTTCCGCTGTGTTCAAACATCCAGAAAACAAATTTAGCTAAATTTTAGAAAAAAAGGAAAACATACGAACACGGCCAAAGCCTTTCTTTAATTTTTTGTGAAAAAAATATTTAAATCGGTCTAGTTTTGGAAAAGTAATCGGGGGACTACGAAACGTTGATTTGGTGTGCTTTTAGTAGGTATTTTCGGTCTAAGAAACAGTTGTCTCTATCACACTCTGCAGTGAAGGCGTTTGGAACTGCGCGACAGCAATAGATTTTACAAATACTTATTTTTCTATTCTCTCGCCCGTAGTGTTTCCTCTTAAGGAGACTACTAGAGCTATGCGCTGCCCCCATTTGATTTAACTTTATTACGTCTAAACAAAATCAATTCTCAAAAAACTAGAACAGTATCATTGTAGCAAATCCTCTAGTATTTATTGCATAACTGTTAACTGCTTGTCATTTTGGCATTCTTTCGTATTGTACATACGATATTGGCGTTAGCGACAAAGTCGACTTTATAAACAACTAAATGAAAGTTTACTGTGATTCAATAAATACTAGAGGTAATTTCTCAGATCATATAAAGAAGGAGATATGAAATTACTCGTAAATCATTAGCGAACCCGTGTCTCCGAATTATTTATGTGTGCAACGCAACTACAATAACACTGTTGTAAGCATAAGGATCATTGGTGCGCACACAAACATGGACCCAATCACAGCGGCTACCACTTGCTCGCTTACACAATGCGTCATTTGGTGTGTGCAAATTAGTGTGTCGCTACAAAGTGTGGTCGCGACGCACACTTCGGGTAGTGAACACTTTGATTAAACCTCGATACATTGCGCAGTTGCATAGTACTTACAACACAGCTAATTAGTATTAAGCCTTCAATGTAATTATTGTGCCGATACAATTATCGTTACATGGATGTTTTCATTAAATGTTTTGCCGCGGTGTGCAATAGTTCTGTTTGCCCATATTGGATTCGCACGCGCCACGCCCCCATTTCATATCTATTTCTTTATATGATCTAAGGGTAATTTGCTAAAATGATACTGTTCTGGTTTTTTGATAATTGATGGATAATTAAACCACTCTACCAACTGGACGTTCATACAGACGTCTTTCATTTAGTTAAACTGTATGATAATTAACCTCTCTTGGCTTTTTAGATCTTCCAGAAGGCGCAGCGGAGGCTCTGAAGGAGCAGTGCACAGTGTTCAAAAGGAAGCCACTGCGAAAAGCGTTCAAGGAAGCGTTCATCACTGGTATCGGACCATACAAATTGACTCAGCAGGTATGATAATGATATTGTAGCAGGCTGGTTGCTTCTAGGTCCTAACCAATACTATACTATAAATACGAAAGTAGCTTTATCTGTCTGTTGGTTACTCTGTCACGCCTAAACCACTGATTTTGAGGAAAACAGCATTCGACCTTGATAAAGGACATAGGTCTTTTGGTACCCCACTGCTGAGTACAGGTTACCGCCTGCGCGATTACGCGTAGTTCAAGCGAACAGAGCCGCGGGCGATAAGCTAATTTTCATAAAAACAAAATTAAAGAAATTACAGAAGATGTTTCAAGGTGTTTCATTTCACAAAATTGCAATAATGATTGAAATACCTTGAAACTTATCTCTTTTTTTTTCATACATTGGAAAGAAATCTCGATTATACAAAGACATTTAAAATCTTTGATATATTTTTGAACTTGCAACACTGACAGTACGTTGAGGATTAAAACGTGCTTTCTTGACTAAGAAAACTTAACACCCGTATTTATAAAGAAGTTATTACTTTTTGCTTAAGAAAGTCATAACTTAAGATGTTAGGTACTACCTAGTGCTTATGTAAAGGAAATGGGTCATCATTAATAGTCATTATTTGGCTGAGAATGCTAACTTTTGATAATTCTAACTTCTAGTAATTATAAGATTAAGGCATAGAAGTTATCTCATAAGTAGGTAAGTCTTTTAGTCAAGTAATTACTTTTACTTCTTATTTTATTTATCTTATTTTATTTAATTTTAAATGTTCACCAACATGATATACATTAATAAAAGCACATGTTCCAAATTAAGGAAAAAATGTCACGCTGAATGCTATCATAATTACAGGTGAAGACAACATTAATCAAAGAAGCAAATTATAAATACGGGTGTTAGTATAGACAATAAAGACTTATTGTTTTTAATTCAACATCAGTTAAACAATCAATAATTCCCCATTGTTCTCAGATTGGGCCACGTCCGGCGGAACGCTCGAGTCGGCCGAAGCGTGCGCGTACGCATACCCAGCGGTACAACAACGACGACACATTCCGCCCCGAAGACTGTTCCGACAGCGACGATAACGTCAGCGACAACTGACATTTTTGAGTTACTAACCTTTCCGTGAGTCAATTGATATAGGGTTTATACTATGTACCCAGGGGCGGATCTAACATGAGATTTTTAGGCTGCAGGGGGTAGGAACAAAAGGCCTCCAGCCTCTATTGAAAACTATTAATGTGTCTAATGATATTAAATAAATGTGTCTATGCTATTGCACAATATACTGGTACCACCATTTGCAAACTCACTATTTAGACGCGTCTGTTCTCGACACAATGAAATAACAATTACACCGAAGCATTATAAAAAAAATATTTTTATAATGCCTTCGCGTTGCCTTTGCCTTGTAGTTTAAATGAAATTTGTTGACTACATAAGTTTTCGTAAATGTTAAGTTTAAAACTCCTGTTGTATTCCATAAACTTTATTTAAAATAAAAATAGAAAAGAATTTATACAACTTTTATTGTTTACTATCATTTTAAACATGCAATGCCCTAACGATTTTTACATTTTTGAACTAGCAACACTGACAGTACCTAGACAATTTAAGCGTGTTTTTTGACTATTATTTTCAAGTTATTAATTATGTTAATAATCAGTTTTGCTAGTTCAAGGCGAGACGTTGCAAAACTTAAATCATTATTAACAAATTAAATTAAGATCTGGCATTGTCATGCGATAAATTCATCTACAAACATACAAGTTATGATTTCGTAAAGGGATTTTTTTTATTGAAATTTTTGTGCGCTTACACCTAGATCCTAAAGAATGTGTAGACACGACAGCTCTATATGGAGCAGACAAGGTAATCGAAAAACAATTTATAAGGTTATAATAAATATTCCTAATTTATGGTTATGATTCCGAAAAATAAACATAATGCTCCACTAAAAGTTACAGAGTAAAGCAATTCGTGAAGAAAGACATACCTAGTGACGTATTTCAGTTCATGTTTAATTAAACATGTCTTTTTTTCTTCTTCATTCACGGCGCTCTTAAATAATAAATGCACACTTAACAAATATGAAGATAATTTTAGCAAAAATATCATTTAGTTTTTTTTCATTGAAGATTGCACATAAATCTGTTTTCAATTCGCATTTGACTCTACTGTTTTTTGTGACAGATTTTTATCAAATTTAACACTACTCAATTTGTCCTTATGTATAAAACTATAAAATCCTATTCCTTACACCCATTTGGAGCGAAGCATTACTAATGGTTATTAATTCGAAAAATAAATACAAAGCGCGGCCTATTTACAAACTAAAAAGGACATATTTCTAGATATAATAACATGTATTTTTTTCTGATTACGTCGTAACGTTATCAATAGTAAGGATAAGCAAGGGCGCAATCTAAAAGTTGGGACATAAAAACAAATAATCAGATATTTTTCTTTAAAGAAACCATGGAAACAATATGTGATATTTTATTTTAAAACATTGTAATAGTCAAGTCACATATAAAATAAAACCCACAAGTTGGAATAAGCGTATCCATGTTCTGTAAAACTATGAAAACAATCACTACTTGATCTATGCATTAAATCTATGGGAGATTTTGCTAATTATAAGAATATTTTATTAAGAATACAAGCAACATTTTGAATAATAGGATTATAATAGAAATATTGGTACTCCATTTTGATTTTAATTCTAACTAGAGCTCTGGGCTCTTTTTAGCACCCTGTTTACGACTTACATATTTATTGCATGTTATAACCAATTGACGCTTACTTTGGCTAGCAAGCGTTTACTTGTACATTGTTGTAGTGCCTATGAAACATTTTGTTGTATTTAAATTCTACTAATTTAGTATTTCTTAAATTCAGAAAAATAAAGAGGTCAGTTACGTGCCAAACCCAGTAAACGTCTTCTTTTTTCATAGACCGTCAAAACCATAGACTTAATATTTTTATATACTATGTCTATGGTCGAAACACTTGTTTGCCACATTTGGCCGTATTTAACATAGACTTCGCATCTGTGGTACTTATAAAAAAAAGAACACATTAATATTTTAAAAAGATTCCATTACTCGGGGTCGTACTTTGTATTGGAGAATGTCCGAAATACCAAATGAGTTTATAGATAGAATTAAGTGTGTCGCGACAACTCTATGTATTCTGTGATTTTTTAAAGTCAAGTCGTATTTTTATCCGTGGAATTAAAATAAGTCCTTGAAATTAAAAGCAATTAGCACATTGTTTAAGTATCTATGTTTATTTTATTGTAGATGCTTACGCGTTGAATAGTTTGATAAAATGGCAAACTTAACACTGAAAATAGAACTTTGTTGAACGGTATTAAGGTTAATATTGGCAGTGTTTTCTTTTACCGACCATGTAAGCTTACTGATCATAAATACTAGGGGATTGTATAGCGTGGATAAAATACTGTGAAAATAAGGGATGATAACTTTTACAGGTCAATAGCCCTGTTATAGTCACTTGGGAAAATGACACCATTTAGAAACAATTCCATCTGTTTCAATCTTACTTTTATTTATATTATGTGTGTATTAACAGCAACACAAATATAATGCGAAAGTTTAAGATATTTGATACTCAATCACACCAGTATTGCTCAATGGATCTGGAATAGGCCGGAATAGAATATGGCTCCTTGTTAGGTTCTGATTAAAACAAAAAAAAAATTATACTATTATGGTCCATTTAATCCAGATTGTAGGTACATATACATGCTTAAGATTTAATCTTAAGCGTAATCGTAATACGATTAACATTCACTAATTCGTTCGAAAGAAAATAATTTCATTCAAGTTTACGTAAGAAACCCACATTTTGAAAAATCTCACGTGAGATTGGGGGATGGGGGAGGGGGTTGAATAAAATCTCACGATATCTCACCAGGGGGAGAGAGAGGGACAGAAAATTTAAAAAAACACCTCACGTAATTTATGGACGCCCCTTTATTCCGGAAAAATGTTCGATTCCCGTGATTCAGTGCCAAATGCAAATTTCTACGCGTATGAAGTAGCGGAATACAACTATTTATTTTATTCATAAAACATATTTTATTGCTTCGAAATTAACATTAAGTCACATAACTTTATTTATAATCTATTCATTTTTCATTCCCATACAATATCTACAGAAATATCGCACTTGACAGTTCATAAATACACCTAAATTGATGACTGTGTGTTATTATCATCCTTGTTAAAACAAATACAGCCATCAAACCAGTTACATACTTTGAAATGTGTGTGTTAGCTACAAATAACAACTCTCTAGAAGCGTAAGTATGACAAAAATGGTTCCTTAAAATAGGGTCCATGGTGGACGAGGCGTGAGATAGGGACACCGCGCCGATCGCGTTAAAACTTCATCTATAAAAGTGTGTTAGTATTTCTTTGTTTGCTGTTTTTGTGTGCACAAGCAGACCCAAAATCGAAACTGTCAGTGTTGAAGACATACTTTTCTAGATAATTATTATTTGTAGGAGGTAGGATGAAACTAAGTTTAACCATCAAAATATTTACATGGAAGTGTATGCGTATTAAGCTACGTTCTAAAAATAATAATGGATTAAGATCTAGAAAAGTAACTCCTTTACAATAACCGTTTAGAATTTCGTTCCGTTTACGCACATTAACAACAATTACAATAAAACACTAACTCTTATTACAAATCTAGCAAGCGATTGGTCGACAAAAAAGGACAAAAGGTCACGTGACGTCTTAAGAGTCGTCGACGCTTTTCCTATTTTAAATTTCGAACGCCACACCACTAGATGTAATAAAAACAAAATAGATACACTACCCCCATTTAACAGAGGTGCACATTAAGTACAATCTATATCAACCGAATAGATGCAATATGACAGAAATATCCATACTATTGCATGTCGACATAGTTTTGCTGGGTTATAAAGTTGACTCCGATTTAATCGACGTCAATCATTCAATCGAGGTCAGTTTTTGGTGTCATATTTGTATCTGACTGTATCTATTTCTCACCAAGGCCGCGGGTTCTAATTTATACTATAATATTATAAAGCTGAAGAGTTTGTTTGAACGTGCTAATCTCAGGAAGTACTGATTCGAATTAAAAAACATGTTTGTGTTGGTTAGTCTATTTATCGAGACAGGCTTTAGGCTATATAACATCACGCTGCGACCAATAGGAGCGAAGCATCAGTGAAAAATGTTGCAAAAATAATCGCGATCATAATAACAAAAATTGACGCGGATGTAGTCGCGGGGAACAGCTACTTTCTAATACTTAGCGACTTTTTAGAGTGTATTATTCGTAGTTAACCTACAATAGTCTAGAGTTGGCGACACTTGATGTTTAGGCGCGTGGGCCTCAGCCGCCGCGGTTGGGCAGCGGCTTGACCTTGTAGATGCGCACGAGCCAGTGCTCGGTGGTGTACGCTTCTTCTAGGACGTCGAGGTTGAAGTCTTTGTTGCCGATCTCCGCACCGCGTACGCGATCGAAGCCCGGCGGCCGGCCTGAGGGGATATACTCTGGTTAGATGCTAGAATGTTCTATCTTTGAAATTTATTTTAATATACAACGTGAAATTTTAGTGGTTGTTTTCCCGCAGTAAAATGATTCTATCTTAGTAGTACAATAGATTTGTGCAGTTTTTTTTATTCAAATAAAAAAATAGCAGTTTCACGATTGTGATAAACGAAACTCGAAAGCAACCTCGAACCAATGGTACCAGCCGCGCCGCAGCCGGTCACCGGCCGGGGTCATTGCCCCTCGCGCGGTGCAGTTTATGCTGTATTACTTAGTGCGTAGAGCTTCTTTTGCTTTGAACATTGATTTCGTGCGGCAAGCAGTACCCAAACACGTCACATTTTGTAAAGATACTATCGTATCTTACGCTTTTGAGTTGATGATTATTTTTTTGATTAATTGAGAACAACGATATCTTTATTTTCAAAAAATAGCCCGCACGATTCGATTGTGCTACTAAAGGTAAATCGTTCTGTTGCGGGAAAACAACCACTAAAATTTCACGGTGTATAGTGGTAATTATGCGTAAGATCCTATTTTTTTGTTTGTTTTTACGGCTTTGGTTTGGCATTTTAACTATTAAGATCCCAAAATCTATCACATTACCTTATTTGAAAAATCATTGATGTAAACATTATCTCTTAGCTTGACAACTTGTAAGATTTCAGATTTCCTGGCTAAATATGTTAGACAGTACTTGTCTATTATTAATGCTATCAATGGTAGGTGTAGCGTTGCGCGGTTTACATCATATACCTTTTCAATTTTTTAATAGAAAATAGTCTCTGGTTGCTTGATCTATCTAGGCTGAGATTTTTTTTTTTTAAATTTCAAAAGCAACTGTAATAGTGAAGACGCTGCTGTTTGCCTCCTTCTGGCAGTACTCCTTTAGTCGCCTTTTACGACACCCATGGGAAAAGAAAGTGTGGTCGCCTCTTTAGTCAATAACAAGAATGATACTGACCTCCTTCCGTGTAGACTAGGCCGAACTTGTAGTAGCTCATCTTGTACATAAGGCAGTTCAGTAGCGTGTTGGAACCGTCGCTGTCGACTCTAAACTCGCCTGCGCCCGTGTAGTAGTCTGATTCCTTGATATGCGCCCCGCGTTCTGTGCTACCGCCGATACGGACCATCCATAGGAACTTGTTTATGTCTGGGGACAATAATTATAAACAATCGCGCTTAGAAATTAAACATTAGTGTTCCAATCCATTTTTGACGACCATTTGGATCAGTGGAAGTAAACGCTGCTTCTTGTCGATCCCCGCACAGTACAAATGTTTGTGTTCAGAACAAAGGTATATATTTACCAAAATAAGTATATAAGTAAGTTTAGCGGTTGTCTAGTACCCCAAACGCCAAACTACAGTCTGTTTATTTTTACTTGTCTTATTTAGTAAACAAACAACGCTCATAGCAAAACCACGTCTTCCTGACTTTATCTCTCTATGTATTCTGTAGAAGTTTCATAGGAAAAAACACAAAAATCGATATTCAACAGAACAGATAAAAAATGACGACTGTTTAACATTTCGTAAATTTACTTTATTTTTGCCCCCTTATTCATAATAACGCAAGCAATCTAATAAACCTGTTTAACTGTTACACTTTTTGGGGTGGTGGGATCTACCTCCTAGTGGTCCACCCTGGACAACGGAATCTTCAATTTTCTAACCAATGATGACGGGTAACAGATCCCTCTGCGGTGGTATGCTTCGTAAGAGGCCGCCTGGATGCTCCCCCCCTCCTGCCGGAGTCCAGCGCCACACAGTGCCTCTGTGTGCCGCTGGTGTGTGGGAGAACATGTGCCTCTGGGCAAGCTCGCTCCATCTTAGGGTAGAGTTCACCAACAGACGTTTAAGTTTTTAACAGCTTTTAAAATATTATTTGACATATTTTGTATGGGAATAGTGTCAAATTAATCGTCAATCTATGTTTACCGGCTGTTTAAGAATTGGTGAACTCTGGTCTTAGGCTTCTTCTTAACCGTAAAGTTAAGTATGTAGTCAAGAGCAAGCCCATCATTTATGAAAAAAAAACACTGTTTTGCCTTGTTCTTTCTTAGCGCTGTAATCATTTGAAAGAAAGTGACAAAACAGTGTAATAGCTAAAATAGGTTTATTAGACTATTTGCATTATTATGAATAAGGGGGTTGGAATTTAGTGTTGGGACAGGTAACCGAATGTAAAGACAACTTTTTAAGATCATACTGTTCAATGTTCTCACCGTCTGACGAATACCCGACGAGTCCACCGAATATAACTAGAACATAGTCCACGTCAAGTTCTTGCATGATCTCGTACGCTTTCTCTTCAGTTGACGCCATGGCCTGACCCACGCGGGATATGTGCGTGTTGTTCCAAGTGTTGTTGTCCACTATCACCGTTCTGTTAGCCATTGCAGTTATTTGGTAACCGTAGTCCCACCATGACATCACTTTTGCATCCTGGAAAGGGATTAATTTGTCAATAATTTTAGATGGTAGAGACACGGACGTGAAAAAAATACGGACGTAACTTCGTCTAATCATGAGTGAAGCATGATAATGGCCGCCCGTTTATGCTGTGTGCGTGATTTAAGGGTTGCCATATAAATCATCAATTACCCTACTGTTTCAATCGCTAGGTGGAACCAATCGGTCCCAGTTAACTTAATATGTAATATACATATATTTTTATCAGAAATTTAAACGGTTGACCTATGTTGACCTACCTAACATAATTTTTATGACCACTGTGATAGAAAATAAGACACATGTTACGTGTAAAGAAATGTATTTTTACACATCACATTAAAGCGACTTATCACTATAAGTCGCTTTAACTTGCCAACTGCACTAAATGGACGCGAACAGGCAACATGACCCTAATCCAAATACAATAAAACTTACTCTTTTTGGAATGGCATACGGAACCAAACAACGTAGCACCTTAGCTGTAGTCAAAAAATCTATGTCATTAAAATGTGCACTGCACACGGTACTGGCAGATGATAGGTTCCAACCCAACTGTTTTCTCCTCTGCAGTTTCGAATAACTAAAATCCAGTCATCTCTACGCTTTTTGCCTCTAGGAAACCTTTTAAAAGGACGCAGGAGATATTATATTATATTCAAATTATGGGATCTTTTATTTTCCTTTTGAGAAACGGCACCCAAAAACTGACGAAATCAGATTTCACAGAGTCACATACATAGTTTGTTGCATACAAATACAGATTTCCCCACTTTTAAGGAAATTTTCTCGTAAATAAAGTGACAACACTGTTGCATTTTACGTCTAGAATTCTGGTGAAAATTTTAAAACATAAATGAGGAAGAATATTACGAATCGTAATAATTTACGTACGATAGGTGTTTCATGTGATTTTTTACGTTTACTCATGTAGTTTTTACACGATTTCACCACACAAGACGGCATTTTTGAAAAATAAATCGTGGATGCAACGTACGCACTAGACGTGTCACTGGCGCTGTCACAAGGGACGAAATGGCAGCGGGTTGTCGGACCTAGTGTGTTTGTGTGAGTGTAGATCATGTACAACAAACGAAATTGTAGTAGCTTGCATGCTTCACAAATTTTTAGTGTGATGTTACGTCCGTATTTTTTTTAGGTCCGTGGGTAGAGAGCGGTATACATAAGGAAAACCGGATAATAGTGAAGGGAAGGTCCTACTGCGCGTCAACCTCTGGCAGTACTTCTTTAGTCGTCTCTTACGACACCTATAGGAAGATAATGGGTGGTCTATTCTTCTAACGTACCGACACTAATAAAGCAAAATTTGAATTGGTTGTACTATGTCTTCATCTAATTCAAGTTGTAAATGTTTAATTTTCTAGACACATTCAATTTTATACCTGTTTCAACCGACTTAAAAAAAGGAGGTTCTAAGTTCGTGATGTTAATCGAATTCTCCGTCCGACCGTAGACTGATTACCAAAAATTTTTTTTATGTATTGGAAGAATTTTTTTAATACCATAGTCTATACGTGCGTATAGACAGAGTAAATAGATAAATAACTTTTAAATTTAAAAAGTATTTTTTTTTTAAATTTTTGTAGGTAGCTATTTTTGTGTCTAAGTAATAAATAATTTAGAAGATGTGTACCACATCATGATGAAATGTGTGCGGAACGAGCCTCTATTTATGATACAACTTACAAATTCAGTTGGACAAGTTGGTCTCTGCAATAGCATTTTATTTATTTATTTAAAACTTTATTGCACAAAAAAAAAATTGTACAATTGGTGGACTTAATGCCATGTGGCATTCTCTCCCAGTCGACCATTGGGCTAAGCAGAAAAGTTGTGTAGGCAGTGCGACAGACAAAACTAAATGAAACTAATGTAATAATAATTATAAGTTAAAAAAAAAGGGCAATAAACTACACATAGTACCTTTCATATATAAACTAAATACTAGGAACAACTACTTATACTAAATAAATACTATAAATATAAAACATAAATAAATAAATATAGAATGACGACGCGTAATAATGTGAGAGCAAAGTTCATGATGATGATTCCGATTGATTTAGAAAAAAAGACCGAACATTTTTCTTAAATGTGTATTTACTGGCAGACATTTTGATATTTTCGGGTAGTGCGTTCCAGAGCCGCGTGGATTGAAGAAGGAAGGAGTTGGAGACAAAGCTAGTGCGGTGAGAAGGTATGGAGAGTGTGAGTTTGTTGGAGGAGCGCAATTGGCGCGAATGTGTTGAACTAAGGAGGTTTAATTGGGATTTAAGATAGGAAGGGGAGTTGGGATCGTTTAAAATAGAGTACAGGGTACATAGAATTCTGACATTTCGCCGAAGATGAAGGGGAAGCCACTGTAACTGCAACCGGTGCTTGGATAAATGGTCGAATCTACGTAAACAGTAAATGAAACGCACACAGTTGTTGATTAAGCGATCCAGTTTATTGAGAAGTGATTTATTTAAGTCGGAGTAGCACACATCAGCATAGTCTATGATTGGAAAAATGAGTGACAGGGCAAGAGAAATTTTGGTCTTCACGGGGAGAAAATGCTTTAATCTGTAGAGGGAGCGTAATGTGGCGTTGACCTTACGACCAACCTCACTCACGTGAGTTGTCCAACTAAGCGTAGAATCGATGTGAAGACCTAAGTTCTTAACACACGAGCAGAACGGGATTACTACTCCATTGTATTTGATCGAAACGACGCTGGATACAT
This sequence comes from Anania crocealis, assembly GCA_949315895.1. Classification (NCBI taxonomy): domain Eukaryota; kingdom Metazoa; phylum Arthropoda; class Insecta; order Lepidoptera; family Crambidae; genus Anania; species Anania crocealis. Next base: position 6,052,224 of record OX438880.1, read on the forward strand.
CAATATGACTACCAATACGACCCCGCAAATAGGAGGCAAACCATTCCAGAGCATCTGACGTAAGATTGAAGTAAGCTAATAAAGATAGTAAGACATCGTGGTCAACTGTGCTAAAGGCATTAGAAAAATCAATAAGAACTAGGATGGTAACTTTACCATGCTCCATGCCATCCCTAATATCCTCGGTGACCTTAAGTAACGCTGTGCTTGTGCTGTGGCCAGGACGGAAGCCTGATTGGAAAGAGCTAAGAAGGCTGTTAGCAAAGACAAAATTTGATAGTTGGAAGTGGACAACAGCTTCGAAGACTTTGGAGAGGAACGGGAGGATAGAAATTGGGTCTAAAATTATTTTGTCTTTTCCCACATCGTATCTTGCTAGTATTTTGTACCATTTGGTAAAAATATGTATAAGCCGTAGATGACTAAGAGTTATGATTGTATTAGAAAAAAAATCTATTAGAAAAAACCCTCCTTTAAAATAAATATAAAAAAAAAACAATTATTGTAAACCTCGGTCTTTCTAAAATTAATAAATAATAAAATCTCAGAGTAAATAAGAGTTCACTGACCTGCGGCGTGTTCATCTTGAGCCATGTATACGCTTCACGGAAGTCGTCGAATATGATCCGGCTTCCGTCGTGCGCGCGCGCAGACAGAACTATGGAAGGCGACGAGTACGCCTCGGACGTTACCCAGGTACAGTGGAACACGTACGACATCAGAAGGCAGCCTAGCACGCACACGAATAGAGCTCCCACCTGGATAAAAACCATGTAAGTTAGCCTAAAGGCAATAAGGGCTGTATTTCAATAATGAGTAAAGCACACATGTAAAGTAAGTCTAGTGGCAATAAATAATGTATTGCAATAATGAATTAGGTAGGAAATTACAATCTTTAACGTAATATAAAACAAAATAGCGAATGGTTATTAGCATTATGGTACTGACACAAAATGCTATTAGTTTTGTTATTTAACTTCTTTATAGATGAATAGAAAAGATGAAAATATTTATGATATTGATAATTGCATCTATCTGACATTGACTAACTGCCGGTTCCAATAACCTATCTATCTTCAGTTTTGGCATATCGGAGATTGGAAACAGTTTCTATCTCTGTTTTTGCCGTTCAGAGAAACAAAGACAGAAGTTGTTTTCTATCTCTGATATGCCAAAACTGCAGATAGATAAGTTATTGGAAATGGCCGTGAGTATAGCTAAACATTTTATCCATAACATCCATTGTGTAATATAGAAAACTAGATACAAAATCAGCGCTAAAAAGTGCCCCAACTAAATGTGCACTCATTTGACATAAGGGCACACTTACGGCCGGTCCCAATAACCTATCTATCTTCAGTTTTGGCATATCGGAGATAGAAAACAACTTTTGTCTGTTTCTCTGGACGGCAAAATCAGAGACAGAATCCTGAATGACCCGGCTACCCCTGAGTACCTTCGCTCCCGCTTCCAACTTTTACCTCCTGATTCCCGCTCTAGGCGCGATTGCATCACTGCGATGTTAGAGTGTCCTAGAGCAAACACTAAATTCTTTTTTAACTCCTACTCTTCCCAAGCCGTGCGACTATGGAACAAACTACCCAAGGCTATACAATGCAGCCCTTCCATAACAACGTTTAAAATTCGTTTAAAAGAGCACTATTTATCTCAATCATTACAATATATTTAGTTTATGTAGGTATATGTATGAGTAGTATGTATTTTATAAGTAGGTTTATCCTTTTTTTTTCTATATGCATAATATTATTATTTAATTTATATTTAAAATTAATGAAATTTGCAGTATATTAGAGTGTAGTTTAAGTAGGTATATTTTTCACTATCTTATGCTAGTCTATTTTTATTTTTGTTAATTTTCTTTTTACACTTCTAAATGCACATTACTGTGCCCGTTTAAATGTATTTTTTCTTTCACACCAGATAGGTTGGCTGGAAGAGATCTCTTAAAGGGATAAGCTCACCTTTGTAAACTATTGTATTGTAACAACTTTTATGTAATTTTGTGCGCAATAAAGAATATATATGTTTTCTATCTCCGATGTGCCAAAACTGAAGATAGATAGATTATTGGGACCGGCCGTTATAGTACAACCTATATCAATAAAGACAGTTATTATTTGCTACCAGTTGTCTATTCGCAATTAACCAAATTAGACTTTAACAACCCAAAGAAGCAAAAATAAAAAATTTTAACATTAGAATTGTCAAAAATAATTAGGCCAATAAAGACTTTATTTATTTATACTAATAGTTACAATCGCGTAATCGGGGAGCTAATGGAGGCCGCGGATAACGCCATCAAAGTGGCAGAGTACTGGGCCTGTAAGATATGACAGAGTTCGTCATCGACACGAAGAAGAATCGCGCAATAAGAGACCCACAGCACTCTAGAATACATCTTGAAAACACACTACATTGCCTTATCAAAACGCTTACATTAAAATGCTTACCTCAGACCTGAAAACCAGGTTGTTTTCGTGCTTCTTCTTTTTTTCATGTTTCTCCACTTTCGGCTCGATATCTTTAACATGCAAACTGAGCAGACTTGAAGCGGCCACGCCTGATACTATGCACATCACCGGCGCCAGCACCAGCATAAGACGGACCATCACACCCTGAAAGAAACAAGGGGAGATAGGTCTGAGTGTATTGATACGGTTATGTTAGTAGTACGGAGGAGAAAGGAATATCAGCGATCAAAGTGTTAAGGGTCACAGCGTGGAGACTACGGAATAGTTTCACTCGACGTGTCTCTACGCGCTCACAGTACGCTTTTCATCATGTATTGTTTAAGTAAGATTATGACTATTTAAGCGGCTTATTTTCAGATACTAAACTGATTTGACTGAGATGAAGCGAGCGATGAAGCTGTATCTACGCCAATAATTGTATTTTAAACTTGATCATAAGTTAGAGTTGCAAATAATGGTCAAAGTAATTTAATGGCGTAGTAACATACCAAAGTAACTCTAGACCAATACTTATCTTTAAGATGATGCCTTAGTCAAAATAACTCTTAATCAAGAGGAATAATCAATGCCCCATGGTATGGTACAATATGAATAGTGTTAAAGTGACGCATGGTCAATAATACAGGATGAAATTTTTACCACTTTCCAAAAAATTTACAGGCGTTCAGTATCGTATTTAGAGCCTATTTATGAAGTAAAAAATGTAAATCAAGCTGTCACCCGAAAATATTTTTCGCGATATAGTTTTCAATTTTTACGGTCCTAGACCTGTTAGGGTATAAAGAGAAAATCAAAAACTTATGAATAGTATCGTAATGAATGAATGAGATGCGCAACGCGTAAAAAAGTGTTGCTAGGCGGCCGTATCAAAAATTTTTGATTTTTGGCGAATATTTTCTAAGTGCTTTATCTTGACATTTGTACTGGGCTATACCAAAAGAAAAATACGTCATTTGTTTTTTGTCTCGTAGATTGATATATTAAAATTTGGAAGGTGGTTAAAATTTCATCCCGTATAGTTAAAGTGACGCGCGCCCAATAGTATAGGTAGAATTAAAGTGACGCGTGGCAAAAAATATACTTAGTGTTAAAGTGGCGTGTAGCAAATAATATAGTTTTAAAGTGAAGCGTAGCATTTAACTACGATCTTTCATCTTTCATCATCATCGCGCGAGATGAACACAACTACTTTCGTGTTTTGGAACACTTAAACCAAAGTCTGTAGCTGTTCGGGCCATCTGATAACGTCCATCAGGTGATCGAATAGGCACCATTCACAACACTTACCGCAAAGTAAATGCTGAGCACACCATACAAGATAATGAAGATGTTAGCATCTGTCAGCTTGCTGAAGCAGAAGTACAGTCCAGCGGGGAACAGGAACACAAGCACTTGCAGGTCAAAGTAGAACGAGGACCATGATGTGGGCTGATGCTCTGATACGGACGCTGGAATGGAAGATCTACTTTAAGTACTCTGGACGATCAATAAAATTAGATCCTTACCAGGCTAGTCTAACCACATCACCTTTAACACATATGACTTTTAAACAGTGGTAATATGTTGGTTTACTCACCGATGATAGGAATGTGATTCTTGGCGTAAGACGGGTCCAGCAAAGAATAGAAGCGTCCAGTCCACGGCGAAATCTTTCCTGTAAAAAATACCATAAGTAAAAACAGCTTTTGTAATTACATATCTTAAAATGAATAGTTAAATCAATATTGTATAACTTTCAGATTTTTTTATCGTTAAAGAAAATCTCTGCCAAGATGTTATACATAATGGTACATAACGTGGGCTTCGTTTGTCAGAATGTTAGAAATTGTTTGACGACTGGTTGGATGAGTGGTAGTAAACGCTGCTTCTTAGCCCTGGGTCGCGCGGGTTCGATCCCCGCATAGTACAAACATTTGTGTGCCTGAACGCGTGTGTCTAGGTGTTTTCTATGTATTATAAGTATGTATTAACAAAAGTATATAAGTAAGTTTATCGGTTGTCTAGTGCCCATTAGCTTGGTAGTAGCTTAGTTTAGAACTAGATGGCTCTGTGTGGCCCAGTGTGGCATATCTGAAAATGTAGTAGCTTAGTCTGAGACTAGATGGCTCTGTGTGGCCCAGTGTGGCATATTTGAAAATATTTATTTATTATTACTAAAGAGCACCTGATGAATCTTATTTATCTCGTGTATTACCAGTGATGGTGAGTACAGCCGCGGCGGTGCCCAGTGTTGCCAGTAGAGTGGTGACGAGCGCCTTGAACAGCAACTCGAAGTTGGCCGGAGATAGATGCGCGCGCAGGTATTGCGTGAACGCATATAGCTGGCAGAGACCGAACGTGCCGAACGCCTATAACAATAATTTTAGTTTCAGTTATCAGTATAGGGAAAGTAGTACAGGATGAAATTTTAATCACCTTCCAAATATTAATACAACAATCTACGAGACAAAAAACAAATGCCGTTTTTTTTGGTATAGCCCAGTACAAAAATGCCAAAAAATTTTGATACGGCCTCCACTCAACACTTTTTTTTATGCGATTCGCATCTCATTCATTCATTAGGATACTATTTATAAGTTGATGATTTTCCCTTTAACCTACACAGGCTTAGGACCAAAAAATTGAAAATTATGCGAAAAATATTTTCGGGCGAAAATTTGACCTAAATTTTTAACTTCATAAATGGGCTCTTAATACGATACTTGACGCATACAAAAAATTTGGAAGGTGACGAAAAGTCCTCCTGTGTACTTCCTACTAGAGTTCCAATTTTCATAGTAAAGTTAGTTCTCCGAAAGAAAGCAAAAATTCTGTATTATACATAGATGGCATTACTGTGCGCTCTTGTTAAATCGAAAGAGACAGAAAATCTTTCTCTGCTGCGGCTGTTTGTAGACTGTTCTGCTATTTCCGTAGCGCTAGTGTCGCAAAGCATGCTTTTGGCCGTAGTTTCCATATGCTAATACCTTACAAATCTTAATATAATATATGCGAGTTTTGGATTGATGTTTGTTACTATATCACGCCAGAACGACTGAAAGGATCTGCTTGAAATTGGAGACAAATTAAAGGCTGGAATAGCTTTAAGGCTACTTCTCAAACTGGAAAAATACACGCGTACGAAGTCAACAACATAATAAAAAAATTTTGCCAAGTTTATAACTTGATTGAAGTTTGAGGAATGTTCTTGTGATGTAGTTTTGAAAACATTGCAGGAATAAACATAAGCCACATTTTTTTCCAAATTCCAATACCTTTTAACATTACAATGTTTCTTACCAATATTTATAGGTTTTAACTGGCTTATTTAACCAGCCAGGCTTTTTAATAAGGTTATCTCATAACTGCCTCAGGGAACCAACAAAATGGACCTCTATTCCAGATTTTTATCTGGTTTAGCTAACTAGCTAGGCTTTTAACCAAAACCTTATTACTGCCTTCGAACCACTTAAATAGACCTCTATTCCAGACTCACCAGCATATGTTCAGAGCTCTGCACCGGTTGGAATCCCACGAAGGATATCTGCATGGACAGTATAGTGCCAACGCAATACAGAGTGCTGTACGCGACGTACACTCGTGAAGAGAAACGTCCGAGCAACATCAGCGCCAGTACATGCAGTGGGATAAGGTTTATTAGGAACACGTAGCCTCCCCACGATGAGACCTGGGTGACAGATAACAGATAAAGTTATAAATGGTATAGTAATGTAAGTAAATTCATCAAATAATATTTGGTATTGTTTTATGTTACTGTTTGTTGTTACAATTTATATAAGCTTTTTCAAAATTGGACAAAAGGTACTTCGAAAAATGCTTCCAAGTTTTCTTACTATTTACTGGTTTGAAGATGACGATCTTAACCATAACAGTTTCATATAAAAACCAGCGTTATGATCATCTAGAAATGCAATTATTACAGGCTGATAACTGATTACAGGCTGATGACTGATTACAGAGTTGATGATTAGTAATTATTTCGATTTAATAGGTCTTACTTGTGGCATGCTTAGGGGCAAATATTCATTATAGTAAAAGTTCGTCAATATCGACAGGCAGAAGAGACCGAATCTTTCCGCGAAAGTGTTACCTAGAAGAACTTTAAATTGGTCTACTACTAAATGTAATGTGTGCTACATTCCATGGAAAACTGTTCGAAAGAGCAAAAACCAAAAGAGACTCAGTTCTAATTGGGCGTGAAACTTTCGCACGAACAATCTGTGATTGGTTTATGGTTGTAGCGCAATATAATAACACAACAACCAGTAAAATACACCAATCAGCACAAGGCTTAAAAGCAGGCCCGTTGCGTGGAACAGTGTTTCGCTGCGTGCGCATGCGCACCACTAAGCACTGTGTGATAAGCTGGCGTGGCTATAAGCATATAAGTATATTCATGTTATATCACAATTATGTCTAATATTTTTGAGACATTAAGTATTATTCTGAAGTAATATCTGGACGATCATTGCAGTGGTAACTTGAATTCAATGATGGAGGCCTTTTCCCTGCAGTGGGATAAGTATAGGCTGTTACATCCAATATTTGGACCTGATGTCTTAGAATCTGAATTCTGTGTAAAATCATACATTACATGATATTGACTGGTAAAAAAATGGATATGTAATGTATTCGCCACAACGAAATTCAATTACTTTAAATACCTTTATCATAACTAAAGTATTTATTTTGGTAAAATAGTATGAGATATAAGTTACGGAGTATCACTAAAACCAAAATGTTGATTAATTGTATTAAACAATTTATCTTTATTTAATTATTTATTTATATAATCTTTATTGCACAGATTTAACAAAAAAAAGTACAAATGGCGGGCTTAATGCCGTATGGCATTCTCTGCCAGTATCTTTAGGTATAATAATTAAAACGTTAATATTCCTGTTAACAATAAATAAATAAAAAGCTCACCATATAAAAGTAAGCGAGCGCCGTCATCGTAGCCCAGAGTATAGTGCCGGTGTTGACAGCCTTTATCCAGAAGTAGTAGGTCAGCAGCATGCAGAAGATGGCGATACCCTCGTTGTCGTAGCTGCCGGCTACGGAGCGGCTGATGTAGCCGGGCACGATCGCGATCATCGCCGCGGCGACCAGTCCAGCGCCTTCATCCTACGATTAACAATGTTTTAGATCAGTGATTCCTAAAGTTCTCGTAGCTTCGGCCCAGTTTACAAACCCGGGACCCACCTTTTATATTGATTTTAAATAAAGAGCAAGAAGACATTCTACAGACAGGGCCCACTTAATATCAATCGCGATCCACCAGTGTGCCGCAACTTGTAGTTTGGGAGTAAGATTATTAATTTATCTAAAACATGGTTGTGTTTTAGATAAATTAATAATCTTACTCAATTTAGGCATAAACTACTGCCATAGTTAGGTTGGCTTTTACAGTATCAATTAATATTTAAATTGCACTTGCAACTAACTAACTTCTTTAGAGTATATTTCCACAACTTTCTGTACAAATGCTAGAAAGTCGGCTCTGGTGAATTTTTCATTTGTATGAAGATAAATGCCAAACAATAAAAAAATATAAATGTTCTGGATGTGTTTTTAATCAATCAATTTTTTTAAATTTTTTTGTTTGCATGATAAATTATGTAACCAAAATTTTTTAAATGATATCAAATTTAAAATAAAGGTTTCTAGCTACATGAAAACAATAACTTACCTTTAGCTCTTTCGTCAGCAAATAAGTGACAATAGTCGTAAGGGAAGAGAAGAATGGTGCGAGGAAAACACACACATTCCTGATGTCTATAGTAATGTTGAGAAACTGCATGACATTGTAGAGTGTCGCCGACGTCACCATCAGGCCAGGGTATATAGTACCTGAAGCAATATTCAAGTTACAAACAACTAGAATATGAATCATTATTGCTGTGGCAACTTAATTCAATGATGGAGGCTTTTCCCCTGCAGTTTATCTAAGTATTATATCATATTATGGTATATCTAAGAATAGAAAATAAAAAAAAAGATTTCCCCTTACAAACAACCTATGCAACTGCAGTGAGGAGAGTTAAGGCCCCACTTTAAAAAAAAAAAAACATCTTATCTAGTGCAAAGCAAAGCTATCTGCCATAACATTTTGTAGTAATAAAGCATTCCAACCTATGATTAAAAATTCTTATCAATATTGTTATCACATTTTTAAGTCTCAGCAAGATTTATTATAAACAAGTCTAAATGATTTACAAGATACTTAACACATTAGCTGCTGAAAACGCGTTTACGCCATAAAGGCTTGGGCTGATTTACACACATATGTGTTTGGGGCGAAATATTCGCTGAAAACATGTACGGCGCACGCGTTTGCGAGTCAAGTCCGTATTTTAGGATAATTCATTATGAAAAGCTCGCAGCCGACTTGTTAAATATATAATATCTTTCCCATGCTATTGCTAGGCCTACCTGCCCAGATGTAATAGAGATTTAAAAAAAATATGATCTTTCTGTAACATTAAAACCAACTGCCATTACATCATTTTCAACTCAATCAAGTTCTCTTATTATCTTAATTATATTTAAAATATGCATGATTGCATTATGTACAAATTACTGGGTCACCATTAATTTGATTAAAAATGTATAAAGTGAATTATGGTTCATATTCCTTGAGTTTTGAAAGTCTTACATTTATCACCATGAGCAAACATTGCTAGGAATATTTTGAACTAGGTACCTAAATCTTAAGATAAAATAACACCTCATTTATGGGCAGCTGCCGTCTTTTATATCAATGAAAATTATATTTTTAATTAAAAATTTATATGATAGCTCTGAATAAAAAATGCTGACCTCCGATAATACGTCCCAGAGGATACCATGCCCGGTCGTCGAACCAGTTGTGGAACTTATAGAACCCTTCCTCAGTCAGGTACCGGGTTGTCCGGTAATTGAAATACGGGTCGAACTCGTGGATCACGCTCTCGAAACGCAGCACAGAAAACAACCGAGTCGCGAACGCTAATAATGAATAAGACACATTTTTACAAATTACACCAAAAACACTGACATCCAACCATCAGTTTAGATATTTTCCTTGGTTATGAAACAAACATAACACAACCCACATCAAGGGCCACGTAATTGATTTGTTTATCTACTATAGCGGTAGAAAGAAACGAAAACAACGTGTTAAAATCTTACACAGGATTGCTGCCATCGATAAAACAGACAGTTTTATAAATGTTAGCTTTTTATCAGACGAAAGCAGCGGCAGCCTCGACATGCTCAACACCTCCACCGTCATGTTGGATAAATAATAATTTACAGTCCGGCTACTTTACATAGAAAATAATAAATAGTGAAATTTTAAAAAATAAACGCCGGCAGCCTATCCTTTAACTTTTTCAGCCACCGACGCAAATTGACAGCTCATAAGCGGCGTGGCAAAAACTATTGCCAGGATTTAAAATAAAACTTAAAGTAGTAGTGAAATTTAAAAAAAAATTGTTGAATTTTCATCTTAGAGCACATTGTTAGAGCATTGTAGCAAAGTTTTTAATCATTACGTATTTATAAAGCTCCCAAGAAAAAAATCTTCTTAAAATGAAAAATTCAATGCTGTATTTGCTACCAAACTATTTGATCGGGATACTTATTAAATGTTGAGTACTCGCTCATTCAACAGTTCATTGGTATACAGTTTGCATTGCAGGTTTTGCAATGAACATAGTTATGTGTCAATTCATTGTATTTATTGTACAAGTCCAACATAATATTTATACTACTATGTAATTGATATGATGGAATGAAAAAACAAATTCGTATTACGATATCGCGGGGGACCCGGCTTTAATTAGGTACGTGAAACCAAGAAGTAGTGTTGCCGATTAATCGATTGTTTCCACCCTAAATAATCTAAACATCGATATTTATATTGATAGTATTGACAGTATCGATTAAATCGATAATATCGATATTCAATTTAGGTCAATACAATCGATTATAATCGATTCAAAGATTATAATTGCGTATTTTGATAATACTATCGATTAAATCGATACTAGAATCAGGTCAATACTATCGATTATATTGATTATTATGTCGCTATCGATTAATCTACAATTATTTTTAGATATAATCTTCATTCATATTACGTCTTCTTAGACATCTTCTGTACAATGGGGCATAACATTATTAAAACCGTATTAAAAGCTATTTAAGTACCTATTTAACAAATCAACAACACACTCGCAGACATCATGACCAAGCCAAGAGAAAGGGTAAATGTACGAGTACGTAACAAACACAGTCATGCAAAATAAAACTGTATTAAAGTAATTTCTACCCCTTTTTCACTCACAAAACGGCATAGCAAAGTTGGTTAAGTGTAATGTAACATGACAGCAATACTATCTTAGACGATAGGTCAATTAAATCGATTGAATCGATATAATCAATTATATCGATAGTGTTGCTTCAAACTTGATATCGATACTATCGATTATATCGATTATACCGTATTTGACTATGCATTATAATCGATTAATCGATTATAATTGATTATATTGGGTAAAAATAGGAATCAATAAAATCGATTATATCGATACTATCGATGCCATTGATAGTACTATCGATTTTTAGATTATTTGGGCCCCATTTTGAACTATCGATTATAATCGATGCACTATCTTTATTATATTACTTTTAGCTTACACTAATGAAAAGGTTACTTTTAGGTGATTTTTCGGAATTCGTAGAATTGACTTTTAATTTCTTACATAGAAGCAACGTTTTATATTAAAAAAAAATTACATAAATCTTGTTATTTGAGTGCTATGTTCTTAAATCTTGCGACATTACGATAAGTTTTTGTACCGGTTTTATCGTTTCTTGGAGTTTTTAAACACAAATAGAGATCTATCTCTGTCTCTTCGAAGTAGTCGAATAACGATTCCTCTCAAAGTTTTCGTTTTTAGATCCCTAAGGCACAGAAAAGCCCCACAATTTGTGATATTAACCATTCTAATCCATTTTTAAAAATTAGTTACACGACCACGTACCTACATCCATACATACTGAAGGGGTTCAAGGAAACTTCTTTGTTTCTTCGATTATGGAATTTAATAAACACTAGAATTTAATTAAATATTTACACAAAACTAAACTGAAAAACTAAACAAATCAACACAAAAATAATAATAAAGAAAAATGTACGTCGTCCGTGTCGCTGTCAAAAAGCTCGTCTTCCAAATCAGTCTTATAATTTTCAAACTAATGGCCAGTCTGTCATCGTCACTACAAAAAGTCCGTAACATTCCCACCTCCAGTATTGCAAAGCAATACTTAAAAGCCATGTCAGGATGTCAACAGTCTGGTCAGGTCAAGTCAGGTTTGAACTTTGAAGTCATTGAAGATCTGGCCAGTCAGATTTGTCAAGTAAAGCCGAGTAATATCAAGTCAATCGAGTCAGTCTGAATTGGGTTTAACGTCAAGTCTACAAAGTTTTGTTACCGGTCGTCGGTATGTCCCAGTCGCAGTCCTTATATCCACCGTGCGTACTTGCCCATCTGGTCCAGGGTATATCTTAATAACGACACCCTTGGGCCACTGGTTTCGAGGTTGTTGATCGTCGCAAATAATAACAATGTCGTTTTCCGTCAGTGGGTCAACTGTCTGGAACCATTTACCACGTTTGGTTAACGTAGGTAAATATTCTTTGAGCCACCGCTTCCAAGTAAGGTCTGCTAGTCGTTGGGATTGACGCCACGATTTACGTAATAAATCACGATCCGTAAAATCATCCAAAGTCTGAATAGTTATGTCAGTCTGTCCACCAAAAATGAAATGATTTGGAGTTAACGGTGTATCGTCACTGTGGTCGAGTGGGACTCGCGTCAAGGGCCGGCTGTTAACCATCCACTCTGTCTCTGTCAGTAATGTATGAAGAATCTGTTCTGTTGGAATATGTTCTTTTAGGGTAAACTTGAGCGCTGTCTTTACTGATCGTACCATTCTTTCCCAGCACCCACCATGATGTGGAGAATTTGGACAAATAAATTTCCATTTTATTTGTTGAACACTCAAAAACTGTTGTAATCTGTCTAAATCTAAATTTTCCACATGTCTGCGTAATTCATTATCCGCTCCTTTAAAAGTCGTCGCATTATCACTCCAAATTTCATGTGGAGTTCCTCGTCTTGCTATAAACCGTCTTAAACCCATAATAGCACTGTCAGAAGTCAAGTCGTTAACTAATTCAATGTGAATAGCTCTGACTGTCATACAAGTAAATAAAGCGGCATAACGTTTCTCTTGTCTACGTCCAATTTTGATGTTCATAGGTCCAAAATAGTCAAGTCCAGTATAGGCAAAAACTTTTATAGGTGTAAGTCGACTCAGCGGAATTTGTCCCATTAGCGGTGGTATCGGCACTGCACGGCAATTTTTACACACCTGACATGTCCGCCAGGCAGCCTTGACAGCTGATCGACCACGTAGTATCCAAAACCTCTGTCTTAAATCATTCAGCACCTTTTCTTTACCAGTATGTGCAGCGTCTATGTGGTATTGCATGACCAGCAACTTTGTAAAGTTGTCAGAAGGCAGCAGAGCTATCGGATTTTTTACATCATATTCCGCGTTAGCTGAATCAATGCGACCACGTGCGCGAATAATTCCTAGTGAATCAATGAAAGGTACTAACTGAAATAAACAACTGTTTTTCTTTACCTTATTTGTAGTCTGTAATATATGAAAATCATTTGGAAATGAACGTCTTTGGCTATCTCTGATGAGAAGCACCTCGGCCTCTTTGATTTCCTCCGCTACAAGCTCACCTTTTCGGCGGTCATTCCTATGAAGTAAATTATACTTCAGCCTCAAAATCCAAGCTGTAGCTCGAATGAAACGCCAATATTTTGAGAATCGATTAACATCTGGTAAGTAGTCATTACAAACGGTTGTAGTCACGAGCACCATCTTTATCTCAGGGTCAGGATCTAGCTCGGTTGTCACAGTTTCTTCAACTGGCCATAAACTCTGGTCTTGTCTGAGAAAGTCAGGTCCATTCAACCAAAGCTTACTGGCGGTATCTGATGTCTTTTCCCGAGTTGCGAGGTCAGCATGATTTAGGTGCGTCGGGACCCACATCCATTCGTCAGGGTCTGTAAGCTCAGTAATCTCACTTATACGATGAGCAACAAATGGCTTAAAGCGTCTTACATCAGATCTAATCCAGCTCAATACTGTTTTCGAATCAGTCCAATATACGACACGACCAATAGGTAAGTCAATGTGTTTTTTTATCGATTGTGCCAGTCTAGCACCCAACAAGGAACCTTGGAGCTCTAGTCTAGGAATGCTCAAAATCTTTAAAGGTGCTACTCGTCCTCGAGACATAATTAATCTGACATGATATTGCCCTCCTTTTAAAACAGATCTCAGATAGGCAACTGCAACGAACGCTCTTGTACTGGCATCACAAAAAATATGTACTTCGACTGGTCTAGACACGTCTGCCTGTATATCGATTAGCCATCTAGGGATCTGAAGAGAAGTAGCTTTTCGAAGGTCTTGAAGCCACAGTAGCCATCGGTTATATAAACTTCCTGTCACCTCATCGTCCCAGCCAATTTTAGCTTGCCAAATGTCTTGAAGAATCATTCTTGCTTGTATTGTGACAAATAATAAAAAACCTAAAGGATCAAAAACAGACATACATATTTTGAGGATCTGGCGTTTGGTAGGGTGTTTGTCACTTTGGTTGTCAATTACGTCTTGAAAACTGGAGAAAACAAAATTATCTTCACCGGGTAACCATTTGACACCTAATACACGCTCTACTGGCAAATCAGGAATGTCATCCAATACCTTGGCCCCAGTTGTAGACACTTTGCATTTTGGGAGATGTTGCAAAATTTCCTTCGAGTTACTCATAAAGCTGGTCATACTAAAGCCACCTTGAGCGTGAATGTCAATAACGTCGTCGACCAGCATTTTACTCTGTTCTATTGTGTCAACCGAGATTATCAGGTCATCCATATAATGATGGTCTATGATAGCTTTGACAGCTTCGGGACGAGTTTTTAAAAACCGCAGAGCATTTATATTTTTAACATATTGTGCTGATGAAGGAGAGCATACTGCGCCAAAAATCATAACGTTCATCTGGTACTCGTCGTCATCCCAGAGATAACGTTGAGCTTGGCGATCCTGTTTTATAATTAATACCTGGTGGAACATTTCCTGGATGTCTCCCATAATGGCGTAACGATGACATCGAAACTGGAGTAAAATACCGGGTAATGAGTTTAGATAGTCAGGACCTTGTAAAAGAAAGTCATTCAAAGACTTACCACCTGATTTAGCAGCAGCATCCGTCACAAAACGCAGTTTGTTAGGCTTATTAGGGTTGAATACCGCAAAATGGGGCAGGTACCAAGTCTTGTCAGTGCGATGTTTTGCCTCCTCTTTTGTCAGCTTTCGCGCATAACCCTTTTGTACATAATCTTGAATTTTCAGATGGTATTTTTCTGCAAACTCAGGAAATTTAATCATTTTACGCTTGATGCTTTGTAGCCTAATAAATGCCTGCTCATAACTGTTTGGTAAATGACAATCACTATCACGCCATAAAAGTCCCGTTTCCCAATGACCCCCAGGAAGATGACGCGTTGTTTGTTCCATTATTTGTAGTGCAAGAACATCTTCCCGGGAACGAGGAGTGTCATTTTTGAATTTCGTGCCAAAGGCATCCGTCGAAAATGATTTTTTGACGAGATCATTCAGTTCGTCACAACTACAATGATGTAAAACTGTCACGTCATTCGGAATGTTTCTGAGGCCAACATTTCCATGCACAACATAACCAAGATGAGTCAAAGAAATCATCGGTCCTTGTCTGTCAGAGCGAATAATCTCTCTGGTCACTATTAGGTGTACGTTGTCTTGTCCTATAAGCAACTCTACTTTTTTATGTCTAAAGTCATTTTCCTGTACATAGTCATTAACATAAGGATATTTATTTACAATTTTATCAAAACCTAAGCTATGTACACACAAATTTAAATCACGAACCGAACGCACATTATTTACAAAAAATGTCTCACTCTGATTTTGGCCACGAATTAAAAAAGAAACCACCTGAGAGTCAATTTGAGTCGTCGTCATACCTGTGGCTCCTCGAATATGCAGAGGAAAGACGCTGCCTTCAATACCTGCACGTTCTAGCAGCGATAAATCGATGAGAGAGACCGCAGCACCCTCGTCCAATAGCGCCAGGGTCTCGACGTCGCCTGCAGGCCCGGAGATGATAACTGGAATAACTTTTAAGAGAACTTGTGATCTTATGTCCTCGCAATGGTTCACTGCCGGTGTAGTCGCAGTGTTAACACTCTCATGCGTCGACAAAGTGCATGCAAGCTTTATTGGAGGCGCGTGCAATAAAGGATGGTGTACCCTGTCGCATCCTTCTTTCGTACATTTTTGTCGATATTTACAATCTTTTAATTGATGCTGACTAGATAGACAAGAAAAACACAATCTATTTGATGTTACCAAATTCCACCGGTCATTTGTACAAAGTTGTTTAAATTCGACACAATCCTTCAATGTGTGCCCACCTTTACATTTTTTACATATACATTTTGCGGTCGGTGTTGATGTTGTAGCTAGAATAACCTTTTTATCAACTTGATGAAAAACGGGTCTATTTGGATTTACATTAATAGGCATCGGTGCAATTATAGTCGCTGCATTTGCTATGTCTATCATCCATTCTGATAAATCTTTCAAAGTAGTGGCAACAAAACTGTCTTTGTTAGCTACGTGAAAAGCCCATTGGTACCGCAAGTTCGATGGTAACTTATTTAAAACCTCTTTGATCAGAGAAGGGTTCGTCAAATGACCGGTCTCCTCAATAGCAATCATCGTAGCTACAGCATTTTGGACAATGGTCGCAAACTCGATGAAATTGTTAATGTCATCATGACGTATAAATTTTGTATTTCGAATTTTGATTAACATTGTCTCAATAATAAATTCTGGTCGGCCGAATCGAATTTTTAATGTTTTGATGATCTTATCTAAGTTCGTGCAGCTTACTAGGAGAGCCGCCACTGAGTCACGTGCACGGCCCTTCAAACATTTTGAAAGTCGGGCAATATTTTCGGCTTCTGTGTAACTACATAGTCGAGTGGTCGATATAAATTGACTATAGAACAAGGGCCATTCTTGTGGCTCACCAGAGAATGGTGGTAGCTCTGTGTTGCTGGCCTGTCGGGCCAGAAGCTTACTTAACTCTTTTTCTAAGGGTATGGCAGACGAATTATGTATGTGAGCGGGTATAGGCAAAGATGTTCTACAAAAATCTGGGTTGTTCATGTCATTTTTAATAGTAGGTTTCGTACCTGACTGTACATTGTCGTCCTTTTTAAGTGAATTTCGTGATTGTGAACGTGACAGATTACAGGCAAGGTATTCGTCTTCTTCGTCTAGTAGCGCTTGTGACTCCAGCGCTAACTTTTCCTCAATGAGTCGGTTGGCAATTTCCGCACGTGCTTCTGCCGCTTCTTTCTGAAGATGCAGAAGTCGTTGCCGTCGAACTGTTGACATAGAACTAGCGGCAGAGCGGACGGAAGGTGTCGGCGAGGGCGGGCGGCTACTTCGGACAGACTGTCTGTCGTCGTGTCTGTCTGCGTCCGGAACAGCTGCTGTCGTATGTGCCGTTGCGGTCTTTGCACTCAATACCATAATCTTGGACTTACTGCGTGTCTCCATATGCCAGGTCGGTTGATTTCGAAGGACCACCTTGAAGGGGTTCAAGGAAACTTCTTTGTTTCTTCGATTATGGAATTTAATAAACACTAGAATTTAATTAAATATTTACACAAAACTAAACTGAAAAACTAAACAAATCAACACAAAAATAATAATAAAGAAAAATGTACGTCGTCCGTGTCGCTGTCAAAAAGCTCGTCTTCCAAATCAGTCTTATAATTTTCAAACTAATGGCCAGTCTGTCATCGTCACTACAAAAAGTCCGTAACACATACATACCATCATAACTGCACAATCCCGCCAAAAATGATAATATTATAGGTATAGGTAGTGTTACTAAGGTTTGGACCAACGAAATATGGGACAATTTTAATATTTCAATACGACTAAATAAAATAGAAAATTTGGAACTACAATTACAACTAATGAAGAAATTGAAATTCACATTTAGCATAATGTATCAATATGAATAAATCAAGAAATGCGGGCAAGTGCTCAAAAACTCATTGATGTTTCCGTAAGCCATACAACTAACATTCTATTCTATCAACCTTTTAATACCATTCAAGTAAAAAAAAATGAAAGGTTATTTTTTACACAAAAAGGTTACTTTTTTTATACTTCAGGTAACTTCTGATAAGACCCGACTGGCAACACTGGTCTTACAATAAGTAAAAATTCCTTGCGGGCAACAACAACAACAATCTGATTCTGTCAGAAAGAAACATGACAATGACGTTGACGTTTTTTTCCTCATTACTTGTCTTGTCATGTCAAAAAACACAGACCAGACAGAGATGCTCTTCTTTACTGTTCTTTACGTCCGTTCGCATCTGATCTAATTTTATCGAGGGTATTTTCATAACAGTAGCACACTTATTTCGCAGTTCATTTGCACGTTAATATTTGCAGTAAATTAAATAGTTGTTAATTATTAGTGCATGTGCAACCTGAGTGCCGAAATCAACTCAATAGAACTGGTGATAAGTTTGTGACTCACAAGAAAGGGATCCTGGCTAAGACTTCCTAGTCTTTCAGTGTCTCCGAGACTGAACCTGCTTGTATGTGATGTCCGACGGGGACCCATCGCTGGAGGAGGACGTGCCTAAGCCTCTACTAGTGAAAGTTGAAAATAATGTATTTACCCCAAAGATAACTACCCCTATTCATACGGGTGGTGTTAAATTACATCACAAAAGATCAGACGCGGGTGAAACGGAATCCTTCCTTACGGAATCCCAGCGGAATGAACTCGCTTTCCAGCAACTCTTTCAGAATGGAGATGACGAATTCCATGAGGTAATAAAGACTTATTTTAAAATCTAAAGCTGTCATGGACTGAAGATTAATTTTAAACTTCTTGCATTCATATTTTGACTAACAAGTTCATAATATTTAAAACAGTAGGTACCTGATCTTTTCCTGGCTTTTATATGGTTGTACAAATATAAATATGTAATATATGGTACCAAATAATAAAACGAACACTGAATTGGTGTGTGTTGCTATGAAGCACATTATAATATTAGATTCTCCACTAGTTAAAAATCACTCAATCTTTAGAAAAAACAAATCATCATTCATATATTTTTTTTATTTAAGGACAAAAAAAACATCTTGAAATGAAAGATAATTTTACGGATTTAGAACGCGTTTATTTTTTATTTAACCAGACGGGTAGACTGACCCGTTCTAAGTCCGTAAAATTATCTTTAATTTCAATGTATAGTGTTTGCATAAACTCAAGAAAACAGTACTTATAAAAAACATATCTTTCAATTTTGAAAATGTTTTGGATCTGTCCAACATATTTCAATTGAAATATGGTTTTGTTTCAATTGTCTTATTAGAAATAAGTATGCTTTGCTGATTAACTTAATTTCCATATTTACCTAGATAAATCTCGATTATCTGGAGCTCAGTTAAACAAATCAGAGCATTCAATACAGCGATTATCCTGACTGTCGTCCATGACCAATTATATTAGAAACCTACCTGATTTATTAAAAAGGAGAAACCAGCCATAAGTTAGTTGACATGTATGTTGTTACATCTAGGATTTTGTTGTTGCAAGTTAGATAGTGAAACATCAGAAATTTAAGTATAAATGATGAGTAGTAAAAAAAGTAACTTTCGGAAGACAAATTGTATTGTTGGTTTTTACAAAAACAGTCGACTGTACAGCTGATATCTGGTCTTTAGCTCATTGAAAAAGCATTTCAGTTAAACACTGTTTTTGCCTATTCAAAAATCCAGCTTTTCTAAATATAATTGAAAATTCAGATTAGGGTGATTCCATTATCGCGGGTGCAACATTTTGACGCATGTTAAGTTTCATAATAATAAAACAAAAAATATTTTAAATAAAAATGTTCTTGTAAGTGCTACGTTTCAACATGTTCACTTTATATTTCGTGAAAATAATTTTATTGAAATATTTAATATAGTCAGGAATGAGGTTCAAAGTCCTATCGCGGGTGCAACAAAGTTGGCCGAACCTTTCTTGATCATTAAACAAAAATAAAAAAGTCTGTTAATTGTGAAACGTTTATTATGTTATGCCTTCGTATTTCGTAAGGCGTTAAACTAACCAAGTAAACAAATATTTTTTTTATAGGAAACAAAAATAAACACAGAATTATTCACTTTTAAAGCAATCGCGGGTGCAACATCAAATTATCGCGGGTGCAACCCGTCTAATTTAAGTGAATACAAACATTAATAAAACTTTACAGGAATAAATTATGAGATCAATCAATGTTTATTACTAATCAGAACACTTCTTTTTCACTTATTTCTTTTCAAATACGTCAATATTCGCCGAAAATTCTACAAACGTATTTTTTCCGTCAATCTTTTTCTCTGGCGCTTCCAACTTCGCGATAATATCTTCAAATCGTACGTCTGCTATGTCATTAACAATTTCAGTGAAATGCTTGCCATCAACCGTCGTCAGGAATTGTACTCTAACCTCTCCATCTTCGTCCATATCGCTCTGACACACCCCTACATAGCGGTATTGAGTATTTTTTTTGCCAGACTTACAGAGCAATTGCACGAGCACGTACAAACCAGCGCTAATATCTCTTGGTAAGACATCAGCACAGGCAGAACCAGTTTCAGGGCATGCTTCTGCGAGTATTTTTGAGGGTTGAAGAGACGTTGTTGGATATTCGTCGTCTGAATCACTGTAAACATCAGAAATGCGCAATTTTGTTTTAAGTGGGACAAAAGATTTACTCTGATCCGATACTGAAGGACAGAGATTTCCTTCTTGTATTTTATTTGTAAGAGGTTCCAAGTCATCGTCATCCCAATCACTTTCTGTTTCAGTAGTGGTTTTCGGAGATTTCAAAACCAGTGTGCATTTGAGATGAGACAGTGAAGTTCGCGCCACGGAAATGCTATCATTCCCAACTTCAGGTTGGAAGAAATGTTTTGATTGAATGCCTGGTATATTTTTCAGTCCTTCCCATTTAGCATCCAACATGGCCATCTTTTCTTTAACTTCTTCTTTTGCTACGGATATAAAGAAGATGTTTTTAGACAGACTGCATGCCAAATCATAGAATTCTTGGGCACTGTTGACGATGGCTCTCCGGGATTTGACAGAAATCCACACCGACCTTTTGGCACTTCCACCAATTCCATCGACGGCACCTTTGCCATGTGAGGCAGCGAAAAAGTTCCATTCGAGGTGAATGAATCCATATTCCCCTTTGAGAGCATTCATGCTTGCCATTACGTAACGATTCTTGAACTGAGCAGCGCAGTTATCGCTGAAGATATACACAAATTTTATGTTATCAGAGATCGACTTGATGTACTCAAATATTTTCTGAAGAAAGAGATGCACAGTGTATTTATTGTGGCTTAATTCATCACTTACTATGACCACTGAATGGAGTTTGTCGCTAGTCCAAATACAGCACGTGAAGAGCGTGACTTGCGCATGAGACCAATGTGCTGATTGTACTTCATCTTGACTAATGAGAGCATAATTTTCAGCAAAGTCTATTTGTACGACAGCCTTCTCATTGGTCAGGTCTTGCTTTGCATTTTGAAAGTAATCGGACTGAACATTTTTAACAAAAGAATGTAGCTTGAATTTAGCAGT
Source organism: Anania crocealis (assembly GCA_949315895.1). Taxonomy (NCBI): domain Eukaryota; kingdom Metazoa; phylum Arthropoda; class Insecta; order Lepidoptera; family Crambidae; genus Anania; species Anania crocealis. The sequence goes on from OX438880.1 coordinate 6,073,581, forward strand.
GCTGTCGTGTAGTTCTTCTAGTGCTTCATTAAAAGGTTTGCTCATTATGATCTGTTTTGGTCTCTGATTCTGGAAGATCCAGGACTTCCAATTAACAGTAGAATCAGAATCTAGGGTGATATCCCAAATGTTGGATTCTTTGCATACATCGCAACTGTTGGACATGCAATCTTCATTATCCACACTACATGATACGAGGGCGGGTCAATAAGTCCGTGACTTTTTGAATTTCTGACCTCTTTACCGAAAAAGCAACACTACTCCTGGCAACAGGTATCTGTCAGTTGACTCCTACCAAAATTTGAACTTGCTGCGTCAGTTAGTTTGTGTCTGACAGCTATCTTTATCAGACTACCCAGTAATATGAGGAATAAATGGGAAAAAAGTGAATTTCGTGTGCTTATTAAGCATTATTTTTTGCGAAAAAAAACCATTACCGAGACCAAGGCAAAGCTTGATAAATACTACGGGGACTCTGCACCATCGATTTCAATGGTAAAAAAGTGGTTTACTGAATTTCATTGTGGCCGTACAAGCACTGAAGATGCCGAACGTCCTGGACGCCCAGTTGAGGTCTCTACACCCGAAACAATCGAAAAAATTCACGATATGGTGTTGGCCGACCGAAGATTGAAAGTGCAAGAGATTGTGGAAGCCGTAGGGATCTCGCATGGCTCAGTGGTTTCAATTTTGAAAGATCACTTGGGTATGAGAAAGCTTTCCGCAAGATGGGTGCCGCGTTTGCTCACAGTCGACCACAAACGCAATCGTGTAACAACTTCACAGGAAGGTTTGGCGTTGTTTAGTCGCAATATAGAGGAGTTTTTGCGCCGTTTTGTAACCGTGGACGAAACATGGATCCATCACAACACACCAGAGACCAAACAACAGTCAAAACAGTGGGTTTCTAAGGGTGAATCAGCGCCAAAGAAGGCCAAGGTGGGTTTGTCAGCCAATAAAGTTATGGCGACTGTTTTTTGGGATGCACGTGGGATAATCTACATTGACTACCTTCAAAAGGGAAGAACAATCAATGGGGAATATTATGCCAACTTATTGGACCGCTTCAATGACGATTTGAAAAAAAAAACCGACCTCATTTGGCCAAGAAAAAAGTTCTTTTCAACCAAGACAATGCAAGGGTGCACACATGTGCAGTTGCCATGGCAAAAATCCATGAATTAGGCTATGAATTGCTCCCTCATCCACCCTATTCTCCAGATCTGGCTCCGAGTGACTACTTCTTGTTCCCAAACCTGAAGAAATGGCTTGGTGGAAAAAGATTTGACTCCAATGATAAAGTCATCTCGCAAACAAAGGTCTATTTTGAGGACCTCGACAAATCATATTTTTTGGAAGGGATAAAAAAATTGGAGAAGCGTTGGACAAAGTGTATAGAGCTCAAGGGAGACTACGTTGAAAAATAAAATGATTTATTTATCAAAAAATCTGTGTTTTATTCCAAAAGTCACGGACTTATTGACCCGCCCTCGTACCTGTTTTAGAAGCTCTTGGTGTGTTTTTGGGAACTCTGTCGCATGTTTCGAAATAGCGAGAAGAAGATTAATGTAATTTGAGTGTGTCGTACACACGCATACATTATGAGGAGTATCATTGATAGGCAGAATGTGAGCAGGTCTCTCTTTATAAAAAACTGTCTTGCCAATAGATGTTTCGGGGTTAATTTCTTTAAAAAGTTCGAAGGGTTCACGAATGCTCATAATCATTGTTCTCTTCTGGATTCGGGACTTCGTTCCAGTATTGGACTTGATTGATTTTACGTCTTTCATCCCAGGCATTTGTCTACTAATATCGTCCCTATTATAGAAATTACATATCTGTTCCTTTACTTCGTTCGTCAGTTTTCGAGGCACTGCTTTAGGGGCATTTTTGTCAGATGCAGCGACTTGGAATTGTGCAGCAATTTTTTTTACAACCTCAACTGCCTAAGTGGGACTAGCTGGTAGATTACGTTTTACTTTTGCCACAGCCTTTCCCAATGTGCGAGGACTGCTGTATCTCGTACCTGTTTGTTGAATTTGTTCTTCTCTACGACGCTTTCTAGTTGCCTGCATTCTTTCTTTTGATCGGATCCTAGCCAGTATTTTCAAATCTTTATCTACCTCCATTTTCCTTGTCATTTCTTTTCTCCGTTTTGAATCACGAGCCCTTTCTTGACAGATATGGTCTGCATAAAGTTCAGGGTTTTCTTTTAACTTTCGCCTATATTTCTGCGAAGCAGTTTCTTTCCTTTGCTCTTCTGTCATTTTAGCCGATCTTTCTGTAAAAAAAATACGGAATATAATATAACCACACATTAAATATATGTCACCAATCATGCACACCATATTATTATTATTTAAAGCATAACAAAAGAATAAAATATGTGATAAATCAGGCAATACGGTTACTTGTCAAAGAGTTGCACCCGCGATCCTAACATCACGATCGCGGGTGCAACCAATTTAAGTTTAAGTAAATTTCAATTCAACTAATATTATACTCCTAAAAACGATTTAAATACGTTTGCCTTTGATTTTTTTTTACTTTTACAAAGTTTGAAAAGTATAGGATTTCATTTCTGTGAAAAACACAAACTTTTATATCTTTTGTATCGCGGGTGCAACAAGCTAACAGTGACTTTTTATATTCAATAATGTTAAAAAAATAACAACTAGTAAGTACTTACATTTTTTGGCACATAACAATATTTTCACTACACATTCAGCCGGTAGAACATAACCTCAAACTGTCGGTAACAGCTCTTTCGCGCCAGTGTTGCCACGTTGTGATTTTACAGATTCAGCCAATTCTTCGAATGATAATGTTTCCAAGCGCGCCAAAAATTTAAATATGAAGTAAAATAAAAAATAAAAATGTTTTAATAAATTTATACCTTTTTCTTTGTACCGATATAAAAAAAAGTAATAAATAGCGTGATTTAGAAATTCATGTCAAAAATCGTCTATAGCGGAATCGCCTATTAATAAATGTATTAAAAGTAACGGCCTATAATCTACCCACTGCAGGGCAAAGGGTTCCATCATTGAATTAAGGTTACCATAGCAATGATGGATACAGGTATAATCACTACAGTTGGTAAATAGTAAAATGTATAAACATTTGATTAAATAATTGAAAATCCAGATAATCAACTGTGTTATTCAATCAATATTTGAAAATCCAGTTAGTTAATATTTAAGGATTTGTAACACATTTTGTTTTATCTAACGTTACAAACACTTTGCAAAGTTGGTAATCATAAGGTATACACTTTAATTAGACCAGTAATTCTTTCACAAAAAATAGTAATTCAATAAAAAATAAACTCGACTAACCAAACAAATTGTTGTCATTATGTATTCAGATAATCAAAAACCCAGATAATCAAAATAACTATTAACATAATATATGTGGAAAATGGACATTAAGAATATCAAATTGCGCTGTCTTTTGAATATGAGTGTTTGTCCCAATCAACCCATACAATCTACCTAAATATCTACAAAACACTGAAAAAGATGCATTGCTACTTGGCGAATTACAAAACGGAAGTGCAGTGTCTTGTTAATGACATTGCTATGTAACGTCCGTGCAATTTACAGCTTGATCATAAATCGAAATTTTACTTAGTTCTTCCAACGTCTATCTCCTGACTTACTAACGGAGGGCCAAGTTGAAGTCTGAACCTAAAAGAATACGCTCTCCGGGCCAGATCGGATTTGGTACGACCTGTCTCGGCTTTTCTGATCGAACCGACGCCACTGCTATTGGGTTCGGCATTTGGTAGGATGCCTTTTGTATATACAGATGCAACCGAGCCTAAGGGCGCATTCACGTAGAAAGCTGGCTACCGGCGCCGATCTGCCAGCGCAGGCAGTCTCTATGCTTCTGGTTCGGCTCAAAGTATAGGGACTGCCTGCGCTGGCAGATCGGCGCCGGTAGCCAGCTTTCTACGTGAATGCGACCTAAGGCTGCAAAGTGCAAACTGGACAAACGAGGGATCGTGTGCGGCGGCGCGGGAGGGGGGCGACGAGTATGACGCTCGAGCCACCGGGCCAGAACGGTTAATACAAACTGACTGGAGGATACCGGGACAGGTCATACCACATCCGATCTGGCTCGAAATGGGCCGCAAGAGCACCTATCTCTCACGCTCAGACCTCAACTTGGGCCTCTGTTCGAGAGAGAAAGAGAGTAAGGCTTTTGCTGAACTCCTTAAACTTAAAATCATCTGTACCTACATTATGGTTGCAAATAAACACAGACCACCTTGGTCTGTGCAAATAAAGTATTGAGCCTTTTCGCCCGTTAATACTGGCCTCATAGCAAGAGAAGGACTGTAAATCTGTCACTGAGATTTCCTCTTCCTGTTTCGATAATTGAATTGAACTGTTTTTAGGCAATATTAAAAAATTGTGTAAATTGAAAAAAAATAATGTACCTACTTATTTGCTAGTGATCAATACTCTGCCACCAAGACAGCGTTTTTGATAACGCAGTGTAGAACATTCGTTGCGTAAACAGAAGTACGGACTCGAGACATGCTAGAAGATGCCCATAAGTTGGAGTTGATAAAGTTAACTGTTATTTTATCGGAATGAAATCTCTTTCTACTTAGCCTTACATAATGCATTGGAGGTTTACGTCAAACAGATATATTATGTGCAAATGGGCCTGAAAATTTCTTATCGCATGCACTCTATCTCGCTCGCACACCCTGGAGGCTTATGTTGTCATGCAAGTCCCATTGGCGTCAGGCAACCTAATTAAAGTTAAGTGCCATGTAAGGCTCGTTCAAGAGTAGCTAGTTACAGAGTGGACTGAAATATTAATTATTGAAGATTTTGTGCCTTGGAATCGTTTATGATGGAGGGTGAAGGCTATCCACTTTGAACCGTCCGGCAATCGAACCCGAGACCTAGGAGCAGGCGATATCTTAAGAATTGGTGTGCGGTTACCGAAATCTCAATTAATACACTCCTTAATGTTTAGTTGGATCGATGTCTGATGCACACAAATTATTTAACTTTTGTACGCTACTAAATCCAGGCAAGATAGAAATTGTTTCAAGTTGATCCATTTTATTTGAGAAAATTCGAAATAGAGCTCTCGCGTTATCATACCGTCTTTAGACGTCGCTTGTTTATACCTAATGTTTTGTGTTTGCACATTTGGATATTTAGTATTCGTTAAACAGTGGCTTGCCGGCAGTTGTGACTCATCCAAGTGCGAACTTATATCGACGCGACACGTCTCATTCGGAAGAAAATATTCACATAATGATATTTTAAACCCAACTTCGGTCTCTGAAATGGTTAGTCTGTCTATTTTAGTGATGTTACCGTCATTGATAACATATCTTGATGAGATTATGACCTTTACTGTGTAAGAAATAAGAATGTGTTCAGTTATCTAAAAACCTAGTAGACAAACAGGTTTGCTAAAGAACGTCACAAAAAGTGAATTAAATTCACCGAGGTCAGTGTTTCGTGGTAATTCATTTCAATGACTTAACCTTAGTAGCAATCGTAGTGTGCATGTGATGGTAGTGAGGTGGTTAATAGAAGTTGTGTTGTACCTTCTGTACGATGTGGTATTGTGGCGAACTAGCAAGTCAAAAACTAAGAGAAAAGTATGTGATGTGTTCTAGACAGTTGTGGATATTATCAGTTTAAACTTGTAATTCCTACTACTATGGTTTATAGTTAGAGATGATTCTTGCGAGATTCGAGATTCAAACTGTCGCTGAGTTGCTAGTACCGTCCATAAAAAAATTAATTATGCAATTGTCACGCGCGTTATAGTTTTTCTAAACATAATTTATTACTAAGGTTGTCCTCAGCTCATCTAAAAAAAACTCGCTTAATAGAATACAGACAAGCGCACTGTGATTCAATGGAGTCAGTGTTTACCTAAATCATCTTGATCTGAGAATCATTTAACGTAGCGAGCTATTAACACAATGAGTCAATGAACTATTATTAGTATGTGCCAGTCAATGCAGGAAAACTAGACAGCTTATTAACATGCATAATCGCGGAGTTTTCTGACAAAAATGTTCATTGTTAAGATAATTCATAGCTTAATGATCATGTTGATGATTCACGAAAAATATGTATGTACATAAAACATTTTTGTTTGCGTTTTCACATATTAATAAAGTATTAAATTTATTTGCTTTTAATAATATCTACGAACTCTTGTGAATTGTAAGTTCATTGGCATGCTATGACTTAGGCGCAGAGTATTCTAGTTGCCCATCACATGATACAGTCGTAAAATATTGTTACTACACAACGCTTGTTTATCAATCGTATTCTTGTAAAATATGTTTCAATGATTTATCGCTGTATCATTTCTGATTCTTCCGCATTTTGCCCTAGGAGTAGTTGGACCACAAACCAATCGTTCATTTCATGCTATTTCTTAGATGAAGATGAAGTGCTGTGAGGAAGAGGTGGAGTCACAAAGCATGTCGTTAAGCGCATTAGTCATTAAATATTTTTAAGGGCCGTTTTTCCATACAAACGTAGTCCCATGTTTCTTCCCTGGATAATGCCAGTAGAGCAATAATTTTTATTACAAAAATCTATGGCCACTATTGGCATGTTTATATGGTTTTCTTTTTTTCATAAATCAATAAATAAAAGAGACGTGAGCCATCGAAAATAAAAAAAAAACGCATTATTTTCCGCTGTGAAACATCCAGAAAGCAAATATGGCTAAATTTTAGAAAAAAAAAACAAAGAATACGAACACAGCCAAAAAGCCTTTCTTTAATTTTCAATGAAAAAATAATTTAAATCCGTCTAGTTTTGGAAAAGGAATCGGGGGACTACGAAACGTTGATTTTGTGTGCTTTTAATAGGTATTTTCGGTCCAAGATGCAGTTGTCTCTATCGCGATCTGCGGGGGAGGCGTTCGGGAGTGCGCGACAGCAATAGATTTTTCAAATACCTATTTTTCAATTTTCTCGCCCTTAGTGTTTTCTCTTAAGACCGTATATTTGTAAAAGAAAACCTTACCACGAACCCTTATACCCAAATCTAACGAATATGATGATGACTCTGACCTTTATTTGGATCAGACGGAGAAGGCGAGGGAGGAGAAAATCGGGGATCTCCAGGCCATGTCCGTCCTCAGTATGTACCAGGATAACATGTCTCAGGATATGAACACCGACCGGTGAGTGCTGGGTTTTGTGCTAATTGCTAAGAGTTCGCTCACCACGCATTAGATCAGACGACAGTTGGAAATCTGAAATACTGTGATTATCGCCCAATTACAAACACGAGTGTTCGTAGTAATTAAAAAATCAATCCAACTATTAGCCCATCAAGTCTGTAAGGTGAGCCAGCTCTGGGGGCACTTCTAACTAGCATTTCTCCAACGTATCTACAAAGACACGCTCGTAAACTCATAAAATTTAACCTTTTAGACGCTGGAGAAATGTTTGTATAAGAAGAGCGCTGTAAGAGTCCATACATGTTGTTCTCCTGCGAAAATCTTAGTGTTGTCGCTCAGATGTCAGTCAATCAGGGAGATAATTGATATAAATTACGACGACATCGAAGCGACACCTTTGTGTAGATCTGATACAGTCATTACAAGGGTAAAGGTTTGAAAGAAATCCTTATGGACACCATGTTCCTAGAGAATATCCGTGCAATGTATAGAAACGCCCCGAAACTTAACCGAGTCGACTCCCTAAAGTAGTTATTTCCCTACTGACATAATGAGGCCGTGGTAATTGGTATGGTAGTTCCCAATATTTTGTTAGCACTTAGGGTTGTTTTAATTAAATGTTTCATACTACAAAATCGTAAATACAAACTCCTAACTATTTGGTTTTGCATTCACATGCTAGTAATGTCGGAAATTAATAAAACTTGGTTTTTCATAACTGGTTTGTCAGATTTAACTAACACTAACTGGCTCTACTAGTTATATTCGTGTTCTGATCACTTCAAATTGAATTCGTAGTAAAACTACATGAATGCGTTCTCGAAAATATTTTATTAAGAACATTTACGTTTTTAATATATTAAATTAATATTAATAATATTGTAAAAGTCTCTATTATCTGTCTCTTTCAGAGTTAAAATATTTAAATTACCTACTATTAATGGTTGATTTGCGAGCCTACTTCGATAACTGACCTTTTTATTCAAGGGCAACGCTTGATATTACGAATTTGACCATGCGTTTGGAGTGATCAGAAGCAATTACAATTAGGGAAATAATAATACATTACCCCTAGGTTGGGTACCAATATCCATTCCAGTTATTGTAACTTAATGGGTGTGTTAAACATTACTTTGTTTTGGGTTTTTCGTTGTTTTGTTTTAATTCTAAAGTATTATTTTGGGTGACTGAATGAATTTTAGAGCACCGTTTTTACCCTTCCTATGTTATCTATTTCAAAACAAGAAGATAATTAAAATCAGATTTACTACAACCAAAAAAGAATAAAACGTACCTACTATGTCCGAGGTGGTTCCTCCCAAAAAAAAAAATTCATTCAGAAGAAGAACAATAACGATTCTCTTAAGGGCCTTCGCTAGGTTAGGATTTACCCGAGGTGATTTGGGTTAGATAAGTAGTACCCATAGATTTAATATAATTATTATGGTAGTACCTGTCCTAAAGCATGTTAGCATACTATTAGTTTTGATATGTCTTGTTCCTGTTAATGTTTCCAACAATAGCTTTTATTCGTATGACATCATGATATGTAAGTGGTTAATATACCTACTTATTTGTTTTCAATTGACGACGCTAACGAATTCAAGGCCAAAACAAAAACGATACGCTTTTTGGTATTATAAATATACAGGGTGAAATTATAACCACCTTCCAAATTTAAAATATATCAATCTGCGAGACAAAAAACAAATGCCGTATTTTTTCTTTTGGTATAGCCCAGTACAAAAAAGTCAAGATACAGCACTTAGAAAATGTCCGCCAAAAATCCAAAATTGTTAATACGGCCTCCTAGCAACACTTTTTTTACGCGTTGCGCATCTCATTCATTCATTACGATACTATTTATAAGTCTTTGATTGTACCTTTATACCTTAACAGGTCTAGGACCGTAAAAAGTGAAAACTATATCGCGAAAAATTTTTTTGGGTGACAACTTGATTCACATTTTTTACTTCATAAATGGGCTCTAAATACTGAACGCATATAAAAATTTTGGAAAGTAGTTAAAATTTCATCCTGTATTAATGTGATATGATTTTAATCAATCAAATAAACGAATCTGCCGATAGGTTAGTAGGACCTATCGGAGATTCGTTATATACCTTAATGTTAAAAAAAAGAGAAATTACACCTGCTGTAGGTATAGTGGGTATACTTACCTTTGTAAAGGTACTTGTTTTTTTTTTAATATCTTGAATAAATTCTTTGATAGTGTTATAGCATTTTTAGGGTTAATTTTATGACGGATATAATGTTGGGTCGCGTTTACGTCGACTCTATGTTCAAACTTTAGCAACCGCGATCATCGATTTCATGTTTAAATTGCATCACGTTTTCATAGAATAACATTTGCGATAGGCAATTTCGCTGCTGTGTTGAGTCTGAGAACCTACTAAGCAACTAGATGCCCGTAAATACGGGTCTTTAAGATATGAATGAGAAAGACAGATCGAGTCAAAATAAATATACCAATGTTATATTGCAGAGTAAAGTTTGCACTTATTTAGTGACTCCATGGGACTACCAAAATTCGCAGATACTAAACCTTGCAGTGTGATAAGATTTGCGATTTTCAGACAACTGACAGGCGAGTGCCTTAAATTTTTTATCAGTTATTAGAATTTCGGCTCACTTGGATAAGGTTCTTGGGCCCTAAGTGTCGAATGAAACCTTGACTTTTCATAGTAGTTAGGTGGCCCGTCGTTTTATTTGACGCAGCAAAGAAGCACATTTCAGGGACAACGGTAGCGAAGCGTCCACCAGGCGAGCCGAGGAGTGCGTTTGCGGTGGCGTCCCCGATGTCGGTAATGGCAAACCAACGGACAACCATTGCTCGTGAGTAGAGTAGAAAACACAAGGAACACCCGGTTTCTGCATTTCGAAAGAGGTTGGGTTCACGCGTGGATGGTTTTGGAACTAAAGCTGGTTTTAGTCCTATCGGTCAGATGTCACTTTGAAGAGCTTTCTAAATCGTTAGTAGCACCACCATTCGCGTGTTTACCCAGCCGTATAGTTAAATATATTCGCTATTCCTAGAGTTACAAATTGCATAACAGTTGCTTTTTAAGTAGCATATAGGTATGTGTACTTTATTCATACGGTTTTGGATTTTGATTTAATTTTACGAACTTTAGTTTATTCGCTTCTAAGTACAAGACTTACATGACTGAAATAGTCTTGAGTTTGCGAATTTTGTTCATCTGCGGGTAATACAAATCAATTATCTGCCGCTTGGGATAATAAACATTTTTAGGAAGATTAGAATGCGAGTTTTATTATCGTTATCAGCCTACATAAGTCTACTGCTGTTGGCGATTGCAAATTGGCCAAAAGTGGAGAAAAGATGCAGATGCCTATCTCCATTTGACGGTACTCCCTTAGTCGTCTCTTACAACACCTATAGGTCAAAGAGGGATGGGCTATTATATTCTAGGGCGGCACCACGTGTCACTACGAGTATTCTTATACTACTGGGGTATACTATTCTAAGATACTCTTGTAGAAAGAAACAGGCAGAAGACGAACATTTCAATGAAGACAGTGCCCAGAGACTTTTATGTTTAAAAAGTAACAGCCTATAATCATCCCACTGCAGGGAAAAGGCCTCCATCATTGAATTCAAGTTACCACAGCAATGATGGGTGTACTGGCATAATCACCACGCTTGCCAAAGGCGGGTTGGTGATCACAAACCCGAGCAACGTTCGAAAATTCGAAGCTTTTTTGTTGCCCGACCCGGGGATCGAACCTGGGACCCCGAGATCTTGGTCCGGTATTTAAACCACTAGACCAACGGGACGTATGTTCAAGATGACTGCAAAATATATATAAATGAAAAAGCGTTGTGTTCATTATGTTGACTAACTCAACATGTACTAATTCATCAATCGTTCTACGAGTAGTCGGACTGCTGTAAATAAAAATATTGGCAAAAACGTCAAAGTCATAAATTTACTTGCAATATTTTAATGTTTATTTCTGTAAGAATGTTTGGTCGTAAGTATAGAGTCGAATTGGCGAGAGTCCAAGTATACAACGGTGTTGATAAGTGGTATCATTGTATTGTAAACGTGATTGTATCATTCGTAGTCGTATCGTGAATCGCAAAATAATAGGTGCTAAGTGCCGACGTTACTTGGTATAGGGATTCACTCGACTGTTGCGTATACATGTAGTAAATTCGCTGTTGCGTTTGCTCGTCCCCTCGTCTGAGGTCATGACAGGGAAAAACGGGAAGAGTCCAAATTAATCGCATTACGAATACATAACGTTTGTAGGGGCTCGGTTTCTGATGTAGGAGAATTAGAAAATATATCTTAAATCCTATTTATAATGCAACCCGGATAGGCATGTCAATTGTTAAACTACTAGGGAATAAAAGTTGCACTTAAATTGAAATAATAGTTCTGATCTTGTCAACTACAGAGTTTTTGAGTTTATGATCTGCTTGTCATACTAGTTCAACGGATGTGATGACCTTTATTAATACTAAAGCCGTAAAACAAATCACGTCAGATGCTGTGATAGGCGACTTTTAAAACTCTGCACCACACTATCCTTGAAAGAGAGTCATACGATAAGAAAAAGTTGAACCAGCTCAAGTTTTAATAAGACTTTACATAGTGAACTTGCGTAACAGATGACTATACAGGATGAGGATGAAATTTTAACCACGTTTCAAATTTCAATATAACAATCTACGAGACAAAAAACAAATGAAGTATTTTTTCTTTTGGTATAGTGCAGTACAAAAATGTCAAGATAAAGGACTTAGAAAATGTCCGCCAAAACTCTAAAATTTTTGATACGGCCTCCTACCAACACTTTTTTTACGCAATGCGCATCTCATTTATCATTACGATACTATTCATAAGTTTTTCTCTTCATACTCGTACCTTAACGAGCATCGTAAAATTTGAAAACTATGGTGCGAAAAATATTTTGGGTAAAAACTTGATTTACATTGTTTACTCCATAAATGGTTCTAAATACGATACTGCTAAATAGAATTAGTCATCCTGTATAGTTAGATGACTCCTAAGTGAAAATAAGATCTTTTAGAGTGAAATTTAGATTTAGATTTATACTTAAATGACATTATCCTATGTAAAAATGTCATTCAAGTACTAAATCTAAATCTCAACCCTGACATAAAAATTTGAGATTTTAGTATTAGGTGGTGCGTTTTAAAGAGGCTAGTAGAAAATAATACTTGTTATGTAATAGGATATGTCACTCACCTCACGTGTGGTTTTATGTGCTCATTGTATACGTTGTAGCGTTATTCTCTGTATTTTGGGTAAGTATCTATATTTAGTAGGCTACTTGGAAGGATCTAAATGTACAAGGTTTAGGTATTTGCTCTACTAATTATGCATTTGTTTAACATTGTATTCGGCATGCTCTAACTTTATCCTATCAACATTTGCGGTAAAACTGTAACTAACAATGTGTTAAAACTGTAACTAACAATCTATAATATCTGCAGTCTCATTAAATTAAATATGTTTATTAAAACGTCAATGCAAATACTTTTTTACTGATGGTCGTTCTATAGGTCCATATTTTTGACGACCATTTGGATCAGCGGTAGTAAACGCTGCTTCTGAGCCATGGGTCGCGGGTTCGATCCCCGCACAGTACAAATATTTGTGTGCATGAACATGTCTATTTGTACTGGTCTGGGTGTTTTCTATAAATTATACGTATGTATTTACAAAAAAAAAAAGTATGTAAGTAAGTTTATCGGTTGTCTAGTACCCCATACGACAGGGTACTTAATAGTAGCTTAATTTGGGACTAGATGGCTCTGTGTTGCCCAGTGAGGCATGTCCTAAATATTTATTTTATATTTTAGGAGCATAATGTCAAAGTACCCCGAAAAAACTAAGCCATTTTTTTTAGATAGAGAATAGTTTTAAAGTTATCTAAACCAGGTACCGATATATTTGAAGATACAAAATTAAGTGACCTAACTGTTATTAAAATAGTTTAATATTTTGTATCGGAAATTCCACTTTCATCATTGATGTACTCGCAGGGAACGGCTAATATGCCATATTAATTCATTTATCACATGATTCTTAATAACCATAACAATTTCCCGTTATAATAGAATGACATCGATTTATAGGTAAACATGCATTATATTTGTATGATGTTATTCATATTGGAAATCCATGTAAGCACTCCCAGTAATCATCTGTTGATAAACATTAACAATCGTCAATAATGCTGACAGGAAAATGGCCGATTTTATTTATAACCTATAAAACACGATGATGTCTCACGACAGGATAGTAATGGGTGGCTTGTTAAACAACCCATCTCTCACCTTCGCCGATGGAGTGAAGACGATAGACTTCGTTCTGGTCTGGGAGGCGGCTAAAGAGGACGCGTCGAAACCTGAGGCCGTTGAACAGAGGAGGATATTCGAAGAGAACTTGGAGAAAGACGGTCTGGCTTTGGAGAGAGCGGCGCCTGAACATCTACATGGATTGAATTTTGTTAAGGTAATTTAGTTTTGATGTAGTATATACGGGTCGGTCTATCTCTAGTAGCAGACATCTAACGGCCATTTCCAATAACCTATCTATCTTCAGTTTTGGCATATCGGAGATAGAAAACAACTTCTGTCTTTGTTTCTCTGGACGGCAAAAACAGAGATAGAAACTGTTTCCTATCTCCGATATGCCAAAACTGAAGATAGATAGGTTATTGGAACTGGCCGTAAATGCTGTCATCAGCAAAAATGCAGTCAAGTCAAGACAGACCTTATAATCTTTTACGAGGACTACTCCACATTTGAATACTTCCTGTTTATTCGCATATCTCACTCTCTCGCTCTTTTTTATCTCCCTGTCCCCACGTCTTTCTCTCCCTTTCTCTCTCTTTAGTTTATGCCATAGAGCTGAATAAAAAGATGTAAGATTTAGTGGAGTAATGCCATACTGAGACCATGTGTCTCTTCTAAATGAGATGAGAAATGTGCCTTAATGTTTACCTTATTTTGTTATTGCAGATCCATGCACCAGTACAAGTGCTCAAAGATTATAGTGAAATATTAAAATTAAGGATGCCAATGAAGGTATTTTCTCAATTATTTTTTACCTTTCGTGCTTAGTAGTTGTAATCTAGTAAAATGAGTGAAAAAAATAGCGATCTACATAACTTAACGCTTGTAGAACAGTCTCCTTCACACGTTTCATAATAAAAGATTCAAATGTTAAAAATTCTTATAGGAAATCGGTTTGTGTCTCGGCTTCCAAATTAAAAAGTAATCCCCTTCCTTAAGCTTAAAGCTTTATGGTAGAAAGTTTTGAAAACTTAACGATGTCTTTCAATAGAATTTAATGCTATTATCTCGTAGGTTAAAATACCTATAACCAAGGAATTTTATTGTTTAAAGATGGAAGTCGCTTTTATTTTGATGATTAATTCCCCTAATTTGCTTTTAATCAGTCGTATGTATGTACACACACAGTCATATGATCTCTTATGACCATAATAAAATTCCTTAAATTCGATCATACCAAGTTGTTTGTTATATTCAGCGTTAAGCGCTCTAAAAAGTGCAAATTTGAATCGATTTACAACAAATTTACTTATTTATTTATAATGTCTATTGAAGGACGTCGAAATCTAAAGTTGCCAATTCGGAACGGCTTCGTTCAGCGAAAGTATACAAACGGGCCAATAAAAACGTAGCAATGCCGTTCCGAATTGAAGCCTTACTTATAAATAAATAATATCTTTAATTTGTGATATGTTTCGATTAGATGTGATTCGAAAATATATTATATTTATAATTATTGTTTATGTCACATATCAATTAGAATTTTTCTCGAAAAATAAATGTTGTGACTAACAGCCAATCTTGTTATTGATGTGAAGTTTTATCACAAACAGTAGTGCGTTGTACTCGTATAAGCAAACTAATTGAATGGTAGTTATCTCATAACGACTATTCAGTACTTTTTTTTAACACAGATAAATGATTTTTTTGTAACATCTGATGAGGCTTTATATCGTTCCACCACTTCTTTAAATGTTCCTAGATTGGGAAAGGATGTACCTATCCAAACAAAGCGACTTTTTTACACTAGTCTATCCTAGTACAATTTTGTGAAGTGGATAACTAAAGTGTTATTCAATTTATAAGATACGCCGTTCATTTATTTATATCATCCACCTACTAAGAAACATCGTGCTATAAAAACTGTTTCATCCTTATCACATTTCAACCACAACGATATGTTTATATAACTACACTTAAAAAATTGTTAGTATGTATCATCTGTGTGTAGCTGTGTGACCACACTTGTTGTTAAATAGCACAGTAACATTGTATTATGTGTACGTTTGTAGGAATGCAGTAAGATAAGAAAAAGTGGGAAGACAAATAAGATTTTGAATGCTGCCATGTATATGTCTAAGGTATGCTGTCGTTACCAATGATGCGCGAACGCATGAGCTTACTAACTGAGGGCGGATTTGGGGAGTGGGGATTTGGTGGGTCAACATTGATTTTTGATCAGTATTCGGAGACGCATGTTTCTCTGATGTTTTTGGAGTAGGTATTGTCACTAGTTGTTACTTAATTTATGACTTTATGCGTCTGCGCAGGCGATTAATACTTTTCTGGCGTTGTCCAATTTTCTATCATTTCTCGGACACTTTAGGATGGACGCAAACGATCTATATCTTCTGTCGCTTCCCACGACAACTTATTAAAGTTGCCATAACAAGTCAAGTTAAAAGGAAAGATATGCTGTTTCGTAAAAAAATGAAAATCATAAAAAAAGTTTTTAATCAATTATCCTAATCTAACGCCACTCACATGTCATATTGTAAGAGGAAACCTGTGCTTTCTGAATCAATATTCTTTATTTTCTGCCCGTGTCGAAGGCTAACTAAATGTTTTCAGTTACGTACCAACACCTTGAATAGTGTTTTCCGTAGCGCACAGTATATCCATGCTTGAGACAGCTAAAGTCACGATGTGAATACGCACAGGATATAATTGAAAATGGGCCAAAGATTCGGAACTAGCTCTTTACTCAATATTGATACTGATGTCCTATGAACTAGTAAGAAAATCGCGAAAAGATAGTTCGCTGAATTGTTATTTTAGAGTTTTATATTATGATCAAGATGAATGTGAACAACAAACCCTTTCTTAAATCCGCCCTCGTCGCTAACATCTGCGCTTAAGCGACCTATGTGGGCTTGGCTCATTGTATAAGCTATTTTGTGCGTTTGATGTCTGTTGTAAGTGACATGTTGTGCTGATAAATAATGTAAATAATTGTGACTGTATGCAAATTCCTCTCGAAAACTATTAGAAAAATTGGAGATATCTCGTTCTTTCACATTAGAGAACTTATTAAAATTAAATAATGATTCTTAAAATGTGTAATGTATATAAATGTACTACAATTTGGTGATGGGTTCTTTCTTTACGATTTCCATATCCTTGTGTACAATGTAATTTTGATGTTTTTGTGTTTATCAATATATTTATAGGTGTATTTTGAAGTTGTTCGCTGCGTTTAGCGATCGTCTGCGGGTAGCCGGTTTTCAGAAAGTTTACAATTTATTAACTGGTTTTAGTATCAACAATTGTTTTTCTCAAACAATTGCTGAATCTAAAACGAATCGAATAAGCTCAAAACAGAGATTGGCCCGGAAAACGCGGATACCCTAATATTAATTATACATATTATTATGATAAAGGTCGCGCCGCTAACTAACATGTTATTATTCTAATAAGGGAACTAATGAGTGACGATAACAGATAACATTGAATGTTTTTATGTATTTTGTTTCACCATATTAATTTATAATTTTACTCACTATTACATTACTAATGTTGCTAATTAAAATTAGTTTTTTTTTAAAGTAGGCTATGACATAAAGCTTAAAAGACATAGACGAAGATGTAGCCGCCATAATAATCGCAAGGACGTATTAATAAATTTCTTACTACTAGATAACCAAAGTGAGCAAATTTCGATTTATTTTAATGTTCAGATAAAGTAGTTCTGTAGCATTGCCTATATGAGTCAAAATGTTAGACTTGGCACATCTGAGTTACCAAAAACTTGTATTGTTCTGTCAATATTTCTATATAGTTTTCATAATGTTAAACGCTATAGGGATGACACATTACATTCACTATATGGTTAAAAAATTGTATTGCTCACATGTATAGCATGAAA
Organism: Anania crocealis; assembly: GCA_949315895.1. NCBI lineage: Eukaryota > Metazoa > Arthropoda > Insecta > Lepidoptera > Crambidae > Anania > Anania crocealis. The sequence continues at coordinate 6,091,010 of OX438880.1, forward strand.
CGCTAAACAATTCTTAAAACTGCGTGCTTTAATGAAAAACATGCCATGTGTTAACGAAACATGGTTGATATTTGCAGTTCTCCGCCCTAAAAGACATGCACGAAAAGACTAACAGTCTGATAGACAGAGTGGAGGGTTGTTGGGACAGCTTCATGTCAAACATCAGGGTGGACCCTGATAAGTTTCCTGAGAAGAAGCACAGCCTCACTGCCATTTATTCTAAGGACAAGGAGTATTTGTAAGTTGATGACTTTCTACTACTACTTGCTGACTTTTTAATACTTTTATCATCAAAAATTTTACTGATAAAAAGCGTGAAGACTCTTAGTCGATAACTGTCAGTAATTTCGTGTTTGGTTCCGATTCAAAACTGGTATTAAATTTTTGTGATATTTTTTTTATTTTTTATTTATAAATCTGTCAACCGTATTTTAGCTATACAAGTTATTCCTAAAAATGTATCGAAATTGGTCAACCTGGTACAAAATTGTGCGTGGTCAAACATAAAATAAATAATATAGTCTTGGAATGGGGGCTATCGCTAGTGAATTTGCCACTAGAGGCGCTTGTGTCGCGTGAGGTCAAATATCATTCACTTTTCACTGGTTTTAGCGGGCTTTGGTGCATATATTACAATTTCTTTAATTTAACTGCTGGAAAGTGATCTCCTTCGTAAAATATCGCAAATATGGATTATTTGGCGATTAATGTGAACGCTTTGAAATTAAGAAAAAGCGCAAAAATAGGCGGCCTCAAGAGCAACTATTTCAGAAGTTAGTTTGTTGATATCAAGATAATTATTTATAAATAATAAACCTTAATTAGATTTAAGATATAACACTTTGTTTCGGCGCCAATCGCCTTTGACAGCTATACCTCCGGACCTCAGTCTACAGTGGCGCCAACTGGTGAGCAAAGAAACGGTAGTCCCCATTGAGAACCTCCTCTTTTTATCATCGGCTTTAAAATAAGTCTTTACCTAAATACAAAGTTACCATTTTAAAATACTGGCCATTTAAAACGTAATTGGTTTTTGGATGGCTGTATGTTACAAAATCTATATGAGTTTAAAATCCGAATTCTATTTTTATGTTCAGTCATTTGTTAATAAAGACTAAACCGAGTTTTTACTTATGTACTTAGATTCATTTACAATTTAAAAAGTAAGGTACATAAAATAACGTCACCACTCACAGTGGACGAGTTAAATCAATCTTTAAATAAAATTATTATGTTTGTTCAAATCGACTCGTATATAGATAGATACTCTTTATTGCATACCATACAAGGACTCTACTGTTCTTCTATTCCCACCGGGTCCATGAAGTTTTAAAATGTATTTTTAGATTTTCATATATGTATTGCCACTAGGTCCACGAGACTTTTTCAAAGTACAATCAGCAAAAACAACACAAACTCTCTGGTATTGAGAGTTTGTGGGGTCTTGTTCAACGAATACGCCGAATGTGATGCTAGACCGATATTCGTGGACATCCTTAGGGTGGGCGTCATTAGATAATGACTGTGCTCGTATATGTAAATAACATTGATTCTACTTTTTTTTGTAGATTCGACACGTCTTCAACGTGTTTCTGGACGCCGTCAATCAGATCTCGTATAGTTCAGTTCATACTGGACCGCAAGAAATTTTCTAACACACCCGGAGACGACTTTGCGTTTGGCATCGCGAGGCTTATTAGTAATGGAGTGTATAGTGCAGCATACCCTTTACATGATGTGAGTATACAGTATTTATCAGGCTGGAACAAAGACTAGAAAAACGAGATACACAATTAGCGTCCGAAAAACGCACGTGTGCTTCGCTGGACATAGACCTCTCCAAATAGTATTTGTTTTTTTATTTTTTATAAACATGGGCTTGCTCTTGACTACATACTTAACTCTACGGTTAAGAGAAGCCTAAGATGGAGCTCACTCACCCAAAGGCACTGGTTCTCCCAAACACCAGCGGAACTTACAAAGCCTACCACCGCAGAGGGATCTGTTAGGCGTCATCACTGGTTAGAAAACCAAAGATGCCGTTGCCCAGGGTGGACCACTAGGAGGTAAATCCCACCACCACATAGATGATTTTACCGCAAACCACGCTTAGCAGGTGGTTTGGCGATCTCAATTTGGCAAGTGGCGGGGAGAACATGTTTTTATGCAAATAATAACATAGGCTAGTTTTGGTTTGCAGTCAATGATATTTTAGAGTGCCTGTAGATAATATGTTACCTTCATAGTAATTAGCGTATTAAATCTGTTCCGAGCAATCCAAAACTGCACACATTGACAAGTTTCACTGATAGGCAGAACAAAAGATGCGAAATAGCACGCAAATGAAAGAGATTACCGCTCGTGATTGCGCTCGACGCAGGCTATCTACAAAACGCCCTAATTATGCCGTATTTGAATCTTCACAACGCGGGCGCTTATAACTTATCGTATCTGCTTCGTTTTAATATTAGGGGTTAAAATATGAAATTGCCGTTTTATTGTAATAGGTTCTTTGAATTGACATAGAATCTTCACGGTTTGAGGTTTTTTGAATGAAACTTTTTTCAAATGGTTTCTATGATGTTCTTCTTTTAAAAAATGTGAAACATTTGAATATCGACTTTAAATTGTTTTTGTTATTTAACTTAGACAAGAAAGATGGATACTGCGAAAATTCGAGTGATTTTTGAATACGAGTTCCGACGCGGTAGTAACGCGGCAGAAACAGCCCGCAATATCAATGTTGCGTTTGGAGAGGGATCTGCTAATGAACGCTCTGTGCGATTTTGGTTTAAACGCTTTCGTGATGGAAACTTCGACCTGAAGAACGAGCCACGAGGAAGACCGCCCACACAGGTGATTAACGATGAATTAAGAGAGATGGTGGAAGCCAATCCTAGTCAAACTACCCAGGAATTAGCGGCATGGTTAAACGTAACCTTACCTACAATATTGACTCATTTGCGTCAAATCAATAAATTAAAAAAAATACGAAAAATGGGTGCCTCATGATTTGACTGATGTGCAGAAAGAAACGCGTGTTGAAACTTGTGTTGCCTTGTTGAATCGGTACAGAAATGAAGGAATATTAAATCGAATTGTGACATGTGATGAAAAGTGGATTCTTTATGATAACCGTAAAAGAAAAATGCAATGGCTGACCCCAGGTCAAACGCCACAACAGTGTCCTAAAGCGAAACTTACCAATAAAAAGGTAATGGTAACTGTTTGGTGGTCTCAGCATGGTGTTATTCACTATAGTTTTCTCCGATCTGGTCAATCAATAACGGCAGATGTCTATTGTGCCGAACTCCGAACAGTGTTGGCAAAACTAGCAGTAAAACAGCCCCGACTCATGAATCGATCTTTACCATTATTGCTCCATGACAACGCGAGACCTCATACAGCACGAGAAACCGTTTTGACCCTTCAGAAACTGCAATTAGAAACCATTCGACATCCTCCGTATTCGCCAGACCTTGCTCCAACGGACTACCATTTTTTTCGTGATTTGGACAATTATCTACGTGACAAGAAGTTTTCTTCCCAGGAGGCAGTACAAAATGCTTTCACACAGTTTGTGCAGTCTAGATCCTCAGAGTTCTATCACAAAGGCATAAATGACCTTCCTATTAGATGGCAGCAATGTATAGATAATAATGGTAGTTACCATTATTTTGATTAAATAAATTTGTTAAAAATTAAAAAATAAACAACTTTTGACTTTCAGTACAAATCGGCAATTTTATACTTTAACCCCTATTATAATATTATTGTTTGCAGTACTATTTACCTACAAGCTGTATACTATTGCATTGACCGAGTGGTTTAAGTATTGGAACAAGATCACGGAGTTGGGCAACAACAGCTTCGAGCATTGCTCCGATTTGTGATTTGGCAAGCGTGGTGATAATGCCTATACCCGTTATTTCTGTTAACTTAAATTCAACGATGAAGACCTTTTACCCTGCAGTCGGATGATTATAGGCTGTTACTTTTTCATTTTAGAAAATAATAAAAATATATTGTGTTACGTAAATTTGCCTACAAAAATGTATAAGTTTATGCTTTAACTAAAAAGTTATTATCAAAGAAAGATTCGTCAAACTCTCATTGAATAGCTAATACGCCATACAATGTTTCAGGGTGATCTCAAAACTCCCGGCTCGATGCGGCACCTGCTATACACGGAATGGGCTAGCGTCTCGAAATGTATAAATTATCAGCCCCTCGACTATGTTAAGGATTATTTTGGAGTTAAAATAGGTAAGTGCATTATTTCTAACTTTATAATTCACATAAAAAAATGTATACCGGTTGACTTGAGATATGTGTCCACTGGTATGAGCCAGTGCTACGAGATATGAACAAAATTGTCTTTAAAAGTTAAGAAACTAAATCGTTTAAAAAACTCTAATTAATTTGACACTTTGCATCAAATAGACACATTTTTCACAAACTTACAAATGTCATTTGGTTAGCTTTTTAAAAATTATTCATCCACCACCTTCTTGAAATAAGACTCCTTTATTACCTTTGTCGGTGTCTGTTTACAATAATTATTATAAAGCTTTCAACCTATCACAAGCAAATTATCTCCACGAAGATCGGACTCATGCCACCCGCATCCAGCCATCCCACAATATTTTCTCCCCAACGGCCAACGGTTCTTCTTATCCCACCCACAGACTCTTTAGCTCTGTAATTCTTCGGGCGATGTCAGCTATATTAGTTCTCCTACGGATTTCCTCAATCGCTCTCTGTTGTGCTCTGTGCGACTTTGAACCTTCTATGTGACCCATATTAACGAGAACCTTAGTAACTCTGTCAGTATTCTTGTGTATTTGTTGTTTGTTAAGCTTATTATCATTTATCACTAGATTAGTCAGAACCTTTTTACGACATTTCATTTCTCATCTTGTTTCGCGCATGGTGATTAGTGAAGGAAAATAACGCGACGAGATTAAAACGTTATACTTCCTAACAACATGTATGTTGGTGTTACACCAAAAGGTGAACGATTGCGTTGTAATATTGGGCTCTGTAGTGCAGTACAGTAGGGCCTCGATAATCCGAACGCCGGTTTAATCCGAACTGCCGACTGCCCCACTCTCTCTCATACCGTGACCGTACCGTACCGAAATCATCACAATTAAAGACGCTATTTGACAACAGTTACTTCTGCTTTAAGCGTCTAGAAAATTCCTTATTCATAAGCTATTTTTGGTCTATAAATAGAACCCCCCCAAACTAAAATTGATGCTTTTATGACTAAGTATAGTAACTTGTTTTGTAGTTTAACTAATTTTTTTTAACACACAATAATCTGAACGCTCCGTTAGTTTGAACAGGGTTGTTTTTTATTATATATATATATAGTTCGGATTATCGAGGCACCACTGTATTGAATTAATGTGGGTGATGATGATGTTGATGTCGTGAGAGTAGATGTTATCGCCGAGGAAACTTGTATATTCAGATAACATTCAACGTGGAGCCTTGATAAAATAAAGACATAGTTACATAGTCGTATCTAATGACCGGATTTGCTTTTATTGCTTAAGTGCAGTACCTATACTAATAAATGAAAAATAATAGCTTTGTGCAGTTTTATCATAGTTGCAATATACTGTCTGCTTTTAACTAGCGCCATCTATGTAAATTAGATAGAACTATAATATTAAAATTTTAACACTTTGACACCGCTATACCATAAATACAGCTTTACACTTTAAACTAAGGTTTTCTTCTTTGTTTCTTGTTGACAATAACCGGGCCGTGAAGCTAAGGGAAAAAGTATGAGTTAGCAGTAAATAATAGATATTATTTATTTATTCATTTTTCACAGGATTATACTTCGCGTGGCTTGGGTTTTACACTCACATGCTAATACCAGCATCTATAGTAGGACTGATTTGTGTAATATATTCGGCTGCAACAGTATACTCGAATAAACCTAGGTGAGTTATCCTTAAGTAAGTAACCGTTGACGTCAAATTATTTGGCAAAATTAATAAGAAAAAAAACCAGGAGGAAATTTTAAAATTCTTTTTTTAATAAGCAATTTTAAAGGTAGAATGTTCCTTTTTATTACTTTTTGTATAGGTATTTATAATATTTATTAGCAATAATTTATGGCTTTATTTGCGAGACATTTAAGAAATCATCCTACATCCTGATACACGCACAATAACTTATAAAAATTTTCATCAAAATCTGATTATATTTAGGAGCACAAATAATTAATTAAAGAAACATTTTTTTTAATTAGTTTGTAGTAAACAAAATAATAAAGTGACTAAACATATTCGATACTTGAACTATTTCAGCGAAGACGTGTGCAACTACAACTCAACTATCAAGATGTGTCCGCTCTGCGATTACCACTGCGACTATTGGGACCTGAAGGATACGTGTCTGCTGTCACGGCTCACGTATCTGTTCGATAATCCCACCACTGTGTTCTTTGCGGTCTTCATGAGCTTTTGGGGTAAGTTAACTTTATATTGAAGCTTCATAGTCAGACTTACGCTACTTATTTGACACAAATTACAGAAAACACATCGTAAATTAAAAAAAATATATATAGATAAAGAGTGTCAAATAGGTTCCCACTCAGCATTAATCGTGACAGTCAAACATATCACGACGCTGGTTTTCAGTGGGCACCTTGACGCTGGGACGCGATACAAGGACGTATAGACCCATCAGGCAACACCGAATCCCTATAGTCGGCTTAGTAGAACCCTGTTAAAGGCCCAAACTCTAACCGTTCAGACCCGGCAAAGCCCGAGCCCCGCAAAGCTTTAGGTTAGATTAAGAACGGGAAAGGGTGAAGGGACTACTACTGCTGGACGTAGGCCTCCCCTAAAGATCTCCACAACGAGAGACCCGAGCGGCGGAGCGGCTTCCCGCGACCTTTACAAGATTGTCGGTCCGTTTGGTGGGGGGCGTGCCCACAGATTGTCGTCGCCATTCCAGAATCTTTATCTCCAACGGCTAATTTTTCTTACTATAAGCCCCGCCCACAGCCACTTACGCTCCGCGATTCTTCGAACGATTTCGGTTCTTCTCAGTTCACTTTTGGATTTCCTTATTTGAAATTCTAACGCACAAGGCAATACCAAGCATTAGCTTTTTCTTGCGTGTCAGTAAAAAGAAATATGGATTGCCAAAATGTATGTGCGCTGATAACTTCAAAATGTCTGCAAAGATTAGTAGGTTTTTTTATTTAAAAAAACTTTTTAAATAAAAAAGACTACTAATCTTTGCAGCCATTTTGAATCATAAAAATTTTAGTAAAAGAACTACTAATGTTTTACACATTGCTCGCAATATCTTCATTGGGACGGACGTCAAGTTTGACGTAAAATGCTTAAAAATATTATTCCTATAGGGGCGTGTTTCCTCGAGCTATGGAAGCGTTACTCAGCCGAGATGACCCACCGCTGGGACTTAACCGGCTTCGACGTGTACGAGGAGCACCCGAGGCCGCAGTACCTCGCTCGCCTCGCACACGTCAAGCGGACCGAGGTATGTTATAGTGAATAGTGTATTGGGATACCGCTGGCTGTTCCAATAACAATTGATGATAAACAATGACTAGAATGCTTTTGGAATTAAGACCGCCATTTTGTACCTGATATTGACTGTGCAAAAAAGTGTAAATAAATGTTCATACTTTCAACAATGAAAAAAAAGGCTTTTAGGTTCTGAAAAATCCTCATAAGAAAAAAAACGGAACCCTTATAGGATCACATTGTTGTACTTCCGTCTGTGTGTTCGTTTATTTTGAAAACGCGTGGAAGTTTGGATTTGTAATTAAATCGCACTCTGGTCTACAGTCTCTAGAAGCTGTAAAAAATTAAACTTCCATATTAATGTAGGAAATTAATGTAGTTACATTAAATCAACTTTCTAATAATAATAAAAATCGGGTATGTAATTTGTCATTTCGACCAGTGTTTCTAGCTATTGTGGCAGCCTTTTTGGTTTAGAGCTCTACTACTTAGTCCCGTTGAATCCAGGAAACGCTAGATTCTTAGGGTGTGAGATTTGCAATCTCATAAGGGTGCAAAATATGCCGCTCTGTGTAGATCGCACAAATATTTTGTAGTCGTTGCAGTGCCCATGTTTTACAATCATGGGTCTAGACGAAATTTCAAATTTCGCAAACATATTTCAAGACTACTTTCTAATACATTAAATTATGTCAACAGTTAAACGTCGTAACCGGAGAACGAGAGCCAATGGTACCTTTCTGGCGAATGCGACTCCCCGCTACATTGATGTCGTTCAGTATCGTCGCCTTACTGATACTGATGGCGGTGGCGGCGGTACTAGGCGTAGTGTTGTACCGGATGTCGATACTGGGCGCCAACATACTGAGACAAGACTCCACTGGGCTCATACAAGCCAACCCTATAATGTTTACGACGGCCACAGCGGCGTTCATCAATTTGTTCCTCATCTGTATATTGAATTATGTGAGTATTACCTGTATTTATTAAAAAGTTTAGTTTGTAGTGTGTAATAAAGTCACCGTAATACTTTGTCTTGTACGTAGGTAGTTTACATTAAAGGGACTAACAAAAATAAAAAAAAAGTTAAGTAAAGTAACGGCCTACCGTCATCTCACTGCAGGGCAAAGGCCTCCATTCTTCAATTCATGTTACCACAGCAATGATGGGTATACGCATTATCACCGACGCTTGCCGAATGTGGGTTGGTTACTCAAGCAATGCTCGAAAATTCGATACTCTAGTTGCCCGACCCGGAGATCGAACCCAGGGTCCCTAGAGCTTGACCCAGTACTTAACTACTAGACCAACGGGGCGAAACATAAAAAAAAAGAAAAAAAAACATAGTATAAGTTGTACTCAGTTATTCAAGTATGTAACAAATTTTGAGTGAATCATAAAAAAAAACATGAACATGTACACTGCAACATCTTAACATGCAACATAAAACAAATTATATAACTATTTTTTCACCCAAATTTTTTTATTGTAAAAACATATTTAAAAAAAAACTAGTCTCAGATAACTTCCAACCTAATCCATTTACTGATTCTTTACTTTTTACAGATATACCAATACCTAGCAGAATGGCTCACAGAAAAAGAACTCCTGCGCACACAGACAGAGTTCGACGACTCGCTCACCCTCAAGATATATCTCCTACAGTTTGTGAACTACTACGCGTCCATATTTTACATTGCGTTCTTCAAGGGAAAGTACGTAGGACGTCCCGGTGACTATGTGAGGATATTTGGCAAGAGACAAGAAGAGGTAAGTCATTAATACTAATTCTTTATGTGAGGAATAGAACGTAAGTGCTTCCATCTCGCTTGCTTTTCCCCCTCTCGCTCTCTCGGTACGTAAGTCTACATTAATTAATTGGGGGTTTTATTCAATTCAATATTTGGGGTGAAGGACCTCAAACGTTATAAATAATATGGATATGCCCCCGGGATCCCGGGATTCAAAAATTCTATTGTTTACGTACTCACTTACACAGGTAGCAGTATATTTCGCTTTAGTTGTTGTTAGTACAACTTACATCAGTCTTTCTCCCTCCGCCCCGTGGACACCGGAACGTTCTAACGATAAGGACGCCAAAATGATTTTTATTTGTGTCTCCAGTTGTATTTATGAAAAAACCAGGTGTGTAACTGTAAGGGTGTTACAATTTGTCCTATAAAGTTTGGATTACTTGGTACAAATTAATTTACCAAGACAGGTATTGAAATAAAATAAATAGGCATGTCCACGTTATTCTAGCATTCATGAATCCCGCGAAATGGCAATACCTACGCCGACCAATGCATTACAGTAGAACATATGTTTGCTTAAAATGAGCGTCTTTTTTACAAGTCCTTCTCGAAGTCACATTAAACTCTACTTAATTTGCGTAAGGTTGGATTTCTATTAAGACAGATGACAGCTATGTAGATAAAATTACGGATATTTTGAAGTGTCATCGAATAAAATATAGTTCTTATTTTAACTATGGCTGTATAGGATGTAATATACGCTAACAAAATCCGTAAATTAAAAAAAGTTTTTTTTTTCTTATTCCAGTGTGCCCCGGGAGGCTGTTTTATCGAGCTTTCCATCCAGCTGGCGATCATTATGGTGGGCAAGCAGTTCATCAACACGCTCGTCGAGATGTTGTTGCCGTATCTGCTCAAGTGGTGGAACATCATCCGAGCCATTGGCAGGAAAAACACGTGAGCACAAACTGTATGAGACAGCGATAGTGTTGTCATTGATTCTTCTAGGAGGTCGAATCCTTCACTTTAGGATCCTACTTGGACCTGCACATTGCCACAGTCCAATAGGAAATACTCTTCCATAAAAAACCATCCGAACAGACTGACCATATCTTGATAGGAGACAACTCTACGATGCACAGATTGAAAAGGAAGATGCCCTAACACCCCAATGCAACATTGAAGTAAAGTAGGACGTGCAACAGGTCGTATACCGATTATGCGAACATCAAACCCATCCAATCTTTTGATAAATGTTAAGGCGACAGAGCAAAATGAAAAAAAAAAAACATTTAGACCAAGACCGATTCTTGATATCAGTAGAAATGTCTAGTTTTAAGATATACTTTGTTTGTTATAGTTTTGTTACTGCATAATTTTGTTTGTTACAGGATAAAAAGTCCAATGCAGTGGGTGAAAGATTTCAAGCTGGTAGACTTCGGGCACATGGGACTCTTTCCTGAGTATTTGGAGATGGGTAAGACAATAATGATAATTTCCACTTAATAAAGATGAGATGATAGAAGGGAGTAGACGACTCGATGACGACTGACAGGATTGTATGGAACAGGAAAACATACTGCGCCGACCCCAGATGACCTGGGAACAGGGCTAGTGAATGATGAATGAAAGATGTGATTATAAGAAGAGAAAATTTTGTATAAGAAAAAGAAAATTAAAAGGCCTTTATTAAATTTTACTTTTTAAAATGTATTTTTAACCTACAAAAACCAGAGCGGGATCTAAATTCGACACGTACTTTATTTATTATTTTTTTGCACGGTTATAGCCGGTTTTGATCAAGTTCATTAATTTATCATCAAGGTTCGGATCGGTGCGCTGCGTTGGTCCCTATTTTACGCCCCGCCCACCACGGATTCTATTTTATGGAACCGTTTTTTGGCTTATGTCTTTTGGTTATGTCGTGTGGTGTCGACAACGTGATTTTGGGAAAATCTGTCTGTGAACTAAAGACTGGTTGTTTTATTTTATTTAGGTCAAAACAATTGTACAAACAACGACAGGTCAGCCTAGCCAAATTTCAACTTTTAGTCCAACAAGTGGAGATGAATATCAATTGGGAAAATTTGACGTTTTGTTGTAGGTTGACGTGCTGTTGTCTGTACAATTCTACTAACGGCCGGTTCCAATAACCTATCTATCTTCAGTTTTGACATATCGGAGATAGGAAACAGTTTCTATCTCTGTTTTTGCTGTCCAGAGAAACAAAGACAAAAGTTGTTTACTATCTCCGATATGCCAAAACTGAAGATAGATAGGTTATTGGAAATGGCCGTTAACTGATTGTTAGTTAAATATGCTTTGTTATTGTACAACCAACAACATTATCCGCATGTTATTTTCTTAAGAATTAAGGTTATGAACGTGCTTGTTGTTGTACAAATGAGTAAGAAAAGCTTTTAAAACGAAATCAAATACCTAAACAAATCTATCAAAGGTGGTATTGTAAATTAGTATATCCGTTACATTACTTATTATTACGAAATACGTGAAAGTAGTTCGTACTTATTGAAAATAGTTCGTAAGTTATAACGATCCTGACAATAAGATGACTCCTACGTTTTCATTATACCTTCCCAGTACTTCAATACGGATTCGTAACGATATTCGTGGCGGCGTTCCCTCTCGCTCCCCTCTTCGCCCTCATCAACAACGTGCTCGAGATGCGTCTCGATGCGAAGAAGTTCCTCACTTGCTACCGACGGCCCGTGCCTCAGAGGGTCACAGATATAGGGGTCTGGTACAGAATACTCGACTCTATTGGGAAGCTAAGCGTGATTACAAACGTAAGTTTAACACAATAATTGGTAATTTAACACAATTTACAATATTCGAAAACACCATATCTTTAGAAGTACACTTGATTTTAGGCCAAAAATCCGGTTTGTTTCAATTATTTATTAAGTAACATTTTTTTAAACTACATGCTTTAAAATTAATAAGTTAATTATTTATGTACGGCAATTCGTGATTTCATAATTTCCTTTTGCCATCCAAAATATACGGTGACTTTGCTATCTTTAATTCCAAGGTGTAACTAGAATTGAACAAGGGTCAATCAATCAATTTTGCCGGGTTACGGAACTTATGAGTGTCAATTTGATTATATGATTTAATTCTATTTGCTCATAGGTTATTCGTGAAAATGACTAAGAATGTATGTGTGAAAGAATTATATTGTAGTGTTACATAATATGACATTAAAATGAAAAAGTTTTAGAAACAGTATCAGAATATAATGATATTTGTAATCGGTATTTCTTACGCCAAACCTTGAATCCTCTAGGGCTTCATAATAGCGTTCACATCGGAGTTCATCCCTCGCCTAGTGTACCACTTCTCGCACGGCACGTACAGCAACTACGTGAACCACACGCTGGCCGATTTCAACGTGACCGTGTTCCACGACTACCGACCGAAGACTTCGAATTACACGGAGAAAATGTGCTCGTGAGTATAGCGGAGATTGTGACTTATACCGTGAATTTTTAGCTGCCTGACAAACGAAGCCTACGTTCTGTTATCATAATGCATGACATCTTGACAGTGTCATTTTTTTACGCAATAAAATTAATTTAAAAAAATATAAAATATTGATTCAGCTAGGGGGTAGTGGGATCCACCTCCCAGTGGTCCACCCTGGGCAACGGCATCTTTGGTTTTCTAACCAATGATGACGGCTAACAGATCCCTTTGGGGTGGTAGGCTTCTTAAGAGGCCGCCTGGATGCTACCCCCCCCCCTTCCTGCTGGAGTCCAGCAACAAACAGTTGTTCTGTGTTCCGCTGGTGTGTGGGAGAACCAGTGCCTCTGGGTAAGCTCGCTCCATCTTAGGCTTCTTCTTAACCGTAGAGTGTTAAGCATGTAGTCAAGAGCAAGCCCATTATTTATAAAAAAAAGGTATTAATTTTGAAACACGTTGTGACGCGCACCAGAGCGTTGAGGGGAAAGGTTCTTGACCATTCCAGTACCTTACCCCCCAACTGTCACTGGTTCTTACTCCCACTGCCACTTCATTACCGCAATTCTTCGAGCGATGTCGGTTATATTAGTTCTTCAATGAGTTTTTATCCATACCATTGCATGTAGACATAATTTTGCCGGGTTATAAAGTGACATAAATTCAACGTCAATCATTCAATAGAGGACAGTTTTAAGTGTCATTTTTGTATAAGACTGTATTTTGTTTTATATTTTGATAACGTAAAAGCGTAAGAGACAGACGGAGTTACTTTTGCATTTATTATGAAGGTAATTTTCTTATTCACTATTAAAACTAACGTTTTAAAAAACGCCCCGTTGGTCTAGTGGTTTAAATACTGGGTCAAGATCTCGGGGTCCCGGGTTCGATTCCCGGGTCGGGTAACAAAAAGTTTCGAATTTTCTAACATTGCTCGGGTTTGTGATCACCAACCCGCATTTGGCAAGCGTGGTGATTATGCCAGCAGCCATCATTGCTGTGGTAACTTGAATTCAATGATGGAACCTTTTCCCTGCAGTGGGATGGTTATAGGCTGTTACTTACTACTTACTTACTTTAAAAAAAAAGATTAAGTAATTGTTTTGATATTCCCTGTTTTATTGTGTCTCGCCTGTGCTCCAAGAAAGGACACACATATTATTATGTATGAGATGGATAGCTTTCTAAATTATTAGATCCTTTGATTCCAGCTACCCCGGCTACTGGTACAGCAAACAGGGCGACGACTACGAGCGCTCCAACTGGTACTGGCACATCATAGGCGCTAGACTGGCTTTCGTTGTCGTTTTCGAGGTAACATCATTTCTATTATCTTGTTTTTGTGATACTATGCTAAATGTTGAGTTAAACCGTGGAAAGGTACTCGTAGTCTAGGTTCTCTAGCTATTATTTTAATTCTAAGTAATATTTTAAATGCGAATTTTCGGATGTATGTTTATCACTTAATCACGCCAAAACGACTGACTGATCAAAATATACTGTCAATAGCTATATAAATTTTGCGTAGATTTTTCCAAATTTGATATTTCACATTTTGTTAAGATTGTAATAGTCAGCGCCATGATCACGGGAGAACTTTCTCTTCTCCCGTGATCATGGCGCTTGCAACAATAAAGCCGCGTACCCATTGGGAGATAAATGTCGCATGACTTGTGTCCCGTAAGACAACCGGCGACTTCATGCGACGTTGCCAAACTTCGCCCGACATGTATCGCGATACCGCGCAACTTGTATCATGTCGCCCATTCGAATGAGTAAAGTCACTCTATCAACTAAACTGACGTGGACTGCGACAGTATATCGAGCGACGTACGGCAATGTTCCGCGATGTCATCCAAAGTCTCTGAACACAAATGTTGGTCGACATATGTCCCCTAGTGAGTACGCCGTTTAAATCTAACCTACAATCCTCACAGAACGTAGTGGCACTAGTCACAATAATCGTCCGGTGGGTTATCCCGGACATGTCGACCGAACTCCGCGACTGCATCCGTCGCGAGGCGTACGTGATTAACACGTTCATACTGGAGGAGACCCGGGTGAGGTCGAGGGCGTCGCAAGACCGGACCATGTGTCCCAACTAAATGTGCATCTATTTGACATAATAAATACAACATGTCTTAAATATCCATACTATTGCGAGTCGACATAATTTGGCGTGTTATCAAGTTGGCACTGATTAGCATAAAGTCAACGTCAATCATTCAATTTAATTTCAGGTGTCATATTTGTATCGGCCTATGTATCAAATTCTTATCATTATATCGATGAGTACAATAAAGTCGAGTAACCATTAGGAGATAAATGTCGCGTGACTTGTGTCCCGTAAGACATCAGGCGACTTCACGCGACGTTGCCAAACTTCGCCCGACATGTATCGCAATACCGCGCAACTTGTATCTTGTTGCCCACTCGAATGAGTAAAGTCACTCTATCAACTAAACTAACGTAAACGGCGACAAGATAGTGACGTAGGGCGAGCAATGTTCTGTGATGTCACCCGATGCCTCTGAACACAAATGTTGGTCGACATATGTCCCCTAGTGAGTACGCTGTTTAAATCTAACCTACAATCCTCACAGAACGTAGTGGCACTAGTCACAATAATCGTCCGGTGGGTTATCCCGGACATGTCGACCGAACTCCGCGACTGCATCCGTCGCGAGGCGTACGTGATTAACACGTTCATACTGGAGGAGACCCGGGTGAGGTCGAGGGCGTCGCAAGACCGGACCATGTGTCCCAACTAAATGTGCATCTATTTGACATAATAAATACAACATGTCTTAAATATCCATACTATTGCGAGTCGACATAATTTGGCGTGTTATAAAGTTGGCACTGACTGACATAAAGTTAACGTCAATCATTCAATTCAATTTTAGGTGTTCTATTTGTATCGGCCTATATAAGTTCTTATCATGTATCGATGACCCATTAGGAGATAAATGTAGCGTGTTTTGTGTCCTGTGAGACATCGGGTGACTTTACGCGACGTTGCCAAACATCGCCCGACATGAATCGCGACATCGCGCAGCTTATAGCTTGTCGCCCATTCGAATGACTAAAGTCAGTCTATCAACTAAACTGACGTGGACTATCGAGCGACGTAGGGTGATGTTCCGCGATGTCACCCGATGCCTCTGAACACAAATGTTGGTCGACAAATGTCCCCTAGTGAGTACGCTGTTTAAATCAAACCTACAATCCTCACAGAACGTAGTGGCGCTAGTCACGATAATCGTCCGGTGGGCTATCCCGGACATGTCGACCGAACTCCGCGACCGCATCCGTCGCGAGGCGTACGTGATCAACACGTTCATACTGGAGGAGACCCGGGCGAGGTCGAGGGCGTCGCAGGACCGCACCGGCCGCGAGCCGGACACGCCTCAAGGTCTAAGAGAACCGGCTCACTCGACGCCGGTGTAGCTAACACGGTTACGGTAGGCACGCCGCATCGCTTTATATAATAGTTTCGACTAACAACGGTTTCTGTTCACTGTTTATAGAGATAAACAAATTGTCATTTTGTGCAATTCAATCTACGAGAAGACTATACATTGATAATAAAAAAAAGGAAACGCTTTAATTAGAAATCAAACTAAAAATTTTAAAAGATTCTTGTTACCTATATTTTTCGTTTATCATTTGGCTTCCCTATTAAATTAGCGCGTATTTTTATTTTTTTTATACTTTTAGTCATATTTTTTTCAATTTATTTTACAAATTAATCTAAAAAAATTATTCAATCGAAATGACATTAGGCAGCCATCTTGTCGAATAGCTGTGCTTATTAAAAAAAAAAAACAGTGAACAGAAAACGTCAAATGAGACTGTGTTGTGTGTTTGATACATTTACAGGTTACAAGACTTCATACATACTGTTTGAATTCATCATTTGTATTTTTTTTTCTCAAAAATTGTGTGTTTAACAAAACGTTTTGGGTTGTTTTTGTGATATTTGACAGATAATAAATTATTAAATCGTAAGTGAACATTGTACAGTTTAGTTATCTATTTAAATATGGAAATTTATTTGGTGCTTAAATAACAAAAAGAGCTTTGATAGAGATATATTTATATTGAAAATCAGTATTTTTCAGGACAGTTCCTGGAATATAAAATGTCGCTTGCCTTAGGTGGTAGGTTGCCATGTTGGTGGTTGATTCGAAGAACTATATTTTTATTTTACACTAGCAATTTAATTGCAAAAAAACAATTATTAAAAACATATGAATTATTATATTAAAATATTTGCTTTTGCTTATACTGTAATTCAGCGCCGACATATTTAAGCCAATATCAATTTAATTCACTTAAATTGAATAAAATTAATGAGTGAATAAGTTGAGACATCTGTCAAATATCGCTATATTTATAAAAAAAGTAGTGAGCAGTATGGTTATGGGTTATGTGCTTAGAAATCCTAAATAAAAATGCTTAAGCAGATTTGAACCTTACCCTTTAAGTCATAAAGAATAATAACTACGATTTACAAATGCTCTGTATCATAAAACAAAGCGTATATGTACCATACACCTCCAATGCAGTCTTACTGGCTTATTTGCAAGAACATCTTTATATAGCTGCGAATAATATAGTTATCGCCTATTTAAATTAACACCTCTTTAAACCTTTTATTAAAAAAATAGGGACAAAAATCTTTAAAAAATTACTCTATCAATGACATGTCACTTTAGTCAAGAGTTTGAATTGAGTATTTAAAAAATTCAAATTAAATCCAATGTTGGATTTTCATACCAATCGAAAATATGAAGCCCAAAGAATATGCAAACGTTAGGTTGACTATTTTTTTCCCGTCACAACTCTTGAGTAGGCAGATATAAACAGGTAAATCGAACTAGTAACTTGCACCGGTCTGGTTAGTTAAATAAAGTTAAATACAAATAAATATTATTCATTTATGAACACGGTGGTATACGGTTGAATGCAAAAAAAAGTCATGAAATTCGGTTGTCAAATTTTAAAAATTCTACTCTGGACTGAAATTTTTTAGGCAACCCATTTGCAATATATTTTTTGGCATATTTAATTGTATATAAAATACTTTTCATCCAATAACCAGCTCGGTGAAGGTCGTTGTATGGTGGGATCTTAGACTATAATATTTCGTAATGCTAATCAATTGAAATTTAACTTGAAATTGAAATAGATGTACTAAACATTATCTTAAAACAGTATATTGATTGTTTTCGTGTAGGGCAAGATTTTTGTAGGCATGAGGTAGTAGTTCATTTGTTGTTTAAAAATATTTTGTACGAAATGCGGTTCTATTAAACCTTGTCTGTCTTAAAAGATTTTTTAAATGGTCATTGCATAGAGATGTTCTTGCAATTTAATTACCACTTCCTTGAGCAGCTTTTACTGATAAGTATTTATAAGTCGAAAGCAGGTAGCAGTCGCCTGATCGCTGACATGTGAGTGATTTGATATTGATTAAAATAATCGCATGCGGAGTATGCGGGAATGGTTTGATTGAAATGCAAATCATTTGATACACTAACACGAACACTTCGATCATTCATATCACTCGGCTTTTATAAACGTTATTAGATTAAATAAATTGTAATGTTGTTTTCGTGCTTGTGAGCTACATGAGGGCGTATTTTATAATTCAACGCACTGGGCCTAAGATTTTCCGTCCTATGATAAATAATTGGTCGGGAATAGTCATGATGACTCAGGTTTTCTAATTAATAAAAATGTAGGTTAACGAGACTAATAGAGCTATGTGATTAAATTTTATTACTTCTGAACAAAATCCATTCTTAAAAAACTAGAACAGTATAATTTTAGCAAATCACCTCTAGTATTTATTGAATCACTGTTAACTGTTTTTTATTCTGGCATTGTTTCCTATTGTACATTATTGCTAAAAGCAGCCGCTTTTGGCATTAGCGACAATTTGGACTTTATAAACAACTAAATGAAATGTTTACTGTGATTCAATAAATACTAGAGGTGATTTGCTAAAATGATACTGTTCTAGTTTTTGAGAATTGATTTTGCTTAGAAGTGGCTCTAGTAGTCCCCTTAAAAACGCCCATAGAGCTACGAGAGTGAAAATATCGTAAGAGTACAAAGACATTTCCGAATACATTTTTGTACTAAATATCTATCTGGTGAGTATGGTTGATCGAAACATGATCGCGATAAATCTTTAGCACCTTCACACCAGCGTATCTCTAGTGAAGGCGTTTGTAAATATATGCAATATGCAGCGACAATAAGGCGCATTGTAAAACAAGTTAGTTTAAGACTACGATTTCATGAAGTAAAGTATAAAAACAAAATCGAAAAATGGAGTCTAGCAGGTTTACAAATAGAGGTCTGTGTCAGTCATCTTTCCAAATGTGAGGCGCCGTTAGTGCGTCGACATTATCGCGATAACTGGTACGTCCATGAAAACTTTGTATAATAATATATTTTAGCTATTTACAACAATAACAAAACTGACATTACTACACTACATTTATATGTTGAACATACATAATTCTAATTTCAAAACGTGCCCAAGATGCTGGCCGTATGTTGGATGTGCCATCCGAAAAGTAACGCTGCGCACGAGTCGTTAGAGGAACGTCCACTCTGGAGCAACGCTAGTGTGAATGAGTTCATAAGATCATTCATTTCAATCACAACAACAGAACACAAATACATAATGAAAGTACACTTTGTCTTTCCTAAAAGGACAAACACAAGCGTATGAAAAGTGTGACAAAAAGAATTCCCATCACTATATCATTTTGTATTAAACTAATTTTCAATTCATACTCATAATACAGAAACGTTTCACAATCAACAATTTATGCACTGTGTTTATCGATTGTTAAATAAGCATTTTTTTGCAATACTAAACTTATTTTTTGTAACTTTGCAAATAAGAAATTGTGTTAACACGTGGCGGCAGTTTTTATGAGCTTCAAGCATTTATAACGCTTACAATTACAATATAAATTGATCAGCTTTTTTCAGCAAAGTATTTAGGCGAAACGCTTGTAGATTTCATTGAAGTAACACTTTGCTTTTGGTGACTTGTATTTAACGAAAAATAACTTTTTGTCTAGTAAGGAAATTTTTATTGTCGTCATCACTAGATGATAAGTGGACAAGACTGAATAAATACTTAATTAAACACTTATTATGACAATGATGGTGGTACAAATTGTGTATATTATATAAACAGTCTAGCCCCTGCGGGATTCGAACGACCGCTACTAAAGATATCATTTGTATAAACTTAACGATTTGATATCAGCAGTGCGAAAATGGAAGTATTCATTTTTAAAATGATGATATATAATATTTGACTTTACCGTAGTATTAAGAGTGGTTTTGGATTGTAATACCATTTTCGGAACACTCTGTATAAGTTTACAAAAATAGCGCACAACTTTTAAGACTGATTTTTGTGTTCTTATACATTAGCAAGGGATTTTGGAATGCCAAACAACAAAACTCCTTGATGATACATACATTGATTCACAAAAAAATAATAAAAATTGTTTTTTTTGTGTAATATTGATTTTCATTCCATACAAAAATATGCCAAGTCTGAACACCAAAATCAGCTTATACAAAAAAAGTAGTTTTCGGGAATTACAACAAGTTGCTTTCAATGGTTTTGAAGTAAAGCTCTCGTAATAAAAATTATTCTCAATGACACTAATAAGGTACAACAAGTATTATTTTTCTATTAGTCAACCCAAATATTAATATTAATTTAAATAAACCCACAGACGAGCGGACGGAATCAAACTGGAACCACATAGCGTCTCTCTCCGGTTCGGACTTCGATTTAGCTGCGCACGGGGACCATCAGGACTTGAGGGAAATCGCTACGCACTTTATAGAAAGCGAGGCTAGGGTCAATAACCCGCCGCCTGCGCACGTTTAGAACTTTTTAAGTCTACAATCAAAAAACAATATTGATTTATATGTATTTGAAAATATTCGTATTTCGAACGTTTTGTTACAGTCTTCTGTTTTATTTAAATAATGACTACGAAAATTGTAAACGGTTAGAAACGTCAGAATATTCAATATAGAATCTAAATGAAATTCACTAAGAGTCATAAAAATGTTTAATAGCCTTCGCGTAAATTCAAGCAGTCAACATTTTAAAATGATTACAGTAATTATTTATAACAATCTAACATAAAAAAAAGTAAAAGAGTTAACAAAATATGTGCAATATTTAAATCAATTTTCTTTCAGATGATGCTTCTTCTGACTTCTGATAGTGTCTATGCTACATATGTTTATAATAGCTACCTCGTATATAGGCCGATCTTGGTTTAGGTCGCTTAGCAAACGTTCTTATGAATAAATTAATAAAAATATCTAAGCAGCTACTCTCGGATAGGGTTTATGTCTAACTGAGGATAGGTAATATAAAATTTGTAAGAAAGAAATCGTCACAAACCGTATTAGTGCATCGGCTGTTTAGTATGGAGCAATATATTTTTTGGTATCATAGTTAAAATTGATAATCAGTGCCGGTATCAATTCAATAGAAAAATGCTTCGGTGTTTATTTTACGTAATACATACTCTATATATCTTTTTATGCTGGTATTTGCCTGAGCAACTGAGTATAATTTTTATTTTACTACGTCAAAATGATGCTCACCTTTCTTAGTTTTAAGTGAAATTCTGTTTTTTATTGTATAAGAACAAATAAGGTCTCGATATAAAGAATATTCAACGCATATACCTCAAGCTTCATGTCTCGAAAATTCATAATAGTGATGTCCTAAATTGTACTTAAAAATCACATATCAGATCATGATAATAATAGGTGACTGAGGAAATACATAGAAACATTTTAATACACATTCATTCATTCATAACAAAGGTAACAGTTGCCATGTGTAAAAAATTCATATTCAAACTTTTAACGTAAGCTCATTACAAAATAAAAAAAAACATGTATATTTAAGAATTCGAACTTCAACCAGTCACTTACACCACAAATGAAAAATGGTAATAGAAGATTTGAATTACTCAAATCGCACAAATCGACAAGTACTGTAGTGAAGATTACATGGGTAACGGAGTAACCTCGATTGACCTTGCGCGCCCGATGCTACAATGGCCGCTCGTCGATCAAACTCCCGCCCATCTTTTGATAGTAACATCCTTCTTAGAGCGACTAAAAAACTTCGTTTCACGTAATTGTGCGTGCAGTCAAAGTGAGTCTGAGCTGCATGAATGTGGTAGTTTTTATAAAGTTTGAAGAGAATAAAAAATATTTTACACTTGCAACACGCGTCATCATATAAAAACAAAATTAAAAACAATTTCCATTAGAATTTACTGTATTTTGAATAAGGCCTAAAAATAATTGTCTCATTTCAACGAAGAAAGAAAGAAGTCGGTATTTATTTTCCTAATAATATTAATATATTCTGATATTTAAGACTACATTATTGCTATGCAAATGTGTACCTTTAATTAGCTAGTTATAGCCCTAATATATTTATTAGTCATATTTGGCTTAGCGGTCTGAAATAACTAAGCACACCACAATCATAATACCTAAGACTAACCCGAATCTCACATCTGCAAAGCATACTTTACAAATATGTATTTTTATTTTTTGAAATACACCGTATTAAAGAAAGAATACTAACCTATATTTTATTTATATTTCGAACTTTACTAGTAAGATGTTTTAGGATTAAGTCTGGAATCGTGTTCAGTAGGAATGTAGATGAGTAGAAGTTCTTATACATATACATATAACATTTTGGATTTTTGATTAGAGATTTTAAATAAATAACATACAAATGTCTAAATAAAATTATCTCTGAATGGTTCAATTGAAAATTATTATATTTATTCAACAAATTCGAAACAAAACAATATAATAATATGTTAGTTTCTACTTCATATATACAAATTTATAACTCATTATTATATAAAAATGACACTGCAGTTACCATAGAACACGGAAAAAAGGTTAGAAAGGCCTTGCAGGCGGGGCACACGCCAAAGTGGTTATGTGCAAACGCCTATACTTCTGCCCAAACATGAATGTAAGTGAGCGCTGTGGTTAGTTTCTTTAAAAGTAAAAGCTCTTCCTGGGGTCTATTTGCATTAATAAAATTGATTTTGAAGTCGCGTGACCAATAGGTCACTTGATTGAAGTTTGGTTTATTATGTGCACAAGTAGTAGTGGGGCGCAAGCGGCGACATCGATTTTCATACAAATGGCGCATAACAGCCTTTTTTACCTTTTCCCATGTTCTGTACAAAATAAGCCTCGTATACATAAAGTTTTTATAATCGTATTTTTAAATATAAATAACTCTGACTTCCAAGTTTCCTACATAACACCGGTTATAACTGGTTAAAGAAAGAGATAGAAATATCTATATTTAAATAATCTTTATTTATGCTGGCTTTAAAAGAAATGCGGTTGTTTTAAGAATCTGCTTCACATTAGGTGCAATTTTTTTTTTGGAATGTTATGTTATTCTCAATAATGAGAATTTTTACTCCCGTATTCATAATAACGCACACACTCTAATAAACCTATTTTACCGATTACACTGTTTAGTCGCTTTCTTTCAAATGATGACAGCTAAGAAAGAACGAGACAAAACAGTGTAACAGTTAAACAGGTTTATTAGATTGTTTGCGTTAATATAAATAAGGGGGTAAGAATTTAGTAAAATTTAATACATCAATATTGTCTCGAAAATTATTGCATACAAAGCGGTATCAGTAGACATTAGACAATCGCTAGCCAATTGATTTGTTGATTGTTTTTAAGATGTGACGGTTTTGAATAAAGTTACCTTATATAATAAGTGTAAAGAGTTGTGCAAGTATTTTATTATATTTTAAAGCTTTGCTTTCGTTCACGCAACCATGTCAGCGTATATTATATATTTCGAAGGATTTTACCTTATTTGAGAAGCTACACGTTATGCAATTATTTTCAACCTTGTTGTCTTACAATAAAGTTTAAGATCTGTATATTAAAATACAAGGTCAAATCTCAAGTTAAGTCAACTTTATTGTAAGGTGATAAGGATCATTTACATGGTCAATGTGAGCTGTGAAACTTTCTAGTTAATTTATAAGTTGTTGAATATTATGTGAATTTCGGTGCTGTGTTATTCATAAAGGTCTCCACTCAAGCGTTTATCTAGCGTAGAACGTGGGCGCGTGCGCAACGATAGAGGCTTGTAGAGTCGCCTCGTGAATTATTGTATTAGATATGCACTCACTAATACTCACAATGCCTTGAACTAGTCGAGGCTGCAGACTTGACTTACACATAATTATTGCTTAATTTAAGACCTAGTGGTTGATCTAATGGTTTAAGTAGCGTGCCAAGATTTCGGGGTCCTAGGTCCGATCCCCGGGTCGGACAATATAGTTTCGAATTTGCGACTTTGAAATCTCAAATCGGCGCACGCGCAACGCTCGCATTACGATGCGTTCACGCACATAAGCGCTATCCTGAGTGGACCGAAGTAATTTTATAAATTTTACGTCTTTTGTAGGCGTTTGCCGCTTGATGGCTGTTCATAATTTATAATGAATATATAATACCTACTAGTCATATAAGTGTCACGTGCTAAAATCTTGTTTACGTACTTGTTTGGCACAATTGGCTTAATACTGGGGCATCTTAATGTCTTTGAAATAAGTGCAATTTTGCAACAAAAATGTATAGCCTGGTACTGTAGAATAAGTGTTAGTCGCTGAACAAATACCAAATTCAAGAGCATGACCAAAAATTTTTGAACATTGTCAACGGAAAATAAATTGTGTAGCACAAAAAGATTTAGTATACAGGAGTTAGGACTAACAAGGGACGTAGGATAATTAATATTGAGTAAAAATACTTTTATTCTTTCCTAAGCGCTGTTCGAACGAAATACGGAACAGCCGACTTTTTCTACTCGATTTTAGCTAATACTATTTAGTGATGTATAATGGCTAAAATTAGGAGTCAGCCTCGGAATTAAACAGAGACAGCTGATTTTTTGTGTAAATCTTTATTTTGGCATTTTAATGTTTTGTCCCTTACGCATTCGCGCAATCATCTCGATCTATCTCTTATTAAAATCAGTAATTTGACAGAATAACTTTAAATTATACTCGAATAACCTGAGGTCTGAGGAGGGAGCGATTTTCATGATTTTGAATATTAAATGGATTTGGTTTTGACAGAAATCATTAACGTATGCTTAAGAATACATACGGCAACTTGACGATGACGATGTTCCCGCAGGAACATCACGGATTATTGGGATAAATTATATCCTATATTCATATTTGCTTGAAGAGTGACAATCATTATTCACATACTTTTATTAGGATTAGAATGGCAAAATAAAGGTTTATAAAAAATATGTTCAGATTACTCTGTTTCATTCCGGGGTGAAATCTTTTAGGTAAGGCTAATATATTTATGAGAAGATAAACATGTGCAATTATGTCCCCGTTCAACCTAACTTCCTGTACTTATTGTTGAATTATTTATTTACAATTACTTTTTCTAAACTCAGTGTAGTACACTGCTTTGCGAGTTAGTTTTGGAAGCTGGTTTCTGATTGGTTAAAAAATTATGAAAAACCATTTTAATTTTATTAAAATAAAACTTTAACAGTCTATGTTTTTTTCTTGATTTATTATTACTAACGGTTTATATAACCACGGATAACTCGTCTCGAATACAGGTTGGAGCAAACGAACTTATGCCCATGTATCCCACAATTTATAACTATTTTTAGTTAAATGTATCCACACAACTAAAATTTTAAAAAAAAATGTGAAAAACTTAAGAATTTTTTTTTTGAATTATTTGAATAATCCGTTTGAATCTTTACCCAATTTTTTTTTATACTATAGTTCCGTTGTTGCACCTTGTTTGTATAGAATCTATATTTATACTAAATATCAAAGTTTTGGTGAGATCTTATTACGTATTCTCTTGTTACATTTATATATTTGTATTTTTTTATACGTACTGTTAATAAAATTTGTCATGTCTTTAAGAGCGGTTTTTCCTTGTTACCTAGGTTATTATGTCGTAACTCTCTCATTGATATGTTGCTTTATATAAAATGTACTGTAAGTTTGTGATCTTCGTCAGTTTATAATCAAAGTGATGGATAGTGTGAATTGGGGTCAATAATCTCAAACATTATTTTTTAATATGGACATGCCTCCGCGATTCTGAAAAAGTAAGACTTTATTTCATTTCAGTCGTAATAGTAAAAAGACCAAATTTTTGTTACTAAGTGCTAATTCTATAATAGTAGTAGTAGCGTTTTGTATGAATTGTCGGTATTGGTTTTAGAAAAAAAAGGCTTATCCATATTATGCCAGCACTACCAGAGTACATAAAATCACTAGGTATCTAGTTCGATCACTGATAATAATCAAACATGTATTAATGTTATGTTTGAAATCTTACGCGTTGTATTGTAAACTGGCGGAGCTTACAACTTTACGGTAACATATAAGTTGCAAACTAAAACTACCTGTCACAAAATTAATATTATCGCCGACTGTACCACAATAAGGGATGCTTTTGATGTTGTCCATAGGAACACTTGAATGCTACATTGTAAAGGTTTTGAGACGCTTCTATTTGTAAAATTTATATAAATATAATATGGAAATTTTAACAAACGGTGCGTTGTTTTATTCGTATTTTATACCGACTTCGAAGGAACACCTTTTTTTACTTTTAGAATATATATTTAAACGTCAAATCAGGTTTGTTTGATAACTCATAATAATATTATAATGTCACTATTTATAGTTAAAGTTCGTAAATAATAAAAAAACTTGAGAGGTGTCAAGGGACACCCGGATGGAACGAAGTTTCTTTTTGGGGAAGTAATTGTAATAAAATTTTATTTTATTTTAAATTCATTTTTTAATAAATAAACTCTTTCTCAATAGTAAATCTAATAATAAATAGAGAGAGAGAGAGAGAGACGGACAGAGAAACACGCGCACGCCGCACGGCTTACAACTAGGTGTAGCAAAAAGTGTCGTTACAACTTTTGATCTTAATTTTTTCCGTCTAGCCCCCTTTCGCAACGCGCGATAAGGAACTTCGTTCCAGCTATATCAGTATTATATTATGCCTTTAATATAGTATAAAAATATAATAGGCATAAAAATATGTCATGTAGACATATTTTTATGCCTAAGTCTACCTGTCATATTACCTTAGCATTTTATTCTCCGGCGCTGTGTAATTTTATTCGTAATAATAATAATAATAAATTCTTTATTTGCAATAAAACATGGTATTACAGTTGTTTTACATTTTACAATAGTGGAGCGACATGTTTTGCCTTATTTAAATAAAAGCATGCAAATCTATAGGTAAAACCAAAACAGTCAACACAGTCTATTTGTTTAAACATAGCTAAAATAATCTTTGAGATCATAAATTTTTTTCTCATTAAGCCATTTATATAATTTAGCTTTGAATTGTCTATTATTTAATGATTTAAAAATTTTGGGCAATTTGTTGTATATCTTAACACTCAGAGCTAGGCAGTTTACATTGTATTTTCTGAATTTCGGAGCTACAATTAAAACTAGTCTCTGGGGGTCACGTTTCAGACGTGAATTCATATCACAAGCTCTCTTAAATAAATATGAATGCTTCCTAACAAAGAGGCATATTTCATAAATGTATAATGAAGGCAGCGGTAGTAAACCAAGCGATTTAAATAACGGTCTGCATGAATTTCGAGGCGATTTGCCGCAAATAGCTCTAATACATTTTTTTTGTGTGATAAAGGCTCTTTTCATATCGATACTGTTCCCCCAAACTATTAAACCATAACGAAGTATGGATTCGACATAAGCGTGATAGGTTACCATAGCTGTCTTTAGGTTTGTTATTTTCTTTATACGTCTGAGGGCATACACAAATCTATTAAGTCTCGATGATAGATTATTCAAATGTGCCTTCCAATTTAATTCTTGATCGATTATAACTCCTAGAAATTTTGTTTCATGTACTTTTTTTATTTTATTATCTAAATACTTAATATTCATGTCAATGTTTTGTTTTATTCGATTATTATCATTAAGTTGAATGTAAAATGTTTTATTAATATTAATTTTTAAATTATTCATGTCAAGGTAATCAATTATATTATTTATTGTAATGTTAATGTCACGTTCGTGGTCTTTAATTGAATTATGTTTTTTATCAGACGATACAACTATCGATATATCATCTGCGAACAAGATGCATTTATGATTTGATACATTGATAATGTCATTTACATAAAGAATAAACAACACTGGGCCCAACACGCTTCCTTGTGGGACGCCATAAGTTATTTCTCTATACTCTGATGCGTAGGTCACTTCTTAATTTTTGTCGTTAATATTTGTAATCATGACACATTGTTGTCTATGCGATAGATATGTAGATATCCACTGCAATGGGAGTCCCCTAATACCCATATCATCTAATTTACCTAACAATATGTCATGTGAAACAAAGTCAAAAGCTTTTGATAAGTCAATAAATAAGCCAGTAGTCCAATTTTTATTATTAATATTAGTCAAAACAATGTCAATTAGTGTAAATATTGCAAGAGTAGTAGATTTATTTTTTTGAAACCCATATTGTTCTGTATTAATTATTTTATATTTTCCACAAAACTCTACTATTCTCTTCAACATGCACTTTTCAAAAATCTTTGAAAAAATTGGAATTAGTGCTATCGGACGGTAATTATTGATATCTTCTCTATCATCCCTCTTAAAAAGAGGCTTGACGACTGATAATTTCAGTACTGCTGGAAAAATTCCCTCTAAGAATGATGAATTGATAAGATGTGTCAAGACCGTAATTATTTCAGGAATACATAATTTTATAACTTTAGTGCTAACCTCGTCAAAACCTTCCGAACTTGTGTTATTTAAAGAAATAATCTCATTATGAACCTCGACCTCCAACATTGGTCTGAGAAACATTGAGTTAGGTAACCTATTTTTATGACCCGTTTGCTTGCAACTGTCAGCAGTAGATGTGTTCGTAGATTCAATAAACTCATCATTAAATGCAGCGGCGATGTCTTTAGGTTCTGTTAGTAATTTACTTTTACTATTTTTAATTTTATATATGTATTTATCAGTATTTCCGTTATTGAGTTCGTCATTAATTAAAGGTCCATGATGCCTTACATTTGTTTTTTTTGGCATTTGAATTCCGTTTAGACTTAAAGATGCACTTTTTCAACATGCTAGAATAAGTATAATATTTGTTCTTATTTATAACCGATTTATTTTTATAGTAGGTATAACGTAACCTTCGTTTAGTTCTACAACTCATTATTAACCCTTTACTTATCCAATTTCTTTTTTTATGACAATTACTATTTTTGCTTACTTTAATTTTTATCATAGGGAAACATAGTTTATAAAACAGGCTAAACAGCTCATGGAATACTGTAAATGCTGTGTCTATGTCAGATTTAATGTAAACTTCTGACCACGACAATTTACTTAAGCAGTATTTGAATTTTAAAATATTGTTAGTACTATAATCTCTTTTAAAAATAGTGTAGCATGGCGGCTTAAGCCTTTTCACTTCTACTTGAAACGACAACAACTGTGCCGTCTCATGGTCAGAAAGGTGAAGAGGCAACACGGTCGCTGTCGCATCTTTGATGTTGCTCAGAATGTGATCTATGCATGATTTCTTCCTTGTAGGCTCAGTGATATGAATTATTAAATTATAATTATTTGCCAGGTCGTGAAGGTGTGTTGTCACATTGCCGCTTTTCAAAGTATTTATGTTAATATCACCGGCTATTATTAATTTTACCTTATCTTGATACTTTTTTGAAATGTCATTTAACAAACAATCTAGTTTATGGAGAAATATACTAGGGTCAGAAGAGGGTGTTCTATACAAACAAATTATTAATGTCTTAGATGGTAAGATATGTATTCCACACAGTTCAAATGTTTTTAGACTAGCATAGCTTTTTAGGTGTGTTAGTTCCTGAAAAAGTAGGCCCTTTTTCACTAAGATACAGGTGCCACCTCGCTGTTGATCTCTACAAAAACTAGCCGCAAGTTCATAGTATTCAAGATTTATATAACCTTCATATCCAGCTTTTAAAAAGGTTTCGGTCAAGCAGATGACATCGGGTACATTTCCTTTATCATGTAATTCTTTAATCGTTAGTTCTAAGATCTCCTGTTTGGCCAGTAAACTAGCTATGTTTTGATGAAATATGGTAAGTGTTTTCGATGTTTGATTTACGGCCTCGAAAAAAGTCCTCATTCTTAAGCAGAGGAAAATTAAACGGTATCTTTCCTTTACTGACATTAGGGGAACGGACAGGGGTCGTCGATATTGAGTTACAGCCTTTATCTACCTTTTTAGTATTATTTTTTTGTTTTTGCGAAAAGTAATATGGAATTGTACCCCTGCGATGAACGTTTCGCACCTTTAAGATATTCTGGCTTGGCTTAGTACACGCTCTGACACGAAATATTTTTTTTTAAATTTTTGATATATTTGTCATTGTAGTCCATAGAATCAATGTGATAATTTAATAATTTACAGATGTCAAATATATTACTATTTTTACAATTAATGAAATTACAATTTTTAAATTTTTTACATATGTTTTCAATACAATAATTTAGTTTATTTAAGTTGACATGAATATTCTTTCTCACACTAAGGACAAAAATGGGAACATTATTTAATTTATTTAACAAGGAGTGTAATTGCTTTACCACAAATTCGCAATTTTTATCATTTTCGCCTACGCATAACACTATTTTGTCGTCTTTATTCAGCGATATATTGTGAAGACCATTTAGTACATCTAGAGTCTAACGCGCGGACTCTAGACTTTAAGTCAGCGATCAAAGCATATTTTTCATAATTATTTTGTTCCCTTGAGTTATACAGAGCTGAGGCCAATCCCACTACCTGTTGGGTTCCAAAGATCTTTATTTCCCTTTCCTGTGATTGGTTTTGGAAGCTTGCAGTTTTTGATTTTTCATTTATGGTCATACTCTTAGAAACAATATGTAGTAATGGAGGTTTAAGTTTATTTGACACATTGTTGATTTGATCATTCAGTGCTTGTATTTCACGTTTAGCGTTACTCAGTTCACACTGTAAGTTGATGATTCTCTCTTTTAGTGACCTGACTTGATTGCCAGGAGAGAAAATCGACTTATCACTTGGTATTCTACTTGATGGTGGCGGAGTAAATGTCCTGAGTATATCTGGAATCCATGTAGAGCATCTCTTCCTTTTTTTTATAGTACTGTTAGTGATGGTCGTTATTGTGGGTGATTTACATAAGGTTTTCAGTAAATTTATTTCTTCAATTAGTCTATCTAGGTGTCTTTTTTGTTCAATATTTTCTAATATTTTATTGTCTAGTTCATCTTGTGTAATTCCGAGCTCTTTTTGTGCATTTTGAAGTTCCGAGGTAATCTCTTTTATCGTATGTTTCATTTCTTGGATTGTTATCGTATTATTTAGTGTGCAATCTAAACTCTTTGATAATTTATCTGGTGACGCGAAGGAGAATGAGTCCTCAGACGGTTCGTTTTCAGTTAGAAAAAGTCGTATCAGTTCAGTTATCAAGTCAGTTCGTATTCGTAAAATAATAAAATATTGATCTTCTTTTGCTGTGATTGCATGATGTAAGACGAGATTTAGGCTCTTGTATTACTTCATGTAATCAGTGTCATTTACTAAGATAAAGACGCTTAAAGTGATTAGAATAAAAGCGAGAGATTAGACTTTAGCAATCTTTCTACTGAGTCGTTTGCCCGGCGATTTCGGTATTAATGCTAAAAGACATAAGGAAGTTAGTTGAGTAAAATGCGAAGTAATTACCTCGTTAAAGCTCGAAGAAACTTTGTTTGCCTAATACCTCACGCGAACGGAGTACGACAATAAATTAGTTTTCCGCCGAGGCGGGTCACATACATGTTTACAGATTCTTAAGTCTGTGTAACTTCCACTGAGTTATATGCCTTATGATCATATAAATAAATGACAGTGTAGTGTGAACGATATGACATCGTTAAACGTTTAAATTGCGGGATTATGACAAATTGTATTAAACTTCGAATGCTGTTATGCGGAACGGGTGAATTTGATTATGTCAAACCATTAAGGAGGTAACAGCCTTAATGAAAATCTAAAGAAAACAGAAGGCGCCTCTCGATAAAAAATAGCAACATTATGACTTTTTATTTTATATCACAGAATTAAAAATAGACAAAACAATCTTTGTCGTAAAGTAAATTATTCCTATGATAATTATGTCCCCACACGTGATGTGTGTGTATGATAATTATGTTGCGAACACACGTTCGTAATGTCTGATTTTTTCCAAAATAATCTTGATGAAAGTGCTGATGCAACGACAGGATACAGATAAAATCAAATGGCCAAATAGTATTATCTTACTAAATTGCTCTAAATTAACATATTCAAACTACCCTACTGTTGTGTCGTCATTCGCTTTGACATCTGTATTATACAGGGTGTACCAGAGCATGGCGCAGCTGAAGCTATGGGAGAAAGTACCTATGAAAACAAAATAAATTAGGAAATTACATTTTGCCACAAAGCTATTTGCCTAAAGGTCAAAGATTCATAAATAACATTAACAAATTACGTCATATTAAATTTATACAGAAATTAAATTGGGTACCTATAGGAAACGCGGACGACATGAATCAATAACCTGACCGATCATAATGTTACCAAAAGTTGTGGGAAAGCCCTCGATTTTTTTATTGCGAATTATTACAATTTCAAAACTAGTTTGATAAAAGTTAAAACGATATCATGAATGTTAAATTTTCGATTAAATAAAATAATTTATATGCTCTTAAAAAAGGGTACCTAGAATTTATGATTACGTCAAAGTAGGTATATTACATTAAAAGATAATTTAAAGTATGAAATTGCCGATTTGTACTGAAAATCAAAATTGTTTATTTTTTAATTTTTAACAAATTTATTTAATCAAAATAATGGTTACTACCATTATTATCTATACATTGCTGCAATCTAATAGGAAGGTCATTTATGCCTTTGTGTGAAAGCATTTTGTACTGCCTCCTGGGTAGAAAACTTGTCTTCTTGTCACGTAGATAATTGTCCAATTCACGAAAAAAATGGTAGTCCGTTGGAGAAAGGTCTGGCGAATACGGAGGATGTCGAATGGTTTCTAATTGCAGTTCCTGAAGGGTCAAAACTGTTTCTCGTGCTGTACCTATGAGGTCTCGCGTTGTCATGGAGCAATAATGGTGAAGATCGATTCATGAGTCGGGGCTGTTTTACTGCTAGTTTTGCCAACATTGTTCGGAGTTCGGCACAATAGACAACTGCCGTTATTGATTGACCAGATCGGAGAAAACTATAGTGAATAACACCATGCTGAGACCACCAAACAGTTACCATTACCTTTTTATTGGTAAGTTTTGCTTTAGGACACTGTTGTGGCGTTTGACCTGGGGTCAGCCATTGCATTTTTAACTTTCTTGTCTAAGTTAAAAAAAAAACAAAAACAATTGAAAGTCGATATCAAATGTTTCACATTTTTTAAAAGAAGAACATCATAGAAACCATGTGAAAAAAGTGTCATTCGAAAACCTCAAACCATGAAGATTCTATGTCAATTCAAAGAACCTTTTACAATAAAACGGCAATTTCATATTTTAACCCCTAATATATAATGAATTACAGACGCCGGCTTGCAGAGATAAGGATATGCTTAAAAAATTTGCGCCTGTGACGTAGTGTCTCAGACCTCAGTGACTGAATTGGTAAAGCGCTGCGCCCTGCATGCGAGAAGATGCGGGTTAGATTCCCCCCTGCGACATAATTTTTCAAGTTTAAATACTGATAACTATACATTAATAAAGATTTATGAGATATAGATGATAAAAAACAGCTGTTAAATGCTCTTTTAAGTACATCTTGTGTAATCCCATCCATATCCTAATATTTTAATTTCCCTTTTAGTAACAGCCTATAATCATCCCACTGCAGGGAAAAGGCCTCCATCATTGAATTCAAGTTACCACAGCAATGATGGGTGTACTGGCATAATCACCACGCTTGCCGAATGCGGGTTGGTGATCACAAACCCGAGCCACGTTCGAAAATTCGAAACTTTTTGTTGCCCGACCCGGGATTCGAACCTGGGACCCCGAGATCTTGGCCCGGTATTTAAACCACTAGACCAACAGGGCGTTATTTTTTAGGTACCTACAATAGTATCCCAAAGGTACTTTACCTCAGTAAGTAGGTACTAATCTCTCTAATGGTAAAGGCCCCGAGGACAAATTTGTTGTTTTATTTCTGTGCGATATTTAATATTACTAATTGAAGTTTACGCGGCAATTTTTTCCTGCTGATGTTTGTTATCAATTATATCTTCTTATCCTCGTTAATTATTTAGGACATGGCTAATGAAAAATTATAGCTCACGCGTGACGAAATGTTAATTTTAATTGACAAACGACGAAGTAATGTTTGTTATATTGAGTTTTCAATACCAACGAAAAAGCCTGTAGCACCTGGTTATAAAATACATAAAACTTTGTCCAAGATGACAGCGGGTTGGTTGGCTACAAAAGTTTTGGTTAAAGATCGTAACAAACTATTTTTTTATTAATTATAAATATTTTTTTATTAATTTTGCATATTACTGAGTTCTAAAACAGAAACTAAAGTGCTCGTCAGTTGCATTCATTGTGAAAAAAGTATGCATTAGGGGTTAAAGTATGAAATTGCCGTTTTGTATGGACGAAATCGAGAAAAGTCATTTTTCCATACTAACAATTGTTTAGTTTTTTTAAAAACGCCTTAACCGTTTTCGATGCAATTAAAGGTGAAAGTTAGATGGTTATAAAGCTACGCATTATAGTATTTAAATTTCTGAAAATCAAAGTATATAATACAAATATACTTAATTGAAGCAAGAAGGTCAGCTGACACATTGTAAGGGGTCTTTTCAACGACTTCCTTTGAAGTAATAGGCACTATAGTCTTGCATTTTTTTTTAGTCAAAAGTTACTTTATTTAGTTTTTGATACAATACAAAAAGAATTACGCAATAATGTGACTATACTTAAAAGCTATAAACAAAATAAAAAGTGGGTAAATAATCGGCAATTTCATACTTTAACCCCTATTATTAACTCTGCGGTTAAGAAGAAGCCTAAGATAGAGCGAGCTTACCCAGAGGCACTGGTTCTCCTACACACCAGCGGAACACAGTAAAACTGTTTGGCGCTGGACTCCGGCAGGAGGGTGGTAGCATCCAGGCAGCGTCTTACGAAGCCTACCACCGCATCTGTTAGCCGTCATCATCGATTAGAAAACCAAAGACGTCGTTGCCCAGGGTGCGCGCGTTGTGAAGGCTGGAAGACGTCCTAATTAGGTAGTTTTGTTACATAGTCTGCGTCGAGCGCAATCACGAGCGGTAATAGTTGAAAATTATAGCCATCTCTTTCATTTGCGTGCTATTTCGCATCTTTTGTTCTGCTTATCACTGAAACTTGTCAATGTATGCAGTTTTGAATTGCTAGGAACTGATTTAGTACGCTAAAATACGGAAATACTATGAACGTAACATATCTATACTTTAAAATATCATTGATCTAAGTACTCGTATGTATTGTTATATTTTATCGATAGGATTAGGTTTTGTTGATGGGCTCCTGGTCATAATAATATTATCTATAGGCAAATCTAAGACATCTGTCTGAAACAAAAAACATGAATTTAAATATCGATTGTTAATTTGTCCTTGTCGTGACAGAATCAGCGCATTGCGCAGAGAAATTGGTTCTATAAAGAAAAAATGGAATTCTTAAACCAAATACTTAAAATCCAATAAAATGAATTAAGCAAAAACACATTCAACAATTAATTTCATTGTTTGCTAACCACGGAAAGTGAAGAATATTGATAATAACTTTAAATATCACAAGGAAATTCTAACTTAAATTAATTTCTTAGTAAAAGTTCCAAACTTTTAAGCATTCAATCGAAGAAGAATAACTTGATATTACAATATCGTCCAACGCTGATAATTTTAATTTTATGTTTCGGAGGAACCTTACTTCTAGAAAGCATCAAAAGTCTTAAAGTCACCTGCGAATGATAAAGTGCCTACCGTAATTTATCCGGGTAAACCCGGTTATTTTCTCGAAAGTTTTCCGCCTCGTAAATGTGACAAGTGCCGAGCCAAGTTGGGCTTAATAAATGTTGGACGGTAGCCAAGACCCGAAAATAAGGTAATATATACAATTGAATTAAGTCCGATACCTACCAAGTACCTACTAATTGACTGAAAAAATAGCTATCTCCAATTTTAATAGGTAGGAAGGTTATATATCTACTCTTCACACTTCTTTCAGTGTCGGTTTAACGCTGAGGGAGTGTGGGCGTTTTCGCGCGTTATCGTGAAATGTTTGTAAACTTTTCGTGTTTGTTCGGAGTTTTGTGAATAATATCGAAGAAATAGGATTACCGGCGTTTAGGTGAGTCGTCTTGACTATTATCGCTCTGCATTTTTGCGGGTTGTCGCCGGGATTAGCAGCCGTGTTTTGTTTACATTACAAGTTAGGCAACATTTGGCGATGTGTGACGCCTACAAAATATAGTTTATCAATTAAACATTGGAGTATTCTGTCAACACCATTAATTAGCCCACATTTTTTAAGCAGCTATTTTTTCTTTTATAATCTGAAACACACATAAGTATAGGCACAGATAATATAATACTAGGTATAGGTAATGTGATTCATAATGTCTAAATAATTGCTAATGTCTGCTCTAGCCAAACTCTATTTCTTAATTATTATTAGTAGGTAACATATTATTATGTAGTTATTAAATAGTAGGACTCTTAATAGTCCGCAAAATAATTTTACTTCAATAGTGTTTTTTACTATAAGTAGTTAATTAATTTATTGTAACCAATATAAACCTCAGTCGTTTTAGGTGCTATATTACTCGTATATAATTGTGTAATAAGTCTTTTTATAATGGTAAATAAATAAATAAATAAACTAAATCTTGACTAAGGATCATATTAGTAAGACTGTTTTTTGACAAACTTACCATTGCTCTTATTTTACCTATTAATACCTGTTAGAGAAGTCAATATTGAGAAGACTGTTGGATGTCTTTTGTTTGGTAGCACATTTAGTTGCCTTTTACGGCAGCCATAGGAAAAGAAGAGATGCTATTTAATTTTAGACCAGTACAACAAGGCTAACCGGTAAATACCTAGACATTACTTAATTATGCATAACCGGATTTAGTTCTAGTAGAAGTTAGTAGTAGGTAGGAAGTGTCATCAGTTGAAACAGTAAACATCTCAAATTTCCTCGACCAAGCGCCAGTTGTTTACTTAATTCGCAGGTCGCTTCGATTATCCTCGGTTGCGTTATTTACGAACGGAATAAATAGGATTACTTTTTGATCATCTTCAAAAAATTTTATAGGCGTTCATTACCTATCGTATTTAGAGCACATTTATGAAAAAATTTGAATCGAGTTTTTGCCCGACAATATTTTTCGCAACATAGTTTTCAATTTTTACGGTCCTAAGCCTGTAAGGTATGAAGGGAAAATCAAAAACTTATAAATATATGAATTATGCGTTATGTATAAATGAGATGCGCATCGCGTAAAAAAAGTGTTGCTAGGAGGCCGTATCAAAAATTTTAGATTGTTAGCGGACCTTTTCTAAGTGCTTTATCTTGACATTTTTGTACTGCGCTATACCAAAGGAAAACATACTTTGTACATTGTTTTTTTTTTCGGAGATTGCTATATTAAAATTTGGAAGGTGGTTAAAATTTCATCTTGTATGATGTACCCAAGTAATTCAAGTTAATCAGTGAGTCGGTGCATTCACGACTTAAAATTGTGTGTGATAAAGTTATGTTTACTTATAATAAGCCCACTGCAAGGCAAATGCCTCCATTGTTGAATTTGAGTTACCACAACAATGATGGGTACAGGAGTAATCACCATTGCATGCTCGTCAAATGCGCTTTGGGGATCAAAAACCCGAGCAATGTTCGAAAATTCGAAACTCTGTTTGCCCGACCCGGGGATCGAACCCAACAACCCGAGATCTTGGCCCGGTACTTAAACCTAGACCAAAGGGACGTGACTCTCACTCAAAATTGGAAAGAAAATGTTTCGGGTATATTATTATATAAGTTTTTTTGCCTATGTATGTTTATTTACTGATATAATAGATAGCATCGTATCACAGTTTTTGTTACCGAAAACTTCTCCGAAACGGCTCGACCGATTTTTATGTGTAATAAATACACAAAAAAATATACAGTAGGTCTGAGAAGAGGTTGTAGACTATTTTTTATCCCTGAAAAAAGTGCGGTTCCCTTATGATAGTATCAGATTTCACGCGTGCGAAGTCGCGGGCTACAACTATATTTTTGTCAATCGAATGAAACCAACTAATTGTAAAAACATTAAAATCGGTCCGAATAAATTAAAAATTAAATCGCATATAAAAACTTTTTGTGTCTATTAAAAAGTACATCAACCTGTGGCCTTCTAATGTCGTTTACGCCAGACGAATAGATGTAGATAACAAATGTATGAAAATAACATTAATCTCTCGATAGTAGGTATGTTATTCCAGACACAGTTAAAATCAATTGTTATCGAGACCGCCGGCGGTCTTATGATCCTGTAGGAGTTAACAAACGATCGAACGATCGTAATCTTATGTCTGTATCATGTTTATATTATAAAAATGTTATAGTTTTAAATGAAAACTGTATAAATAACCGTTTGTTTTCTAATGAATAAATAAAAAATAATAATAAGCAAGTTTCATCACTAAAGTTCCGCTTTAAGTTTTTAAATTTCGGTATGTAAAACAGTTAGTTTGTGGGCGCTTATAAAGCTATCGACTAACCCTGGATGATTGACAGGGCGTAAGTAGTTTATGGTGTCCAGAAATAGGGACTCACGTGGACGTCCAATGTATCGATGTGCATTCAGTAGGATCATTCAATTAGTTCACAAAGCGCCAGATCAAATAAACAGGGGTGATACGCCACTAGTGCATATCCTGTGGGAGGTATAGATCATCATCATCTCGGCCAAAAAAGGATCTCCACCTAGCGATTGGTCCCGCGCCACTCGCATCCTACGGCTTCCCGCGACCTTCACCAGATCGTCGGTCCACCTGGTGGGGGCCCACAGATCGACGTCCGGCCGGTGCACCATTCCAGAACCGCCCCGCCCCAACGGCCTTCGGTTCTTCTTACTATGTGTCTCGCCCACTGCCACTTCAGATCACATGCCCCTTCTCATTTAGCCACCCACCAGCTGCCCTAACCAGGCCTCCATTTCCGCTAATCTACAAATGGCTCAATAGAATCGCAATTGCATCGCAATTGTGTATTTTGACACAATTAATATGGTATTAATGTCAAAATATACGATTGCGATGACATTGCGATTCTATTGAGCCATTTGTAAATTAGCAGAATTGGGGCCCTGGTCGTGCGCTTTACGAGTCGCTGGACCCAGTGGCGACTTCAGGCGTGGGTGGTGTGGACTGGCCCACACGGCCTCGCGATGCAAAGATCCTCGCACCTGCTGTTAATAAATTTGAAAGAGTATGGAAAGCCCAAGAGTACACGCTAAAAGTTTTTAATTACATAATATATGTACATTATATTTATTATTAATTTTCACCTTTAAGGTTTTCCAATATTTAGCATGGATGTGAATGAAATACTTAAAATTTCTGATAAACGTTGCTTAAAATACTGTTCACCTTACACCACAGTACTTTAATATACAGAGTACTTTTATAAAAACCTTACACCCTGTAGAAGGTCGCACATGGCGCATAAAAAGATAATAAACAGCTCTGCAAAATAAGGTTACACAGTTGCGAGGAGATGCGGGTTCGAGTCCCGTCTGAGACATAATTTTTCAAGTTAATATACTGACATTATAATTGCAATTTAATTGCTAAAATATCAAATAAAGTTACACAGTTAGGTACTTCCGTTCCATAGGTCACTAAAATACTGACCTTGGGCAATTCATAAGCTGAAACAATAACGTGTAAGAGACAGTACCGAGTTCAATATTAGGTTGGATACTACTTTAAATTATAATAACAGATACATTAAAAAGAGATACGTGGTAAAATACCGAAACTTATTATTAACCTTATATGATGCCAATGAAATTAACTAGTAAATGAAAAAAAAAACAAAATTACAATAATCTTACAACCAGCAAGTAGCAACTAAACACAACAAAAATGATTTTGTACGCTGTGCAGTGTGCATGTAGCATTTTAGAAGGGAGTTAGTTCAGTAAAATGTTTTCAATAACTGAATGGTTGAATTCGGTGCTCTAAGGAGTAAGCCTGCTGTAACATTGCTTGCTATAGTATACGCGTATGAGAGTGAGCTTTCAAACACAGTATTATTGCGCGATAAACCACTGACTGATAAAAACATGCATTATGCTGATAGTTTCACATGTAGCTTCGAAAATACAGGGTGACTTATTCATCATCTTCAAAATTTTTTATAGGCGTTCAGTATTGCATTTAAAGCCCATTTATAAAGTAAAAATGTGAATCAAGTTTTCACCCGAAAATATTTTTAGCAACATAGTTTTCAATTTTTACAGTACTAAGCCTGTAAGGTATGAAGGGAAAATCAAAAACTTATGGATATAGTATCGTAATGAATGAATGAGATGCGCATCGCGTAAAAAAAGTGTTGGTAGGAGGCCGTATCAAAAATTTTAGATTTTTGGCGGACATTTTCCAAATGCTTTATCTTGACATTTTTGTACTGGGCTATACCAAAATAAAATATATGTCATTTGTTTTTTGTCTCGTAGATTACTATATTAAAATTAGGAAGGTGGTTAAAAATTCATCCTGTATTATGTTATTATGTTCTACCAAAACAGTGTTAGATATTTTAGGATCAACTCTAATCTGCATCTCAATTCAGCTAGCGGGCGTTTTGTTAGTTGACGTCAAATTTAATCCAATTCCATAATGTTTGCAGAGCTTAGCAGTACTTATAAATAGTAAATCTAGAATTCTAATCAGTCAACAGAATATGGCTGTACTTATTGTATATAAACAGGTAAGCAGTTCCTACTCCGTGTTTTATTGATGAAAATCAGTGCTCTGATCTTTAGGTACCGTTTACCTTATTTTATTATGATCCAACCACAAAATCGTATTGACTTCAAATCATCACAGTAAAAACTGTGTTATTACGTCTTACACAAAAAGTTGCGGTAGATATTATTATCATGTCTATAGCCGTGTACCGTCCACAGAAGTGTTAAGGTCATTTGATTTATTGCGAATATGCATATTAATGAGAAGTTTATTGTATCTAGTAATAAATTTACTGGTAAATGTGATAATTTTTTGTTTTTATCCGCAGTTGCAATAAAAAGCAGACTTTTGTGCTTTTGTTCTTAGAGTGTAATGAAACTGATCATGATATAGAACAATTTTTCAATTTGTAGTGACGATTGGTTGGTGTAGTGGTGCGTTAGTCCACCTATTAATAAGGGTCTCAAATTCGTTTCCCGGTCAGGTCAATTAAGGAAACGATCTATTCTAAATTGGCTTGGGGCTGGAAGGGGTGGAGGGGTATCGTGCTTCGAAAGGCACGCTAAATCGCTCGATGGTCCCGGATTTTGAGGCCTTACTCCGCAACACAATGTCACTCATACCGATAAAAAAGAAGACATGTAGCACTCGGAGACTGCCGCGGTAAAGCCATTGCATAGCATTTTTATCAACATATGCAATTATAAAACTAAAAAGTATCACCGCTGTGCCAAGCGAAGTGGGGGGTGTTAGGTTATTTTCGTTACGGAATTTCTGGATTCGGTCTCCACGCTCAAGGCCCGCGATAGAAGCTATGCAATAGCTTAATTTTATAATTTTATGTATTTTCTAATTTTGACTTTTGTAATTAAATTTTTCTGTTATTTTGGCAGATATGGTTACCATAGGCAACCATACTGTCAAAATCCTTATTTTCTTCTAAATTCTTTTAAATTTCGGAGATTCAAAATTGTTCGATCGTGCCTCGCCCCGAGTGTTAGGTTAGGTTATTTTCGTTACGGAATTTCTGGATTCGGTGTCCACGCTCAAGGCCCGCGATAGAAGCTATGCAATAGCTTAAAAGTATCTGAAAGAGACAGAGGCATCTAATTCCTTACTATGCAACACGAAGCTCGTATTTACGGATATATCTGTCTCTTTCAGATACTTCACGATATCGGTATGAGTGATAGGGACAGATGGATTCGAATATACGGACATAGTGTTGCAAAGTAAGGCGTCTGAAGCAAGATGGAAGTCGTAAACAAGTCACGTCAGAGGCCTATAATAAGTGACTTGGAAATCTTTGACACCAGACTATCCTTGAAAGATAAATATGTATATATAATTCAAGTTACTACAGCAGTGATGGGTACCAGCATAATCACCACGCTTGCCAAATGTGGGTTATGTAATATAAATAAAAAAAAGGCGTTTATGAAGTTGGTTTTACAGTAAAAAGACTGCTTAATACTTTAAGATTATGATATAAATAATGATATAATAAAGATAATGGTCTACTTATGAAGTATACGCAGGTAAGGTATTTATATATAATTTGATACAAGAATTAATGTGCTTATGGTTTTCGTAAGGAAACAAATAAGAATTAAGTTGTTTAAGATTTTTGTAAGAAAAACTTAATTTTTATATAAGATACGCCCACTAAAGGAATTCCTTTAGCCTCGATTGAAAGTGATCCTTTATAATCTTAATAAATTGTTATTCAATGTTATTTAGTCGCTTCTGTAAGGGTGTTATGAA
Organism: Anania crocealis; assembly: GCA_949315895.1. Taxonomy (NCBI): domain Eukaryota; kingdom Metazoa; phylum Arthropoda; class Insecta; order Lepidoptera; family Crambidae; genus Anania; species Anania crocealis. The sequence goes on from OX438880.1 coordinate 6,133,747, forward strand.
AATAGACAAACCAAAATCAAAGGAGAGGAAAAATAACAAGTTTTTAATTGGGAGCGTTATCAAAAATCATCAATGTACTTAGGTACGTAATGCACAGTCTCTTGGAAAACCTAGCTACGCGGTTCATTAACCTTTATTTGCCAATAATAAGAATGTAACATATACTTAGGTCAAACGACATAAACGGCCTCCTACAAAACAAGAACGTTCTTTGAATTTGTTTTGTAGACTTATAAGTCTATGTTCTGACTATGAATGGGGTTTTTTTAACACCCTGTGTTGTTAGAGGGCTTAGCGGATTTATTTGTCATGTAGACCCAGTTAATCCGTACAGCCACGTGCTGGCGTTTGAGCTCTAGATTCTTCTCTGCAAGACGAAACGTTGATACGCATTACCACTACAACTACTGCGTAAATACTACCTTGGGTAATTATCCATCTATCTATCAATTTTTTATTTATCTTCTTATTATTTATCTATCGACTTTCTTTTAAAGTCGTGTTAGTTACACCACTTATATGTCGATATTTTTATGATTTTTGTGTTTTAAGATTTGTCTGCGACGGGAATAGGATAATAACTGTTAAAAACATTGGAAAGTTAACGTTACATAACTAAGAAACTGTATTTCTTCATAAAAACTCTATTTTGAACACTTTAAAATTATGGAGCGTTTCGTTTACAACAATATTTACTATTTGCTCACAAAAGGCATCTCACATCATCAGCATGGTTTTTTGAAGCAGAAGTCTACCATACCCAATCTCGCCGAGTTTAGCGATAACCTATTGGGTGGAATGGAAAAATGCGGGTAGGATGATGTGATCTTCACGGACTTCGACAAGGCGTTCGATCGGGTGGATCACATCATCCTTCTTAACAAAATTTTCCATCTAGGCATTATAGGGGACTTACATAGATGGGTTACATCTTATTTCTCAAATCGCATGCAAGCTGACGTTATTGATGTTTTTATTTACAATTTCATAAATATCTTATCTGACGTCCCCAAGGCTCACACCTTGGTCCTCTTTTCTAAACTGTTTATATCTTTGACATCCTCCAATGCTTAACATTTTCAAACCATCTGCTGTACTCTGACGACAAAAAAAGTATTTTCAAAAGTAGCGTCTATAGAAGGTTGTGAGCGATTAGCTTCAATGCGACTTAGATAGTTAATTTGTGTAAATATTATTAATTGATTAGTGCATCAGTTTCAGTCGTAAAAATAATTTTAACTGTCGCATCGATTTAATGATCAAGCTATTAAGCGGGTGGAAAATGTCAAAAACTTAGATTAAATTAAATTGATATTCTCAGATCTCATTAATGGCATAGTGAAAAGATCATATCGTAATTTGGGTTTCATTATCAGAACTTGTAAACTTTTTTATAATTCAAACACTTTAAAAACTGTCTACGACGCATATTGTCATAGTATTCTTGAATATGGTAGCTCAATATGGTGTCCGCAGCACATGAATAAATATTCCCTATTACTCATGTGTCCGCAGTATAAGAAATATGTATATAACAAAGTTAGAGAGAATTTAAAAACTTTTTCTTAAGCACCTTAATTTTAAACTTGGCGTGTCTCATAGTCAACATAAACAATATACAATATACTGTACAATAAATGAATACCTAAATGACGAAAATATAATAAAATTTAAAAATATATAATCAAATTAATTAATACAATGACAATAAATATTACAATTTATATTAATTCTCAAATTCAAATTTATGTAAATGTTTAATAATATAATCTTATAAAAATATGTAATTAGCTGTTATTTTATATAAATTAATAACTATCACAAAATTAGTCGATATCAATAAATTGAATATAAAGTCAAATTTAAAAAGTAAGTAAAGTATGTATGTAGTAATAATAGGTGTTTTTTTGTTCTTTTGTATTGAAATATTATGTAATTATGGCGTCATCCTCTCTGTCTGTCTACTACTAATTGTATTGTTGTGCCCGAACAGGGTCTATAATGAACTGTTTACATCATACTTTATAACATCCTTGTAACATTATAGAACGCAATAAAATATTTCAATTGAATTGAATTGAATAGTCACTCATATGCAGACGACTGTGTTAAACATGGTCTGTAATCGCTGGAGTCAAAACGCGAGATACTGGATATGTGTTTCCTACACGATATTTTACATAATAAAAAAAAATGCCCTAACCTTCTTGCTAATGTTAGATTCTGCACATTGTTAGAAACACCCCCTTACTAAGTACGTACACCTAATCGCACCAACTACGCCTATGGTAGCAACCTATGTCTATGTTAGCAACACCATTATGACTCGCCTGCCCAGAATATATAACGCAGAGCATAGACATAATACACTTGCCTAGAACTCGCTTTAACACATTGAGCGCCATGGGGGTCACCGGTGACCTCCAAACAATGAAATTTTAATTGTGTCTAGTATTTCGGCAGTTAAAGGCTTAAAAAATAAGTTACTATAAAACTATCTGAGCTAGGAAAGCTTTGATCTCACCGTATAGCTTTCTTGTTTGAGTAGTGCATAACAATGTGTGACTGTGACCCAGTGTCTCATCTCAACCCACTCAATACTACTTAACTACTTGCCCTACAGACTACCCGGTTTCCATAATGTTAATCCCTCAACCCCCAGGAGGCACGCGCGTGCCGCGATAACAATTGATTTCAATTGTGTCTGGAATAACTCACGATCGAGGGATTTAATAATGTAAGTAAATAATGTTTTTATTTAAGACTAGCTGTTGCCCGCGACTTCGTCCGCGTCAATTTCTGTTATTATGAACGCGACTATTTTTGCAACATTTTTCACTGATGCTTCGCTCCTATCGGTCGCAGCGTGATGTTATATAGTCTAAAGCCTTCCTCGATAAATGGACTATCTAACACAAAAAGATTTTTTCAAATCGATCCAGTACTTCCGGAGATTAGCGCGTTCAAACAAACAAACAAACAAACTCCTCAGCTTTATAATATTAGTATAGATTGGAGTACGACTGTGCACTGTGACCGCAGTTGTGTCTGTTGTTTATTGTTTTTGTTTTTAGTGTCTGATCTCTTGATCCTCAATATTCATAAAATTTCGATAAGGTATCTAAGTAGCAATGTGCACACGTTATATGATTTTTAATTTGTTTGTTTGTTGAAGATTTAATGTGTAGTTTTATTTTTATTTTTAATCTATTTTAGTTAACCTCAGATTTGTTTATGTTTGGCATTATTCTTACTTGACGGCTTATGAGTAATTGCATGTTCCGTGTTTATACCTATATGTTTTCTACACACATATTTTTTTACTTTTTTTTGAGATTCCACGTTGTAATACTCTGTTATTGGCTAAGCGCTAGTATAAGACATAATATTATGTATGAATTTTACAAAAATGCTGTTGAATTTTCCCAAAAGAAAAAAACCAAGTCCGCCATATTTGATGACAATGACATATAAGAAGTTAAAATCAAATACGAGTACTATTCTGAGGCGATACAAAGTTCGCGGGGTCCGCTCTCTTAAATTATAAGACTGCCTCTCCATATGTGCTATTAGCACAGTTAAATTGTTTTTTAAATACTTTATATAATATTATTGCAACTTAATTGCAATTATAATATCACTATACTTAAGCTACCGAGACATTATGTCACAGTGCCAGTTTTGATAGGAGTCTTGCACTCGTGGTGTCTGTTAGCACCCGAATGTACAGATGTTTGATGGTCAGTTAGGATAAGTCGGTCTATTTTAAAACAAAATATTTTATTTTACAAACAAAAATTTCAAGTCAATATAGGTATATAATAAAGATCGGTCCCGCGCCACTCGCACCCAGCGGCTTCCCGTGACCGTCACCTTGGCTTCGATTTTTACTGATTTCATCCGTTTTAGTCTGAAGTATTTATTATTATTCGTCTGTGGTGGTGGTCCTTAAGGGCGTGTGTTGACGAGCCGGTTTTTACCCGAGCTGTCGTCGGATCGGACGCGTGTTGACGAGCACGGCCGTTTTTCCATACAAACGTAGTCCCCTGTTTCCTCCCTGGATAATGCCAGTAGAGCAATAATTTTTACTATAAAAATCTATGGCCACTATTAGCATGTTTCTATGTTTTCTGTTTTTTCATAAATAAATTAATAAAAAAGATACGAGCCCTCAAAAATCGAAAAAAATTGCCAGATTTTCCGCTGTGTTCAAACATCTAGAAAACAAATTTGGCAAAATTTTTGAAAAAAAGGAAAACATACGAACACGGCCAAAGCCTTTCTTTAATTTTTAATGAAAAAAGTATTTAAATCGCTTTAGTTTTGGAAAAGTAATCGGGGGACTACGAAACGTTGATTTGGTGTGCTTTTAGTAGGTATTTTCGGTCCAAGAAGCAGTTGTCTCTATCACACTCTGCGGTGTATGCGTTTGGCACTGCGCGACAGCAATACATTTTACAATTCTCTCGCCCGTAGTGTTTCCTTTTAAACACACCTTCACAGTCTATCATAGCCAATTGAAGACCGGACGTAAGTCCGGTTTGAAACCGTCTATATGACCGGCAAAAAACCGGCTCCTCAACACACGCCCTAACAAGGCATACAATTATTTTACTAAGCTTAAAAGAGGCGGAGAGAAAATAGGTGGGCTCACTTAATTAATCAGCTCTGAATTAATTCAATTGTTCGTGGTCTGACTCAAAACGAATTCGCAACGGAGCGTAGATACGGTATAGTCGACCTATATTCCGACGTTTCACATTTCCGATGTTTCAACATTCAGTAGAAATGTATTGACGGCTTCTAGATCACTTTTCCGAGCCATTATACTAGGCTAGGGTTGCCATTAGTCTGGTAATGAATGGAACTTTTGGTGATGATTGAAAATAGCCCGTTTTTTCTTCATGTCCAAGAAGAAAAAACGGGTTAAGAATGATGTTGTAATTGCGGTAGGTCGACATTTAAATATGTAACTTTTAAGAAGCAGTAAACTAATCTACAGCTATTAATAGGTTTACTAAAATACAGTCTTTTTTATGTATGACCATAAAAAAAAAACTGTACGCGTCAATAACTACTTTTAAACTTTCGCGTTTCAGAACTATTTAAAAATGTATAACTAGATAAAAACGTCACGTTTTAATTCATACACGCGTTGACTTTAGAACCTTTTCTTTTATACGAACGAGATATAAATTTAGTAGATTTAATTTGCAAGTTTCACCCTCCTCTTCGTTCGCAGTAAACAAACAACAGTTTGACATTTTTACAAGTGTCCCGGTTCCCAAACAAATAACTAAGCCAGATGCTGCTCATTCGGCTGGGTAGAGACAACACTAATTTTGTTAGAATTTATTCGAAGCCCAAGGAATTTTCAATTAGATGCGTTTTTCTTAGTTATATTGCTGTAGGTAAGGTAACAATATGTAGGCAAACTAGAAAACTTAATGTTTCTTTATTGTTTATATGTATAAAACTTTAATGTTTTCAAAAATGTTTTAAAAAACCGTCTCATATTTTATAGGTGCAAAGAAAAAAAGTAATAAGTTTATGCCTATTTTTGTTGATTTAGGTTATCAACAAATATAAGAAAAAACTTCTTTGCTTAGATATGAAGGAACTCTTCTCTTTGGGTATGGGTTTCTGGTCTGGATTGGATGTTTGTGGTACCTTCGTAGTTTCTGATTTCGATACAAAGAAGTACTAGTTATTTGGAGGCATAAAAAAATATATAACTATATGTTAAATCGATATATAACTATATGTTAAATCGCATAGGGTTGATGTTTACTAGGGACGGAAAGTACGAAAGTGATATTGAAAGGAGAGTAAATGCTGGTAACAGAGTAAATGGTGCGCTGCGCGCCTTTATGAATAGCCAGAATATTTCTACGAAAGCTCGTCTGGCTGTGCATAGAGGGGTGTTGGTTCCAACAATCATGTACGGAAGTGAAAGTTGGGTATAGCAGAAAAAGCATGAAAGTAGAATAAATGCAGTAGAAATGAGAGCGCTAAGAAGTATGTTAGGAGTGAAATTGAGTGACAGGATAAGAAATAGTGTGATAAGAGAACGTTGTGGTGTGAAAGAAGATATTGTCACACGGATTGAGAAAGGGATGCTTAGATGGTTTGGGCATGTAGAGAGGATGAATGAGAGAAGAATGACTAGACAGATCTATAAGACGAGTGTGAAAGGGAACGTTGGAAGAGGAAGGCCTAGACGAACTTACCACGATCAAATCGGGGATGTTCTGAAGAAACGTCAGGTCAAGAGTACTCTAAACCGACGAGCATGCATGAAAAGATTGATGAATGTGGAAGAAGCGAAAGATGTATGCCAGGATCGTAGTAAGTGGAAGGCCTTGGTCTCTGCCTACCCCGTTGGGAAGGAGGCGTGATAATATGTATGTATGTATGTTAAAGTTTGCTAATTGTATTGTGGCTTAGGTACCTATCGGACTGCATAATATTTTGGTTGTAATAATATTTCAATTATAAAAGAAATCTTATTATTTAGCCTAATGTGCTGTCATCTAAGTAATACGAAAATACAATAAAGAACCAAAGAAGCGTAATTTCTTGTCCAAATTAGAACATGTCCGAAAGTTTCGAGAAAGTTTGTCCGGCCTTCGGACTCAAGACAATATTACGATTGATTATTATCGACGATGTATTAACACAGGGATGTCTGTTTCATAGTGCACTCTTGTGTCGCAGTAATAAATGTTTTCAGTCACAGATTAAATTGATAGTAGCCTAGGCCATCTACGAATGGCCCGTTCCGCTTAGTTTCAAGGAAAACAGAGAGTTACTAATAGTTGTCGTAGTATAGGTAGAAGTAGTATTAAAGGTTACCTATAGGTACAAATAGTATAGAAGTACTGACGAGTAAGGGTGATATCTCTTATAATTGTTATTAAATTTCTAAAATATCATATAAAGTATTTAAATAGCTCTGCTTGTCAAACATCTGTAATAATGTTTATTTCGGGAGTTGAGAGTGCAAACTCCTTACATTGATGAAACTACGCTGGCTTACAGCGATAAAAAGATAGGTACTTGATAAGTGACGTAAAGTCTCGGTGTCACAAAATACCGCGCCAGGTATGCATGGGTTTGATTCCCGCCTGAGACAAAAATTTTTGCTAAAATGTCATATAGAGTAAGGAATAGGTGAAAATATCGTGCTGATCTCAAATATGAATAAAATTATGGCTACTTAAATTAATTAGTGTATTAAGAAATTTCTATGCGAGTGTAATTATTTTAAAATATTCTTGTTAAGTAAAATCAACTAGTGCAGGATAGAAACCTAAAGCAGTCTAAAAAGTAATTGTTTTCAGGAGGAATATTTGAATCTTATTTTTTTTTTATTTACGGAATAATCGCTTGTGCTCACTTAACGAGTACATCCTATATACCGACGAGTGTACAGTATTATCCTGGGGGCATTTTGCTTAACTGTTTTTAGTTTCTTTTCGTCAAGTTATACTGTATCTATTCGGAAGACGACCAATCCTATTTATTGTGTAATTTTTCATCTTGGCCAAACGACACCTACTGCATAGGTCTACCTTAAGGCGGTGTAAGTAATTCTAAGAGGCAGTTTTTGAGTTTTTAAAACCCATTTTAAAAGTAGAAAACATCGTTTTAAAGTCTGAAAAAAAAAAAATGTTGTGAATCTATTCTAGTCACAGTTGCTAATGGTTTCACGATTTGATTAAATCAGAAACGTACATCTCTTCGAAATGTTTTTTCAATTTCACGACTAAACTACGGACATTTTGAATAAAATTTTTATGCATGTTTAAAGCTGCAAAATATTTATAGACATTATCGCTGAGTTTGAATTCATTAAATGATGTACTTAATTACTATGTTTGAATAACTACAAAATACGTGAGCGCGGCGGCTCGTCAGGCCCGTACTGTCGCGCGCTGGCGCTTGCGGTGCGCATAGGCGCTCCGTAATAGGCGATCGATGGATATCGAACCATAAATCAGGAACTACTGGGCCTTATGTTATGAATCACTACTAAGATTGGTCCTGCTCACCCGCACCCAGCGGCTTCTCGTGACCTTCGCCAGTTCGTCGGTCCAACTGATGGAAGGCTTGCCCTCAGTTCGTCGCCCGGTGTGCGGTCGCCATTCAAGAACCTTTCCGCCCGACGACCATCGGTTCTCCTTACTTTGTATCCCACCCACTGCCACTTCAGCTCCGTAATTCTTTGCGAGATGGATATCCTCGTTTTTGATACTACATACTACGCAGGGATATCAGTCGATTAATGTGAGATTTATAAGCATTGAAGATGATAAAATCAACCGCCACGAAAAAGGATCGACCGACACCTTGGTCTTGCAATTTACTTTCCCACAACAAAAATTTAGTACCCCTTAAAATCAGCATTAACAAAGAGCATTTACATTAAAATCAACATTAATAATTTGGGGTGGTCGGATCTACCTCCTAGTGGTCCACCCTGGGCAACGGCATCTTTGGTTTTCTAACCAATGATGACGGCTAGCAGATCCCTCTGCGGTGGTAGGCTTCGTAAGAGGCCGCCTGGATGCTATGCTACCACCCTCCTGCCGGAGTCCAGCGCCACACAGTGCCTCTGTGTTTCGCTGGTGTGTGGGAGAGCCAGTGCCTCTGGGTAAGCTCGCTCCATCTTAGGCTTCTTCTTAACCGTATAGTTAAGTATGTAGTCAAGAGCAAGCCCATTATTTATAAAAAAAAGAGCGAATTCCTTTAAAAGTTATTAAATTTGATGATATTTATGGTCGGGCGGTACAGACACCGGTTTTCGATTGTCACCAGTGTATGTTATTCTGCTGTCTAATCTACTTTATTGGAAAGTTTCTTCTAAATATGTTGATATTTCTTTGCTATTATTACTATCCCCGTCCGTGAATCCAACACAAAACCTCGGAGCAGGCGACACTTTGAAAACCCTACTGTCCACCACGGAGGTCCTTGGAGGAGAGTAACAAACATCCATACATCCTAACAAAGGAGATGTCCCAAATTGTATGGAGGCTAGGCCCAGAACCTATACACATTGCAAAAAGATAGGGCAATATACCTACAAAACCTGGGTTTTATCCAAATTCTTTTAAATGGCTTTGAAAGAAAGAAAGAAAGAATTATTTATTTTGACACAGATAATACAAGAACGAAACACAGCACATTGTTTAAAAACTAAGCTTAAATAAAGGTGTCAAAAAAGGTCCCCGCTCAGCATTAGTCGTGACAGGCGTGGCCATCACGACGCTGATTTTCAGCGGGACCCCAACGCAGGGTACGTGCGACGCGATAAAGGCCCAGAATCCCCCCCATAATTTGTTTAATGGCTTACACAAAAATAAACTTATTTGAATAGCAATTTATACTAAACAACAAAAACTATCATGGTGGAAGATGACACTTTGATGAAATCTGTCGGTTTTGACAATTTCAAAATCGATTCGAACAAGTGATATTTTTTGCGTAATTGTACTTGTTGTAATAACAACAATTAAATCAAAGAGTTGTAACTTATGTAATGCCTAAAGGATATTTGCGATTATTTCAATTAGCTTTTAATTCACGTGAGAGTAAGACGAGTGGCAAAAACTTGAAAAGAAAGGTTATGTCAAATATTGACAAAGGAAATCTGACAGCTACTGACATTTAGAGTTTATGGTTAACCTGTTTTTTTTCGTCAAACGCCATCTTGTATGATTGAGAGGGATATTTCATAGATTTTTTTTATTTTTAAGCCGCCTAATTATACGTTATATGAAGTTATTTGTATTTTTCCCAAAGCCAGTAGATTTTTCTTGATTTTTTAGAATGCTGTACAATGTCTGGGCCTGTTACGGGACATCTCTTTTCGCATCTATGATATTACTTAATAGGATGTGTGAAGGCACTTCCATTCCATCGGAAATTATACCAGAGGACCAAATTATCGTTGTCTGTTCGTGAGCGGTGTCCGCAGTCCGCACACCCTTCATGTTTGAAGCGTTTTTTTTTATTATTATTCCTGTCAAGAACAGATGTTTCGAGATATTTTAGATTAGGAAATAATTTGAAAATTTTCCTCAGGTTGTTGGTTAAAAATTTTGACATTTTCAATTAGCTTTAAATTTCGCAGATCTCAGATACTTAGATCTATAAAGTGCCTATTTAAGGCGTCATTTAAGGAATTCAATATTTAAAAGTTATCACATACATTATTGTTGCATTTCTTACATTTAAAACGTCTAAGTTTTAACTTACTGCAACTAAAATAATTATTTAAAGGTAAATAGTACTACGTATAATTGATATTTTTAGCAATTTAATTGCAATTATAATACCAGAATTTTGTTTTTACCGCCTGACACAAAAAGTTTCAACCTAAAATACTGATATTGGGTAAATTGTATTATACCTTCCAGACGTTTCGTTCTGATTGCACGAATCAATCGATCTGCCCGCGACCATGATCACAAATATCCAAACATAATACTATACCCTCGATCGAAAACATATAAAGTGTTTTTATACGGTGTGGTCCGAATCACACACGGGACCACCACGGGACCTCGGAGCAGGCGACACCTTGAAAACCGGTGTATGCGCCACTTCGCCACAGAGGTCGTCATAGTGGCGCATACACCGGATAAATTAACACATTATTATATTACTTTTATATGATATTTAAGCAATTTAATTGCAATTATTTAAACTTGAAATATTATGTCTCAGGCGGGACTCGAACCAGCATCTTAAATACTGACATTATTGTATTAATTAGATACACAATCAACGTCAAAAAAAGTGTTTAACAAGTGCACTCATTCGACATAGGGTGCACTTTTAGTACAGACAACAGCACGTCAACCTACCACAAAACGTCAAATTTTCTCAATTGATATTGATCACTACTTGTTACTTGTTATTTTCAACTTTAAGTTGAAAATAAATTCGATGACCTTTAACTTTTTGGGTAGGTTGTCCGTTTATTTTATCGAATTTTTATTGTTTATAGTGATTTTTGGGTCGTAAAAGTGGTGTTATTTTACGAAACAAAGTGTCTTGCGAGTGAACAATATACAGTTCGGTGAAATAAGATGGTGTATGGGTCGTAACCAAAAAAAGTGGACCGTGAATTTTGCGCGGGAACGCGAACAGTTCACCTCTTTCTTGGGGACTTCTCTACATTCCTTCAATCTTTTGACTGTCTCCAAAAACTCCATCGAAGCATTAAAACGTCTAACATCAACGTTTTAATGCAAAAACAAAGACAATATTACTAAAGAATTGGCTGTATGGACAAGTATCCGAGGCCGTTAAACTTAGTGAAAAAAAAAATCAACATGACATAAATATCCATAGGCATGGCACAACTAAGCCGGGTTATAAACTTGACTGACACTGACATGAAATTAACGTCAATTTTTACAGTTCTATGTGTCATTCTTGTATCGGACTGTGTTCTTATTACATGTCTAACGATGATTCTAACATTTCTAAATTCCAACTTGATATAAATAGATTTATTTTCTAAGGTGCGTTACCTTAGAAAATAGATCTGAAGGTTGAAATGTAACAATTATTTAGACACTGTAAAGTTGGCAAAGCGTAGAAGTTCATTCAATTTATGTTTAGTCCGCAACGCGTTATACAGGCCAGAAGTTTACTCCACCCCTGAGGGTTGTACATTTTACAAAGTAGTAAAGGTTGTTGCAAAATTATATCTTTCTAGCCATTGCCCGGGGAACTGGGTTCATCAGAGGTTATTCGGAAGCTGCGAATTTAAAGTTTATTAATTCAAGTAAAATTTAAAACTGAAAACACAATGTATGATTGAAAGAACAATTACCAGACGACTGCTCTAAACAATTAAAATACCAAGAAATTGCTTTTTTTGATGAATTGTTTTATGGCTTTACGCTTCGGTTTCTCTTATGTTATTGGTTATGTGCCTCTAACATCCGGGAGGTTGTGGCTTTAGTAAGGCAGTCGAGATTTCCATTTTAGGAATTGTACTTTTAATTTGCATTAGCAAAAGGCGTGACGAAATATTTTGAAATCCTTTTTCGTAATGTCGGTACACGTATTTACGAAGAAACCTTTATTTCGGTAGTAAATTAAGTTTAACCAAATTTAGAGCAATTTTCCTAATATTTTTTTAATAGTGCGCGAAAATAACTCACAGGTGTCATGGCGTTGGCTGTGACGTCACGATGAGGTAAACATGTCATTGCAGTGAAGAAAGTAAACAAACATTACAGTAAACATTACAGTAATTTGTGTGATTAAAATGAATTCCAAAATTTATAAGTGTTTTGCAGTACCTCAGTGTAAAAACACGTAATCAGTAGTAAGCTCAGATCATATAAAGAAGGAGATATGAAATTACTCTTAAATCCTTAGCGAACCCGTGTCTCCGTATTATTTATGTGTGCAACGCAACTACAATAACACTGTTGTAAGCATAAGGATCACACTAAAGCAATTTACAACGCTCATTGGTGCGCACACAAACATGGACCCAATCACAGCGGCTACCACTTACTCATATACACAATGCGTCATTTGGTGTGTGCAAATTTGTATAGCGACAATGACTGGTCGCGAACGCACACGTCGGGCAGCGAACGCTTCGATTAAACCTCGATACATTAACACAGCTAGTTAGTATCAAACCTTCAATGTATATTGTGCCGATACAATTATCGTTACATGGATTTTTTAGTGGATGGAGTGCAATAGTTCTGTTTACCCATATCGGTTTCGCACGCGCCACGCCCCCATATTATATCTATTCCTTTATATGATCTGAGGTAGTAAGTATTCACAACAAGAATGACAACACACCGTATTGTCAGCGGAGTTTATGTGATCGTGACGTCCATCATGCGCTGTGATTGGTGTTTCAGTCAAAATGGCCGATTTAAGTACCTATTTAATGTTTAATATTTATTTGAAACTAGCGGACCCGACAAACGTTGTCCTGTCTTAACTATAATACGAGTATTGATTACGAAATGGTATAATAAAAAAAAACAATTGTTTATTATTATTATGCCTTATGATTTGTTATGATACACAACATGGTTTTATTGGCATTACGACATGGGAACAGGCGACATTACTGGCCATGTGCAAAATTCAGATTTTCATACTTCGTACTTGACGTTATTTGCAACACGCATTTTGTCAATGTTATGTCAAACGCCATTCACTAAAAAAGTTTAAATTGTCAAAAGCGATAAGGTTACATTACAGATAATTTAGTATGGTGATTAAGCTTTCTTAAATTTTCTAATTTTCCCCGCAATTTTCCTTTTTATTTTCTTTCATAAGAACATTCTCCTGACAATGACAAACAAAACAAAAAAAGAATTAGCGAAATCATAATAATCTCAACTATTTTAATAAAACTAAACCAGTGTTTAAAATGTTTTTGATATGCATTTTCCCTTATATAATCATTAAATTATAGATTTTTTGATACATATAATGTCGTCATGCCGATTCAGCCGCTTAAAAATAGTTTCAAAAACAATGTGCAGATATGTGTATGTGTATGTGTGTACAAATTTTTTTACGAAGTTGACCAATTACAATCATTTTTGTTCAATAGGTAGGCCTACCCCGCTGCACTCTACTTTAAAGGTAGATCCATAATAGTTATTTGTTTCTAAAGAACCTTAACACGCATATTTACACCCTCTACAAGTGAGTTGATTTAGCTTTTATCGGCTCGGAATCTGATCCAAACAAAAGTATCGTAAATCCACCAAGTGGTAAATAATACTATCAAAACAAGACAATACCAAAGAGCGTGGAAGTAAAAACAAACAAAATAATTTTCAACGAATATATTGCTTCACTAGTTGTTATTTTGTTATTATATTTTGTATATGGTCTAAACTGAGATTTGGAACCCTTCATTGCTGTGGTAACTTAAATTCAGTGATGGAGGCCTTTGCCCTGCAGTTGCATGAATAAAGGCCGTTATTTATCAGTCAACACCGTTCAAATTGAAAAAATATACCTCTTTTTCCCAGATAGTTAAAATGAGAAAATTATCGATTTAATGCAAATTGTAGACATGTATTCCTATCATACAGTTATATTTATTTCAATCCCTATTTTCTAATACGGAAGTGTTCACAATAACAGTTTTCATTTTGTTAAAACAACATACCTTTACAATTCGAAAACGCCCCTAGTACAAACCTTTTATACCATATCACCAACTATGTATTTTCTATAATGAAACCCATAGGTACTTACAAGGCTCATGATACCCGTAAAAAGCAAATAGCGTACGCCATTATAATGTGACCGCACCGGATGTTGTTTGCTACTTTTTAAACTCTTGTAAATCGAGTAAATAAACCTATCACGACAGGTCAGCACTAATTGGTTTTGTTGATATCCGTCACTGGTTGTCAACTATTGTGCTTCAAAATCCATTTTCACATGAAAGCACCGTTCTATATAATTTATCACATACTTATCCTTTATCGGATAAACTTATATTTATTTTTCAATTTAACTTGTATTTGAATAGATTGTTAACTTTTAGTCAGAATCAAGAACACCAAAAAACACACTACTGAATCAAATAGGCAACCAATCCTACATGTTTATGTGTTAATATTCCGTGGGTAGGCCACCTACAAGACAAACCGCCTTTCTGGTGAAGGTGCGGGACATCCCAGAAAGCAGGTCGCTAGACCAATCGTCATGGTAATCCTTAAGGGAGGACTATACCAGCAGCGTGAGTCAGTTAACTGAGACGATGACATGAAACAATTTTATAAGCCTCGACAAATTTAACAAGTCTAATTTGCATCTAGAGAAGTTACGAGATTTAGTCAAAAAAAAAGTGTTAGTTTTGTACACCAAGGTACGTAATAAACATGATTGAGGGTAGGGCATAGTTGCTTATAACACGTGTGTAACGTGTTTAGGAAATCCTGTAATTTTTTGATAATCACTTACAGGATTACTAATAATTCAGCTGCATTCTATCAAAAGCACATCTACTTCGACTCTATTTCAGAAATTGTATCCTGCAACAGTTATCAAAGTACATGTTTTATGCGCCTACTTGGGGTACGGCGCGTCTCCACAGTTTGAGAACAGTATTATTGATACACTGCGGTCTGTCTCCATTAGGGAATCCATTTGCCTTTAATTACTTGACGTGGACGTTGCGATGCCTCTGGGAGGCAACGGGACTTAAATGCATTCCTGTTGGTCGCCAAGTCTGTTGTTTTACAGGAATTAATCGAATGAGGTCAAATACGGCCGTTAATTCAGTAGGATTTCAAGGGTTTCATGAGATGCATCGTCTGTTGTTTGGGCTTTTAAGTGATAAATAGATTTGTAAATATTAATAGGGGTGCCTGTAATATGAAGCCCCTGTAGTGTTATAAGGATTGTATCAGTTACATTGGTTGAATTTATTAAATATTGAGAAGCGAGATAATGCAAATAAAAATAAGTAGGTAAATTCAATGGATTTGATGAAAGATGGAGGCTTTTTCACTGCAGTGAGTGGGATTATTATAGGTTGTTACTTTACGTTTTTATACGAAGATCATAATACTTACTGGACAATGGAGTTTAAGTAATGAATTACATATATTTTAATGAAGTAAGGTTATAGTTAGTTGGATGATAAGGCTATATATTTTTTTAAATTTTGAACAGTTCGCTAGGCAACAAACTTGGATGTCTTCTGAAACAAAATGGTTTGAGAAACTCTGTAAAAAGTCTATATTTACCAAGAAGTTAAGTCGATATTTTTTGTTTACCTACTCGCAGAAAACATAGGTAATGTTTTTTTTACGATTAGCTGTTACGACGTTTACAACCTTACGCTGCTGTAATAATTGTTAATAGCGGCTATGGTTTACGAGAGGCGATGCGGTCTGATTTCAAACGGGCCGGTTATTGGATTTTAATTTGCGTGTTGGTTAACACTGGACGCTCTTGCTATGGGTAGGTATAAGAAGTTGCGTGATGTTGCAACGCTTTAGTACCCATACATATGTTGTACGGTACAACTTGTACCTAATATAAAAATTAATGGGACTTAATTTGAAACAATGAAACAAAAAATAAATTATTGAAATCAGTCAACTTCGCAAGGAGTTGTGAGGTCATCTAAATAAATAAAAATGAAAACTGACTGAATAAATGATTGACTGACTGACTGACATATCAACGCAGAGCCGAAACTACTACTAGATGCACAGTTTCATACAAAAATTACACTTCATAAAATTCGCGTTTGAATTAACTGTTGTCATATATCATAACGGAAACTCAACCTTACACACATTGACATTAGGTAGGTACTAAGCATCGAACTCCGAAGTATTCTAGCGCTCATTTTATGAGGATGTCGCGTTCTTGGGTCGCTAATTGTGTGCTCTTTTACATGATGTCGAATCTCAATTCCTCTTTTTTCATACGATGAAAATGAATGTAAAACCACGGAAACGTGCAAGTAGGTCAACTAAGTAGGCCTTTTTCATCAGACTCTTTCAAACCACAGAGATAAAAATTAAATAGTGTAACACAGACCACTGTTGTTGAACTACTTACAATAGTTTTAATTAAAAAACGCCATGTGTGTACTGAGGCAGACAGCATATGGAATAGAGAAAAGATGCTAACAATGGACGAAACTCATTAGAATAATAATTAGAAAAATAAAACAAATCTTATACTGGCAACTAGTACCTAGATAGGAAAAAAAAGCGTGGCTCCATTCTAAAGTAAATTACCTATTAGTAAGATTTAAATTGATTAATATGTAATATTCCTTATGTTTCTGTAAAAAAAAGTTTTAAATTGCATTACTTGATAAGTATTACACTAAATCAATCAATCAATAACCCATTCCATTGAAAAATAATGTCTCAGGCGCGGGACTCGAACTAGCACCTTCTAGCTCCGGGCGCGGCGGTTTACCATTTAGCCACCGAGACAATACGTCATAGGCGTCAATTTTTCAAGCATATTCTTATCGCTGTAAGCCAGAGTTGTTTCATCGAATATTAGGATTTTTGCACTCTTAACACCCGAAAGAAACATCTTTACAGATTGTTGACAGTCAGTTAAGATGAAACAGCTATTTATATCTTTATATGACCATTTAGCAATTAAATTGCAATTATAATATCGGGGCCGTTATCCGAGGAGATGCGAGTTCGAGTCCCGCCTGAGAAATATTTTTTCAAGTTTTGATACTGATAATTATAATTGCAATTAAATTGCTTAAATATCATATAAACCATACCATTGATTAACAATATGTACCGTTAGTCGGGTTAATATCGTGCCCAGCCGGTGGCCAGGAAAATTGCCTCAAATGTGGTTCATAGGTTAAAGGCCGCGTTTGTCTTGATTAACTCGGCGTTAGGGCTGTCACTGTAACTATGCCTTTCCATAAAAGTAAGTACTAAGACAGAGTACTGTAGTGCTTAGGTCCTACTATAAGAAAATAAATTCGCTCTCAACCTAATATATACAGGGTGACTTTACATCATCTTAATTTTTTTTTATAGGCGTTCAGAATCGCATTTTTGAAGTTTAAAATGTAAATCATGTTTTCACCCGTAATTTTCGCAACATAGTTTTCAATTTTTACGGTCCTAAGCCTGTTAAGGTATGAAAGAAAAATCAAAAACTTATGAATATATTCATAAGTTATCGTAATGAATGAATGTGATGCGCATCGCGTAAAAAAAGTGTTGCTAGGAGGCGTTATCAAAAATTTTTGGCGGACATTTTCTAAGTGCTTTAGCTTGACATTTTTGTACTGAGCTATACCAGAAGAATAAAATACGTCATTTGTTTTTTGTCTCATAGATTGCTATATGAAAATTTGGAAGATGGTTAAAATTTCATCCTGTATTATAAAATATTGTGCGCACAAAATTATATAAAAGTTTTAGTTTCATTGGCGAGAGCAAAAATTTTTTTGTCTATTGTCACAATTCTTTGTTTTTTTGTAGTAAGTATTTTTTAATGTATAACGGGAAGTCTGAGTGAAAATAGAAGCAAGAGATTAAATACATCGCTGTAATGGTGTAGTAATTGTTGGCGCCTTGAGTTTTAACATGTTCGAAGTCAGTTTTCCTAGCACAGACCTAGAACATAACGAATGTATTTGATGGGTAACAGCTAAGGCTCTGCTATAGATGCGATGCCGATTTGTCTCTTTCTTATTGGCATGAGTAAGAGAGACAAACAGAGACGAAAGTACGAACATTATGTTTCAGAGTAATTGAAGAGCACTAACTACCAGACTGTGAAATATTCCCAATATACTTTTGACCTACGACAATAGATGTAAAGTCGAAAGATATTTAAAAAATTCAATTCTTACGCCGCAAAAGGGTTAAATAAAAGGTGTAATTGAATTAACGCAATACTTTCAAGGGAGGATCCTAGTGCTCAAAAGTAACTTTTTTGTATTGAAATTAATTCATAAAATACTTACTTTTCTTATATAATACATTGGCCATCACATTAGGCTCATATTTTTGTTGCAAAACCGCACCTATTTGAACTACAGAAGATTCCACATTTAGCCTGATATGATGTCGTCTGCACGTAGTTTGGATAAGCAAGAAAAAAATATTTCAATGTACGCCCCCATACAAAAAGTAGTTTTATTTGAACACTTGAATCGGTCCTTGCGTTATTTCTATTCAGCATCAAAGTATAATAAGGATAAGATACACTGCCCGATACAAAAATGACACCAAAAACCAATTAAGGCCCCGTTAGTTCGTGATTTATGGATCGATATCCATCAATCGCCTAGTACGGAGCGCCTATGCGCACCGTAAGCGCCTGCGCGCGACAGTACGCGCCTGACGAGCCGCCGCGCTCACGTATTTTGTAGTTATTTAAACATAGTAATTGAGTATATCATTTAATGAATTCAAACTCAGCGAATCTAATATATAAAATTCTCGTGTCACAGTTTTCGTTGCCATACTCCTCCGAAACGGCTTGACCGATTTTGATGAAATTTTTTGTGCTTATCCGGTATCTATGAGAATCGGCCAACATCTATTTTTCATCCCCCTAAATGTTAGGGGTAGTCCACCCCTAAATTTTTATTTTATTTTTTAGACAAAATTTTTAATTTCTATTTTTTTATGATACAACATACAAAAATACATACAATCCTAAATTTTTACCCTTTTATCACCAACCCCTATTTTTTAATAGCCATTTTAGTAATTTAATCATTTTTCATCCCGCTCGATAACTGATCAATTATTGTCTTTTTTGTAAGAGTAGGGTAGGGGTAGGGAAGGGTTTAGGGTAGGGGTGGGGGTAGGGTAGGGGTAGGGTATGTGTAGGGTATGTGTAGGGTAGGGTAGGGGTAGGGTAGGTTAGGGGTAGGGTAGGGGTAGGGTAGGGGTAGGGTAGGGGTAGGGTAGGGGTAGGGTAGGGGTAGGGTAGGGGTAGGGTAGGGGTAGGGTAGGGGTAGGGTAGGGGTAGGGTAGGGGTAGGGTAGGGGTAGGGTAGGGGTAGGGTAGGGGTAGGGTAGGGGTAGGGTAGGGGTAGGGTAGGGGTAGGGTAGGGGTAGGGTAGGGGTAGGGTAGGGGTAGGGTAGGGGTAGGGTAGGGGCAGGGTAGGGGTAGGGTAGGGGTAGGGTAGGGGTAGGGTAGTAAATTAATAAAATTTTATAAAATATATACAACCCTAAATTTTTACCCTTTTACCACCAACCCCTATTTTTTGTTAGCCATTTTAGTAATTTAATCATTTTTATGGCAAAACAACGTTTGCCGGGTCAGCTAGTATGTTTATAAATATTGAGCAGCTTTGAACCTGCATAATTTTTTTATTTAAAATGCCCGTAGTTTAGTCGTGAAATTGAAAAAACATTTCGAAGAGAGGTAGGGTTGTGATTTTTTTTATCGAGGGAATTTAATCTAATCGTGCAAAGCGACTGTGACTAGAATAGATTCTCAACTAATACATATAGATTTTTCAGACTTTCAAACGCTGTTTTCTAGATTTAAAATGGGTTTTAAAAACTCAAAAACACTGCGTCTTAGACCCACCCCGCATTAAATCTATGCCTAAAACTGTCCTCGATTGAATGATCGAAGTAAATTTTGTCAGAGTCAACTTTATGACCCGGCCAACACCAGAGCATGTGATAGCACAGTGTAAAAGCGTAAGTACACAACGGACAGAATTCCTTAAGGAATCTCAGTCCATACAAGAGGCACTCAAAGATATACGAGGCCTAGTGAATTTCTGGACTGACCTAAAATGGTTTGAATAAAACATAAATTTTAATCACGTACAAAGGCCTAACTGAAGAGGCTAAGTGCGGAAAATTTAAGTCCAACTAACTAACTAACTATGACCCGGCCAAATTATGTCGACATGCAATAGTACGGATATTTATTTCATGTTGTAACTATTCGATTGATATATGTTGTACTTAAAGTGCACCCCTGTGTCAAATGAGTGCACTTTAAGTTGGGTCCTTTTTTAACGTTCAATGTGTATCTAGTTTTTGTATCACAATATGTATTACGACTTGAATAAGTAATGACATATTGACAGTTAATTTAGTTTAAACTATGCCAAATGATTTCATTTGTTTGCAATTCTTTTTGAGAAAAAAATGTTTTGGCAATTTTGTAAATCTTCTACAATATTAGTTGGTACCTAGTATATTTATGGATACTGCTATTGCTGTAAAACAATGAATGTGTTGTTGTCTACTTTCATTATTAACATAGACTAGCTGTTGCCCGCGACTTCGTCCGCGTCAATTTCTGTTATAATGATCGCGATTATTTTTGCAAAATTTTTCACTGATGCTTCGCTCCTATTGGTTGCAGCATGATGTTATATAAAGCCTAAAGCCTTCCTCGATAAATGTAATATCCAACACAAAAAAAAACGAACCTGTACTTCCTGAGATCAGCGTGTTCAAAAAAACAAACAAACAAACTCTTCAGCTTTATAATATTAGTATAGATTTTTTTATGTAGGTATACATTACACATAAATTACAGAGTATTGATTAGCCTACAATTTAATTAAAAATATTTTAAATTTTATTAATTTTTTTGTCGGCAGTCAAATGAAAAAGAAATATAAATAAATGTTCTGCCTTCTTTCGTTGCAGCCCTACTACGTACAACATTATCATATAAGCTAAGAGCAATATTTCAGGGTACTCTACGCGATGTTGCGTATCTTTGACTGAAGTATGTATTGTGTTGCAAGCGCGAAGAAAAGTGCAATTTTAAGTCTTCGAAAAAGTCGGTTTAAAAGAGCCGAAAAAAATAACAGATCATTTCATTGTGACGAGCTTAATTAAGATGGTTTCATTTTTGTTTGGTGAAGTATACCAGTACTTCAAAGTTTTTACTTATCATCGTACTTTTGTTATAATAAATAAAGCCTTTATTTCGGATAAAGTGTTACATTACAAGTTACATAGGTAGTTTTAATTCTTATTTAGGCTTGTACATCCGTTTGCCCTATTTTGGCAAAGGCCTCCCCCAGTGCTTTCCATTAAGTTCTGTCTCCAGCTGTTCTTGTCCATATTTTCCCTGCAACTGTCTTAATTTCGTCTTCCCAACTTTACTACTACTTTTGTTAGGGAATTATTAAATAAACTGGTGAAATGAAAACCGCGGGGAGAAGTTTTACAACAAATTCCACCCATGACAGTAAAAAAATAAGTTAACAGCCTACAATAAAAAACAGAAACGCACGTTCTCACAAAAAGAGAACTGACAAAAATCATGACACAGACCACTAACTTTAACACCCGTATTTATAAAGAAGTATTTACTTATTGCTTAAGAAAGTCATAACTTAACGTGTTACTACTTAGTGCTGTGAAGGAAATGGGTCACCATTAATAGTCTTATTATTTTGCTGAGAATGCTAACTTTTGATAGTTCTCACTCCTAGTAATCACTAGATTAAGGAATACTTGTTGTCAGTGTTGTCACATTAAGTAATTCCTTTTAGTCAAGGAATCAGCTACTTTTACTTGTTTATGAATAATACGGGTGTAAGAATTTTTGTTTGTTGTTACTTTATTTTGAGCTTTTAGTTGGTTATTGGCTAGTATATTTGCTAGGAAAGATCATCATCAGCCTACGGCAGTCCACTGCTGGACATAGGCCTCTCCCAAGGCACGCCACTTTTCTCGGTCTTGAGCTTTGAGCATCCAGTTGCTTCCAGCCACGTTGCGCAGATCGTCGCTCCCTCTAGCAGGGGGGCATCCAACACTACGTTTGGCCATGCGCGGTCTCCAATGCAGATTGAAACTCGATTACTCCATCGTTCATCAGTTCTGCGACAGATGTGACCAGCCCACTGCCACTTCAGCTTACTTGTCCGAGTAGCTATGTCGGTAACTTTGGTTTTCTGTCGAATTACTTCATTTCGGATTCTATCCTTTAGAGATACTCCAAGCATAGCTGTCTCCATAGCTCGCTGAGCAACTTTTAGCTTACGGACCAGTCCCACCGTCAGTGCCCACCATTCGGCTCCGTATGTCACCACGGGTAAGATGCACTGGTCAAAAACTTTTGTTTCCTGTCTCCAAAACCGTGTGGCCCTACAACCGTGTTGACGTCCGTGTGTTTACCCACCTTTGCGTTGAACACAACAAAGATATTCTGGGGAAAAAATAATCTGATCTGGCGATATTTCACATTCATAAACTCAAGTCCCTTTCATTTAGATTTTAGTACCAAATTAACACGTTTCCGGTACTACAAATTGCTACGAAAGTGTTACAGATTAACATTATTAAGTTTTCAAAAAATACAGTTTCCATAGATGCAGACGTCAAAACGTTAGACGTTAACCTTATTTAGTTAAAATAGGTGCGTAATTCGCCCAGCAAAAATGTATGAACCTTATGTGCACAGTACCTACCTCGATTCCATAGATAATCTTGTTTTCTCGGACACGTTCAACGAACTGAAACCAACTTGGATTTATTACATTACGTACGTAGTTCAAACACAATGCTTTTAGCTGAAACTTTTCGTATATCAGGATGATATGTGATGCTGATGCTTTTTACAAACTAATGTAATAAGAATTGAGTGTCTGTTTTGAAGGTGTTAAGTTTTTTGAACTAGATGTAAGGCCAATGTACTATTTCCTATCAAATAACTTTAAGACGTGACTCAGACAATAATAAATTATGTTTTAGTAAATATTTTTTATGAAGCTCTTTTGAGTGAATTGAAAATATTATCCTGCATATTTTTGATGCCCTAAGTCAGATTTCAGCTCTTGCACTCAACGGACAACTGCTCTTCCAAATTGTAAGTCAAAAGTGAAAATCTCTTTCACGCAATAGCGCGGGAAACGAAATGCGAGAGTCGGATTTTAGTCACTATTCTGGGGTGATTTTAAATTGATAACTGGCCAATAATTAAGCCTAAAGGCATTGAATTGTATGAACCACCCTCTCTTTCAAAATTGACCTGACTGGAAATCTAGCCCAAGAGCCTTCTGTTGGTCTAGTGGTTTCTCGGGGTTCAGGGTTCGATCCCCAGTTAGGGCAATAAGAGGTTCGATTTTTGAATTTGACAAGCGTGGTGATTATGCCTGTATTGCTGCGATAACTTTAATTCTATGATATAGGCCTTTGTCCTGCAGTGGGATGATTATAGATAGGCCGTTACTTCTACTATTTAAGAAATGTGTTAAAATATATATATACTCGTATTAAAATATATATATATACTAGCTGACCCGGCAAACGTTGTTTTTCCATAAAAATGATTAAAATACTAAAATGGCTAACAAAAAATAGGGGTTGGTGGTAAAAGGGTAAAAATTTAGGGTTGTATATATTTATAAAATTTTAATATTTTACTACCCTACCCCTACCCTACTCCTACCCTACCCCTACCCTACCCTACCCCTACCCTACCCCTACCCTAACCCTACACTACCCCTACCCTACCCCTACACTACCCCTACCCTACCCCTACCCTACCCCTACCCTACCCCTACCCCTACCCTACCCCTAACCTACCCTACCCTACCCTACACATACCCTACCCCTACCCTACCCCCACCTCTACCCTAAACCCTTCCCTACCCCTACGCTACCCTTACAAAAAAGACGATAATTGATCAGTTATCGAGCGGGATGAAAAATGATTAAATTACTAAAATGGCTATTAAAAAATAGGGGTTGGTGATAAAATGGTAAAAATTTAGGATTGTATGTATTTTTGTATGTTGTATCATAAAAAAATAGAAATTAAAAATTTTGTCTAAAAAATAAAAAAAAAATTTAGGGTTGGACTACACCTAACATTATCCCCGACAAAATTGTGAATCTAAACCATTCCCAGATGCCCTTGAACACACACAAAAAATTTCATCAAAATCGGTCTAGTCGTTTGAGAGAAGTTTAGTGACATACACACTCACAGAAGAATTATATATATAAAGATATATTAAACTTACTTTTCTTTAGATAGTTAGGTATGTAATAATTTAAGGTGAGATTTTCATTTTAATGTAGTGTTGTGTATGTTTGTATTGTGTTTTGTGTATTTGATGGTGTACTTACATATGAAGTTACACACTTTACATTTTATTTTTAACACATTGCGGGCTATCAACATTGTCATCAAGTAACAATGATGTTAACGGAAAACGTGTTAATT
The DNA here is from genome assembly GCA_949315895.1 of Anania crocealis. Lineage (NCBI taxonomy): Eukaryota > Metazoa > Arthropoda > Insecta > Lepidoptera > Crambidae > Anania > Anania crocealis. Next base: position 6,158,457 of record OX438880.1, read on the forward strand.
AGAGTGAGTAGGCCTTCTGTTGTCTAATAGAACTAATCTATGGTCATACTTATAAGCTAGGGACGGCCGAAGACGTTTTGTCGATAATCGATATTGTGTGTCGCGGTCAGCAAACTAATTCATGTAAGTGGACTGTCCATTGTGCCTTTTATATGATGAAAGATTTTCGCGTGTCGCCATGTCGGGTATATTCTGTACGCACGTTTTTGCCCCAGCGCATATACTAATGGCGAAATGTTCTGACCGAATGATGACTTGATGTAGTGCGATTTATGATCCTCATTTTAAAAAAAAATCTGCTAAATTATCATTTATGTTAATAAATGAATTTTTTCAATTGGTGGCTTATTGCGTGCTTTTGCGAAGATTTCCACAATTCAAGTGCTTTCAATATTATAGTTACTTACTTTGGTATCAGAACAATGTACATATGTGATGTGATGTTACTTGTCCACATTAAAATACGAAACCATTTGTCATCTCTATTGTAGTTGTAGACGTAATAACGTTGCGACTGTCACTGGAATTCTATTCTATTCGAATACTACAAGTTTAATAGTATTCCTTTGTATTCGTGTTATTTTGTATTTCCAACGCAATACAACATAATATATCCCATCATACCATAATATATCCCCTTGGTCTAGTGGTTTAAATACCGGGCCAAGCTCTCGGGGTCCCGGGTTCGATCCCCGGGTCGGGCAACAAATAGTTTCGAATTTTCGAACGTTGCTCGGGTTTGTGATCACCAACCCGCATTTGGTAAGCGTGGTGATTATGCCAGTTCCCATCATTGCAGTGGTAACTTGAATTCAATGATGGAGGCCCTTTCCCTGCAGTGGGATGATTATAGGCTGTTACTACAACATAATATTATAGTAGGATGGCCATCAGCGTCTTGGCTGTAAGACTGGCAGCAGTGCGATGCTCTTATATCATCATCACAGCTTTGTACTTGTTTTTGTATTAGCTTTAATTGCTATTGGCAGATTTTCAGAACCAATTTTCTTTGATATGAACGCTTCGTTGTAGCTAACATAAAGTCATTGCGTACCTACATGAAAACTGAAACCAAATGGTAGGCAGGTAGGCGACTTCCCATGTGGTAAACTTCCCACTTGGTAAACATCAAACTATACCTACGCCCCGTTGGTCTAGTGGTTTAAATATCGGGCCAAGATCTCGGGGTCCCGGGTTCGATCCCCGGGTCGGGCAACAAATAGTTTCGAATTTTCGAACGTTGCTCGGGTTTGTGATCACCAACCCGCATTTGGCAAGCGTAGTGATTATGCCAGTTCCCATCATTGCAGTGGTAACTTGAATTCAATGATGGAGGCCTTTTCCCTGCAGTGGGATGATTATAGGCTGTTACTTTTATACCTACGAAAAAGTTGCGTTTGGTAAACATTTCGTTCTTCATACATTTAATCCCATTTCGGAAACTATAATCTAAATAGGTATGTTTGAGGTTTACCAAATGGGAAGTTTACCACATGGGAAGTCACCGGTAGGTATGGTAGGGTCTCCGATGCCTAACCACTTTGTAACGAAAATAGCATGCAGTTCCACCCAAAAACGGACGTCACTTCAAACAGTAGACGACGAGAGCTGCAAGCGATTTTGCTCTTAAAGGTCAAGCGACGGAGAAGGCGATAGTATTTACCAACAGTTTGTGTACACCAACCCTGTATACCTCAATTGCAAAGTATTTTTATTACTTAGTAGTACATAGTATTATTAATCAACGTAGGTACTCGTAAAATCAAGTTTATGCAGAAATATTCATAAAAACTTGAAATTACTCACTCTGAGCGCTCAGCATTTCACAAAGAGTTTCTGTTTTGTTTTCATTATCTTCCTAAGTTATATCTTGTGAACAAATATAATACTGTTGAATTTTATGTTCTGTATATACGAGTATGTGATGCTTTGTAAGACTTAATTGTGGAAAGAAATGTAATCTGTATATTGCATGAATAGCAAAAGCACACAGACCTATATGTATATAATTGTTAGCATGAAAAGAACACAACCTCACAACAAAAACAGTAAAGAATTAAATGACTGTTAAATTCTTTAAAATAATGACACGTCACGAAAAACTGAATGGGTAATTAAACTTAACCAGCGTAGTTTCATTTATATTTCGGTTGTGCCTTTAGCATCTGAAAGAAATATTTGTAACAATCATTTAACTTGAAACATATATTACGGGTTAAAGTATGAAATTGCCGTTTTGTATGGACGAAATCGAGAAAAGTAATTTTTCCATACTAACAATTTTTTAGTTTTTTTAAAAACGCCTGAACCGTTTTCGATGCAATTAAAGGTGAAAGTTAGATGGTTATAAAGCTACGCATTATAGTATTTAAATTTCTGAAAATCAAAGTATATAATACAAATATACTTAATTTAAGCAAGAAGGACAGCTGACACATTGTAAGGGGTCTTTTCAACGACTTCCTTTTAAAGTAATAGGCCGTACGTATTGCATTTTTTTTTAGTCAAAAGTTACTTTATTTAGTTTTTGATACAATACGAAAAGAATTACGCAATAATATGACTATACTTAAGAGCTATAAACAAAATAAAAGGAAAATAATCGGCAATTTCATACTTTAACCCCTATTATTATGTTTTAAAAAGCAAATTCATACTTCAGTAAATAAACGGAAATCGCCACGCCCGCTAATTTGATCTTATTTCAATTAAGTTTTTAGCAATATTTTAGGCGATATATTTTTGATCCAAAGAATACTGCTTTCATTACGTGGCCCTTACTTTTTTTTTGTTTTTAGTCTTTTCGCACAAAAGTCTGATTGTGACGTCACCATATTATTAAACCCTTCTTGCGTTCTACTCAATTTAACTTTATTAAAGTTTCCAGGTAAATGAAATGATACAAATGATTATTTATCTTTGTCGTAAAAGACCAAGATTTTTTTCAGATGAATCAAATATGAAACCTAGCCTTTTTAAATTACTAAGCTGTGTTTTTCATGTAATTACTAGCTGTTGCCCGCAACTTCGAACGCGAGTTACGCGAGGAACATTTAATTTAAAACTATCTATCAAAATTTCTCACTGGAACCATAGCTTTTCCCGGTATAAAAAGTAGCCTCTATGTTATTAAATTTAATAAACTAGCATCGGGATGAATTTAATTCAGATCGGTTAAATTAAAATTTTGTATTAAAATTACCCCACGGGAACCGTACTTTTTCCCGGGATAAGAAGTAGCCTTTAGGTTATTTCAGCCAATAAACTAACACCGTGCCAAATTTTATCAGATCCGTTAAGTCGTTTTAGCGTGAAACAACCTTTATACGTCGTTTTCATCTGATAATAATAATTTTTTTTTTTGCTGGACTGCGATCTCGCTAAGAAAACATTTAACCACCTATACTACATGCGACTTTGTGTCATTAAAAGAGTTTTTAGGTATATTATGGTAAGAGGTACAGTGCCGATACAAGACCTAAACTAATTTTTTAAAGCACATTTCTCGAATCCCTCTGATAGTGCATGTGAGGAACCTGAAATAAGAAATCCCTTGACCTTGACAACAATCTTTAACAACAAAAAACCTCAATTTTTACTTATATACCTACATCATCATCATCATCTTAAGGATAATATTCATCATTGCTATTTAACTGCTGTTTGCTAGATTTTCCTTACATTTGAAAATTTTTAAAAAGCCGAGACCGGCAGTTTCCCACACCGCCCACGCCTTAAAATATGCCTATGGAGAGGTATTTGCAACAGGGATCATAACTTTTTATGACCCATATTTATACCTGGCTGCAATTTGTTAAATATTGACATAAACGATGATCAGTAATATTCATACCATCTGTGCAATTATAGTGATTAAATTCGATCTTTGCATCCGTTAGAGAGTTATGGTTTTTTGTAACTTGAATATATGTAGCCAATATTGAATTGTTATTCTAGTCTGCTACAAATTTTATTGCTTAAAACAGTTATTTGTTGCCCAAAACAAAAAGGCTTTAAGGAGTCTTTATTTATTTTTATCTTATAAAAGTATCGTTGTCCAAGATCTTAAACAGCCCATCGAGCAATCCAAACTTTTTCAACCCTTAAAAAAAGCAGTTGACAAACTCGTAAAAAATATTGGACTCTTCACAACAATAAAAATTGTTGCCTTTCGGTCTGTTACGTAAGTGGTGTAAAAACACAACTGTTAAAGATGTGGTAGGCTTATTTGTAACATGGGTAGTATCTGAAACCAATTAAAGATTAGGTAGTTTTTGAAATATTTGATTAACTAAAATGAAGTAGGTAATTTTTGATTTTTAACTTCTATAATTCGATTTTATAATACGGCATTTTATATGAGACTATTAAAGTCATTGAATGTAGGAAAAACACACTCTCGTCAGTTGAATTAAGGTAATAATTATGTTATCATAAATTTGACAGTTGCAGTGCAATTTCCAAATTTAGTGAATAAAGTATTTTTAATATGTTCGTAAAAGTCATGTAACATTAAACTTGGAATAGTTTGTTATTTAACCACATAGAATCTATTTTAGTTATCAATGATTTGCCAAAACTAAATTAATCCAATTCAGGCAATTAATTCCATTCGAAAACTAATTCGATTCGAAAATAAAAAAAAACTTAGGTTTTGTTATGACAAAACCTAAGAGATAGTTTTTTTTCGGAGTTTCTTCATGAACTTCTATTCTATTTACGATTAGTTTTCGATATTTCGTTTTTAATTACAAAATATATTCTGATAATGGCCATGAAAGCTGTAGTCAGTGCACAAAAGAGTACTGAATATTTTTCAAGCATATTTTTATCGTTGTAAGTCAGCGTTGTTTTATCAAATGTTAGGAGTTTGCACCCTTAACACCCGAAAGAAACATCATTGCAGATGTTTGACAGTCAGTTAAGATGAAACAGCTATTTAAATACTTTAAATGATATTTTAAGCAATGTAATTATAATTATAATATCAGTTCTTAAACTTGAAAAATATGTCTCAAGCGGGACTCGAGCCCGCATCTCCTTGCGCCCGGTATGCATAGTCTCTACTATCATGTATTAGTTAGGATTTCCCATAATATTGTCAGGGAGTGAGTCTACTGCCTATGATTATTCATTAACGGCGTAAAAAGTTAACCGTCGCTTTGGGGAAAAACTAAACTTCTACCGTAAAATTATTTAACGCGAGTTAGGCACAAAATATTATGAATCTGACAAGTTTTCTCAAGATATTAAAATTAAAAAATTGACAAATATTTGTTACAAAATTACAAACGAACCGCATGAAATAATCATTTTTTTATTTCAGTGCATGATTTTTAGCTTGGCACCGACTTAAACCTTCGAAAAGGTTTTTTAAATGGTAATAGAACGTACTTTATTAAATAAAAGAACTAAACCTAAATGTTAATGCAAACCAATAATATAAAACGAAGCAGATTCATGTTATAAGCACGTGCGTTGTGAAGACTCAAATACGGACTAATTGGGTTGTTTCGTACATAGTCTGCGTCGAGCGCGATCACTAGCGGTAATCGTTAAACATTATAGCCATCTTTTTCATTTGCGTGCAATTTTTCATCTATTGTTCTGCTTATCAGTGAAACTTGTCAATGTGTGCAGTTTTGGATTGCTCGGAACAGATTTAATACGCGAATTTCTATAACGTAACATATCTATATTCGTGCCGTATTGACTGCTGTCGTCCTTTTTTTTCATTCGGCTTCTGCAATCAGGGATATTGGTTTATTTATTAGACATAAACTAACATATGTAAGATTGTGGTTAAGCCAATAAAGAATTTAATTTAAATACATTACTTATATGACTCGCATAAAAAGAGTAAAGTATGGAAACGGCCTTGAAACATCATTGCGAGCATTGGCCATCATTGAATTCAAGTTACAGACAAAATCACCACGCTGTGCTGGTCAAATGCGGGCTGATGATCAAAAACCCAGGCAATGTTGGAAAAATCGATACTTTTTTTGCCTCTCTTAATCCCTCAACCCCCAGGAGGCACTCGAGTGCCACGATAACAATTGATTTCAATTGTGTCTGTAATAACTCACGATCGAGGGATATAAGTATTTGTTGTAAGTAATATACGAAACGAAAACTTAGACTAATAAACGAAGCTTATAACGTATTTGAATGACAGAATAATTATCTCTATGAAGAAGGCTATTTAATTAAATTACCTACATGATATATGAGCATTATCAAAGTCAATGTTTTTGAAACTGTTAAATCGCTATTGTAAAATGAAAATACAATTCGTCCTACCTAACTGAGGCAGTGAAATTTTATTCAAACAATTTTATTTTTAAACTCTTCTCAAACGACGATTTTAAAACTCAATAAAACAGCTATCAAAAAAACGGACCGATATAAAATTGAACGAAATTCTTCAGTATCCGTGCGTACGTTTAAATACAAAAAAAATCGTATTTTTCAGCCTTTGTCTAAAACCTGACGAGTTATAAATGCAAGCGCGCGGTGGAAGCATCAAAGCCGTCCATTAGACGACCATTTGGATCAGCGGTAGTTAACGCTGCTTCTGAGCCATGGGTCGCGGGTTCGATCCCCGCACAGTACAAATATTTGTGTGCATGAACATGTCTGTTTGTACTGGTCTGGGTGTTTTCTATGTATTATAAGTATGTATTTACAAAAAAAAAAAAAAAAAATATATATATATATAAGTAAGTTTATCGGTTGTCTAGTACCCCATACGACAGGGTACTTAATAGTACCTTAATTTGGGACTAGATGGCTCTGTGTGGCCCAGTGTGGCATGTCTTAAATATTTATTTATTTATTTATTATTTATTAAAGCCTTTATGCCCCTCAGAAAAAAATTAAGACTTTAAAAAAGGAACATAAAACTCTTCTTCTTCTTTTATAATATGGCGAAGGCAGTGTTTCGGCCAAAGCCACACGATTCCGCCAATGACACGAATGGGGAAAATATAGTGTTTTTTATTTTATATTCGATAGAAAAAAAACTAAGCAGCAATAAATAATACAGCACAAATAATAAAATCGCTGTATCCGGGTGGTAACTAGGCAAGAAAAAAAACAAATATGGCAGTATCAGTGTTTTCCTGTACTCCGTAGTAATGGGGACTACCGTTTCTTTGCTCACCAGTTGCCGCCACTGTTGACTGAGGTCCGGAGGTAGCTGTCAAAGGCGATTGGCGCCGAAACAAAGTGTTATATCTTGAATCTAATTAAGGTTATATTGTTTTTAGATAACTATCTTGATATCAACAAACTAACTTCTGAAATAGTTGCTCTTGAGGCCGCCTATTTTTGCGCTTTTTCTTAATTCCGCTTTTAAAGCGTTCACATTAATCGCCAAATAATCCATATTTGCGATATTTCACGATGGAGATCACTTTCCAGCAGGTAAATTAAAGAAATTATAATTTATGCAACAAATTCCGCTAAAACCAGTAAAAGTGAATGATATTGGACCTCACGCGACACTAGCGCCTCTAGTGGCAAATTCACTAGCGATTGAGATGCGTCAAAGGGTTAAAATTGTTCAAGACGCTCAGTTTTTAAATTGCCTTAAAAACTCATTTCGTAGTTGTGTCACATGGTTTTGTGATATTGCCAAGACAATATTACGAGACTAAGTGTGCTTTTATGAACAAAAGAAGAATTCTGCATTCTTTCGCTGTATAAAAACCTCTTTACCTGACTGACAGTAACTATTATATTTTGCCAAAGTTTGATGTGGTTTGGGTAATGCAGAATGTGTTTCTGAACACCCTATTCAGGTTGGTATTATGTTTGGGCCTATTATAATATTTTTTTTCATGCAGGATCAGTCGTGTAATTAATTAAACAATAGATATTATGTATGGCACTAAGTAAGATCGAGTCAAGAGCTATAAAACCTTCGGTTAGGGTGTCGCAAAGGGGGTGCACTAACCTAAACCTAACCTAACCTATTTCCAGCGCAATCGTTTCTGTCACTAAATGTATCATAGTCAGCTGATTGGCGTTTAAACGACTAGAGATATAGTTTAGGACTCGGACCGGAGTTCTGGGATTCCGCAATTTAGTGGCTAAATGGTAGTTACTTATGTAGTTATTTAAGCAATGTTTCAACTTGCGGAGTAAATTGCGCCTTTTCAGAAATAAATATGGTCAATATACTATTATCGAAAAAGAAACATTTAATGATATTAATTGCTTATAAAGTCCAGTAGGTTAGGAAAGGTGTAGTTTAGGTTAGGTTAGAACAGTGACCATACAAAGGCGTGAAGGCGAGAGAGCGGAGCGACCGCAGCGAGCGTAGCAAACGTGCCGCGGCAGCGGCCGCCGAGCGCCTCAAAAGTACAAAAAAAAACGATTTATGACTCCTAACCTCAAAATTCTATTAAAAAAACTTTTTTATCGCGCGCCTCCCTGACTTTACTGGGGGGGTTTTCACCTCCCCCTGCCCACCCCACCCTCCCGCCCATTAACTCTACGGTACAAGTCCTAAACTTTTAGTGACAGAAACGATTGCGCTGGAAATAGGTTAGGTTAGGTTTAGGTTAGTGCACCCCCTTTGCGATACCCGGACCAAACCTTCACTTACTAGCACTGAATTATGATATTTCTAATGTAATTTTAATAAACAAAAAAAAAGATTTTTAACTATCTTAATCTTGAAAAGTAAGAAGACAAAAAACAAGAGATGATCGAAAAAGTAATGTTTCGCGCGCAGAAGAAGAAAATACTCGAATCTTTACGGAGAACCAGTGTGCGCTTGTAAACATCGTTGATATTTTTGACAATATGGGTTGAAAATAGAACCTACGCGCGTATCCATACTACCTAATATTATAAAAATGGGAAAGTGTGTGTGTCTGTTTGTTTGTTCGTCTTTCACGGCAAAACAGAGCAACGTATTGACGTGATTTTTAAGTGGAGATATTTGAAAGTATGGAGAATGGACATTGGGTACTTTTTGTTTTTTTCTAACCACCCACTTCCCTAACATGGGGAGTGGAATTTTGTATGGAGCATTTCGCAATTTTCAAGGTAGAAAGCTAAATATTGGTATGCGGACTATTTGTGACTAACAAAAAAATCGTGCACCATTTTTTTTTGGAAATCCGCCCCCAACCTCTTAAAAGAGGGGGTGAAATTTTAGTGTTAACCCGAATTTAACGCGGGCGAAGCCGCGGGCAAAAGCTAGTATAACAATAAAAATCTAACATCGTAGATAACGATTTTGCTGGCACTAGCATTTTTTTTTTCCAACGAAAGTAAGTAACGGCCTTTAATAATCATATCACAGCAGGGAATAGGCCTACATCATTGAATTCGAGTTACCACATCAATGTTCGAAAATTCGGGGATTGAACCGATCCTGAGATCTTGGTCTGGTATTGAAACCACTCGACCTACTAGGCTTTAGAAACTACATAGTTCCGATCTGTGGTTCCGATCAATGAAAGTATAGGGACTGGGAATGAAATAGGTAATACGTTTCTTGTGTTTTTGTTGTTGATTATTTGTTTTATACAGACTAAATTACAAAAAAAGGAAAAAAATATTTATAATTTTGTATAGCTGCAGTTTGTCGTTCGTAGTGGCCCCCGGTGTGCCCTGGCTACGATTCTGTGAAAAATTTTGAGCTTTATTGTTGGAAAATAAATTTGCCGTCCGATTCTCTGGGCGAAGCTCTCATATATAGATAATATATCATACATAGATAATTATTATGTGTGCATTGAGGACTCTTAATTGCACCGTACGAATCAATTAACATAAAAGTTAATTGCTATTTTTGTTTGGATAGCTTTTGTGTTTGATCGTTATTTTTAATTTAAAGTAATTGTGAAGCGTGCCGTGTGGTGCCGGCACGTAATAACAATAGCACCACCCTTTCTCTTCCTATGGATACCTACCTATCGGAAGATAAATGTGTACTACCAGAAGAAGATGTATGAGCAGCAGCGACTACTCTCAACCTGTCAAACAATGAAACGACTATTTAATATGGCTCCAGAGATTAAAAGAGAGATTTATTTTCTTGACTACAGTTTTTATACATATTAAAAAGCTAGCGACATCTATATTTTGAAAGAAACAAGCAATTTGACGCAAACAACTTACGTTGCTGTTGTACAGATGGCGCAGTTTAACACCACCATTGGCTGAATTGCGATCGCCACTAACTTGCAAGCGTGGCGATTATGGCAAAATCTTTCCTTGGAGAATTTTCCAGATTCAAGTAGCATGCCAAATACGTTAGTGGATGTGCAATCTAAAGTTTCAGTTGATCTCGCTTTGACGACCTCCGTGGTGGAGTGGCGTACACCATAAACGTAGATCTATGGCGTACACACCGGATTTCAAGGTATCACCTGCTTCGAGGTCCCGCGTTCGATTCCCGGGCGGGTCAATGTAGAAAAAAAGTGTTTTTCTACATTTTCTCGGGTCTGGGTGTCTGTGGTAGATACCTCCGTTGTTTCTGGTTTCCAAAATACAAGTGCTTTAAATAGTTATTCAATTTGGGATCAGAACAATGTATGCTGCCCAGCCCAATTGAGTCCTCCTATCGGCTTCTTTCTCGAAGTTGTTTCTTTCAAGCTGGATTACTTGTCCCAGGTAGGCATACTTCTGAACAACTTCGAGGGCCGAATCTCCGACAAACAGGGGCTCTGGAACGACGTGGGCATTGCACATGACTTTCGTCTTGTCCAAGTTCATTCTGAGCCCCACTTGTCGAGAGGCATTGTTAAGGCTATATAGCATCTCCGCCAGATCTTGCAACGACTCTACCATCACGACAATATCAGCAAAACGGAGGTGTGAGATGTATTCGCCGTTTATGTTTATGCCGCGCCCTTTCCAGTCCAGGGTCTTGAAAACATCCTCTAGTGCATTAGTGAACAGCTTAGGGGATATAACATCTCCCTGTCGCACTCCGCGACGCCACTTGATGGGTTTGGTTTCTTGATTCTGTACTTGGACGGTCATAGTCACAGTGTCTTACAGACATCTGATCACCTCAACGTAACGCCAGTCGCCTTGACATCGCTGTATGGATTGCAGAACCGCCCAGGTCTCGATTGAGTCGAAGGCTTTCTCGTAGTCCACAAATGCCGCTGATTGTACTGGGAATGGGCTGATTGTACTCCTGGGTGGTCTGTAAGATCTGCCGCACTGTGTGAATGTGGTCTACGGTGCTATAGCCTTTTTGAAACCCCGGCTTGTTCAGGTGGCTGGAAGTCGTTAAAAAGCGAAAAGATTTTGAGATATTTATTTATATCTCAAAATCTTTTCACCGCTTTAAAGCATTCTTATCTGGTATTGGTCATAATGTAACTAAAGGTACTTTCAACTATATGAAGCAAAAAGACATGTCCAGAATCTTCTGATGACTTTGAGCTATGATGAGACTGGAGATGTTCTAAAGATTCCGGTTCCGGTATAGACAGTCTACCCACACGCACTCACATGCACACGTGCACACAAATGCACGAAGCGGTAATGCAGGTACACACACACACTCACACGCATACATATATATATATATATATATATATATATATATATTATATATACACACACAAATGCTTTTATAAATTTAATTTTGGTTTTATTTAAAATGATATTATGATTTGTGAATTTCATTTCTAATAATGGAAACTATTTGGTTAAAATTTTGCTAATTACAATGTGATTCTTGTAGAGATTATGTAATGCTTTGCTAATAAATATTCTTATTATCATTGGGCTCGAGATGAGTGAGTTAGTGAGATATAATATACCTTCACTGTTAAACTGCTTTTCATTCTGGCTTAATCATTTCATATTGTACATAATTGCTAAAAGGCGTTTTGGCGTTAGCGACAAATTCGACTTTATAAACAACTAAATGAAAAGTTTACTGTGTTTCAATAAATATTAAAGGTAATTTGCTAAAATAATACTGTTCTAGTTTTTTGAAAAATGATTTTGTTTAGAAGTAATAAAATTAAATCAATTGGGTGCAGCACAAAGCTCTAGAACAGTGTTTCCCAACCTTTGTTTTGCCATGGCCCGGTAATTTTCACACTGCCCCTTTGTGACCCACTTCATAATAGGGGTTAAAGTATGAAATTGCCGATTATTTTCCCACTTTTTATTTTTATTATAGCTCTTAAGTATAGTCGTATTATTACGTAATTCTTTTTGTATTGTATCAAAAACTAAATAAAGTAACTTTTGACTAAAAAAAATGCAATACTAGTGCCTATTACTTCAAAGGAAGTCGTTGAAAAGACCCCTTACAATGTGTCAGCTGACCTTCTTGCTTCAATTAAGTATATTTGTATTATATACTTTGATTTTTAGAAATTTAAATACTATAATGCGTAGCTTTATAACCATCTAACTTTTACCTTTAATTGCATCGAAAACGGTTCAGTCGTATTTTAAAAAACTAAAAAATTGTTAGTATGGAAAAATGACTTTTCTCGATTTCGTCCATACAAAACGGCAATTTCATTCTTTAACCCCTAATACTTTTGAACCGATTAAGTTTAATAATACACGTTTTTCAATAATAAAAATACTATAGTCACTAAATTTAAGAGCGAAGTATGGATATCAAATGTAAGTTTACGGGAAAAAAGCGAAAGAAGTTTTTTATGCGTCGATCGATAAGTATTATTTTTAAAACAAGGCGGGAATGTTGCGATCCGGGCATTTTATTTTGATGGCCCGGTACCGGGTCGCGACCCGGCAAATGGGAAACGCTGCTCTAGAAGACCCCTTATCTCTTAATTTGTTTAATTATTGTTCACCTTAACTAACAACTTTATATAAATAACGATAAGCTTTTCGCCCGCGGCTCTGCCCGCGTGAACTTGCACTTTTTATAGCGCGTGGAAAACTTGCCTAACAGTGGGATACGAAATAGCCTATGTTACTTCTAATACTTTGAAGAATATGCGTACAAGTTTTATGATAATCGGTTTAAAAGTTTATGTGTAAAAGCGTTACAAACCAACTTACATTCACATTTATAGCAAGGATTATCAATGGAGCAAGAATCAAATATATTCCTTTTATGTTTATTATAGTTTATTGATCCCAAAGGAACATAATACTAGGTACTCATGCATGTTTTTACTTGATGTTATAAAAATACTAGATAAAAATATCACACATTAGTGATGTGTATTAATATACTTACGATGTAAGGTTACTTTTACACTGTTTGTATATAAAACTTTATTGCTAGGTACGTTATAAATAAACTTTTATGGGTTTGTTTGCTGTCTTCGGCGCGGCGCGGCGGCGTAGCGCTGGAAGCTGACATTTCACCATCGCGTTTCTTGTGAATACAAAGGTAATTTGGAAAGTGTTTTACTATCCTCCCGAATAAGGGGACTTTTAGATTGATTTTGTCTTTGCCGCGGTGGGTTTCGCGCTAGTGGTAAAATTAGTCAAAGTTGATGTATGGTAGATCTGTTTTTTTTTTCTTTTCTTAAATTAGGTACTTTATTATTAAGAAATTTGTTACATACTATACTTGGACTGTGCAGGTATATCTGACTATATAGGTAATATTGCATGCATTATTAGTTTCCTTATTGATTAATTTATAAATTTATTTATGGAATTCACATGATCACATCGCGTCTGTCGCCTCTAACGCGTCCTGAGGCTTGTCATCGGGTGGTAGCTGAAAATCAGTGGTTTGCCCCAAGCAAACGGATCGCTGAGCTGCGGCCCATTTGCATCGCTGCGACACACATCTTTTTTTTTTCTTTCTGTATCCCTCTTGTTTTTGTATGTATTTTAAATTGATGTACTTTTTATTTATATGCAGCGTCAACTGTTTATGTGTGTTGTAGTTGTATGTGATGCAAATAAATGAGTTATCTATCTATCTATCTATCCTACGGAAAGAAGGGTCAAAAAGTTTTCACCGACCGCCTAAACGCCTCAGTTGAGGATTTCGTTCCGGATAGATTCAAGTCATTTTTGATTCTATTCTGTAAACAAATCACGAAGAAAGCCTATGCTATGTATAGCTGGCAATACCATGTATCTCAATTAATATTACAAATGCGAAAGTAACTCAGTCTGTCTGTAACGCTTTCATGCCTAAACTACTGAACAGATTTCGATCAGATTGGGTACAAAGATTCATTGTTAGACAAGTAATTGTGTTTAAATATTTTATATAATATTTTATGCAATCATCATATCACATCTTAGCAGATGTTTGACAGTCAGTTAAGATGAAACAGCTATTTAAATACTTTATATGATATTTTAAGCAATTAAATTGCAATTATAATATCAGTATTTTAACTTAAAAAATTATGTCTCAGGTGGGACTCGAACCCGCATCTTCTCGCATGCCGGGCGCGGCGCTTTAACCATTTAGCCACCGAGACACTACGTCATAGGCGTCTATTTTTCAAGCATATTCTTATCGCTGTTAGCTAGCGTTGTTTTATCAAATGTTAGGAGTTTTCACACTTAACACCCGAAAGAAACATCTTTCCAGTGTCTAGTGTCTTGGTGGCTAAATGGTTAAAGCGCCGCGCCCGGCATGCGCGGAGATGCGGGTTTGAGTCCCGCCTGAGACATAATTTTTCAAGTTTAAATATTATAATTGTATTTAATTCACATTAGCAAATTCGTTGACTGAAAAACGTTTTAAAACAGTAGAATTCTAAATACTGGGTAGCCTAATGTTTATTCTATAAGACATAGTTTAGTAAAGTTGTTCAAGTGACAACTTCTAATATTTTTTTGTGAACTGTCAGTAAAATGAAAAGATACGCAAATTAGAAAGTGTATTCTTATTACAATGTAGGATAACTTCTACACAATATTATGTTTTTAGAGATATGTAGTTCAATTTCATAAATTCTTTTTTGTTTGAAAGACACCACCTCAAAGTTAACCCATAGAATAAATATTAACCCCATAATAACGCAAACAGTCTAATAAACCTATTTTAGCTATTACACTGTTTTGTCACTTTCTTTAAAATGATGACAGCGCTAAGAAAGAAAGTGACAAAACAGTGTAATAGCTAAAATAGGTTTATTAGACTCTTTGCGTTATTATGAATAAGGGGGTATACCCAAAGACAATATCTTAGTAACAAATTTTGGTCAATGACAATCGTCGTATTACTAGTTCATTATAGGTATCGTATGGTATCTACCATCTCGATTTATAATATTTGGTTAAAAAGAATATTTATTTCGAAACCGATACGCTTTTTAATTTGATTTATATCGAAAATGTTAGATATAATTAAAGGCAAGATTTTGCTTTACATTAAAGTAAAGAAGTTCTTGGTTTTAAGATCGCTGCAAGTTTAGAATAGTTTCGACTGATTAACCGCGCTGTGCATCCGACTTTCATGTGAAACTTTATGGCGTTTACACCGCACTGACTTAAGCCCTTTTTATTTATTTTTCTTCGAGGTCATCAGCAATATTCGTTTTGGACAAAAATTTATTAAAACATCTATAGTAGGTAAATAGAGGAGTAAAACAAGTCATCTTACTAATCTACTAGTCAACTTATATTACTAATTTTACTAATATTATAAATGCAAAAGTTTTGATAGTTATTTGTTACTCAAACACGCCAGAACGGCTTAACGTATCTGGATGAAATTTGGCAAGGAGATAGTTAAATATGAATTATAATCTTCTGTGACCATGGCGCTTGCAACAATGCCGTAATATCGAAAACTCATAAAAACAAAGTAGGTATTAGAAATTTCGAAACTTAATCTTAGCTAGTATTAAAACGCGATAGTCATGATAGGTTGTTTGTTGCTTAATCACGGCAGAACGGTTAAACGATTTATATATAAAACTAGCTGTTGTATAAAACGACTTCATCCGCGCCAATTTCTGTTATTATGATCCCGATTAATATGAACAATTTCCCCCGTTTTTGCAACATTTTTCACTGATGCTTCGCTCCTATTGGTTGCAGCGTGATGTTATATAGCTTAAAACCTTCTTCGATAAATGGACTATCCAACACAAAAATAATTTTTCAATTCAAACCAGTACTTCCTGAGATTAGCGCGTTCAAAAAAACAAACTAACAAACTCTTCAGCTTTATAATATTAGTATAGATTAGTAGGTACAACTAATTATCTACTTATGACAATTCGAAGTTGGTCGATAAGTGCTGGCGGCAAATATACTTATTATAATTAATTGGTGTCAGCCGGAATAAATATGCTCCGTTATTCCTCGCCGTTACAGATTGGGCGACCAACGTCTTAAAGTAAAGTAACGGCCTATAACCATTCCACTGCAGTGAAAAGGCTTCCGTCATTATATTTCTTTTACCACAGCCATCTGCCATGATGGGTACATATCACCGCGTTTGCCAAATGCGGGTTGGAGATCACAAACCCGAGCAATATTCGAAACTTCGAAACTTTTCTGTGGTCTTACGTCTATCTCCATATAATAGACAGAAATTCCGCTTCTGCAACTACCTTCCATTGATAATGTGTCTGTATTTACAGCTCTAACACCTTATTACGTGGGAGTTCGGCCGACGAATTCTGCCAATACATACATCTTTTCATGATTTATCGCGTCAGTCGTTAAGTGTAAACACCGTTTTACTGCACCGCGCGGACATAACTCAAACTTTATTATTCGCTTAGTTTCGCATCCGCACCGTCACGGTAGTATTTCACGGTTTTACACACGCTTCAATGGATTTCGGAAATATGACTTTGGATAATTGCAAAGCAAACATTCTGGAACACTGCTGCTGATTTGTTTGAGGCATACCTACCGATACACCTTTTGTTTGTATCACTAATTGATCCAATGGGGCTATCGCTAGTGAATTTGCCACTAGAGGTGCTAGTGTCGCGTGAGGTCCAATAACATTAACTTTTCACTGGTTTTAGCGGGTTTCGTTACGTAAATTACAATTTCTTTAATTTACCTGCTGGAAAGTGATCGCCTTTGTAAAATATCGCAAATATGGATTATTTGGCGAATAATGTGAACGCTTTGAAAGCAGAATTAAGAAAAAGCGCAATAATAAGCGGTCTCAAAGAGCAACTATTTCAGAAGTTAGTTTGTTGATACCAAGATAGTTATAAATAATAAACCTTAATTAGATTCAAGATTTACACTTTGTTTCTGCGCCGATCGCGTTTGACAGCTATACCTCCGGACCTCAGTCTACAGTGGCGCCAACTGGTGAGCAAAGAAACGGTAGTCCCCATTGACGATCTGGTTTTAATGGTGCATGCTATGCAGGGGTCTGGGTTCGATTCTCGGACGGGTACCTAAAAAATTTACAAATTGATATTAGACAAACAGTATGTACATATGTACAGAGATAAACTATCCATTAATATTCAATCTTCTACTTTTTATCATATAACTAAGCCGCTCGTCACAGGCCTGCTGTCAGGCTGTATTTTATAAATGACAGATCTCCAATCAATATTAGTCTATAAGACTATAATTAATATAAAGATCAGTTTGCATTGAAAATATTTTGTGGTAGTTTGACGTGGTGAAGTGTGTTCAAACATGATCTGTGCACATTTGTAAGCGTCGTCCTCCCAGACGTTAGATCGATCATAGCAAACAACGGTATCTAAGTACTTACGATCCGCGTTGTTTATACGTCTGGCGATGAGTTGAAATCCGAAGATCACAGCGGTTTGACAGTTGAAGGTCGTTGCCCTCGTTGATGTAGAATATTTTTCAGAATTTTGAGCGGGAAAAGAAAATAGAAAGGTAGACTTTGTTTTCTAGTTTTGTGAAATTATCATACGCGGTATTTATTGTAATAAAATGACACCAGTGTATAGTAAATAATATAATATAATAGTGTAGTAATATAAATCAAATAAAAGTGAGAATTAAAGAAAGACGAAGCGTCAAACCTAAAACTTACAAGTTAAATAATAAAAAGATAGGGGCATTTTTGTAGTTAAAGTACTTGTATATCTTATTATATATTTTTTCCAATCGACAAATAGATAATTTATCACAATCGGTAAAAAAGTTGTATATCTTATTATATATTTTTTCCAATCGACAAATAGATAATTTATCACAATCGGTAAAAAAGTTGTGTGAAGTCTTAAAAATGACAACTGAAGTCTTGAAAACCTATTTTTTCCTAGGTTGTATGATAATATGATTACATTGGCTATTGGCTAATTAGCGGCAATGTCGTGTTATTGGCCCCGAACCGAAGTAACAAAGGCCGTCGATAGTCCAGCCAGCACTCGGGCACGTTCCTGAGACCCCACTCGATGATGTAAACAACGCGATGCTGTTTTATCTTAACACACGGATTATTCTTAAACAGTGGCCTAATTCACGTAACAAAACTACAACGACATGCAAGCGATTTGATCGCTGATGTCACTTTTGTCTATGTCAGTTTTATATAAAGCGTATTCACGTGCAATAATGGGGGCTATCGCTAGTGAATTTGCCACTAGAGGCGCTAGTGTCGCGTGAGGTCCAATATCATTCACTTTGTACTGGTTTTAGCGGAATTTGTTGCATAAATTATAATTTCTTTAATTTACCTGCTGGAAAGTGATCTCCTTCGTGAAATATTGCAAATATGGATTATTTGGCGATTAATGTGAACGCTTTAAAAGCGGAATTAAGAAAAATCGCAAAAATAGGCAGCCTCGAGAGCAACTATTTCAGAAGTTAGTTTGTTGATATCAAGATAGTTATTTATAAACAATATAACCTTAATTAGATTCAAGATATAACACTTTGTTTCGGCGCCAATTGCCTTTGATAGCTATACTTCCGGACCTCAGTCTACAGTGGCGCCAACTGGTGAGCAAAGAAACGGTAGTCCCCATTGAAGGTCGATCGTTGCCTTCGCGGTATTCACCGATTATTTTTAAATTTAGTTTATCGGATAGATGCAGTATATTTATTTACTGCATCTATCCGAAATATTTTATTACAAATGTATCACGCAAGTAAATGTTAGCATGAATTTAACCAAAAACGGAATTACACTATATACAAAGGGAGCAAATGAAATAAAGTTATGCCGGGACCATACATTGCGGTGGCTTTTCGATTTCCCATTAATGTAATTGTTTGAGACAAGGTTTACTCCAGTCATTTTTTATATTTTTAATTTTATTTATTAAAAAACCAACAGCTTTACAATTATTACACTGTCAACAAAATACTTATTTAACGTACAGCCAATAACAGGTTTTTCTATATAAACTAATGGTAACACAAGTAAAAACGGCAGTTCATCGCCTTTCGCAACTTGAGCTTACAACGAACAACAACAAAAGTTTACTACAGCAATTAAACTTATATTATTTACATTATCTATTAAAATGTAACTATAAAAACAGGCAAATAAATGTACCTACCTAATTAAAAAATTCAATACTTACTTATTAAGTAATAAAAGTCACAAAAGTCTGCTGTAAAATGAGAGTCATCGAGAGATGGCGTTGCAAGTTCCTTGCATTGCGGTGCCTTTAGGATTTTTAAGTACTTCAGATGAAATTTAATGTGACTTCATTTAATAAGGCGGACGGAATATTAGGTAGGAGTAATCTTTATGGAGACCTGTATCCAGAAGTGGGCGTCGTATGGCTGAGATGATGATAATAATGACTGAAATAGTATTTCAAAGGCTACCATAACTGTCATGTTCAATTTTAGGTTTTCGCTGCAAACCTCTATTTATACACACTTTTAAAGCTATTCTAATAATAATTGCTATGTAAATTAATTCTAAACATTTCAAATATCTCCTACAGTCAAAAGCAAACGTAATTATATTTTCAGCTTCGTGGTTAGTGTCCGACTCAAAAAGGAATAGAACGGATTTAAATTAAAACCTGCTCAGATCCAGACGCAGCCAACCGCGCTTAGTTTGTTTAACCGGATATTTTCCGGATTCCGGATTCCGTAAACGTAGTGTTTAACCAGATTTTGTACTTACCAACTACATAATATTCTATAATTTCAGAGCATACAACGTATTAGTAAAAATTTACTCAGTTCTGATAATTTAATTCTGGTGCAAAAATGAATGGCGCTTAGCTTTAAAATGCCAAGAGTTCTGACCTGAGTCCTTGAAAAATAATAATTAATAACAACAGGCTCGCATAACCACATTTCAGTAATGAGTGTTCAAGTGTGCAAGCGCAAAGTAAAACCGGATTATCGCTACGATTATTGACTACGAATGCTACGAAAGTTTTTCTGCTGATTTCGTAGCATTATTCGGTGATACATTTTGACGCGAGTAGAATTTTTGAGCTTAATAAAATGAAGCCTAATTTTTAAGTCAGACCTCTATTTTACATCTCATCTCATATTCTCAATACATCGGTCAAAACTGCGTTACTGCATTTGACATGTCCACATAATTTGTAAATAATGATGTCTCATAAAAATAATAGGTTTTCAAGTGAAAACCTATTAGAAAGTATTAGTAAAATGTCACCAATTTAAGTAAATTGGTGACATTTTACTAATACTCTGAGAGCTTATTACTTTGTAAGGAAGGCTCATGTTTCCGTGGCAAACTGATTAAATTTGGAACAATAAGACTGAACTTTAATAATAATACAGTTTGTATGCAACGTCCTCACCACGACACTAAATAACTTGCTGGACTTGAGATAGTTATAAGGACTATACAAGGCTAAAGCAATCAAGTCTCGCTAGAATATACAGCTATTCTGGTGCGGTACTAAATAAGTTACACTTAAGTTATACTAAAGTTATAGATAATGATGTTAGATGCCCGCCCTTGTGTTTGAGTGGTTTCCAGTCGATTCGTTTCCTCCTAACGTCGTTGAGTGTGCTTAACAAGAGGTTAAGCCGTGACCGAACATGTTACTAAGCAATTTGTTGATTTTATACAATGTTTTATTGGTTTAATTGGGTCCGATCTCCATTTCTGGTAACAGAGTTTCAAATTTACGAACATTGCTCGGGTTTTTGATCGTAATTTTTGGCAAGCGTAGTGATTATGCTTGTGCCTGTTATGGCTATGCTTAACTTAAATTCAATAATGGATTGGCGATGGTTATTTTTATATTTAATCATTTACGTCTTTACTATATTTAGTAAATATTTACAATTCAAATAGACATGTAGACATATCGCACTAAATGAAGACGAATGTAACTCAAAATTGTAATTCGTATAATAATCAAAATACGTCAGAAGTAATAACCTTTAATTATTTCCTGAATACAATAACAATGTACCTTTCTCATTAAACATACAGGATGAAATTTTAACCACCTTCCAAATTTTAATATATCAATCTACGAGACAAAAAACTAATGACGAATTTTTTCTTTTGGTATAGCCCAGTACAAAAATGTCAAGATAAATAAAGAAAAAAGAGAAATTATGTATGGTGGTTATTCATAAATATTTTAAGTATCTGAAACGCGTAACATGAAAATGGCTTTCAACTCAAGTTACTATATTTTTGAGTTAACATCTATTTCGATCCAGGTGTTAAGAGGAAACACAAGGGCCGTTTTTCCATACAAACGTAGTTCCCTGTTTCCTCCCTGGATAAAGTCAGTAGAGTAATAATTTTTATTACAAAAATCTATGGCTACTATTAACATGTTTCTATGTTTTCTGCTTTTTCATAAATTAATTAATAAAAAAGATATGAGCTCTCAAAAATCTAAAAAAATCGCCAGATTTTCCGCTGTGTTCAAACATCCAGAAAACAAATTTGGCTAAATTTTAGAAAAAAAGGAAGACATTCGAACACGGCCAAAGCCTTTCTTTATTTTTTGATGAAAATAGTATTTAAATCGGTCTAGTTTTGGAAAAGTAATCGGGGGACTACAAAACGTTGATTTGGTGTGCTTTTAGTAGGTATTTTCGGTCCAAGAAGCAGTTGTCTTTATCACACTCTGCGGTGAAGGCGTTTGGCACTGCGCGACAGCAATAGATTTTACAAATACCTGTTTTTCAATTCTCTCGCCCGTAGTGTTTCCTCTTAAGAAGACGAGTTTGTGCTATCTCTATCTATATATGTTAAAGACTTATAAGTCGAGAACGGCTGGACAGATTTTTATCTTTTGGCGTTTTTGGATTTGTCTTCGTCGTGAATAGGATGATAACTAATAAAAATATTGGAAAGTTAACGTTAAAATAACTAACTAAGATACTGTATTTCTTCATACGAATTTCCAGCCCCGCCATATTTTTATGACAATGACAATTAAGACGTCAAAATCAAATAATACTACTCTGAGGCGATAGTAAGTATATTGGTATTATATAAGTTGTAATAAAAAGGGAAATTTATTATATAGGATTGAGTAATAATTAGGGACAAGTAAATGACCGCACACTAGGAATAAATTGAAGGCAGTGTTCGACTGAGCATTGATTTGCTCGGGACCCGAACGTTCGCTCGGTGTTGTTCGTCATCGTTCGTCGATTGTGCGTCCCGTGCTAGAGCATTAAACCAACTGCTCTAAGGTCCCGTGTGTCTCTCATGCCCCTAGCTATAAAACACTGCTCGTGCGTAGACATAGCCGATATACAATCTGATGATTGCTCTACCCCAGGACCCTTGCAAAGAGGCACCCGCTTTCACATCTACTTTCTATACCAACCGGGTCGTCTTATATTTATAACGTCGTATATGTTCTCAAGATCCTTTCAGTGGATGAAGCGATCGTACTTGCCCCTACAATGGCCAACCCACATTATTTTCATGGGTAAACTGTAACCATGAGCGCTACCAATTTCGCGGTCGTCGGTGACCGTAAACTTGAACAGAGCACACATTTTGTAAGGTTGGCACTTTCGCTTTGCAAACAAAAACATTGAAACAAACAACGGAAGAGGTGTAAAAGTAACGAATAATTTCGTACCCGTATGAACTCGTTACTTTGACAAAAAGTAGGTACTCGTTACTTTGGTATAGTTACGTTACTCGTTACTTTTGATACCTCATTAATAAATAATAACACAGTGCGGAACAACAAATTGAGTCGTATATTCGTATTCCGTACATACATAAAGTATGATATCACGGAGTCGAGTCGCATCGATCGTAATATTATGTATATAAAATACTTCTATATACAAAATTAAGGTGCATTTTAGTATTTTTATTAATTAACCGAATAAGGCACGCATTCATAAAATATACGATCAGTAAACGTTATAACACACGCATCAACGGTACTTTCGCGACCTAATAAGGAACATACAAGTAACGAAATATATTCGTGCGTAACGATTCGTTACTCGGTACTACATGGAGTACCCGTTACTCAGTAGGTACCGATTACATACGGTTTGCTACAGCTCTAGGAACAAGTGTACACCGTGAATTTTTGACCTCCTAAAAAACAAAGGCCACGTTATGTAACCACTATGTATAACATGTTGGCAGTGTTTTTTTTATCAAAACAATATCTCAGAAAAATATAAAATATTGATTCAGCTATTCGACGACCATTTGGATCAGTGGTAGTAAACGCTGCTCTGAGCCATGGGCCGCCAGTGTGGCATGTCTGAAATTTTTTTTTTTTATTATTCATTTTGAAACACGCTGTGACGCAGACGGACGTATCTGTTTAAGGTTTATTCATCCAGGACCAGGCCGAAGCAAAATAAATTACGTTCGAGCGCGTCACAGCATGACATAATTTTACTTTTGTTTAACAAGTAGGTACACACAAATCAATATTCATTTCATTATTCATTTCATTTCACGATTGACTTTACGTTTAACATTGTGCTACTGTCAGCCCTACGTAAGCTCACGTGATCCGTAAGCCTTTGTTGGTAGAGCGGAGCGTAGGTAGTGTCTGACGCCCACAATAAACTGAGATTACATTGCAGCTTCACACGCCATCGTCGTGACGACTTTTTGATCTTTGTTTTTAAAACGTCAATAATCTATAATACTTAGAATATTCTAAGCTATAATATATAATATATTAATAACAAAATATATTGACTTTTTCTCGTTAAACAACTTAATTCTAGAAGTGTGTGAAAAATAATTTCACATTCAAAATCTATAACTTTTAAATCTTCACTGGACTACTACTAATTCTATCTTCAATATCTAAACTATACACAAAATTGAGATACTATTAATTCTCCAAACTAACTTCTATCCCTCTTTCACCCTTTAAAATATGATTATGTTACTAATCAAACACATATTAAAAACCTATTTTAAAATGATGATCTAAGGTTGCCTTGACATGCACAAAATGGTTAGTGAACACACAGAGCTCAAAAACAGAAATTTTGTATTACTAATTAACACATCAAATAACTATGAGGCAAAGCTCAATAAGCAATTGTTAATAACAATAACTTAGCCCAACAATTTTTCGCAATATATATTTCAATTTTTACGATCTTAACCCTGTTAAGGTATAAAGGGAAAATCAAAAACTTATGAATAGTATCATAATTGAACGAATGTGATGCGCATCCCGTAAAAAAGTATGGCCGCCTCCATATCAAAAATTTTAAATTTTAAATCAATCATGGGGTCCGCTTGTTTATTATTTGTCTGGAATGTTTATTATGAGTATTATTTGGGAAATGGGGTTAAAGCACCAGTCTAGCGCGAATGGGGTCAGCAATGTTTTTTACTAAACTAAGAATCGTGTGCATAGCAATTTTATCTCAAGTTTTGGCAATGGCCCTGACAATATACAGATATTACGCTTCGATTGATTGTTATTAGTAAGTCTACTTACTATATTTAATATTCGTTTCGGTGCTCAGAACAGTTGATCTCCGGTTAGACAGATGTGTTTTACGTTATTCTCTTTGTAGTGGATGCGGATGCATAAAATAATATTATTTTATATTTGAGTAAAACATTACAAATAAAATGGAAGTTTGTAGTATTAACTAATGTATTAAGATTTTTCTCCTGTGCGTGACTTGCTGCATTTAGGAATAAAATAAATACATCTGAATAAGCATTGGGGAAAGGGGCTGCATAAGTACTAAAAAGAATTAACACAGTCAAATTTTAAGTAGAAGACCGGAAACACATTATTTTTGCGATCTAACTACCTACATGCAACGTGATTTACTGAGATCACACAAAAAGTTTTATTATTATTGTATTTATACATACACATATGTTTATGTATAATTACTATAATATACGTGATTAAATCGATAATATTGTCTGAGTCTTAGTCTAATCAGGCTTAACGATTACTAGGAACCAATACTATGAGTAGCTATTAATCAAATATTGACAAACACAGCTTTATAGTGCCTAGAAGTACTTGCGAGAAATATTGCGAAATGTGTTTAGTGAAATGATTTCATTTTGTAATAATGTTAAGACATTTTTATTCCAATATTTCACCCTGCCACTGCTTCGGAAGTTTCGGGGCATCATTATCGTAGGCTGGTACTAAAAAGAAGACTCTTCATCATGGTGGGCTAGTGCTAAAAAAGGCTGTTTTTATAAATATATTTACAAGAAAATATTAGTTGACGACGGATCGGAAATTGAATTTGGCATGGAGATAGATTATAGACTACATTTCATCCCGAAAAAACGCGGGGTTTCCCAACGATAGTTTTCAAGTTACACGCTTACAAAGTCGAGAGCAACAGATAGTAGGTTTACAATTAGATACTCTACTATTTATATACTTAAGTTTTACTATTTAATGAAGTCCTAATAAATTATTCTAACCACAAGTCTTTGCCCTAACCCTCAAACATAGACAATTAAGTTACCTAATCATGCTCACAAAAGACGATTTCATAGACAACTATAAATCCACAGACGCCACGAAGTTTGTAAATACTTTGCGTGTGGTACTTTTCTCTACCATAGCAGAGTAGCGATTAATACAAATCCTAACTTTGGAGCGGCCTATGTCCTGCGGTGGACCAATAGGTAGGTGAACCAAAACTGGCTCATTTACATCTATTTTAATAAAAAATCCCTCGTCTATAATCACTTTAGATTGAAGTGTGAAAATAAATAAAGAGAAAAAGCTTAACCCATAAGTAAAACTGCGTAAATAAACAGGGAACAGAACTGATCCCGTATAGGGAACCAAAAAAGATCCGATGCTGGGGTGGTGATGCTATGTGATGTGTTATTGTATTGTTTTTTTCATTTATGAGCACGTATTTTGTATATCTGAAACAGCGTACATTACAAATGCTGCTGGTTTTTTACAGAATGTTATCACTTTACAAATTAGAATTAAAATCAAAGCTATTCCGGTTTTCTCAATATCTCTAAATACGAGCAAATAAAGGTCTAATTTTTTTTTCAGCGCTCTAATATTATGTAACACTATCTTTTGTACACGTTACATACTTTGTATTATTTAGGTGCTCCTCCTAAAAACGGCACAAATTCGCTTCGCTTCGGATATTTTCTTTATTTAACTGAAAGTAGTACCTGTAATTATGATTTGATTTAGTTATCGTTTTGGTTTAGTTTTTTTTATTTTTATTAAAATAGCATCTCGAAGGCAAGTCCGCTTACGTTCTGATTTGTAACCACAGAAAAAAAAACACTACATATGTGGCGGCGTCTGTCACTTCATTTGTCTCTATCTTATACACAGCACTTATCCCAATTAATAAGGGTAAAGCAGCCTGGAACCCTTTCGTTAATAAATGATTATAGATCTTACCCTAACACTTCTATCCTCTTCGGATGCCTTGGCAATTGGTGTGTGCCAGGTAAATAATGGGTTGAAAGACGTTATTAGACCCCTTTTGGGATACTACAGGGTAAATTGGATGCTTGTATGAGTCTTATTGTTTCTCAATGAGCTGTATATACAGGATGAAATTTTAACCACTCACCAAAATCTTTATAGGCGTTCAGTATTTACAGCCCATTTATGAAGTAAAAAATGTAAATCAAGTTTTCACCCGCAAATATTATTCGCACTATAGTTTTAAAGGAGATGTCCCAAATTGTATGGAGGCCAGGCCCAGAACCTGTACACCCCACCAAAATATAGACCAATACACCTACAAGATTTTGTTATTATCCAATTCTTTTAAAATGGCTTCGTTAAGTGGTTCAAATAAAGAGTTAAGTAAGAAAATAGCAATACAAAACAAAACCATCATGGCGGAAGATGACATTTTGATGATATCTGTCAGTTTTGGTTTCATAATCGCGCATCTAGGAGCCGAGTGCCATCGCTTGCTGTAGTAACAACAAAGATTATGAAAGTAATGTGTCAATCAATACCAAATCCAGAAATCGAAAATGAGGTCGTTATAATGAACTACATTTAAAACGCGACAAGCAGAACAAAAACTTGAAATGAATGATTATGCCAAAGTGACAAGGAGTATCTGACAGCTACTGACATTTAAAGTTTTTTAGATTGACGCCATCTTGGAATGCCTATGAAGTTTGATAAATTATTCGATCTTGTTTATTTTTGAACCACTAAATTATATGTTATATAAATTTATATGTATTTTTCCCAGAATCAATAATTTTTTCTTGATTTTTGTAAATGGTGTACTATGTCTGGGCCTATTATGGGACATCTCCTTTTTACAGTTTTATGCCTGTTTAAGTATAAAGCTAAAATAAGAAACTTATGATTAGTATCGTAATGAATTAATGTGATGTGCATCGCGTAAAAAAAGTGTTGCTAGGCGGCCATATCAAAAATTTTACATTTTTGATATGGCGGACTTTTTCTAAGTGCTTTATCTTGACATTTTTGTACTGGGCTATACCAAAAGAAAAAATACGTCATTTATTTTTGTCTCATAGATTGCTATTAAAAAAATTGAAAAGTGGTTTAAAAAAATCATACTAAGAACCTCTTTGCATAATTATGTCCAAAGAAGGCAACTTTCCTTTTCATTATAGTTGACATCAGTTTCCGTTTACACTTGGCACGTTGCAGTACTATGACGTTTGAGGTAAAGCTGGTCCATGGAATTTTAAACATTCAACGCAATAACCACATCTCAAAAGCCTGTATCTATTGCAGCTGTCTTTTCAGTATGAGTTTTTAAGGCGGATCCTCGAAGGCAAAATTCCTGGCAAGAGATCACCAGGCCGACCCAGAAGAAAATGGATAGATGACATCAAAGACTGGACCAAATTCCGTTATTATGACCAGCTAAAAGAGCGGCTCAAGATCGCATCAGTTTCAACATGCTGACCTCCAAACTTCAATTTGAAGAGGGCACCCAAAGTGATTAAAATTTCATCCTGTATAATTCTAAGTATATTACTTAGCGACGGGCAATACAAGAGCGACGGGAAACCTGTGCCCTGCAATAGCATACAAAATTGACCTTTCTCAAAATATAATCTACTTTTGTAGCAATTTCCATCTAATTCATTGATATAGGCTTGAAAGCGTAACAAAAAGACAACAAGCTATTTCGTATTTATAATATTTGTAAGGATTGTCTCTCATCAGTATCAGCAGGATTATAGGTTTTATGAAAAACAACTAGATACAAGAGAAATGAGAACGGAAATATCGCGAGGTAAACTTTTCATATCAGCGGAACCGATCTCCTGTTCCCAGTTTAACAAGCGCGTATCCTGCAGGAATAGCGATTTAATACTAACTTGTGCTTCAATGGACAAATAGGAAATGTTTCGCATTGTTATCCTGTTCAATTGTCTCGCCTCTCTGTTCGCAGCGATTCGATTTTATACTTTTAACCTGGTAATTGCTGTTCGACTGTTAAAATATCACAGAACCCAAAGTAATATGTGACCTCTTTAATTCATTTCTTTGATTCTTTAAATCTAGCAAATGAAAATCTAGCAAATCTACCAAAAACATATCATATTAATCCTGGCAATACTCTAATGTACGATGAAAATTTCACCCATGACACAACACTCAGTAACCTTAATCTCTGCAGTACCGACGAAATCAAAAAGATTATCGATAACTTAGATTCCAACACTAGTTCTGGCTTCGACGAAATTACTGCCAAGGCGATGAAATGCCTAAAAGACATTATTGCTGAGCGATTAACGAACTGTATAAATGCATGCATTTTACGCGGTGTCTTCCCTGACTCGCTCAAGCTCGCAAAGATTAGCCCTATTCACAAATCAGGAAGCAAATTAGACCCAAGCAATTGTCGTCCGGTATCTGTCTTACCAGTCGTCTCAAAAGTTTTTGAGCGAGTCTTGTACAATCGCTTGAATGACTACTTAACAAATAAAAAATTCTTCATCGCAGAACAATACGGATCTCGCTCAAACTCAGGTACTCTTACAGCTACCGTAGACTTAATAACAACAAAAATAAAAACAAATATTGACCAAAAGAACTTGTCTGTGGGTATCTTTATTGATATGAAAAAAGCTTTTGACACTATAAGTCATAAATAAAGCCGGCCAAGTGCGAGTCGGGCTCGCGCTCGAAGGGTTCCGTACCAAAAAGGCAAAAAAAAGGGGTTTTTGTATGGGATATTTATTTTATTTTGGTTTGAGTATTTGTTGTTATTGCGGTAACAGAAATACATAATTTGTGAAAATTTCAACTGTCTATCTATCGCTGCTCTTGAGATACAGCCTGGTGACAGAGCGACGGACAGATGGACAGACGGACAGACGGACAGACGGACAGACAGCGAAGTCTTAGTAATAGGGTCCCGTTTTTACCCTTTAGGTACGGAAATCTAAAAAATACTACAAAAATTACAAAACGCAGGCGTTACAGGGCCCGCATTATCAATTTTCACATCATACCTACATAACAGGCGTCAAATAGTTGAGTTGGGAGATTATATAAGCGCGCCACGAATAATGACTTACGGAATTCCTCAAGGTTCGATAGTGGGACCTTTAATTTTTTAATTTATCTTAATAATATCAACCAAATAGGATTAACCGGAAATTTGACACTGTACGCAGACGATACATGTCTTTTCTACTTCAATCACTTTCCAGTATAATGTCAGCCGCTCAAAGAGATTTAGATATCCTAAATGAGTGGTTGAAATTTAATCTCCTAACAATAAATACCTCAAAGACGTCATTTATGATTTTTTCTGCAAAAAATAAACCAATACCTGAATATAATCCTTTCACCTTAAATGGCGAAATCATACAGAAAAGTAACAAAGAAAAATATCTCGGATTGCGGTTAGATGATAAAATGACGTTGAAGTTACACATAGATCACGTGAAATCTAAACTAACAGCTTTGTTGGGTGCATTGATAAAAATTTCAAACTGTATTCCTGCTAGGGTTCGCACAGTTATTTACAATGCGTTAGTTAAGTCTCACCTGAATTATTTGATTGAGATATGGGGTGCTGCCGCTAAAACAAACTTAGAACCACTCCAACGAACACAGAACAAAATAATTAAAATTCTTTACAACAATTATTCATTACAATTACCTAACTCCAACAAAAGATATTTATAAAAAAACTAAAATTTTTGATCTTAAGCATCTATATATTTATTCAACTTGCATCTTGATCCACAAAATTATAAAAAGGTCAATCCAATCCAATGTACAGTTAGAAAATAAAGTATACATCCATAATTTAAGAAATAAACATAAATTGATTCTAAACAAAGCTCGGACAAATTACGGAAGGAAGACTTTACTGTTTCAACTATATAACAAATTACCTAACAACATCAAAGAATGCGAAAACATAGATACTTTCAAGGCTAAATTACAGAAATACATATATACATTGTTATAAATTACATAAGCTAAGTACAAGCTTAAAGGTTCAAATGTGTGTGTGCACGAGTGTGCATCTGCGTACCTTTATTTAAATGTTCTTTATATTTATTTTTATATTTTCAGACCCAGGGGTGAATTAAATTAAAAAAATGTATTAGTAAGTGATTATTTTATCTCATTGTAAATGAACATCATGTTTTTATGAGAATATAATCTTTAAACCTAAATACGTATCTTTAAAGTAAAGTAAAAATTATTTATTTGCAAGAATACAGTTCAATACATCAGATCATAATGATGTTAATATCCTGAGTCCTGTGCATCCAGCCAAACAATAGCGTGGAAATATATAGTAAATCTTAACAACTCACAACAACAATTTAATAATTTTAAAAACGAAAAACTCGAAACAATTACAGTAATATATTTGAGAAATTGTCACATTTTATTTTTATATTCAAGAAATTCTTTGACATTATAAAAGCAGTGATACAGTAACCATTTTGTCAATTTAGTCCTGAATATATTTAAGTCATGGATTAATTTCAAGTCATCTGGTAATTTATTAAACAACACAATACACATATTAAAAATATTTTTTTTGTATATTTGTTTATGACAAGGAGGATGGTACAATCTGTTCATAACTCTTGCCCTAGTTGGCCTCGAATTTACTTCTGATCGCTTTTTCCAATATTTTGGATGGGAGAATACAAACAAACAAACGTCTCTGATATACAACGATGGCAAAGGCAAAATACCAAGTTTTTTGAACAAAGGTTTACAGCTGTCATCAAATTTAGCACTGCAAATTGCTCGTATACACTTTTTCTGTAGTACAAAAGTTTAGTTTTGGTTTACTACCTATACAGGATGAAATTTTAACTACTTCACTTTACACAAGTCACAACACAGGCAGGTGATGTCACCGACCCTATTGCAGCGCCATATTGTCAAAATAGCGTTTTGGTGCGCTACTTCAATTTTCAATTTGATATTTTTCAGCAAATATGTACCAGAATTAAAAAAAAATTAAAAATTTTCTGGGGTTTTTAACCTCTATTTAATAATATAAAATGGATTCCAAAAACCAGTGAAATAGCCTTTTCTAAAATAAAACAGCCTGTATAGTTATAGTGTTCAAGTTACTTTTTTCAAAGATATCGCTCTTCTCTATCATAAGCTGTGAGTTACACAGCAATAATTCATTAGATTCCACATACAGTCAAGGCTTCTAATGTCATTCATGTTTATGTCAATAACAGATACAAATACAATAGATTCCACACACAGTTATGGTTTATATTAGGTTGTAACAACAGATATCCAATGTTTTGAAGATCGTTTATTGTAGTCAAGGTATCTCCGAAGTTTCAACAAGAGATTGCTTTCACGAAACTCGAATCAATAGGTCCAAGTAACTTATTTGCAGAGTTCGTTTGCTACTGGTATTTACGGATCTAACATAAAGGAATGTTCGAGTTCGTCTCATTCTTCGGAAGTTGACCGATGTTCAATGGAGACGCTAGTTCCAAAATTGGGTCTACATACAGTAGTATCGCTTCAAAAGTCCATTTATATCAAGTAAGCTTTAAAGCTAGAGAGAATAGGCTTCTTCTGGGTAAACTCGCTCCATCCTAAGCTCTCTTTCAACTCTATAGTTCAGTGTGAAACCAAGAGTAAGCGCATCAACAGTAAGAAGTGTTTTTTTTTTGTTTACTTTGTGCTGCGTTGATAGGCTATGGATGATGTTCAAAAAATTAGCCCATATAAAGGTCTATACTCTCTATAAAGGTTAATACTCCTTACAGACCTTGTTAAACATCCAGAAAAATATGAGACTGATGAGGAAAGAGTAAACCGTTGTGCGACTAGACGAAAGGATATTATGAGTTTGATACAACCCAGATTACAGATAGTTAAACATGGTGTCAAATATCAAGCAGTTAAATTGTTTAATAAATTGCCGATCAACTTAAAGGATACTGTCAATGGTTTCTAACGCAGACTGAAGTCTTATCTACTGGATGAATGTTTTTATAGTGTGGATGAGTTTATGGGTTCAGTGTAGTGACATTTATTAAAAAACTATGAATATAATTATGTGATACTATGTATTGTATTTTTTTTGACTGATCGTTTTTTTTTTAAGTTTATTTCATTTTAATTGTTATATTTTTTTGATATCTTTTTTTCCGACACAATGTACCTATATTGTTTAATGGAATAAATAAATAAATAAATTAAAAATTAAAATAAAAAAAATACAATAGTTCCCATTTTCATTCATTGGCGCTTGTGTGCTTTACAGGGTGCGACGCCTTGAAACATATTCGGGGTAAGGTAGTAGCTAGGATTTAGGCCCTATGCTAGGTGCGCCAGTTCGTTATTATGAGTACAACGAGTGTTGAGTAGAAATTACTGGTAATAAAAGTTTTTCTTAATGTAGAGACAAACTACTCTAAATTACAATTAAATTGTTAAAAAAAAAGTAAAGTAACAGCCTATAATCATCCCACTGCAGGGAAAAGGCCTCCATCATTGAATTCAAGTTACCACAGCAATGATGACCTTCACTGACTGGCTTAATCACCACGCTTGCCAAACGCGGGTTGGTGATCACAAACCCGAGCAACGTTCGAAAATTCGAAACTTTTTTGTTGCCCGCCCCGGGATTCGAACCTGGGACCCCGAGATCTTGGCCCAGTATTTAAACCACTAGACCAACGGGGCGTTAAATATATATTTATATGTTTACGTTTATATGTTTAGAAAAAAAAACAATTATTTTCGCATTATTGTTTGTTATTAATGTATATTAGCATTGAAAATACACATGACTGCCTGCCTATACTAGGAGCTTAGCTAATGACTTGTCTAGTAAGTAAGCCTACTGCCTCTATTTAGTTTTCATAAGTAGTTCCGTTTGCCTGATATCTGAAATGAGGGCAATCTTCAGAGCATTTCATATTTTCGTATTAGCTTTAGTTTTGCTGTGAAAGCTTTTCAGTCTCAGTATAGTTCCATTTAGGACATCTGATAAGTTTAATCCTTTTGTTTTCTGTTTGCATCGCACACAAACGACTAATGTAGGTGACACTAACGTCCTCTGTATGACAGAAGGGGCTAAATATTTTACGGTTTATTCAGCACTAACATTGCCTTTTATTAAACAACTAAAAAAGGGTTTTAATTTCGCCTCGTTCCTTAACTTTTTACTAAGTTAGAACAATTTGTTTTCCTTAATATTTGATATGGCAAAACTCACTCTTTGATTCTACATATAAAAAAACAGCCCCTAATATTAGCTAAATAGAATTAGAAACCTTGCATGCGTGTAAAAAAAAAACCAGACAAAATAGTTGACGAAAAGTGGAAACGCCAGAATCTTTTATAATAAAATCTACGATTAACCTCATTTGCTGTCATTAAAGGTATAACTCATCGTCTTTAGCAGTAAAGTTGTTTTTTGGAAATTATAATATATTGTAGCATATTGCTTAATGACTTGTAAAATAGACTAAATCTATGTGTGAAATGCACACATAATATTGGAAGTATTGGCACCACAATAAAAAATGCACAAATCGTGTTTAAGATTTTATTCTTTACTTTTTCTTTTTAATACCTACATCACATGCTAACCTTATCGTATCATAATCTATAACATACACACAGTTGGAGTTAGGTAAATGGTACTTTTATTCCTCCAAGTGTGGCCAAAATAGATATCGTTGAAATGAAACATGATAAAAGTACTTTAAATGAAAGAGCGCACTCCGGAAGACACACGCTAAAAGAACTTTCAGTTAAGCAATCTCAGAAAATAATTGTATTACCATTTGTATAAAAGCTGTCTGAATTCTTAACTTACAGCTCTTAGAGGAGTGGAAAATTCCAGAATTCCAGAAACGTCACGGGATTCAATTAAAAAGGGTGTCTGTGGGAAAAGGGTATTTCGCTGCTTTAAATAAGCTTAAAATGAGACACGAAAACGCAAGTTATTGGATTAAAAACAAAATTCTTCGGTAAAATTATGTTTAGTTTAAGTGACTTACTAAGATAAGAACTACAAATTATGCTATCTATCAAACTCACAGCGAGCATCCACGCCAAGCAATGCATCATCATCACCAACCTTCATCAACCCAATACTAGAGGCAATTTGCCATAATCGCCACGCTTGCTAAATGTGGTTTGATAATCACACACCCGAGCAATGTTCGAAATCTAAACTCTTATTGCGGGCATCGAAATGGCCATGAACATGGCCCGGTAGTCAAACCACTGGACCAATGGGGCAGGCGCACTTGCCAAAGGCCATTTCTAACCAGTCAAGTAGGTATACAGGGGACACAAGCACAATACCTTTTCAGTGTTCGCCATCGCCTCGCATAGTTGAACCATTAGGTACACGGTCTAAAATGTAGTATCCTTCAATAAGCTACACTTTAGACGTAATCGAACCTCGAAGTCAAAGGATCGAGTGGGTAAGTCGGACTATGCTTAAGTACTGTTGCTTGTAAGATACTTCCCTTATCTTTCAAGTTGTATCTTCAAACTGTAAACCTTAAATGTTTCTCATAAAGATTATATTAGCTTGTATTAGCTATGAAATGTGAGATTGAAACATTTGTCTTTAACAAACGATTTTGAAGAAGAAGTGCTATCGTGGAAATAAGCCGGCTTAGAGGGGGGATAGGTTGGCGTTTGCGCATATTCTTTAAAGCAGGCGTTTTGTGTTTGATTAAAAAAAATTGACCTTAACATGTTGAAGAAATTATTCCTAACCCTTCTAACAATAATTGCTTGGCCAAACATCAAACAACCACATTACGGCGAATTGTAATTGTTGTGTCGAGTAAACCACTTTATAAACCGCTAAACATTCTACCGTTACCTTGTCTGTATATACTGGAAATAGCTAAGTTTGTGAAACTGAATACTTAATATTTTAAACGAGCCAAAGACATATTTCCAAGGAACACAAGGAACGTGCACGTGCACTTTTTAAAAAAAAACTGATATTATATGTGCATTAAAATATTTAATAATACACCTCAGGCGATAAAGGACATGTCTTTCAAAAGATTCGGAATTGCACTGCATAAATGGCTTTTAGAACGTTTATTCTACTCTGTTCAGGAGTTCCTAAATTATAATTATAATTAATTTATATAGAAATATGTGATTTAACATGATGAATTTATTATAGGTTAATGTATATTTGCATGCTATGGATAAGTGAGTCAAATTAACAAACCTGTGATCTTCAGTGTATACCTTATTCAATGTCAAATAAAGAATTATTCATATATTCATATATTCATATTGCTGCACAGTAAAATTTAATGTCTTTTATTGTTACTTACTTTAAACATTACATTTGTTTTTGTGTGACACGAACATTTTTAACCTACAAGTTGGGTATTGGCAATCAACTAAGAGGGTCCCTAGATATACTTTATGCAGCGTCCTTCTACATGATGAAATTTTAACCACCTTCCAAATTTTAATATATAAATCTACGGGACAAAAAACAAATGACGTATTCTTTCTTTTGGTATAGCCCAGTACAAAAATGTCAAGATAAAGCACTTAGAAACTGGCCGCCAAAAATCTAAAATTTTTGATACGGCCGCCTATAGCAACACTCTTTACGCGATGCGCATCTCATTCATTCATTACGATACCAATCATAAGTTTTTGATTTCCCCTTTATACCTGAGCAGGCCTAGGAACGTAAAAATTTA
Source organism: Anania crocealis (assembly GCA_949315895.1). NCBI lineage: Eukaryota > Metazoa > Arthropoda > Insecta > Lepidoptera > Crambidae > Anania > Anania crocealis. The sequence goes on from OX438880.1 coordinate 6,194,938, forward strand.
AAACTATATTGCGAAAAATATTTTCGGGTGAAAACTTGATTAACATTTTTTACTTCATAAAAGGGCTCTGAATGCGATACTGAACGCCTACAAAAATTTTGGAAAGTGATTAAAATTTTATTCTGTATATGCTCTTGTATGAGTTATCGTTGTTTTGAAAAATGATAGGTATGACAATTTCGTCTGTAAAGTAACGGCCTAATCATCCCACTGCTGGGCAAAGGCCCCATTGAATTCAAGTTACTACAGCAATGATGGGTACTTACAGGGCTATTACACTATTGATGATTATATAAATGATAGGAACGTTTGGCTATAAATTGTACCAGCTCGCACTGGCATATATCTTACTTATGAAACATGTTTATGTAAAAAGAGGCTGACAATAGTGTCCGAGTTTCTTGCGCTGCTTCTTCTCGGCACTAGCCCACATTTGTCCCGAAGCAGTGGTAGGTTAAATATTGGGACGTGTAAAAGCGCCTCCAGGGGCCTATTTGCAGAAATAAAACTGATTTTAACTGATGATTTTTAACTGGCGTAATAACCACGCTTGTCAAATACAGCTGGTGATTACAAAACCCGAGCAATGTTCGAAAATTCGAAGCTCGGGGATCGAATACAGGAACCTGTCATTTTGTTTTTTTTTTAATTATAAATATATATAAAAATGAATCCCTATTTCTCTTGGTCATCGCATCACGCGTGAACGGCTGAACCGATTTCGCTAATTATTTTTCGTTTTGTTTGTTATTGTCTGGAGAATGTTCTTATGAAAGAAAAAGTTAAGAAAATTGCGCGGAAAATTAGAAAATTTAAGAAAACTTAATCACCATACTAAATTATTTGTTATGTAAACTTATCGCTTTTGACAAATTAAAATCGCCATTAAATAAAAAGAAGAAGAAGAAATAGGGGGTTACAAAACTGATTTATTTTTGAATGTCGCCTATTCCCGTGTCGGAATACCAACTATTTATATAGCCGCCAGAAATAAAAACAAATAATGTTGTGTATCATAAGGCATAATAAGTAATAGTAAACAATTGGTAAAATTTTTTTACTATACCATTTCGAAATCAATATTCATTAGTTGAGACAGGACAACGTCTGTCGGGTCCGCTAGTTATAAATAATGGGCTTGCTCTTGACTTCATACTTAATTGTACGGTTAAGAAGATGCCTAAGATGGAGGGAGCTTACCGAGAGGCACTGGTTCTCCCACACACCAGCGGAACACAGAGGCACTGTTTGGCGCTGGACTCCGGCAGGGGTAGCATCTAGGCGGCCCCTTACGAAGCCTACCACAGCAGAGGGATCTGTTAGCCGCCATCATTGGTTAGAAAACCAAAGATGGCGTTGGACCCAGGGTGCTTTGCCCAAGGTGAACCACTAGGAGGTAGATCCCACCACCACAATCCACCCACACCACATCCAACCCACATCTTGGCTCAGTACTTAAACTACTAGATCCACGGGGCGTTATTGTTGTTTCTTTTATAGATAATCTAAAAATAAATGTCTCACCTGCCACGTCACAAGATCTTCTAGACAAGTTCAGTTCGTCAACACGCTTCTAAACAAGTTTTCAATGAACTTTTGAGAAATTGAAGTAAATTCCACCAATCTGAACTGAAATTGGAAAATTCTCGACAGTCTTACCTTTATTAATTCAGGGGATTGCTAAAATATCCTATCTAGCTTTTTAGTCATACCCTTTATTAAGGCGGCGTAGTTCCATGAGGCAGCGTTTTTGAGTTTTTAAAACCCACCTGAGAACTAGAAAACAGCATTTTAAAGTCTGAAAAAAATATATTAGTTATGAATCTAGTCTAGTCACAGTAGCTATCGGTTACACGATTTGATTAACTTGGCTCGATGGAAAAAAATCACAAACCTACATCTCTTTGAAATGTTTTTTTCAATTTGACGACTAAACTACGGACATTTTAAGTATTTTTTTTATGCTTGTTTAAGGCTACTAAATATTTATTAGACATATTCGCTGAGTTTGAATTCATTAAATGATATACTTAATCACTAAGTTTAAGTAACCACAAAATACGTGAACGCGGCGGCTCTTCAGGCCCTGTCTGTCACGCGCTGGCGCTTACGGTGCGCATCTCTGTTTTAAAATGAAAGACGTGTTTACGGATAGAACTCGCGCTTATATTATTAGGTTTTTTCCATTGTATTTTGATTTATCTGGAAAAACCCTTTTACTTAGCATTCATGTACCATTATTATGACCATGCATTTAATATAACCCTGCCAGGTTGACAAAACTTTTTGCGGAAACAACTGTGCATTAGTAAGCGCTAAAAAACACGCAAATGATCCTGTTGTGTGTGAGTGGCTAAACAAACAGACGATATAAAAGCTTTGGTTGATAAAGTGATAAGCCGGTACAACAGACACGTGAGATAGATATAAACACCAATCAATATTAGCCAAACCGACATGTTTTGGAGCTTTTACGAATCCTCACCTACCTAATTGATAATATTTTTAATGCAAAATTAACTCTGTGTGTTAAGATATGACACATTTAAAATGCATACAAAATACGTATTTTCGTTTAATATCAAAAATATTTGTTAAAATTCATATGGTATCGTGTTTTCCAATACCTTTTGTTTGGTGTCTCAGTATTTTGTACATGCTGTGTTTGCTAAACTCATTTTATTAATGGATAAGTATGATATAATGATGACATTAATTTTAAACTTGAAAAGTCATCATAACTAAAACTTTTTTTTTTCGAATAATTTAATTTTTACATCGAATAACTTAAGGTTACTGTGATTCAATAAATACTAGAGGTAATTTGCTAAAATGATACTGTTCTAGTTTTTAAGAATTGATTTTGTGTAGAAGTAATAAAATTAAATCAATTTGGGCCAGCACATGGCTCTAGTAGTCCCCATATGTGAATTCTTTGACTCAACACGAACAGTAGTCGCCCATGTAGCTGAGGTCCATCTAGAGGCAGACAACATTTCTATTCAAGGAATTGCACTTTAACGTATAATTCGATCCAAATGTTAAATAACAGGCCAAGTGCGAGTCGGACTCGCGCACGAAGGGTTCCGTACCAAAAAGGCCAAAAAAACGGGTTTGTTGTATGGGAGCCCCCCTTAAATATGTATTTTATTTTGTTTTTAGTATTTGTTGTTATTGCGGCAACAGAAATACACAATTTGTGAAAATTTCAACTATTGCGGCTCTTGAAATACAGCCTGGTGACAGAGCGACGGACAGACGGACAGACAGCGAAGTCTTAGTAATAGGGTCCCGTTTTTACCCTTTGGGTACGGCATCCTAAAAAGAAAAGAAGTTTGTACAAAATTTATAGTTTGCAAGCATAACTTATCCGTATGCAACTATATTTATGTAATAGCCAACGTGAATCTTAGTAATTATGCGGTTATTTTATCCTCAACAGTTTGAGGAAATAGTGACCAAATAATTCACGATATACCATAATACATAACATAAGTGTATGGCAGTATGTTTAGGTGCTTCGCAGGATGTATTTATATATGTAGATAAATTCATTATCCGTGTTTATCACCATCATCATTCTAAAACAGTCCGCTACAGTACAAAGGTCTTTTCAAAAATAAGATCGTGCTATAATCGCGACGCTTAGCAGACGGGCTGGCGACTGCAGGTGATAATTTACGATGAGTTGCATATTTTTTGTTTTAATGTAATAAGTAATTTTTACGCTCCCACAGCATACCAGCGTCGAAGCACGCTTGTCATAAGATTTTAGGCATAAATACAGGGTGAAATTTTAACCACCTTCCAAATTTTAATATATCAATCTTCGAGATAAAAAAAAATTGACGTATTTTTTCTTTTGGTATAGCCCAGTACAAAAATGCCAAGATAAGACACTTAGAAAATATCCGAAAAAAAAACTAAAATTTCTAATACGGCCGCTTAGCAACACTTTTTTTACGCGTCGCGCATTTCATTCATTCATTACCATACTATTCATATGTTTTTGATTTTTTCCTTTATACTTTAACAGTTCTAGGACCGTAAAAATTTAAAACTATATCGCGAAAAATATTTTCGGGTGACAACTTGATTTACATTTTTAACTTCATAAATAGGCTCTAAACACGATACTGAACGCCTACAAAAATTTTAGAATGTGGTTAAAAATTCATTCTGTATATTAAGTTGTTTATTTTATTTCTTACTTATTTTGTGTTTTAATTATTTTACCATTCCGCGTAAAATTATTATACTTTCATTATTTTTCTGTGATTGCAAGCGCTATGATCACGGAAGATCAGTTTTCCTGTCATAATATTCCGTAAATATGGCCTATGAATTATGTATGCTTTCTTGAACTTACACGAACATTATAAATACTTTTAAATGAAAAACATAATAGGGGTTAAAGTATGAAATTGCCGATTATTTTCCCACTTTTTATTTTGTTTATAGCTCTTAAGTAAAAAAAAAAAAAAAAAGTATAGTCATATCTAAGCTCTTAAGTATAGTCATATTATTGCGTAATTCTTTTTGTATTGTATCAAAAATAAATAAAGTAACTTTTGACTAAAATACTAGTGCCTATTACTTCAAAGGAAGTCGTTGAAAAGAGCCCTTATAATGTGTCAGCTGACCTTCTTGCTGCAATTAAGTATATTTGTATTATGTACTTTGAGTTCAGAAATTTAAATACTATAATGCGTAGCTTTATAACCATCTAACTTTCACCTTTAATTGCACCGAAAACGGTTCAGGCGTTTTTAAAAAAACTAAAAAATTGTTAGTATGGAAAAATGACTTTTCTCGATTTTGTCCATACAAAACGGCAATTTCATACTATAACCCCTAATATTTACGGATGTTTTTTTCATTTTTGAATTGTATTTTATCACGACGTTATGAATACACAGCGTTCACAGTCACGGGTCACATCGCGATAGAATACAATCTTAAAAGATAATAATTGCGAGTTAAATCTGTCAATTCAATATATCTTTAATTTCAATATAATCTATCTAAATATTCACTATAAAAGATAATCGTTGTTGTGTCCTTACTGAGGCTGCACCTATTGTGTTCGGAGCAACGAAAGCCCTGACAGTAAAACGAACTTCAGTATTTTGTTATCGGCCGCGGCGTTCGCACGCACGGATTGCTCTACCGAAGCCGAGTAGGCACTTTACGAAACTTTCTGCGTTTGGTCTTCGCGTTTAAAAATGAATAAGATGTTCCAAAGGAAAAACTGTGACTAAAACCGTTTGATTGAGTTTGAATCGTTCTAGTTTCGGTTTTTGTGAGTTTTGTGCGAGTTACTTTCCCTCTTTGTTGGACTGTTTGTGATAAGGGAGTTGATTGGTAAGTGTTATTATTATATTATAATTAGTAAATTAAAACCAAGTGAATTTGGAATTGTTACATGGAAGGACTGGGACAAACCTATGCTAAAAAACCTGTTAGGATATTTTTTGTAGCACGACTATTTTTTACCGGAAAAGTAACTGCAAAGCTAGATGATGATCGCGAAAACACAAACTATTAAATATATTTTATCTGGTACAATGTAAATGTAGGTTAATAATTAAGTCGACGCCCTTTTTTCCTTAATTATATTGTAAGTTATTCCGTAATATTTATAGAATCGACTGATTTCGATGATGTCAACACTATATAAATTTAAAAAGAGAATCCTATCACTTGGGTCATTAAACTTTATCCTGCGGGCCAAAAATAAAATAATACCATACCTAATTTGTTCCTTGAATTTACGCGATCACGTTTAGTCTTGACTGGAATAAAAAATAAATCTACCGATGTCCACGGACGCTTTAAAGTGTTCAAAACTCCGGAATTAACCAATATAGTGTAAAATCCTAATAAATGCGAGTTAATTCCGTAAATCTATGACTTCATGGGACCTTCTTGTTCTGTGTCGTAAGAGGAGGCTAAAATAGTACTGCTGTAACAAGACGAGAAGTAGCGTCATTTCTATATCATCAAATAAACTGAAATGGCCAACCCGATTATCAAGCGCAGCAATTATGATGATATTCTCCTTTTGTAGTGGCTTTTGTACAGCTACGGACTAATGTGAGCTGGAAATGATGGTCATTACTTAACAAACACCAAAGTTATTTTTATTAAATAATAATAAATGTGGCCAACATCAGGTGCCTACATTGTTCTGATCTCGAAGTAAGTAACAATTTGAAGCACTTGATTTGAGGAATTCAGAAACATCGAAGGTATCACAAATATCCAAATGCCTTACTCAACATCACGAAGCTCGTATTTACGGATATATCTGTCTCTTTCAGATTCTTTTAGACCGATGTATGAGTGATAGGGACAGATGGATTTGAATATACTGACATTGTGTTGCGGAGTAAGGCCTCAGACCTGAGAAAATATTAGCTAATATACCGAGAAAATAATACCTTTTATCGGAATTTAACCGGGGTCCAGGGCAGGTGACATCATCAGGTTTTGGGGTGGTGGGATCTACCTCCTAGTGTTCCACCCTGGGCAACGGCATCTTTAGTTTTCTAACCAATGATGACGGCTAAAAAATCCCTCTGCGGTGGTAGACTTCGTAAGAGGCCGCCTGGATGCTACTGAATGAACTTTTTGGCGCTGGACTCCGGCAGGAGGGGGGCTCCTGCCGGAGTCCAGCGCCAAAAAGTTTCTTCTGTGTTCCGCTGGTGTGTGGGAGAACCAGTACCTCTGGGTAAGCTCGCTCCATCTTAGGCTTCTTCTTCACCCTACAGTTAAGTATGTAGTCAAGAACAAGCCCAATATTTATAAAAAAATCACCCTCAAATATTGTCACTGCAAAACTCGATTATTGTGTAAATTGCGCAAAGCCGGTCTTTCGGGAGCCCTCATTTGGATGTGGCAGCACGACTTTGGGCGACGAAACTTGTAATTTCGTTACAGGAGTAACGTAATATCGGTAACTTTATGCCAAAAGGATAGCAACGGCCATCCCGTGCTATAATTAGTTACTTATATTTAGCCTGTATTTTCATTGGACGGTAAAAGGCTTCAACTCCGCACGTGTTTTTTGTTTTCCCATGTAAGCATTTTTGTAGAGTTGGTCGATTACCTATATGATGAATTTTTAGGTACTCGACTACGGCAAGCCAACGGGAAGGGTTATTCATATTCATATTCATTTATTCACATAATAAAGTAACAGCAGTCTAAAAATTGGCGTACAAAGATGTTTAATAGCTACTTTATGACCTGCTTAGGGTATTTGTGAGTTATGTTCTTAATTTTAATAAACAATTCTATAAAACAAATTCAAATTAATTACTATGTCAAGTTGCAAACATTAATAAATATTAAATTAAAAATACGAAATCAACACATCACATAAATAATAAATAATATTTACATTGCTAATAATCATGAAAAATAAAATTTAATAATAGTGATTATGTCAAGTTAAATTACATAATGAAATAATAGAATAGTCAATCACAATGTCAATATAAAATTAAAAACTACAATATGTCAACGGAAATAATTAATTTGTCATTAAAATATTCATTTAAATTATAATAAGCTTTTGCTACTAACAACTGCTTCAAATTTTTTCCAAATTTATTGCCTTGGAGGGTTTTAATTGAATTAGGTAAATGATTATAAGTTTTTACAGCCATGTAGCATGGACCCCTTTTAAAAAGCGCCAGCCGTGCAGAGGGTAGAACGAAATCATTTGCCCGGCGTGAACCAATACGGCTTGAAGTGTCTGTTGTGCGTTCGAAGTAATTGTTATGCTTTCGAATAAAACGGCATAGTTCTAAAATGTAGACACAGGTGACCGTGAGTATCTTTCTTTGTACAAATAACATTCTGCACGAGTCTCTCTGCGCAGTGAACGTTATAATTCTGAGACAGCGTTTTTGTAACACAGACACCGCTGACACATCAGTCGAGTTACCCCAGAATATAACTCCGTAACGTATCCAGGCAGCAGCGTGACTGTGATACGCCATGAGCGCACACTCCTCGTTTGTACATTTTCGAAGTTCACGCAACGCACAAGTGAAGCTGCTTAGCCTACTCACCACGACTTCTACATGTGGTTTCCACGTTAATGTCGAGTCCATTTTGATTCCTAATAGCGAGAAAGTATTTACCTGCTCAATAATATGCCCTTGATGAGATATCGAAAACATTAGCTCAGGTCTTGATCAGGTCAGGTTATGATTTTAGCAGTCTATGTATACTGGGTTACAGGGAAAGTCGTACAGAATATTGAAGGACGTTATTATTCAGGTCATTTCTGATCGAATTAATCCTGATAATATGGTATCCGACACCTAACCTAAATGTTGAATTTTAAAGATATTTATAAAAACTTTTTTCTTTTGGCTTTTCTATCGATTTTTTTGCGAGAGGAGCTGGAGGAGGATAGGACATGTGAATTAATAAAAATGATGAACTAAAACTGAACCTATTACTAACAGCTTCATAAAACTGCTCGACAACGGATGGAATTAAAGAATTTGCACTAATATTTTTTAACTTTGAAGACCTTTTTTTAAAAAAAATGTATGGTACTTATCCTACAAGTAATTTTGAAAATTCTACGTCTTTTTAGCTATTCAAAAATACATAACACTAACTATTAAATAGGCTACACATTGGCAAAATAACAGTTAAGATAGCAGAAAGTACATTTTTAGTTTGAGGTAAAAATAGCTAAATAAGGTTAATACAACAAAAAAATCGTACAGTCCGTCGTACTTGAACAGAACCAGTTTCTCGTAGTCTTCGATAAACTCTGTCGAATACGCCAATATCAGGTACTCGGCGAGTAGGATACCGTAGCATGTATTCATTGCGTACCGTAGCATTTTTATTTGAGATGACTAAGCATCACCAGATTTCGTTGGTAGAGCAGATTTTTATAGCGGCCACTCTGATACTTTAGGTACACTTGATATTTATATTTTAGGTACTAGCGGACCCAACAGACGTTGTCCTGTCTTAACTATAAATATTGTTTACGAAATGGTATGTATACTAAAAATAATGTTACCAATAACTTGTTTATGTTACACAACATTCTTTTTACCAATAGTTTTGTTGGTATACCGACACGGGAACAGGTGACATATTACTGGCCATGTGCAAAATCCAGTTTTTTACCCCCTATTTGAAGATATTTGCTGCTGCAAATATCGTAAAAAATTTAGTATGGTGATTAAGTTTTATTATTTTTTTTTCTTTTATAAGAACCTTCTCCTATCAATGACAAATATAAAACTAAAAAGAATTAGCGAAATCGGTCCAGCCGATCACGCCTGATGTCGTGACCAAGGAAATTTGGGATTCATTTTTATATATGTATATTGATTAATCCAAGACGAACCTATATGTATGAGTGCCCAAACGTCCACACAATTACTAGGATGGTAGAATCGGATTAGAAACGAACGCGAATGGAATACGAATCGGATTTGGATTAGTGCCTCGACGTTCTTACAAAAACAAAAAAAATAAACAAAACAACGAATACGGGAAGGTATGAATAAATATCAAGAAACAGGGCGGTATGAATATATAGTAATAATGATTGAACCTTGCAATATTTAGAGTAGACCGAGTACAATTGTAGCATTTTACCTTTGACACATAATTCTGGCTTAATTAACAATTTCACGGCAATATTGTCTAAGTACATTGATACTTAGTTTTCTTGGCTTTAAGTCAGCATCATCTCTAAATGTGTAGAAACAATACAGGTTGATATATTTTACATTTAAGTGAAAGAGTAGAGTTGGTACAAATGTCCCCTGCCCTAGGTCAGTTGTACCAGATTTATCATGAAAAAAAACACCTTGTTTTAATAAGAAAATTATATTTATTATAATTACAATATTATACGAGTATCAATAGACAAGCTCTTCATTAATCTGGCAACAAAACAAAACAAAATTCTCGCAAGTAATTGAATAAAATTATACATAAAATTCAACTTTCCTAGTTTTTAACAATTTAGTTTAATTTAGTCACTTACGACACCGCTAGAACGATAAGAGGGGTGTTACTCTGCTTCAGGCCGGCACCAACGAAATGGTTATGGTTATCAAAGGACTCTTGCTTTAAAACACGTATTAAATGAATATTTAACGAAATCATATAAAATAAGAACTAGGTGAACACCGTCCAAAACAAAAATGACATTAAAACCTGTCTTTTAGAATGTTTGACGTTGATTTTATTTCAGTGTCAACTTTATAACCCGACCAAATTATGTCGGCATGCAATAGTATGGATATTTATGTTATGTTGGAACTCTTAGTCAAATGGGTGCACTTTTTGGGGAATATTTTTGACGATGATTGTGTATCTATTTTTTTATACTACAATAATGAACGAAAGTTCAATTGATTTTGATCTGTTCAATTCCAATAGTGGTCAGGTGAAGCGCAAATTAACCAATCTGTTCTTCAGTGATGATTTGGCATATAAGTAAGTATTAATAAGGTACTTTGCAAACCATGATTTGTTGTTTAAACTAAAATTCGCTAAATGTTGTATTTAAAACGAAGTTGGCACTCGATAATATGTAAGCATTGTTTAACTCGATGTGTTCGACGCTTAATGTATTTTCGCCTAGTCTATTGTTAATTGCGAGGACCTGTTATTAGCTTTCTGATACCTATCTGTTATTGTTTTTTATGTTGCATTAGCCGTTGGTCTTCCGAATATTAAATAAATAAATAAAATAAATAAAAAGAAATACATTATTCTGGGATAAATTAAAAAAAAACGAGGAAGATACAGTACTTTAATACTTTGCGAATTGGATTTCTGGACCAGTTGCACAACAGTGTTACGGCGGCAGGCGCGGCGCTATTCTGCCGCGTTGATTGGTGGAGGTGGTGGACTTCTGCGGGCCGACCAATCAACGTAGCGCTGTGCTGGTGCAAACACTAAACATGTCGCTTTCGCGTGTTGTGTTGCCAATATTTTTATCTCGCTCACTTGAATTTGCAAAATGAACATTTGTTTTATGGCAAATACTGACAAAATAAATCTGTGTTTCAGTAATTTACGCATGAAACGTTATTCCATGGTAACTTGATTGGTTTGTGCACTGAATAAATGCACTGGAAAGCATTTCTAACACTTTTTCGCACTAAAACACTCACAATCAACGCTACAGAATCGTTGCTGACCTGTTGGGCACTAAAGTATTGGTCCCATTTAATCTATATGGCAGGATTATAAAATAAAATTTAAAACTTTTCCTTGTATTTTCATGCGAACCGCTAACTTTGAACGATAGGCACTTGGCTGGCTAGGTTCATATTACGTTTTTAAAAAACCGGTTTGTTAAAAAGTTATTTAAGTACTTTCTAAAGTTTTGTTTCGTAAAGGTTTAATACTGTGACAAGAATAGCGACCATCGCCGTACAGCCCACCCAATTAAAATTTTTAAACATCAAAGATTGTAAAAACGTTTTTATAAAAAAAAAAAAACTGATACCTTGTGGATAAATTAGTATTAAGTAATATTATGTTATCGCGTATAGGTTACTGGTTGCTTAATAATAGATATTTTGCTGTGGGACACATTGGTTTAATCGTTGTCTCGTGTGGTTTTTATAAATTTTTTGGTAAAAATTTTGTGTTTGCTCAGTCTTAAGGAAAAAATCTGTACCTTATGTGAGGATTTTTCAATATACCTATTATCTGATTTTTTCTTGAGGGTGACGCAGAAAAATCGGTAATGTTAAACATCAAATATTATGACATAATAAAACACTTCTTCAGACAGTTGGAATTTGAAAAAAAATGACAACAGTGTATACAAAAATACAAGTGAATGGATAAACATATTTTTCTGTTTTATCTGGGTTCTGGCCCAGAACTTCTGGGTGTTGGTTTTATCTTTGTTTGGCATTAAACTAAAATGGTCCCAAAGCAGTGTTAGGTAATATTTTAATATTGGATTTTGTAAAAGCTCTTTAATTTTTTATATAGTGATATTAATTACATATTATTAATTGAATTAAATGAAATAGTTTCTTGTCCCCAATTGAAATATTCATTGCAAGTTTAGAAGCATTTGTCCAAAAGCCAGTTAGTCAATCTCCTCTTAAATAAAGGTCCCTGAAGTGTTTTTAGCTCTTCCGGTAAAAAGTTATACAAAACAATACTCTTATTTATTATACGCATTTCTTTTATATTATGTCCTTGCGACAGGGAGGTTGATGTATTAGGTTTACGTATTGCTGCCTTAATTGCCAACTAGCGATTTCTCCTAGAGTTTTGTAATGGCTTGGAAAGGACCTTACAAAAAGACAAGGCTGTAAGCCAACAGAGTTTCGTTTGAGTAGGGTTCGAGTCAGCTCAAATTTTTCTCAATTTCAATTCAGGTATTCAAGTTTTTTATATACAGTAAAGAGTCGAAAAGGGCCTTCACACGGAAGATGCATCACTTGTAGTATTGCAGGCAGATCAAATTTTTGTCTATACTACTTCGATTAAAAGAAAACGAATCTCTCTATGATCTATACTGCAACTATTTTCATTTAAAGACTAGAACATGCACATTTACTATCAAGTAGCTACTTACATAAGTTCACATCGCTGTAAAATACCTAAACCATAAATATATTCGTCATCTATTCTCTGACCAACATTTTAAAATAACTATGCTAACAATCCAAGGCCTGACGCATCGTTACTATTCTAAACCTAATTTACATAGGAGCGTTGATTGGATTATTAATTAGCTTTATTTTTAGAACAATTCTCTAGGTCTTTGCTCTGAAAATAAAAAAATGTATGATAAAAGCTGAAGAAATGGTCTATTAAAACTTTCTTTGCAAGAAGACCGAAATATAACCAGTATGTAAACACTAAATAACCTTCAAAGCTGTAAAAAATGCCCCTTTAACTACGCTTCCGCGCCATTAAAAAATTACTCTGATTGGGATACAGTTTGTAAATAAAACTCCTTTTCAAATTCTTTACTATTAGCATGTTTCTGTGTTTTCTGTTTTTTCATAAATTAATTAATAAAAATGATATGAGCCCTCAAAAATCGAAAAAAATCGCCAGATTTTCTGCTGTGTTCAAACATCCAGAAAACAAATTTGGCTAAATTTTAGAAAAAAAGGAAAACATACGACCACGGCCAAAGCCTTTCTTTAATTTGTAATGAAAAAAGTATTTAAATCGGTCTAGTTTTGGAAAAGTAATCGGGGGACTACGAAACGCTGATTTGGAGTTCTTTTAGTAGGTATTTTCGGTCCAAGAAGCAGTTGTCTTTATCACACTCTGCGGTAAAGGCGTTTGGCACTGCGCGACAGCAATAGATTTTACAAATACCTATTTTTCAATACTCTCGCCCGTAGTGTTTCCTCTTAATCAAGCGCATGTATAAATTGAAGCTCATAACTTTATAAAATAAAACAGTCAGCGAGATGATACTCCAGGTAGTTTTATAAATGCTGAATATAATAAGTTCAGTTTAGACCTCAAACTAGCGTTGTGATTATACTGAACCAATCATTGCTGTGGTAACTTGAATTCAATGATGGAGGCTTTTGTCCTGCAGTTGAGTGACACCACCCCAAAGGTTGACATAGCCGCGAAGAAAGACTGATTTTGGGTCTGACCTAAGCTGAACACCTTAAACGTCTGTCACTATTTTCTGTTATCGTTCCTCTTTGTAGTGCTCTAGTGATGTGCCTACTTATGACAAAAGGGCTTGCCCGGTTGCAACATATTTAAAAAAGAATGTGGTCAACATCTCATACATTTTTCTGATCCTAAAATGACTAACTATTTATGTATATGTTATGTATGTATATGTTATGTATGTATATTTAGTGTATAGTTTATGTAGTTTATTATGCATGTATGTAATACTGTATTTTAATGTTATTTATGTAGTTTACTATGCGTGTAATATTAGATATATTTCAGATTGTAATTTTACATCTCTTTTATTACTTTTCTTTACGTGTACTTTTGAATACTCTCCGCCGCCTTCCCCTTTCAAATCTGTTTCATCTTTCCTCTACCTGAAGGTTGTCTGGTAGAGATCGCTGCAAGCGATAAGACCGCCTAAATTGTACTAATCTAAATCTTACTCATGTGTTATTTTTCAATTTTATGGTGTGCAATAAAGTGTATCTATCTATCTATCTATCTATTTATCTATCTATCTATCTATCTATTTAAAGCTATCGTATTGTGAAAATCAGAAACAACGGTGTTACCACGAACTCAGACCCAAGAAAATGTAGAAAAACACTTTTTTTCTACATTGACCCATCCGGGAATCGAACCCGGAACCTCGGAGCAGGCGAAACCTTGATCACCGGTGTGTACGCCACACCGCCATGGAGGTCGTCACATTAGAAAAAAATTGCCAGTCCGTTTTTGTAAAAGAATCTATTTCAATGCAACAAGGTTAACTACGAGTATGATTGTTCTAATAAACCGATTATGCCATATGGTGTGAGGACCACTGAACATCTGTCACGCTGCCGGTATATTTAGGCAGTACATAATAAGCGTGAGAAACAATCCGTGTCTAAGCTTGTTACAATTTATTTTTAAGAGAAATACCTTACTAGTATTTTATTACGGTCGCTTAGACACCTAATGTGGAACAATGACTGAAACTTCATCTTTTACAGTTTACCTGTTAAACGTGGACTTAAATGAACAAATATTTGTGACTACAATTTTTCCAGCGACTTTGCTGTTGTTTGAATGTAGCCCATGTTATTACCCTGACCTCTCAACTACCACACAAAAACATGTTGACCAATAGAAACCTTAACTTTTGGTCTACTTGTATATGTCGCAGGGAAATGAGGATATCAGGGATTTCATGAAATCCCTAGGGATATAACGAAATCCCGGAAGATGTCAAATGTTCTTGTATATTACGTCTTCTCACTAAAAGCATCTAGTGATATAACAAAATATCAATTTATCGTCAGTGATATGTCGTTCCACTAAACTAAATCTAGCAAAATGTCAGAAAAGCGAATACTGCCGAATAAAATTCGAGCCATTCATTTCACTCGCTCGCTCTAGTACCCACAGGGGCACTAGTGGGAGCGAAACAAATGCGTATAAAATATAGTTAATGCGCTATAGTGGATATTCTACTAAAACTAGTGGTTATATCACCCGTTTTTTCGAGTGGTTTAGTAAAATTCAATTTCAACTAAAAATACGATCGCTCAGTAACAAATCACTTGTACATTTTAATCTTGCAGAAACGTTAATATGCCAGGTGGTAACCGTTTCAGGTATATAACAATGAATCCGATGGCGCCCATTCAAATCAAAATTGTAATTAGCCTGTGTTATATTAGTATTTTGTCATATCACTAGATAATTTTAGTAAAAGGTCGTAATAAACACGAATATTGGTCATTTACCGGGATTTCGTCATATCCCTAGGGATTTCATGAAATCCCTGATATCCTCATTTCCCTGCGACATATATACTATTCCAGACAAAAATATTATTGAATAAAAAGTTACATAATATATCTGCTCAGCCATTTCAGTATGATCGGGTTACATCACATATTGTTCAAAGATTTATCTTATTTGTTCACATACATCGCCTCAATGATGGAAAATGCTTTACTTACATAATTTTGTAAACAACTTTATAAATAACTAGCTGTTGCCCGCGACTTCGTCCGCGTCAATTTCTGTTATTAAGTATGATTGCGATTTAGAAGTTTTCAAAAGAATATACACGATAAAATTTTAACCACCTTCCAAATTTTAATATAACAATCTACGAGACAAAAACTACAGAACATGGAAACCAATGACGTATTTTTTCTTTTGGTATAGCCCAGTACAAAATTGTCAAGATAAAGGACTTAGAAAATATCCGCCAAATATCTCCTAGCAACACTATTTTAACGCTATGCGCATTTCATTCATTCAATAAGATACTATATATAAGATTTTGATTATACCTTAACAGGCTTAGGACCGTAAAAATTGAAAACTATGTTGCGAAAAATATTTTCAGGTGTAAACTTGATTTACATTTTTTACTTCATGCATGGGCTCTAAATACGATACTTAACGCCTACTTAATTTTAGGATGATGAAAAACTCACCTGTATTTTAAAGTACCTACTTCTGCGTAAATGATATTTTTAGTATTATTTTTATTTATTTTTATTTCCTTCCCCTCACCCGCCGGCCAGCACAGCGTCTTGTCTTGCGCATCATACGTGCGTGTGAATTTTGTTGCCAAGTTATTTTAAAATTGTTATATCTTCTAAGATGTTAAGTGATGTCAGGAACAATTTTCTTCACAATTAATCAACAACACTCATTAATTTATTAGTATAAGGATTAATATTATGTTGATAAAACTCTTTGGCAAATAATTGGCAATAATGCATTAATTTCGACCAAATTTGATTACCATTAAAAATGGTTAAAGTGACTCAATCTTAAAAGATAGACGTAAACTGTCCCGGACATTTTTAATATCATTTAAAGAAGAATAATTCTTCTTTCTTATGTTGATAAACCTCTTTGGCAAATAATTGGCAATAATGCATTAATTTCGACCAAATTTGATTACCATTAAAAATGGTTAAAGTGACTCAATCTTAAAAGATAGACGTAAACTGTCCCGGACATTTTTAATATCATTTAAAGAAGAATAATTCTTTCATTCATAATAAATTTTAGGTAACTTGACCGTTTACGTAGCGCACGCAATGGGGGCTATCGCTAGTGAGGCGCTAGTGTCGCGTGAGGTCCAATATCAATCACTTTTCACTGGTTTTAGCGGAAATTGTTGCATAAATTAAAATTTCTTTAATTTACCTGCTAGAAAGTGATCTCCTTCGTAAAATATCGCAAATATGGATTATTTGGCGATTAATGTGAACGCTTTAAAAGCGGAATTAAGAAAAAGCGCAAAAATAGGCGGCCTCAAGAGCAACTATTTCAGAAGTTAGTTTGTTGATATCAAGATAGTTATTTATAAACAATATAACATTAATTCGATTTAAGATATAACACTTTGTTTCGGCGCTAATCGCCTATTACAGCTATACTTCTGGACCTCAGTCTACAGTGGCGCCAACTGGTGAGCAAAGAAACGGTAGTCCCCATTATAATAATAATTTTCCCCGTTTTTGCAACGTTTTTCACTGATGTTTCGCAGCTATTGATCAAAGCGTGATGTTATATGTAATTCTAACAAGTACTTCCTGAGATTACCGCGTTCAAACAAACAAACAAACAAACTCTTCAGCTTTATAATATTAAGTATAGACATCATTTTATTTTAAGGCACGAAGAAAAGACATGTTAATATGATAAAACATTCTTGTAAACACCGTCAAGTGTATATCTGCCTGGATTTACGCTTTAGTGAGTATTTTATTAGCATATCACATTATTCTTATGGATAAAAACAAAACTAACGTCTCACATCGAAAACAACATAATAATTTAAGAGGAAAGAAAGATACTCAGGTGATGTCCCGCTTACATAAACATACAGGATGTATCTTTTGTACTTGTTCCTGTTGAACGTTACGACGCATATATTTTATTAAATCTACTGCATAAATTAAAACTTATTACATAAGACCAGTAAATAAATTTACTTAATTTTACTAGAGTTATTTAATTCGGGGTTTATACCATGTACCTTATTTATTATGAGTTTCGCGCGCCATGATCACGGGAGAACAGTTCTCCCGTGATCATGGCGCTTGCAACAGTGCCGAAATATCGGAAACTCATAATAAATAAGGTACATGATATAAACCCCGAATTAAATAACTCTAGTAATAGTGACCATGAAAGTTTAAATCAGTATACTTAATTTTATTACTTCGAAACGAAATCAATTCTCAAAAAACTAGGAGAGTATCATTTTAGAAAATTACCTCTAGTATTTCTTGAATCACTGTTAACTGCTTTTTATGATAGCATTCTTTCGTATCGTTTTCGTTAAAAGCGTCCGCTTTTGGCTTCGAAATTCGAGTTTATAAACAACTAAATGAATAGTTTACTGTAATTCAATAAATACTAGAGGTAATTTCCTAAAATGATACTGTTCTAGTTTTTTGAAAATTGATTTTGTTTAGAAGTAATAAGATTAAATCAATTGGGGGCAGCACATAGCTCTAGTAGTCCCCTTAAGCTAAAAATACAATTCTTAGAATAAAAATGTCGACTGTCTTAGATGGGACTTGAACCCAGAACCTTCAAGCCTACCTAGATAGAGCTACCAAGACTTTCTTTTACGCTTTACGGCCATTCCCAATAACCTATCTATCTTCAGTTTTGGCATATCGGAGATAGAAAACAACTTCTTTTTTTTTCTGGACGGCAAAAACAGAGATAGAAACTGTTTTCTATCTCCGATATGCCAACTGAAGATAGATAGGTTATTGGAACCGGCCATAGACAGCTGAGTTTCATTAAAGGGAAATACTTTTACAAACCATCCGTTAAAATAAAACAGCTTTTTATACGTATTTAAACTGTTTAAAAAAACATTTACCGAAGCCGGAAATGTGTTAGGAAAAAATAAAGTATTTTATTAGTACCGGCTAGTAAATTAATATAATGTAGATTAGGGTGGTTTGATTTTATTTCAGAGTAAGTTTTCACTTTTCCAGCAATAAGAACTATTACTTCAGTCCACCCAGTAGTTTAGGTGAGTCGTATATAGGCTTACTTGCTTATTAGAAATGTCGCTCCTTGACTGTCAAAAGTATTTTCGAAGAAATACATGCCGTTGAGTAGGGGCGAGGCGGGCAACAGGTGGCAGATTGTAATACGCTCTATACTATAGTGTGTAAAGATTTAGCCTCGTGGATAGTTAAATAACAACAAATGGATACGGTAGCAAATATAAATAAATAGATGTGGTAGAACAAATACAGCGCAGTAAGTGAAGATGGGTAGGAAACATTACCAGAATGAACCGCAATGGCAGAGACCACAATATCTGTTTTAATATCAATATCAACAGCCACTGTCCGTCCACTGCTGGACGAAGGCCTCCTTGAAGTCACGCTACATTTGTCTTTCCTGGGCTTCTCCATCCAGCCTCTACCAACAGTTTGTATACCTACAGTTTGTAACTGCCAATATCTGTTTAAACGACTCCATCTCTCCCTCTCTTACTCATGCAAATGTCTTAAATTATGCGAAAGAGACAGACTATGTCTATACGGACGGTCATCGTCTTGCGTAGTAGGGCCTAAGGGAAGGGTCTTGAAATGATACTGTTGACAATAGCAAGATGGCACCAACTGAGTGCGAGTGGCAGCACACAGACAAAAGTAGAAATGTAGAGATGAGGCAAAAAGCCCAGTATAGCCCAAAGATGGGCTATACAAGGGCTGTTATACAACAGAGAAGACTTCGAACTTGTAAAATCTTAGGTGTTAGTTTTGTCTACTTAAATGGTTTAGAGGCTCTGTACAAGAAAGGCGCACGAAAATTTATGAAAATCGCTCTAATTGATAGTCTTGGTGCAATCAGGATTATAATCAAGCATACCCTAAACCCAAAGGTATACACATACCTACAACCTCTATAACATAATCTGATTGATCGTATCATTTTTATATTCTTGACCCGCATTTTTGTAGTATGGGCAAGTCTAGAGTGCTCGTAAAATTTTAATAAACCCTACTTTTTTGGTATACGGCGATCTGCTTCTGAAACAATTGAATACAGATCAGGCACTATCTAGAACACAATGCGGCTACAAATGTTCGAACGAAGATTTTAGGATATCGACAAAGATATGGGAAACAATTCAATTTTCAAATATCGTTTCTTTCTGTGGAAAGAATTCGTTTAACGAAAAGGTAAATACTTTTATGGTTTTGATAAATACACGCTTTATCAATCAGCGACAAAATAATGGTTTTATCGTTTCACCAACCTGTAGGTCTAGCACAAAGAAATATCGACTTCGAATCGTTTGCGTATCGAAAGCAAACGACACAAAGTTCGTGCTTTGTTTTGTAGTTCTCGTTTTGACCGCGCGAGTACTGTTGAAGTTTTCATACTAAATATTTCGATGGCGATACGAACACGCAAACGATTCGAATTCGATAGTTTTTCGTGCTAGACCCACATGTATGTCAATATTTGTTGCAAGTGTAGACATAATTTCTGAAACTGACCCTTTTATAACTCATTAAAAATCTTTAAAGAAACTTCTTAGCGATATACCGGCAACTGCGATGAACCCACATAACGCGTTGTCGAAAAATATGCTCAGGATTGCTGACTGCACCTTAAAAAAACTCATTTACGAATAAACATGTAACTTAAAGAAAGAAAAAGTAATCATGGTCATGGTTTTGTCACCTTACAAATCGGCGTTATGCATTGAAAAAAATGTTCCTTATTGACGGAATGTTTTCTCTGTTTCTACTATACAATACCCTACAAGACATGCCTTGGACTCTGCACGCCAATTTAGTTATAAGATTTATTCTTGTCTTCCTAGCTCTTTGTATGTAGGTATTTCGTGATTGTTATTATGCCACATCATAAGAATATCCGACCCGGGACTGCTGGATTTAATCTTTATATACTTATTCCATTAGCATCATAGCATCCTAGCATTCTTTTTTTTGGAAAGATGATAGTAAAATTTATTTATAAATAACTTTTTTTTGGAGGGAATAATTACTCATAATTTTTTTAGGTAGCTTTACAACTGAGATATAGCAAAACTTTATTTTTTGAATATGATTAAAAAATAGGATTATGGTAAAAACAATTGTAAATGGATAGTAACAAATCACTGTCTTAGATACACGTACATGTCCTTAAATATTATTTTGAAGGAATCATAATAAGACCGCCTAAATTGTGAAGCTGTAAGCATTTTTTCCTTTAAGTACTTAATTGGAGAGATTGTTGAAGATGACCCTTAGAGAGAGGTTAAATAATACTAAGATGTAGTGACGTTTGGTGATATTTGGTTTTACAAACATTTTTATTATTTAAAAAAGTTAAATAGTTTCTAAAACTGTAACCAGACTGCGAAAATGAAATTATTTCAAAGTATATTTGCTAAATTGTTTAAACATTTTTGTATTCAGTATTTTAGAATTTCGTCATGACTACAAGCTTTTCTTTTACTAGGGTACTTCCCTAATTTATTGTTGTAGCATTCGCCATGTAGCTTTTTTTTTAACAAAAGGTTGCCTATGTTACCAGTACTATAATAATAAGGAATCTTGATACCTCATTTACCAAAATTGGCTCAGTAGTTAAGCCGCAAATAGGGAACCCACATAACTACCTACACATACATATATAAATATAAATAAATAAATATAAATATTTTAAGACATGCCTCACTGGGCCACACAGAGCCATCTAGTCCCAAATTAAGGTAGTATTAAGTACCCTGTCGTATGGGGTACTAGACAACCGATAATCTTACTTATATACTTTTTTTTTGTAAATACATACTTATAATACATAGAAAACACCTAGACCAGTACAAACAGACATGTTCATGCACACAAATATTTGTACTGTGCGGGGATCGATCCCGCGACCCATGGCTCAGAAGCAGCGTTAACTACCGCTGATCCAAATGGTCGTCGAAATAGACTGCTAAAATCATTACCCTTCCAATTCAATTCAATTCAAATATTTTATTGCGTTCTATAATGTTACAAGGATGTTAAAAATATGACATAAACAGTTCATTATAGACCCTGTTCGGGCACAACAATACAATTAGTAGTAGACAGAGAGGATGACGCCATAATTACATAATATTCCGTATAAAATAACGAATAATAAGTGTATACATACTTTCTAAAATTGACTTTATATTCAATTTATTGATATCGATTAAATTTATATCAAAATAACAGCTAATCTCATATTTTTATTAAGTTGTATTACTTATTAAAAAAAATTATAAATTTGAATTTGAAAAAAATGAAATAAATTGTAATATTTGTGGTCATTGTATTAATTAATTTGATTATATATTTTTTAATTTTATTAGATTTTTGTCATTTAGGTATTCATTTATTGTATAGTAGCAGTTATTTAAAAGAATAGATTTTATTGATTTTGAATATTTAATTTTATTTGATTCTTCTTTTATAAATTTTTCTTCTTCCTATTGGCTTTGCCGTAGTCGGGTAGTGACAGATGTTTACGGATTTATACTTGTGGTATCGTGTAGTGACGACTTATTAAAATAGCACCACCCCTTCAATGCCTTTAGGTAAGGGGGGACTTAGGAGTACGACCAAAAGAAAACGGGCGGCAGCGTCTTCACTTCACCGTTGGCCAAACTGCGCCAACCAAACTGCCAAGCGTGGTGATTGTGCCTAAATCCTCCTTTTAGATGGCATTTTTTATTTATTTATTTAATCTTTATTGCACAAATGAGTAAATAATTGTACAAAAGGTGAACTTAACTTGGCATTCTCTACCAGTCAATGTTTGGGTTAAACAAAAATGCATTGTAGGCGGTGTGACATCAAAACAAAAAAAAAACTTAATTTAAGAAAATTTTAAGAATTTAAAAAAAATAAACTACATAATAATATGAACAGTCCTAATATATATAAATATATATTAAAATAATAAAATACTATGTAAATAAATAAGAATACAGATAGCGACGGATTTAATAGAATCAAAGTTCATGATGATTATTTCATTTTACCTATGTAATAAGGCATGTGTCCAGCAGGGGTCTGATATGATAACGATTTGTCATTTTTACATAATATGCAACGAATCATGACTATTTATGTCTTATCGATACTACTAAAAGTATTAAGTACAGAACTATCATTACACTATCTCTTATATCCATATGCGAGGTTTATAGTCGAAGATAAAACGCGCAATCGATGAATCATATACAACGTCAAGTATACACATGTATATTAGGGGTTAAAGTATGAAATTGCCATTTTGTATGGACGAAATCGAGAAAAGTCATTTTTCCATACTAACAATTTTTTAGTTTTTTTTAAAAACGCCGGAACCGTTTTCGATGCAATTAAAGGTGAAAGTTAGATGGTTATAAAGCTATGCATTATAGTATTTAAATTTCTGAAAATCAAAGTATATAATACGAGTACAAATATACTTAATTGAAGCAAGAAGGTCAGCTGACACATTGTAAGGGGTCTTTTCAACGACTTCCTTTGAAGTAATAGGCACTAGTATTGCATTTTTTTTTAGTCAAAAGTTACTTTATTTAGTTTTTGATACAATACAAAAAGAATTACGCAATAATATGACTATACTTAAGACCTATAAACAAAATAAAAAGTAGGAAAATAATCGGCAATTTCATACTTTAACCCCTATTATATCGTTTTGCCAGTGATGACTTATGGAACTGAAACGTGGATGCTTCATATAGGTCTAATAAGAAGACTCAAAGTCGCACAGCGGGCAATGGATAGAGCAATGCTTAGGGATTCCAAGCGTGGTAAAATCTGAAATGAGGAAATCCGTAGGAGAACTAAGAAAAACGACATCGCTCGAAGTATTGCGGAGCTGAAGTGGCAGTAGTCAGGCCACATGACCATTTGGGCGGGTAGGTTCTGGAATAGACGCCGCGCACCGGACGACGATCTGTGGGTAGGCCCCCCACCAGGTGACGTGCGACCGATCGTTGTGGAGATCCTTGGGGGAGGCCTATGTCCAGCATGTCGCCTTTTGGCTCAGATGATGACTATAAAATCTGTATATGGCTTTTCTGCAAATTAATAGGCCTTTCCTGCAAAAATATTCTCTCTTTTCGTGTCATCTAAGTACCAATAGCATTCCAATGAAGTCACTATAATTCTTTCTCTTAGTACTTTGTGTCGTTCAAAATAGCTAGTATTTTATCGGGGTTTAACTTAGTTTAAATTGAACTAAGTTATTTGGTGACGTTCGTGGCCGAGTGGCATGGACACCGAGATGCTTCTCTTGGGACCAAGAACTCGGGGTTGATACTGCACGAGCGGGGGCTAATGTAGAACATAACTTTTCTATATTGTCCCTAATCTAAGTGTTTGTTGTTGTGGTACCTTAGTTGTTTTTGATTTATTTTTAAAGTACAATTTTATAACATTTAATTATTCTGAATTTTCAATAATGACTATTGATATAGCACATTGATAGAGTTGATTAAACTAAATTGATTGCTACTCGTAGTCTTAACAAATTAATTGTGATTCTTTCAATTTGACTTTTATTAAGAAATCTATAAAAGGTACAATATATCATATTATTATATTTAAATCGATTGTATTAATGACTTAACTATGTCTTGAACATTAAAAGCTACTACATTATTCAAAGACTATCAATACAAAAGTACAAATAAAATAGCACTACTCATACAACTGTAGTTATTTGAAATGTAGAAATGCTACGACGCTACGAGAACAGTTACAGCTGTCGTAGCGCTTTGCACTACCACGTGCTACGGACAAGAAGTCAATGACCACGTTTGAGAGTATTGTAATTGTATTGCGTGTTTATATGTCGCAGGAAAATGATGATATCAGGGATTTCATGAATTCCCTAGGGATATGACGAAATCCCGGTAAATGTCGAATATTCTTGTTTATTACGTCTTTTTACTAAAATTATCTGGCGATATGACTAAATACTAATATAAAGTCAAGAGATATATCATTTTACTAAACTAAAGAATACTATTGTAGACACAGGCTGATAACAATTTTGACATAAATGGGGGCTATAGGATTCGTTGTTATATACAAGTGATTTGTGACAGAGCGATCGTATTTTTAAATAAATAAATAAATAATAAATATTTAGGACATGCCACACTGGGCCACACAGAGCCATCTAGTCCCAAATTAAGCTACTATTAAGTACCCTGTCGTATGGGGTACTAGACAACCGATAAACTTACCTATATACTTTTTTTTTTGTAAATACATACGTATAATATATAGAAAACACCCAGATCAGTACAAATAGACATGTTCAAGCACACAAATATTTGTACTGTGCGGGGATCGAACCCGCGACCCATGGCTCAGAAGCAGCGTTTACTACCGCTGATCCAAGTGGTCGTCATTTTAGTTGACATTGAATTTTACTAAACTCGGTTTATAGGGTTCCCAGATAGAGGTTTTCTCTTAATCGATTTGAATGAAATTGAAATTAAATATTGAGCTGCTTTTAAGAACTATATCGGATATTAAGTTAAAATAATGCCGGATGTTAACAGCTTTCAATAAATAAAAGAAGCACTCGGTAACGGGATAGAAAAACCTAAAAAAAAGTAACATCGTTGCCGCTGGAACAATCGGGGCGCTTAATGGATCGTCGCTTTCGATTCGATTTAGATTTTAGCCTAGTCACTCTTCATTAGCCTTTATTCCGTTGACAGAACGATTTGACTGAAAAGGACGGTTACCAGTAGAGGTGACACAGCTGAAATGGGCTACACAGCTTTTTAAATGAAACTACAAATTAGTGTTTCTAAAACTGTTCTTAAAGCAAATTAATTATTAATGTAAATTGAAAACAGAATTTCTTGAGTAAAAATTTTGTTAGAAGTACTAACTGACAACATAAATGAACGATCACTGGCTTACGGCGCATAAATACTGGCTCATTCGGTATATTATCGTAGAGACAAATATGTAGTGTGGTGCCGTCCAAAAACTTAAAATAATGGAAACGGTGCTGGAAATCATTAACATAATTTGCATTATGCACCGGGTTTAATTTGACGGTTTAATGCTATACTTAAGAGGAAACACTACGGGCGAGAGAATTGAAAAATAGGTATTTGTAAAATCTTTTGCTGTCGCGCAGTGCCAAACGCATTCACCGCAGAGTGTGATAGAGACAACTGCTTCTTGGACCGAAAATACCCACTAAAAACACACCAAATCAACATTTCGTAGTCCGCCGATTACTTTTCTAAAACTAGACCGATTTAAATACTTTTTTCATTAAAATTTAAAGACAGGCTTTGGCCGTGTTCGTATGTTTTCTTTTTTTTCTAAAATTTAGCCAAATTTGTTTTCTGGATGTTTGAAAACAGCGGAAAATCTGGCGTATTTTTTCGATTTTTGAGGGCTTATATCTTTTTTATTAATTAATTTATGAAAAAACAGAAAACACAGAAACATGCTAATAGTGGCCATAGATTTTTATGATAAAAGTTATTGCTCTACTGGCATTATCCAGGGAGGAAACGGGGGACTACGTTTGTATGGAAAAACGGCCGTGGTGTTTCCTCTTAAGCCTATTACGGAGTTTCATTGCAATTTGAATGTACATATATAATATAGCAACATAGTTTAAACGAAATCGGTGTTGGTAATAGATTTAGAGATGGCCGAAAATGTAAGCAAAAAGCTGTCGTGGTTTGCTTACACTTTCACACGCTCCAACCAAAAACATTCATGAAACTCCGCTCCGCCTTACAGCGTAAAGCTTTGAATAAATTCGTATACACAAACAATCTCTTAGGAGATCAATGTTTTAGGTGCTCCCTCACCGGGAGCATTCGCATGTAATGTAACGTTGCATACTCGAGCATTAGGTACAACAGTGAAGGAGGGGAACCGAACGTTACAATGCGCACTTTGTAATGATACAAAATGTGTTTACATCAGTAAAGGAGGAGAACCGAGCATTACAATGCGCACCTTGTGTAATGATATGATACAATGTGTAATATCACTAGGTAACCATCACATACTAAATAAAAATATTTCCAAATTATCTCAACAGGTGGTGATACTGGTATCGATTTACTATTGATGTTGCCGCACTCAGCACAAGGACCGCTTCGTCTGACATTACACGTGAATGCTCCCGGTGAGGGAGCACCTTTAGAGCAGTCGCTTGGTACGCAGAAGATTGTAGGTTCGTGTCGTACCTAAAGTAATCGAAAGTTTTATTCAAAGTATCATATTTTCATTAGTGCAAGACGGCAAGGTTGGCACACAAACATTTTTCTATTGGAACCCCAGTTCTAGGCTATAAAATGGTTTAGTGTTTAACAAGTAACCTGTACCCTGTATTTGAACCCTTTAATTTTAACAGGATATTCGGATCATATTCTTCACGTGAAAATTTAATCTCAACTTCCGTCTGTGTTTTTGGAGTTCAGTCACAAAAATGTTTTTATACCCCCGGGCAAGTTATAAATAAATAATAAATAAAAAATAAATAAATATTTAAGACATGCCTCACCGGGCCACACTGAGCCATCTAGTCCCAAATTAAGGTACTATTAAGTACCCTGTCGTATGGGGTACTAGACAACCGATAAACTTACTTATATCCTTTTTTTTTTTGTAAATTCATACTTATAATACATAGAAAACACCCAGACCAGTACAAACAGACATGTTCATGCACACAAATATTTGTACTGTGCGGGGATCGAACCCGCGACCCATGGCTCAGAAGCAGCGTTAACTACTGCTGATCCAAATGGTCGTCAAGTTGTTAATGAGTTTTGCGTAAACTTGGGTTTTCAATTTTGGTGATTGAAAATAAATAATTAAACACGTGCAAATAATAAGATTAAGACAACTAGCGCCACGCTGTGTGGCTTTGACAGATAGGTTAGATAGCATAAGCCCTTTGCAGCTTTTGGGGGTTGAAAAGAGTGACTAATGGCTACTCCACTGTACTGCCAAAAGAAGAACGTAGTGGCTTATCAACATCATTGGGTAATTTAAGGTCACTGACCCGCCTGCCCAGCATATTGGTATGGCAAAATGCTAAAACAAAGGCAGGTCAAAACTAGAGTGAAAGAATATATGTTTTGAGTCTACTTTTGAAAAAAGTGATTCTAACTGCCGAATAGGCGGAGCAGTAGAAATTTAACTGTACCCACCGGTGAAGCTGCGACGGCGCGGCCTTCCGCTAACAGCATGGGTCTTTTCCGAAGAAAAAAATAATAATTTAAACCGACTTCAAAAAAAGGACAAGAATTTCTATGTTCGTCTGTATATTTTTTTGTATGTTAATCTATTTTTTATACCAAATTACATAATATCTATTTTCTATACAAATGTTAATCTATTTTTTATACCAAATCAACCGTAAATTACAAAAACAAATATTTTAGATAAGACCATTTGGAAGACGGTGGGTATAATATGCACCGGTACATAATAATAATAATAATTAGAAAATAATTTCTAAATTGGCGCTTCTCTGGTCATAGTTAACCTTGTTAACTATTTATTGGATAAAAAGCAAAACAAAGGATAATGTTACTAAAAAAATTATGTATTTTGTTTCAGATGTGACAAGCAGCAATGAGTAGGAAACTTCATAAAGAATTATTAACTTAGCCGGTAAGTGAAGTGCTAATTTACTTCGTTAATAATTTATTGACTGGCGCTGTTCTTATGAATTATAAATAATTTTAACGCGCGCGATTTTGTTACACTGATGATTCTAAAGTTCTAAAGTTAAGTTTGATGTTGTGTGGAGTAAATGTTGTGCTGCTTCTTCTCGGCACTAGCCCACATTTGTCCCGAAGCAGTGATAGGTTTAAATATTGGGACGTGTAAAAGCGCCTCCAGGGGGCTATTTGCAGAAAAAAATAACTGACTTTAACTGATTTTAACTGTAAATTTTTTTTGCGTCCCAGACTAAAAACAAGATTTTTTCCATAAAAATTAAAGAAATTCATTAAATAAAATGTTAACGTTTCAAATGTTAATACTATAATTCTAGTGGTACCTACTATACGTATACGGACACACACTATAATTCTAGTGGTACCTACTATACGGGTACGAAACTAGGACGAAGACTAAATTTTATACCACTGAGAGCTGATGATTTTATACCGCTATCGCTACAAATGAGCTGTTTAGAGGAGTGACACTATATAAACCGTGACATGCATGACATTTAAAAATATTAGAGGGATAGGAAGGACTGCAGGGATTGGAGGTATGGGTTGAGGGATGGGAGGGACGAACTCTTCCGGATCCGCTAATTATGGATTAATAATGAATTTGAGAATAGTAAATTACGCATCTGCGTGATAATTTGTCATAAGAAGTTCATTGGTTCTTAAAATGAATTAATTTTGTGTATATTTGGCGGATGCAATTTTTTTCATTAAAAAAGAAATTCCGGTGTAAATTTTTCCATGATTTATTTTGCAAGTAAATTTAATAAAAAAACCGATTTTAAATGATTACATTAAAAACATTTCTATATATTTCAATGACAAAGGAAAAGAAATAAGTTGCACAGAATACATAGAAATTACAAACTAGAATGATTAAATCAAATAAAAATAAATTATTACTATTATGTTATTACTATTAAAAAGTTTCAAACTTAATAACAGTAACGACATTTTACATCACACATAAAACCATATCAACAATTATTTGTCTAATGTGATTAAATATATAACGTCGTCGATAACCACCACCCTTTATCGACAAACATTATGTCATGCGAAAGTAATAACATCACTATGTTGCCCAGCGGCAAGAAGTCGGATTTATCGCGCGACCGATCTGAAATTTGGATGGGCGAGCGGATCTGATGTTGTTAAACAAATCCAAAAACTATTCAAGAATAAAATACGCGAATTTAGTGTTTAAATGCACTAACTAACACTTAAGGACTCGCTAATACCCATTATATTTTGTTGAATCACTTAAAAATTACGAAGTTTTTGACGTTGCCGTTCTAAGTAGGTACCTTTCGACTATAGTATAGGGCATGTTAAAAAGATTTGTGTAAATTTTTATAGCTTAGTTTGATGAAGAAAATTGTAGAACTCTGTTGGAAAGTGATTTTATCCCAAAAATTATAATCCTTAATTTGTTGATTTTGCTTGTTTCTTTGATGATTGATATCTTTTAATTTTTTTTAGTATATTTAGTTTGAAATACAATCTTACAAAATTTATAACCATTATTCTAAGTTTAGTCATATAACTATGCCAAAATTCCTTATATTTTTGTACTGACCATTTGATTAAGATAAAACAATAAATCTCTGTATTTTATTGAATATTTGTTTACTTTTCGAACATTATTAACGATACTAAAAGATACCAACCACTTTCATTAGGCAGTTTTGAAATAAACACGTGATATTTTGGGACCCGCTGTACCCGGCAGCGAGCGTTTGTGTTGCAATTTGAAGCGCGAGCCCTTGAGTGTTAACGAAGCCTTAAACCTCGCATTCGGTTCATCAAACCAAATCGTATGCAACAAAAAAAAAATCGCTGGCAAACAACTTTTTTTTTCAGGCATTAAAATAAATCAAGTATTTATTGCCCACAATGTATAGCGCGCATGAAGCGCTACAGGCGAGGATTGTGACCTAGCTTCATGCAATGTGATGTGTGTGCGCGCGGTTCATTGCGCGTTGCTCTCTTTTTAAAGCGTTTTTTATGAAAGAGTTATAAAAAAATTCAACTGGTTTCTAAAGAAAAAAGTTTAGTAACAACAAACAGAAGATTTTCATGCAAAGAACTTGTAAAAAAAATTTTCACTTTGACCCTCAATATCTTAGTAAGGATTCATTTCTCAGGTATGGTGTCTTGGAAAAAAATGATTGTACAATTAGCTACGGGTAAAATACGTGGTATTCGGCTTCGTTAAGCTTTTTGTTACACCCTGTATGTAGTAGGTACGGTCGGCCAAGAAAGATGTCTTGACGACCTCCGTGGTGGAGTACACACCGGTTTTCAAGGCGTCGCCATTTGCGAAGTCCGGGTTCGATTCCCGGACGGGTCAATGTAGAAAAAAGTGTTTTTCTACCGTTGTTATTGGTTTCCAAAATACGAGTGCTTTAAATAGTTATTCAAATTGGGATCAGAACAACGTAATATGTGATGTTGTCCACATTTAATTTTAATTTAATTTGTCTATTACCCTAAGATTAATAAAATAAAAAAATTATTAAAGATTGAACATCATTCGCGAGTCACAGAACAACAGGGTTGATTTTCCCATGCCAAAATATTCTGACAGATACCAATATTAACACGTCATAACTTTGCATCTCTTTCGTTATTAAAATAGTAATAAGTCCATGAGTTCAACCTTATCGCTATTTTGCTCTGACCGACTGTACCATTTGGCTACTAACAATGATTAAGTTGTTATTAATACCAGCCTTAACAGGTCGTTTGTAACGTTAAATTAATTACAATCAATTGTCAGTTGCGTAGAACATGAGCTGGTCAGCGACATGCGTAGCCTTCGTTCGATCGC
Organism: Anania crocealis; assembly: GCA_949315895.1. Classification (NCBI taxonomy): domain Eukaryota; kingdom Metazoa; phylum Arthropoda; class Insecta; order Lepidoptera; family Crambidae; genus Anania; species Anania crocealis. Next base: position 6,226,221 of record OX438880.1, read on the forward strand.
TAAATGCGATAATTAAAACAAATAGAAGGCGTAGGCGGCTCTCTAACGACTCGCAATTACGCTCGGCGGGCGGCACGTAGCGCGAACAGAACAAACAACACAAACTACTCTTAAAATTTCGCGTTGCATAACAAGTAAGATATAACATAACAACATAACATACAGAGCGACAAGCCGGACTGCCTCCTTCTGCGGGTACAAGCACAGTGCGTGTGCTAGACGCCCCAGACCAAGGCAGGTATTTGAATAAAATTTTGTTCAATATTGTATTTTTATTATCAACCTATTCCTGTAATTTATGAACCATAGAGAGTGAAATAAATTGATTTTATTTTAATTTTAATTATAACTATTTAAAAACGTTTATCAATATTTAAACACGAACATACCTTATTTTATTTACAGGGAAAAGGCCTCCATCATTGAATTCAAGTTACCATAGCAATGATGGGTACAGGCATAATTACCACGTTTGCCAAATGCGGGTTCGTGATCACAAACAAGAGCAATATTCGAAAATTTGAAACCTTTGGTTGCCCGATCCGGAGATCGAACCCGGGACCCCGAGATCTTGTTCCGGTATTTAAACCAAAAGACCAACCTAGAACATAATAAATAACAATCTAATAAAATAAAATAAGGTATGTTCGCGTTTAAATCCCGCTATACATTTTAAAACAACAATATATGTTTTAAAAGTTAATACTTTATCATCAAGATCAGTCTTTTTGGTTTAAGCGATAAAACCGTGATGCTTGCAATTATACTGAACGGGTCGCAACTAAGGGTAGAGTTTACCAACAGACATTTAAGTTTTAAACAGCGTTTAAAATATTATTTGACATATTTTGTATGGGAATTGTGTCATATTAATCGTCAATCTATGTTTACCGGCTGTTTAAGAATTGGTGAACTCGGGTCTTAATAGGGTCAAACAGTTTAAATATTTAGGTCACTTTGTCACCGATAATCTTAAGGACGCTGATAGTGAACGTAGGGCACCGGTTGCCTGAAGTATTATTTTGACTTATAGGTTTTGTCGCTGTTCGACCGAAGTCAAAATTACACTTTTAAAGGCTTATTTTCAATCAGCAGCCTGTGGGTAAACTACACTCGCAGGGCATACGAAGCCCTGTGCATTCAATATAATAAAGTTGTGGTTTACGATCATATCATGTTGCGGTAGCCACGCTTCTGTAGAGCATACAGATGATTTTTACGCGGTCAGGAGCAAACGCATCGTTTCACTGTTATACAAGTACGATGTAGCAGCAGCACTATCCTGAGAACTTTGTGTAGTGTATGTAACACCTCACCCCGCACTATGTACTCAATTAGTATATAAGCTTAGGATAGCCATTTATTAGACACATTAAATCTATACGTTGCGCCTAACAGATCTTTTACTCCGTCTCCCGGTTGCCACATTACATGGCGACCCTGCCAGTGCTGCCTTCAGGGCAGCGCTGCGCAATTTGATTTAAAAATGTGGAACTTTGATATTTAAAATGTGAACTTTAAACAAAATAAGTTTATTAAAAGTGACAAAAAGACTAATAATAATGAAGTGTGTTTACTACTACAAACTAAAATAAAAATATAATTATTATACTCAACATCGGACCAATATAATAAACTGAAAAGCTGTGGTCTATATTTGAAGAAAAATGAAGATGAAAGGCGATATCGCTGGCAGCTGGGATTAGATAATGGTGTCAGAAGGGCTGAGGTTCTTATGTTAGCTGCAGGGAGTTGTTCGAGTCGCGATGGATGGCAATGGTTAACAAATGGCAGCAGGAAGTAGTTGGAGTCAAGGATGAATAGGAGCCGTTGATGGTATTGAAAGCAACGGTTTTAGTTTATAAAGGCGCAATATTTTTTTTCTTTCGTAATATTTTTCATAAATTAATATTTAACGTTAATATTATGTAGTATGCTAATATAAACTTTTATAAATTAGAATAAGTGATAACTGGACGGGTCAATACAATATAAGTATTTCAATAGTTTTACTGGCATCAATTTTCATTTTGGTTATTAATATTGTATTTCTTCAGCATTAAAAGCCTAAATTTTTGTTGGTTAAAACTATCGTAATTTAATTTAAATTGTGCATTATCGACTATGTATATTGAAAAGTATTCAGGTTCTGTTCTTTTAAAAAACCTATTTTGGAAAGTATCAGATAATATTTTGTATGTTTTATTTTACTCTGATAATCAAAAAATACGTTTTTCAGTAATTAAATATTTTTCTTAACGAAACATTTATTAATTTCTGTATTCGCAATAATATTATACAGTTGATTAGTTTATTACGCCGATTGTTTTAGAGCTCAAGAACATATTAGGATCGAGATTAGTCAGTATATCGCACCTTATAGGACCGCAAAAATGTCTATGTATCAGCATTAATTTTGTTTGTCAAGTTTCATGTTGCGGAATGTTTAACGATTCCTTATAAGAAAGTTGATGTAGTACCGATATTGTTTCAAGAATGTTTATGATATTCATATTTTTTTGATATCTTTATTTAAAGCTGTTTAATTTAGAAGAGCAAAATGTTACTAAGTGAAAACATAGTTCGATTTATGTCTCCAAAAGATGATTTATTATGATTTCGATTGTAGTCAATTACGCACCTATGGGAATTATTTTTGTATGTTTTTTTTTATCTGAATTTTTTTGTTAGATGCTTTTGTTATGGATTAAAAATAAGGTTGAAATGGTATTATTTTTCAGTAGAAAAGTCTTAATTGAAAGTAATAAATGATATGAATAGATTTTGTAATGAGGTCATATCGGAGAAATTAATATTCTTTGGACGTTAATCTTTAATTGATTTGATAGATGAGTTTTTCAATGTTTTATGTACGAGAATCAGGATGTAAGCAGTGAATGTTGGTTTGTTATGCGAATAGTTGAAGCGTTATTATTTTAATAGATGGGAAGACTTCAGTAAAATATTTTATCAACCTAGTTGGATTGATCACCCAATTAGACGTAAACTATTCTTCTGAAGGATTTAAATTGGTATTGTGAATTAGATTATGTTTTGTTTTAATTGAATACATTATTAAATTGTACTATTTTAATTATAAAACCAAAGCTTAGACACTATAACTAAGACGGTGCTCAAAGATAAATTTATTAGAAATATCTGAATGAAACGTACAAGACGAAAAGTCTAACAAGTTTAAAAAATAATGTAGATCACAATTATTATGTTAATTTATTTGCATTACTATGTTAACAAAATATTTCTCTAAACAATTGTGTTTATGTAATATAGACTTTATGTATTATTGAACTATAGGTACTAATTAAATGTTTTCTTATCTTATTGATATGTAGTCAATATGTCTTTATAATTGTAAATCATATTGTAATCGTTAAATCTTTTGAAATAAGTTTTTGTTAGACTGAATAAACTTGTTAGACTTTTCGTCTTGTACGTTTCATTCAGATATTTCTAATAAATTTATCTTTGAGCCCCGTCTTAGTTATAGTGTCTAAGCTTTGGTTTTATAATTAAAATAGTACAATTTAATAATGTATTCAATTAAAACAAAAATAGGGTAGTGAAAAAAAAAACATGTTGGTGTCATTTTAATTAAGGATTTTTTAAATTCAACTACTCGTATAATTTTTATAATTTGTATTTCGAATAAATCCTTGTATGGCTAAAGTTTAATTTACTACAAATTGCATGTTGTCATCTATTGTTTGAATTTAGAAGTTATATACGAGTTTTCGTAATATAAGTTTGTGTAAAATGTTTCAAAAAAGCCCATTATCCAAATTTAATGTTAGTTAATTTAAGTCTCTGTTTTGTTTGATTTATTTTCAACAATCAGTACCTACCTGAATTTATTTTTTAAATCTCAATAATGGATATTTGATATAAAAATAAAAAATAAAATTATTATTTTTATTAAAAAAAACGGGGAGGTGTAGTGTATGTAACACCTCACCCCGCACTATGTACTCAATTAGTATATAAGCTTAGGATAGCCATTTATTAGACACATTAAATCTATACGTTGCGCCTAACAGTTCTTTTACTCCGTCTCCCGGTTGCCACATTACATTTGTCGGATAAGTTTGACTGCCCGATTCAGTCATTGCATATCTTGTCAGACCTGTAATTGGGGCCATAAAAAAGGTTTTTCACTTCATTATCTATTTATATTGGGTTTGCTGTATAATGCTAGATACTGTTATGTTTGAGATGTGGTCGCAGTGTCCATCGAAAATTAGCGGGGCGTCTGTTTGACCCATTGTATACTCCTATAGAGTGCTTTGTTTACAAAATATCTCAAGTGTTAATTTTCTTTTAACGCCCCTATAGTCTAGTTGTTTTAGTACCGGGCCAAGATCTCGAGGTCCCGGGTTCGATCCCCGGATCGGGCATAATAATTCTCAAATTTTCGAACATTGCTCGGGTTTTTGATCACCAATCCGCATTTGGCAAGCGTGGTTATTATGCCTGTTACCCATCGTTGTTGTGGGAACTTGAATTTTATGTTGGTTGCCTTTGCTCTGGCAGTGGAATGATTTATAGGCCATTATTTTACTTAAATTTTCTTTTAACCTACCTTATCTGAATGTTAGGTTTTTCCCTTGAACTCCTAATCTTTGCTCCTAATAATATTAGGGGTTAAAGTATGAAATTGCCGTTTTGTATGGATGAAATCGAGAAAAGTCATTTTTCCATACTAAAAATTTTTTAGTTTTTTTAAAAACGCCTGAAACGTTTTCGATGCAATTAAAGGTGAAAGATGGTTATAAAGCTACGTATTATAGTATTTAAATTTCTGAAAATCAAAGTATATAATTCAAATATACTTAATTGATGCAAGAAGGTCAGCTGACACATTGTAAGGGGTCTTTTCAACGACTTCCTTTGAAGTAATAGGCACTAGTATTGCATTTTTTTTTAGTTAAAAGTTACTTTATTTAGTTTTTGATACAATACTAATAGAATTACGCAATAATACGACTATACTTAAGAGCTATAAACAAAATAAAAAGTTGGAAAATAATCGGCAATTTCATACTTTAACCCCTATTATTATCATCCGCGCCACTTTTCATTAATTTTTTTTGTTACGGCTTGACTTAGTTTTTAACCTTGGGCATAAAATCTTACCAATACTAGTATAAACGCGACTGTTTGCATGGATGCATGAATGAACAACAGCACATCAACCTACGACAAAACGTCAAATTTTCTCAATTGTTTTTTTATTTTTTTATTTTTTTATTTTTTTAATATTTTAGACATGCCTTACTGAGCCACACTGAGCCATCTAGTCCCAAATTAAGCTACTATTAAGTACCCTGTCGTATGGGGTACTAGACAACCGATAAACTTACTTATATACTTTTTTTTTTGTAAATACATACTTATAATACATAGAAAACACCCAGACCAGTACAAACAGACATGTTCATGCACACAAATATTTGTACTTTATACACACAAATATTGATCTCTACTTGTTGGACTTAAAGTTGAAAATCAGTTCAATGACCTTTAACTTTTTGGGTAGGTTGACCTGCCGTTGTCTGTATTATGTGTGGATGTTTGTTACTCTTTCACGCAAAAGTTACTGAATAGATTAATATGAAACTACGACAACTATAATTTGTGCCGAAATTGAGTGTAGTTCCGGCTGATACTTGACGTGAAATTTCTCTTTTAGTTAAATTACGTGACGCAGACCATAGGTGACGCTGTCGGTAGGCTAACATATGTAAAAAAAAAAGTAACAGCCTATAATCATCCCACTGCAGGGAAAAGGCCTCCATCATTGAATACAAGTTACCACTGCAATGATGGGTGTACTGGCGTGGTGGCTTGCCAAATGCGGGTTGGTGATCACAAACCCGAGCAACGTTCGGAAATTCGAAACTTTTTTGTTGCCCGACCCGGGATTTGAACCTGGGACCCCGAGATCTTGGCCCGGTATTTAAACCACTAGACCAACGGGGCGCTAACATATGTATTTTTCTTTAATCACATACTTATTAGATTTTCTCTGTACCTAATTCTACTTCGACGCGAACAAAGTCGTAGGCAAAAGCTAGATACCCGTTGAATACTTCCTCTTTATTTGTTGATCGAAAAACGAAGCAAACTTGTGTTATACGATAGTTAGACAATAAGATACATTTTTTAAACTTAGAAACAGGAAATGGTTTTATCCCGTATGTTCAACGATATAATTAGAGAGGTCACGTGAATTTGCTATAAGCGAGATTGATAACATAGATAAAGAACAAAGCGATTGTCGTTTGTCTTTGGGGTAGGTTTTAAATGGCTGTTAATCTTCATTGGACGTTCAACAATCACTCAATGTCGGCATAATCGTCCGTCAGTGCAGACCGGACACGCGATAGAAACTCCTTCTGAATTGTGGTTGCAAGCCAACATACAATACGTGCCAAATTTCTCCATACAATTTTCAACTTTAAGTCCGAAGAATAAAGATTCGAATTATTTGGTTATTGGACGCTGCAAACAGTTGACATATTTTTTATGACCGCAAACGCATTCTGCCGTTGATGTTGTATGGCAATAGTGAATTATGACGTAACGAGTTACCGTACCTAAATGACTAAAACTATTTAAAATATAACTATATATGTAAAGTGTAAGTTTAAATATATCATTATTTTAAGTAATTTCAAATAAACTCAGAATGATTTCTGAATAGTGTAAAATTTTATAAGCATTTGCAAGTATACCTACAGTAACTGTAGTCTTGTATTAGTTGATAAGGGAAAGGGCAAAAATCCGAAACTTTTCATTCCGAATTTAACTTTTTTTATACTTCTGGTGTATAATAATTAATTTGACTCTTCCTTCAGACTTCATTCGCGTATAAAAAAAATCGTCACTCCTCATAATTACTTTTTTAATTTTATTTTCCAGGATAACAAAGCAGCCTTGAAACTGAAAATCACAGACAGTAAAGTGTGCAAAATAATGAAATCCCACAAAAAATAATTAACTCTATTTATTTCGCCTCGTCAAATAAACAAAATAATCTCAAAAATTAGCCTAAATCTAAAACTGGTTAGAGTTTTAATTGAGCTGTATTCTATCTCTCTAACAAAAACTATACATTAGTTATTAAAACGAAAAAATTTGCGACTTTGACGGGCTTGTTTTTTTTTTAATACTCCTGTTGTCACTTAGATTGAAACTCACCTTTCTAGTATTTGTTCTATCTGTTTGAACTTGGAAAGATTAGTTGGGGTGTAACATAAATAGTGTCAGTTGGCTCCTGTTTTCTACAGACGAAAACAGAGTAGAAATGTTTTAATTGTTAGGCCTAATTGAAAATATAATACTTTATGTTGTTTTACATAAATTTACAATCAGACGAGAGAACTATCAGACTCGATGTTACGCTGGCATCATTGCCGAGAATGCCTTAAGTAGCAATCTTATAAGAAATGTATGGTTCCCAGTAAAATGGTGGAAATGTTAGTTTTTTCATTTTTGTGAAGCCGAATACCGTACTGTAAACCGTAATAGTATACTGGGAATCCTCGCACGCATACTAGTCTAACGAATACCTATTGTCTCTCACTATAATTTTCGAACTCGTTAGATAAACACATACCAGTTGCAACCAAAAATCGCATAGCAATATGCATGATTTATATCCGATAGTTATCGGATAGATATTAAATATCATATATTTTGATATTAATTATAAATATCCGATTTTTACGAACTCTAGTTAAATCACTGCTCATCCTGTACATTTACTACCTCTCTTTTACTATTATGAGCCTTCTGTTGGTGTCTTTTTATTTTGTGGTGCCTTTAAGCGAGACCTTTCAGATTTGCCTCAGCTTGGTTTCAATCAACTTTTGCCTCTCTTTTCCACTTTGTATTCGAAAAACAAACAAGGTTTACGGTTTCAAGCTTCGTTTACCTGGTTTTTGGATGTGCGATAAAATCTAGCATTAATTTCAGTTATTTGTTTTGAGTTGATATAACTAAAACAATTTTCTGTTATATCTACCCAAAATAAATATCTGAAATTAATGCTAGATTTTTCTTTCTTATCACGTCATTTCAATCATGATTATATGTCATTCATCTTGATTATATTTATATCAGCCCATTGGATAGGCTTTTTTCAAAATAATGATTATAATCGCCTCGCTTGCTATGAGTGTTGGCGATCGCAGTTCGCCTAATGCTGCAAGAAGGCTGCTGCTTGTCTCCATCTGGTGGTATTCTTTTAGTCAATTTTTGGTACACGGTTTCGGGTATCAGACACCCATGGTTTTATTTTAAGCTATTATATTGCTAGGGTTAATTAAAAATAGGATTTCTAAAATAAAAATTCCAAACACGTTTGATGCGCCTTGTACTTCATAGTACTTCTCCGCTTGCACTTACTGGGCGCTGCTCCGACTGAGGTACATAACCAAAACGACGCTGGTTTACAGCGCAAAGTAAAAAAATATGTTTCGTTTACACAGTTATTCCTAATAGATAGGTTATTTAAAACCTCCGTGTGTTGAAACCCAATATCTACATTGCACAGGTACAGGTATTTTCCTTGCAGTAATCCTTAAGTCGCATCTCACGACTCACATAGGATAAGATGGGGTGGACCACAACGTCACGAAGCTCTATAAAAATCCTGCTTCCTGCATGCTTTAAAGACATCTTATCGTTTTTAGGTCAACGACCTAACAACATTCTGCAATTGTTCGATTGTTTTTTATTTCCGAGACCGTCCTCCTTTCACTCTATCGTTTTACGGTGTAGTCAAACAAATTGCAACGTCTCTAGTGTTAGCCGATGGGTGGTCCTAGAGTGTCGATTTTACCATTAGCTTCTTCTATTGCGAAGCCACGGGACGTCGACGTTACAGATATGTGAGAACAGTCATTCAACACAGTCAACGAAGTAAAGAAGAAATTCACAATTTGAAGCGTGTATTTTATGTATTCCCACACAGAATAGTTTAAGAAGTACTTTTACCAGTTTTTTTGATTTGTTAGTTAAAAAGGCTAATAGCTGAAAATTATTTCCATTTAAATTTGAAGAAAAAAAACATTCAGACCGGTAGAAATATAGGAAAGAGAGCAAAAAAACACTTTCACAAAACATTCAACCGACAAAACAACAACCTGCAATTTTAAGCCTTTGCGGAACAAGAAATCACCGACAATCATCATTTAGGACTCAAATTTTGTTGTTTATTTTTAATTATAATAGTTAAGAAAAGATTTTACAAATTTTTTTCAAACTGCATTCACCAAGACAGTTTCCGAGTAATTTAACATCGTTTAATGAAGTTTTTTGCATTCCATTAGTCCCATCTAATAAACTGACTTGATAGCATTCGCTTCCACTGTGGAAATTGGCATTTATTGCATCTATTTAGTTACTAGCTGAACGGGCAAGGCAAAAGTTTTACCATAATATTAAAGGGTTGGTTGTAGAAGAAAGTTTTTTTTATTGATAAATATCATATTCCAGACAATGACAAATCCAAAAACACTAAAATCATAACAATTGGAAAGTCATTCATGAATTGGTGTAACTAACACGACTTTGTTTTATAAATTACTAGCTGTTGCCCGCGACTTCGTACGCGAAATTTCTGTTATGACTTATGAAAGATAGATAGATAGAAAAAATCATTATGATCGCGACTATTTTTGCAACATTTTTCACTAATGCTTCGCTCCTATAATTGATCGCAGCGTAATGATAAATAGCCTAAAGCTTTCCTCGATAAATGGGCTATACAACACAAAAAATATTTTTTCAATTCGAACAAGTACTTCCAGAAATTAGCGCGTTCAAACAAACAAACAAACTCTTTAGCTTTATAATATTAGATAGATATAGATTTTCAAGTGGCTAAATAAACTGTTGAATGAATCTGAGCCAAGGCCAAGAAAGTTATGGACTACTTTTTTCAGCAACCAAAAAAGCATGCATAATATGCTACTTTTGCATGCATACCGGGGTTTGGCAAACGTCCAAGATTTTAAAAACGCTTGGATCCCATTTACACTTTTACTAGTGCGATAGTAGTGTGTAGTGGGCTCTAGGACTTATCATCAAATATTATTAAATTAAAAATCCATTTCACAAACCCCACTTCCTCGAAGATCCATTTATTTCATCGAAGATCCATTTCATCGATTGGTCATTTGCCTGTGGTACATTTTTTCGAAAAGCCATTCGATCAAAACTCTATTCAGCGTATCAGATTTTCTCGAATGCAATATTTTAGGAAAGCAAATAAAGTCATGTAGTAATAATAGGATATCTAAATCAAGAATTTAGTACTTAATTTTAGTATGGTGTTTTATGTTTTATTTTACACTTTATTGCATATTCAAAGATAGACTTAATGCCAAAAGCATTTTCTACTAGACAACCATGAAATCAAGCAGAGATAATCATATCTATGGGAACAAAAACTCTTAACTGGTTTCACTAAAGCGTATAGTAGTCAACATTGTAGTCAGCGCCGCAGCGCTTGCCTTCATATTCCTTTGACCTGTGTCCGGAAATCAACACCAGTCCAAATACGTGACAGACTCAAGCAAGTCAAACACCATGTTTGAGTTTGTTGACAATGGGGGCTATCGCTAGTGAATTTGCCACTAGAGGCGCTAGTGTCGCGTGAGGTCCAATATCATTCACTTTGTACTGGTTTTAGCGGAATTTGTTGCATAAATTATAATTTATTTAATTTACCTGCTGGAAAGTGATCTCCTTCGTAAAATATCGCAAATATGGATTATTTGGCGATTAATGTGAACGCTTTAAAAGCGGAATTAAGAAAAAGCGCAAAAATAGGCGGCCTCAAGAGCAACTATTTCAGAAGTTAGTTTGTTGATATCAAGATAGTTATTTATAAACAATATAACCTTAATTAGATTCAAGATATAACACTTTGTTTCGGCGCCAATCGCCTTTGACAGCTATACCTCCGGACCTCAGTCTACAGTGGCGCCAACTGGTGAGCAAAGAAACGGTAGTCCCCATTGTACAGACTTGCCAAGTGTATAAACGTAGTACAGACAACGGCAGGTCAACCTACCCAAAAAGTTAAAGGTCATTGAATTGATTTTCAACTTTAAGTCCAACAAGTAGAGATCAATATCAGTTGAGAAAATTTGACGTTTTGTGGTAGGTTGACGTGCTGTTGTCTGTACGAGACAACTCATTGATACATAGAATTATAGGTACAGTGATTTCTCTAAACTTTCTCTTAAGGTCTTAAATAAAGGTCTCAAGTATGAATTATGGCTTGAAATTATTTGTTTCGACAAATTTATTTAGGGCCTTAACGCTGTAAGCCCCAATTGCGGGGTTTCATCAATGGTTTTATACCTTCAACATTCAAGAGTAACATTCTAACAATAATTTAACAATCGATTACAACGAAACTTATTTTTATTTTTTAAACTATCTGTTGCCCGCGACTTCGTACGCGTCAATTTCTATTATTATGATCGTTCCTATTGGTCGCAGCGTGATGTTAAATAGCCTAAAGCCTTCCTCGATAAATGGACTATCCAACAAATAAAAAAATTTCAATTCTAACCAGACTTACTGAGATTATCGCTTTCAAACATACATACTGTCGCGGTCATGCTAGAAGGTTCGAGATATCGCTAGAGGAATGTACATAACTACCTTAGTTCGGCCACAAAGTAATAACAAGACCTTAGTGCAAGCGACATTGAACTTTAAGTTTACAGATTAAGGCACAAAATGGCATAACTTACTAGAGTTGTTTACGTTTAACGTCCTTGTAATTTCTTCTAGAAAACGAACATTCTAGTATGTACGACCGGCGTCGATGTTGAGATATATAAATAACAGGACTTGAGACGCCGAGTCAGTTCATTCTGAGCTTTTGGTGCGATACCTGCGAAAAGTGATCTAGTGCGAAGTAACGACGACTTTAGCGATACCAACGGATCTAAGTACTACTCTGCGGATTGGCTAACAGTGTTTTGGAACCAACGACCTCAGCGACCCACCGGACTACGATTCTTGTGATTTGGCTTTTGTGATAGTGTTTGCGACCTGTTCATCGCCTAATAAATTCTTCTTATAAGTCAACGGTGTTTATCCAAATCCCGAACTCCACGTTCGTAACATTTGGTGTCAGAAGTGAGATTTGGAAATGCCAGTGACTCCGAGGGAAGATACTGCTGGCGTTAGAACCAGGGCACAGCAAGCTGCGGAAGCCACGGCTACTACCCGACAGGGTACCGACCATCGGGATACTACACCTATTTGCTCCGCCCACCAAGCATCGTCCATCGACCAGTCCACGCCTACCGGAATGGAAGCTTTACCCACTGCGTCGCCGGCCTCGCCTACTGTCTCCGCTCACCGGGCTACTACGCCATCATCAGCTCAAGAAGCCAGAGCATCTGCATTCGACTTTAGTAGATTGATGCAGATGATGGACTTCATGTGCCAGAAACAGGATAGAATGCAAGAAGCGATTCAAGCTAATCAGGAAGAAATGCAAGGAAAACAGGACGAAATGCGACAAGAACAACAAAAGGTGCTGCTTGCCGTAGGTTCAGTGGGTGATATGGTGCAAAACCTACAGAAGAATGTGGACCTGGTAGAAGAAAGGGTAACTAATCTGGAGGCCAACATAGACAGCGTGAAAGTGGACCTCGCTGGATTACAGAAAAAGGTTCTGAAACTGGAGACCGCTGGACCCCCCGCGCCGAGTGACGTCGTATTTACCAGCCCGGCACCCAGGGTGAAAGTACCATCCTACGACGGCACTACGTCCTGGACCGCTTACCGCCAACAGTTTCAGACCGTTGCCGCTGCTAACGGATGGACAGAGGAACAGAGTCTAACAGCTCTCACTGTTGCTCTGCGGGGATCGGCTCTTTCTGTTTTGGAGGCGCTACCATCCTCGGGTAGCACATTCAACGATCTGATGGGGGCACTCGAAGCTCGTTATGGAGAACGCCATCTGGAGCATGTCTTCCGCGCTCAACTACGGGACCGGGTTCAACGTTCTGGAGAAGGACTACAGCAATGGGCTCTGGAGATTGAAAAATTAGTCCGCAAAGCATACCCATCTGCTGATGCAAAGATAGTGGACTCTACTATACTCCAAGCATTTGTCGATGGGATCACAGATACGGAGATTAGAGCTGAAGTGGGGCTTCGCCACCATACCTCACTGAAGGAAGCTCTAGCGCACGCTCTGGAAGTAGAAGCTCTGAGGACAGATGTTCGGCCAATTTACAAGATACGAGAAGTGCAGGAAAAGAAGATGCCATTTCCCCATAGGAAAATGGCAACCAGACCGATGTGCTACAAATGTGGAGAAAAGGGCCACCTGCAATTCACCTGTCCCAAGAAAGATAGGCAAACAACTAAGCTTGCTGAAATGGTTAGCAAGTTGGAGCAACGCCTCGAAGAATTTTCGAAGAAGCATGAGACACCATCTTCTGCTTGGGAGCAACGGAAACGAGAAACAAACAGGCCTAAGGAGCGGGTGCTGGTTGGAACAAGAGAAGCCATCAATCATCGTAGTGGAAAGACACATGGGAATGCTGACGCCCTCTCAAGAAGACCGTGCCCAGAAGAGTGCAAGCACTGCATCAAGCTGGAGTCTAAAGAGGACTGTGTACAAATAACGAGGACAAGTCCTCCGAGATCCTGGGAAGATGAGTCCATGAGAGAAGCTCAGGAAAAAGACGAAGACATACGACTGATCGTCGCATGGAAGAAACGCGGTAACGCTAAGCCGAGATGGCATGAAGTTGCGCCTACGAGTGCTACGACTAAAGCGTACTGGGCTCAATGGGACAGTTTCATTTTGCAAAACGGAATACTTTATCGGAAATGGGAAAACCCTAACGGTAGAGAGTTCCACCTACAGCTGGTCGTCCCACGGGAAAGGATCAAGGATGTTCTTCGAGAGGTACACGATGGCATATCAGGAGGGCATCTAGGTGTAAAAAGGACCTTAACAAAGCTACGGGATAGATTCTACTGGCTTAACTGCAGAGCTGATGTACAAGATTGGTGTCGGAAATGTACCACTTGTGCTGCGGTGAAAGGTCCATCCACCAGGAGTCGAGGACACCTTCAACTTTATAACGTTGGTGCACCATGGGAGCGGATAGCAGTGGATGTTGCTGGACCATTCCCTGTGACAGAGTCGGGGAACAAGTACTTTATGGTCGTCATGGATTACTTCACCAAGTGGCCAGAAGTCTTCGCTATACCTAATCAAGAAGCTACGACCGTAGCCTCTAAATTGGTTGAAGAAGTCATATGCCGATATGGTGTACCCCTGGAAATTCATTCCGATCAGGGCAGAAATTTTGAGTCGAACGTGTTTCAAGGAGTCTGCAAAATATTGGGCATGCACAAGACGAGAACCACTGCTTATCACCCTCAGTCAGACGGCATGGTAGAAAGGTTTAACCAAACACTAGAGAGGCATTTAGCAAAATTGGTGGACAACCATCAAAGAGACTGGGACAAGTACATTGCACCATTCCTTCTCGCCTACAGGACTTCGGAACATGAGAGCACAAAAACGACCCCGGCATATATTAACTTCGGACGAGAGCTAAGGTTACCGGTAGACCTTGTAACCGGAGGAGCGCCAGACGATCACGTCACCGTACAGGATTATGTCTCCGATCTGCAAGACAAGATGCGGGACATTTATGCCATGGTTCGAGAAAACGGCTTGCAGTCGAGTGAAAACATGAAGACTAGATATGACCGGAAAGCGAATACCAGTGGCTTTGATGAAGGAGCACTAGTCTGGCTACATAACCCGATACGGAGAAAAGGGAGGTCACCTAAATTACAGACAAGATGGGAAGGGCCGTACAAAGTTGTCACGCGAATAAACGATGTTACATACCGGATCCAACGGCCACCGAGAGGAGCACTTAAGGTAGTTAACATCGACCGCTTGGCACGTTATAACGGGAATAACGATGACGCTCGGGACGAGCATCTCTAAGAGGAGGGCAGTGTCGCGGTCATGCTAGAAGGTTCGAGATATCGCTAGAGGAATGTACATAACTACCTTAGTTCGGCCACAAAGTAATAACAAGACCTTAGTGCAAGCGACATTGAACTTTAAGTTTACAGATTAAGGCACAAAATGGCATAACTTACTAGAGTTGTTTACGTTTAACGTCCTTGTAATTTCTTCTAGAAAACGAACATTCTAGTATGTACGACCGGCGTCGATGTTGAGATATATAAATAACAGGACTTGAGACGCCGAGTCAGTTCATTCTGAGCTTTTGGTGCGATACCTGCGAAAAGTGATCTAGTGCGAAGTAACGACGACTTTAGCGATACCAACGGATCTAAGTACTACTCTGCGGATTGGCTAACAGTGTTTTGGAACCAACGACCTCAGCGACCCACCGGACTACGATTCTTGTGATTTGGCTTTTGTGATAGTGTTTGCGACCTGTTCATCGCCTAATAAATTATTCTTATAAGTCAACGGTGTTTATCCAAATCCCGAACTCCACGTTCGTAACAATACAAACAAACACTTCAGCTTTATAGTATTAGTATAGATATTGAGCAAAATAGAACTCATCTTTTTCAATATGTAATTAGAGGTACCAGATCCTAATTTCGGATTACGGAATGAAGTAGTGACAGAGTTTAAACATAAACTATTTTCTTCTTAACTTTAAATTATTATTTCGAGTCATTTTACAGCAAAGATTCGTACCAAAGGACGGATCCTACGGTCAGACCGTTTGATTTACGGAACGAAACAGCTAGGGATGACCTAAACCACTTTGACATACAAAAAGTTCTTAAACCCCAGAACCAGTTTAAATCTGTAGTTGAAGTCTGATTCACAGAATATATAATTATCCCTTCTATTTATTTATACTTCGTGGTGAAGCGAAAGTTTAATTGAGAGATTACACGCTTGAAGAATTTCGTCTCGATCGCAGACAAGGGAGAAGTTTCGATGGGCAGTCCACTCTCACTTTTTAGTAGTAGACCGTAAGTGGTTAATCTTTAAATTCTATTTAAACTAGATTTTTGCAAGTATAAAAAAAATACTACTTAATCTACATAAAATCGTTTCGCATATTGAAAAAGGCGAACTTTACTCTATTTGTACGTCTGTCTGTTACGCTTTCACGCTAAATTATTATGCTTTATGATATACAACATTCTTTGTTTTATTTTTCTGATGGGTATGGTGGATGGTGGATATAAATAGTTTTGTTGGTAATCCGACACGATAACAGGCAACATATTACTGGCCATTTGCAAAATTCAGTTTTTTTTTACCCCATATTTGACGATATACAGCACCCATTCTGTCAATGTTACTCCAAACTACATACATTAAAAAAGTTTAAATAGTCAAAAGCGATAAGGTAACATTACAAATAATTTAGTATGGTGATTAAGTTTCCTTAAATTTTCGATTTTTCTACACAATTGCCTTATTTTATTCTTTCTACTTATTTTATAACCTTCTCCTGTCAATGACAGACAAAACCAAAAAAATGCAAAATCGGTCCAGCCGTTCAGGCGTGATGTCGTGATCAAGGGAAATAGGGATTAATTTGATATATTAGATAGATTTATAGGCACTACTATCACTGATCTTCAAGTTCATCTACCGATAACAAATCTATCGACATATTTTATTAGCATCCCTAGTTGACAGTGACCTACTAACTTACCCTAAGCAATCGTGTCCGCTTCGGTTTGTTACAGAAATATCTCGCATCCCTCGGGATTGGAAGTATGTTTATTGTGAACCCGTAACCGATGTTACAAAACGCATGACCAGTATTTTTTGTTATAATGTATTCGTTCTTAAGAGGAAACACAAGGGCCGTTTTTCATACAAACGTAGTCAGTCCCTTGTTTCCTCCCTGGGTAAAGCCAGTAAAGCAATATTTTTTATTACAAAAATCTATGGCTACTATCAGCATGTTTCTATGTTTTCTGTTTTTTCATAAATTAATTAATAAAAATGATATGAGCTTTCAAAATTCGAAAAAAATTGCCAGATTTTCCGCTGTGTTCAAATATCCAGAAAACAAATTTGGCTAAAATTTAGAAAAAAAAGGAACACATGAACACGCCCAAAGCCTTTCTTTAATTTTTAATGAAAAAAGTATTTAAATCGGTCTAGTTTTAGAAAAGTAATCGGGGGACTACGAAACGTTGATTTGGTGTGCTTTTAGTAGGTATTTTCGGTCCAAGAAGCAGTTGTCTCTATCACACTCTGCGGTGAAGGCGTTTGGCACTGCGCGACAGCAATAGATTTTACAAATACCTATTTGTCAATTCTCTCGCCCGTAGTGTATCCTCTTAACCCTTGTGGGTCTTTTTTTTTTCTCTTTATTAGGAACAACAAACGGCTACATAATATAATATTAATAAAAAAAAATTACGTAAAAATAAACAATTATGCAGCCCACGACGCTATTCTCGTATTAGCAGACTTAAATGCAATAAGTATCGCTAGCTGCCGACTTACGCATAAAAATTAATTAATTAAGTGAAAATTATTACAAAGAAAATTATTAAAAAGAGCATAAAAATAAAAGTAAAAATAAAAAATTAAAAGTCCTTTCTCACTTGCTCAATACAAACTAAATTAAAGTAAATGATTCCACAACGCTAAGCGATCTCACAATGACAGCTTCTCAGTTAAATTTAGACATCTTAAACTGGCCGATACCTTGTGCGAAGATATCAATATTACTAATAACATTAAAGTTGTCATTGTAAGACCGCATCATCCGCCGTATAGGAGCACGCCAGCCCGAGTTTGTGCGACACGTGTTGACAGCAAATAGGCCATATTTACGTAGTGCCCGTACCTAAGCCCTCCTAGGAACAACAAAGTATAGGCTACAGGTTAGTTGTTTAAATATCGGGCCAAGCTATAGGACGGTTTGATCTCTGGTTTGGCAACATAACTTTCGAGTTTTCGAATACCGCTCGTTTTGTGATCACCAACCCGCATGTGGTAAGCGTGGTGATTATGTCTGATGGAGGGCTTTACCCTGCAGTCCGATGATTATAGGGTGTTACTCTACTATTATAATATTAACATGATTTTTGTCTACTGCATTTCGTGATTTAAAACTACAGCACAATACCGAGTAGTGGTAAATTTATTCAGAAATAAAACCAACAGCAAAGCGAGTTGCAAATATTCAAATCCGAACTATCTAAATTCATCGTCGATCCACAAAGCAAAAGCATTTTGGTCTCCAACAAAAAAAATCTATCACATGATTGTCAGCACTTACAAAATGTGCGAATTCGTGTGAACATCTTTGATCGAAAATACTTTTTCATTGAAGACGCAAAAGCCACTGGTCTGGACTTTTCTACTCCATTTTAATATATTACCGTAGGGTTGCCAGGATTTAAGCTAAAATTATACAGGTGACTTTTTTCATCATCTCCAAAAAATCTTATAGGCGCTCAGTATCGTATTTAGAGCCCATTTATGAAGTAAAAATGTAAATCAAGTTTTCACCCGAAAATATTTTTCGCAACATAGTTTTTACGGTCCTAAGCCATAGTACTCGTATCGTAATGAATGAATGAGATGCGCATCGCGTAAAAAAGTGTTGCTAGGATAGGCCGTATCAATATTTTTTTTAATTTTTAATTGACATTTTCTAAGTGCTTAGTCTTGTCATTTTTATACTGGGCTATACCAAAAGAAATGATACGTAATTTGTTTTTTGTCTCGTAGATTGCTACGAGTATATTAAAATTTAGAATGTGGTTAAAATTTTATCCTATAGCTTTTACCAATTAAGATAATCCAAGTAAATCTTGGTACATATGTTTAAACAGCTTTTCTTACATACAATCATCGAAGTTGTTCATCCACACAAACCTTCTCGTAACCATTATAAACATAATTTATTATGTTGCTTTAATTCATTTTAAAATGGCATGTCTGGCTTTAAAAAAATCGGTTAGGGTTAAATTGCCCGGCTTTATTTAGCGCTGAGTCAGCTTTTGCCTCGGCAAATGGCAACCCTGGCTTAGTTACGATACATAGCATTTTGTGAACGATTTTTACACGTGGGTTGTTGTATAGAAAAATAAGAGTGGAACTAAGTTTGCTTCATTGACTAGACTTGTGTGGTTAGTTTAATTTCTAAGGTTTATCTCTTTTTAAGTATCAAGGAAAGGTTTTTAAGAAGGTAGGTATCAGGAAGAGGCAAAACTTTTGATTATTACGCCAATAGCAACAGTACAATTCAAAACTCACAAAACTATTGAAGAACGTCCATAGCTGTGTTCTTTTCGCCATTTTACAATTACCGGACAAAGAAATGAAATAAAAAAAAACAATTGAGAGCTAGAGCCAAATAAACAATCTACGACCAACATCTTATAATTATGCTTCAATGTTAGGGATGCTTGCTATGCAAATTTGTTTTGGTTTACAAGTAGGTATTAGGGGTTAAAGTATGAAATTGCCGTTTTGTATGGACGAAATCGAGAAAAGTCATTTTTCCATACTAACAATTTTTTAGTTTTTTTAAAAACGCTAGAACCGTTTTCGATGCAATTAAAGGTGAAAGTTAGATGCTTATAAAGCTACGCATTATAGCATTTAAATTTCTGAAACTCAAAGTATATAATACAAATATACTTAATTGAAGCAAGAAGGTCAGCTGACACATTGTAAGGGGTCTTTTCAACGACTTCCTTTGAAGTAATAGGCACTAGTATTGCATTTTTTTTTTAGTCAAAAGTTACTTTATTTTGTTTTTGATACAATACAAAAAGAATTACGCAATAATATGACTATACTTAAGAGCTATAAACAAAATAAAAAGTGGGAAAATAATCGGCAATTTCATACTTTAACCCCTATTATATCATTTTAATCATAAACCTATTTGTAACCATATGTACTCGTAGTTGTTTATTGCTGGACACACAGAACGTGGATTCCATGTTCTGTGGGTGGACACAGGCCTCTCCAGAACGAGGTTTCTGCCATGGTCGCCACTTGGTTGGCGGGCTGGTAATCGTAGTTTGGCTAATGATACTCGTAGGCAGATCTTCTCTTCGCAGTACTCCTTCACGTCACTTCTTGCGGCTCCCATAGAAAGAGAGAGGTAATATTATTTTCATGTGCAGGCCACATACGACACGCACTCTATGTGAATTAATATAATTTAAAAAAAAAAACATCTCACCAATTGACTACCCAATTAAAGTTTGGGTGCTCGTTCAAATGTTCATAAAGCATCCAACTTTAAACTAATTGTGTAAGGTTTAATCTGCCTTACAGCCGGCATGACCGGTATCGTTAGCTGCAAGATTATATTAAAACTTGGACATTTTGAAGTGACATTGTTGTATGGGACTAAACATTTGGTTGTCATCTTTTATTGTAACGAGGGAGGGAGGGAGAGGGAGAGAGAGAGAGAGGGAGAGGAAGAGAGAAAGAATTAAAAATAAATTAAAAATAAAATAAAATTTTATTACAATTCCTTCACTAAAAATAAACTTCGTTCCATCCGGGTGTCCACCTCTCAAGATTTTTCTTTATTTATTTATTTTTTCTGCCCGGCGATTTTATCTGTGGCAGATGTTTAAATTAAATATAATTACATAAAAATATAAGTCGCGGAACTGATTGGCTTGAAGATTCTTGCTGGTGTCCAGCTTTGGACGTAGATAACGATAATGATTTTATTTTGCTATGCTTTGGAACAGTATACCTAAAATGAATAGATTTTATTTTATTATATTTCAAATAGAAAACAAGGGTAATCTCGATGTTCAATTTTGTATAAAACAAATTGGCATTTTTAGAACATACATTTCAAAGTAAATTAAATCAATGCCATAAATAATTCACTCAAACGAACCCAATTGGTTTTAATTCACGCAGTTGACCGAACCCAATTGATACTCGTTCGGAGATTTAATTTAGATGCGAAAAATAAAGACACAGCGGTAATTCAATTTAGATCAATGAAACAGTTTCAAAGTAGAATGTAATGTAAGCATTATAAATTTATATATATATCATTTATCCTTTACCCTGTATACCTTGAGGTAGACTCAAACTGTACTGTTTTAAATAAAGGAATTTTAAAGATATGTAAATAACCAAAATTAATAATTTATTCTTCTTGTGGTATATTAATATGGAGATGGTTTGTGTGGAAGAAAACGTTTGATAATTGGATGAAAAGAAAACTGTTAGAAATATCCATATGAAAAGTGTGTACGTAAACAATTTTCTGTTTGCTTACACATGCCCTCATTCTATATATATACACACACACACACACTCATACACACACACACACATTTACACACACACACACACACCCAACACACACAGATTTTTTGGCTCTTACATATTTTTGTAATTTTCCTGTAATAATTAAGGTTTAGGTTAAGTAATTACTAATTAGTTAAGGAAGAGTGACTCCCTCTAACACAGGTACTTATGTACTTAATAGAGGAAGTCCACACATAAATTGTTGTAAAAAAAATGTTAGTCATTTTCCAAACACGGGACTATGGAGTCCCGGACCTTTGGAAGGCGTACGAGGGGCCAAAGCCAACTTGCAGAGGCCTGTTAGACAACATTTATCTAAATGATGTAATGTGACACCAACCGACGATTATCCCTGTGCGCACTATACAAGTACACCCAAGGTCAACCCCCGGTAAGTGCAGGACTATTGCAGAAAGTGGACAAAGGATACTGGGCTATGGGTTTGGGAGGTAGTGGACTGGGTAACTGGGACTATGAAAGGACTATGGCCCCTGCCTGACCTATGTTACTAACACGGATAAAATGGCAGGGGGTGACTTTCACTCTCGTTTAATGGGCCCCCGAAAACGGCCGCTAGCACATAGTGACGTAGCGACAAGGGGGCAACACAGCCTGAGGTGCTTGAGAGTGGAGAGGTATTACACGGCTCTCAGGACAATCCCGGTAAACCGTTCAAGATCCCTACAAGCATCTTACTGAAATACTTCCTTCCTCCGAGCATTTCTGCTCTAGCGACTCTCCACTCAAGCCGGCCAATGAAGGCAAGCAAGAGGTGGGAGATATATTCCTCGTCAGTGTTCGCTCCGATCGTCCAATGAAGGCAAGCCAGAGGTGAGGAACAGGGATACTACTGGGGTCGCTACTGCCCAACAGCTCGCCACAAGCTGCCCTGCGGGGTTATTATTATTATTATTATTAAGACCTTACTTCATAGGATTATTAACAAGGTGAACATGATCATAAACAGATCATGCAATCAGCAAACAAATGTCTAGTGGGTGCTCATTTGCTGATGACGTTCTTCTGTTACTAATGGTGTAAGTCTAGTTTTATCTAGTTTTTTTTACTTCGATGGTTACATCCTTAAGGGGACTACTAGAGCTATGTGCTGCTATATTGATTTAATTTTATTACTTCTAAAAAAAATCCATTATCAAAAAACTAGAACAGTATCATTTTAGGAAATTACCTCTAGTATTTATTAAATCACAGTAAACTTTTTATGTAGTTGTTTATAAAGTCGAATTTGTCGCTGCCGCCAACAGCGACCGCTTTTAGCAATAATACATACATACATACATATTATTATCACGCCTCCTTCCCAACGGGGTAGGCAGAGACCAAGGCCCTCCACTTACTACGATCCTGGCATACATCTTTCGCTTCTTCCACATTCATCAATCTTTTCATGCACGCTCGTCGGTTTAGAGTACTCTTGACCTGACCTTTCTTCAGAACATCCCCAATTTGATCATGGTAAGTTCGTCTAGGCCTTCCTCTTCCAACGTTCCCTTTCACACTCGTTTTATAGATCTGTCTAGTCATTCTTCTCTCATTCATGCTCTCTACATGCCCAAACCATCTAAGCATCCCTTTCTCAATCCGTGTGACAATATCTTCTTTCACACCACAACGTTCTCTTATCACACTATTTCTTATCCTGTCACTCAATTTCACTCCTAACATACTTCTAAGCACTCTCATTTCTACTGCATTTATTCTACTTTCATGCTTTTTCTGCCATACCCAACTTTCACTTCCGTACATGAGTGTTGGAACCAACACCCCTCTATGCACAGCCAGACGAGCTTTCGTAGAAATCTTCTGGCTATTCATAAAGGCGCGCAGCACACCATTTACTCTGTTACCAGCATTTACTCTCCTTTCAATATCACTTTAGCAATAATGTAGGTACAATACGAAAGAATGCCCGAATGAAAAGCAGCAGAGGGGCAGCACATAGCTCTAGTAGTCCCCTTAACCTAAGGAATTAATGATATCCTAAATCTTTTTGTTTAGCATTAGATATAACATAATTTGCGGCTTAGTTGATTTATAACGTTCCTGTGATGAGATGTTGATTATACTTAATTACATAAAGGCAGCACAAACGCCATCGTGTCTAGACGGCTTAATTATAGCTTAATACGCAATAAACACTTATCGTAGATAATTATTTTTTGAATTTAAAGTGTACTTACTGCTAAGATGTAACTTAATAGATTAAAAAACAAAATTGCAAACTCATTTTTTTCTCATCGAAAAGAAGAATTATTAAAGTGAAGAGGCATTATTTAAGTAAAGAACAAAGCGCATTGGAAACTTTGTTATACATTTTATTTTAGAAAATAACAATTAGATATCAAGAACCACAAAGCAAGAACCCACGACGGCCAGGCCTTCGCCATTTTATAAAAAGAGAAGATTTCTCAGCGCGTATTTCCAGTGAAGGTAGTAGAATTTATTGCTAACTGAGCAGGGTTGATTCGTAAGGTACTAGGAAGAAAAGGAGTGTAACATACATGTATGAACTTTCTTTCACATTTTATAAAGCCAGACTAATTGTTTAAAGTTAAACTTAAAGTTAAAGTCACACTTAAAGTCACGTCGTCCATCACCATACATCTATCAAATTGGAAACCTCCTTCCAGACTCCCTCAAACCTCTGATACCTTCATTATTTGTGATTGTATTTTTGTCATTGTATAAAAGCTATCTAACAAATTAATTCTCTTCGACCGTCGACCCAAATCTAATTTACAAAACTCGTCAAAAGTTCTGGAACTAACATAATTTTGGACTAAATAATTAGTTTTTAGAGTGTCCTGTGGTGCCGGGTGCCGGTATTGAAATTTGAAAAGAAAAACCCTAATTGGCAGAAAAATAGGGTAGACAGCTGTCAAACAATAAAGAAATTTAAATAAGAACAAACCAACAATCATCATGCACCATCACGGTGGTCAACCTTAACCCCTTTCCATAAAAAGGAGGGAGACCCGTGCTCAACAGTGAGCGAAAATGGGTTGTTATTTTGTATTTATTATTTGATTTTTCCTTGACTTTTAATTTTGACATTTTATCTAATTTGACATCTGTAATTATAATTTATTGACATTTTGTAAAATTGTACTGACTACTGCGCTGACACTATTTTATTTTATTTGTAATTGAAATTTTGAATGTTAAATTAAGATAATTTAAAATTATAATATGTATAATCACGAATACCTCGTTGAGGTCATAATATAATTTAATTATTGTCTGCAAAATTATATTATGTAGTGAATAAATAAATATGAAATATGAAATATTTAATGTTTGACACTGACAACTTGGTGGCTTATTTCATATTTTTCGTCAAATTTTGTATGTTATAAAGATACAAATGTTATCAAATTGGTCCCATGTAGCATTTAGATCGTTTAAGGAACTGTTAACCCATTACTATTCCAACTTAACCTCTCAATGTTACACCGAAGTCTAACACAAAGTAAATAGCATTACACGCTAAGAGAATTCCCTGTGCAGTCTGACTTGAGTGACTCAAGTCTTGTCTTGGCACGTCTAGTTTATTCTACTCGTAAAAACATCAGCGCAAGTGCAAAGGTATTTTGAAATTGTAGAAATCAAACTAGATGGATCTTATGTCAGTGTAGGAGAGTCCAAAGTTCTGGCGACTGTAAGAATCGTCTCCGATATCTGATGCTTGTATTAAGTTTACCTTAAGTTATCATGTAGTGCTCGGTTTGCAAGTGAACTTTAGAAGACAAGCTCTCATATTAAGATGTAGAATGTAGTGGTTCCTATGACTCCACGTACTAATAATAAAATACACGTTAAACCATATTAAACTTTGATATTTAAATTCTCATTATTTTAATAGTTGTTTAAAAGCCAGTACTAAGTAAGAGGTTTATGTCTAGCAATTAAATGATGTGGGTTAAATATGTGGTATTTTGTTATTCTCCTACCTATTTAAGAAAAATGTTCAGAGAGTCAGAAACATCTACAAGAACATAAAAATTTCAAGAAAAATCTTTTAATTGCAGTTTCCGCTAAAATAATGTAATTTACTTGTTAGTAAAAATCGGCTTCTCTGTGCTTGTTAGAATCGATACGTAGGTACCTAATATAAGTCCGGAATCAGCTTTTATATTCGCTCAGCATGCGCGCTTGGCTAATAACCCATAAGCCACTCAGAGCTACTCCTAAAGTTATTAGGTACAGACATCAGCACGTCAACCTACCACAAAACGTCAAGTTTTCTCAATTAATATTGATCTCTACTTGTTGAACTTAGAGTTGAAAATAAATTCAATGACTTTTAACTTTTTGGGTAGGTTGACCTGCCGTTGTCTGTACGTTGAACAGTCAAGTGGCTCATCGTATTTTAAAGTAATATCGTCTTTTGCGTTTTCGCAAAGTAATATGTATTTATTATTTTATTAGTCCTTTTTTATTTATTGTTTGGTAAATTGACAAATTGCTTAAGTTTGGTAAAGTATAAAACATTGTGCAAAGAGAATTTTCAAAAATTAACTCCATCGAGTTAAAATCTAAAATTTTCATTTTGAGGTTTTAAACTATTTTACGTTTGGGGTTGCAATCAGAAATATTGTAGAGAAGACGATCATGTTGGAGAAAAAAAACTTTTCTATTAAACAAGTTTGAGTTTTTAAGCTAAATTAAAATGGCCAATATTTTGAGTTTTTCAGGATAAGCTTGGTTAAGAGGAGTGTAAAAAATAAATTTTGACACCCCTTTTTGGCCCATTCTGTATATTTTACAAACTGAAATACATGATTTCGCTTTCAATGAAATTATGATCTTGAGAAATAACTACTCCGATACTCGCATAGTCTATTTCATACCAAAGCACTCACAAAGTTTCAAATTTCTCAGTAACAATATTACGGTCAACTCCGTGGTTCAGTGAGCATCGACTTTTATGATTTTTAGAAATAAAGAAATAAAGAGTAGTTACAATGAAAATCAGTTTTAATTCTGCAAATAGGCCGCAGGAGGCGCTTCAGAAGGTACATCAGTGTATAAACTTGAAAAATTATGTCTCAGGCGGGACTCGGACCCGCATCTCCTGGCAATCCGGGCGCGGCGCTATATTAAGTTTATATACTGATATAATAATTGCAACTAAGTTGCTTAAATATTTGATAAAGTTAAGCTGTTTATTTTGACCACTAGTATTTTTAAATAACGATTATACAGCCACAGTAAAATTAGACGCAGCAGGGTTACTTTATAGTTTAAGATAAATAAGTGTGTTTTTTGAAGAATAATCAGGCATGGCCATTTTGTTTCCAGGAACAAACATAAGTTCAGGATCCTAAGATCAGTACGATATGATACTCTAATATCCAGATAATTATACGATGGTGCACCACATTTGTACACGCTTCAGTCTAATAAACCGATGCTAACGCATTAAACTGACAATAAATGATCAAAATTGTCTTATAGAGACCAAAAATTTAATACTAGTTATTAATCTTTTAGAGCAGCAGCCAAAAAATAGCTGTATAATATAATTTAAAAATATTTTCAATGTTTCACAAGTATATAATATATAGAGGCTAGAGGAGGGGAGGAATTAAGGCTCTAGAACATTGTCGTGGCGTCCAGCTTTTACAGACAGACTAAAATACTAACAGTTCAGACAGACGGACAAAAAAAATTTTCATTTATCACAATTTCTAAGAAAACAGTTGACGGAAGCATGAAATAACTTCAGCTACGATGCGCACGCCACATCAAATGCGTCAGTGCAAGCTTACTGTACATAGGTCGACTGGATCTCGTTCTAGGAAGACATACATAAGTGCCGTATTTGCCTACATAAAGAACTTTATTGTTCCTGTAACTGCGCAATTAGACCTCGTCTGAATATAATTACAAACACATTCCGTCCATTGCCAACGTGAATGTGGAAATTGTAACGTTCATCACGCTACAATTTTATGTGTAAACAACAATGGTATAGCACAGTCGGAAAATTTTAACTCTCTTAGAGTAGAAATTGTACTAGTGAGAGAAGAACTGGAGTCTTTTAAGTCCTGTAAGCTGGTGCTAGACTCTTTTTATATTACTCGATTTTAAAATAAGTCTGGGCTGTTTAATATTAGATTAAAATAATGTAAACTGCAGTGCACTTAATAAAATACGTATTTAAATCCTGTACTGTGTAATAATATTAAGTTTGGACCTACAATATAAAAACAGTATAAGTACCTCCATATAATATCCATAATTATTGACTTGTGACTACCTTAAATTGAGTAGTTTAAAAAGGTTGGGGTCATTTATACTGCCTAAGTCGCTTTGGAAATCCAGTCTTTTTAATTCGACTCAGTCTAAAATAAAACTCGAGTCATTATCCAAGACTTCTAAAAGGCTCAAGGTTCTGGGTTTCAAGGCTCATTAGACTTACATTCTCGAGATCTTTTATCACTAGATTGTACCTTGTGTCAAACAATGAAACGAACATGGCTCCAGAGATTGAAAGGGAAGTTTATTTCCTTGACCACGGTTTTTATACACATTAGAAAGCTAGCGACATCTATATTTGGAAATAAGCTATTTGATGCAAGCAACTTTCGTTGCTATTGTACAGATGGCGCTGTTTAATAACTTGTTAGCCTAAAAGTAATTAAAAATTGTATTTGCTGAATAAATAAAGTCATCCTTCTCTTACTGCTGCACTGTGGTGAAACTGGAGTTATCCGCCTTTTCTAATTTTCGTTACAGGAGTCGCGGAAAGCCAGAGATGCGATCTCGCAAATAGGTCAATTTGGCGTCACGTCGCACATATTAATTTAAATATGAAATCGACGTGACATTGGTGGAAATTGTATTCATTTGAATCGTACGAAAAATGTTTATTGATGTGAATTTATTTGGAATTTCCGCTTAAAGGATATTGTTATAAATCAACATTTATTACGTGTTCGTTTTAATGTTTTAAAACCCCCTGTAGGAGAGGCGTAGACACTGGTTTACAAGGTGTCGCCGGCTCCTAGGACCAGACGGTCGATACCAAACGGAATTATGAGGATAGAAAACAAAACATATTGTATTTTCTGGGGTCTGGGTATTTATTGTAATACCTTCGTTGTTTCATAAAAGAATTGATTTAAAAGCTATTACGAGTATGTGTCAACCATCAACGATAGTCCCCATGTTCGAAATCTAAATAAATTACATTCTTTTAGCTCCTCTTAACCACGTGATCGTTGAGTTTATGATATATATTTTAAAAAAAATCTGTTATCCCTATTTTGCGCCGTGTGATGCCGACCGAAAAAAATAACACCACACTTTCGGGTGTCGTAAGAGGCTGGGACGTAATGACTCCTGGGCCCAAAGGGTCATGGCCCGGGGAAGCCGGAGTAGCGCAAGCAGCATCTAGTGCTAAGTTTTGTGCGCTTAAGTGCCTTTTCTGCTTTGTATGCCTAATTTTTTTTAAAAGGCCCATTTAATAAACAGAGTAATCCACATTGGTTGTAAGTTTGTAGACATCAAGACGCGAAAGCGAGGCGGCGGCGTCAAGATGCAGCATACGGATACATTCAGGATTTAGGATACTTACGATATTTTTCCACCAAGTAATTCATGGTGCGGCTAATCTTATTGGCACAGGGCGTTGAATTTTAAAAATCCGATCATGGTAAGACGAGACTAAAAAAGTACAGCCAGCTCGAGTTCTTTCGTCACTAGATTGTGCGCAGTTAGGCTAAGAGAAATTTAAAATTAAATTTCGATGAATAAATAAACTTACGCCTTTCCTATTTTGCGTTATAGGAGTCGCAAATCTTCTCTACATAATGGGTCAAACTGAAATCACCAACATGCCTGCCAAGTCAAACCAACACAATGGTTCCAAGTTCTTTATCAGGTCGGAGATTTTTTAAACATCCGGGACCACTCATTCGATTAAACCGCGTACCTTTCGAATAAAAGAAATTATTCGCTTACCCAAATTTCTTTAATCTAAATTTTAAAAAATCTGTTAAAACAACAATCACTCCGACTTGAGAACATGGTTTGTCGTTGCTTGTAAAAGAAATCAATTAAAAGTCTGTCTTGAACATTAGCCACGTGGTCGATTCCAATAACATTCCTCCACGTTATAATGTCTGGGTAGTGAGTGTCTGTTTTAACTAGTATCGATATTAAAAGAGACTACATTACTACGAGAACGGAAATTCCAAATATTATGAGCACCTTAGAGTATATATTACAGATGAGCACGAATTTTTGAATACCGAATTTCTTTAACATTAATGCACATTTTGTCATTTTTTTGTAATAAAACCTTTTTAAGATAATTTTAAACATGAATTTATAATTTTTGGTTTAATTTTTCGGTAGAAAACTTTTTATAGGCACGCTTTGCAGGAGAAAAATCATTTTAAAATTGGTCTTTAAATAAATACTATTTATTTATCTTAAGAAATTATTAATAGCTTCAATACTTATTAACAAAGAATTACAACGTATTACTTATTCTATACCTATTAAAAATCTTTACTTAGGCAAGTATTTCTTTTAAGATTACCTTACTGAGACTATTTGTTTTAACAATATGTTCAATAACATATTATTGATATTAAATAATTTCAATTGTTATGATAAATAACTAACCATGGAGTAAGCTTGAAGCTGTCATGTAACAATAAATGATATATTCAGCATTTAGCGTCAGGTGGCGTCACACTTATTAAAGTTTACCGGTAATTGACACAGATAGATGCCAAATTGCCTTCTATTAGGATCCATTGGATGACGTCATTAATTAGGCAGTATAGAAACCGTGTTGTTGATATGAATAATGTAAGAAGCGATTGATTTTTTAGATTTAGAAACAGAATAATTTTCTGTTTAAAAATTATACAATTGGGAAACATAAAATAATAATTTTCTTTTCAATAGTTACCTTATCAGTTTATCTTTATTATTATACTGATTTAAGCTTCGTCCGTTTCTCCGTGAGTATGGCGCTTGCAACAGTGCCGAAATATCGGAAACTCATAAAAACTAAGGTACACGGTGTAAACCCTGTATCAGTTAACTCTGCTTTACCTTTTCAGGTACAATCTTTAGTCGCTTACTGTGAATTAAGTCACGCCAAATATTAAATTAAATTTTCTGTAAAAAAATTCATAATACTTTTATCATGCATATTGTTTAAATATAACAAGATTAATTCAAAAGTTAAAGAGATCCTGATATACAGTTTCAAAGATCCTATATTATAAAAAACTTCACGAGCTGGTATCGATAGAACAAATACCCAACAGACACGTAGGTACATCACTTCTCTGTATCTTTCAAAGAGCTTTCACGGTGCTCTAATTGAACTGGCTTGAAAGCTAAAAGTACAAACGATAAGACAAAAGAAAGCGATATATTGTCTTGATTATTTCTCCTCGAGTAAGTGTGTGGTACCTATGTAGTTGTAGAGTACCACAATAAAACAATTCTCCCAAAAATGTAACCTACAAAAGCGTCAATTAACGGCAGTTCCAATAATCTATCTATCTTCAGTTTTGGCATATCGGAGATAGAAAACATCTTCTTTCTCTGATTTTGCCGTCCAGAGTAACAAAGACAGAAGTTGTTTTCTATCTCCGATATGCCAAAACTGAAGATAGATAGGTTATTGAGACCGGCCGTTAGCCACTTATTTTGAGTCGGAGTTTAATTTGGTCAGTCATCTATTGTTTGGCACCAACTCATAGATACCTTTTGAAACACTTTTTGTCAACTCATTTCTTTTTTATGAAAAAAGTAAATTTTTAAAATTTTTAAAAATTTCAACTGAAATCGGTCAAATAGATAAGAAGATATGCTTGGTCATACATAATGTTATGAGAACCTCCTCTTTTTTTTTCAGTTGCATGGTTCTTTAGTCAGAGATTTATAATTAGTTTTCTTGATCCTCAAAATTTTTTTAAGCTATTGAATAGCCTTTAACGCGGGCCTTGAGCGTGGAGACCGAATCCAGAAATTACGTAACGAAAATTTTATAACCTAACGCCCCGAGTCGAACAATTTTGAATTTCCGAAATTTAAAAGAATTTAGAAGAAAATAAGGATTTTGACAGTATGGTTGCCTATGGTAACCATATCTGCCAAAATAACAGAAAAATTTAATTACAAAAAGTCAAAATTAGAAAATACATAAAATTATAAAATTAAGCTATTGCATAGCTTCTATCGCGGGCCTTGAGCGTGAAGACCGAATCCAGAAATTCCGTAACGAAAATAACCTACCACCCCCCCACTCCGACCGGCACAGCGGTGATACTTTTTAGTTTTATAAAAGAATTGCATAAGTTCATAAGTTGATAAAAAATGCTATGCAATAGCTTTACCGCGGCAGTCTCCGAGTGCCAAACGTCTTTTTTAATTTACCTATAGCGTCAATAAATCAAATTAACATATCATCAAGAGATATTTATTATATCATAATGTCTACATCAACTACAGTTAACCGCTTTACATAAGCTTAGAATAATTTTTAATCAAGCGAGTAATGCGAGTATAAGCTGAACTATTCACATTGCAAACATTATGCTCCAGAGTACTTAAACTTAGTTCATCAAACATACAAACTAGCTCGTACAAAATCGGCTGCTTTAGTAAGAGAGTAGAAAATAATTTCCCTTGCGACCACATAGTTAAGTGAAATGTAAATCAGAATTAGTATAGAAGCTTACTATACATGCCATAGGCATTTGCGAATGCGGTAGGCCCACTATATTAATAAGTAAGTAAGTATTAGTAAAAATAATCATCATCATTACGCCAAACCACGCCCACTGCTGGACATTGGCCTCCCCTAACGATCGGTCTCGCGCCATCCGCAATTGGAGGACTTCCACGGCCTTCGTCAAATCGTTGGTCCACCGAGTAGATGGTCCACAGATCGTCGTCCGGTGCGCGGTCGCTATTTTAGAATCTTTTTTCTGTTCGGTTATTTTTTCTGCCATCGGTTCTTTTTTTGTGTGTCTCGTCCACAGCCACTTCAGCTCCACAATTGAATCTTCCGGGAAATGTCGGTTATCTTAGTTGAGCTACGAATTTTCTCTTTTCTGATTCTATCACGCAGGGAGACACCAACCATTGCTCTCTCCATTGCCAACTGTGCAACCTTGAACCTTCTGATGGAGTAGAAATAACAATTTTTGAACGATAACGCGAAAGTTAAAAAAGAGTTAAAAATAGCCATATCTTAAAATTTAACCATTGTGTCAACGAATTTATTCAAGGCTGTAAGTCAACGGAGTTTCAGCAATGCTTTTGGTTCTGTAGGTACCTACCTACTACCGACATCTGAAAGAAATATTCATACAAACGTTTGACAATCGTTTAAGATGAAACAAGTTTTTATATTTTCTAAAACTGACGACGTCAACGAGAATTAAAAATACAATGTCTTAAGTGAGATTCGAACCCACAACCGTCCGTTTTGGGGACCAAGACTTTTTTGTACTTACGGTGTTATCTAGATATCTAATAATCATCAGGTTACCTATAATTTTGACCCTTAGTTTTTCATACCGTACATTGACCTGTGATTCTACTTACTAACTCTGTGGTTAATGTTCTTTTGTTAGGCTAATGCGTTTATATTCTTTGGAGACGACCTTTGTAATGCTAATGAGTCAATTTTCTTATTATTAATCGTAATAAACTTAGATCGCCTTAAAACTGCTGAAATATGCCGTATAGTACGACTACAGTGATCATTATTAATATTATTAATGCGAAAATTACTTTCTGTCTGTCTCTGTCTGTAAATCTGTTTGTTACGCTTTCCCGCATAAACTACTCAAACGATTTTAATGAAATTAAGTATAAATATGGATTTAGTTACCCCATTACTAATAAGGGGGTGACACGGGCCCCTTCAAAGGGACGATTTTTCCATGATGGCCAAGTTTAGCAGGTGGATTAATATCCTTCCCGGGGTACAAATTATTTACGGAAATACAATAATTAATCAGATTATTGTTTTATTTTCAGGTGGAGGCTAAATGCCTCGATGACCATGCCGTCTCCAGATAATCGCAAACAAGGTAATAATTAATCTTTCGCATTACATGGCAGCTTTCCTTAGTACGTTAGGGTCCGGGTTGTATTCCCGGTCAAGTCAATTAAGTAAAAAATATTTCCTTAAAATTATTAAGATGGGAAGTTGCTTTGAGCTTAAGTTACCACATACGAATACAAGTTTCTCATTGATAGCAGATTTAGATGGGTTACAATACAATACAATACAATACACTTTTATTGCACAAAAACAAGATACAAAGAAAAATAATAATATGAAAACAGAAAATTGGTACAATAAGGCGGTCTTATCGCTGAATATCGATCTCTAACAACCTTAGGGTAGAGGAAAACTAATATGAAGAATAGATTAGGTTGTACCTAAATGTAAAGTCAAGTAATAAATCGCAGTACGTACATAAAACCTTTTGATTCAATTAATTGTATTTCCAACAGCAATTTATTTGTTTAAAAAACATTTTTTAAAACATAAATAAAAGCTGTTTCGTATTAACCGATTGTTAAATATTTTTAAAAATATTTTTTTCTGAAGTTTGAGGTACAAAACCTGTTTCGTAATCATTGATTACCTAAGCAACCAAAATGTACATTAAAATAATTGTATTTTCAATTTATACCAGCAGTTTATTTTTTAAAAAACAGTTTCAAAACTTTAATAAATGTAATGCTTTTCCATATTCACTGATTGCCAAATATTTGCAAAGTTATTTCTGTCGGACGTTGGAGGTACAGATGCCTAACTCTGCAACACGAAGTTCGTATTAACGGATATATCTGTCTCTTTCAGATACTCTAATACATCGGTAGGGACTCGATAGGGACAGATGGATTCGAATATACGTACATTGTGTTGCGGAGTAAGGCCTCAGAACCGAAAAGGTTAATGAAATTCCGTTGGCTTAAAGCGTAAAGCCTGGAATAAATTCGTCCAAACTAATTATGTTTCGAAATGAAATATAGGTTTACGGTTTTGAAATCGCGTATATTTTACATTTTAATTAACTTTTTCCGTGTGTTATAAAAGCTATATTTTTAATGATCTAAAAAATATTTTATTTTTATTTCTAAACTTAATCATTATTTAGCAAATTATAAAAAAAAAATATGAGGATGAAAAACCTATGTAGTATATAATTCACTGATCAAACTATTTAAAAGTTTCTGTTTTAGAACAGATAATGACATTGAAATGAAAGATAGTTTACGGATTTAGAACGCGTTTATTTTTGACTAGCTGATGCCCGCGGCTTCGCACGCGTGGTTTTTGATCTGTTACAAAGTTTTCGTCACGACTCATCCCCCTCTCCTCCACTCTTTTCCTCCACTTCCTTTGCCTACGGTGCCGAAGGTGCCCATCTCGGGCGAGGTGGTGGTGGGCACTTAGTGGGAGCCGATACGTCGTTGCCGACTTACCGGTGCCCGTTGATACAATAGTTGGATGAAAGGGGCCGATTTAAACTATTTAGGGATCCGGTGTTAGTTCTCCTAGCGAACCGTGGTCCAAGCGAGCTCGCACCACATCTGTTTGCATTTACATGAAATCTGAAGTACAATATCGTTTGAAACTTTCAGAACTGTCAACGCTGTAGTACAACAAACCATTCAAAGCAGCTTGCAAGGCTTTATTCGAATATCAACACTGGCGTAGAGCCCTGGAAGAAGTGGCCCTGTGTAAAAAAACACATTCTTAATTTCCAACCAAGTAGGTTACCATTTTTCTCGATCCATAAGCGTTAAAAAGGCGATTTTACAAAGACAATTTGCTTGCATACTACGTTTGGATAGAAGACCGGTGTAGTACCAGCATCGGTGTAGAGCTCTGAAAAAGCCAGTCCTATGTCATTCTCCCTTCATGATCGATGAACGAATTTTCAAGTAACTCAATATGATGTTAAACACAAATAATTAACCACAAAATTTTCAACCGTTTTTCAACCCCTCAAATATTTAATTATAAAAAAATCCTTATAAACAACATAACAAAATTTATACCAAAAAGCTGACGTAGTTTCACAAAACTTTCATGTGGGATGTGGGTTCGAGGCAAGAATGGTAGAGATCATCCTCAGTCAGATCAGTAGGATAAAAAGTGTTCAGAAACTTAACAGGATAGAGAACTGATTCGACTGTACTGACCACTGTGTCTATAAATTTTTATATTTCTTCAGCTTCAAATGATGTCAGCAAAACATCATTAATTACTGCTGCTTGGTCATTAGTGGGTGCGTGGTGGTAGCTATTCCTAAGTTAAACAACACGGAATTATGAAGTGAGGTGATTTTTTTTTCAACGTTTTATTTTTATGTTTTAAAAGTGTATTTTTTTAAATATGGAGGATATTAAATAAAAAGATAATTTGGATACGTTAGAAAGGCAGTTTCACTAAACGAACTTTGCCAGGTTCCCAAAAGCGGTGCGTCCTAGAAAAAATAAACCGTTACTAAATGGAAGTTTATCAAATTATCTTCTAAATGGAAGCTTGTCAAATGGTCTACCAGTCTATATTGATTTAATCCACCAGTCAGCTGCTTAGTGTTGTTGCAACACACCTGTTACCTTTTCCTGTCTGAGATACGGGTCTATGCCCAGTTTAGGAATTATTTTTGTACTGCTTAATATAGTTGATAATGTCTTAAGGTACAACAGTGTAATTCTATACACTTTTTTCGATTTCCCAACATTTGTCTGTACCGTATAAACAAAAATCGGCCAAGTGCAAGTCGGACTCGCGCACGAAGGGTTCCGTACCATTGACTACGAAAACAACATTAGGTACCTACATTAATTTAGTTAATGTAGTGCCTACCTGTTACCATTTATTGATATCAAGCAAAAATAAGCAAATAATTGATTTTTCTGTGGTTTCCACACAAAAAAAAACAATTTTTTGCTTATTTTTGTCCCTTAAATATTAATCTAATTATTGATTGTTAAAGTTAGAAATATAACTGAGTAATTTGTGAATATTTCAAGTGCCTACCTGTTGCCGTTATTAATATCGAACAAAAAAGGACAAACAATTCGCGTTTGTTGTATTCCCATACAACAAACGCGATTTTTTTTGTCCCTTCAATATTTGTTTTGACGTGACAACGTCTTAAATTAGGTTGCGGCTGGGAGTCACTTATGAAAAAGTGTAACGCTCGGTAACGTTACGATGACGTCATCGTCCTATCCTCAACAAAATCACTCAAATAGGAATTAGTTAAGTTTAAGTTTACATGTACAATGTTTTAGTAAACAAAATATATTTCTATAGTTAAAATTTGTGCAATTCTTATTTTCATTCAATTCCTTGTTTCTATTGTGCAATTTAATTATATTCATATCAATAAATATTCTACCGAGAAAAAGACGTTGTCACGTAAAATCTTCGCCCGTAAAACCGACTTTACAGGCAACCATTTTTTATTTTGTTTTTAGTATTTGTTGTTATTGCGGTAGCAAAAACACATAATTTGTGAAAGTTTCAATTGTCTAGCTATCGCGGCTCTTGAGATACAGCCTGGTGACACGCAGACGGACAGACGGACAGACAGCGAAGTCTTAGTAATAGGGTTCCGTTTTTACCCTTTGGGTACGGAACCCTAAAAATGATTAAGTTCTAAATAATACCATTCTTATAGTAAGTACCGATATTTATTTTCTGAATATGTACCAATATACATATAGATAAGACATCCAATAGGAATTTTCAAGTTTTGTCTTTTCGTTACATAGCCTCCTTATTTCTTCGTCAACTATGTCCTTCAAGGCATATGGAATACGTCCCGGCTAGATGAAAATTGGTGTCACATTTTCTTGAAGCACTAATTGAGCTTTGTAGTTTGATATTCAAACAAGAGTTCCGTCAAACACCATTGTTAAATCTTCTAGTAGTCTGTCCAATTTTGAGTTGTTGATAATTTACTAACTGAATTTTATCCAACTTCTCAAATTCTAACTCACAAGGATCCCGTGGAGCACAAAAATATAATATAATACGTTTTCTGATGTAATTCTGGGCTCAATGATGTATGATTGACGTGTATTTCCTTGTATCGATATCATCACATCTGTTCAGTTTTAAGTACGTATCCAACCGTTTAATGATATTTTTGAATGTTTCGTCCTTGTCTAATGGTACTGAGTTCAATTTAGATGTCCTAAGATTTGTTTGTGACCGACCTTTGCTCCTCAGTACCTTCTGCATACATGGAATTGTTTCGTGCTATCGAATTCAAACTCTGCAGTTTTAGTTTAAGCTGTGTTGTAATACCCTAAAGGTTATTTTTTTCTTCAATCTCAGTTTCCAACTGTGGGTCATCGTAATATTATTGTAGTCGTATCTCTTCCAAATTATTCTTGGGAAAGTTCATTTGTCACTTCACCAGCTGATCACTCACTAATTTTAATTCATAATCAGAAATTTCTCGTAGGTTTTGTATCTGGCTGCCAAATTTTGTAATGCAGCCTTTAATTAAAGTTCTACACGTTTTAATTCAGTTAATTCATCCATTTCGGCGCCAATTATTGAATTCTAAAATAATACCATTCTGTTTGTAAGAAATTACCTATTTATTTTCTGATTGACACATTGAATGTCATAACAAACTAAGTAAAGTCAGAGAGTACAAATATGTAAAGAGTATGAATATGACGCGGAACCGAACAAACTTTGCCCCCATTTTTTATCCCCTTAAAGATTAAATTTTCAAAAATCCTGAAAGACGTCATTCTTAATTTTTAATCAGGTAGCTGGATACCATCATCGACTTAGCTTCAAAACTGACGGAGTTTCATACAAACTTATGGGGCCCTTTTTACCCCCTTAGAGGCGGAATTTCCAAAATTCCTTTCTTAGTGCTCACCTACACTATAAAAGGAAGCACGGTGAATATTTTCAGATTTTAAATCCCAGTAGTTTGGGCTGTGCGTTGATATGTCTGTCAGTCAGTCAGTCAGTCAGTCAGTCAGTCATTAAATCAGTTTTCATTTTTATATATTTAGATTTAACCCGACGTTTCGAACCCTTTACAGCGTTCATGGTCACGGGTAGACTAAGGTGTTATTCGTCTTTAAGATGGTAATTTGAAAAAATGTTTAACTACCGCCTCTAATTTTTATCGTCAGTTATGTTCCTTATCACACAAAATGAGCTAACTGTGTCCGGAGTCTTCGCAGTGTTGCCATGGTTTGTGGACTTCAATGATGATAAGACAGGGTCCCAAGCAGCTGGTAAATTCCAACCATCTTCTCTATTGAAATTAGGATGTTTTTTAATTTCTATTGCTTCGCGTATCATTCTAGGTATTTATCGGTTTTCCTTAGCAAGAACTTTAGGTTTATCAAATCTAATGAAATGTTTGGGCTTATCAAACGCATGACTACAGACTGCAGATTTCGTTATACGCATGTTTTTTATATCGGCTATGTGTTCTTTTACCCGAGTACCTATACTGCGTTTAGTTTGACCTATGTAAGAGAGCCGACATTCACAGTCGAGTTTGTATACGCCTGGTACTTGAAGGGGAATGTTACACTTGACTGGTCGTAAGAATTGGTTGATCTTCTTCGGCGGCTTGAAGTAGGTCTTGATAGAAGCGCGCTTCAAGATGTTCCCAATTTTGTCTGTGACACCCTTCATGTATGGGAGTACCGCTGGTAGACGCTCAACTGTGGATGGTTTTGACGGTCCGTGAAGCGGAGTCGCGGTACTTGGAGTTTATTGAATTTAAGTGCTCGCTTGACATGCTGGAGTTCAGCATGCCGGTGGTGGTCATCACAGATCCGCTGGGCTCTCTGAAACAAAGTTTTTCCAACAGTAGCTAACTGTGAAGGGGGATGGTGAGAGTCACCGTTTAGGTACCTATCAGTATGAGTTGCTTTCCGATACACTGTGGTGCTCAAACTATGATCCGGATTCCTGATAATCAACACATCCAAAAAAAGCTAACCTATTATTGGCCTCCAACTCCATTGTGAATTGAATCTTAGGATGAACAGAGTTGAGATGTTCTAAAAATGCAGAAACTTTATTAGATGGTAATATTGTGAAAGTATCGTCGACATACCTCTTGTAAAATCTAGGTATTACTGGGGCTGTGCGCAGGGCCCTGTCCTCGAAATCCTCCATGAAGATGTCAGCTATCACGGGGGACACAGGAGAACCCATTGCTACGCCATCCAGTTGTTGGTAGAAACAATCATTCCACAATAAATAATTACTTGTAAGACAATGTTCAAGTAGTTCTGCATATTCTAGAGGCATGTCATTTTCAGTTAACTTCTTTGTCATGATCTGAATGCAGTCTTAAGTAGCGATGTAAACAAAGACTGGACATCAAAACTAACCATGGTTTCATTGTTAGATAGATTAAGGTTTTTAATCTCACTAACAAACTGGTAGGAATCCTTCACATAAGCTGTTGTTTGTCCGCGTAAGGAGGATAGGACTTTAGCTACGTGTTTAGCCAGAAGATAAGTTGGTGAGTCAATCTGGCTAACAATTGGTCGTAGTGGAGCATTCGGTTTGTGTATTTTCGGCAACCCATACATACGAGGAGCTTTCACGCAGCTAGAAACCAATGAATTTACGTCTAGATTTAATTTTTCAGAATGCTTTTTGATCAAGTCTGTAGTATTCTTTAAAGCTTTAGTTGTAAGATCGGTTTTAACCGGCTTGTATGTGTTCTCATCCGACAATATTTGTGACATTTTAGCGTTATAATCTGATGTATCCATTACAACCGTCGCGTTTCCCTTATCAGCCCGGAGGATAATCAATTCAGGCCTATTACGCAAATTCTTTAACGCGTTATATTGTTGCAAAGGAAGATTTAATTTCGGCACTTTACCTCGACGTAAGACGGATGATATGTCTTGCCGTAATGCCTCCGCATCTTCCTTTGAGAGTTTATTTTTAAATAGGCAATCCTCGACGTTGCTAATAATTTCCTCATACGGTATTCTTTTCGGCGCTACTGCAAAATTAAGTCCTTTTTCTAATACCGACACGGTGGAAGATCTCAAGAAAACAGTAGATAATGACATTTGAAGTAGTGCATACCTCACTTTTGTTTAAATCTTCTGGGCCCAGGGGCCTATATTTTAAAAAGTAGTCTTCACATGCAAAAAATTTAATATCTGATCTGAGGATATGTTAGGATATGATACCTACAGGTATAACCTTTTCACGTTTTGTAAGATATCATACTAAAATATAACTAAAATCGTAAACTTGACATTTTTTCGCTGTCCGCTTCACGTGAAATCATTTCAATGTAAGTATAGTGTTCCCATAAATTCAAGAATACAGTAAGAATGTCTTCATTGCTAAAATGGTTGTGACGGTAAACGAAGGGCTGTGCGCTCAATCCAATCTAAAGTTGTAAAGTAACAGCCTATAATCATCCCGATGCAGGGAAAAGGCCTCCGTCATTGAATTCGAGTTACCACAGCAATGATGGGTGCTGGCATACAGGGGCGTGCACAGCAATTATGGGTAGGGTATGCAGTACCTACCTACGCCAAAAAAACATACCAATTTCAACACTTTTTTTATAAAAACAAGTATTGTGACCCCATATGCCTTATTTGTATTTAAGTAATTATGATTCTTCCCCCCCTGCCATTTCTTTTTTATTACAACTTATTATGTCTGTTCAACTAGACCCTATCCAAAAATTTAGAACTGTCAATTTCAACTCACAAAAGTATCAAATAAGCATCTCTGTATCCTTGTCTAGGTTCACACTTAGACGACAA
This sequence comes from Anania crocealis, assembly GCA_949315895.1. NCBI lineage: Eukaryota > Metazoa > Arthropoda > Insecta > Lepidoptera > Crambidae > Anania > Anania crocealis. The sequence continues at coordinate 6,267,421 of OX438880.1, forward strand.
ATTGAGGTAATTTTATAAAATGTCCACGGTATTTTTGAATCGGCGGCATCCTAGGGCAGCATGCGCGATTAATTGTAAAATGTTTAATTTTTTTTTCTAAACTGTCTGTTTTTTTAAATTAAATTATAAGTGAACTATAGAAATTAGTTTAGGGATCGACATTTTATCAAGTAAGGCGTAGTGTGTGCAGAGTATGCAAAGCTTATTTGCCTATATGGAGTGCACGCCACTGGGCATAATCACCACGCTTATCAAATGCGGGCTGGTGATCACAAACCCGAGATATGTTCGAAAATTCGAAACGTTTTGATGCCCGACCCAGGGATCGAACCCGGGACCTCGATTTCTTGGCCCGGTATTCAAACCACTAGACCAACGGGGCATTCTCTCTAAGGCAACTCCAACTCCAATCTAAGGCAGTCGATATGTTTATGCAAAGTATTTTATGTCCCTATTTATGTTGTCAGCTGAGCCGTTAGCACTTTGTAAATAAAAAAACAATTTCCATAATCCTGCGGCTTCGCTCGTAATGAACAAAGTTTAGAATTATGTTTCAATAACAGAATTCACAAGAAAATAAAGAATTTAATTTACCGAGGAGAGCTATATCGCCTCTGAAACAGGTTGACACAAACTTCGCTTGGTTAAGTTTGTTAAGTTGCTTGGTACTTAAGCACCGTTTCCTTGCTTAAATTGGTACATAAAATTTAATAAGTTATGGCAAACAATTTATCTGTGTAAGTTACATATGTATTATCATTAAAATATTCTGACGACCTGGTTGGAGTGGTGGCCTACCTTCTGTGCATGTCTCAGACAGTCCCAGTTCCCGATCCCTAAAAACTATCTTTGCTAAATTGGTTTGGGACTGGTCTGGAAGGGGTGGGGGAGATGGGTAGGGTATAGGAAAGTATAGTTGTGCTTCAGGAAATACGTAAAGCCGTTGATCCCTGCTTCGTTATTGTGCTTCAGGAGGTACGCTAAGCCGTTGATCCCTGCTTCGTTCTCGTTGTGCTTCAGAGGTACGTTAAGACGTTTATCCCTGCTTCATTATTGTGCTTCAGGGATACGCTAAGCCGTTGATCCCTGCTTCATTCTCGTTGTGCTTCAAGAGGTACGTTAAGCCGTTTATCCCTGCTCCGTTATTGTGTATGAGGAGGTACGCTAATCCGTTGATCCCTGCTTCGGTCTCGTTGTGCTTCAGGAGGTTCGTTAAGCCGTTGATCCCTGCTTCGCTACAGTTGTGATTCAGGAGGTAGGTACGATAAGCCGTTAATTTATTACCTGCTTCGTTATTCAGGACGTACGTTAAGCAGCGGATCCCTGCTTCCGCTGCAAATTGGTAGTCGTAAGGACAAGTCACGTCAGAACCCTGTAATATGCGGCTTGGAAATCTCTGACATCAGACTATCCTTGAGTAAATGTCATACGAGAAGAAGAAGAAAAAGGCTTTATAAAGGGAGAAGAATTGTAATTACTTGAAGAATTAAAACGGATAGACAGAAAGAAGGACAACCAAGTGAAAGTGAAAAGTATAACATAAAAGTTCCTTTTTGCTTTTAGAGGAACACTAATAATATTATCATGAGATTTCAAAAAAATTCTAGTTTCATAAATGATTTTCGACGATTCGCTTACTTATTGCTATCAGTTTTTTATATATACAGGATGAAATTTTAACCACTTTCCAAAATTTTTATAGGCTTTTGGTATCTTATTTAGAGCCTATTTATGAAGTAAAAAATGTAAATCAAGTTGTCATCCGAAAATATTTTTCGCGATATAATTTTCGATTTTTACGGTTCTAGACCTGTTAAGGTATAAAGGGAAGGTCAAAAACTTATGAATAGTATCGTAATGAATAAATGAGATGCGCAACGCGTAAAAAAAGTGTTGCTAGGCGACCGTATCAAAAATTTTAGAATTTTGGCGGTCCATTTTCTAAGTGATTTATCTTGTCATTTTTGTACTAGGCTATACCAAAAGAAAAAATACATCATTTGTTTTTTGTCTCGTAGATTGATATATTAGGGGTTAAAGTATGAAATTGCCGTTTTGTATGGACGAAATCGAGAAAAGTCATTTTTCCATACTAACAATTTTTTAGTTTTTTTAAAAACGCCTGAACCGTTTTCGATGCAATCAAAGGTGAAAGTTAGATGGTTATAAAGCTACGCATTATAGTATTTAAATTTCTGAAAATCAAATTACATAATACAAATATACTTAATTGAAGCAAGAAGGTCAGCTGACACATTGTAAGGGGTCTTTTCAACGACTTCCTTTGAAGTAATAGGCACTAGTATTGCATTTTTTTTTAGTCAAACGTTAATTTATTTAGTTTTTGATACAATACAAAAAGAATTACGCAATAATATGACTATACTTAAGAGCTATAAACAAAATAAAAAGTGGGGAAATAATCGGTAATTTCATACTTTAACCCCTATTATTAAAATTTGGAAAGTGGTTAAAATTTCACCCTGTATATAGGCGATCAGTGGAGATAAGACGCTTCTGCTTTTTTGGAATGTACTTTATGTCCATAAAGTAGGAGGTTTTTAAAATTAAAACCTTGCCTGTTTCATGTACAGACAACGGCAGGTAAACCTACTCAAAAAGTTAAAGGTCATTGAATTGCTTTATATGATATTTTAAGCAATTAAATTGCAATTTTAATATCAGTATTTTAACTTGATAAATTATATCTCATACGGGACTCGAACCCGCATCTCCTCGCATGCCGGGCGCGGCGCTTTAACCATTCAGAGACGCTGAATGGTAAAAGCGCATATGACATAATTGGTAATGGCGTATGGAAATAATTTTTCAAGTTAAAATACTGTCATTGAATTGATTTTCAACTTTAATTCGAACAGATAGAGATCAATATCAATTGAGAAAATTTGACATTTTGTGGTAGGTTGACGTGCTGTTGTCAGTACTTGATTCAAGCACTTTTTAAAACATGAGATACACAAAGTGATATTATCCCAAAGTTGTTGTTTTGAGTGACATTTGGCGTGTTCCTGTAATGGCGGCTGACATTTAGATTGGCATGAATACTTAAGCACGGTAAGGAAAAATGTGAAACGTTTGGCATGTCTCGGCTATTGCGACGTGTGAGGAATCGTTTGTAAGCATTAAATCACGAAGCTGTTTTCAAAAGAGAATTTCAGAGAATTTTAAATACCTTAGAGAATTTAAATTCCGTTAAATTTGAGACTGGTTTCGAAACTTGGCTTCCAAAACTGTCGAAAGGGACTCTCGCTAGTTTTTTAGTTTCTGATTGAATATCATAACTAAAGTCAATAAATAATCATCTGCTAAACGTCAAATTTAGTTAAATTTTAATTGTTGTTTGTACTTAAAGCTAAAAATCGGTTGATAATTTTGATCCTTATTTATAAATTGTTGAGCTGTTTACTGTATTTTTTTACAGTCAATTTTTACAAACATAGTCCTATTTTTGATATGGGAGAGACGATGAAGATATTATGTACTTAACTAGCGCTTATTGGGATGCCCTCAAATTTTAAACGAACTTTAATAACTTCGGCATCAACTTAAAATACATTAAAATATTTCTGAAAAGGAAGTGACCTCTTAATTATAAATTGTGTTGACGGAAATTAAAAAAAAAAAGATTAGTTTTTCTCAACTTTTTGATAATTCACTTCGTGATTTGTTTAGTAATGGAGAAGAAATAAAATTAAATAATTTATTCGAAACATTCAGGAGAGTGTTCATATTTATGAAAACATATCTACATACACGACGCAACGTGACAGATCAACACATAGTCTTACTCCTTCTTACAACAGTTTAAATCTATCATAACCATCATTTAGAAGGTGACTGACCCTTTTCTCATGTTGGGTTTTCTTAAGTAAAAAAGCTAGTTGAAGAGTAATGCAAAGGTCTAAGCATAGATCTAAAGCTTCTTAAGGCATACCTCTAAGGCTTCGCTTCATTGATGATTGAACCCCGGGATCTGCTATCGGTTTCTTCGCCTATTAAGGTGCTTTTGATGCTGTACATTGACCGAATCACACCCGTTAGTATAAATTAATACACCTAATAGCGTCACCTTAGAATAATAACTATTCTAAGAGCGTCACACAATTAGAATGGTGACACTAAATATAAATAGATAAAAATTCATTCTCACCATTTCAATTAAGTATCTGATTTAGAAGTTTTATGATAAATAAGAAACTGTAATTATCCTTTAGGATAAAAATTCTGGAATTTTTTCGTAACATACGAAAAAGTGTTCTGGAAATCTAACCATGATAAAAACTGATCAACAAACTCTTAGGGTTCATTGACATGAAGCTATGAAGTTGCCATTACGACGCGCTAATTAGATAACTAATTGAATGTTCGAATGAATCGACCGTGTAGCGAGAAGCTCACTAACGAGCTAGCTCAGTCCTTGAATGAGACACTAGATCAGCCATAAAAAAGGAAGAATAGAAAAGTTTTTAATTTTAACAGATGGAAAAAGTTGACTTCACTTATATATGTCGCAGTTAAATGAGGATATCAGGGATTTCATGAAATCTAGGAATATAACGAAATCCCGGTAAATGTCGAATATTCATGTTTATTACGTCTTTTTACTAAAATTATCTAGTGATATGACAAAATACTAATATAAATACAGAGATATGTCATTTCACTAAACTAAATTTAGTGAAATAAAGAATACTGTTGTAGACACAGGCTGATTACAATTTTGACATGAATGGGTGCCATTAGATTCATTGATACATACCTAGAATGGTTACCACCTGGCATATTAACTTTTCTACAACATTAAAATGTGCAAGTGAATTGTGACTGAGCGATAATATTTTTAGCTGAAATTGAATTTTACTCAACTAAATTTTAAAAGCAATATTTTGCCACTAAATGTTGTGTTAAAACCACCAGTTTTTGTAAAATATCCACTAAGTTGGTCACACTGTATATGAGCCGCGCCAGTCGAGCGACGCATTTGTATCGCTTCCACTAGCGCCCCTGTAGGTACTTGAGCGAGCGAGAGAAATGCATGGCTCGATTTTTATTCGGCAGTATCCGCTTTTCTGTCATTTTACTAGATTTAGGGGAACGACATATCACTGACGATAATTTGGTATTTTGTAATATCACTAGATACTTTTAGTAAGAAGACGTAATAAACAAGAATATTCGACATCTTCCGGGATTTCATGAAATCCCTGATATCCTCATTTCCCTGCGACATATACATTATATGCAAATGTTAACATAAGTTGGTTTCGGCTTTTTATACCATTTACCATTTACCTAACATCCCGTAGACCATTCAATAGTTAAACAAGTGTTTTACAGTGCTAGTCCTACGCCCTACACCAGGGGTCGGACCTTGCCCTCACCGCAGACAATATCCGCGTGCTGCGACAACCGCAGCGGGTGATAGCAGTGAGGGCTATACGTGGCTACCGGACTGTTTCTTTCGGGGCGGCCTGCCTGCTAGCGAGGTCCCCACCCTGGGATCTAGAGGCCCACGCCCTCAGCACTATTTTCCAGGCAAGGGAGGGGTTCCGGGAACAAGAGGGAGAGTCGCCCATCGAAGAAAAAAGAAGGCTGCGTCAACGAGCACGCGACGACCTCATGGCGGGATGGAGGTCCGCTCTCGCAGAGCCGGAGTTTGGCCTCCGAACCATAGAGGCTATCCGTCCGGTTCTGGATGAGTGGGTGGACCGGAGGCATGGCACCCTGACTGACTGACTTTCCGGTTGGTGCAGGTCTTGACCGGACACGGCTGTTTTGGTCACTACCTGCACCACGTCGCCCGGAGGGAGCCAACGCCCCGGTGCCACGAGTGCGGTGCTGACGATGATACGGCAGAGCATAAGTTTGAGATGTGCACCGCATGGTCGGATCAGCGCCTCGCCCTCCGGGCGGTTGTGGGACCCAATCTCAGGCTGCCAAGGGTAGTCAGGACAATGCTCGGTAGCCAGAGGAAGTGGGAGGCGGTGGCCACCTTCGCTGAGGAAATCATCTCAGCGAAGGAGGCCGCTGAGCGGGCCCGCGAGGACAATGCCCTTGCGGACCCGGTCAGACGCAGGCGAAGGGGGGTTAGGAGGAGGAGGTATGCACATCTCCTCTCCCCCCCTTAAGCAGGTCAGTGGCACGGGTCGGGGGACCCGGGTCACACCAAATGAACTGACTCGTCTGGGGGGCGATCCACGTGCACCGGACTGCCCCTCCCTAGGCGTGGAGGAAGCCCTGGCGTAAGGCCGGGGCGCACCGCCAGGGTCCGGAGATTGCTTCGGCCAGCCCGGACCCAGGAACGGCGGTTTCGTGCAGGGGTGCACCCCGGGGTTTATTTTAGTGAGTATGCCTACCGGGCCCTTCTTTGTACGAGAAGGGTTGGCGGTGGGAGAGTCCCACATAACCCGTCCTTCCCCCAAAGTGACGGGTATGCGCAAAGCATTTGCCCCCGGGAGAACAAAAAAAAAAAAAAAAAAGGGGTCGGACCTTATGGCAGGCTAGGGCCATAAGATGGCGAAATGAACTAATGGCGGGCGGCGTTTGTATATGAACGTATATTTGGTATTATAAATAGTTTGGTAGTATATTTGGTATATATTTTTATTTTATTTATTTATTTGGAAAACAAACAGCAGTTTACAGCACATTTAATCTAAGTCAACTAAATTTTACATTTGCCAAAATAGTTTCCACAATATAGTTAATACATGATTTGGTATCGTTAAACTTAAATAAACACTAAAAACATTAAGCATTTTAAACAAATCAGTGCGGTATAAACACAGTTTAATTAATTATTGTTTTAACAAACATTTGAATTTTGTAGGTTTTATGTTGAAAATATCAATGTGACAATACTTTTTATTATATAATTTAACGGTTCTAGGGATAAAACGATTACGTGCATAATTAGTACGGCAGGTAGGAATAGAAAATGTATCACGTGATCGCATGTTCGTTCTCGGGCATTTTAATAGAACTTTACTTAAAAGATAAGGCGAATCGACCATGCTATTAAAAATTTTATAAAGAAAAAGTTGATCACAATGTTCTCTTCGCTGTGAAAGGGAAATAATTTTGTCGGCGTTAAAGTTGTTCCGAAATTTGTACTGCATTCTCCTAATGAACCTATTTTGAATTTTTTCTATGGTGTTAATGTATACTAAGTACTGCGGATTCCAGACAGTCGACGCATACTCGAGTTGCGACCTTACAAGGCTATTATACAATAACATCAGTGTGGTGACCTTTTTAAACTCTCCACTTTGCCTAAAAATGAATCCCAACATTTGATATGCTTTGGTTGTAATTTTATTTATATGAGATGCTAGCAATAATTCACTGTCCAGTGTTACCCCCAAGTCTCTTACTTCATTGGAACGTTTAAGATTATGACCATTTATTGTGTAATTAAAATGAAGAGGGACTTTTTTCCTACTATAAGAGATTACACAGCATTTATCTATGTTAAGAGACAATTTATTAGTAACACAGTAATCGCACAATCGGTTAATATCATCCTGTAGCGCGATAAAATCCTGTGCAGATTTTATGACAGTAAAAATTTTTGTGTCATCAGCAAAAAGAAGAAATTTGGAACTATGAAAACAATCTACGATGTCATTTACAAAAACATTAAAAAGTAAAGGTCCCAGATGAGAGCCCTGGGGCACTCCAGATGGTACAGGTATAAAACTGGACATATAACCTTTTAATGTCACTGCCTGAGTTCTATTCATAAGATAGGATTTTAGCCATCTCAAAAGGTCGCCGTGCACACCCATGTACTCTAATTTACTTAGTAAAATTGGATGTGAAATTTTATCGAAACACTTAGAATAATCGGTGTACACGGCATCCACCTGGAAACCACCGTCCACACTGTGGAGTACTAGGTCTAAAAACTCACAAAGATTGGTCTCAGTGGACCGCTTGTTGATGAAACCATGTTGTTGGGTTATAAGGCACGGCCTTATGGCTGGAAACATAGAATCGAATATTATTTTCTCAAAAAGTTTGGGAATCACTGATAGTTTGGATATAGGTCTGTAGTTGCGAATATTGTGTTTATCGCCACTTTTGAAAATTGGAATTACAAGTGACTTTTTCCATACAGCTGGCATTAGGCCGCAAGACAGTGAAAGTTTTAAAAGATAGGAAACCGGGATCGATAATTATTTGGAGCACATTTTTAAAAAGTAGGGGTGAATCCCGTCAGGACCTGCTCCTTTATTTGCATCAATGCGTGACAGATATTTTTCTACAATAGTCGGTGATATTTCGACGGAATTGATTAGTGAGTTGTTCGATTCGCGACCATTTTGATAGACAGAACTCGTATCTTCATTTTTTTCGAAGACCGATTGAAAAAATGAATTAAACATATTTGCGATAGTTAGTCCATCCGATCCAGTAGAATTGTCATAGTGAAGTGCGTCCGGGATCGTATTGGTACCTTTTTTGGACTTAATGTATGACCAAAAATGTTTTACGTTAAGTTTAATATTACTTTCGGTTTTGATAATAAAAGAATGATAGCATGTTCTCTGTAGCGATTTAATTTCTTTGCGTAGTTCAGTAAATCTAATGTAATCATTTTGTCTATTATAAGATTTCCAATTTTTATGCATTTTTTTTTTCTTTTTGATTAACTGAATAAGTGATCGAGAGTACCAAATAGGATAATTATTCCCTATATCTGAGTTTCTTTTAGGGACGTGTAGATCGACTATAGCATTAATTAGTTTGTAAAAATTTTCAACCGCCAAGTCAACTGAATCAACGTTAAGGTGCTGCTCCCAATGAACATCTTGGATGGCGCGTCTAATGGCCTCGTAGTCGGCCGCGTAGAAGCGGCGCACAGTGCAGTGCAGTATAGAGTTTTTTTTCTATGGAATTTAACCACTTTCCAAAGTTTTTATAGGCGTTCGGTATCGTATTTAGAGCCCATTTATGAAGTAAAAAATGTCAATCAAGCTGTCATCCGAAAATATTTTTCGCGATATATTTTTCAATTTTTACGGTCCTAGGCCTGATAAGGTATAAAGGGAAAATCAAAAACGTATGAATAGTATCGTAATGAATAAATGAGATGCGAATCGCGTAAAAAAAGTGTTGCTAGGCTGCTGTATCAAAAATTTTAGATTTTTTGCGGACATTTTTTAAGTGCTTTATCTTGACATTTTTGCACTGGGCTATACCAAAAGAAAAAAAACGTCATTTGTTTTTTGTCTCGTAGATTGATATATTAAAATTTGGAAGGTGGTTAAAATTTCATTCTGTATATATAATCCATAGTAAAAAAACAAAAACATAAAACATAATGTTATGTCTGAGATCCTAAATGCAGGCTATTTCTTGTATGTTAGCTGTCATATTTGTAGTTGCAATTTTGCAATTCGTAGAATGGCACTCAAGTTCTCATCATGGTTCGTTCATGCATTTAATTTGATATTAAAACTCATTTACGGACAGCAAGTAAGAAGTCCGCGGGCCGCGGTTTGCCGGCCGCTTCCTTACACCATTAGTAATTTTATTTATTTTTGTTGCAGTACTATTCATTGGCCTCTTACAGCACCCAATGGTGATAATGGATGGATGTGCATATTTTAAACTGCGTTATAAAGTGCATATTTTAGACGACATGATGTAGAAACTACGTCACGTCGTCATAAATGCACTTTGCTAGTTATTAGGTACTCAATCTATAGGTACTCTATTTTCTCTCGTTTTTTATTATATAATAAAACATCTATTTTTGAAGGGTGGAACTTACAACATCAAACAGCCTATTAAAGGTCGTATCTCTTATTATTTTGCTAACGTACAACAATTTTGGACACGGGATTGACATTGAAGTAGCAAAGAAAACACTTTCCCATATTATTGAAGGCATCTTTTTTATTTTGGTGTTGTTTGTTCACATAAAGTTCAGTACTTATTAGAGCAAATATAATTATCCCTTTGAATGAAGTTACTTAATAACTTTATAGTATAGAGGGATAATCCCTATTGTGAGAATTTAAAGTGAACTTATGCTAAAATTCCTGTTTATGTCACTAAAAGTTTCATAGACATAATTTTATCAAGTTTGGATTTATTTCCAATTGTTAATTTTAAGCTTTGAGAATTAATATTAACATAAACATAAAAAAACTACAATATTTACAACTTACAAAAAAAATAACATGAAAAAGAAACAAATACTAGGATATACTAGATAAAAAGGGAAAAAACTATAAAAATGGTCCTCGTGGTAAGGTACCCAAGATACTGGCAGCATTACCTCGCTGGATTGCGATGCTCAGTCACTCGCTGTGCGAGGTAGTTGCCACCTCTTGGGTCACCGCTGACGTCAGATGAACGTTTAGCAATCTCTTTAAATAAAGAGAGTCCATTAGGGCCCCACAGACCTAGGGTTTCGACACCAAAAGGTACGAAACAGTTTGGATTTAGTTTGCTTAAAGACGAAGGTATACACACAGGCATACAAATAAGGTCAAGCGGTCACTAATGATTAGGGTATAGTTTTTTTTTATATTATCAATGGGCTTGCTCTTGACTACATACTTAACTTTACGCTTAAGAAGAAGCCTAAGATGGAGCGAGCTTACCCAGAAAGTGCACTGGTTCTCCCACACACCAGGGGAACACAGAAAAACTGTTTGGCGCTGGACTCCGGCAGGAGGGTAGTAGCATCCAGGCAGCCTCTTACGAAGCCTACCACCGCAGAGGGATCTGTTAGCCGTCATCATTGGTTAAAAATCCAAAGATATCGTTGCCCAGGGTAGACCACTAGGAGGTAGAATCCACCACCCCAAAAATTAACAAAAGGTGACCTAACTTAAGTTTCCCCTCGTTTTTAAAATGCGTTTCGTTATTACAAAAACACTCATCAATTTGGCTATACAAGCAAATAGTGCCATTTGAAAATCGCGGCGTAAATTCATAGTTTACTCACAATTTACATTTTGTCAATGAAATTATCAAATTAATGAATGGGTCTGAATGGGTCGTTAAACGTGAGTAAACAAGCGCTCTAATTTCTCAATTAGAGCGCATCATTCAAATTTAGATTTCAATAAGTAACTGGTGCAATTATATTTACGTTTCGTGCCAAATATTTCATGCAGTTGTTTGTTTATTTAAAAAATAAAAGATCTTTTCAGATGTCTTTGGAATTATGAATTCCATGAGTAAACAATAAATGCTAAAACTGCTTTGGTCGATCTACACTTTTTTTGTGTTTTTTGGAATGAACAAAGCAGTTTTAGGGTATAGGTTCCGACTTTTTGTCAGAGGCTTTCTTTATCTGTACATAAAATACGAATTGTTTTCATTGGTACCCAGAAGTATCCACACCACTACACCAACCGTGTCTTCACAAGAGTAAATTGATTCGGAATTTCATCCATGTAATTGTTTTTATGAGTTTACACTATCAGAAACATGTACAGATCCCGGAATATCCGTAATTATGGCGCTTGCAACAGTGACGATAATATCGAAACTCATCGAAAAGTATGGTACACATGGCATAAACTTCGAATCGACTAATTCGTGTCGTCACGATTACTATACGCAAATTATCCTGAATGAGTTCAGGAAAATTGCCACGTCTGTATATAGCAACAAGCCAGATATAGCTGCAAACATATTTATCCTGGTCAATAATGACATCCTTACTGTTATCTGAAAGCAACTCATTACAAATTTTAAGGAAAATTGTTTCACCTGATAACACAGCGACAATATACAAACCTGCCTATTGTTAGTTCCAAAGATATTAGCTACGATAATTTGAAAAATAAATGAAATTGGTGAACCACAATTTTACTCGGAGATAAACTTTTGTTCATGTTTCAAATAGTCATATAAAACCGTGCGTTCGATATTATAAATAAAAATATAGACCTACAGAAATATTTTTAAAATAGGCCATTTTAATTAAACAGTTTTAAATTGGATATTACAAAAACTTGCCGTATGAGCTCTTATTAATTTGACATCTGGTTATGATAGAAGAAATAAAATATCTCGTTTATAGACTGTTATGATGCTTTTTGTTCAAGAAAACGGTACCCATAGATAGTATCAAATTCTTCACGTGTACTAATTCACGAGAAGCATCTAGTAAATATTATATCAAAAATTTTTTCAAACAAGTGCCTATAAAAAAGGAAACACTAAAAGGGCATTATCAAACCATCGACAGATTTATAACATTGTAAATCACGATGTCAGCCATCACTCAAACAATAAAAACGTAATGTTTCCCGCAGTTTACGCGAAAACAGACAAACACCATAAATATCCGGTAGCTAATATTATTTTTGTTCGGTCGATTCGATTTATGGCAGATAAAACGTATTGTAACCGCGGTAATGTCCGAAGTATTGTTGGGATATAATTGTTTTCACGGCTGGCTCGGGTTTTATGGTCACTTTTATGTAACTTAAAGTCGGTCCTAATAACCTATCTATCTTCAGTTTTGGCATATCGGAGATAGAAAACAACTTCTGTCTTTGTTTCTCTGGACGGCAAAATCAGAGACAAAAGTTGTTTTCTATCTCCGATATGCCAAAACTGAAGATAGATAGATTATTTGGACCGGCCGTTAGCAAACAAAAGCTCTGTGATTGGATAATACTACTTACGCGTTTAACTTTAGATTTGAGATTTTCATACGGGAACTGTATACTTTTCCGGAGTAAAAAGTAGCCTATGTGTCTTTAAAAGTAGCCTTTATATGCTTGTAAAACCTAAGATCTATCTCCGTGCTAAATTTCACTCTGACTCGTTCTGCCATGATTGAGTTACAATTAAATGTCCATGCATACAAAAGTTTTTTTTCATCTTACTAATGTTTATAAACTCGATAGTTTGTGAGTATATATGAATCTTTGTTACTCTTTTACGCTAAAACGACTCAACGGATCTGAATAAAATTTGGCACGGTGTCTGTTTATTGGCTGGAATAACATATAGGCTACTTTTTATCCTGGGAAAAGGTACGGTTTCCGAGGGAAAATTAAAACATAGTTTTAATTTAACGGATCTGAATGAAATTTAGCACGGCGTTAGCTTCTTGACTAGAACAACATATAGGCTACTTTTTATCCCAGGAAAAGTTACGGTTCCCGTGGGATACTTTTAATACTTTCTTTTCATATTTCTTTTTCTTTCTTCTAATACGTAAGTAGTTTTAAATTCAAAATTGTACGCGTAGTCGCGGGCAACAGTTAGTGTAATACTTATAAGGAATATGGGCACTAGCTGTTTCCCGCGACTTCATACGTGTGGATATTTGAATGAGAATCTATTTTATGAGAATTTCTCGGGACAAAATTAGTCTATGTGCCTTTCCAGGCTCCGATCAGTTCTGGCGTGATTTAGTAAATAACATCCATACAAACTATCTCATTTGTAATGTTAAGTAAAACATTCGAAGTTTCAGTTGCAAACTAGTGACATGTTACGGATAGTGAAAAGTTGAAAAGAAAGTACTATTCAAGGTATTCCTTGTTCTTGGCTGAAGTAGAATTTGATTGCCATTTTTTATTATATTGGGATAATGAAAGTATAAGGACACAGCCTAGTGCATGTGCCTCCATACCTGAAAAATTACATTGTCAGTTTCAAATATTGTTTCAAATATTGTTAAAACTAAGCAACTTTTACTATGTTCCCTGTCTGTGTGCATACGATATTTTTCTAAATTGACCCGCCAGCGAGTGGAACCCGGGGCCCTTGCGTCTTATAGGAAGACCAACGCCATAAATAAGTTACGTAACATACAAATAAATAAATATTAATACAGTTGGTAAAAACTGTTTACTTTCGAAACTTCGGTCTGTGGGTCTAGCACAAAGAACTATCGACTTCGAATCGTTTGCGTATCGAAAGCAAACGACACAAAGTTCGTGCTTTGTTTTGTAGTTCTCGTTTTGACCGCGCGAGCGCTGTTTAAGTTTTCATACTAAATATTTCGATGGCGATACGAACACGCAAACGATTCGAATTCGATAGTTTTTCGTGCTAGACCCACTGAAGGAAATGATATTCTGAAACAGTAAATCAAAAGTATTATGTGTTACTAATATGTGTTTGCTAAGCTCTGTCGCAACTCAACGCACATTATAACGCTGAATAGCGCATTTTAAGTATTTTTCCTCATAAATTTATCAAGTTTAGGATGTATCGTGAAACGTTTATACGAGTAGTGTAGTTGCGTGTTTCGTGAAGTTAGTTTATTGAAATATATTTGAAGCTACAACGTACTATAATACATACATCGTCTCTCTACATATTTGAACCTATTGAACTGGTAGGAATATACCTAGGTAGGTAATTCCAGTACAGTCAACATTTGCAATAGCACCACTTATCATCCAATAGATGGCATGAAGATAATGATGAAAGAAGACCGGATAGATGCGTATTCTTTCAGCATTGTCATAACTGCGAATGACAACACTTGCTAACTTGCAATTAATGAAATGTACCTACACCTTTATGGGCGGTCTATATATATCTAACATAATTCGATGGCTGCTGATCCACTGAACATGGACGTTTAAAACAGTATATCAACAAAAAACGTTAGAAAGTTAACGTCAGAAATAGAAATAAAATGTAGGTACCTATATCTTTACGTTTTTTCCCAACCACTTACTACTATAACACTTACTACTTTCTTTTTAAATAAAAGAAAGTCGTGTTAGTTAAATCACTTAAAACTCTAGTAGGGCTGGACCGTTTTTTACGATTTCGTGTTTATGGATTTTTTTGCGTCGGGAACAGGATAAATAAATATTAAAAACGTTGGAAATTTTGAATATAAAAAAAATATATTTGATGACAATCAAAATTTTGATTTTGTAATCAAGTACTATTCTGAGGCGATACGAAGATCACGGGGTCCGCTAGTTTGTTATAAATTCAAAGTGGAGTGGACAGCAAACTGGAGAAATTTCACGTTTATATAAATAATGAAAACTTGCTGATTTATAATGAAGACTTGTACATAATATTCCCTCGATCGTGAGTTATTCCAGACACAATTGAAATCAATTGTTATCGTGGCACCCGAGTGCCTCCTGGGGGTTGAGGGATTAAATCAAACTTTTTGACTGTTATCGAAACAGTTAATTCAGTAGAGTTTCAGTTAGTTCACTACATGTTTCAGAATCCTAGAGATAAACATTGCGACCTCCTTTCTACCATCAAAACTCTTTTATAGCTAAAACACAGCTTGACGACCACTTAAATATAACAAAGTCAAGTTTGAAATTGAACTAATAAATTGTCTGATGTAAGTAAACGAAGACAAGATAGATAGATACATATATATACACTTTATTACACAAAACACAAGAACTTAAAATAATACAAACAAGATATTAATGTAGGTACAATAAGGCGGTGAAATCTCAAATTAGCGTAGAAGGGGTAACGCAGTGCGAAACAAATTGTGCGAAAAGATAGACACTCAAAATTATTTTCAAAAATTCGAATATACCGTAAAACATCAGCCTATCACAGTCCACTGCTGGACATAGGCCTCTCCAATTGCACGCCACTTAGTTCGATCCTCGGCTTCTCGCGTCCAGCTTCTGCCAGCCACCTTGCGCAAATCATCACTCCACCTGGCCTTTATATTTCCAAGGTTACTAAGGTCGAGCTTGTTGGCCTAATAAGTGAATTTTACCGCATTAACTGATCGAATCGATAAACATCGGTACCAGTGGAGAGCCGGTGCGATACTATAGAGTACCGCCAGTAATGATGTGTGCGTGGATAATGAATTTGCTAATATACAACAACTTATAAGAAAGTTTAAATCAAAATATAACTTTTATGAAGTCAATACTGCGTTCGTAGAAAAATATGCTGATATCTTTCCCATATTATGTACAGACAGCGGCAGGTCAACCTACCCAAAAAGTTAAAGGTCATTGAATTGATTTTCAACTTTAAGTCCAACAAGTAGAGATCAATATCAATTGAAAAAAATTGACGTTTTGTGGTAGGTTGACTTGCTGTGGTCTGTACCTTGAAGTCTTGTTATTAAAGGTGCGCAAAAATAATGCTACATGGTAAAATAATACAATGTTAAAACGGCAAAAATTAAAACGGGAACCTACAAATATAAGTGTTGATTGGTGTTGTAGATGCAAAATATACAAACCCTAATACCTTGATAACACTTTAGACAACAAAGAATGTTGTTTACACAACAACAAATTAGTTGTATAATATCTTAAGGTAGACGCATAATAAGTAAATAAGTAAGACGTTACTTTTTGTCTGACCTCTGACAGCACATCGCTAAAAACTTCATTGTTTTGTTGCAATGTTATAGCTATCATCAGTCATCATCTTAACAGACAGACGTCCGTGCGAATGGACAACAAAGTAATCCTATAATAATTCCCTTTTTCCCTGTTGTGAAACGGAACCCGAAAAAGACTACACCCAAACTTTCCACTTCAAATAAATTCGGTCACATCACTCATTTTAGTACCAACACGTGTTTGCACGACCTAAGTTTCAAACTACACTATCCCGTCCGTATTTCAAAGAAGAGAACTTGTTATTAAACTGAGATAGCTGCGCAATAGTTACTTAGTATACCGTCACAATCGAGGCCAAACTCAGTAGGTTTCTAATACCCAATACGTATTATTGAAGTAAGTAGGTTCTGTGTCGTGTGGTACCGTCACGTTTAAATAATTGCATCAGCCCTTCTCACGCCATGGGCGTCGTAAGAAGTGAATAAAAGAGTACAGCCAGAAGGGACACTTTGGAGGGGCTTGTGTTCCGTAATGGACTGGTAATAGGCTGGTGATAAAGTAGTTATTGAAGATATGCATGGAGATTCTAGGGCTATTGCCCAGCAAAG
Source organism: Anania crocealis (assembly GCA_949315895.1). Lineage (NCBI taxonomy): Eukaryota > Metazoa > Arthropoda > Insecta > Lepidoptera > Crambidae > Anania > Anania crocealis. The sequence continues at coordinate 6,284,348 of OX438880.1, forward strand.
GATGACGTTTGGTTGGTTGACGATTTTTAAACAGAATGGACACTGCATGTGGAGTCTAAATCGATCCTCCTTACTTTAATAATTTCGTTTTGTTAAAATAGAAAAGGCATCATTTCATTTCATTTCTTAAAGCGCGAGTCTACGGTGAGTACGCAAAAGCTACAAAAACTTGTCTTACAAAAAAATACCAGTAAAGAGTATAAAAAGCCACCAAATTTGCATCGGTTCTTTTTTGGAATCGATTCAAATTTGGTGCATTATTACGAAATAACTGCATCTACGAAGTTGAGAACATCCTTATTGTGCCCTGGGTTAAAAATTATGTAAACTGCTCGTATCTAGTTGTTGTGTTCCGTAGCTCGTTAACTCGAAACTAATTAAAGGACAAAATAACACCATTTAAATAGGAGTGTGCCCACTGAATTTGCGTCAACTTTGATACGGCTTTAAAAGTTGCACGAAGCGCTGTAATGCCTTTGTGAGAAATTTGCCTATTTGAATATTCGTGGAGAGCCAAAGGCGATTACATCTTTGAAATCTCGAAATCTGATAATCGTTAATATAAATGCTTACCTAGTACATTATTTGGTGTCGGCTCTTCTTCTTGTAATCTGATTACCTATCTATCAAGAATAACCTGGTGTCAGAGTTCTTCAGTCGCTTATGGCGGGAATCGGACGTGACTTGTTTTAACGTCTTCCGTCTTTCATTAAAAGAAACAATAGCTTGACGTGCTTTCCTAAACAACACTAGCTAAGTTAAAAATATCGTTTCTTAAAGTAATCTGACCGGGAATCAGCCGCGGGCCCTTTGCGTGGTAGGCGGATGGTCCGTTTACCTCCACTATACCAACCGGGTTGTTAACGAAAATATAAAATATAAAAATATAAAAATATAAAATCGACTTCTTATCTCCCTTTGGGTGTCGTAAGATGCTTCTTAAAAATATTCAATACTAGCTTTTGCCCGCGGCTTCGCTCGCGTTAAATAGGCTATTTGACTGGTTTTTGAAATCCATTTTATATTATTAAGTAAAGGTTGAAGAACCCAGTAAAAGTAGTTTTTTTTTAAATTCTGGTACATAATTGCTGAAAAATATCAAAATGAAAATTGAAAGTCGAAATAGCGCGCCGAAACGCTATTTTGTCAATATGGCGCTGCAATTGGGTCGGTGACATCACCTGCCTGTCTTGTGATCTGTAGCTCATATTATCTACATACATTCGGTGCAAACAAATAACGAAAGTGCGACTGAATCTATATTTTAACAGTGACTTAGGTAATAAAATAAGTTTCAAATGGTATGCAGTTCCAAAATGTATAAATACTTCTATAAAAACTTCAGAAAACTATTTGTAAGTGTTCAAAAGAAAGTCTAAGTGCGCTGAAAGTGGTTTCAACTATTTCGGAGAGATCTAAATAACATAGCGAATAGTACAAATATTTTCTTCTGTGAGGACCATTTCGATGTAAGTAAACATAATATTTATAAATTTTAATAATTCATTGCATTAGGAATGTAAATATTTTGTTATTGGTTTGAAGTTTTAATACCTCTAATGTTTTTATCAGAATGCCTCTTGCAACTCACTTAGAATATTTTCGATGTTTCCATAATATTAGCTAAAAATTGTAGCTACAGTTTTATGATTTCAAAAAACATTACACTCAAAGATCACGACTAACTAGTTTGTTTGTTACAGATTTTAAATGATGAACGAAGTTATCGAGCAGGTGACGTCATTATAAACTCGACCAATCACGTTTCGTGTCACGTGACAAACGTTTAAATAAATGCATTTTTATTTCTGGATTTAAAAATAAATCGTTTATTATTTTCAACTTCCGTTACTAAATAACCATTTTTAAACTCATAATATAAGCTAATAATAGTAATTCGCACTTTATTTTTCGCATTGTCAAATAGCCTGCCTATTAAAAATTCACCCCCTCTTTTAAGGGGTTGGGGGCGGATTTCCAAAAAAAATTATGCAGGATTTTTTGTTAGTCACAAATATCCGCATACCTATTTTTAGCTTTCTACCTTGAAATTGCGGAATGCTCCATACAAACTTCCTCCCCTCATTTTAGGGAAGTGGGGGGTTATAAAGAGACAAAAAGTCGCCTATGTCACTGTCCATCCCTTCAACTATCTTCGCATAAAAAATCACGTCAATTCGTCGCTCCATTTTGCCGTGAAAGACGGATAAACAGACACACACTTTCCCATGTAATATTAGTATGGATTTGTATAAATACCGCAAGAAGATAGTGGGCAGCAGTGTTTCTCTTCACAAATGGCTAACCCTCCTGCCAAGCGTGGTGATTGTTGATAAAACTAGCTTTTGTGTATTGGTATATTATTATGAAAATGACTTTTTTTACGTAAGCAATTAAGCTAATTTTGTTTCAGTTAAATCGTTATCGCGCGTTGCTTTCGGGGCTAGACGGAAAAAAATTTGTACCTAACGACACTATTTGCTATATTATTTTATTAATATTATTAGGTAAGCCGTGCGGCGTGCGCGTGGGGGAGAGGGAGAGGGAGAGAGTGAGGGAGAGGGAGAGGGAGAAAGGGAGAGGGAGAGGGAGAAGGAGAAAGGGAGAGGGAGAGAAAGAGGGAGAAAGAGAGGGAGAGGAAATTAAAAATAAATTTAACAGAAAATAAATATTTATTACAATTCCTTCACTAAAAATTATCTTCGTTCCATCCGGGTGTCCCTAGAGACCTCTCAAGTTTTTATTACTTCAAATGTCCAAAGCAACGGAATGATCCATGGCACATATTTAAGAAGTCTAACTTAACTTTTTTCCGTTCTCCACCGTATTTATATTAAATAAAGGTGAAAGTACTTTCAAAGTAAATTAATTTATAAAACCGGAACCATTTTAACCAAAACGATTTATTGGATGTTTGTTTTTAACAAAGAGTTATAAGCTATTGTCATGATATTTTATCACCGCAGCCACTCGTTCTGTTGTATGGTATCCGGAGAATAATGGCCATTCAGCTGCCAGAGGTGCTGCTGGCAAGTATTTATCGCGTAACCCTTTGAAAAACAAATATGTGTTGTATAAAATAATACGTATAACAAAATTTTGCTTACATTAGTTTAACAATTAATTCTATGATGTAAGTTATCAAAGATTCATCATTTTAATCATCATCTCAAACAAACGACACCCACTGCTGGACACAGGCTCTAACGATCTCCATATCTAAGCCACCAGCATCTAACAGCTTCGCGCGACCTTCACCAGATCCTCGGTCCACCTGGTGGGGACCCACGCATGGATCATCGTCAGGTTTTGACCTGTGTCAAATCTCATAAGCCTGTGTCAATAGACATGTGTCAAAGGTCAAACTAACAAAGGTTTGGACGGTTTTGACGCAGATGGTAATTTTCGCAGAATGTCATTTTCTCAACTAGTCACTTTCGCAACTGGTCAGTTTCGAAAATCGTCTGTTTAGCAGATTGCCATTCAGATTTTTTTCCTGTATATTCTTTGTACAGACGACAGCAAATCAAGCTTTACCTATTATATTTTGCAATAAAAACTGTACAAAGAAATATACAGGAAAAAATATCTGAATGATATTCTGCGAAAGTGACGATTTGCGAAAATGTCATTCTGCGAAAGTGACCAAATTTTTCGCTATGATATTTTGCGAAAATGACCATCTGCGTCAAAACCGTTTGGACATGTGTTAGTTTGACCAAGATATCACGGATTTATGGACTTTATTCATGTTATGTCGCGGTTCCAAGCATCTGGCAACCAACCATTTTCTTTACTTCAATAATGGTGTTTTTAATTTCTATAGCTTTACCATTGCGTTTAGCAAACTAAGCGCAGTTTAAAGACTCTGAAATCAGTATAGCTAGTGTATTTTGAAAACACAGTTTCTTGAATAAAAATGTCGACTACATTAGGTGGGTCTCAAACCTGGTATAGACTACTAGGTGCTTTAGGGAATTTAATGATTGTTTTATATTAGGTGGGACTCAAACCCATACCTAACTAGGTACTTGGTGCTTTAATGTAAGGAATTTAAGGATTATTTTATGAAGATACGAGTAACATCTGATATTGTTTCAGGCCGCAACTGGCTCGAGACGATGGTGGAACTGCCATCGGGGGTCGGCGAGGAAGATATCACCACAGAACACGTAAGTTGAAACACTTGTTAATTGATTAACACGCCCATTAAACAAACTATACATTAACAAGGATATTTACTAATAAATGTACAGACAACAACACTGGCTAAACATTGATGCATCTTATGTAGTTTGAATAGGTGCAATTTTGCAACAAAAATCCAATGTACAACGTGGTGTTCAGGCCACCTGTACATTTAAAACAAAATCAAAAAACTAGCCGCCATAAACTACAAAGCACAGCAGCTAAGTATTTTCATAACTCGTGTACATTTATAGGACTAATACACTTAAATAATGTTACTATTTACAACAGTAAGCTTTCCACCCACGGCTCAGCCCGTGTGAACTACACGTTAGAGTTGCCGCTCGATAGTCCACTATCGATAGCCTATTTATAGTATCGATATTAGCGATAGTATCGATACTATTATATCATAATGCTTACTATCGATAGTATTGATTGGTTCCATAATACAGGATAAAATTTTAACCGCCTTTCAAATTTTAATATATCAATCTACGAGTCAAAAAAGAAATGACGTATTTTTTCTTTTGGTATAGCCCAGTACAAAAATGTCAAGATGAAGAACTTAGAATCTAAAATCTAAAATTTTTAATACGACCGCCTAGCAACACTTTTTTTACACAATGCGCATCTCATTCATTCATTACGATAGTATTCATAAGTTTTTGATTTACCCTTTATACCTTAACAGGCCTTGAACCGTAAAAATTGAAAACTATATTGCGAAAGATATTTTCGGGTGATAATTTGATTTGTATTTTTACTTCAATAATGGGCTCTAAATACGATCTGAACGCCTATAAAAATTTTGGAAAGTAGTTAAAATTTCATTCTGTATATCGATATTATCGATAGCACTATATATATTGTAACTAGTTTTCGAGGTCAACTATCGGTAGTTCTGCAACTATACTGCACGTTATATCGAGCGGGCGGAAACCTGATGCCTTACTCTGCAACACTAAGCTCGCCTTTACGGATATAACTGTCTCTTTCAGATACTTTAAGACATCGGTATGAGTGATAGGGACAGGTGGATTCGAATATACGGACATTGTGTTGCGGAGTAAGGCCTCTGTGCCCAGCCCAGTCCTTCCTCAGGTTTTAATCACGTTTTTGAACCAAAATACATCAAAATTGATAGAGAAGTTTAGGCGCGAATGCGTAAAAGACAGACAGACAGTACTTCGCATTATTAATATTAAAAAGGTTTTGTGACTAGCATCACCACAATCTTTTTATTATTAAAAGAAAGTCGTGTTAATAACACCTTTAAGTCAAGCACGACTAGACCAATTTTAATGATTTTGGTGTATTTGGATTTGTCTTCGTCGGGAATAGGATAATAACTGTTAAAAACATTGGAAAGTTATCTGCACTTCTTAATATTTTATTCCAACCATGCCATATTTGATAACGATTACATTTGTAAGACCTCAAAATCAAATACTACTCTGAGGCGCTACGAAGTTTGCGGGGTCCTATAGCACATGAGTAAATCGATAGTATATTGTACCTATTGCATAAATAATCCATACAATGAACAATGCATTTGTTATTGAAGATGGTTTTGTAATATGGATAGTGATGCTTATATGTATATCATGGTATCGGTTGAACTAGAAACAGAATCCTGCAACAGACAGCTTATTTTATAGCTATAACCAAGGAAGTCTAAACCAGGGCGTGCAAGAACTGCTAGGGTTTTGGAGGCTAATGCCCTTATTACCTCTAATCACACCTACCCGTATAATTTATTAGTCTGTTTTCAAAATTCGTGAAGAAATATTTTAGTGCCATCCAGATTTGTCTGTCCATATTATCTTGAGAACACGCGCAGGTATCAAATAGAAATTAAAACTAGGTATATACTCAGGTAAGCAACCCCTTGTAATAAAATTCAATCTTCTAAATAAACGTAAAAAAGATACAGTGGTATTTGTCTGAGAAAGAACCGCGGGACTCGATTCCTGAAATATATGTAGGTACATTTATATAGTACCTACAAATTTGTTTGGAACCCTCGGTGATGGCACTTCTCCGGTTTTTTGTTGATAAGGCTACCGTTGTCTGTTTTTCGTACCCGAAGCCAAATATGGTTAAGACCCGTTCCATAGATAATGGCAATAGCAGAAATAAGGTCCTTCTCAGGCACTAGATTTTTTTTTAAGGAGTGTCTAGTGTATTTGCCTTCGACCAAGGCGGAACACACATAGTTCTTCGATGAAACAAAATAGTGAAGGATATACACACACAACTTATATACAACCCGATCGGGCAGTAACGAGACAAATGACACTTGTCCTCGCCTGTCCGAAGGGTCGACTGAGACACGATCCAATATAAACAGCCAGCTTACAAATACTCAAATTGTTTTTGTTTAGTGGTACCTGACAATCCATTTCGCTTTGAGCGTCTAGCATACAGTGACCTATGCTAATAAGGAAAAGTTTTGAATAAAAATGTAGCCCCACCTCAGGCACTGCAAATGTTTATACAAGGGTGTGTGTTCTTAATTAACACAAGCAATTTAATTACCTGAAACCGTCAAAGCATTCACAAAGCTATTTCTTCATAACCGATTGTAAAATATTTGGATGTTGAAGGTACGGTGGGGGTCTCCGACGCCTTAACACTTTCAAACGAAAATAGCGTGCAGTACTACGCACAAACAAATATTATGATCTCCTAAATGAATTAACGAAAAACGGTTATGTAGTAAGTCTATATGATGTAGAAGTAGGAGCGAGAGGTGCACCAGCAAAATCTCTCTAAACCTGTTGAAAGACCTTGGCTTGGCCAGAACTGCAGTGAGTTCTATACTAGAGCGAGTGTCTAAAGCTGCATTAGCAGGTCCGTACCAGATTTGGCTGGGCAGGGAGAGAAACACGAGTAGTGAAGGTGAGTGTTGATGTACGTCGGAAAGGGGCCAATTAAACATTGACGACCATTTGGATCAGCGGTAGTTAACGCTGCTTCTGAGCCATGGGTCGCGGGTTCGATCCCCGCACAGTACAAATATTTGTGTGCATGAACATGTCTGTTTGTACTGGTCTGGGTGTTTTCTATGTATTATAAGTATGTATTTACAAAAAAAAAGTATATAAGTAAGTTTATCGGTTGTCTAGTACCCCATACGACAGGGTACTTAATAGTAGCTTAATTTGGGACTAGATGGCTTTGTGTGGCCCAGTGAGGCATGTCTAAAATATTTATTTATTTATTATTTATTTAAACATACACCCGTGTCACAAGTTCCGGGTGCTACTCGGAGTTCCTCTTTCTGCCACACGATGGACCCGCACGGTGAATCTATGGAACGCTAAGAAGTTTGTCTTTCTCCCAAACACATTCTAGTTACACGACTTGTTTGACTCATACCAATGTACCTATATCTTTGACCTCGCGAAAAAATATGGGATATCTTGCTGTTATATTTTGCCTGTGGGCAAAGAGGAAGGGAGGTATTTACAGGCGGGTTACAATAGACCTGCAATTGTTTGCTCGGCCGAAGGGAATGAGACGTTGGTGATAAAATGAGTATTTTTGTTGTACCAACCTACCAGACTTTCTTTGTTCCCTTTCATTATGTATAATAGGGGACAGAACTTAGCTGCTCTTGATTCCTTAGCAATGGTTGTTCATATTTATATGTAAAACACTATTAAAATTAGCTTCAATTTTTTTTTGTAAATCTTTATATATTGTTTTTAATTGCTAGTCGTCATCATCGTCATCATCTCATCCAGATGACGTCCACTGCAAGACATAGGCTTCGCCTAAGGATCTTCACAACGATCGTTTGGAAATTGCTAACTTATGAATTAGAAATATCAGTATTAAAACCTCACATTTATTCGCCAGTTAAAAATAAAGTACTCATGTTGTTAGGTACGATATAATTTTAACAGATGTCCCGTGTCACATAACCAATTAATAAAATACTGTGCTAACCCTGAGGTATGGCGTACAATTATTGTACCCTGTAATCACGTACTTCTGAACTACCGCAGCCTACACTACCATCAGTGTCATTGTACACAGCTGTTATTATTAGTATTGATCACTGCGGTTCACTTACTCTTGTAGGCTGGCACTACAATGGGATTATTATTATAATCATTCGGTATTTAACAAAGCCATAATTACGTACAGTAATGTAAAGATATTACCTGTATGTATTAGGGGTTAAAGTATGAAATTGCTGTTTTGTATGGACGAAATCGAGAAAAGTAATTTTTCCATACTAACAATTTTTTAGTTTATTTAAAAACGCCTGAACCGTTTTCGATGCAATTAAAGTTGAAAGTTAGATTGTTATAAAGCTACGCATTATAGTATTTAAATTTCTGAAAATCAAAGTATATAATACAAATATACTTAATTGAAGCAAGAAGGTCAGCTGACACATTGTAAGGGGTCTTTTCAACGACTTCCTTTGAAGTAATAGGCACTAGTATTGCATTTTTTTTTTAGTCAAAAGATACTTTATTTAGTTTTTGATACAATACAAAAAGAATTACGCAATAATATGACTATACTTAAAAGCTATAAACAAAATAAAAAGTGGGAAAATAATCGGCAATTTCATACTTTAACCCCTATTATAAACGCCTTATTACAAACCGCCGGATTAAGAAGCGTCGCTGTTATGTAATTTGGCTACCTCACACTACAACGTCTTATTAGCTCAAACATAAGTGAAAATCAATTTTATTTCTGCAAATAGGCCCATGAAGGCGTTTTACACGTCCCAAAAATAACATTCAATACTTATCTAAGACAGTACCTACCTACGCATTCTCAATCTAGGATTCGTATTATTATTAAATATATAAAAAGCATAAAGTCTTTGATAAAATCTAAGAATTGGATACATAGTCCCATATAAAAAGCTAATATCATATCGTACCTATAATGCAAATTCTATCTTACTTAAATGATTTAAAGATAAATGCAACTAAGGCGAAATAGCACCTAAATGTACTTAGGTGAACGCGTTTCATTGTCACGTATTTAGTTTTATAAAGTAAAACTTAAATCAGACACAACTCATTATATTCGTGTTGTAGCCATAATGTCATGAGCGACTGAAACCCCATTTTCACCTAAATAGGCGGCATAATGAACTGTCAGAATGGTTTTGAGTGGCAATTGAGACGGGCCAGTTGATTTGTAGCACTTCATCACCGTTGTGCCTAATGTGTTGGCATTTTAATGTCGTTGCTGTTTGTTAGTGAGAGGTTATATACCATGAGTCCATGACACTCATTTGATCATGGAAGCTTTTCTTTTATCAACATATCTTCCCTATCCAATTTTGAGTCGGTGCACGATGGTTGCCAGTGATTTCTTGTTTGACACCAACTCTAATTTGGCGGCATAGTAATTGCCTTGCACCGTTAAATATTTTTTTTGTTAAAATTTTTTGACAAAATTCATCGATTTATTTCTATGATTTTCATTCAGAAGTATAAAGCTGAAAATCTTTAATGCAAATTAACCCAATAAAGTAAAAGATACGAAAAAAAGGAAAAACAGCAGCATATCATAAAATAAGTATTAATTTCGAGTTGATTAGAAACAAACAATTGCAAAACGATGTCCGTTAAATCGACTCTATCTCTCTTACTCATATCAACATCCTTAGAGTAAAAAAGACTTAAAGTAAAAGAGACTAAAAAAGACAGATTAGTCCGTATACGAGAATCACTTCTGTATCTAGTAGGGCCTTCAACTCGTGTTGCGCTGGAAGGCATCGGCATCGGTGCCCAAATTAGCGGTCGAACGTGCAACTTATTGTGCACGCAAGCAAAAAAAATAAGATTTTACGATCACTATGACATTCTGAGCTATGCAAAATACGCTAGTTGTTCATTTTGATAGACAAAACTAGGTCGTTCCCAGCAAAAGGGACCTCATAAAAAGCATCTCCTTTATCACGATGTTTCGCATCAGGTTTTATTCTCTTTGAGTCGAGTTAGGGCTGCCTGAGGCCACTAGAGCGTCATTTAGCTCACAAGATAGTAAACTCGAGTCTATTGTTCTTTTGTAATACCTACTTTAATATTCCACTGTCTTATGCTCAGTTTTACAATGGAGTAGCTTAATTTTTAACTTTGTAGAATATACCTTATTGCCTACGTAATATGAAACTAGATTGATCCTTGTTATTGCATATTAAATAGTAAAATTACAATCTAAGGCCGTCTAACGCCAAAAACGTTTAAGTACAAGACAAACTATGAACTATGACACACGTGAATCATTGATAGAAATTAAAAAGCTGACTTTAGAAAAAAATACCTTTCAAAGTTCAAACATTTCAAACAAGATAATATTTTGTTGGTTATAATCTAGGTCCCTTAAAAATTCTCTAATTCAACTCACCTCTACCTGAAGGTTGTCTGGAATAGATCGCTCCAAGCGATAAAACCTAAATTTTACAATTTTATATCCTTTTCATGTGTTATTTTTAATTTGTTTTGGTGTGCAATGAAGAATATCTATCTTATTTATTATTTAGTAGTCAGAGTTTTCAAAGCCACAGGGGCCTAATTCGCGTAACCTAATCGCAGTTCGATCGTGATTGAATTGGACGATTTGGACGTTTAGCCCATACTAGAACTGTCAAAAACCTGTCGTTCAATTACGATTGTGATACGATTCGGTTACGCGAATTAGGAGCCAGGCCTCTGACATAGTTTATTACTAGACATAAGATGAAACCAACTACTCATCGTGCCTTTCACAGCACGATTATAGCCCATCTAGTCCAGAACTGGACATGTCACAATTTATTTAAAGCATTAAGAGTGTTGTTTTTTAAAATTTATTAAAATTGTTAACATAAATTATAGTATTGAAACACCACTTAAGTTTATTTATATTTGAGCTAATAATAACAATTTTGACTAATATCAAAGTATACATTTATCAATCACAGTAAAAGCCATCGAAATAAAACCCTTAAAAATTGCAACGTCGGTCCTAAAAGGGGAACTTCCTCCTCTTTTTTATCTTTTTAAAGTAGGGAACAAAGCTTTAAATAACTTCGTTTTTGAAGGCGAAATTGACATCGCCTCAAGCGCAAAGAGTAAAGCTTCATTTCCGTTGCTTCAATTTAGAAAATGAACTTTTAATTGGCCCGGATCTTGATGTGCTGGGAACCTTTACCTTGTCAAATACAAGAAAAAAAATATTTTTTTCAAAGGGCATGGAAGTGTTCTGACAGTTAAATGGCTTAAAAAACTTGCACTTTGTATAACTAGCTGTTGCAAGATTATAGAACGGAATAACACAGGCTTTTTAATCTTCAAAAAAATTATTTTTTGAAATACTTATAAAGTAGGTACTGATTACTGATAACGCCCCGTTGGTCTAGTGGTTTAAATACCGGGCCAAGATCACGGGGTCCCAGGTTCGAATCCCGGGTCGGGCAACAAAAAAGTTTCGAATTTTCGAACGTTGCTCGGGTTTGTGATCACCAACCCGCATTTGGCAAGCGTGGTGATTATGCCAGTACACCCACCAACTGTGGTAACTTGAATTTAATGATAGAGGCCTTTTCCCTGCAGTGGGATGATTATAGGCTGTTACTAGGTACTTATTTGAACTTCCATGGTCACTATCACTAGAGTTAATTAGAGACAGTAAAACAGATCACGGGAGAACTTCTCTTGTGATCATGCCGAAATATCGGAAATTCATAAAAACAAAGGTACATGTTATAAAGATTATGCATGCGAATTCGTGTGACTTTGTACGCGGAATAGCACGTTTTGTGTGCCACTTCCAAAATTTCAGTTAAGTAGATCAATTCAGCCATTCAGCCATGATTGAATCGGGTGTCAATCTAAATTTACGCATTTTATTTATAATAAGTAAGATTAGAGAAAGTAGTAAGACAAAATTTGAAATAGGTACCTGCATACACTGGAAGTAACAACGTGTTTTTAAAAACGCTTATGATTTGGTTCTGATACAGTACAATAGTAGGTATACTATGTTCAAATTGTTTGTTTAGCAATTCAAATTACTAAGTTTGTAAAGGATCACATACTTTGATAAAAATTACAGCCTCAAATGGAACTTCAAATTTAGACTATAGCTAACGATACATTGTTTATCTCGATCAATTATTTTATTAAATACAAGCGATTCACTAACTATTTACTCACGTGTAATGTGTCTCAAAGTATGTGAAAGAGACAGAATATCTGCATATCCCGTATAACCCCATTGCGTTGCGTAGTAGGGTCCCAGACCCCGAAGGCCGATCAAAGCAATGGGACGATCCGAAAGTTTATTGACCGTTCGAAAGCTTTGTGTGGTACGGAATCACTAATACACGCACATTTGAATAACATTATTAAACAAATGCACGATTGTTCAAAGCCAGTATAGATCTGTTATTACATAATATGATCGACTCCGAAGTTGTTTACGAAAGCACACCATAATCCTCGTCTGTTACTTTAAGGTCACATATAAAAATAGCGTACCTACTAGTAAACGATTATTAATTTTTACATTAATGTTTTTACAAATTAGACGAGACGTAATTGAGCCTTTTGTATCTGTAGGTAGATTCGAAGCTCTTATGTCGGATAATATCAATTAAAAAAGCTTACACTGTCTACACTGAGCATTATATTAACAGTAAATATTTAAGATGTTATGAAAAGAATAAGATGAAAAATATGCCCTTCTTGTTAAGTAGACATTACAAACGACGTAAACAATAAAGACAATCGAGACAATTAACAGCGCAGCAGGCTCAATTAATTGAAGAAAGGAGAACTTGAACATAATACTTAATTTTATATAGGACACAGCCTTCCTAGCATTTTTTCAATGGAAAGAGTACTTACTGCAATTAGCATTTATAGAAACACCGGACAATTGACTAAAGGTTTAGAAATAGGTAACTGTCAAAAACTTAACTTTGAAAGTGTTGAGTCACTAAATAAGGAGAGAAGCCGAAGTGGAGAGCGCCAAGTCATTCACTATCTTTGGACCCACTGCATTCCTCAGAAAGTATTTTTCGCGCCTAATTGAATGACATAACACATTCAAACAAGTTTGTTACAGTTATTCAACTCGGGTATACTTTAGACGAGTTTACAACCGCAAATACTATAGGTACCAATATATATGTTACGGTACATCTGATTAATTGAAAATTATTAATATTTTTACAAAATTATTCATAATAACCACATGTTTTGGTAAATGTGAATAAACGATGGAAATTTATTACTTTTAGTAGTAATTATTAATACACCTCTTCTCTTTTTTTAGGATTTATGCCCGCCTTAGCTTCTTGCGGATGCTGTATAGTCGCGGACTAAGAAAATACGACAATGAATTCAATAAATGCAAATCAGTTGGATTATTATAATTCTATTATATTGACATGTCTAAAGTACCGAAGGTAAATCTCCCAAATTATAAAGAAGTTTGACGTATTTATTAACAAACAAAAAAAGATACAAAACTTTACGTTAACAGAGACACCTATATTATTGTTGCAAAACAGAGGTAGTTATATATTTGATTGACATTGTATGTTTGTTTGGAGTTGACAACTGCAGGCTAAACAACTGAACATCATTCTGACAGTTTTTTTAACCGGCAAATATTTCAAATTGGGCGGTGAATTTTAAAATACGTTCATGAACAATATAGTCTCTATAATCATTAAGCAGTGATATTCGGCCCGAGAGGCGCAGTGTCTGGCTAAGGTTACATGTGCCGACACACACTAGCTGTGTAACGAGTCGCGAGGGTCAGTATTAATAAGCGAAGCTTTACTTTCTTTACATAAGCGTTGGATAGTCAGAACTTAAAAACGTATAACGGAGTTTAAACGCGGAATAACTACCTTATTTCATTGCCTGACGTTTCTACCGAGTTACATCAGCCGTTAAATCCCGTTATACATTTCTAAATAGTCAAGCGAGGCGAAATTTTAAAAGTATTTATGATCAGAAGTCCTAGAAAGTTTTGAGGTGACATAACTGTCAAATATTCTAAAAACTTTTTTATGCAATCAAAAAGGTTTGGGGTTGTGGCTCTCAATTCTTATACAGAGGTAGTAAGTCAATAATCAAAATCATCTCACATCTGTGCCCGCCCATGCTTCAGGTTATTTTACATGTGTGTTTTAGTCTATGTATTTTTTCAAACTACTTGACATAGAAAAGGAACCGTTATACTAAGAAAAAAACTAAGTGTATAAAGTCAAAGTCGCGAGTAAAACATTAATGAACAAACAAGCCATCACATTTGTGTAAGAGGATATAGACAATTAAATTACAGAATGAACCGTGATACGTCTTTACCGTAAAGCATAGTTCTAAAACTTAAGATTGGCATAGTACTACGTGCATAAGCGAGTGTGGTAACTGCGGTAGCTCATTAGGACTTAACACCTGCTCACCTGTTATACTCGACGCTCACTTGGAGTAAACAATAGTGTGGCAAGATCTATCTACATATTAAACATATTATTTAACAAATCACACCAATTTATATACACAAGTCGTGTATTGCCATGAAAAGGATATACAGGATGAAATTTTAACCACCTTCCAAATTTTAATAATAGGGGTTAAAGTATGAAATTGCCGATTATTTTCCCACTTTTTATTTTGTTTATAGCTCTTAAGTATAGTCATATTATTGCGTAATTCTTTTTGTATTGTATCAAAAACTAAATAAAGTAACTTTTGACTAAAAAAAAAATGAAATACTAGTGCCTATTACTTCAAAGGAAGTCGTTGAAAAGACCCCTTACAATGTGTCAGCTGACCTTCTTGCTTCAATTAAGTATATTTGTAATATATACTTTGATTTTCAGAAATTTAATTAATAATGCATAGTTTTATAACCATCTAACTTTCACTTTTAATTGCATCGAAAACGGTTCAGACGTTTTTAAAAAAACAAAAAAATTGTTAGTATGGAAAAATGACTTTTCTCGATTTTGTCCATACAAGACCTAATATATCAATCTACGAGACAAAAAACAAATGACGTATTTTTTTGTATATAAACTTGAAAAATTTTAGATTCTTGGCGGTAATTTTCTAAGTGCTTTATCTTGACATTTTTGTACTAAGCTATAACAAAAGAAAAAATACGTCCTTTGTTTGATATTTTAGCAACTTAATTGCACTTATAATATCAGTATATAAACTTGAAAAATTTTGTCTCAGGCGGGACTCGAACCCGCATCTCCTCGCAGGCATCTGCGACCACTTAGAAAATGACCGCCAAGAATCTAAAATTTCTGATACAGCCGCCTAGCAACACTTTTTTTTACGCGATTCGCATCTCATTTATTCATTACAATACTATTAATACGTTTTTGATTTTTCCTTTATTATCAGACCTAGGACCGTAAAAATTTAAAACTACATTGCGAAAAATATTTTCGGGTGAAAGCTTGATTTACATTTTTTACTTTATAAATGGGCTCTAAATACGATATCGAACGCCTATAAAAATTTTGGAAAGTGGTTAAAATTTCACCCTGTATAGATCCCTTCTTTGTACAGCATGACATTTTCATCATCTACAATTTTTTTTATAGGAGTTAAGTATCGTATTTAGAGCCCATTTATGCAGTAAAAAATATAGATCAAGTTATCAACCGAAAATATTTTTCGCAACACAGTTTTAAATTTTCACAGTCCTAAGCATGTGAAGGTATGAAGGGAAAATCAACAACTTATGAATAGTATCGTAATGAATGAGTGAGATGCGCATCGCGTAAAAAACGTGTTGCTATGAGGCCGTATCAAAAACTTTAGATTTTTGGCGGACATTTTACATTTGCTTTATCTTTACATTTTTGTACTGGGCTATACCAAAAGAAAAACACGTCGTTTGTTTTTTGTCTCGTAGATTGTTGTATTAAAATTTGGGAAGTGATTAAAATTTCATCCTGTAGATCCTTTTTTTTTCTATGGGTGTCGTAAGACTAAAGGTGTAGTGACAGAAGAAGACAGGTAGAAGTGTCTTCTCTAAAAGGATTGTCCGGTTCCAGACTCAGGCCAATTTAGAAAATAACGTTTCTGATCTGACCTGGCTCAGGGTTCGTTTGAACCGAATAGAGCATAGCCTATGCCTTGTTTAAATTCTTCAAAAATAGCCATACTAAAAGATAAACTAAGAATCATCTAATCATTTCTCATCATTTTCTTAAAGATCCCTCTTCTGATTACAAAAGAAAGCATTCACGTATAATAAACTTATTTCTACGAGTCTATATCAAATATCCCATACGAAAAATTTGCTGGATCCTGTATACGTTTACCCTAAAAGGCTTTATATGCCTCTTATCCGCCAGTAAAGTGGATTTACTTACCCCATATATCAGTATATAAACTTGAAAAATTTTTTTGGTATGGCCCTAATGGTATGGCCCCCGCCCGGCTTGCGAGGAGATGCGGGTTCGAGTCCCGCCTGAGACAAAATTTTTCAAGTTTATATACTGATATTATAAGTGCAATTAAGTTGCTAAAATATCAAATAAAGTTTACCCCATATAGTTATAAATGAATGTAAATTTAAGGGACGCACGCACGATCAGAGCAGCGGGTAGACTTTGGCAAGGCGCGACCGAGGGTAATACTATGATTTATCGTCTGGGAAAGTAGGTGACTTTATCCTTATCAAAATAAGAACAAGCCACGCTTACGCGCTATATGAAGAGTGTGAAAATATGTGTGAAATGTTGCAAAATGACGGTCCTGTGGTTATGATAACTCATGTCTATTTTCCACCGCCGTTTGTTTATGGACAGTTATTTACATATGGCTAATAGGAATTGACTTTTATTTGTTACAAGCTGAAGTATGTGACTTTGTTAGCGTATTTCTATCCTATGGAAACTATTAATATATTTTTCCGGGATAAATAAAGTATTTGTTTTTCTTGCCAAATTCCATCCTGATGCGTGATTGAATAACAAACAACCTTCGAGACTTTCGCATTTAAAATATTACTAGATTTTTTTTACAATGTTTCACAATTCTGTCTGCGTTTTTTTATGAGAATAATGCCTACGAGCTGGCGAAAAGAACAAACTGAGCAACAAATTTTCAGTTTACACCAAAATAAAAAATAAATAAAAAAGTGAGTTTTTACTTTAAGTTTTCCCCATAAAGGACTTTTCACTACAATCACAAGTATGAAATTTAAAACTTTAAAAGCTGAAAGTGGAGTACTTGTATAGTGTTGAACATTTTTACTCATAATATGGTATGACTCATAACAATATTATAGTATTATCTCATATGAAACCGTAATACCTACTTCCTGAAGGATATAAGCTTCTTTCCCCCTTACCATGGTATCTAACTTAGCTTTTATCGTGATGTCCCGTTAAAAGATATTTTGTACTTGTGTTCCCTTTATATTTTATCTGCATTTAAAATCTTAAAAACTATGCATCTTACTTTTTTGGTTCACGGTTCGTAGATCTTATAATGGGAACATGATGAAATGGATCAAAAAATGTTATCAAAAAAGTTTAAGATCCACGCCTATCATAGAATGTACCACCTCTTCTTGTTTTATGGGTATCGTAAAAAGCAAAGAAAGATACTTTTCTCCCTCCAAAAGCATGATTTTACCATTATCTCCACATTCAGTATGCGGGTAAGAATCTGTTTTCAGTTACAGAAATCAATCAATCAATCAAATTAAAAAGAAATCAATATAGAGTACCACAAAACAGGGTCTTCACTAGACCTCAGTCTACTCCAAGTTCCAACCAAGTTATGTATAAGTCTATGTCTAGCAGTATATAAACTTGAAAAATTTTGTCTCAGGCGGGACTCGAACCCGCATCTCCTCGCATGCCGGGCGGGCGCCATACCATTAGGCCACCGAGACACTGCGACACGGCGCGAATTTTTCAAGCATATTCTTACGCTGAAAGCCAGCGTTGTTTCATCAAATGTTAGGAGTTTGCACCCTTAACACCCGAAAGAAACATCTTTGCAGATGTTTGACAGTCGGTTAAGATGAAACAGCTATTTATATACTTTATTTGATATTTTTGCAACTTAATTGCACTTTTAATATCAGTATATAAACTTGAAAAATTTTGTCTCAGGCGGGACTCGAACCCGCATCTCCTGTTAAGGGTGCAAACTCCTAACATTTGATGAAACAACGCTGGCTTTCAGCGTAAGAATATGCTTGAAAAAATTCGCGCCGTGTCGCAGTGTCTCGGTGGCCTAATGGTATGGCGCCCGCCCGGCATGCGAGGAGATGCGGGTTCGAGTCCCGCCTGAGACAAAATTTTTCAAGTTTATATACTGATATTAAAAGTGCAATTAAGTTGCTAAAATATCAAATAAAGTCTATGTCTAGCATTGAACTAGTGAAAGCGGGTGATGAAGATGATGTATAATACTATCTGACAACCTTCACACACCCAATCACCATCCATAACTAAGTTATGACAACTTATAAGTACCATCAGTACTCGTTTGTGACATTGTTTTCGCTAAACACGCTCCAGCTACGCAAACAGACTAAACATTAATTCACTTTTCCCATGTTTGTTTTTATGGTATTTCTTCTGTTAGGAATTAGGAATGATGTTTTTTCTGTAAATGTGATTTTGTTTGGTTAGCTACATCTTTCATCTATGATCTTTTTACGTATTACCAATCTGTGTAATATGTGTTTCGAAAGTTACAACACATATAACTAACTAGCTGTTGCCCGCGACTTCGTCCGCGTCAATTTCTGTTATTATGATAGCGACTATTTTTGCAACATTTTTCACTCATGCTTCGCTCCTAATGGTCGCAGCGTGATGTTATATAGCCTAAAGCCTTCCTTAATAAATGGACTATCCAACACAAACATATTTTTTTGATTCGGACTAGTACTTCCTGAGATTAGCGCGTTCAAACAATCAAACAAACAAACTCTTCAGCTTTATAATATTAGTATAGATTTCTTAAAATCTGTTTCACGATTAACAAATATATATTATTATGTACTTACTCAATAAAAATCTGTTCTTTACGCACATATACTTATAATGTACTAGTTTTTACCTTATCCTTCCATGCTATTTAGTTTCTATGCTATTTAGTTCGTCATTTAGGTACATAAATTCCATATAACTCAAACAGAAACCTAACAGGCAGGTACTGGCATCTGTGACACGGGTTTGTATATGAAGCCAAAGCTACATATTTAAATACCATACAAACATTTATATCTAGCTTGTTACAATAAAGTTCATCCACAAACCACTAAAAATCAATAAACATACCGAATCACAGTAAAAACTAGGTACCACATTTCGGGGGACTAGTAAAGATCTTGTGATTTATTTTTCGCAATATATCTGTACAATTTTTTTGCCTAAAGCTGCCTATTAGTCATGGGCGAACGAGCACTCATAGTTGCCCTTTCAAGTCCTGCCAATTTCCACTCTCTTGCCCACCGTTTGCCCGTTCGGCCGGTAAATAAGTCATCGTGTATAGATACTTGTTCCCAAGCAGATATACAATTGGATAATTTCAAATGTTTGCAGTTAAATCTATTCTATTCTCTTTTTTATTGCGGTGGGATATGTAAAATGAGAATTTAGTTGACTGTATCGAAGCTCGTTTATTACTATATATTCATCATTTGACAACAAGTATTTATATGATTAAGGAATGCCAGTACATTATCTTCTCGTACGAATATTTCATGGATAGTCTAGATTCAGTCTCTGACGCGACTTGTTTTTACGATTTCCATCTCGCAACAGAATACTTTTGTGAGAAGAGATTAATCTACATTTTCATAGCATGACTTTAACCCTCTCGACCCTCGCAACTCGCAGGTATGAATCCCTCTCATATGAGGACATGTTTGTGTCATGGACATTAGTTTTACAGTCTGATAATGTTATTTAGTATGTAAATGTATACTCGTAGGTATGTATTAAGCTATTTGTTCAATAAATACAAAGATACGATGAAATCAAAGAATTTCAGTAGCCTTATTCTACCACCATGGATTCATTTGATTTCTATTTTTTGACCTACTTTACCGTTTTCCGCTCATTTAGCGTATTAATTGTGACATTAATTTACGGTTCAAATCACCGCGGAAAGAAGTGCGGTAACACTAGAGTTTTTCAAAGTATTCAAAACCCTTTTTAGTGGAATTTAAAAACAACAAAGGTACCCCAAATACCCAGACCCGAGAAAATATAGGAGAATAAGTACTTCTTTTCTACATTGACCTATCCGAAAATCCAACCCGGAACCCGGTAGCTTGGCATCGTGGCACCTCTGGTGGAATGGCATCCTATTAGGGCGGCGTGAGCGTCACGTTTAAATTTACATTTTTCACTTTAAAAACGCTTAGCGACTCATCACGCCTTATTCCGCGCTACATGATTTCCGTGCATTTTCAAACAAAATGAACTTCTCTTAATTTAATTCTGTTATCACTAATCTTGTTCCTGTTGGCAACAAACGAAAAAAAAAACGGGAATTTATTTTATCAAGTGACTGCAGACAGGAAGAAAGAGTTTACACTTTCTTTGCATGGCGTGTCCATAAACATAATAGGGGTTAAAGTATGAAATTGCCGATTATTTTCCCACTTTTTATTTTTATTATAGCTCTTAAGTATAGTCGTATTATTGCGTAATTCTTTTTGTATTGTATCAAAAACTAAATAAAGTAACTTTTGACCAAAAAAAAAAATGCAATACTAGTGCCTATTACTTCAAAGGAAGTCGTTGAAAAGACCCCTTACAATGTGTCAGCTGACCTTCTTGCTTCAATTAAGTATATTTGTATTATATACTTTGTTTTTCAGTAGTATTAAATAGTATTAAATACTATAATGCGTAGCTTTACAACCATCTAACTTTCACCTTTAATTGCATCGAAAACGGTTCAGGCGTTTTTAAAAAAACAAAAAAATTGTTAGTATGGAAAAATGACTTTTCTCGATTTCGTCCATACAAAACGGCAATTTCATACTTTAACCCCTAATAGTTTTACAGGGTTAACCAATCTTATGATAAGTGTTTGTAACTACTATAGATACAAATTAAAAGTATTTTTAATTAAATACATCTCTTATGCTACAAAATTCAAACCTTTTTACCATAGACAGAAACATCGAAAAGGATTGAAATAAGCAACAGTGGTCGAAACACACAAAACTGACGAACAGTATTATTGTCAACAGTGGACGCCCGCCATACACCGAGTAGAAATTTCGTACGTAATTTATTTCGGGGGCAAAGTTTTTTTGAGAGCGCAGAAACTGATGCAAATATTTATACCTAGCTATTTGCCTCGGCACAGTACGTCATCAAAAACATTCTGCTTAGACGTGCAAGAAATATTGTGAAAATATCTTATTTCAGGGACGCGTGACGCATGTCAGTTCGCGGCAGGATTAAATCGGTGTGAGATTTATTGCGGTCATTGTCGGGTCTGAACCCTCACTCCGTAATACAATGTACTAATATTCGACTCCATTCTGTCTCTCTTACTCATACCAATCTCTTAGAGTATTAGAAAAAGTCAGAAAAAGAAGATAGAGACACGGGCTTTGCGTTGCGTAGTAGAGTCTCTTGAGAGTACCTACCACGAAATGATCCACTTTGCCCGGAGAAGCTACAGTATAGAAAGGCTCAGCAAAAAGGTTAAAAAGAACAAAATACGACGACTTGCTTAATTCGATGCATATATTTTTTGTAGCATAACAATTTGTGTCGTGTGGTGCAGGCATAATATTATCAAAAGAATAGCGCCAGTCCTTCCCTTCCTATGATAGCAATAGGACAAGAATGGTGGTGCTATTTTTTTTAAGTCAGCATAATAGATAGGACAGTATCTATATAAATTTAAAAGACAGCAAAGGTTCTTTCATAAGAACTTTCTCCTGACAATAACAATCCAAACAAAAAAAGAATTAGTGATTGGTCCAGCCGTTTACGCGTGATGCGATGACCAATGGAAATAGGGATTCATTTTTATATTATAAATAAATAATATATAATATAAAATAAATAATCTTTATTGAACACCATACAGAATAACTTTGTCTCATAAAATACATTGTAAGCTGTACAGTTTAGGCGGTCTTATCTTAAATAAACCACCTTTACTTTACATGCTCTTAATTCGTTTTGTAAAATGTTGGGGAGTGAGCGAGGCGTGACGACAATAGCTGTTAAAGTAAAATAGATTTTTGTCCTTTTAAGACGGAAAATACATTACCTACAACCGAGTCTTTGTACGAGTAAAGCTAATTTTTCTGATCTCATATGTAATGAATTCACTCTTAATTTTACAACTATTTAAGTATATTAGGTATATACTATTATTTATATTCGAAACCACATAACCACAAAACTAATTAGAAATCTAAACTAAGACATTTGATTTCAAGATGGCTCACACATTTCAATACTCAAGGTATCAGTATATAAACTTCAAAAATTTTGTCTCAGGCGGGACTCGAACCCGCATCTCCTCGCATGCCGGGCGGGCGCCATACCATTAGGCCACCGAGACACTGCGACACGGCGAATAATGGCCTAATGGTATGGCGCCCGCCCGGCATGCGAGGAGATGCGGGTTCGAGTCCCGCCTGAGACAAAATTTTTCAAGTTTATATACTGATATTATAAGTGCAATTAAGTTGCTAAAATATCAAATAAAGTATATAAATAGCTGTTTCATCTTAACTGACTGTCAAACATCTGCAAAGATGTTTCTTTCGGGTGTTAAGGGTGCAAACTCCTAGCATTTGATGAAGCAACGCTGACTCACAGCGTAAGAATATGCTTGAAAAATTCGCGCCGTGTCGCAGTGTCTCGGTGGCCTAATGGTATGGCGCCCGCCCGGCATGCGAGGAGATGCGGGTTCGAGTCCCGCCTGAGACAAAATTTTTTGAAGTTTATATACTGATATTATAAGTGCAATTAAGTTGCTAAAATATCAAATAAAGAATACTCAAGGTAGTTTTACGCGGGAACAGAGAACTGAATAACTGAGGCAGACAGGAGCGCCTTCCTAAAATATGTAAAATAATTCCTTATCGACATTTATATTTCTTTCTCCAGAAACTTCACAGATTCTTCGATGCTTACATAATATTATCCCAATCTAGCAATACGTAAGACTAAAGACATCGATCAATCTGCATTGTAGTCGAGGCACTCTTTACATTTAGGCTCTCGTCCGCAATAAATGTGAATGCCAGCACCCTACCCACTAGTGTTGTTGATGGTTTAAATATCGATGATATTTCAACTATTTAACAATAGTTTTTAATCTTAATCATCTTACTAATAATACAAATCCGAAAGATTGAATGGATGTTTGCTAGGAAATCTCTTCAAAACGGCTAAGATGATCTAGATGAAACACTGGCACAGAGATTGGTATATGCCGAAAAAGCATATTGGTAACTTTTCACCCGGGAAAAACTACGGAGGTCGTGTAATTTTTTTTTTTTAAATTTTACGAAGTAGCGGCCAAGAGCTATTAATTATGTACTGATAATATTTTGAAAGAGTATAATTTGGTCTAGCGATTTAAAAGGAAACACTACGGGCGAGAGAATTGAAAAATAGGTATTTGTAAAATCTATTGCTGTCGCGCAGTGCCAAACGCCTTCACCGCAGAGTGTGATAGAGACAACTGCTTCTTGGACCGAAAATACCTACTAAAAACACACCAAATCAACGTTTCGTAGTCCCCCGATTACTTTTCCAAAACTAGACCGATTTAAATCCTTTTTTCTTGAAAATTAAAGAAAGGCTTTGGCCGTGTTCGTGTGTTTTCCTTTTTTTCTAAAATTTAGATAAATTTGTTTTCTGGATGTTTGAACACAGCGGAAAATCTGGCGAATTTTTTCGATTTTTGAGGGCTCATATCTTTTTAATTAATAAATTTATGAAAAATCAGAAAACATAGAAACATGCTAATAGTGGCCATGGATTTTTGTAATAAAATTTATTGCTCTACTGGCTTTATCCAGGGAGGAAACAGGGGACTACGTTTGTATGGAAAAACGGCCCTTGTATTTCCTCTTAAGTACCAGATCAAGATCTTGGGGTATCGGCTTCGATTCCCGGGTCAGGTAACGATAGTTTCGAATTTTCGAACATTGCTCGGGTTTGTGATTATCAACCTGCATTTGGCAAGCGTGGTAATGCCTGTGGAAACCCATCATTGCTGTGGAAACTGGCCTTTGCCCGGCATTGGGATGTTTTTATAGGCCCTTACAAGTATTCCTATTTTTAGCCCACAACAGTCCACTTCCGGCGATAGGCTTTCTTAAAACTTATTTATTTACTATCACCATCCTTGGCAAGTACCCACTTGCCAATGACTAGTACGTAATTGTGCTGTAAATGTTTTCGATAGAAATAATCGATAACTATTCAACACTACTGCTCAGGTACAAGGAGTAGGGAGAGCTTAATCAAAACGCTTGACAAAGTTACTGTAATCCGGGAGTTTTCAGATCAAATGCGTAGGTGTATTCTGAGGCCGAAATGTATACAGGACAGCAGATAAAATACAAACCAAATTTTCTAAATTGAAATGTATCCTTATGCTTTGTTTTGAAAATCAATTGTAGAATTTTCTGAATGCTGTACATTCTACAAAGTGGATGAACCAAAATTGTTAGGTATATGTTATAAACCAGTTACAATTAATTGACAACAGCATTCCTTGTCTACCGCATATTATACGAGTAAGAAGAACTTTTGTTTAAATTCCTAGGCCAATGGTAAGAATCAATTATTATTAGTGAATGACATTCGGATTCCTTTAAATTACTTATTGAGTGCACTGTTCACAATTTGATTAAAAAAAATAGAAAATAAAAAACAACTTACACGATGCGTGTAAAATTAATTGTATTTATATCTTACTAATATTGTAAAGAAGAAAGTTTATACTTAACCACACCGGAACAACTGAACGCATCAACATAGATAAGATATGGCAGCAGGTAGATTATGTAATTCAAATTCAATTCAAATTCAAATAACTTTATTGATAACAAAGTTACAATTTAAATTAATGATTTAGGAATCAGTCCCCTTTCCCAGAAATATGACAATAATTTTTATCTTATGTTTTTCTTTTTTCTTCAACATACAAAATAAAATTTTCTTCTAAGTTATATAAAAGTAGTAATGGAATAGCACATAGGCTATTTATTACCATAGTCTAACTTTAAATTCCGCGAGTTTCAAAAGACGAGTAACAGGTGTTTTTAAATACATGAGTCATCCTATAAAGTAACCCATTCCTTTAGCAATGTGTACCCTGGCTAATGAGGGATACCTAGAAGCACACATCGACTTATTTTTATACGAACGCACCCTTCTCATCAATCATTGAATGTACACACACCACCCATTTTTAATCGACTTCGCCTACACGGAGGTATATTGCAATGCCGACCAAGCTGCATCAGTCATAACAGAAACAACTAAGTATACAGAGCCTATATGTATACTGCCTTAAATAATACGAAATAATAACTGGAATTTAATGGAAAAAATAGCCTTTGCAAAATGGTAAATAACGTCGACTTATCGACACCAACACACATTAGTACAAAAAAAGGTCTTCCGCTCAGCATCTTACAGCACTCCACAATGCTGGTGCTCATTGTGACTTTCTACTTCGTATATAGTATACTTATCACTTGTGACATAAGTAATCGTGTTTCGATTAAGTGCTTTACTAACTTGATGTAAACAGTCGACAACCTCAACCTACAGTTATCTGTCAACAAAATTATCCAATCGATTTTCAACTTAAATCTATCACCAGTATTTAAACTTGAAAAATTATGTCTCAGGCGGGACTCGAACCCGTATAATTTTTAAGTTTATATACTGATATCATAATTGAAATTAAATTGTTAAAATATCATAATTATAAAGTATTAAATCTATCACTAACATAAAGTGTATTGTATCCTCCGTCCGTAAATATACCTTTTTTACTTCAAATTTCCTGAATTGAAAATTCTATTGAAATGAAAGATATGTTTACGGATTTGAACCGCGTATGTTTTTACACTTTAATTTAGTTTATCCTGACGTTTCAAACACTTTATAGCGTTTGTGGTCACGGGTAGCTACCCGTTAAATGTACGGTGTTCACGTAAATTCAAGAAAACAGTTTGAAAGTTCTATCAAAATACTTTTTAAACTAAGTTATATCGAACAAAACAAAGAATATTTACCGCCTCGGTATTTCTTTCAATAAAACTTTAAGCTTCTTCTATTACTAATATAAACTGAGATCGGAACGAAGCACAAACACGAAAAAAAATAAGCGTTTAAAACAAAGCTGAATCTGCTTTGTTTCGTTCTTTTGTGAGCTCAAACAAAAGGCAAAGACAGAAATCGAACGGATAAAGACGAATCTAAGCTTTTGTCGCGGACATTTCGGAGATGATGCGAATACCCGAGTATTCTTACCTGAGATGGAATTGTCTAATCCGACAATTCGATGAGATATTTCCTGCTGTCTATTATTGACAACTTGACAACTTGACCAGTTGTCAATAATAGACGTCTATTCCAACAATTCAGGTGATTAAAAAAAAACATAAACCATAAAATGGAATCCGAAATGACGATACAATTAATTCGTAACTAAATCAAAAACAATGCTTGACACACGTATAGAGGTACAGTAGATTTCAAAATTTACGGGAGCTTTATTTTTTAAATGCGTGATGATGAGTTATTGAATGAATGAGTGAAAGAGACAGAGGAATGATAGATAAGAGTAAAGGAAGCAGTGATATAAGACATGTTTTAAGATTTGAATGAAGATGCGAGCACGACGGATTACTAAGCGATGATGGTTTGAAAGAGAAGGAATAGTAAAAGTACGAATTACAGTAGCACGATTGAAGAATAACTAAAGAAATGAGATGAAAAAATTACAGTCACGGTGTTAAGGCGTAATCAACCAAAAAAAAAGATTTGTCTATTTTCATATCCCCGATCCTTCATTAATTGAAAAGGACGATTTATATAACTATTCAACTAGCGCTTCAAAAATTAAAACATACGAAAACGCTTATATTTCAAAAATACCTGTGAAAGCTGTTAAGTCTCAATTTAAGCAAAATAAAATCACCTTGCAACTAAAAAACACACTTTCGTCGGTAAAACTAATATGATATATCTATCACCAATAAAAAAATCTATAAAAAACACTATCAATTCGCTAAATCTGGGCAAAAAATGACAAACCTCATTGGATATTCGGCGTCATATGAATATTGCGTAAAACCGTGAGAACAACCTTATCTGTTTCGGCAGATCCCGACTCGATTCATAAATATTTTTGCGAATAGTAAACATTGTTCGTCATTACGACAGACTTGTTTGTTATGTATAAATTACGTCAAACCACGTTCAATACTTAGACATTCTTAGTAACGACTTGGTCAAATCGTTTATATGCATAACACGTAGAGACTTTTTGGTACGAGATTTTATTCAATTCTAATATTTTTTTCGTTATGATGCTCATGTTCCCATATTAATAAGTAATATATAATCTACCCCGATATGTAGAAAAGCAAGGTTGGAAGCCTATAAAAATAAAAACAAATCTTTTAAGTCGGTACCAAACACAACTCAAAATTGGAGGCTTATTTTTGGTTTTTGTCACTTCAATAATTGTAAACAAAGTTTATTTTCAAGTTGAATATGTTGTGTAAATCATAATTCGTATCACATATATATATTTTTTTTTTCTGGCAGTACTCCTTTTGTTGTACCTTACGACATCCGTCGAACGAGAAAGGGTGTTTTTAATAAACTAGTAAATTAAACACAATTTTGCAGATCTGATTATTACTCGTAATTTCATCGTGGCTTCGAACTCCAGTTTATGTTATTGACATTTGCCAATGGCTGCCCGCGGCATGAATGGGATGTCTATGCTAATTATGGTACTTAGGTCAGTCTATTATTGTTCTGTAATAGACAAGTTCACCTAGAAAATTCTAATGCTGTGCTGACCAGAAGTAAAGAGACAGCCATTACCTAATCATCCCATGCACTGCTGGTCAAAGGATAAACCATTGCATTTAAGTTACCACAGCACAGGCACAGAATCACCACGTTTGCCAAATGCAACTCTTGCTGCCCGACCCGGGGATCGAATTCAAAATCTCGAGATCTTGGCCCGGTTCTTAATCCACCCGACCAATGGGGCGACCAGAAATACTAACTTTAAATCGGGTAACAAAATTACCAACAGTCTTTAGAGAGAGTTTCTCGTCTCTATGCATAGATAGTTTGTAATTGAATCAGTTCTGGGTAACAACATATTTTTTTAATTCGCCTTAAAGTAAGAATGTATCTTACAATAGCTAATTCTAAAAGACTATTTATATTATAATCCGTGTTTCTGACAAAACGCATTGTCTTAAATAAGGCTTTGAAACTTTTCAAAAAGTTACTAATTTAATCTAGGAATTACTTCTCAAAATATAATATGTAGAAATACTTAAACTTGTATTTAATGTGTTTAATTTCACTCTCTAGTGCTAAAATAAAACTAAACTATGAATGTAGCCAAGTTTTTTAATTCATTAACAAAAGGTCTTAAGCCTCATTGTATATGGGGTCATGATATCTTGATTTCATTTAATCGAACTTTGCCTTAAAAGTT
The DNA here is from genome assembly GCA_949315895.1 of Anania crocealis. Taxonomy (NCBI): domain Eukaryota; kingdom Metazoa; phylum Arthropoda; class Insecta; order Lepidoptera; family Crambidae; genus Anania; species Anania crocealis. Next base: position 6,313,276 of record OX438880.1, read on the forward strand.
TGCAGCACATAATTTTGTAAGTTCAATCTCTACTTAAAATAGTTTATACATTATTATCTAATGATTGATTTTGAATTCAAAATCCTTTTAGTAATAGGGGTTAAAGTACAAAATTTCATACTTTAACCCCTAATATTTCTAAATACCTATAAATTATTCTCCTAACTAGCAACTACATATACCTACATGATATACGTAAACATCACATCCTTTAATTTAAATCACTAATCCAGGTGCTTATTCGATACGATTAGAAGACGTCTTGGAAGATTTTACGGGGTCCAACAATTTGTATTTGCTAGGATAGAATTTTAAATGTGAATACGGTGATCTGATGGCAGGTGCTAGGGAATAGATCGGAGAAAACAACGCTACGTGCAGCCTGATTCCTTGCAGCAGTGATTGGCTACGAACATCGTACGATTGGTTGAAAGTGCCGCGAATAACACTGACACATCCACTCCTTCTCAATTTTTGGGTATCCTAACGATACCAAAACAAGTACTGATAGAGGAATCGCCAACAAACAATAGAAACTGCAATCTTCAACCCGCCTGCGCAACGTGGATATTATGGAATGGCATATCTCCAGAACCACATTTTTCTTTCTGAAATACATTTCTCTTCATCGATGAAACTACGCTTACAATAAAAACATACTTGAAAAATTGGCGCTGTGACGTAATGTCTCGGTAGCTTAAACAGACAAAGTACCGCGCCCAGTATGCATGGTTGCTTCCGGTTCCAACCTAAGATAAAACATTTCAAATTTAAATACATACATAGTTCTAAACATTTACGTTATGCCGTGGTCACCCTAGTGTTGGATACGACTCATTCCCGGGATTAGCAAAAGATGCTATAATCGCGCTACATCCTTCGCTTGGGTAGCTCCATAAACAACGTTTGCTAGAGAACCGACGAATTAATTAATTCATCTTACTTTACTTAATAAGACGTAGTTGTACACGAAGACGTAGAGAGTACTATTTACGAACTATAATTTCAATAAAATGTTAGTACTGTCCTATTAACATTTTTATCATTTAACTAGCACATACTACCAATGTTATTTTTATTACAGCAGTCAAAGTCAAAGGCAAACATTTGTTTTCACAACGTGGTTTGGTACACTGAGATGGAAAACAATGAGTTCTAGATTTAATAAGGTTCTGCCTTATTTAGTAGGCTCACAATAAATTCATTTATCACTAAATTACAAATTAATAAAATTGCTTCAATAATATGCTCAACAAAAAACTAGACAAATCATCATCATCCTGGTATGTCAATTGGAATAATTTTATTTACAAATTCTTTAAAAGTCAATTATAAGTAAATATACAACTAGTAAACAGCATATGCCAATCGATCGATTTTCAAAATCACATAATTATTTTTGTTAAAAATTAAATTAGCAAAATTACAATGTCCATCGCCCCGTTGGTCTAGTGGTTTTAATACCGGGCTAAGATCTCGGGGTCCCAGGTTCAATCCCCGAGTCGGGCAACGAAAATGTTTCAAATTTTCGAACGTTGCTCGAGTTTGTGATCACCAACCCGCATTTGGCAAGCGTTGTGATTATGCCAGTACAACCCATCATTGCTGTGGTAACTTGAATTCAATGATGGAGGCCTTCTCTCTGCAGTGGGATGATTATAGGCTGTTACTACTACAATGTCCATCGATATTCAAAATTAAATTATTGTTATTATAAATTAAATTGATATGTTAACTTCATTATTTATTCGTATATTCGTCAGTAGTATAGAAATTGTGCTGTAAGAGCCATTGGAATAATTTATTTTTGAATTTGTTTTTGTCTAGTGGCTGATCAATAATGGCCAACGGTAGTTTATTAAATACTTTGATAGCCGTATAAAAGGATTTTTTTCGAAAAAAAAAATGTAAGTGACACATTAGTATTGCCAATTTATTCTTTCTCGAATCTCGTTGAAAATATTTGGGGTGCTTTTTTTCAAGTAAACATAATTCTTGTATAGATACATGGTAGCGGAAGTATTATGTTGTTAACGGACAGTTTACAAGAATGGTTTACAAGATTCCTCCTCTTCAATTTCACACAAGGCGCGAATACATCTTTTTGTGCCATAAAATCTACACTGTTACCCTAAATTACCACACCATAACGCAGTAGCGAAGAAGTTTAAAATAACACTTTTACCAACCTATCAGCCCACTGCAGGACACGGGCCTCTCTAAAATGAGGTAAAGTAAGATAAAGTAACAACCTACTTCGCTCACTGTTGAGCACAGGCCTCTCCTCTTTATGGAGAGGGGTTAAGGCCTTAGTACGCTACCACGCTGGCCTAGTGCGCGTTGGTAGAGGATTTTTTGGAGGAGTATAGATAGTAAGGATTGCGCCATAATCACCACCCTTGGCGGGCGCCTATCGGCCGGTACTAATAACCTATCTATCCTCAGTTCAGTTTTGGCTTATCGGAGATAGAAAACAACTTCTATCTTTGTTTCTCTGCACGGCAAAATCAGAGACAGAAGTCGTTTTTTATCTTCGATATGCCAAAACTGAAGATAGGTAGATTATTGGGACCGGCCGTTAGTGGACGTAAATTAGCCAGTAGTAATGAGATGCTTCTGCTGATTCATTATGTAGGTACTCATGTCGTCTTTTACGGCACCTTTATAAGAGATGCTATTTAAGTAAATAATATCTAAAGATTAAAATATTTAAAGTGCTTAAGGATTTAGTTTTTAACTCTGCTTCTTCACAGCAGGTTTAAAGATTGGGACGTGTAAAAGCGCCTCCTGGGGTGTTCTTAAAATAAAACAGATTTTACTGATTATAAACCTTTATCCTATCCGCCGAATCAGATCAGAAGCAGAATTTCCTATGCAATTCCTTTTATTCTGTACCTACTACGGATATAAGAAAATTTTCTTAGTACTTCGTTTTTATTTGCAATTAACAAAAACATTCAATTCTGTTTAATGCACAACGAAAGCTAAAACAAAGCTTGATTAAGGAAGGCACCTAAGGAAACTTTTATTTTCTCTCTCGCCGGCCGTGGGAAGACATCAGAAGAAATACCGTTAAATAAACATGCCTTACTGACCAGTAATAACACTAAGGCTTAGGTTACATTTTACCATTTAACCAATTAAAAATAATTTCGCTATTTTTTTTTCATTAACCTTTCCTAATATTATAAATGCGAAAGTAACTAAGTCTGTCTGTCTGTCTTTTACGCTGTCACCACGCCCAAACTTTTAAGCCTTTTTGATGAATTTTGGTAAAAAAATAGTCAAGATACCACTGCCAGGCACAGGTTCTCGCCCGCGTATAAAATTTAGTTCACGCGAGCAAAGCCGCGGGCGAAAAGCTCTTTGAATACATATCCTGACAGTATTTGAAACATCTGACCACTCTTTAAAAGCATTAAATTATTATGCTAAAATGTTTTGTGATGATATTAAGTATAAATTGCAATCGCAACTTTTAAGTGATTTTTGATCCGACGTAGAGTTCTATAAGATCTAATTGCCATCTTCTATGAACTGACTAAATAAAATGTTTCGTCTAGAAAATTAAAACAGTGTGGTCGCTGTATTTTGGAACCTGACAGGTTATATTTTAGGCATGAATGTGGAAAATTAGGGTATTTAGGCATGAATGTGTAACATGAAAACTTAACAGACAGAGTTACGTTCGCAATTATATTATAAGTAAGGATGTTAGCAACATTTTTTCACATTTACAGAGCCTATTATTAGTGTAGCCTAGCCCTTATTGACTGTAGCAATACCAGTAAACGGTCCCTAAAGGATTTGTCGTTGCGATCCGCCCAATCTGTTGTACGGCCGCGGGCGTAACATCGCAGCCGCATTTTCTGGGTCTTTTGCTTTAATAAAAGATACGGTGTGTAGGAATTGGGGAAAATAAAGGTTTCTTATTGTAAAACTAAGTATTTTTATTAGAATCCCTTTCATTCGGCACGAGTCTTCTAGCGCCGTAAACGTTGTTTCGGTTAGTTTTTCTACTACTAATATCACTAACTTCCTAACCACTGTTTAATAGCTGAGTTAGCTTAATATTTTACTATTCTAACATAGTCTGCAAATAAATTTGATCTACTCTAATTAATCTTATGAATATATTTGAATTAAGAAATAGCTTTTTCCCCATATTAACGAGAGTAAAACCGCGTGACACACTTATTAATTGATTAATGAAAGTACGTTTATTCAATACTAGCGGAGCCCGCCAACTTCGTATCGCCTCAAAATAGTATTTGATTTTGACGTCTTAGACCCGAGTTCACCAACATTTAAACAGCCGGTAAACAAAGAGTGACGATTAATTTGACACAATTCTCATACAAAATATGTCAAATAATATTTTAAACGCTGTTTAAACTTAAACGTCTGTTGGTGAACTCGGGCCTTAAATGTCATTGTCATCAAATATTGCGTGGTTGGAAAATAATATCAAGCATTACATTTTTATATATATATTTAAAGTTGACTTTATAATGTTTTTAATAGTTATTATTATCCTATTCCCGACGAATACGAATCCGAAAATATAAAAATTATAAAAATCCGTTCAGCCTTTCTCGAGTTATAAGTGGTGTAACTAAAACGACTTTCTTTTATATAATAAGATATGTTAATTAGAATAAACAAAACAAGAAAAACAGACAAAGAAACGGCTAAGTTATTCCTAACAGCTACGAAACTTTGTTCAGACTACGACAGATTGACGCGGACTACAAAACTGTGACCAGTAGTCGTCGTAGTAGCTTCCAGGATGCGGCCAGAATATTTGAAACATTTCGAGCAAACATCTAATTATTTTTGTTTAATACATTAATTGTTCCTAAATAATATAAAATGTCTACAATTTATTGCTATTTTTTAGTTAAAAACATTTGTGAAATAAAAATGTCAGTGTTTCGTCAATTTCATTGTTTTGTCAAGTTGTCAATCATGCTTAATGCATGATTTTACAAAAGCCAGGTGAATTTTTTTAATTTTTTTTTTGCATTCTAAAGACCTTACCAGACTAGGCTACTGCGAAGTACAGTCGACCAAATTGAATCATGACCCACTTCGCCGATCATTCCTTAAACTATTAAATGTAGTAAGGTTTGTCAGTGACTGTCAGTGTCTAATAAAATGATAACTAGTTAGTTCGTTACTAGGAACCGTATGTTAAAGCGAATTTCAACCTACTTGTATAGAATGACAGTAGAAATATGACCTTATGGTGGGTCATGATTCAATTTGGTCGATTGTACCACTTCTAACTCTAAATTAGTCTAATCTAAGTCTAGTGACGCCTCATTGGTCTAGTGCTTTTAAAGCACTGCTTTAATTATGGACATGCCTTGATCTCGGGGTCGTGGGTTCGATCTCTAGGTTGGGCAACAAGAGTTTCGAATTTTTGAATATTGCTCGGGTTTGTGATCACACACTCGTAATTTGGCAAAAGGTGATTTTGCCTGTACCATCATTACTTTGGTATCTTGAATTCAATTGTGGAGGCCTTTTCGCCGCAGTGGAATGATTATAAAATAAATAGATAAAATAAAATAATTTATTTCAGGCAATGCCCATATTACAGTGTTAAATAATTACTCTAAAAACTAATAAAAAAATAATAATAATAATATGAGTGTCTTATATAAATAATATATAAGTATAATTGAATATAAAAAAATATTTTTTGTCTTGTTATAGGCTGTTACATACATTAATTTATTTTAAAACGTTGTTTAGTCTAAACTGTTACAAACTGTCTATCAAAATTAAAAAGTATAAGCCAATAAAAATCAGAATACAATAATAGTTTATTACCTGAAATAAACAAAGTGTAACAATATTTGTAACATATTCTTTATTTGATATTTTAGCAATTAAATTGCAATTATAATATCAGTATATATTTGTAACATATTACTTAAACAATGGCAAGATTTAAACATTTTAAAAACGAGAAAAGAAGTATTATTTCAGAAATGTACATCGTGTATGTCATTACCATTAGCGGGCAGAAGTTGAAATTTCCCACCATACTCTGAACCTTATTTAATTGACATAACGTCGAAAGAAAATAAAAAATGGAAACACGTACGCAAAAGAGTTAAAATGTGCAAAATCGACCAAGAATATGTAACAGCTGGCCGGTAACAATGTCAATGTGTCTATGCTGAACCAACAGGTCTCCGATGTATCTGCTCATAGAACCCCGCGGGGACTTTACCTATGTTCGTTCACAAAATTAACTAATTTCGAGCGACGCACGGAGCTAATATAAATTGACTAAAACCAAATGTTGTCAGTCCAGAATAGCCAATTTAGTTTCCGCCCACACATATCACTATACTGTAAGCATATACCCTAGTATCTCTGTATTTATTATGCTACGTTCATATTGTGATTATTTGCGTGTTACATGATAATTGTATTTCTCTCGGCCAAATACCAATTCAAAAGCCATTGCATAACTGCTAACCTTGTGCTTCCCCAAATAACTCCAAAACGTTTCTATTTCTTTTTTTTCAATATACAGTGGGCTTGCTCTTGACTACATACTTAACTCAACGGTTAAGAAGAAGCCTAAGATCGAGCGAGCTTACCCATAAAGTGGCACTGGTTCTCCCAAACACCAGCGGAACACAGAAAAACTGTTTGGCGCTGGACTCCGGCAGGAGGGGCATCCAGGCGGTCTCTTACGAAGTCTACCACCGCAGAGGGATCTGTTAGCCATCATCACTGGCTAGAAAACCAAAGATGCCACTGCCCAGGGTGGACGACTAGGAGGTAGATCCCACCACCTCAAAAACGGATGGTCTGGGTGGGACCTGTAGCATACCGTCACCAGATGGTCTATCTACAGATCTTCGACCTATCCTCGGTCGTCATTCCACAACGGCCATCGGTTCTTCTTTATATCCCACCCACTGCAACTTCGGCAGAGAAACCCTATCTGAGTTCTTCTACTGATTTCCTTATTTCTGATTCACTCTCATAGGAAAATACTACTTAAACATTGATTTCCATAGCCCGTTGCTCGCTCATAAACTTTTTATGAGTATCAAATGTTTTCGTCTTAAACTGAGGTATTATGGCCATAAAGGTTTTTCACGTAACACTGCATTTATAGTAGTCAGTATTTTAATATTTCTTATCATTAGATGTATTCTTTTCTCTCACTAACATCCATAACCTTGAAAAATTATGTCTCAGGCGGGACTCGAACGCGCATCTCCTCGCATGCCAGGCGCGGTGCTTTACCAATTTAGCCACCGAGACACTTCTCTCACCACCATTGGCTAAACTGTGATTGCCAACCTGCCTGCCAAGCGTGGCGATGATGGCAAAATTTGAAAAGTTGTTATTCAAATTTTCAAATTCAAATTCAAATGTTTAATTCAGTAACTTAACCTAATACAGTTACAAGTAGATGGAGCCAGTACATTTGCTTGTGATAGTCACTTTTACAATATACTAAAGTAAACACAATTCCTATGTGTCATAAGAACATGACGAGTACTTCAGAAAGTACATTAGTTCCCTTATAGAACAACATAATGACACTTGTGATTTCCCAAGTAAATAAACGAGACACGGCAAAGGTTTATCAAATTCTATCTATTGGACAGTAAAACTATACAGAGTCGAATTCAGAGGTTCATCATAATTATTTTTATTGCATGAAAAACTCTTTATTTTATTCTTTGAAAACAAAAAGCATTTAATATTATGTACTTTTAAAATACAGGATGACATTTACATCATCTTTAAAAAAATGTTATATGCGTTCAGTATCGTATTTAGAGCCCATTTATGAAGTAAAAGAGTTTTCCTGAAAAATTTTTAAAAACATAGTTTTCAATTTCTACGGTCATAAGCCTGTTAAGGTATGAAGAGAAAATCAAAAACTTATGAATAGTATCGTAAAGAATGAATGAGATGCGCATCGCGTAAAAAAAGTGTTGCTAGGAGGCCGTATTAAAATTTTTAGAGTTTTGGCAGACATTTTCTAAGTGCTTTTATCTTGACATTTTTGTACTAGGTTATACCAAAAGAAAAAATACATCATTAGTTTTTTTTCTCGTTAATTGTCATATTAAAATTTGGAAGGAGGTTAAAATTTCATCCTGTATTAATATCACATTTTTAAAATTGCACTTCTTTTATTATTGTTAGTACCTGGATGACCGAGCCTTGCTCGGTGTTAACACGGATAAACCCCTCCAAACCCCCTGCATGCGAAATTTTATGAAAATTGTTAAAGCCGTTTCCGATATTCAGATTGATTCCAAGAATTACTCCTTAAAAGGTATTAGATATTACTTACTTTAATTTACAAAACATAAAGTACATGGTCGGCACGGGCAACAAAAAGGTTTTGAATTTTCGAACATTCCTCGGGTTTGTGATCACCAACCCGCATTTGGCAAGCGTGGTGATTATGCCTGTACCCATCATTGCTGTAGTAACTTTAATTCAATGATGAAGGCTTTTTCCCTGCTGTGGGATGATTATAGGCTGTTACTTAACTTAACATAAAGTACATGGTCTAATCAACATATTGTCAAATCAATTTATCACTAAAACATCATGTCAGTCCGTCCCTGTACGTTGATATGATGCGATAACACGGCGACATCGCTCTAATGCGTTTACATAGATAGTGTCGCGATTATCTCACCTGTGGGCGTCGCCAGGGGCCATCGGATGAATAATATCAATTCACTCCATTCACTGTAATTCTATTTGTATCAAGTTTTATGTGATTTATTGCTAGCTATCACAAAAGAAGTATTATGATAGTCGTAGCTTTGACTACGCGCTACGTACGTCGTAGCCTACGTAACGTCTACGAAACTACATACAAAATCTACGAGTACTACGACTCGTAGCATAGTATGTAATGTATCTGTGTAAAGTACAGAGAACCATTGGCTTTGAAATCTGGATATAAATTCACATACCTATTGTGTAAACCGGATTGGGTACTGAGATGCACTGTAACAAAAGCTCTTAATATTAGGGGTTAAAGTATGAAATTGCCGTTTTGTATGGACGAAATCGAGAAAAGTCATTTTTCCATACTAACAATTTTTTAGTTTTTTTAAAAACGCTTGATCCGTTTTCGATGCAATTAAAGGTGAAAGTTAGATGGTTATAAAGCTACGCATTATAGTATTTAAATTTCTGAAAATTAAAGTATATAATACAAATATACTTAATTGAAGCAAGAAGGTCAGCTGACACATTGTAAGGGGTCTTTTCAACGACTTCCTTTGAAGTAATAGGCACTAGTATTGCACTTTTTTTTTTGTCAAAAGTTACTTTATTTAGTTTTTGATACAATACAAAAAGAATTACGCAATAATATGACTATACTTAAGAGCTATAAACAAAATAAAAAGTGGGAAAATAATCGGCAATTTCATACTTTAACCATTCTATTATTTTGAAGCTTTGTAAGCAGTCGAATTGCTGGTGTATATTGCATTAATTTGTTGAATATAACCTAGCCCAAAGTAGTCAAAAATGTTATTTAAGGTATTGTACATATTTTCAAAGGCCTTAATTATTACTTTAATTAATGTATAAATTTAATTATATTTATTTTTGTAATTAGTAGGTACTTTCGCGAATATTATCACCACACCTGGCTTAAAAGGCTATATTTCATTTCATTTTATTGTATTACCTTCCTTTTATGTATCACTGGTAGAGACTGCGAACTTCGTATCGCCTAATTGTAGTATTTGATTTTGACGTCTTAAATGTCATTGTGATCAAATATGGCGGGGTTGGAATAATTTAAGAAGAAATACATTTTTTTTAACGCAAACTTTCCGACGTTTTTAATACTTATTATCCTATTCCCGACGAATACGAAATCGAAAATACAAAAATCATCAAAATCGGTCCAGCCTTTCTCGAGTTATAAGTGATATGACTAAAATTAATTATTAAAATTGTTGAAATGAATTCCCTAAAACGTTGTTTATTTACTGTATTATAAGCTACAATCTGTTCCCTCAGACACAAGATTGCGACACGCGGGAAGGGGAGGGAGAAGAGGCGCGCCCTCCTGAAGGCGAGAGGGTCCCGGGAGACGGTGCCAGCAGTTCCGCTCCAGATGATCAGGTAAGCTTAATAGCTAAGTGTTACGATACAAACACGCGGTTATTTGCCTATATCGTTTATATGCGGTTTAATAATTTATTTTCGGTTTAAGTCATTTGCAAAACTCTTCGGTCTCAATTGGCTGTGGTCTAAGGATTTTTATGTTCATCATATTAACGTGCGTAACTTCCTAAGTTAATTAAGACCTCGCGTTTATAACGTAGCAGAATATCTGGGGTACCCTTGAAGAGGAATACCCTCAGGAACCTAGGTTCTGCTACGCTACAAAAGAAAATTTGGAAAGAGGGAATTTAATGGGAACCTACCTCCCTATAATTATTCCCTAAGAGCTAAATAAAATACAAGACAAGATATAAAGTAAATATATTAGAGTTAAAGGTATGATAAAATATATACGTAACTTAAATTTACACGTGAAAGTCCAATTTATTAGAGGTTTGATGAATAGAGGTGGCCCGGCGGTCGACCACGCCAGGACCCAACTGCGCAGCGGAGGGGGGGTAGTCCGGCGATCTGCCTGATCAAGCCGAAGTGATGGAGATGGCCCGGCGGTCTACGTGACCGCCAGGATCCAACAGCACTAGGTGGAGAAGGCCCGGCGGTCTACGTGACCGTACCAGGGTCCAGGAGTAATCAATAAATAGGAGTGTCAAAGATAATTCTCCCAATAATAATATTTAGTTCACAACAATAGAATAAGAAGTAGTGATCCGAAAGCCGAATGTCAACTGACTACTGATTGACGTGCTCGCCCGACATGGGCGAGGCACGATCGAACAATTTTGAATTTCAAAAAAAGAATATAAAAATCAGTGAACCAAAAAGTTTCTAAACAGAAATAATTTAAAAGAATTAGAAAATACATCAAATTATAAAAAATGAGAGTAAAACTAGTAAAAATGAAAATGGGATGAGAAGTTTATGAGAGATGAGGTATCTACATGCCACACGTTTTAATTCTTGAAGTAATTTAGTAACTAAAATTTAAATCATTTCACCTTTGATCCTGTGTCATAGTACTACAATAGAAAATAAAGGTTATTGACATATAGACAACTAGTGCTCGGATACGAAAATGTATTTGCAAATTTATCTTTCACAGTACCGCATTAGCGACGATGATTCGTCGAACGGAATCCGCACATTTGGTCCGGATAAAGATCCAGGTACGTATACCTTTCCAACAAAAGGAACTCACAATTTTCTGGTAATGCATGCAAATCATGACTAAGCCATATGAACAAAAGTTCTATCGGATAAACCAGTATGAAAAATATCAATACCCGCCATTTCAGGGCATAGGTAAGCAATGAACTGACAACCTCCTTTCCGATTAAAAATTTAAAGCAAAGCAAGTTAAAGTAATTTGTTCTTTTACGAACAGAAATTTAAACGGGCTGGAAATATTTATTAAAACAAAAAACTGAAAAAAAATTGATATTTTTCTGACTGGCCATTTCGTTTTACTTTTAAAAGATTTTGATTTTTTTTTGTTTATTTTAATAAATACTATTTGCACTGTTTGGCTCATTGGTTTGGCTAGTTTCAGTAAACTATTGGAACCGCTTAAACTTAGACGCGATTTTATATAATATTTATTTGTTTTTTTATTAATCTGTATAAAATATGTTTAGTACTTTCTATATTTACCTCATTAAGTATATATTTTCAGTGTCAACGGCAGGTATTCTACGTACAGGGAGATACTATAAAGGAATATATTGGCCTTCTCTCACAAATAGTTTTAAGGTAAGCACTGAGCAACAAGCCTAAACATAAGATAAGTACTGATTTAAACTTTCATGGCATTACGAGTATGTGTTAGAAAAACCCTGATTTTGTTTTCACTTTTTTTGTAAATTAAAAATTCTGTTTACTAGTTTCCTTTTTTTTTAAACATTATTTTATGAATTTCATAACCCAATTATAGGCGTTTGCCTATAATCGGGTTTAAAATGATCGGAGTGAATAACATACATTGAGATAAGCCTGTGTCCAGCGATGAAAAAACGTGGGTTTCACCAAAAGGATGACGAAAGGAAACCAGAAGTACGCTTTTCTGGCTGGTAAGCTAACGCAGTTGACCAATGACGGCTAGAATACGCTGCTTTCCCTCTTCTGGTGACATTCCTGGACTTTCGTCACCTCTTACAACACCCATAAAACGAGAAAGGCTGGTTTTCTGTTTTAGATTTTAGCAATTTTCTGTCCTGACGAATATCAAAATCTCATTTTAGGATGAAACTGTGGAACGTTCCTACCAAAGGTATTCAAGACGGCAAAGGCAGAAGTCACTTATTATGGTCAACGTCGTTGACTTAGCACTCAAAGTATGTATGTATAAACATTCTCAATTTAAGTCATTTACCCTTCAGATGCAGTTGATAACGAGAGAATTTCTTTTTCAGATATGTCTAGCTGTAATTTATACATTAAATAATAGAGGATCTGGTAAGTGCATTCGAAGCCACACGTATTTAATCACACGAGTATGTTTTAAAATATTATTAGCCGATACTTTTCTTCTTTTATTTTATTGATTCTGTTAACAAACATAATGAACCAGTCATGAGTTTCACTATCATAAAGGAGAATTGCTTTTTTAACCAGATAGTACGATAGTAACGACCTCCGTGGCGGAGTGGCGTACACACCGGTTTTCAAGGTGTCGCTTGCTCTGAGGTCCCGGGTTCGATTCCCGGTCGGGTCAATGTAGAAAAATGTGTTTTTCTACATTTTCTCGGGTCTGGATGTTTGTGGTACCTTCGTTGTTTCTGGTTTCCAAAATACGAATGCTTTAAATAGTTATTCAAATTGGGATCAGAACAATGTATGTGATGTTGTCCACATTTATTTATTTATTTTATTTATAGTAGTTAACTACTTGGATTTTATTTTGCACTGTTTAATGCTCTTGACTTCGTTCGCGTTGTCATAATTTTGATTCAGAAACCTTTTCAAACGTTTATCACAAAGTGATCGAACAATTCCCACACAAAATTATTAATTCCTACTTTTTTCTATTCCTTGACTTTTTATCATAATATTTCTGTTGACTAACACTGTATCGTGGAAAGCTTGTAGGTACCTATGTCAGATTCTTATAAACAAATAATCTAATTGTACAACCCATACAAAATCAAAATGTGTTTTTTCTTTGTACAGATGCATCACTTATAATAAGATTAACGCACCTCCTTGTTTGGTAAAACTATATAGGTACTTCAAGTTGATAAAATTTTGTATTTTAATAAATTAACGTTCAATGATTTTCTTTAATGTAATATTCTTAACGTTACATTGTATCATTGTTAACGTTACATAATGAGTATGGCTCTGTAAACGGTATATACTTCTACGGTACAGTATAAAATCTTTTGATCTTTTTTTACACTTAGGTAGTGGTAGTGGAACGTATACCTACTATAGTTATTTTGCTTTTATCAGAGTCAGAAACAACAGTGGATCCATACCGGATAGCATGGACAGCGGCGTTTGGGTGGCTGAACCTGGGTGTCTGCCTCCTCGGCTGGTGGCGCTGCTTTGCGAACAACTACCTTCACTGGGCCGCTGCTGCTACCTGGATACTGCTTATTGCACAAGGTAGGCTTGTAGTTTTTAACAAGGAAATACTCACGAACATAGACATTAAACTTAATTTGTTTTTAAGCAAATTTGAATGAATATATTGGGACGTTTAAAAGTGATTAAATGAATAAATCTAAGTTACGAAAATGCGTGTTCAAATCTTGCCTTTTGTCAATCGCTTTTTTACTATGTCAATATATTCGCACGTTACTTTACTATAATATTTACTTTATCCCGACCCAGATTATTAGCGACAAATAACAGTTATATAACTGCAAATAGGCCCCTGGACGCACTTTTACACGTCCCAATATTTCATACCACTGCTTCAAGACAAGTGTGGGCTAGTGCTTAGAAGAAGCACCTCAAGAAACTAGAATTTAATATGTGCTTCCAGGTCTAGGCGGGCAAGGCATTGGGTTCCAGGCGCCAGAGAGTCAGGTGTGGTACATGCTGTTCATAGTGTTCGTGCCATACGCGATGCTGCCTTTGTCTCTGGGCTGGTGCATCGTGGTCGGAGTGTTGTCGTCTGTAGCTCATGTCCTGGCCACAGCCGTGGAGATAAAAGAGCTAATGGATAACAATTGTTTGGCGGTAAGAAGTTTGTCTTTGTAAGATACGAGCTACTGACTGTTAACTCCACTTTGAAGTAGGATTCGTCCGGTTTAGTTATTTATTAAATACATGGATTGTTGAATTTATAATCAATTGTTCTTGTACTGTAAGTTTTAAATGTTAAAAGTGTACGCTTTGTCCTATCAATGGGGGCTATCGCTAGTGAATTTGCCACTAGAGGCGCTAGTGTCGCGTGAGGTCCAATATCATTCACTTTGTACTGGTTTTAGCGGAATTTGTTGCATAAATTATAATTTCTTTAATTTACCTGCTGGAAAGTGATCTCCTTCGTAAAATATCGCAAATATGGATTATTTGGCGATTATTGTGAACGCTTTAAAAGCGGAATTAAGAAAAAGCGCAAAAATAGGCGGCCTCAAGAGCAACTATTTCAGAAGTTAGTTTGTTGATATCAAGATAGTTATTTATAAACAATATAAATTTAACTATATTCAAGATATAACACTTTGTTTCGGCGCCAATCGCCTTTGACAGCTATATCTCCGGACCTCAGTCTACAGTGGCGCCAACTGGTGAGCAAAGAAACGGTAGTCCCCATTGTAATAATAAATTGTTTAAATACCAATTAAAATAAAAATAAAATAAATAAATATTTAAGACATGCCTCACTGGGCCACACTGAGCCATCTAGTCCCAAATTAAGCTACTATTAAGTACCCTGTCGTATGGGGTACTAGACAACCGATAAACTTACTTAAATACTTTTTTTTTTTTGTAAATACATACTTATAATACATAGAAAACACCCAGACCAGTACAAACAGACATGTTCATGCACACAAATATTTGTACTGTGCGGGGATCGAACCCGCGACCCATGGCTCAGAAGCAGCGTTAACTACCGCTGATCCAAATGGTCGTCAATTACACTGACTGAATTAAAATCTGGGACGGGTCAATCTAGAAAAACAAACTCTATGTAGGTATATTAAGTAAATATTTGCGTCTAAATTTTTGTGCTATCTTCGTTGTTTCACAATTGATTTGCTTTTCACAAAGAACTGCTTAATTTGGGATCTTCCTCTTCTTATCGTATGACTATCTGTCAATAATATTTTAGTGAATTAGTTTAATCCCTCAACCCCCAGGAGGCACTCGGGTGCCACGATAACAATTGATTTCAATCGTGTCTGGAATAACTCACGATCGAGGGATTAAATTCTAATTCGCCCTGAATTAAAACATTTTTACACATACGTCATTATATTGAGTATATTGTCGTAAGATACAATTGAGTTGTGCGTAATAACTGATTTCTTCTTCAGGCTCATTCCTGCGGCATGAGGCTACTAATAAGCAACGCGCTACTGTATAGTGCTGTGAACTTTGCCGGCATGTACGCCAAGTACCTGGCAGACTGGGGCCAGAGGAAAGCGTTTTTGGAGACCCACCGGTCCATGGTCACCAGGCAGAAGACGAAGAGGGAAAGTGATCGCCAGTGGAAGCTGTTTCAAAGTGGTAAAAACGCTTTTGCATTGAAAAATGTGTTGGTTCCATGTACTAACTTTAGCACGTTGATTGCGGCACCAAAAATACTGAACTAACCAAGAGTGTGACATGAACTCAATAATTCTCACGCTAAACTTCACTATGGTGCGTCATGAACATCATTTGTTCACACACATTAGTTAATGAATTCAAATAATCATAACAAATTACATTTTTTAGTGCTTTATTTTTTTTAAATGTAGTAAATGTGTTGTAGTTTCTACGACATAAATCGTTTTTAATTCTAATATCTTCATCAATAAATAATCTTCACCATGCTTTAACTCCTTCAAAGATTTGAGGTGAGAATCACACTTTTCTGCACCGCACGCTGGTAAAGTCCAAGATGGCCCTATACTGGTCATTACGCATGGAACGTGTTAAGACTTATTTCTTACTAGAGTACCTATTATAAATGCAAAAGTTTGGATAGATGTTTTAAGACATGTGTCTTTTGACATTTAATCACATAAATCCTAAAATTTACTATCGGTCGTATGCGTTAAGAATGCAGTGAGTCGTCACTTTCTTTTCAAATTACTAAGTCAAGTTCACAGTGACTAGTTGAAGGCGTAGTTTTGAACGCAACGGTTGTGTCCTATCAAATGGTTTTCTTTGTAAAAAGTAGTTTTTTTTTAATTAAACAATATTTAGTAGACATTGATGGAAAAAATGCCGCGATCACGTTAAACAAGTAGGAAATACTATGTGGGATTTAGATGACGTCATGGAACAAGCTGCAAGAAAATCTTTTAACAAAAATACTTACGAGGATACTAGCGATGGTATCCTTTAATTTTGATTTGATTTTAAACTTTTAAGTGTATTTTTATAAATACTACTACTATTCAATTTTACACTACTGTGAATACACCATTACCCTGCAGTTGAACTGATGACTCACTGCATTCTTAAAGCGTTAAGTTTTTTTGTTTTCAGTAATACCAGACTTTTTGGCACGGGAAATATACAGTCATGTTTCTCGAGTCAAAGGAGAGTTCCAAGAGCAGCAGTTCAACAATTTGTACATACAAAGGCATCAAGGCGTATCTATACTCTACGCCGACATCAAAGGCTTCACGGGTATGTCCAGAACGATTTTCAGCTTTAGTAAAGTGACTGCCTATAATCAACCCACCCGGGGCAAAGGCCCCGATCATTGAATTCAAGTTAGCACAGCATATAGGTACAGACAGACATAATCATCACGCTATCGCTATCGCTATCACCATGCTAAATGCGGGTTGGTGATCAGAAACCCGAGCAATGTTCGAAAATTCAAAACTTTGTTACTCGACCCGGGGCAAACCCATGCAGGACCGCGAAATCTGGGCCCGAAACTTAAACCAAACCTGGCGTTTTAGTCAGTTTAAGTATAAATCTACTACTTTACAAATTCATGCTTTACCTATGTTGAAAGTGTTTACCTAGTTGGTTAGTTCTGGATTGTATAATTCAAGTTTATTTTTGTTACAGAGCTCTCTAGTAAATGCAGTGCTCAAGAATTGGTGAAATTATTAAATGAGCTGTTTGCTCGGTTCGACCGGTTGGCGTCTGTGAGTACAAATTTATTGATACCTTGAAAATTCGTTACTGTACCGTACCGTACTGTAGCCCGACCTGGGGATCGAATCCAGGACCCTGTGATCTTGGCCCGGTACCTTAGTAAACCACTAAACGAACGGGGAACCATTTAATTACCACAAAAACCACCACTCTTACGGCAGTACAGCATCAATATAATTTCAGGAAAACAACTGCCTAAGAATCAAATTATTAGGCGACTGCTATTTCTGCGTGAGCGGCCTTCCGGAGACGAGGGAAGACCACGCGCACTGCTGCGTCAACATGGGGCTCCACATGATCAGAGCGATCAGGGACGTGCGGTATAACGCACAGGTAGGTTCTGACTAGTATAGGTAGCTTCAGAATATCGTGCAGGTTGTCTCAGAATAGCTTCACACCTTTTGGGACACCTGCCTAAGGATCAAATTGTTAGGCGACTTCTATTTCTGCGTGAGCGGCCTCCCGAATACAAGGGAGGGCCATGCGCACTGCTGCATCAACATGGGGTTGCACATGATCAGAGCGATCACGGACGTGGGGTATAACGCACAGGTAGGTTCTTACTAGTATAGGTAGCTTCAGAATATTGTGTCGCTGTCCGACGTCGTCGGCCCAGGCACGTACTGAGCGCCATTGAGGTCGCTGTCCGATCCCCCCACCCAGATCGAGCCCGCCAGAATGGAGCCCGACCGTGATCCGGCATGCCACGGCAACTCCGGTTCCGGCGGCGCCACCACTGGTGGGTTTGCCATTTGGTAGGGTGCCTTTTGCACCCCACACTGGCCTAATCACGCCCGCTAGTATGGGCCCCGGTGCGAGCGAGCCTGAGGCTTCATCTCGGCCGATTCGGGACACCGCTAGCGTGGCGGACCGAGGCTGAGCGCCCTCAGCGCTGAATAAAGCCTTCCATATAAGGGTTCAGTGATAGGTCCGTCAAAAAAAGAACATTGTGCAGGTTATCACAACATAGATTTACACCTTCTGGGACACATTACGCATGTCGACGTTATTAATCTTACTAATATTACAAATATGAGAGTTTCAATGGATGTATGTTTCTCAATATAATTTGTAGTTTAATATTTCATATCTTAGTTATTTCAGTTCAACAAACTGAATAACTATAGCTTTGCACACTTCTACAAGCCTCCCTAAGAAGTTTTTATTCTATAAATGTGTTTATTTTTAGGTGGATTTGGATATGCGAATAGGGATCCACAGCGGCTCAGTGTTATGTGGAGTGCTTGGTCAGATAAAATGGCAGTTCGATCTCTGGTCACATGACGTCACCGTCGCCAATCATATGGAAAGTGGGGGCTTACCAGGGTATGTTCTCTGAAAGTCCGTTCAGCTAACGTGACTTTTTTCGCACTTTCTTTCAAGTTTATGCTTTTTAATATGGTCAACTTTTCTGTGGATCTTTTCTGTAGCTAATTGACCATCCTTAAGTGATTGCTCTTACCGCTAAACTAGCGAATATGCTAATTACTTACGATTGTTTCATCTTGTAAATAACCTCTTGAATTCTTTTAAGTGCTTTATCTTATGTTCAAAGAGCATATTGTGTATGTTCAAGAAAATAATCTGAACATGAAGTGAACTAGCATGAAAACCATATCATTGCATGCATTTGCTGATTTAATATTTGTCCCTGGGATTAAGTTTGGTTCTATTTCAGTCGCGTCCACATATCATCAGCAACGCTCGATTGTCTGAACGGTGCATTTGAAGTGGAACCTGGCGATGGCGGGTCAAGGGATCCATACCTTAAGGAACATGACTTCATAACTTACCTAATCAAAAGCTCTGAGCAGCCGAGACGAACAAGGAACAAGTCAAAAGCAGGGTGAGTAAAAATACAATAACCTTTTTATTCAAGGAATTGTATTATCAATTTACTGTTTTAAAAACATTAAAAGCTGATTCGTCTTCCGATTTCGGATGTTGGAGGTAGTAACCGAAAACATTGATGAAACGCCGCTGGCTTACAGCGGGAAGCCATAAATAAATTCGTCTACATGGTCTACACACCAAATGTCCGGACAACTCAGGCAATCGAAAAAAAAATATTCAAGGAATTGTATTTTCACAACCATAAGACTACTTTCTGTGTTGCCCCTCACGCTTCTACAGCTGAAGATACTATTGGTTTTCCGCATATTCTTTGTAAGGAAACAATATCCAATATGCATGTACACTCCTCCATTTGGATCAGCGGTAGTTAACGCTGCTTCTGAGCCATGGGTCGCGGGTTCGATCCCCGCACAGTACAAATATTTGTGTGCATGAACATATCTGTTTGTACTGGTCTGGGTGTTTTCTATGTATTATAAGTATGTATTGACAGAAAAAAAAGTATATAAGCAAGTTTATCGGCTGTCTAGTATCCCATACGACAGGGTACTTAATAGTAGCTTAATTTAGGACTAGATGGCTCTGTGTGGCCCAGTGAGGCATGTCTTAAAATATTTACTCCTCCCCGATAGATTCACAGTAAGAGCCAGAAAGCGAAGAGGCTTAAAAAGGGGAAAAAATATTCCCAAAAGCAATCAAAAACACATTATTTTCAAAATAAACTTTATTACGTATTTTTGTAGAGGTAGTCCAGCAGTAGGGATCATTTGGCGGAGATGATGATGTTTTAACTCTTTGAGTTACGGTAAAATATTATCTGGAATCGTTTTACACAGTTAAATGTCCTCTAGGAGCCAACAAAGCCAGCACCAACTAAGTGAACAGAACAGGCGTTCCAGTAGCGGCATTGATGATGATACCGTCACCGACTGGACGCCCGAGATGCCATTCCAGAATGTAAGATATATAGATATACACATTACTGCACTAAACACAAGAAGACAAAGATTACATACCAGAGAAAATGTACGAACTTTAAGCAACACTACATAATTTTCCGTTGACTTTATTTTTAGGCCACAGAGACAAAAAATCATATGACTTCTCTTGACAGTAATTAGGCAACTACTCAGCATATATAGGGTGTCCAGTAAGTACCACGATAAACTTAAGTAAAAGCAAGGTGTAAGGGTCAGCTACCATACAAAAAAAAAACCTCTGTAAAAGTGTCATAGTTTTCGAGATACTTACTGGACACCCTGTATACGTAAGTGATGATATCTACAAAACAAGTAACCATAATGTAACCAAACAGAATAATAATTAGATAAGGTTAAAATGATATCATGCATGAACATTGAACATGTTACATTGATGATGTACTTTATCCCTGGAAAGCGCTGTTCTGCGCTTGTACATCCTGTATATGGATGACTTTTGATATCCCGTGCTTGAATTGTTCGAATACGAGAACAAGTATATGATTATTAAAATTGTGATGATGTCTCTCCAGTTTTACACGAGTAGCGTTGAGGGAGTAGTGCGCAGCAAGCGGCGACACGACTCTGATGAACTCAGTCAGGACAAGGAAAACGGGGAAGTGCCTTCAATGACGGATTCTGATGTAAGTAACCAATACATCCTGAATCAATTAACTCTAGTCACTATCACCATTAAAGGTTTAAAGGAATAATTACTTAATCACTCTAATGTGCAATTGAAAAGGACACGTAGTCCCACACGGCAAAGATTTTCTCGCCTCTTATTGTTCGGGCCTTAGATTGCATATCCACTGGTAAAATATTTTAGTATGTCAAACCATTTATATGATTTTCCAAATAGTGGAAATGTAAGCAAGGTTTATGATAATTGCAATTTACGAAAAGATCAAACTTAACGAAAGAGTGATGCATTATTATGGTCAGCCAATTGTTCATTGAAATGAAAGATACATTCACGGTCACCGCTAGGCCAAAAACGCTGTAAAATTTTTAAAATGCCAGATTAAACTAAAATAAATTTAAGTAATGTAATAATACAGGGTGCTGATTTCAATACGAGCGGAATTTATAAAAACAACTCATGATCGCATATAGAACAAGCATCAGGAACCAATTAATTAAAAAAAAAATAAACTATAAGCGAATATTTTGTGTTAAACCCTTACTGTACTGTGGCGTTAGAAACTGCAAACTGTTTGCACTGTACGCAAAGCACGGCGCGAATCGCGTAGACAAAGCGGTAGGTAGGTACCTACCTACTAACTAGCCGTCATTGCTTGCTTATCTCTCTTTATCTGCCGTCTGCGTTATTCCCGAATGTGTGTAAATAGCTATTAGTAAAGGAACCGATTTCACGTGCTTGGATTAGTTAATTACAAATTTCCTTTCCTACTTTAATCGGGCTAAGGACACGATGAATAAACGCGAGTTAAAATCCATACAATTATCTGTCATCTCAATGCATGGTTTTGGCGTAAATTCAAGAAACCAATATCTATTACTAAAATATATTTAAACTACCTACTGCCAACTCAAATTGCACATCTGGCTACAAACATTAAAAACTGTTTTAACCCATAGGAAGACGACATAATAAACCACTCGATCGAAGTGAGCAGCAACCGCCGCATGAGGATAGACAACATGAAGCCGTGGACTTTATACTTCAAAAGTCCATCTTTGGAACAGCGGTTTGGACAACTTGACGAAAAGACCTTTAAGTCGAACGTCATGTGCTGTCTAGTCCTGTGGCTGTTTATTGTTGCTGTCCAGTGCGTCATGCACTTCAAGTAAGTTCAACATCTGTTTATTTGAATCTTGTAAGGAATTAGCCGCATTACAAAGCACTAGTTAATTACATTTGTAGATCAGATGGCTCATCACGAAGTTCTAAACTTGTTGCTTTGGTATTTTATAGTTATGAAGCAAGGTCAAACGCATGCTATGAATTACTATTTTAACTAAATCGATACCAGATGACACGCCCTGGAAGTTTTTCTACTTTATTATTACTAGACGGCTTACGAAGTACGTTACCTGCTCCCAAGGTTTCATATCTTCTAGCATGCCTAAATTCAAATTCATTTAATTATCAAATTAATATAAATTAAATATTTCATAGTTAATGCCCGATGAACTGATAATTTAAAAGAATTTAGACAATGAAATATTACCCAACAATTACTCAACATATGCCACAGTAACACTGGGCTCATTTAACACTTTTTTGGATTTTTCTCTTTTCAGTTGCATAGAAACAGTGATAGTCCTCGCAGTAATGACCATCCCTCTCAGTCTATCGTTCCTGACAGTAATGGCGGAGGAATTCCCTCGCGCCTTCCCACATCTTGCCAAGGTGTCCGCAAAGATCAGCGGCAGCAGAGTCAGAAGGGACATACACATCTGCTGGTTCGTCTCTGTCATGTCCATATCCAGGTATGTTTATGGAAAGCTGCTTTATTGATTGGAACCATTCCACCTAGTGCAAGATGCAGTTGCAACCATTACCATTAGAAAGGACATGCTGAGAAATATTAGAAGTCTTCACAAAGATTAGCCGTTTAGACGCCCACGTCACAAGCAAAAGTCAAGACCTTATTCAAATGAGATATTGTTGCAACTACCTAATCTAGCTAGACCACAAAATGGTTAAAATGTCTTGAATGGTTCATACGCATTATTTTCAAGGCAAAACTGACGTTTGACAGAAACGCTTCAAATTATTTTAAATGCAAATTGTTTTCCTGATTCTATTAACCTCAGAACATGGACAAGGGTTAGAACCGCGATGTACGCAGTAGGGGCAGGCGCGCCAAGGAGGTTATGAGCTTTACTTCTGCCCAAACTTGAGCGCTTGATTGGCGTTCTTTGAACTCGTTTATGTGTGGTAAGGCGGAAGCGGCGACATCGGTTTTCATACAAATGGCGCATGACAGCCTTTCTAACCTTTTTCCATGATCTGTGCTACTGACGAATGACCTCTCTCAATGGGCTCAACATGAGACTCGATTACTTCAATATTACAATAGGAAAATCTTCTAGCTTCTTACTCGTATTTTTTATCCACAGCACGGTAAAACTCTACGTGTGCCCGTCATCTTTTCCACAAACCTTAAGCAATACAACCGGTATCAAAAACGAAACAAACATGACGCTTTACGATGTTATTCCCGGGGAGTGCTACCGGCCCGAGTATGTGGTGTTCACATGGATCCTGTGCCTCGTTGCGCTGACCTCTATCCTGAAGCTGTACTACCTGATCAAGACCTGCCTGGCCATTATCAACGTGGCCTTATATTCTGGCCTCTTATTGGCTTACTACGACGTGTATTATATCAGCAGCCACAAAACTTCCACGTAAGTAAATCATTTGTTTTTTTTTTGTCGTGAGATAGATGGGATTTCTTGTGCTCTTTAAACGGTTTTCTGAAGACTTGGCTTTGTTAAGCGTGTTTGTGTTGTATGTATCGGAAAAACTTATTGAATTTTTTTTGTCTTTAATTATCATTGATAGAATATAAAAACTAACAGACATTTAATGCCATACAAATATTATTTTGACTTATCAAAGTTTAAATGTATAAGCAGCTAATGTCTTGTGTCACACCTACCGTAATGCAGATTCATCATTATAATATACTTTACTCAAAGATGTATACAACTAGAAGCACCCAAATGTTCAGTGGGTGCTCATTTAGTTAGGACGATTTTCTGACGACAGAAAATTGGGGTGGTGGCATCTACCTCCTAGTGGTCCACCCTGGGCAACGACATCTTTGGTTTTCTAACCAAACTTTTAATATGGTAGTAATGTTAAAATATACGATTGCGATGCCATTGCGATTCTATTGATCCATTTGTAAATTAGCAGAATTGGGGCCCTGATTATGTGTCTAGTTTTTTTCATTTTACGTCAATGTGATTTTTATGTATTGTTACGTGTTTAAATACTGTTTTAAACTTTCATGGTCACTATCGTAAGAGTTAGTTATTTCAAGATTTCTACCATGTACCTTGTTTTTTATGAGTTTCCGATATTTCGGCACTGTTGCAAGCGCCATGATCGCGGAAGAACTTTGTAACGTGTTGTGTCAGTCTAATAAATGTTTTCTTTCTCCCTTTAATCCCCATGTACGTGCTCTGGCTGGCATTCAACAAACTTTATATCATCAGCGGAGTAATTTATATTAAAGCGTAAGTAACATACTGAAAAAAATAATGTTTGCTTAGATGCTACAGTAGAGCTTCATTCTAAGATACAAGATGGTAAAAAGCGTGTTCAATCAAAGAGGAACTTGAGTTAGCTGCTTATTTCTTCATAAGGCTTCTTTATTTTATTTATTTATTTTATTTTTTCTTTTGGGTATAGCCCATTACAAAAATGTCAAGATATAGCACTTAGAAAATGGCCGTTAAAAATCTAAAATTTTTGGTACGGCCTCCTAGCTTAAGCATTAAATGCTCTAAGCCTCCTAGCAACACTTTTTTTACGCGATGCGCATCTCCTTCATTCATTACGATACTATTCATAAGTAGTAGTAGTACTATTCGTAAGTATATAAGTTTTTCCCTTTCACACCTTATAATTTTTATATGGTGCGTTAACTGGTCGATTGGCCTGGTGCTTAAACTCTCCGCCGCGGAAATATGAGGCTTATTGACCTAGTAAGGTGTCGACCGATATAAATGACTTTAACTAAGCGAAAACGTAAAAAAAAAGATACCTACCTATCAATATCGATAGTCGACGATTTGGTGGTCATAGTGCTGGCTTCGCCCGGGGTTCCCCTACTATTTACGTCAGAGATATTTGCCAAAGTATAAATAAGGTCTTGTAACCCGGAACCACACCGAATTATAGGTTTATTTCAGGAAGTATTAGTGTTGGGAAATAAGTTATCGACATAATATTTTTAATATCATTTATTAAAAAAAACAAAGAGATAAGTTTTAAAAGCATACAAGGCAGTAATTATTATTTCTTACATACTTCGCAGAAACATATTTTTTCCATTCTTTCATATAATTTACATGTGAGTTTTATAAAAAACATGATAGGCAGTATCCTTTCTTACTATCTACGCAGAAGGATTTAATTTTCTTTACTTTTTTATTTGCTTCTCGGCTGCTGAGTGTACCACGCAGCTTTTGGTAGCATCCGGCACGAATTCTACTTTTTTTTCGAAGGTGTGTTTTTTCTTCAGGGCAACATAATTTTGACAATGTAAATGAACAATGTAATTTTAGACAGATTTCAAAGTACATACTTATACATACAAGTTACATTGTTTATAGTGTTTCCTAATATTAAATATAAATTATCTAATCTCGCCTTGCAGGACATAACATATAGAGGTATAACATAAAGATTTTGTATGATATGATAGTTCCATTTTTCTACATCTTTTATTTGGCCGTGACATAATAAACAAAACACAAGTTTTTGTGTCCACGCAAAAAAAATAATTAAAAGAGGTAGTAGGTAGGTACCTCTTTACACGCACACAAGCGCACGCACGCAGTTAGCAATGCACTCCTGTAAATGTCTACTTATAAAGGATGAAAACCGTACAATTCTTCACCAGATTTAAATAAGGTAGTCACAAATCTTACTGTCTAGGTACCTACATACCTAAGTACCTAAGTATACCAGCATTTCAAATTTTCACTTTTTGTAGTTGTTATGCTAGTGTTTGCTGAAACTTTTATTATTATAGGAGGTCCAGCATTTAGCATTATGCCTACTTGTGTTTTATGTAGTTTGACGACCTACTTGGTGCAGTAACGTTGACTGGAGTCCACACGGTTTTTAAGGTGTCGCCTGCTCCGAGGTCCGATTTGGGTGAATGGATTTGTGACTACACCGCTTAAACGCGACCGAAACATCAAACTAGGAAGTAGCAGAAGCGGATTCAGGATCTTGACTTGAGTGGGGTTTAACCTGGTTAAGAGTAGGTTTTATCAAGGAAGTTGTTACTTAAATTACTAACGGTAGCGTAGTAAGTTACCGGAATTCGATTTATCATGGACAGATTCAGATCTGATATCGCGTTCATACCCGTCTTTTTTTAAGGAAACGTCCTATAATCATCCCAATGCAGAGCAGAGTCCTCCATCATTGAATTCAGATAAACATAGCAATAATGGATACATTTTTATAAGTCACAGTCACATAGTAACTGCTTCTACTTTAATTCAAACTAATCAACTATCATTCCAGACCGCTGAAATTCTACGTGCAAATGCTGATCCTAATGTCGATGTTCCTGGTGATGGTGGTGTATCACGCGAGGCTGATTGAGGTCACGTCCCGCCTGGACTTCCTATGGAAACTGCAGGCTGAAACTGACCTCGACGAGATGGAGGACACGCAGAAGACCAACAAATATCTGCTCAAGCATATTTTACCGGACCATGTTGTGAACCACTTTCTGAGCAAGGAGTCTGCACCAGATGTAAGTTTATTTCAAGACGTCTTGGTTTCTTAATGCTTGTTTTAGTCTAGTTTTTCTGCCTCTTTTCAAAATATTTACGGCAAATTGTGGACAGTGAACAACTTGACAGAACAAGTCGAAACGAATTGATATTTATCATTTATTTTTCTTACTTATATTATAATGCGTAAGTTCGGATTGATTTTTGTTCAATGTCAATTTACTTATAAAGAACAATAAAATTGACACAAATGTCGATAACTGATACTAAGGTCTAGAATACATTAAGCTACTTTTTACACTCAATAAAAGTAACATTAGATATTTAAGCGTCTTCGTTAGCGCAACAGTTATTTACTTAGGATACATGCCCACAAATTTTTTACTTACTAGCTCAGTCGATTTCTAACAGAGATTTATGATAATCTGATGCCTTAATTTTTATTTAGATACTCTTATCTTCTTGTGTCAGCTCAACATTCAGTAACGGATCCAGATCTTCTGGAAGTAGTTATTTGCGATGATCTGCATGAAATGTAACTAATTTATGCTGGTTTTTCTCAGGAGCTGTACTCGCAATGGCGCGACGAGGTGGGCGTCATGTTTGCGGGCATCCCCAACTTCCACGAGTTCTACTCGGAACAGAAAGCTGTCGACTGCATGCGGTTGCTGAATGAGATCATTTGTAATGTACCAATCGAAACCGTCTTCTAATTGTCTAGTTATATAATCGTTTCAACTAAGATGATGACGATACAACGCAATAATGGTTATATTGGTTTTTAACTGCTACTTATCACCATAATCCATCATCATGTCAGCAAAACGACGCCCACTGCTAACATAGGCCACCCCTAAGGATCTTCACAACTATCGTTTTAGCATAACCCGCATCTAGGGTATCTGGCGAAGCTTGCAAGCCTTCGCCAGATTGTCGGTCCACCTGGTGGGGGACCACCCATACGTTCGTCATCGCGCGGTCACGCCACAACGGCTACGGCTAAATGTTCTTTTTATTATGTGTCCCGCCCACTGCCACTGATACTTTTGTATTATTACTTAATCTACCAACAGTTTAAGTTATTCCGTTTTTTACAGTCGATTTCGACAAGCTGTTGATGCAGCCGAGGTTCAAGAGTATAGAGAAAATTAAAACTATTGGTGCCACATACATGGCTGCTTCAGGGCTGAATCCTAATCATAAGGTTAGTGTACTAAAAGAGATTTTTTTTAATCTAAATTGTCCCACTGTACTGTCCACACCTCAATCAGTTTCTTTGTTTGAATTTACATAGGGCCGTGTGCTAGCGATAAGGTAATGTCGATGTAGTTCTCCTCATAGCCAGTCTGCTTTGAGAAATCCCTTTAATACCTTGACAGATACTCGTACCTACTTTCTTATTAGAAAACAAACAATAGCAAATCTTCTCACGTTTAGGATTTTGCTCTCTTGTTAGAATGACAAATGATTCTTGCAGTTCGAACACCTAACCTAACCTTTTTTTTGATCTTCCGGGGTGATTGATGACGGGATTACACATACCCGTCACTTCGGTAGAAATGACGATGTACCTATGTGGGCTTTCCCACCGCCAACCCTTCTCGTGACAAATAAGGGTCCGGTAGGCATACCCACTTAAATAACCCCCGGGGTGCACTTTTACGGATCCGCCGTTCCTTGGTCTGGGCTAGCCGAATCAATCTCCGGACCCTGGCGGTGAACCTAACCTAACCTAAAAGCGGTGTATGAAGTAATTTCTTTGTGTGGAACCTCTTCCTCCTGGCGTTAATCCTGGCTCAATAGCCGGACCCTGGCAATCAGGGTTTGCCTTCCGGCTGAGTTTTATCCACTCTGCCCGATCTTCAACATTCTTTTCAGTCAGGCCATTAGCTCTCATGTCGGACTTGACGACGTCCAGCCAGCGCTTGCGAGTGCCACCACGGGACCTAGCCCCAAGGACAGCCATATTCATGCATCTCCGACAAACGTACTTTCCAGAGGGCGGCGCATGAATTTTTTTTAAGGGACCTGTTGCCTCTATTAGCTAGCAAGTTATTTACATTGGCACTGTTCCGTTTAGAATGGCGACGACGATTGCGAGCACCTGTGCGCGCTGGTAGACTACGCTTTCGCGCTGCGCGAGGCGCTCGACGACATCAACAAGCACAGCTTCAACAAGTTCCGGCTCAGAGTAGGTTAGTGTGTTGGTTTTATGAATTAACGCGTTAATTAGGATTTACTCGTACACAGACGAGTGTGGAACTCGCGAGTACGCGCAAGTTGGCACCATCCGGTTATACCATTTTTTTTTTGTTGTCAACTCATAAGTTGTGTAGCCAGCTTTTGATTTCACATCAATGTTATAAACTTAGACAGTCAGCAGCGTTTTCCACCATTGTGCATTGGTGGAACGACGATCGCCAATGCAAATAAGCAATGCATACTTTATTTGATATTTTTAGCAATTATTATTAATATCTGGATTGAAACTAGAAAAAATTTGCAAGTTAAACTAATTCAATACAATATTCCCGCCTGAGACAATTTTTCCAAGTTTAAATGCATATATACCCTGCTCTCTGCGCCTAGATCAATACTATTCCTGCGTCTCTGTGCACTCCCCTATCGCCAACCCGCCAAGTGTGTCGATAAGTTATAGCAAAATACTCCTATTGGAGAGTCCTACATCCAGCAGCATTCTCATTTGTTAATCAGGCTCAGGTATACTTAAATAAATGATATTATTCTTTAGGTATAAGCTGCGGGCCGCTTGTTGGCGGTGTGATCGGCGCTCGCAAGCCGGTGTACGACATCTGGGGCAACACCGTGAACGAGGCCTCGCGCATGGAGAGCACCGGCCTCATGGACCGCATACAGGTCACCAAGTACACCAAGCAGGTT
This sequence comes from Anania crocealis, assembly GCA_949315895.1. NCBI lineage: Eukaryota > Metazoa > Arthropoda > Insecta > Lepidoptera > Crambidae > Anania > Anania crocealis. The sequence continues at coordinate 6,342,897 of OX438880.1, forward strand.
GGTAACTAGCTGGGGAGCCGAACGGTATTATGATGATAAATGTTACCAATTTTTAGATAAAAATAAAATTTGGTGAGTCAGGACTATAGGTCAGGACCTACTCCAAACTAGCGAGGGTGAACAAGCCATTATTTGTTTGGGGGAGTGGAAAGTTGGGAAGACACAAATGGTGTCGCTGAAGGGACTAGGACTGTCAGGTCACACCGCGTCAATGTTTCAATATAGTAGGCCCAATTGTGGCTAACGTCGTCCATACAGACTGACCTACATCACTGGCCGCATTTTAGCTAGTGTCTCTGATCAGAATCGTTCGCAGGTAGGTAGGTACTAGCAAGCGAGATCAGGCTAGGAGTGGGAAATTTACTTTTTTTTCGAAAGTAACAATATAGATCGGTAATCGAACGATGAAAAAAACATTATTTAAATTTTAAAAATTCCATAAAATGCAAACTTCATAACAAAACATTTAACCAACGAAAAGCTTGTATGATCTCTTAATTTCGAGTTAGTAAAAATTTCATTGGTTTATGTTAAATAATTGATTTTTAACTTCAGCTACTAGAATGCCGTGGCTACGAGCTTGAAAGCCGCGGCGCTGTAGAGGTTAAAGGCAAAGGGCGCATGCACACTTGGTGGGTGAGCCGCGAGCGAGGCGCGTCTGGCCGCCGGCCCGCCGCCGCGTCCGCGCCGCAGCGCTCGCTCGCCGCCGTCGTCTACACCATGCTACAGGCGAGGAAGAGGATATACACGCATCCGCTTGATTCTACTGCTGCTACTAATACGAATTGTAAGTCACCATCATCATATTAATCCTAGCCAAGCGACATAAGCTTCCCCTGAAAGGGGGTGCATTAGTCGCCAAGCTGCGAGACCGTCACAGCGCTCGCTCGCCGCCACCGTGTACTGACAACAGCACGTCAATCTACCACAAAACATAAAATTTTCTCAATTGATATTGATCTCTACTTGTTGGACTTAAAGTTGAAAATCAATTCAATGACCTTTAACTTTTTAAGTGAGTTGACCTGCCGTTGTCTGTACATTATGCTACAGGTCAGGAACAGGATAACACGCATCCGCCCGACGCTACCGCTGCTACCACTACGAATTATTGTAAGTCATCATCATCATCTCAGATAAATTATAGGGTTTTGCCTTAATCTGTAATCCATAAACATTTGTAATGAAATTCTCGGTCATCATCTTTTACATGTTGGTTAACCATAAACATTGATGAAACTCCGCTTGCTTATAGCCATATCTTATCTGTGTTATAGCGTACTAAATAGGTAGCTCATCGGTCAAAGCAGTCGCCCTTTAAGTGGAAGCTTGTGGGTTCGTGGCCCGCCTAAAGCAGTCAAAGTTTTTATTCAAGAAATTTTATTTATTTTAGAAATTTTAGAAACGGTGAGTCTGTTTGGTTTGCAGTCTTAAATCACTGCGATTTATCGTCACGTCTGTGTGTAGCTATCAAAGTTAGACCTAATAATACAGGGTGTAAAAAAACCAAACGCAGACCCTAAAGCTACGCAATCTAAACATCAAACCAAGTCATATTACAAAATATTACCACTGGGAAATGTTTTTTATTTTTAGGACCAAAAAATATTTTAATGTATAGCAGCCGGAGCACGGCCGCTGCGCTGGTGACGGCTGCTAAGTTCAAAATACGTCCGCGTTAAGCCGTGCCTACATTGCGTATTGTAATTAAAAAAGCCTTATTATAAACGAAATAATGAACATTTTTAGTATGTTTGTGAGGAGAAAAGTTTTTACTTAACTTTTTGCAACAGTTTTTGTAACAAAATGGAAAACAAAATTGTGACTTTGACCCTCAATATCTTCGGAACCAGCAGTTTCCCAGGTATGGTCCTGAAGAAAAAAATATCGTAGTGATGGGGACAACACCTAGTTTTCGGATCTGCGTTCAGTATTTTTACACCCGTTATATGTTCGCATTCCTATTTGCAGTTTAAAACAGCTACGATTTTTCAATGTATGTACTTATCAAAGTTTTGATTGAAAAATTCGTATGATCTAGTCTAAAAGTATCGTTACCTTCCAGCGACGAGTCGCGTAGGCAGCGTGCGGAACGCGGGCGGGGCGCGCGGTGCTCACCGTCACCGCTCCGAACTAAGGCGCGCGCGCACGCGCCACGGACCACATAGGTGAGTTCGGTAGCCACACGTGAACATTGCGTTGCCAGACGATTATAAAGATCTGGTATCTCTGTCTGATGGAAACACAATCTAGTAACACATATCTAGTACTGTCTAGATATGAGCAATTTTAATGCAATGTGAATTCAATGATGTGGAGTTGTAGATCTTTAGCCTTGCAGTGAGATGATTACAGGCCGTTACTTTGTAGGGTTCCGTACCCAAAGGGTAAAAACGGGATCCTATTACTAAGACTTCGCTGTCTGTCCGTCTGTCCGTCGCTCTGTCACCAGGCTGTATCTCAAGAGCCGCGATAGCTAGACAGTTGAAATATTCACATATTATGTATTTCTGTTACCGCAATAACAACAAATACTAAAAACAAAATAAAATAAATATTTAAGGGGGCTCCCATACAAAAAAACTATTTTTTTGGCCTTTTCGGTACGGAACCCTTCGTGCGCGAGTCCGACTCGCACTTGGCCGGTTTTATTTACTTTATTTATTACTAAAATGTTAGTATTCCGTCCCGGCTTTGCAATGATGTAATTGGCTTTACCACTGATGATATTGCAAGTAAGTTGTTTGTTAATGACCACGTTTATCAATTTACATGTGAATATTTCCAATACAATTATCAAACATTCCTTTTTGTGAACAAGGTTATAAAATGTGGCGGATTTCGCCAATCTCTAACATTCGCGTCTTCTCTCCAGCGACATCGAGCTGGGCATCCGTCCGCACGCGAGCAGCATGGTGGTGCGGCGCCCGGACATGGCGCCGCCGCTCGTGGGCAGCGCGTCCGCCCCGCACACGCCCACCGCGGCCCACGCGCGCCCGCCCGCCGCGCCCGCCAAGCTGGGGCTAGGTGACTATACTGAGGCTCTATACTACACGCACACGCCCACCGCGGCCCACGCGCGCCCGCCCGCCGCGCCCGCCAAGCTGGGGCTAGGTGACTATACTGAGGCTCTATACTACACGCACACGCCCACCGCGGCCCACGCGCGCCCGCCCGCCGCGCCCGCCAAGCTGGGGCTAGGTGACTATACTGAGGCTCTATACTACACGCACACGCCCACCGCGGCCCACGCGCGCCCGCCCGCCGCGCCCGCCAAGCTGGGGCTAGGTGACTATACTGAGGCTCTATACTACACGCACACGCCCACCGCGGCCCACGCGCGCCCGCCCGCCGCGCCCGCCAAGCTGGGGCTAGGTGACTATACTGAGGCTCTATACTACACGCACACGCCCACCGCGGCCCACGCGCGCCCGCCCGCCGCGCCCGCCAAGCTGGGGCTAGGTGACTATACTGAGGCTCTATACTACACGCACACGCCCACCGCGGCCCACGCGCGCCCGCCCGCCGCGCCCGCCAAGCTGGGGCTAGGTGACTATACTGAGGCTCTATACTACACGCACACGCCCACCGCGGCCCACGCGCGCCCGCCCGCCGCGCCCGCCAAGCTGGGGCTAGGTGACTATACTGAGGCTCTATACTACACGCACACGCCCACCGCGGCCCACGCGCGCCCGCCCGCCGCGCCCGCCAAGCTGGGGCTAGGTGACTATACTGAGGCTCTATACTACACGCACACGCCCACCGCGGCCCACGCGCGCCCGCCCGCCGCGCCCGCCAAGCTGGGGCTAGGTGACTATACTGAGGCTCTATACTACACGCACACGCCCACCGCGGCCCACGCGCGCCCGCCCGCCGCGCCCGCCAAGCTGGGGCTAGGTGACTATACTGAGGCTCTATACTACACGCACACGCCCACCGCGGCCCACGCGCGCCCGCCCGCCGCGCCCGCCAAGCTGGGGCTAGGTGACTATACTGAGGCTCTATACTACACGCACACGCCCACCGCGGCCCACGCGCGCCCGCCCGCCGCGCCCGCCAAGCTGGGGCTAGGTGACTATACTGAGGCTCTATACTACACGCACACGCCCACCGCGGCCCACGCGCGCCCGCCCGCCGCGCCCGCCAAGCTGGGGCTAGGTGACTATACTGAGGCTCTATACTACACGCACACGCCCACCGCGGCCCACGCGCGCCCGCCCGCCGCGCCCGCCAAGCTGGGGCTAGGTGACTATACTGAGGCTCTATACTACACGCACACGCCCACCGCGGCCCACGCGCGCCCGCCCGCCGCGCCCGCCAAGCTGGGGCTAGGTGACTATACTGAGGCTCTATACTACACGCACACGCCCACCGCGGCCCACGCGCGCCCGCCCGCCGCGCCCGCCAAGCTGGGGCTAGGTGACTATACTGAGGCTCTATACTACACGCACACGCCCACCGCGGCCCACGCGCGCCCGCCCGCCGCGCCCGCCAAGCTGGGGCTAGGTGACTATACTGAGGCTCTATACTACACGCACACGCCCACCGCGGCCCACGCGCGCCCGCCCGCCGCGCCCGCCAAGCTGGGGCTAGGTGACTATACTGAGGCTCTATACTACACGCACACGCCCACCGCGGCCCACGCGCGCCCGCCCGCCGCGCCCGCCAAGCTGGGGCTAGGTGACTATACTGAGGCTCTATACTACACGCACACGCCCACCGCGGCCCACGCGCGCCCGCCCGCCGCGCCCGCCAAGCTGGGGCTAGGTGACTATACTGAGGCTCTATACTACACGCACACGCCCACCGCGGCCCACGCGCGCCCGCCCGCCGCGCCCGCCAAGCTGGGGCTAGGTGACTATACTGAGGCTCTATACTATACGCACACGCCCACCGCGGCCCACGCGCGCCCGCCCGCCGCGCCCGCCAAGCTGGGGCTAGGTGACTATACTGAGGCTCTATACTACACGCACACGCCCACCGCGGCCCACGCGCGCCCGCCCGCCGCGCCCGCCAAGCTGGGGCTAGGTGACTATACTGAGGCTCTATACTACACGCACACGCCCACCGCGGCCCACGCGCGCCCGCCCGCCGCGCCCGCCAAGCTGGGGCTAGGTGACTATACTGAGGCTCTATACTACACGCACACGCCCACCGCGGCCCACGCGCGCCCGCCCGCCGCGCCCGCCAAGCTGGGGCTAGGTGACTATACTGAGGCTCTATACTACACGCACACGCCCACCGCGGCCCACGCGCGCCCGCCCGCCGCGCCCGCCAAGCTGGGGCTAGGTGACTATACTGAGGCTCTATACTACACGCACACGCCCACCGCGGCCCACGCGCGCCCGCCCGCCGCGCCCGCCAAGCTGGGGCTAGGTGACTATACTGAGGCTCTATACTACACGCATACGCCCACCGCGGCCCACGCGCGCCCGCCCGCCGCGCCCGCCAAGCTGGGGCTAGGTGACTATACTGAGGCTCTATACTACACGCACACGCCCACCGCGGCCCACGCGCGCCCGCCCGCCGCGCCCGCCAAGCTGGGGCTAGGTGACTATACTGAGGCTCTATACTACACGCACACGCCCACCGCGGCCCACGCGCGCCCGCCCGCCGCGCCCGCCAAGCTGGGGCTAGGTGACTATACTGAGGCTCTATACTACACGCACACGCCCACCGCGGCCCACGCGCGCCCGCCCGCCCCGCCCGCCAAGCTGGGGCTAGGTGACTATACTGAGGCTCTATACTACACGCACACGCCCACCGCGGCCCACGCGCGCCCGCCCGCCGCGCCCGCCAAGCTGGGGCTAGGTGACTATACTGAGGCTCTATACTACACGCACACGCCCACCGCGGCCCACGCGCGCCCGCCCGCCGCGCCCGCCAAGCTGGGGCTAGGTGACTATACTGAGGCTCTATACTACACGCACACGCCCACCGCGGCCCACGCGCGCCCGCCCGCCGCGCCCGCCAAGCTGGGGCTAGGTGACTATACTGAGGCTCTATACTACACGCACACGCCCACCGCGGCCCACGCGCGCCCGCCCGCCGCGCCCGCCAAGCTGGGGCTAGGTGACTATACTGAGGCTCTATACTACACGCACACGCCCACCGCGGCCCACGCGCGCCCGCCCGCCGCGCCCGCCAAGCTGGGGCTAGGTGACTATACTGAGGCTCTATACTACACGCACACGCCCACCGCGGCCCACGCGCGCCCGCCCGCCGCGCCCGCCAAGCTGGGGCTAGGTGACTATACTGAGGCTCTATACTACACGCACACGCCCACCGCGGCCCACGCGCGCCCGCCCGCCGCGCCCGCCAAGCTGGGGCTAGGTGACTATACTGAGGCTCTATACTACACGCACACGCCCACCGCGGCCCACGCGCGCCCGCCCGCCGCGCCCGCCAAGCTGGGGCTAGGTGACTATACTGAGGCTCTATACTACACGCACACGCCCACCGCGGCCCACGCGCGCCCGCCCGCCGCGCCCGCCAAGCTGGGGCTAGGTGACTATACTGAGGCTCTATACTACACGCACACGCCCACCGCGGCCCACGCGCGCCCGCCCGCCGCGCCCGCCAAGCTGGGGCTAGGTGACTATACTGAGGCTCTATACTACACGCACACGCCCACCGCGGCCCACGCGCGCCCGCCCGCCGCGCCCGCCAAGCTGGGGCTAGGTGACTATACTGAGGCTCTATACTACACGCACACGCCCACCGCGGCCCACGCGCGCCCGCCCGCCGCGCCCGCCAAGCTGGGGCTAGGTGACTATACTGAGGCTCTATACTACACGCACACGCCCACCGCGGCCCACGCGCGCCCGCCCGCCGCGCCCGCCAAGCTGGGGCTAGGTGACTATACTGAGGCTCTATACTACACGCACACGCCCACCGCGGCCCACGCGCGCCCGCCCGCCGCGCCCGCCAAGCTGGGGCTAGGTGACTATACTGAGGCTCTATACTACACGCACACGCCCACCGCGGCCCACGCGCGCCCGCCCGCCGCGCCCGCCAAGCTGGGGCTAGGTGACTATACTGAGGCTCTATACTACACGCACACGCCCACCGCGGCCCACGCGCGCCCGCCCGCCGCGCCCGCCAAGCTGGGGCTAGGTGACTATACTGAGGCTCTATACTACACGCACACGCCCACCGCGGCCCACGCGCGCCCGCCCGCCGCGCCCGCCAAGCTGGGGCTAGGTGACTATACTGAGGCTCTATACTACACGCACACGCCCACCGCGGCCCACGCGCGCCCGCCCGCCGCGCCCGCCAAGCTGGGGCTAGGTGACTATACTGAGGCTCTATACTACACGCACACGCCCACCGCGGCCCACGCGCGCCCGCCCGCCGCGCCCGCCAAGCTGGGGCTAGGTGACTATACTGAGGCTCTATACTACACGCACACGCCCACCGCGGCCCACGCGCGCCCGCCCGCCGCGCCCGCCAAGCTGGGGCTAGGTGACTATACTGAGGCTCTATACTACACGCACACGCCCACCGCGGCCCACGCGCGCCCGCCCGCCGCGCCCGCCAAGCTGGGGCTCACATGGCATGTAATGTCTTCGGCAAATCCACGGTTGACCTGGCGGCTGCAAGACTGACCCTAACTTAGGCTCCAGTTTAACCCTAAACGAGAACCTCGTAAGTGTTCCACAAATGTCTAATAGATTAATATTGTATTCCCTCAGGTGCTAGACTAAAAGCAGCCAGCTTCTCATACCGCACTCGGCCGCGGGACAAGTCTCCGAAGATCCGCGAACAATACTCCAAGGAGGGTTCGGTTAACTCCATCGCGAACGGAGCGCCCGGCTCGTTCCGGTTCCGGTCCGTCACGACGGCATCGTTCTTCAGGAGCAGAAATAAAGATAAACGGAGCAAAGAACAATTGGAAGACGAACATAAAGAAAACGGAGACGCTGTCACTACCAGGATGTGAAGTGTTTCAAATAGACTTTTACGCTCGGACGTGTGATTACCTACAAATGTGAAGCTATGAACCCTAGCGTTTCTCGCGTGAGCAATCTATAACCGCGACGCTTACGCCGCGTTGTAGCATAATCGCTCTTATGACACAGACTTTACGATCTGTGTGGTTGTAATTAGGTCACCACAGCTGAGCCACATGTAGGTAGGCTGTCGACTAGTCACCTGAGAACGAGTAGTAGCCGATAGAATGAATTTAAGATTGTTTTTATCTACCCTTAAACTGTATAAAGTCATTGTGTAAAATTAAGCCTTAACTGCCTAGGAACTAGACACAATTAAAATTGAATTGTTTGGAGGTCACCATGGCGTTTGATGTAAAGAAAATTATCTTGCCAGTCATTTTGTTGTTCAAGTTCAAGTATCTAAAAATACTAAAGTAAAACTTTAAAAAAAGAAGTTCATTATTAATTAATCATAAAAAAGACGAAAACTCTAAAATTTTAATTTATTTCTAAGCTCCATGTATTTTTAATTATCTGGGTAGCCTTAACATGACTTTTTCGTCATTATAAGAAGAAAAAATATATGGAAATAATATTCCCAAAGTAAAACTTTAAACTTCTTAGAGCCTATAGGAAGTTGTTAAATTAAATGTATTATTGTTTGTTTTGTACATTGTATAATTGAATAATAAAAATACTTAGGTATTACAATCTTATATAAATGTTAGTAAACATTATAAAGAAATTCTTATTTTGTACTTGGCGATATTTTATAAGTTTGTATCCGCACAAAAACTTTTTTATTTCCGATCAATATTTAGTGCTAAGCACAAAAAAATATGCATTTAAATAATAATTAGACAGTAAAATACAACTGTATGTAAATAAATTGTAAAATGTAAGTCAATAAACAATTTTACTCGATATTAAGTAGCATGAAGGAAAATTGTCTCTTCTGGGCTGATGAATGGTTTTAAAAAGCCTATGATCATCATGGAAACGGATGATTCTTTTGAAAGATTGAGATTCGAGAGGTGTCGGTTTAGTTTTTTACGGATTTCATCGACGATGCCGGTTATACGCTTCGGTCTCAATACAAGTATAACTTGTCGCAGCGTATGTATACAGGGTGTTTGGTACTTAAATGGTATAACAAGTCGAAACTAGCTTAAGTTAACACATGCATATAAGTACTACGGTGAAGTTAGAAATATGATATCATCATTATTTTTATAATATGTAAAAATATAAAAAAATTAAAAGATGATATCAAATTTCTGACTTCATCATAGCATTTATATGCATAAGTATTTATACAGGATGAAATTTTAACCACCTTCAAAATTTTAATATATCAATCTACGAGACAAAAATCAAATGACGTATTTTTTCTTTTGGTATAGCCCAGTACAAAAATGTCAAGATAAAGCACTTAGAAAATGACCGCAAAAAATCAAAAATTTTTGATACGGCCGCCTTGCAACACTTTTTTTACGCGATTCACATCTCATTCATTTATTGCGATACTGTTCACATGTTTTTGATATTCCCTTTATCAGGCCAAGGACCGTAAAAATTGAAAACTATATTCCGAAAAATATTTTTGGGTGAAAGCTCTAAATACGATACCGAACGCTTATAAAATTTTTGGAAAGTGGTTAAAATTTCACCCTGTATATGCATATGTTAACATAGGCTTGTTTCGGCTTGTTATACCCTTTACCTAACACCCTGTATAGTACGGTAAAACCAACATCCTAATGACCATACACACCGTGCTTTTTAAACTACCTGGAAAACGAAACCCACATTATGGAAATAAAATGATTTATTTGCATTTGAAAAAGGGTACATTGTGGTGGTCAATATAATGGCATGGTTCAGGTTTTTCAGCCATATATAAATAGCATGCAAAATACAAATTATAATTATGTCAAACTATTACATTATTACATGGACATACATGGACCATTATGTACAACATTATGACAGTGTTATTGTTTACTTTTTGAAGAATATTAAAATTTGATTCAGACTTTTAATTTTGTAACACGCTGTTACGCGCACACGTATTATTTTGCTGCGGCGGGTCTCGGTTGAATGGACCCTACAGCTACATCTGTCCGCGTCACAGCGTGTTACACAAAAAAAAAATTGGTAAAAAAATTAAAATAACACTGTCAAGATGTTACACAGCGTGGGCTTCGTTTTACAGGTGGTTAAAAATGCACTGTGTATAAAGTAAGTACAAGCTTTAGCCAATTGAAGAAGACATAATGTTGCAGATTTCGCTACCAAATACCTCATAAAAAATGGATTTTTAAAATATTTATCGGTAATTTAGACTTCAATCTCAAATCAGCCTTTTAGATTAAGTAAAATATGTAATAAAACATTACCTTTATTTTTAGAATAATATTACGATGTTGCATGTATTGAAAATTGAAAATGTGTAACTTATTTTTAATCTCATAATAATTGGTACAATATATTATTCGCCAGCCCAGAAAAAACAGAGTAGGTATATCTACTATATTTTATTAATGAGGGGATGAAAAGAAAAAAACGCTAATTGAAATCTTCTGAAAGAAGACGCTATTGTAAATAATATTAAGAATGCTTGGCCTTTTAAATGCTACTCCTATAGAGCTAGCAGCTCGCTAAATTTTTACATTTATACTTTGCTTGTTATAATTTTAGTAATTTGTGGTATAATGGTGTGGTATATTCAGAACTTGCCAAGTATTATACCCAGTTTTTTTATTCAACTATTTAATCTTCAATTCATGCTGGCTTTATTGCGAATAAAACCCAATCAGTAACATTCGTTATATGTATATTATTTGTTAGGCTTGTCTTTTTCCGCCATATCACCAGCAACCTATCTTGTAGTCAAACTAGTTGCAAATAAATAGCTATGTGGGCGATTATAAGTTAAATAATTCTAACGTCATGATAATTTTATTATACCTTTCATTTATTCGATTAACATAAAATACTAACTTAACCAAACCAGTAAATTTTTGATATGTTAAAAAAACTGATTGGTCAATTAGCTACCTAGCACTAGTAGTCCAAACAGGTTTTTTATAAACAACCCTGTCTGAAAAGCATTTTTTTCATTGGTTAAATGTCGCATGCAATCATGAAAACAACATGTTTGTAAAAAAAGCTTTTATTATTTTGGGTGTTAGGAGTGCAACTCCTTACATTTGATGAAAATTGGCTCTGTGACGTTATGGCTCGGGAGCTCTATTAGACGAAGCACCGCGCTCGTTACTCATGGGGATGCGGGTTCGAGTCCCGCCTAAAGTTGTAAGTTTAAGTAGGTATTGATGTTTGTAAATAGTTTTATATAAAAACTAGGTATCAAAAGGTTTGGGACCAAAGAGTTGTGACGAGACAGGAATTATTTCCTGTCTGCACTCAAGTGAATAAGGTGATACTTGACCAGTTCTGATGTTTCAAGGGTACGATTCTGGGGCCCAATTCCGCTAATTTACAAATGGCTCAATAAAATCGCATTTTTGCATCTCAATTGTATATTTTGACCATATGTCTATGATTTTAACACATTTATTAAGGTAGTAATGTCAAAACATACGATTGAGATGCAATTGCGATTATATTGAGCCATTTGTAAATTCGCGGAATTTGGGCCCTAAAATGTTAGTTTAAAAAGAAAGGGAAAGATACGCGGCTTACTATTCCTTACGACCATCAGTGAATACGTAACTTTCCGTTGGATTTAAGACTTTTAAGACATACTTAGTGTGAACATTTTAAGTATCGTGACTATTTAAAAGAAATATGTTAAATGCATGGTGAATATAAGTGGTAGTTGTGTAACTTAATATTACACGGCATTTTTTGTTTTCTTCTGTTATATATGTATACCTATACTAAAAAAGAGAGAGCACATCGTCTAACTAAATGTGCGGAAGGTAAATAAGAAACCGCACAAAGACCATATAGTAGCTTGAATACATAAAGGAAACATGACGCTAATATACACCGTGAAATTTTAGTGGTTGTTTTCCCGCAACAGAACGATTTACCTTTAGTAGCACCATCGAATCGTGCGAGTTATTTTTTGAAAATAAAGATATCGTTATCCTCAACTAATCAAAAAAGTAATCAACTCTGAAGCGTGAGATACGATAGTATCTTTACAAAATGTGACGTGTTTGGGTACTGCTTGCCGCACGAAATCAATGTTCAAAGCAAAAGAAGCTCTACGCACTAAGTAATACAGCATAAACTGCACCGCGCGAGGAGCAATGACCCCGGCCGGTGATCGGCTGCGGCGCGGCTGGTACCATTGGTTCGAGGTTGCTTTCGAGTTTCGTTTATCACAATCGTGAAACTGCTATTTTTTTATTTGAATTAAAAAAACTGCACAAATCTACTGTACTATTAAGATATAATCATTTTACTGCGGGAAAACAACCACTAAAATTTCACGGTATATACTAAAGAGAACTTGTAGTTAGTTTTTTAGCCAAATAGTAAGCGATGCCAAAGATAAAATGATCTCAGTCATATTTTATCATTGCGTGTATAATGCGCTGTATACATTTATGTACATAGTACTATTTTCAGATCTGGAAGCTTTATATAAAAATCTAATATAATATGTTATGTCAACCGTTGTACGTAGAGTAAACTGAAATGTATACATGAATGTTATCAAAGCCAAATTATTTTATAGGTATTTAATGAAAATACTTTCCAGTCGACGTTTACGAAATAAAACATGGAATTCAAACACATCATTTTATTACCGTTTCATTCATCCAATCGTTTTATAAACACTGATGGAATTCCAATATGAAACTTAAAGTATAATATCATAAATACTACATACGATAAAACTAATTATGATAGCTTTGGAAATACGTCACATCCTATAAATGATATAATTCTTTATCACGTGTTGAGGCCCAACTGTCTAACTAAACGAACAGTATATTATTTTAATATCATAATTAAAAAAACACAGTTAAGGTAACGGGATTCAACCTACAAAGATAATTATTGTCTTCATCTCTTGATATAAATTACTCTAGACAAATAACTTACTTCTCCTGTCATTCTTAGGGGCGACAAAATAGAAGGAGACAAGGTTAATTAAATATTGAAATCGAAAGTAATATAAAATCTTATTTAAAATTATGAATATCAGTTGGATCCCGTTTTCTTAACTGACTGGCTACAACCATAAATATAAAGTGAAAAACTAGAACATAGGTATTAAGTTGAAATAACATCGTATAACAGTCATTATTCCTTTAACTTAGCATTCAACCTAATGATCAGGTAAGTAAGGTTGAATTTTATTTATGGCAGGTATAAAACCACAACGGCTACGATCATTCAATAGCGGGCATTTTGAAATATCGTTTTTGTATGGGACTGCAACTCCTATGACTACAACAAATAAAATATTGCATTCACAAAATTAGGCCTTTATTAAAAATAGCCCCGCTTCATAAATAGAGAATACATTTGAAGTAATCCTCATATATTTGCAATCTATCTATCTAATCTAATCTTAACCCCAATGGCAAAACGCCGAGACTGTTATTTAAGGCATCATCGCCTCAAATAGCAGTCTCGGCGTAATTATTCAACAATATTTTAAACAGAGATTTCTTTTTCCCAACCCGATTACTACACATTCTCCAAGTTTTTATACACAACTATAGTCCTTTAAATATAGCTTGATTAGAATGACAGTTTTCACTGAAAGAGACGACGTAACTTTGTACCAGCGTCACACAAGTGAAACACATTTGCACACAAAAAAAATATTGGTAACTGGCATGTTAAGAAAACTTTTTTATACATTGTTGTACATAGTAAACAATTTAATTAAATAAAATAGATAGTTAAAATCATTACAATAATCCAGTCACAAAAATTACACCTAACTTGAAAAGACGTCTTTACAAGGTTACGTCATTTTTCATAATCGCTAGTGATAAGGTAAAATCGACAAATCGAAATCGACAGACTAACAGTATTTCAAAATCGAAGTAATGTAACATAAATGTTAGAAATGATTTAATGAGCATTGGTTGATGCTTAGAACATCAAATTGCAATTATTAATAGTTGACGAAAAAATTTATTAGATTCTTTATGCGATAAAAATTTTCTAATTGTTTTTCATGATTTTTACAACTATTCTCATTACTTACTTACTGTTGCATCTTAATATATCTGATTTTCATTTTATTTTATATGCCTTATCTTTTTTTTTTCGTTTGATCAGAGTCAGTCCCATCACTAGTCACCTCAGTTTGACAGGTGTCATTTTAATCAAGCTACATTTTATGGACTGTAAATTTGTACATCTGTAAATTGATTTCTTTTACACTTATTAGTATCGGTAAAACAAAACCCACGATCTGATAATTCGTTATAAAAACTAACCTATTGGCCCGTGTCACCTTATTGCTGTCATATCACAACTAACAATAATATAATACAATCGTAAAATTGCTTTACACACTCAAGACTTTTGTATTGCGTTATTTTTTTAAATAAAACAGGAATCAATCTTTTTTTTAAAGTACACACATGTACTGAGAAGCAACGTACCAACTAAGCACTGTAGTGTTGAATATAATTTCTACTATTTAGGTTTTTATTGAATAAAACTTCGTCGTCAATAATATTCACAAAATGTAATAGACACGGCTTTTTTAGATAACTTTAAGCTTAAACTAACAAAGAATGCAATTAGGATGTTCATTTATGAAGCAAAGAATGGAACGCAAGGTAAATTATGAAAAAGGAAGGAAGTCGGAATGAGAAAGACTAATTAATTTGAATTTTGAACAACATGTTTTAGTTTGCTTCTCTAACCATCATGCCCAAGACGATAAACAGAAAAATAATTTTGTTTATTACACGTTTTTGTTTCCACTTCATATTTTTACAACTCGACAACAGACAATCCAACAATCACCAATCTAGAATATGCCATGTCTCAAATTCAAAAATCATTCGTCTCTCTCATTCCGTCTTCCTTCCCTTATAATATATACCATGCGTTCCATTCCTCACATGTCTACTGAAATGGGTGCTTCAATCAAAACATCAAACTCACTACACAGTCTATCTATCTTTTAAAATAAATATGCTAGCTAGACATTAACTCTTATGCATTCGTAGCGTTTACTGGTGGGCGATTTTCTACGTCAACTAAATACTATGAAGCCACTTGCACATATTCGTACTTTAATCTGGTTTTATATATCTGTCTAGTTTGATAGTTTGAATTTAGCACATTGGTGTCTAATATACGCCTAATACAAATAAAACCTATTTGGAAATCAGTACACCAATGTGTTTATTACAACAATATTATTTATTTTAATGATATCTTTGATAAAAATAAAATGGGAGGATACGATACGTATTTACACTGTACATCACTACATATCTCGCACACATGTGTTATAGTAAGTTATATGGAGCGTTAAGCCAGTGAGCGAGATAGAGCTATGATCATTAACTTGAGTGTAAATGAAAGCGAGTCATTAAGTCAAGCAGAGTTGACAACTTCAGTTGCACCCTTGCTATTCACAGTAACTTTATGGGGACTACCGTTTCTTTGCTCACCAGTTGGCGCCACTGTAGACTGAGGTCCGGAGGTATAGCTGTCAAAGGCGATTGGCGCCGAAACAAAGTGTTATATCTTGAATCTAATTAAGGTTATATTGTTTATAAATAACTATCTTGATATCAACAAACTAACTTCTGAAATAGTTGCTCTTGAGGCCGCCTATATTTGCGCTTTTTCTTAATTCCGCTTTTAAAGCGTTTACATTAATCGCCAAATAATCCATATTTGCGATATTTTACGAAGGAGATCACTTTCCAGCAGGTAAATTAAAGAAATTATAATTTATGCAACAAATTCCGCTAAAACCAGTACAAAGTGAATGATATTGGACCTCACGCAACACTAGCGCCTCTAGTGGCAAATTCACTAGCGATAGCCCCCATTGCCGAGACTCTGGTGCCGTGGTTTAATTTTCATCAAAGTTATTTAGGGTAACTTCATTTAACGCCCGACTTTCATAACCTATCCTCAGTAAGAAGCCTACTAGAGATTAATGGTCTAAATTACTCAGTTGGTTTATTCAAAATAGCAACTGTCACTAAGCTCACAACCAGGGTAGGCTTATTTTTTGCTAAAAATAAGGTATTGGCATTGGATGTATGGGAAAATTAAGGCGAAAAATGACTTATGAACCAATAATGGCAATACTGAAGGTTTTAAACACACATACATATCTCTCAGATGCAACACACGTGGACCATTTAGACGCCTTCATGAAACGTCTCTTCTAATAACTATCGAATTGATACCCTTAATTGAACAAAAACTGTCGAAACTTTCATTGCTTTTAAAATTTATGACAGATGAAGGTTCAAAATACTGTGGTCCAATTTTTTTTTGTCGGATGTAAGGGCGTACAGTGGTGTCCTAGTGCCTTGTAAAGACAAAGAGATATTTACTAAAACTACTGAGATAACATTTTAAGAAATTTGATCACGAATTTGACGCATTATTCGAGATTGAAACTAAAAATTACACAGAACGTTCAAGCTAAATGAGCTTAAGTTTTATTTATTGATTTGTCAATTTTTGAGTTGTGTTGTTAGTTGTTATGTATTGTGTTTTGACTCTTTATGTATAAAAACATGTTTCATAGTCAGTTTAAATGTCAAAAATAATAAATTCATGTCGTGTTTATTCAAAAGACAGAGGTACAAGACCGGCTTAAGGTTTCTAGTCTCAAAAAAGAGTTATAGGCCTAAATATGAAACCATTACCCACAAACAGGGTCAAAGTCCTTTCAAAAAGGAACGCATACTCGTATAACTATTGTGTGACATCATAATAGAATAAAATTTATCTAAATTAAGGTACTAACTGAAATCTAGGGCAGAGCTCTAAAATTTCCTAATATAAATAGAAGTAGTGAAGGCACTGAATTTTAAATTGATATTATTAATTTTTTTTACAAAAAGAAAGGTTTGTAATATAGGCAAGATTAACTCGTATTTCCAATACAACCGTTTTTATTACAATTTAAAATATCCCTATGGCACCAATATTTTGTATCGTCTTTATTCGTATATTCATAATATATTTTATGAAAATTTCATGATACATAATATTAATTTAAAATAATACTAGTTTTACAATTATAAAACTAATTGTGATCGTAACGCACCATCGATGTTTGTAAGACTTCCACCCATCTGTTGAAACAAAACGTATATTTAGAATCAAAAATTATAAACAAATGGACTGTTCAACTATGGACCTAGCACAATTCTTTGCAGCCTTTTTATAAAATATGAACAAAACTATTCCGATTTCTTGCCACCAGTCAGACAGTCTTTTTACAAAAAACAAATCATATTTTTAATGGCATGGTTACCTGTTATACGTGAAGATGCTGTCAGCACGGAAGAAATACACGTGGTTCTTGAACTGCAGCTTGAAGACGAACTCCTTGTCGATGTTGTCATCCGCATCCGGCGCGCACAAATAGTACCTAAGGCATGTATTTCATTAGTTATTGTAAGTCTGACAGTTTCTCTACAAAATCAGTTTTTTTTTAACACGTCAGAAGAGTCTC
This sequence comes from Anania crocealis, assembly GCA_949315895.1. Taxonomy (NCBI): domain Eukaryota; kingdom Metazoa; phylum Arthropoda; class Insecta; order Lepidoptera; family Crambidae; genus Anania; species Anania crocealis. The sequence goes on from OX438880.1 coordinate 6,360,498, forward strand.
AGGAGCTGACTCGGGTCTTTCAACGAGTACAGCAAAGTGATAGATAGATAGATAGATAGATGGAATACTCTTTTTTGCACACCAAAGAAGGTAAATATGAAAAAAAATTACAAAACGATGTACAATTTAGACGGCCTTATCGGTAAGAGCGTTTTCTTTCAGACAACCTTTGGTTCAGGACACAATATAAAAATAAGGTAAGTAAATGATACTTTATTTGATATTTTAGCAACTTAATTGCACTTATAATATCAGTATATACAACTTGAAAAATTTTGTCTCAGGCGGGACTCGAACCCGCATCTCCTCGCATGCCGGGCGCGGCGCTTTAACCATTTAGCCACCGAGACACTACGTCTTAGGCGTCAATTTTTCAAGCATATTCTTAGCGCTGTTTCATCCAATCATCAAAAGTTTCATCAAATGTAAGGAGTTTGCACCTTTAACACACGAAAGGAACATCTTTGCAAATGTTTGACAGTCAGTGAGGATAAAACAGCTGTTTACGGGTGTAAGACTGTATACTGATATTACGGGTGTAAACCCCGTATTTATAAACAAGTAAAAGTAATTACTTGAGAGACAATTTGTATGCCTTAATCAAGAAATTACTAAAAGTTATAACTACCAAAACTTAGCATTTCCAGCCAAATAATATAACTATTAATGGTGACCAATTTCTTTCATTTAAGGACTAGGTATGAACATTTTAAGTTGGTGTAAGACGCCCAATTATTATATATGTAATACACCGCTAGATGGCGCTGCCTGTCAGTTGACTCGCGGCTTCTATTGGTTTTTTCCAATGCTTAAGGCCTCGGATTTACCATTAATTTGTATCTTCTACCTAGGACCTTCTTGTGAGTTATAAGGCGGCATTCAAGCTATTGGAACGCTCTTGTATTCACATAGAAGCATTCTCACACAGAGTCGACAGCGCGGCGGAGCAAGTCTGCCAGTTGTAGACCCTAGTGAGCACTCAGTTATTTATCTAATTTGTTAAAACTCTTTACTGGAATAAACTAGTCATATCGTCTGAAGGCTGTTTTCGTGAAGAACCCCAGCAGATAGTTATCACATTATGACTTTCTTAAGCAATAAGTAATTACTTTTTTATAAATACGGAGGTAAGACTCTTACCCGAGTAACGGCAGCGATGCCAAGGGCGCGTCATCCTGCCAGTTCTTGTAGAAGAACAGCGTGAAGACGGCGAACACCACCCACAGCTTCTGCCAGCCCGGGGACTTCTTGAACTTGCGCAGGAGATAGCCGGATAGCTGCGTCTGAGTTGATCCATTTAAGATAACATTTTATTACCATTCTCGGCCGCCACTATCTTATTATTCAGGCAGAAATTGTAATTTTATAACGTAGGTAGGATAAATGAATTTAACAAACACTTCTTCTTAAGCGTAGCGTTCTGAATATATTTCTAGTTAGTGTTAGAAATTATATTTGCGAATGTCGCAAAGGTTCAATCGTCGAAACATCATTTATTACCATTGTACTGTACTATTTCTCAAGTAAATTCACCAGAACCCTGAACCTGGAGTTTAAATCAAATAATGAATTTTGAAAATTATTTCAAATGATTTCCGCTTGTTATCACCGGCCTAGGTACCTTCACCACATTACCCGCACTAACACTGATTGAGCAAGCACTATTTCATGCAGGGAAAAAGCCCGCCCTCCCTCAAAAGTGCATGCAGTACAGTTAATGCAATTATTAGTACCCAACACCGATATAAGAAAAACCTCGATACGTTTCGCCACTTCACGTAGCATCCTCAGGAGATTTTGTCGCTTTCGCTACGCTTCGGCGTCGTCGGGTACTAATAATTGCATTAACTGTACTGCATGCATTTTTGAGGGAGGGCGGGCGGTTTTCCTGCATGAAATAGTGCTTGCTCTATCAGTGTTAGTGCGGGTAATGTGGTGAAGGTACCAAGGCCGGTGTTAACAAGCGGAAATCATTAGCAAAATAATTTTCAAAATCCATTATTAGTTGTTGATTTCCGCAAAGTAACGCCCGAGTCTATTAAGTTTAAATCAAAGTCCTCAATATAGAAGACCCGCGCATTCAGAGGGTAAGGTTTACGTAAAGCAGTTCACTGACCCGGCAGGCGAGGTGCATCTGGTCGCGCGTCAGCGACGTGGCGCGGTGCCAGCACACGTAGGATAGGCCCCCGCCGCCCCCGCCGCCTCCGCCGCCGCCGGCTACACCGCTACTTGAGACGATGTCTGTGAAGTAACATCCATATTAAATAATACTAATACTAATACATACATACATACATACATATTATCACGCCTCCTTCCCAACGGGGTAGGCAGAGACCAAGGCCTTCCACTTACTACGATCCCGGCATACATCTTTCGCTTCTTCCACATTCATCAATCTTTTCATGCATGCTCGTCGGTTTAGAGTACTAATATACTAATATACTATGACTAATATTTTTATAAATCGGAAAGTGTGTGTGTCTATTTGTTTGTCAGTCTTTCACGGCAAAACGGAGCGACGAATTGACGTGATTTTTTTAAATGGATGGATAGTTGAAGGGATGGATATAATAAATTTTAACAAAAGGTTTAACAAGTACGAGCTGGGACAATTTAATGCCATACATTTCTATCATTTAAATAATCATTAACAGTGCAATAGCCCTTTTTTATTCAAATTACTTGGACATACGATTTAAGTTTATGTACAGGGAGTTCAGCAATACACTGTGGTATTTTGTTGAAAATACGAATACTATTTTCCATAAACGATTTTCCTACCTTTCGCAGTCTGAAGCCTGAAACGGCAAGTTTATCTTTATTTCTAGTGTTGAAATTGCGTACGCTACTTTTCTTAAGAAATAAATATATGTTCTTACGAACGTAAACAATATTCTCGAGAAGAAGAGCTCTTTCAGCTAGCTTCCCTAAAATGCCCAGATTTTCCCCAGTTGGAGTTTGTATGGAGCATTCCGCAATTTTCAAAGCATTTCATTTTCAAGCATCATTTTTTTTTAAATCCGCTCCAAAAAAAATTTAATGTGGGACTTTTTGCAGTTTTCAAGGTAGGAAGTTAAAAATCGGTACACAGACTCTTTGTTACCAACAAAAAATGGAAATCATCCCCCAGCCCCTAAAATAGAGGATGGAAAATTGTTTCCGCAAAGTCCGTGTCTTCCGAGTTCTCTTCTGTGTTCTAAATCAGGAAAGGCGAACCGTGTTACCCCAAATTTAACGCAAGCGAAGCCGCGGGAAAAAGCTAGTAACTTAAAAAGCATCCGGAATATAATACAATACGCAAACAAGCCAATAACGCCCCGTTTGGTCTAGTAGTTTAAATACCGGGCCAAGATTTAGATTCCCGGGTCGATCGACAAGTTTCGAATTTTCGAACATTGTTCGGATTCGCGACCACCAACCCGGGGCCTAATTCGCGTAACCGAATCGCAGTTCAGTCGTGATTGAATTTCATTTTATTTTATTTTACTTTATTGAGAAAACCAACAGCGTATATATACAATGTTAACATATTAATTGATAGTAAATAAGGCCAATAACAGGTTTCCCTTATATTATCAATAGCAAAAGACGTAAAGGACGGAAATGCTAAGAATATCCACGCATTATCAAAGAACACACACAATACACAGCAAAACAGAAATCAGCACGATAACCAACTCAATGTCATTTGAGACATGAAATGTAGAAGATATTAAATTGTTCCATTTATTTTTAATTTTTGATGTAATATAAATTTTATTTAATTTTATTCCTAATAAATGTTACTTTTTGTTATTTTTTGTTACTGTACACACCTACACCCGAATCCAACAGTGCACCTACTTCTCTTAAAGGCCGCAAACTGGACGGCCGCGGGTGCGGGCGCGGGGGCGGCCGCGGTGCATCGCGCGGCTCGCGCGACTTGATATTTATACTTAAGACGCTGACATGAGCCAAATTCAGCTCAATGAAGATTGTTTTGCTTTAAGCCTATGGCTCGTATTGTTGCCAAATTCTATGTAGTTGTAATTGATCATATTCTTGACTAGGTGGTTGTTTCCAAAACACGATTCTAAAAACTTTTCTCAATAGAAAATAATCTCAAAGTAGCCTCTGAAAATACATAAATCACCATTTTTCTCAGCAGTCCGTATAACAATGATAATAAAATTTTGCTATATTGTATATTACATGTTGCTTAAGCAAATACCTGATTTAGATTTTTAATAAAATGGCAATTTTAAATTGCACAACGAATTTTGTTGTTTGGCACTTAGACCCTTCTATTCCATGCGCTTTTTCTCTGTCACTCCTACGGGAATCGACAGTGATAGCTGCCGCGCGTTGCAAAGAAATTCAAAGGCGAATAAATTTGTGGGCGTGTTTATTGCTCAAGGCTGCAGTCAGCGTCTTAAGTTTGTATTTACCGTTCCGGAGGGCCGCGGCGCGGGCGGCGGGCAACAAGCCTCGCCGCCCGCGCCGCAGTCGCCCCCGCGCCCGCACCCGCGGCCGTCCAGTTTGCGGCCTTAAACTTGCGCGTAGTGTTCGAATTGGACGATTTTGACATTTAGCCCATACTAGAACTGTCAAAAACCTGTCGTTTAATTACGACTGTGATACGATTCGGTTACGCGAATTAGGGGCCAGATCATAGCAAGCGTGATGATTAACGGCCGGTCCTAATAACCTATCTGTCTTCAGTTTCGGCATATCGTAGATAGAAAACAACTTCTGTCTTTGTTTCTCTGGACAGCAAAAACAGAGATAGAAACTGTTTCCTATCTCCGAAATGTCAAAACTGGCGATAGATAGATTATTGGGACCGGCCGTATGCCAGTACCCATCATTGCTGTGGTTACTTGAATTGAATGATGGAGGCCCTTACCCTGCAGTGGGATGATTAAAGGCCTTTACTACGAGGGCGGGTCAATAAGTCCGTGACTTTTTGAATTTCTGACCTCTTTACTGAAAAAGCAACACTACTCCTGTCAACAGGTATCTGTCAGTTGATTCCTATCAAAATTTGAACTTGCTGCGTCAGTTAGTTTGTGTTTGACAGCTATTTTTATCAGACTACCCAGTAATTTGAGGAAAAAATGGAAAAAGGTGAATTTCGTGTGCTTATTAAGCATTATTTTTTGCGAAAAAAAACCATTACCGAGACCAAGGCTAAGCTTGATAAATACTATGGGGACTCTGCACCATCGATTTCAATGGTAAAAAAGTGGTTTACTGAATTTCGTTGTGGCCGTAAAAGCACTGAAGATGCCGAACGTCCTGGACGCCCAGTTGAGGTCTCTACACCCGAAACAATCGAAAAAATTCACGATATGGTGTTGGCCGACCGAAGATTGAAAGTGCAAGAGATTGTGGAAGCCGTAGGGATCTCGCATGGCTCAGTGGTTTCAATTTTAAAACATCAATTGGGCATGAGAAAGCTTTCCGCAAGATGGGTGCCGCGTTTGCTCACAGTCGACCACAAACGCAATCGTGTAACAACTTCACAGGAAGGTTTGGCGTTGTTTAATTGCAATATGGAGGAGTTTTTGCGCCGTTTTGTAACCGTGGACGAAACATGGATCCATCACAACATACCAGAGACCAAACAACAGTCAAAACAGTAGGTTTCTAAGGGTGAATCGGCGCCAAAGAAGGCCAAGGTGGGTTTGTCAGCCAATAAAGTTATGGCGACTGTTTTTTGGGATGCACGTGGGATAATCCACATTGACTACCTTCAAAAGGGAAGAACAATCAATGGGGAATATTATGCCAACTTATTGGACCGCTTCAATGACGATTTGAATAAAAACCGACCTCATTTGGCCAAGAAAAAAGTTCTTTTCCACCAAGACAACATGTGCAGTTGCCATGGCAAAAATCCATGAATTGGGCTATGAATTGCTCCCTCATCCACCCTATTCTCCAGATTTGGCTCCGAGTGACTACTTTTTGTTCCCAAACCTGAAGAAATGGCTTGGTGGAAAAAGATTTGACTCCAATGATGAAGTCATCTCGCAAACAAAGGCCTATTTTGAGGACCTCGACAAATCATATTTTTTGGAAGGGATAAAAAAATTGGAGAAGCGTTGGACAAAGTGTATGGAGCTCAACGTTGAAAAATAAAATGATTTGTTTATCAAAAAATCTGTGTTTTATTCCAAAAGTCACGGACTTATTGACCCGCCCTCGTATTACTACGCAAACAAGCTCGACGCAGAGGGCGCTTCTAGAACAAAACGGTAAATGGACTGATATCGAATGTTTAAAACAATTATAAAAAATAATCTATAAAATCGTTCATATAAAACGTATAGAAATGGACAGATCTACAGAGACTGCTTCTATTCTTTTTACCACGCTTTTATTAGCTTGGGTTGTATCTATCTATGTATCTATGTATGTAATGGAATCTTTGAGCTTAATTTTCACCGATTTCCAGAAGTTTGATTAATTTGAAACTTTGCACACGTATCAAGGGCAGATGACAATGCAATAATTTAATAACAGTTTTCCCAGTTTTCCTCTGTAAGAGGGAGTAAAAGAGATAGAGCTAGCGCGCGATCTGTATCAATTAAATTATGTTTCCTGCATAGGTTTGGACTTACAGTCGGTAAAGAAGGAATCAAATCTTATAAACTAAACTAAAAAGTAAAAAATAAATTATAGTTTAAAAAACTAAAAAACCACGCTTTTAAAACAGATTGAACTAAAAAATTAAAAATAAAACTGTAGTAATCAATTGAAAAATTCATATTATTGTACAAAAAGCGTGGGGTGCTTGTTATGATATCCACAGATATAGTAAATTATTGATAAAATATTTACAACAATCTAAATCAAGCCCCCCACGCTTTTTGTACAATAATATGAATTTTTCAATTGATTACTACAGTTTTATTTTTAATTTTTTAGTTCAATCTGTTTTAAAAGCGTGGTTTTTTAGTTTTTTAAACTATAATTTTGACTGATAAAGGCTTTTCACTACCAGCCAACGTAGTAAAATTCTAAAAAGTATACCTTACTTATTTGAAAAAGTCACAATGCCATTGATATCACATTGTCGTCAATATTAATAACAATATGTGATTCGGTACGGTAATACGGTTAATCTATAGTTGTCATCTTCTACAGTTCCAAAATTTTACAAAAAAAATTGCTTCAAGAATATTATTCCGCTGTATAAGCTAGTGAACAAAACTTACCCGCATCCTGATCGTACGGCGTCAGTTCAGTATCAATTTCTGTGGGATGCTCGTGCGCGTTTGCTATGGCTTCATCGAGCGCTCGCGTCCACCCAGTGTACTCTTGATCGTTACTCGCACTTATTAACAATTGCACATCTTTACCTGCAATTCAAATACGTATTTGAAACACAACCACGAAGACATTTGACAATTCAGTCGAAATTATAAAAACTGCAATTAAGTATATGGTTGGTAATTGACGACCATTTGGATCAGCGGTAGTAATCGCTGGTTCGATGGGTTCGATCCCCGCACAGTACAAATATTTGTGTGCATGAACATGTCTGTTTGTACTGGTCTGGTTGTATTCTATGTATTATAAGTATGTATTTACAAAAAAAAAGTATATAAGTAAGATTATCGGTTGTCTAGTACCCCATACTACAGGGTACTTAATAGTACCTTAATTTGGAACTAGATGGCTCTGTGTGGCCCAGAGAGGAAAAAAAACCTTTTTAATAATAACATTGCAGAATCATACCCACATAGATTACCTTGACAATGACAATACTCAAATTGAATAGAAAGGATATTTTTCAGTTCTGTATGGAGCATCGGCTAGGATTTTGTACACTATACCAACAATAACAGAAAACTAACCATATCGCAATAAGCTAACGCGTTTTAAGGTACAAAAGCAGTTTCTAGTAATAATTTATGCAACCCCGATTCAATATGGCGGCAAAACATAACACTCACATAATGACATTGAAAGATTAGTCATCAGTTTTATTAGCTTGGGTTGTATCTATCTATGTATGTATGTAATGGAATCTTTGAGCATAATTTTCACCAATTTCTAGAAGTTTGATTAATTTGAAACTTTGCACACGTATCAAGGACCGATGACAATGCAATAATTTAATAACAGTTTCCCAGTTTTCCTCTGTAAGAGGGAGTAAAAGAGATAGAGCTAGCGCGCGATCTGTATCAATTACGATTCCTGCATAGCTTTGGACTTACAGTCGATAAATAAGGAATCGAATCTTATAAACTTAACTAAAAAGTAAAAAATAAATTATAGTTTAAAAAACTAAAAAACCACGCTTTTAAAACAGATTGAACTAAAAAATTAAAAATAAAACTGTAGTAATCAATTGAAAAATTCATATTATTGTACAAAAAGCGTTGGGGGCTTGATTTAGATTGTTGTAAATATTTTATAATTTACTATATCTGTGGATATCATAACAAGCACCCCACGCTTTTTGTACAATAATATGAATTTTTCAATTGATTACTACAGTTTTATTTTTAAGTTTTATTTTTAGTTTTTTAAACTATAATTTATTTTATCGTTTTTGATTAGAAAAATGTTAAGGCCACTGGTAAAAAAATATACATGTGTAACGTATATACTATGTCTATGTGTGTAACGAATAAATGTTGAAAATGTTTTAGGCATACATCTCGAAACAGAAAAAAACTTAATTATGGTTGCCAGTGTGACCAACATTGTTATTTTAATTAAAGTTTATTTATCTGCCACACATACTTATAATCAACGTCAAACACCGAGGTTAAGAACTAACTTTGAAAGGAAAATGTTCACGTATGAAGGATCACAACTTTACAATAAACTACCGTCAGATATAAAAAGTGAAAGTTCGTATAACGTATACAAATCAAAACTGGGTAAATTTATTGTCGAAAATTATTTTTAATCTACAATGTGTTGTGTGAATCGTTGTTATTATGTTTGTTTAGAATCTGTGTGCTCGGACGATACTAATCTATAATTTCGTAAACGCTGTTCTCATGTAAGTGACTAATTGTAATATTTGGAGAATAAATGTCTTTAAACCTAAACCTAATTCAATCGAGAACAGACGCTTCAAACCCCAAGCGACAACCGGTTGTCGCGATAACAATTGATTTTAATTGTGTCTGGAATATCAGATCGTCAAAGGGTTTTGTATCCGATACAAAACTAAACTAACACTAGGTACTAGTTCCTACTCGTGGTCAGTGGTCACCCAGTAGTCGGAATGGGGACTACCGTTTCTTTGCTCACCAGTTGGCGCCACTGTAGACTGAGGTCCGGAGGTATAGCTGTCAAAGGCGATTGGCGCCGAAACAAAGTGTTATATCTTGAATATAATTACGGTTATATTGTTTATAAATAACTATCTTGATATCAACAAACTAACTTCTGAAATAGTTGCTCTTGAGGCCGCCTATTTTTGCGATTTTTCTTAATTCCGCTTTTAAAGCGTTCACATTAATCGCCAAATAATCCATATTTGCTATATTTTACGATGGAGATCACTTTCCGGCAGGTAAATTTAAGAAATTATAATTTATGCAACAAATTCCGCTAAAACCAGTACAAAGCGAATGATATTGGACCTCACGCGACACTAGCGCCTCTAGTGGCAAATTTACTAGCGATAGCCCCCATTCGGCCATTATTTTTTGTGCATTCTGCACTCCTTTCCCATATAAACCACAAGTTTGCAAATACTCCCCCGTACGCGCAATTTTCGTAAAAAGGGTCCAAGGTTTATGCCTTACCTATAAATATATCTTATATATAAAATTCTCGTGTCACAGTTTTCGTTGCCATACTCCTCCGAAACGGCTTGACCGATTTTGATGAAATTTTTTGTGCTTATCCGGTATCTATGAGAATCGGCCAACATCTATTTTTCATCCCCCTAAATGTTAGGGGTAGTCCACCCCTATTTTATTTTTTATTTTTTAGACAAAATTTTTAATTTCTATTTTTTTATGATACAACATACAAAAATACAAACAATCCTCAATTTTCACCCTTCTACGATCAACCCTTATTTTTAATAGCCATTTTAGTAATTTAATCATTTTTCCTCTCCGGTCGAAAACTGATCAATTATCGTCTTTTTTGTAAGGGTAGGGTAGGGGTAGGGAAGGGTTTAGGGTAGGGGTGGGGGTAGGGAAGGGGTTAGGGTAGGGGTGGGGGTAGGGTATGTGTAGGGTAGGGTAGGGGTAGGTTAGGGGTAGGGTAGGGTAGGGTAGGGGTAGGGTAGTAAAATATTAAAATTTTATAAAATATATACAACCCTAAATTTTTACCCTTTTACCATCAACCCCTATTTTTTGTTAGCCATTTTAGTAATTTAATCATTTTTATGGCAAAACAACGTTTGCCGGGTCAGCTAGTCTTATATATAAAACTCTCGTGTCACAATGTTCGTTCCCGTACTCCTCCGAAACGGCTTGACCGATTCTCATGAAATTTTGTGAGCATATTGAGTAGGTCTGAGAATCGACCAACATCTATTTTTCATACCCCTTAGTGATAAGGGTTGTCCACCTTTAAATTTTTTTTTTAATTTTTGGGCAAATTTTTTTGTTTTTATTTTTCTATAATGTGGCATTAAAAATACATACAACCCTAAATTTTTACCCTTTTATCACCAATCCCTATTTTTTTAATAGCTATTTTAGTAATTTAATCATTTTTATGGCAAAACAACGTTTGCCGGGTAGCTAGTAGATTATATATCGATGGTCGCGCCCCGTTGGTCTAGTGGTTTAAATACCGGGCCAAGATCTCGGGGTCCCAGGTTCGATCCCCGGGTCGGGCAACAAAAAAGTTTCGAATTTTCGAACGTTGCTCGGGTTTGTGATCACCAACCCGCGTTCGGCAAGCGTGGTGATTATGCTAGTACACCCATCATTGCTGTGGTAACATGAATTCAATGATGGAGGCCTTTTCCCTGCAGTGGTATCATACCACTGGTATGATTATAGGCTGTTACTTTTACTTTTATATCGATGTAAAAAACTATTAGCATACCTTCGAGTAGGAAGGAATGCGGTAGGTCGGCGTGTTTGAGCGCGAGCGCGTGAAGCGGGAGCGCCGCGTGCGCACGAAACTGGCCGCCCGCGCGGGACGCCACCACTAGCAAATCGCTGAACTAGAACAACACACTTGATAATAAATTATCTTAATATATATAAATTACGTGTCACGTTGTTTGTCCGCGATGGACTCCTAAATTGCTTAACCGATTTTAATCAAATTTGCACATCGTGTGCAGTTTGATCCAACTTGAAAGATAGGATAGCTTACATCTCAATTTATAGTCGCAATATAATTTTATTGCAAATTTTCTGTGTGACATGGTAGGTAAACACCATATTTGATGCCAATGACATTGTGTGACGTCTTACGTCAAAATCCAATTATATTATTCTGAGGCGATACGAAGTTCGCGGGGTCAGCTAGTAAGTACTATAGAGAGAGAGAGACAAACTTCTTAGCGTTCCATGGATTCACCGAGCGGGTGCCGGGTCTATCGTGTGGCAGAAAGAGAAACTCTGAGAAGTTCCCGGGACTTGTGACACGGTTGTAGGTTTAAGGGGCCCCTTTCCGAGGTACATCAACACTCACCTTCACTACTCGTGTTTTTCCCTGCCCAGCCAAATCTGGTACGAACCTGCTAATGCAGCTTTAGGTTTAATGTAGACGACGCCGGAACCGCACCGGCACCGGACCGCATGTTTGTGTATACGAATGAAAACCGCGCCTGAGCCGCACCGACACCGCGTTTTCTATTTTGATGCTGAGTTAATATAATAGCTTTCATTAGTTTACTAACACTTCAATCTTTGTAAAAGTGATGAATTATAGATATATTAATTGATAAAATGCCGTGATTTGTTGGTTAATATTTAAACTGTCCATTTGGAACAATTGTACCACTGACGGTGGGGATAATTGTAGCGGTACAATTAACCCCATGGTAAAATTAACCCCGATATTATATTAGTTATGAATTATTCTTAATTAAAATGAGTTAAAATTAATTAGGGTGAATGATTTTGTTCTTCAGAGGCACATACTTATTTGGACTTTTTGTTTAAGATGCCACGGCGAAGAGCGAAGTTAACTGATAGAGGCTCCAAAAAAGAATATTATACAAAAGGAAGCGGAAGAAGCTGATAAAAAGAAGAAAGCCAAGCAGGTTAAAATGAATCTACTGCAACTTTGTAAAAAGGGCAAAGGTAAAGGAAAAAAAAGTAAAACAAAAACTACAGAAAAAAATAGAACACCAAAAGATTATGCTAGGCCCAGTACCTCTAAAGAAACGGAATAATGGTATTACATTTTGTGTATGGAACCTTATAGTGCCAGCCGTCCAAACGAAGTTTGGGTTCAGTGCATAATTTGCGGAATGTGGGCACACGAAGAATGTACGGCACAAGAAGCCAATTATGTTTGCCATAACTGCGACTCTAATTAATAATTAAAATATAAATATCATAATATTAAGTATTGCTTGTCAGGGTTAATTGTACCGGGGGTCAATTGTACCCTCATACAAATTGATAGTTTTTGATTTTTGTGATTTGAGAGATTGTTAGTAAGATAAATACGTAATGTTTGAGTCAAAAGAATAGTATATTATGCAAGAGTTGACAATTTTTGTTATTGGAGTAGAATAGTTGTTTTTATTTAAGTTTATGACGTGTTGTCTTTTTCGACTGATTACTATTAAGTATTTTGATTCCTAAGAATAAAGACTGTTACTGTAGCTTTATTACAACGTAAAATTACCAACCATTAATAAAGACATTATTATTAACACATATAACAGAGTTTTATTACCAAATTTATTTTTGGTACAATTAACCCAAAGTAGGGGTCAATTGTAACACACGACACCATTCTGTTCAGGTGTGGTTTTCATTGACTTTTCGGTTCCGTAGGTTTTATTTAAATACATACATTTGCAGCTTAAGAGTGTAGGTAGTGAAATTTAAATGCAGAATAAAATATATTTCAGTAGATTTGTCGCTATCAACCAATGTTTAAAAAATGGTACCATTGTCCCCGGTCTACCCTATGTTAGTTTCCCACGGCACGGTAAGCTCTACAACTATACTAATATTACAAAGTTTGTTTGTTTTAACGCGCTAATCTAAGGCAGTACTGGTTCGAATTGAAAAAATATTTTTGTGTTGGATAGTCTATTTATCGGCTTTATTCTTTAACTAAAACTTCTAAATCGCGATCATAATAACAAAAATTGACGCGGACGAAGTCGCGGGCAGCAGCTAGTATCTATGTAATAAATGTAGACAACATCACATACATTGTTATGATCCCAAAGCGAGTAGATATTAAAAGCAATCGTATTGTGTAAATCAGAAACAACGAAGGCACCGCAAACGCCCAAACCCGAGAAAATGTAGTAAAACACTTTTTTTCTACACTGACCCGTCTGGGACTCGAACCCGGGGCCTCGGAGCAGGCAAAATCGGTGTGTACGCCACTCCGCCACAGAGGTAGTCTTCTTCACTTCACTTCTTTATTTAAAACGCTGAGGGAAAACAATTACAGGATGGTTGTTTCGTGATTATTTCAAATTCAGAATAATATCAGAGGCTTATATGAACTATAAAATCACAACGGCTGATTGTATGAATTATTCGATCTGAAATAAGTTTTGTGAATTTTAAAATTTATGCAAAATAAAGAATAGACTGTATTGTTTAGAATCAAAAGGTAATTGTAATTCAATAATGATTACCTACTTATTCATACGGGGACTTTTTTTTTCATTTTATTGTTCGTAGTGGCCTTCGAATTTGGATTCTCTAAAACTGTTCGCCAGCTCTTGAACTGTCGCGTTCGATTTCCGGACGGATCAATGTAAATAACCACTTTTTTATATTTTATCTGATCTAGGTGTTTGGTAGTACCTTCATTATTTCTATTATGCACAAAACTAGTGTTTTTATATATTTTTTAAATTTTATATATTTAAAATCAGAACAATGTATGTGATATTGTCTACATATTTCAATAATTTATAAATTACTATAGTTAAATTTTTATGAACTAACCTACTTACATACCTGTGTATAAACACTTACCTTTAAGTACGTCCTTTTAATTTATAGAAATCTTTCTTTGTGACCAATTCTTTCCGTCTGCGTCACAAGCAATGCATGCATTTGTCTAGTTCAGAGACTGTTAATATTAGGTGTTAAAATATGAAATTGCCGTTTTGTATGGACGAAATCGAGAAAAGTCATTTTTCCATACTAAATTTTTTTAGTTTTTTTAAAAACGCCTGAACCGTTTTCGATGCAATTAAAGGTGAAAGTTAGATGGTTATAAAGCTACGCATTATAGTATTTAAATTTCTGAAAATCAAAGTATATAATACAAATATACTTAATTGAAGCAAGAAGGTCAGCTGACACATTGTAATGGGTCTTTTCAACGACTTCCTTTGAAGTAATAGGCACTAGTATTGCATTTTTTTTAGTCAAAAGTTACTTTATTTAGTTTTTGATACAATACAAAAAGAATTACGCAATAATATGACTATACTTAAGAGCTTTAAACAAAATAAAAACTGGGAAAATAATCGGCAATTTCATACTTTAACCCCTATTATCTGGTAAATATTGTTTTCTTCTGTTACAATTGAAAAAACTCACCAAGAAGAGCATCCTTTGCTGTAGCCCTCGTGTCGAATGTTTGTATACGCATCCTAATCTGATAAATTCTCTATCCGCCACTAGAAGTTTATCGTAACCTGCGAACGAGAGAAATTCAATTCATTCCATTGATGTTTTCACAAATTTGTTTTTGTTATCATTTTAAATATAATCCAGAGCCTCAATATCATTAAATTTCTCATGCAGTTGTCTAAAATTTTAAATAAAAGATACATTTACAGATTTAACTTTTTACTCGTCTAACCGTGACCACGAACGTTGTAATGTGTTCGAATGGTCGGGATAAACCAAAATATAATGTAAAACCCTAAAAAAAGCGTGTTAATTTCTATCTTTCAGTTAAATGTATAAATACATGTGTCGTTCGTAACAGACGCTTGGCCGATACAGGCCGATAGCATATACGTGATTTCGTGCGTCCATCTCGTTCTAACATAATAATATTGTCTGTTCCATTTCGTTTTCTTTCGCATTCTCAATCCTATGAAGAGTATAAACTAAATCTCTGGTACCGTATTTTTTCCGTATGTTTGCAAACAAATATTGCTTTTATAAAAAGTTATTTATAAATATAGTCTGTCCTGTACCGAAAAGTCGTTTGGAAGTAAACTGCAAAAAATTCTGTAAATATTGCTTCAATTACTTTTGGTGTGCAAAAGAGTATTCTATCTATCTATCTATGTTATGAATAAATAAATAAATATTTTCTCACATGCCACACAGAGCCATCTAGTCCCAAACTAAGCTACTACTACGAAGTACCGATAAACTTACTTATACTATATTTTTTTTGTAAATATATAAGTACTTATAATACATAGAAAACACCCAGACCAGTGTTCATGCACACAAATATTTGTACTGTGCGGAGATCGAACCCGCGACCCATGGCTCAGAAGAAGCGTTTACTACCACTGCACTGATCCAAATGGTCGTCAAAGATAATTTTAAAGATAACCTGTCTACTGTCTTACCCACTATGTCCCGTTGCAGCTGGCACAGTGCACAGTGGTTCTCGACGTGTCTGAGCTGCGCGTGCGCCGCGGTGGCCGCTCGAGACGCCAACTCTAAAGCTTGCTTGGCCGCTTGGCTACCGGTCGCCGCGTACAATTCTAAGTAAAAAAATTAACACTAACTAGGTTAAAGAGGCACTTCTAGAATAAGGCAATCGATTAAAGTGTCAACTATGATTGGGTTCTTTATTTCATTTCAATGTTCAGAAAAACGTCCTCACCTCCTGAACGTTTTAGTGCAACAATTTAGTGCATCTATATTTTAATAATGTTCGTAAGGTTGAATTTACACTATGGTAGGCGTAACATCTGACGCCTTATATTTAAACGTGGACATCTCAAAGTGATCTGATACTTGTGGTGATTAAAAAAATATTACACAAACATATAAAATATATGTACTTTATATACAGTCTATATAGATATAGATATATCTATATCTATATATTCATCGAGGTATATCAAGTACATATATTTCAATATTTTTTTAATCACCACAAGTATCAAATTACCTACCGTGAGCAATAGTATGTAGATGCAACGCCCGATGCGGAGGCCTTAGTAGAAGACACGCAAGCGGAAGAGGCGAGCTAGCTTCGAACGACGAGCATTCGCGGCGAGCGCTAGCGTTCACGCGGCGAACGCTCTCCACTAGGCCCACTATGGTGCCCACGCGTTCAGTGTAGCGTGCGTAAGCCTGTAATGGAAGGCCGTTAGAAATAGGACGACAGTTTACCGAGTTATCAATGCAGTCATCGTTATATATTTTTGTATGCTTCGTATCGAATCGTAATTATTCGGCAGTATGCTTACACTCGGTTTCTTACTGTGACATCATCGAGACATATTTTTAGTATGCTCCGTATTGCACTGTAATTCATTTCAGTAGGATGTTTAATTTCTCAATTTCTAATCAGGGCATTTACGGTTTAGTACATATGCTAAATAATCATACTTCTTACTAATGATACATTTCTTAATTATCTTACTGAACTGACTTGTCTTAAAAATGCGAAAGTTTGGATGGATGTTAACTCTATCACGCCGGAACGGCTGAACGAATCTGGTCGAAATTTGGTAAAAAGATACCATATAAGCTGGAATAGGCTACCAATAAGCTTGAAATTCCATATTCTATGCGCTCGAAGTCGCAGGCAAAAGTTTAAAAGCCAGCGTTGACAAAAACGACTCCGAAATAAATAATTTAAAGAAAGAAAATGCATCGCTTCGGTCCGAGTTAAATCTATTAACGGGCCGCGTCCGCCAAATAGACCAGCTATCTAGATCATCTAACTTAGAATTACAGTGCGTGCCAGAAAGAAGGTCAGAAAATGTGATAACTATTGTAAAACAGCTTGGCAAGGTCGTCAAATGCCCTATTAACGACAGCGACATAGCATTTTGCTCTCGTGTTGCGAAATCGAATCCAGACACACCTCGCCCAAGATCTATACTTGTTAGGTTTAACACTCCACGCACAAGGGACTCCCTGCTAGCAGCTGCGATCCAGTATAATAAGGTGCATCTAGATGAAAAGCTAAACACAAGTGCTAGGGCTTGACGACAAAAAATCTGCGATATATGTGGTTGAAAACTTAACAATAGAAAATAAAGGCTTGCACGCCGCCGCCCGAGTACGCGCTAAACAACTTTGCTATAAATATGTATGGGTGCGAGCAGGCCGAGTGTACGTTCGAAAATCGGATTCAACCGAAGCTATTTTCATACGGAATATGGACACGATAAATAGTCTTAAGTAAAATTTGTATATATTTACATAAGTTGGTACAAGTGTTAATAGTTTTTGTTATCAAAATTCACTAATAAACTGAAAATCTATTTTCAAAATGTCAGAGGATTAAGAACTAAAACAGTAGATTTTTACTTAAATATGTTGAATAGTGAATACGATTTAATAATACTCTGCGAAACGTGGCTTGCTGGTGATATAGTGGATTCCGAGTTGTTTTCCGATAAGTATCTGGTATACAGACATGATCGTGAATCTAGCGGATTCCATAATAATAAGTCAGGTGGCGGAGTGTTGATAGCGGTGTCAAAGCGGTTATCTTCCTTTAGGCTTTCAAGTTATGAAAGTAAATGCGAAGATATATGGGTAAGTATTGATATTTATATTAACAATCAACTAGAAAAACTCGTTGTCTGTGGCGTGTACCTACCGTCTCCTATTTAAAGACACTTGCTGGAACACTTTATTGATAACGCTAATCGGGTTTTAGAAAATTATAATTACTCGATTATTATTGGCGATTTCAATTTATGTAGTCTAGAGTGGACGGGGCCGCCGGGTTCGCCCCTGGTATGTTCTAAAATTAAAAAGAGTATATATGAAGTTATGCTCATAGATTTTTTGGCCTTAAACAATTTAGATCAATTTAACAGTGTTTTAAATAGTAAAAATCGAATCCTAGACCTAGTGTTGTCTAATATACCGGTACAAGAGTTAAGATTATGCAATTCGCCGCTAAGCAATATTGACAATTATCATCCACCCCTCGAACTAGAAATAGCATGTGGTGTATGTCTGGACTATTTGGGTAATAATCAAGTACGTAAGCATAATTTTTTTAAGGCAGACTACTGCAAAATAATTGAAACTTTAAGCTCAGTTCCGTGGGAAGAAACGTTCGCCTAATGCTTAAGTGTTGAGTCAATTATGAAATCATTTTACAAAATACTCTATGACACAATAAACAAGTATGTACCCAAATCCATACCTAAAACCAATAAATATCCACATTGGTATAACAGAGATCTGATTAGATTGTTATACGAAAAAAATAAATTCCGCAAACTTTATTATAAATTAAAAAATCCATTAGATAAAATTTCTTACAACTTACTGAAGGAAAGGGCACTTAAATTAACACACACAAATTATAAAAATTATATTAAAACAATAGAATCATCAATAACCTCAAACCCAAAGTTATTTTGGTCATATATGAAACAGAAACGTAAGGGAACAGGTACTTACCCATCTACATTTTATTATAAGGATAAAAAAGCAAGCGAGGGTACGGAGGTCTGTGAATTATTCGGTGCGTATTTCTCTTCGACATATGTTGACAATGCCAATGCTAGTCTCTCGACCGTATTAGCGAACAGGCATGCGGATCTTATCGAGAACAATAATCCGCGCACCCCAACATTGGCCAATTTATCAACCAATCATTGCGTACAGATCTTGAGCAATATGTCGGTAACTAAAGAAATGGTCGAGAATGCCCTAAAGAGACTTGATCCTTGTAAAGGTGCTGGCGCTGATGGTATACCCTCGATATTTGCCAAGCAATGCAGTAAAGCTCTTGCGGCACCACTTTCAATTATTTACAATAAATCTTTATTGACAGGTCATTTTCCGAATACCTGGAAAGCAGCGCTTATTGTCCCTATCCACAAAGCAGGTGATAAATCAGATATTAATAACTATCGACCTGTTTCGCTTTTACCGATATTTGCCAAAGTTTTCGAGTCTTTAATTTACCCTATTATATATTGGCACACGAAACACTTTCTGATACCGCAACAACATGGGTTTATCAAAGCCCGCTCTACAACAACTAATCTAGCATGTTTTGTCACTGAGGTTGTTAATGCCGTAGACGGTGGGACACCTGTTGACGTCGTTTACACAGACTTTAGTAAGGCGTTCGAAATGGTGGATCACAATACTCTTACTTTTAAACTTTATCAATGCGGAATCATCGGCAGCTTGCTTACTTGGTGTGCATCATACTTAGTTGAACGATCGTCAAAGGTAGTTGTAAATGGCTACACATCAAATGCATTTGCGACGTCAACAGGCGTCCCACAGGGCTCGCATTTAGGACCGTTATTTTTTAACATTTTTGTTAATGACGTGTCGGCCTGTTTCCTCTATTCTAATATTTATTTATACGCAGACGACCTTAAAATAGTTAAACGTCTAGAAAATGAAAACGATAGGTTTTTATTACAAGAAGATTTAGACCGTTTCACATCTTGGTGCCATACTAATAAAATGCTACTTAACGTCGACAAGTGCTATTTCGTGCACTTTTCAAGAAAAAAAACACCTTACTTTAATTCATACGCTATTAATAATCATTTAATAAAAGAAGTTGAAGAAATACGTGACCTTGGTGTTCATATCGATAATAAGCTTCGTTTCCATATCCACATCGATAAGATAGCTAAAAAAAGTTTCAAACTATTAGGTTTTATGCTGCGCAATTGTAAGGATTTTAAAAACACATCTAGTAAAATAACAATATTTAATTCATTAGTCAGATCGGGTTTAGAATATTGCAGTGTAGTATGGACTCCTTATTACGAGGTACATAAGCGTCGATTAGAGGCAATTCAAAAAAGATTTCTCTGGCATCTGTCTTATCAGTGTGGAATGGCGAAGAAACTTCCCAGTTATGACTCCAGGCTGAAATATTTTAAACTTACTAGTTTAGATAATCGTAGGAAAATGCACGATCATCTCCTCTTGCATAAAATAATCAATGACCATATAGACTGCCAAGATTTACTCTCGCAAATAAATTTCAATACCCCATTCAAGATCGCTAGAGTATCTAGATATCTGGCTTTTCGGAAAAGAACGTTTAGAACTAAATTGGGCCATTTCTCAACAATTAACCGAATCCAGTCACAGTTTAGCCATCTTTCGCGTTCATCTCCGGACAGTTTTGATCTATCGTATTCGCTAAGAAAATTTAAATCTACTTTGCGTCACCAGTTTGTCTCAGCAAAATAGATTAAATTTTAGCTTTTGTAATTTAATATTTTATTTATTCATGTAATGTGCTTTCTACATTATTATTATTGTTGTGCATGTCGTGGCAGCCTTTAAGTAAGGCAGCACCATAGAATGTTTCACCATATATTGTTAAAACCTGTCATATTTAAGGTGTACGCTTTGTTGGTTGTCCTTAAAAAAAAAAAAAAAAAAAAAAAAAAGCTAGTAATATGTGTATATAAATAAATGTGAATAAAATCACACAAATTGTTCTCACACCTGCGTAGGTAAGGTAATTTAAGTTGTAATAGCCAAAGTATATATGTACTTACATCATAAGTATTAGAAAGATATTCATAAAGTAGATCCGCTATTTTTCTGTATTCCGGTTCTTCGTTATCTGAAAATAATAATTGATTATTAACGGTCTACATAATGACGGATAACCTTGACTAAAGGTAGTCTAGAAGTAACACTTTCGCTAACAATGCACATATACGAGGGCGGGTCAATAAGTCAGTGACTTTTTGAATTTCTGACCTCTTTACTGAAAAAGCAACACTACTCCTGTCAACAGGTATCTGTCAGTTGATTCCTATCAAAATTTGAACTTGCTTCGTCAGTTAGTTTGTGTTTGACAGCTACTTTTAACAGACTACCCAGTAATTTGAGGAAAAAATGGAAAAAGGTGAATTTCGTGTGCTTATTAAGCATTATTTTTTGCGAAAAAAAACCATTACCGAGACCAAGGCTAAGCTTGATAAATACTATGGGGACTCTGCACCATCGATTTCAATGGTAAAAAAGTGGTTTACTGAATTTCGTTGTGGCCGTAAAAGCACTGAAGATGCCGAACGTCCTGGACGCCCAGTTGAGGTCTCTACACCCGAAACAATCGAAAAAATTCACGATATGGTGTTGGCCGACCGAAGATTGAAAGTGCAAGAGATTGTGGAAGCCGTAGGGATCTCGCATGGCTCAGTGGTTTCAATTTTAAAAGATCAATTGGACATGAGAAAGCTTTCCGCAAGATGGGTGCCGCGTTTGCTCACAGTCGACCACAAACGCAATCGTGTAACAACTTCACAGGAAGGTTTGGCGTTGTTTAATCGCAATATGGAGGAGTTTTTGCGCCGTTTTGTAACCGTGGACGAAACATGGATCCATCACAACACACCAGAGACCAAACAACAGTCAAAACAGTGGGTTTCTAAGGGTGAATCGGCGCCAAAGAAGGCCAAGGCGGGTTTGTCAGCCAATAAAGTTATGGCGACTGTTTTTTGGGATGCACGTGGGATAATCCACATTGACTACCTTCAAAAGGGAAGAACAATCAATGGGGAATATTATGCCAACTTATTGGACCGCTTCAATGACGATTTGAAAAAAAAACCGACCTCATTTGGCCAAGAAAAGAGTTCTTTTCCACCAAGACAATGCAAGGGTGCACACATGTGCAGTTGCCATGGCAAAAATCCATGAATTGGGCTATGAATTGCTCCCTCATCCACCCTATTCTCCAGATTTGGCTCCGAGTGACTACTTTTTGTTCCCAAACCTGAAGAAATGGCTTGGTGGAAAAAGATTTGACTCCAATGATGAAGTCATCTCGCGAACAAAGGCCTATTTTGAGGACCTCGACAAATCATATTTTTTGGAAGGGATAAAAAAATTGGAGAAGCGTTGGACAAAGTGTATAGAGCTCAAGGGAGACTACGTTGAAAAATAAAATGATTTGTTTATCAAAAAATCTGTGTTTTATTCCAAAAGTCACGGACTTATTGACCCGCCCTAGTACATTGAAATTAGAGATTTGTTCATAGATTTAACTAGGGTTTGTTAAATAATACATTTCTTGTTGATTTATCTCAAAGTTACAAAAACTTTACAATGTTCCGTCTGATTTGAGCAATCATATTGTTCAAATTGTGCACGCACGCGACTTTTAAAAAAAGACTCGCTCTCGAGCGTAGTTTTAACTTAATTTTTCACGCTTCCCATAAAATTTTCAGCTTATTGTGTTGTTTATTTATTTCCAGGATTACAGAAAACTTTGTCAAATACTATCTTGGTTATTTTCTTTGTTTCATTTCAATTGTTCCTACGAGTGAAGATAAAGTAGTGTATGCAACTGCATCGAATTATTAAAACCCTCCAGTTAACCCATTTTCTGTGAACCCAACAGGCTCTCGTGTTTAATACCCCAAATTTTAATACATAAATCTACGAGACAAAAAACAGATACCAAAAGATAAATATCTTTTAGTACAGCCCAGTACAAAAATGTCAAGATAAGGCCTAGAAAACCTAGACCTAGAAAAAAGTCCGCCAAAAATCCAAAATTTTTGATATGGCCTCCTACACTTTTTTTACGCGATGCGCATCTCATTTATTAATTACAACACTATTCATAAGTTGTTGATTTTGCTTTTATACTTTCACAGGCTTAGGATCGTAAACATTGTCTCTTAAAGCCTGTAAAAAAGGTTGACGGTGATTAAAAAATCACCCTGTATAACAGTCGCATAAACTACTATAGTATTATTCGAATAGACTCATCAAACCTTACCTAAGGTATCTGTATGCGTCACCGGCGCATGCGCAGTGGCCAGTATCCTGTCCAGCCGCGCCAGTAGCGCGCCGCACGCCAGCGCGAGAGGTTCTAGCGCGAGGCACGCGCGGGCTAAGGCACTCGCCGCCTCGCTGCCTTCGCCCGTGCCCGCCAAACTTGACACGCGACGCGACCAAGACTGTAACACACAATCGCTGAGTTTACCATCTACTTGGAATACAATTACCAAATATATTTTTTATAAAAATATTAAATATTGGCTTAGTTATTTATTTTGCCGCTGTGACGCGCACAGATGTGGCTGTGTAAGGTCCATTTAACCGTGACCCCGCCGCAGCAAAATAATTCCACTGTGCGCGTCATAGCGTGTTTCAAAATTAAAAGTCTGAATCAAAATATAACATTTTAAAAAAGAAGGTTTAGTCAAAAAATAAATAACACTGCCATGATATTATACATAATGGTCCAATAACGTTTTCCAGGTGGTTCAAAAAGCGCGATGTATAACAATACATCCATTGATATAAATTAGCTGCTAAGTTTACCCACTACTTCTATTGATGTAATATAAAAAAAACTAGATGCACAATCAGCGCCAAAAGTGTCCCAACTAATAAATAGTGCAGCCATTGGACATAAGAGTGCACTTTTAGTACAACCTGTATTAATCGAAGAGTACCAATTTGACATAAATATCCTACTATTTGTATGTCGACATAATTTGGCCAGGTTATAAGCTCAATCATTCAATGGGGGATATCGCTAGTTAATTTGCCACTAGAGGCGCTTGTGTCGCGTGAGGTCCATTATCATTCACTTTTCACTGGTTTAAGCGGGCTTCGTTAAATAAATTATAATTTCTTTAATTTACCTGCTGGAAAGTGATCTCCTTCGAATAATTATCGCAAATATGGATTATTTGGCGATTAATGTGAACGCTTTGAAAGCGGAATTAAGAAAAAGCGCAAAAATAGGCGGCCTCAAAGAGCAACTATTTCAGAAGTTAGTTTGTTGATATCAAGATAGTTATTTATAAATAATAAACTTTAATTAGATTCAAGATTTAACACTTTGTTTCGGCGCCGATCGCCTTTGAAAGCTATTCCTCCGGACCTCAGTCTACAGTGGCGCCAACTGGTGCGCAAAGAAACGGTAGTCCCCATTGAGGGTAGTTTTACGTGTCTTTTTTATATCGGACTAAGTATCTAGTTCTTATTGTATATCAGTGAATATGTCGCAGCCATCTAGTTTAATTAGTCAGATAATATGACGCCTAGGCCGTTGATCAAACGGCGACATTCAAATTAAGTCACTAGACTGATGGATAATTGAACTTGAATCACTCAACGTTCAACAACTATTAAAAGTTAGCCTTTTGGAAATGACTGACCAAGACTCAGCCAAGTGATTCAAATATAGTTCAGTTATTTACTGTAGCACAGCAATGTATAATTTTTCGTTTGCACTGTATTTTTAAATGAAAATTTACGTACTAAATTATGAAATTCATTACATTGTTCTTATCCCAACGTAAATAACTAATAGGGGTTAAAGTATGAAATTGCCGATTATTTTCCCACTTTTATTTTGTTTATAGCTCTTAAGTATAGTCATATTATTGCGTAATTCTTTTTGTATTGTATCAAAAACTAAATAAAGTAACTTTTGACTAAAAAAAAAATGCAATACTAGTGCCTATTACTTCAAAGGAAGTCGTTGAAAAGACCTCTTACAATGTGTCAGCTGACCTTCTTGATTCAATTAAGTATATTTGTATTATATACTTTGATTTTCAGAAATTTAAATACTATAAGGCGTAGCTTTATAACCATCTAATTTTCACCTTTAATTGCATCGAAAACGGTTCAGGCTTTTTTAAAAAAAACAAAAAATTTTTAGTATGGAAAAATGACTTTTCTCGATTTCGTCCATACAAAACGGCAATTTCATACTTTAACCCCTAATATTAAAGCACTGGAGTGGAAAGATTCGGCCCACGATTATATGCTCAATATTGCATTTTATTAAATTAGATAACTTTGATTGATTATGATTACAATTCATCCAAAAAAAAGCAATCACCTCAACTAGAAACCGTATTTACGTCAGACGTCTTAAAAGTATTCTTACCACAGTAACAAGTTCCAAGTCCCTTTTGTACGTCCGTTCCGTCATAAGGAGTTCCTTGGCTATAAAGTACGTGAGATCTGCGCCTCGACGCTTCGAAGTCTCGATCGTGCCGTCACGAGCTGCGGCGGTCAAACCCGATGATATGCTGAAAGAGTACAAGTTTCGTATCCGCCATGAAGTTTGCTTAGAGTCCTATAACGTCATATCATGATCGACAGCGATTACAGAGTTAAAAAAAAAATAAAAAAACCATTTTTAAATTAAAAAAATATGTAGCTATCTTGCACTTTTGTTAACTAAAATCGATAAATATTGGTTTTTAAGTAATTTTTTAATAAGTTCATACTACAGAAACTATTCATTTATTGCGTCAAATTTGATGTGATTCAAGGAGCCTATCAGCATCATTTGAAACTGGTATTTATACCCTGTAACTACTAGGCGTTCGTTTCGAGTTGGCCGCTACCACCCTCCCCGCCACACCGCACCGCGCTCCTTGACAGACCCTATTAGTACCGTTTGCAACAATTGCAAAGAACTTTAGGTGAGCCACTATGGAACCCCCTCACACCACAAATGATTTCGATTTAATTAGTATACACAGGTCTGTGCACCTCCTCAAGGTTGACTGTGCATTAGGAATAAATAAATAATCTATTGTAATTTCTCCATTTTATTTATTTTAATAACTCACATATCGTCTAGGGCGCAGGTACATATTATTTCGTATCTCTATCAAATCAAACTAAGATGTATGGAAATATTAAAAAAATATTGCAATAAAAATAATATATTTCTCTTTGCCAACGGTACCGCTATATATGCCTGTGACGTCATATTGTAACGGTCATCGACGGCCATCTCGAAGCGAACGGGTAGTAAAACTGAAAATCGATAGAGGAAGTTTGCCAGAAGTAAGTTATTGGCTGACCACTTCACTTAACTGTAAAAAATACTCACCTATTGTTATTATTCCGCCTTTGTAACGTGTCACCAGCATCGCTTTCTCCTCCGCTTAACACATCCATGCTGTACGTTGATTCTGATACAATGTTAACTGAAACAATACATAAAAATGAATATTAACCACTAACCACTGCTTGGTCTACTATTATGGTAACATACTACGTAGTATATGTAAACATTGTTCCAATTTCCAAACAATCCAGTTCCAAACAACAGAACCAATTGTTCCAATACCGTTCAATAAGGTCAGCAGGACTTGGATACGAGATAGGACAGATCAACTTCATAGAAAGCAGTGGGCGGAGATAAAGGATTGTAGGCAAAGCAAACTAGCTCTAAAAACCATAAACAAAAACCTGTCTCGCAAAATTCTAAACCAGGACAGAAAAAGCCTGAGTATAATTACAGATATAATAACCGGTCATTGTGCTCTAAATAAGCACCTTTTCAATATAGGTATAACAGATAGCCCTCTTTGTAGGGGATGTCTGATTGAGGAGGAAACACCAGAACATGTGATAGCACAGTGTAAAAGCGTAAGTACACAACGGACAGAATTCCTTAAGGAATCGCAGTCCATACAAGAGGCACTCAAAGATATACGAGGCCTAGTGAGTTTCTGGACTGACCTAGGATGGTTTGAATAAAATATAAATTTAATCACGTACAAAGGCCCAACTCAAGAGGCTAAATGCGGAAAATTTAAGTCTAACTAACTAACTAACTATATGTAAACATTCATAGGTTTGACAATCGATTAACCGGTTGGTGTAGTGTTGCTTATATCGACCTAATACGCGAGGATCCCGAGCTCGATTCCCAATCAAATCAACTTAGGATAAGTTATTTTCTAAATTAGCTCTGGGTCTGGAAGGGGTTATAGTCATTCTTAAAAAGGCAAGTTAAGGACAAGCCACTTCGGAGACCTGTAATACCTATTAAAGTTTTTTAAGAATAGTCATATAATAAGAAAAAGAAATTGTAGGTTGTTCAAGCCATTTCCATTCTGCTAAACTCGACTAGTTCCATACCATTAGCGTTCCCGTTTATGACGTCAGCGCTAGCCTTGTCCACGGCGTCGTGTCCGTTGGTCAACGTCTTCGCAACTAGCGGCGTGGACGCACACAGAGGCAGCTCGGTCCTCTCGGCCGGCGTCGGCGACATGCACAGGCTCGCCGACGACACCGTGTTCTCTTCGGTCTCGTCTGGCGATGCCTCGTCTGTGGTGAACGAACGAATCGTAATTATAGCTGGACTCATTCATCAGTCTAGTATCTACTTTACTTTTAAGTTTATTAACAACATCAACGTTTTAACTAGCGATAAAAACTGTTATAAAATTTATTTGCAGTAATTAATTTTTTTTTGATGTGATATGCGAGCACAACAAATATAGATTTTAAGACGCTGACATGAGCCAAATTGAGCTCAATGAAGATTGTTTTGCTTTAAGCCTATGGCTCGTATTGTTGCCAAATTCTATGTAGTTGTAATTGATCATATTCTTGACTAGGTGGTTGTTTCCAAAACACGATTCTAAAAACTTTTCTCGATAGAAAAAAATCTCAAAGTAGCCTCTGAAAATACATAAATTACCATTTTTCTCAGCAGTCCGTATAACAATGATAATAAAATTTTGCTATATTGTATATTACATGTTGCTCAAGCAAATGGCTGCTTTAGATTTTTAATAAAATGGCAATTTTAAATTGCACAACGAATTTTGTTGTTTGGCACTTAGGCCGTTCTATTCCATGCGCTTTTTCTCTGTCACTCCTACGAAAATCGACAGTGATAGCTGTGGCGCGTTCCAAAGAAATTCAAAGACGAATAAATTTGTGGGCGTGTTTATTGCTCAAGGTCATCGGCTGCAGTCAGCGTCTTAACATTTGAGTAAAAGTTTTTATCGCTAGTTACCAACAAATTCTGATAAAAACCACTACAGTCAAAAACAGTGCACCAAAATAAATTTTATAGGCATAAACAATTAGAAAATAACAAATTAACTGAATAAAGGATAACGTAAAGGAAAGGAATAAGATGTGTGAGACCTGAAAAAAAAAACATAATAAGCTCTGAAAAAAATATAAAATTAAAACATACTTAAATCTATGTAAAAAAACATTATAATAAGGAAACCGTGCTTAAAGAAGAAGCTACAGGAACTATATTTATACCATGCGATATGCAATACACATAACTTACATTATATTCCTTGCAGCTAATAACAATTAATATAGGGGTCGAAATCAAATAAATTAACAAAAAATTGGACTGCATCAAAACGCCTCGAGATCACTTTATTTTATTTATTTATTTATTTAACTATCCCCTACCGCATGGGTCAGTGTCGTGTGTTGCAGGGATACCGTACACTTACATTCACATATAAATTCAAAAAAGTAGGTAACATTTTAACACTTGAAACAATATACAAATACGTGTTATACAATACAAATTAAAACAATGAATGAAATTGTAACGTTACAGTCTATTCGGATTGTACAATCTCAATCGAAAAGTCGAGGTTCTTATACACTATGATTTTTAATATCGATTGTTATTGCGCTAACTAGGGAGGTCGCGACCTCTTATAGCTAATAGCCTAAAATTGCTTCGTGCACACGCGTTTACATTTATTTCCTTTTTTCATTAATTGAACACTGCATCCAGTGGCCAAATCGCCACTGAAGTGCATAAGAAAAACGACGAATATTTTGAGATAACAAAATTATATCTACTTTAAGAACGGCTGCATAGATGATCGAACCGACCGCGATATTTTTACAAAGTTTTAAGTACTAATAGTATTTCACTTGTGATTGCAGCCTTAAGTAACGAACCTTATGAAAGTAAAGAACGAGGACTGTTTGATCATGATGGCGAAGAAGTCTTGTCCAACGCTGTCCAATTGGAGAATAAGTTTAAAAATCCAATCATCATGATCAAATTTTTGTCCCTTTTAGTGCATTAGACAAGATTTAAAAATATAACTGTATAATATATTCAAATCTGGAACAATATTTTAGAAGACTCTGAACTTAGTGATAAATAGTAACTTCACTGTACAATAACAGTGATAAATGTAACAGGTATTTTATGCATCCATCTGATCTTACTATTCATCGCGAAGACAGATATAAAGAGATAAGCTTATTAATAATAACACTTAAAATTCTTACAATTGACATTTTAATGACAAAATTAAAATTTGTTTTACGACTTAGATTTTATTTAGTGCACGTTCAATACTATCTATTAGACTAGAGATATTTCTTAATAAACTTTTTATAAATCAACGGGAAGACGAGGATGAAGTCGAGCAACTTGCACTGCCGACTGTAGGCTATCGCAACATTTTCGGAAATTCTGTCGCATATATTCCACAACTCTGTCGCGTATATTCCATAATTCCGTCACGGATTTCATATCGATGTAACGGACATAAGTTTGTGTTGTTTGCTATGAAATAACACTTCAGTTTTTAAATACAAGGACGGTTGCAAAATATCATCGATGGAATTCCCGTAATGGCTTAGCACACAAATGGCACGTAAGGGATTAAAATTATTTCAAAATTCTAAACGTATCTTTCAAAT
Organism: Anania crocealis; assembly: GCA_949315895.1. Taxonomy (NCBI): domain Eukaryota; kingdom Metazoa; phylum Arthropoda; class Insecta; order Lepidoptera; family Crambidae; genus Anania; species Anania crocealis. The sequence goes on from OX438880.1 coordinate 6,390,236, forward strand.
TAAGTATGAAATAAAACAATAAATTGTCCTTAATGACGACTACCAAATAAAATATTTTTTATTCTTGACTAATAACCAACCCTGTATACGATGAAAAAAACACTGCGTTCATATATGCCGACAACTCATTCGTATTAATTGTCAAACGACATAAAATAATATTCCTTTACGATTCTAGAACAACTAGAGTGTACATTCATATTTTTTCTATATCCGATTTATGCTATTTTACTACAATATCCACGTTAAGTCACGTCTATCAATTCAACATCCAATTCAAACTAGTACTCAGAATTAGAACTGATCATTAGTTTAAAAATTAACTCTCCAATGAAAAAATATAAAGCGGACAAAATATTTATCAGCATAATTATGATACTATGTGATTTACCTAATGCATTCAAATATGCAAGATATAAGTTCTTATAAACTAGTTTTCAATGACCTACTCACAAATAAATTGCTGGTGACCCTTTGAGGATTTGATTGTGAGCGTATATACAGTAACATGTATTTATGCCAAGTTTCACAACGATTTTTAAGTTATAAAACGATGATCGTTTATCATGAATCATTTATCTATGAATAGGTTACCGAAAACTGAAATACTTATAGCAAAAACAATGGATTACATACAAGTATTTGCATTATTTTTTTATTGCTTCTTCTTGACATAGTAGGAATATAGACCATAAAGATAAATATATATCGATACTAACTAAACATACCCATTCATTTACTTACAAAGCACGATCTAAGAGATGTATTATAATATTAGGTTTTGTCTGCCTCATACAAGCCGAATTGAATGGCTTGAACTTAAATACCTAAATGATATCATTTTAATAGGATTTTAGACTATGATGCATTTTAGCTGACAATTATTGAAACGGGACTGAAAACGATGTTCATTAACTTGTGCTACTGACACTACTTTGAAACTGCCGCGTAACAGCGGTAACAGAAAGAAACTAATGAATTTAGTGATCAGCACCGTTTTCAGATTAACACAGAAAAAATAAGGCGGTGTCAAATGAAACAGAGCTTTGGTTTCTCGTTTCATAAGCATGGGCTTGTTTGAGGCAAACCTTAACCCTTATTCCAAAAAATATAGCCTTTTTTTAAACAGTTTCTAAAGACTTGCCAAACAATTTGGAATTTCGGTATGCCTTCAGTTTGGATACATACCATAAGGGCTCTTTAATTGTCACGCGCGTAAGTATTGCAGGTGGCACGCATTTCACCTACATTGCAGGCTATATTTGATAGATGATACTGGGCACGAGTGATCTATCAAATAAAGCTAGCAATGTATTTTAAATGCACGCCACCTGCTTGTGTACCAGCGTAACAATAAAAGAGCCCTAAGTGTCAATACAGTTGATTGAGTGTTCTTTAGTCCTGGTTTGAGATTCCTCAATATATTTCGGAATAAGGGGGTAAATGACTAACTAGTATTAATGTTAGGAGACAGTTTTAGAAACCGAATTACGTAACTACACTGGCAGTTTCATGGCAAGGTCTATCTAGATACCTATATATAAATATTAATTATTCATGGATGACGATGAGAAGCTTTACAATAAGTCTGATTATTATCTGTCAGGATTCATGGTTCCGCAATGGATTAGAATAAACGAAAAAATGTCCTTACTAAATAAAGTTTTTTTTAATGAGGAGACAAATATCTCGAAAACGAGTTACTTGGTTTGACATTAACATAAATGATTAGCCTTTTATGTCAAACTAGCGGAACCCGCGAACTTCGTATCGCCTGTTTGACTTTGACTTCCTAAATGTCGTACATTTTATTTGTGACGTTAACTTTTTGACATTTTTAATACTTAGGTCACATGAGTAAATATTTATTCATGTGCTTAGGTATTACCCTATTCCCGACGAAGACAAATCCATAAACACCAAATTCATAAAAAAAAAATCGATCCAGCCGTTCTCGGTTTATAAGTGGTGTAACTAACACGAATTTCTTTTATATATTATCATACACATATATGCATCAGTCATCATTCTAATCTTAGTAATTTATTATGTCTTTATGAAATTGCTTTCTAAGTATGGATTTTAGGTCACGTAACTGTTATATCCTGTCTCTACTAATTCTTCAAAAATAAAATAGCAACAGACAAGTTTACTTAAGTAAAATAGGTTTGTTTCCCAAACATTGACCAAGTCCCACGCAATTAACCTTCAAGTGATTGGAATTCGACACACGTTAGCAAATTGTGCGCTAAGCATTAAAATACTAATTGTATTTCTGCTAAAATAACGTTGAATCATGGTTTCAAACTGCAAAACGGTTTTTTAATAAAATAAATGGCCTAACCACAGGCACAATTAAAAAGCCTTACAGAGTAATACATCAATCAATTATAATCAAAGACATCTTATAATTGTCCTTTCAAAATCACACGGCAAAGGCTGAAATTATCAAAGGACACAGTTAAACTTTCAAGCTGTAGGTCATTTAAATAGTTAAAATTATTTTCGTTATCGTTTAAAAGATAAATAACAATTTATTTATAAAATACTAGCTGACCCCGCGAACTTCGTATCGCCTCAGAATAATTTAATTTGATTTTGACGTCTTAAATATCATTGTCACCAAATATGGCGTTTACTTTACCAAGTCAATAAACAAATAATTTGCACGAAAATAATATTGCGACTATAAATTGAGATGTAAGCTATCCTATCTTTCAAGTAGGATCAAATTGCACACGGTATGCAAATCAAATTTGAAATCGGTTCAGTAGTTTAGGAGTCCATCGCGGGCAAACAACGTGACACGTAATTTTTATATATAAAGATTACTAGGCAATAGGAAAATTTAGGTCATTTTCTCATCATTCATTCTTCGGCATCTATTCACTCACGCACTCACGCACTCACTCACTCATCCACTTAACTAAGTCAGGGCTGAATATTAATTTAAAAAAGTTGTGCATGTCAACCATATCGTAAGTTTTAAAATATTAAGCTTAAATTATTGAGAAACGTCAAACAACACCCAATCGTTAGTTTCGATGACTGACAATTTATAAATCTATGCACTCACACAACATTAAACGTTCAACTGTAGTACAGTATCAATATTACCAATATCTTAGTGTAAGACATAAATCTGTTCAAAATCCATAAAAATTATCGTAATAAAGTGTGGAAAAAATTGAGCATATTTGGCACGATTGCAGATCCCATATGTTTTTAGTGAGTCTAATTGTTAATTCAATAAGAAAAACTATAAGTGCTATCCAAACATGTCCGTGTCAGGACTCACTGGAAGCCAGGTCGTCTAGGTTCATGCATGACATGACATGCATGCTAACTCTAAAAAAGATATTCAAAATTGTTGAATTCGTTTTGACGACCTCGTGGTCGAGTGGCTTAAGTAGTCACTGGATTCATGGATCTGGGCGATTCTTTTACCTTCGTTGTTTTTGATTAATTTTATTTTAAAATTATCACAACATCCAATTATAGCCCCAGTTTAAACGGCATGGACATTACGTAAAGGAAATAATACTAAGAAATTGGTTAATTGGTATAAGACGAAGTGTTTAAAAGTTTGGAAATAATTACGCGAATAACAGTGCATATGAATCCAAAACTTGCTTTTGAGGAACCTGCATGACCTGACCCTGGTTAGGACATGTGTGAATAACTTTTCATAATATTAATGATTTATTTGTTTTAAATGATTATTATTGCAAGACATTCAAACTTTCTTCATATTCATTTTGATAGTGAATCTACTTAATCTCATAAATTTTTTTCCTTGTTGCTTTTAGTCAAATCTTTTAATATCTTATTTAACTAATATCTGCTTTACGAATACAACAAAACACTTATTTTTTAACATATTTTATAGTTTTAAAATATATAAAAAAAAAATAAGCGAACCGCCAATACGAGCAATAAATAAAGAAATTCTAATCGTAATATTTTGATCTTAGATCCCACCAGACAAAAATAAATCACAGCCGTTACGCATAATACTTACTTATGGAATATCGATTCAATTAATATAATTTGTTAACGAATATCAATTAAATACTCTCAACGACGATTTTGGTGGTAAATAATGCATAATAAATCTAGAGTTATTTAATTCGGGGTTTCAATTCTCCCGTGATCATGGCGCTTGCAACAGTGCCAAAATATCGGAAACTCATAATAAATAAGGTACATGGTATAAACCCCGAATTAAATAACTCTAGTGATAGTGACCATTAAAGTTTAAATCAGTACATAATAAATCGACCAGAACTTCGTGAAGAGGATGCTAATATTTAAGATACTTCAATCAGTACACATAACTACACCTAAATACTTAGTAAGCTAAAAGTAGATAGTATAAGTTCGCATTATACACGATTAGTCAAAGGGTTGCACTATCGGGATTGGCACTAAATATTTGTTTATTAATTTTCTTCTAAATATTCAAAATGACAATGTAAATATTTAATTCAATGAATACTCTAATAATACCAATGTAACAATAATTGCGTTAGTTAGAATTTAAATTTCGAAACGTATAAATAGTACGCTCGCACGCATACCAGGCAACAAACGTTCAGCCAGGACTAAAGAGACAACGATTGAATGATAAATCATTCAATCAGCTTACAGGCTAAATTGCTTTACACTTTATTTAGTACGTTTATTCGTGTTCATCGTCAGAGCAGAGCGGCGGTGGTAGAGTGGACACGTCAAACTTTTGCTCAGGACTGTCGCTAGAAGCTTGCGAGTCCACGTAGTGGCTAGAATAAAATCTCTCAACATTGTTCAGACTAAAACGTTGGTCCAAATCTCGTGTGTAATGTTCATCACTTCCCCCCTCTCTGTGTTCAATGTCGTGTTGGTACTGTGGATAACATTCTTGCGTTTGGAACATACCCTCATCATAGTGTTCCGGGTAGGGACTGCCTCGGTATTCCTCGTACTCGTCTTTGTCATGCGGCAGCTCAGTATCGGAATAAGCTACGGATTCCCCGCGTTCGAATAGATAGCTACCAGATTTGGACATTTTGGGCGCTCTCTTAATAGTATCGATTGGGTAAGCATAATCATCAGAATCATCCCTATCACTTTGTTCATCATAATAAACACGAGGTTGGTGCTGACCCGATGGTTCACCAAGAGATTTATCTTCGGATTGGCGGTATCCAGTTGACTTTGTTCTCTTTAAGGAAGACTGACGACTACTCTTATTTGAATAGGAAACTCTAGGAGGGCTATCTTCAGGAACGTAAGACGGTCCCTGGGAGTCAAGGTAGGGATGACGCAGACGTCCTAATCTGTCAAACCGCGGAAAGCCCATTTCGTCCTCATCAGCAGAAGATCCAAACCCTTGGAACTGAACCGGCGTTATACTGATGGGAAACTGCTGGGCCTCGTAGTTAGCGCTTTTATATTTTGCATATTCGGCTTGCCCTTCATCTTCTGAATAACTAACATTTTCTTGTATGTCATAGTTCTTCGAATCCTTTGAGACTTCTGAAGAACCAGATTCAACTTCGGGTAAATAGCTATCAGAACACTCCGAACTCTCCATTCGTCGTAGTGTATCTTCGACAGCTAAGTACTGACTACCATGAAACTTATCACTTTCTGAGGAACATTGGCTTTTTGTTGAATCCTCTTCCAAGACATCCTGTATTTTCTCTTGCCTCTTTCTAGCACTTGTTACTTGTTTTTTACGTCTGAAAGTCCTCATCCGCTCTCTAGGATCTCGTATAACGTCTAATGAGCTATCAGTATCGTTGCCGCTCGGAGGGCTCTTCAAAGAAATGTTTCTAACCAAAAGGGATTTCTTCACTGGTGCTTTAAGAGGCTGTATCGGAGGAGACTCAGAACTTAAACTACTAGAATAATAAGGCGAGCAACGAGATAAAGGAGTCTTTCCCGATCTTTCACCTGATTTTTTGTCTTGAACTTCCCTGTGAATAGAAGGCAACTCTGGTACTGAAATCATTGGCAAATCCGACGATGCGAGGTAATGTTCATGAAAAGACCAACTTTTAGGTTTACTGCGATATTGTTGTGAAGTTTTATATTCCTTTATTTGATTCTTTGATAGTGTTTTGTCATCATAACTAGCATGTTTGGCTAACGGTTTATAGTCCGATCTCATAAATTGGTTCCCATCTTCTCGTATAATATTGGAAAACTCCTGACTTTGATACCGCTCACTATGTTTCTCTTCCTGGCTATAAAGCTGAGATGGCATGTCAATATCGAGCTCGGGTTGAGGAGCCACAACATAAGGTTTAAATCCGCTGTCCTCACTTTGACAACGTGTCGTTGGTTTCATGGATCTGTGACTCTGCTCCTCATAGCTCATACTTTTTGGTGGCGCTTTTTGATAACGATCATAGGCTTCGTCTTGCCCGGATTGAAATCCCTTAAGTCGTTGATCGAACCTGAGCACACCGTTCGTGTGTTTTTGCAAACTGCTTAAAGAGCTCGAACTCGATTTATCAGACTTATCGCTATAACTAATTGAAGAAGATTTGTCTGTCTTGCCAGTATATGAAGCCGTTAATCTAAGAACTGGTTCCTTACTGTCAAACATTTCTCTTGTAGGCGAATTTTCGTTAATCACTGGAGTGTCTTCGTCGATTGGTTCTTCAATATTTGGTACGCCTTCAGTAACTATAGTTTGATCAGATTTAGTGTTGTCGTTTTCGTGCTGATCTTCACGAGCAGTCGCAACGAGTGTGTGGCTGGTGCTAGCTGACCAATCTGATATGGATTGAGCTAGCGTCAGCGTACTGTCACTCTTGGTACCTGAACTACTGTCTTTTCCTTTCCTCGATATCGTCGTTTCTGAGCTACATAATTTATCATATTTTATGTTCTCAGAACTTTTATCCAAACTGCTGCTTTTTGAACTCATTTCCGCCTGTGAACTCATTTTAGGCTTTTGTTCAGACTTTTTGCTTGCATGAGAGTACACTTTACCGGAAACATTTTCAGATTTTTCACTTTTAGGAATGGAAATAGCAGAGATACTTTCTGAAGCCGAAAGGTTTGCGTACTGACGAACGGTGTTAGTTCCAGTGGACCATTCTGAAATGCTCAAGCATATAGAAGTGTCTTCGGAATGAGAACTGTGAGTGCATTTCTTTTGAGGTAATCCTATTTTAACTGTGCCGTCTAAATCTGTCCCAAATGAACTGGTCTCTTCTTCCGAGTGACTACTATGGCTGCATCTTTTACAAGTACCTGCGCTACTAGTACTTAGTTTTCCTACAGCTCGAACAGTGTCGTCAGCATTTGTTTGCGAAAGTAAATCGTCAATAGATGTGTCAGAATTATTAGACCCGTAAGAATATTTCTGAGAACCAAGTTGTGAAAATCCTTTATCAAAATCTGGCGATAATGATTTGCTATCACCTCCAAAAACATCGTCAGCATAAAGTTGATCATCTTCAAATATGGGACTATGATTCGTAGGCGACTTTTGTGGTTGGCTTATGATAACTTTATCTTCAATGTTACTTTTTATAGCAAAAGATTTGTGTTCCGACCGCGAGCAACAAGATCCCATATCCCCCATAAGACAAGTAGCTTTGCTGATAGTACCACTTAAGCAAGACTTATCATAATTTGGCACTACTCCTTTATGACACGCAGAATCATCGTGTGTATCCAAAGGCTCTACCATATAACTTGACTGGTCGTAAGGTATGACTTTGCTATTTTTCGGTGATGAAAAATCACTTTGTTCTGTTGACTTTTCTGATTTCGACTCAGGAATATCTTTTTCTAAATCATCGTCGTTGTTTAAAGTATCACTATCGTCGTCAGACCCCATGTGACCTTTTGAGCTTTCTGACTGTAATGTCACTTTAGTAGCTTGTTCTGGTTCGTTGTTCATGTAATAAATATGCACCTTTTCGATGATCGGCGTCTCCAGTAAGTTGGGTGGCAAAGGCGGCCAATGTTCACTGCCGGAATCACGTCTGTCATCGACACATTGTCTGATAACTACCTGAGGAGGAAGTTCAGGGAGAGGCCAATCTTCAGAATCTTGACTTTCACTAGCCGATGACTGTTTAGTTGGCCCTTTCCGCGTTGATTTCCTCTCTTTTTTAAGATCTAAGGATTCATCGATCATTTTATTAACATCTTTTTTTGATTCTGCATACATCTCGCTTATTTTTGTCTGGTCGATTGGTATGTCAGGCATTTCTGCCGACGTTCTTCTATCCGTATCCGATATATAAGCAACGTTAGCATTGCTTGGGGGATCGGAGCTCAAACTAGCTTGATGATCGCTAGAGTTTAAAGATTCCTCATTGATACTTTCAGAACGAGAGCAAGCTTTTGTGGAATCTTCATCGGCGCTAGTTTTTTCAGACGCAGTACTACGTTCTGATATTCTCGATAACGTTCGACCAAAGTTCTGGCCATACCCTATGACAACATCTGATGACGTAGAAGAAGTAGCAGGGTACAAGAAGTTAACCGGAAAATCATTGAGATCATCAGTAAAATCGGCTTCCGTAGAATCTTTAGAAGTGTTTGATGACAAAGGTGGATTCTTAGAAAAAGTCTGGAAGTCATCTAGTAGCCTCTGGTCGAAAACTTCTTTGTTGAGAGCCATGCTTTCGTAACCTTCTTGGTCTTGAGGTATCCATGCTTCTTCTATGCTAGTACTATTCTCACTTCCCGAAGCACCAAAGAACGGCCGCCAAGTTGGTTTTAATTCTTCGCCACGACGATAAGCTTCACCAAGTGATCCAGATGTTGATTCCGTAGTTTCAAAGGAACCTCGAGATTCTACGCTAAGCGAACCCCTTGAATCCATACTAGATTTTGAAGAACTTTTTTGATCATCGAGCCGCCTTCTCCTTGAAGACGAATCATCAACGCTAAGGGAACCTTTTGATGGCGTCGTTGTAGTCGTGGTATCCATACTAGATTTTGATGAACTTTTTTGGTCAGTATCTTTAAAAGACCTTTTCTTCATTAATTCTCGCTCAAAAGAAGAAGTTATTACGTTACCATCATCATCAAAGTCGATAGTTGTATTTTGATCTTCCTGTGATATTGTTATAGCTATTTTGGTTTTCTTAACAGTTCTTTGTAATTCTTTTTTCAAATCAGACGCTTTAGATGCTGCAGACTGACTTGACTCAGATTCTTCAATAACACATTTGCTCATTTTATCTAGTCCACTTTTTCGCGGTCGAGAAAGCTGCTCCACTGTTTTATCGATACTTTCAGAACTAGAATCTGAATCAGTTGGAGCCTTTTGCGAATCAACCTGCCCTTGTTTTTCCAAGGTTGGCGTTGGCGACTTTCTGGCGCCATATTTAGATGGGCTGCGAGGGCTTTCAATACGAGTCATTTCGGGTATCGGCGATGGTGACTTTGAATTTGATTTGGAGTGATCACTGGATAATGTATGTTGAGATAGCAGATGTTCTTCACCATATTCCATAGCCTGTTTCAATTCTTCCAAACATTCTCTGTCCTTTTTATTTAATTTTTCTATGTCTTGTGATATACCCAAGGGCCTTGCAATAGAACAGCTAACACTAGACTCATCATCAATAGAGCTCCCTTTGATATTTGCACTTGAAGGGCTCACGTCTTTCTCAATGCTTGTCCAAGACGTTGACTCCGAGCTTCTTGATCTTTCGGCGCTAAGTTTTAACAACTCATTACGCCTCGATTTGGCAGTAAGCAGAATTTTTTCACTAGGTTTCTGCTCAGTTGGTGACTTGTCACTACCAGAACTCCCAGTATGTTCACCAGATTCAGATTTGCAAGTAGACTTTGAAGTACTTGAATCAATAAATGGAATATTTTCAATTGTAGGACTATTCTCTTGAGGAGGAGTGACGATAATTTTATTTTTATTTTTCCACTTAAGAGTTAAGTCCGTTGTTTTAGCAGGATCTCTGTAAACCTTTTCTTCACGGTCAGTTTCACTTTCTGATAATACTTGTGACATTGATTCATGCTTTAGAAATTCTACTAAGCTTGCGGATGATTCGTCAAACGTACCTTGGGTATCGAGCACTTTTCGAGTTTTGTTAGTCTTGCTACTGGCGTCAGACAATGGAAGATCAGTATCAGCAGTATAATCTTCATAGTCAACAGTAACCCAAGACCCAGTATCGTCACTTCTGCCACGCGATAACTTAGTTTTCTTTTCTTTTCTCGATCCTTGATCTTGATCGGACGAACTATCGGCGTCGATATAAGGAAGAGTTATACCTAACATATGGCTGTCATCTGACACTTTTAGTTCGCTTACCTCAGTCAGTGATTCTTCTTCACTAGTCAAACGAGCTACCTCCGGTTTTCGTTCTGATTTGACTAATTCATGAACATCCTGGCTACTTTTACTTTCCTGCAATTCTCGCTGCTTGTTGTAAATATCCATTTTACGGCGCTCAATAATAACCGTCTGTGTATCATTTTCAATGACAGTATGCTGTGAGCTAGTCATCCATTCTATAGATGAATCATCTTCTGTCTTTTCTTTGTAGCTATTTGATGGTGAAACGTCTCTATTTTCAGGCTCCATTTGGTTTATAGCTTTTTCTCTTCCAATTTCTTCTGGCACAACAGAGTGAATATCAACTTTAACAGTTTCTTGCTTAAAATGTTTGTCGGCACCTTCTGCCAAAGCAGATGTAGGTGTGACGTAATTTCTATCTAAACTTTTAGACTTTGTTTTGGAATCAAGGTGAATTTCAGCCTTTCTGTCCAAACTTTTAGACTTGGCGCTAGGTGCCATTTTTTGATAAACAACTTTACCCTCGATTTGTTGTTTTATTTCTTGCTTTTTAGACAATGTTTTCGGCGATTTTTGTAAAGCAGATAAATCATCAAATTTGTCTTCCAAAGATTGACTGGATTTATCATCCATGCTCTTATTCATTTTATTATTTGTTTTAGATGTCTTTTGATCTTCAAAGCTCCTACTGATCTTACCGGTCAATTTATTATCGAGCTTTTTGGGTGATTTGGCAATAAAAACATGGTCTTCAGCCTTGCTATTGATCTTAGTTTCAATGATTATCTTGTCACCTTCAGTTTTAACCACAATTTTATCTTCTGGTGGTGGAAAAGGTGGCATGGTATCTTTCACTGGACTTATGAGTGTCTTTGTCTGTTTCAGGGCCGCTTCAAATAGCATTTGTTGTTTCTCCTTACGCTTGGCGATTTCCGTATCGCTTTCTTCTTGAGATTTTGTTCTTTCTTTGCTGCTACCTCGTTTAACGTCCATTTTTTCTAACGATTTCGATTTCTCTTTCATTATTTTCTTCGATACTTGTTCGAGCTCTTGACTTTTAGCACGTGCTATGTCAAGAGGAGGCACAGTCAAGAAGTCAGGTCGTTCTTTAAGTGATGAAGGTAACGATTTCTGTGTTTGTAATGATTTGATTTTAGTAGCGTTAGTGTCTAAAGAGCCACCTTTATTCAATTTGCTACTACCTTTTGGTTTTTCATCAGGTTTAGTCTTCAGCGTGAGCTTTTTCTTTTCTTTGCGCTTTATTCTTTCAATATCGGGCACAATCTGATCTTCGCTCAAATCTGATAACTTCCTTATACTACCTCTCGGTGAGTTCAATGATGACGTAGGTGACCTTGAAGGCGATTTGGATATAGGTGAACGCGATAGCGGCGATTTGCTTAATGGTGATCGTGACGGTGACTTTGCTTGAGATGCCAATTTAGTCAAGTCATATCTACGTTTGAATGATCGAGGTCGTCTTTGAGCTACTAAATCTTCTAGCAACTGTAATTCTTCTAGATCTATAACAACAGACTTCATTTCCTCAGGTTGGTCTATTTGCTGTGACTCCTCCTCAACTTCTTCGATTTTTTCAATAGTATCTTTTTTCAGTGATAGTATTTTGCCTTTTTCTCCAAGCAAAGGCTTTTCTTCTAATATTTCACCTTCTTCATTTATATCTTCAACTGTGTCGTCTTTTGAAGAAAAGGCGTTCATAGGTGGAAGCCTGTGTAGTTGAATAACAGGAGTATCCAAGCTTTTAGCTCTACGGCTAGCAGTAGGAGAATCTAGCGTTGCTTTTTGTCGTTGCAAAGAAAATACTGAACCCTCTGATAAATTTAATCGAGCGTGAGCAAAGAGAATAGGTGTTCCACCAGGTTTACGTAACATCGGTGAAATCAATTCATCCCGTAAACTCTTTTTAATGTCAAGTTTATCTTTTTTATCATCTTTTGAGACTTCACTCTTTTCTTCCGATTGTGTAAGTATTCCAGTCACCTTTTGAATTTCCATATCAGCTAAGTGTTCATCCTCTGATTTGAGAAATTCTATACTCTCTAAAATGGGAGACGGAATATTTTCGTTATACTCCCACGTTGAACTCTCTTTGCTGACTTGCTTAATTTCCGAAATTTGTTTGATTGCAATATCATCCTCAGAGCTCGGAATAGAAATCGAACGTTCCGATATACGTCTCAATTCAGTAGCATTTCCACATACACTATCGAGTATCTGTGGATTGTATTTTGCTTCAAGTTCAACTAGTTTCCGGCATTGAGGCGGAGAACCTTCGATTTCTGTGGAACTCATAGTCTGTCCACGATGCCATGCACCTGATGTAATTTTGTCGTACTCAAGCTGGAGAATAGGTTCCAATTCTTTTCGCGATTGAGGTGGCGAAAACTCTAATTTGGGAGCAGCTTCAGTAGTTCCAAAAACATCATCTGAATCCACACTTTCGTCGTCCGAAGAAAATGACGTTATTCTAATTTTATTATTATTCTTTGTTTTAATTTTGCCACCGGTTCCTTTTTTACCAGTACCCCGACCCTTAGGTCCTCTCTTTGGAGGCATTTTTTCAGATTTGGATTTTATATCAGCACGAAGCTTTTCCGCCGCTGTCATTACCTTTGGTTCTTTGCAAATAGGTGGTTGTTGCACGTTACGACCGTTAATAGCGAACTTGATGTCATGTTGGTATTGAGGTTCTTGTCTGATGCTATCTGTTTTGGAGCTCGTAGCCGAATCACTTTCTATCTGACTCAATTTAGAGTTCAAAGTCTCGAGCAACACCGGATCAAGATGTTTAGTAATATCCCGTTTTGGACTGGGCATATGTTGCATCTGACCACTTTTATCAACTTCTAGTGTGACAGGATCAACCTTTGACAAATCAATGTTTTGCGTAAATAGGAAGTCTCTATTTTCAACCTCCAAAAACTTGGAACTGTGTTCAACTTGAATACTGTTCCGTGGTGATTTCGGCGATTTGGGAGACTTTGGTGATTTAGGAGATTTGGGAGACTTGGGTGATTTTGGCGACTTAGGAGATTTTGGTGATTTTGGTGATCGAGGAGATTTCGGATGATCGTGATACTTGCATCTTGGGTGGGCAGTCACAATGTGCCGTCCATTCTGCGGTGGTAACATAATAATATCAGGAAGCTGTCTTTTATCATCAGGTGATGGAGCAGTTCCATTCATTACATGTCTTTTATGCAATACGTATGGTATGTCATATCCATCATCTACTACCTTTTTGTTATCTTTGAATCCAGCTTTGAAAGCGTCAAATTCTTTAAAGTAATTCTTTGGCAAGTCGAAAGGTGGACGCACGTGATCGGGAAGCCTTGAAGGCAATTCAAAGTGAGACCGTTTAGTGGCGATCGGTGGTGCGCTGGGAATCTGACGAAATATGTAATCTTCGTCACTTGATTCGGCAGGAGTTAAGTCAATTGATTTCTGATGCATCAGGACGTGTCTACGAGAATTAACGCTGCTGAAGCGAGGCCGATTTGCGAGACTATTCGGATCACTTTTTGTTCTTTCTACAGTAGGGTGCGTGTAGGGCACCGCGGTATCTGCTAAACGACTGCTGGAGCTAGTATCTAGAATAAGCTTCGGATTATATTCATCGAAGTGCGTTTTTGCCATCAACTCTTCTTTCAAATTCTCCTTTCTGACAATATGTGTGTGAATTTTCCCTCTCATATTTTTATCGAATTCTGACTGTAATATAGGAGGCGTGCCTGACAGTAAAGCGGCTTTGTTGACTTTGTTTTTAGTATATTCGATGCTATCCATTGCAGGTAGAATACGAACGTTTACATCTGACTCGTTAGATGATTCTTTCACGAGATGAGAATTGGGCGGGTTTTCTTTGCTCGTCGAACGAGTTAAAGATTCAATTTTTTCTTTGTCAAAACTAAACACTGTGTCAGAAGATCGACGTCTCTGATAACTGTGCATTTTGGCTGCTCTAGTGGTTTCGATTTCAGTATCTAGACCAGCTATTTTCTCAGGCCAAATATGTGTTGTTTGTGGGTGCATATCCTCCTCCTCGGTAGATATATCATCTACTTTCTTCGGAGGACTTATATCGGAGTAATGGGCGTACGAGTCCAATTCCACATTTTGCAAACTAGCAGAATGCATAGGACTCGGCTCCTTGTGCTTACTATTGCTCGGAAATGTCGAGTATGGAGTGGGTATATGGTAATAACTAGGCGAGTTAATAAGATTAGCTATCAAATCCTCGTGCGACTTATCGAATAACGTTTTAACATTTTCGCCGTATTCGGGTTTCTCCATGCCTATGAATGTAGATTGCGTATCAAAGAAATCTTTTGTCGAGTCGGGGCTAGACGAGGGCGATATCGGCTCGAAAGGATCGATATACGCGTTCGGAACACTCGCGACACTTCGCCGACGCAATCCTATATCGTCCGGCTCGTAAAGATTCTTTTTGCAATCGTAGTAATCGGATTTAGAGTCTTGACTCGAAGTCCTCGAACCCGACCTATCGGAGCTCTTACTCTTGAGGGTCTCACGAGATTTTTTACTGTCGGTATGGTAGACGCTATCGCGAGATTTCTTACTAGATTCCGCACTGCTCTTCGACAATTTGGAATCGTAAATGTCACTCCTCGACTCCTGGCTGGACGTTCGCGAGCCGAGCGCTCGCTTGATCTCCTTATAGAAACTGCCGTCCGATCGCACCGACAACTTTTCGCGCGGCAACACCCGCGGGTCGTCGATGAGGAACGGGTCGAGTGGGAGGTCGTCGTCGCTGCGATACTTACCGCCGACGGCGTCGAGGTCGGGCTCGCGGTCGTCGCACTCGGAGAGGTGCGAGAGCGAGCGGTCGTCGTCGGACGGCAGGTCGTTGCCCGAGTCCAGCGAGCACGAGCGCGTGCGCGCGAAGTCCGAGCGCGGGCGCGCGCGCGCGTAGCGGCGGGGCTCCGACTCGTCGTCCGAGCGCTCGATGAGCTCGTAGCTGTCGTGCGAGACGTCGTCCTGCGAGCCGGCGCGCGGGAAGGGCGGCGGCTCCACGCGCGGCTCGCCGCCGGCGCCCGGGAAGCTGGACGAGTAGGCGCGGCCGAGCTCGCGCTGCTCGTCGAGCGAGCCGCGGCCGAGCGCGAGCGCGAGCGTGCGCGCGTCGTCGTAGCGCGTGATGGGGGAGTCGACGCGGCGCGCGGGGTGGTAGGAGTCGAGGCGGGCGAGCGCGCTGCGGTGGGCGCGGGGCGGGCGGGGGCGGGCGCGGCCGGCCTCGTCGAAGCTGAAGTCGCGCAGGTTGCGCGCCGAGGCGCTGCGCACGGGCGGGCGCGGCGGGCGCTCGGCGGGCTCGGGCTCGGGCTCGACGGCCAGCGAGCCGCCCGAGCGGCTGGAGCGCGCCGAGGGGCAGGCGGAGTACATGTTGGCCTGCGACAGCTCGTACTCGAGGCGCTCGGAGGACTGGCGGAAGCTGGAGGAGTGCTTGGCGAGCACGAGGTCGGGGTAGGCGCTAGGGCGGGCGGGCGTGGGGGCAGGCGCGGCGGGGGAGGCTGTGGGGCTCTGACCTGGCGGGGGCGGGCGGGGGCGCGGGGCACGCGGCGGCGGAGTGGGCGCGCGCACGCGTCCACTCGCGACTGAACTCCGCAGGTTCCATGTATTCTCCGGCGAATCCTGCAATAAACGAGCTCGTGATGCTTGTTTCTTGTGAATCTTGATTTCGCTGCATGCAAGGCTCTTACTTTCAAACGAGTTTCAAAATGTCTTAAATAAGATTATATAAGGTCTTCATATAATTTGACCATTCGACATACTTTCCGATATAACTGCTAAAAATAATAACGTTTCCGAGTCAAGACTCAAAATTTAAATCATGTAGACACTTAGTATGTAACTTTTAGTTTTATCATTACAATTCTACGATAATAACAAAAGATGTCATTTCACACTTGGTACATCCTAGCACTAGAATTTATCAAAAAACCAATCATCAACACATCAATCAGACTTCAACTCACCGATGGTGTCGTCGTCTGATGAGGCGGAGGCGAATCCTCCATAGGATGATGGTTGACCTCGGCACGGGTCACCAGCTCGGGAGCATCCTGAGGGAACGGCACGTGTAGTACGATAGTAGTACAGTAGTACGGGCACGAGACACAGAGGGCGGTGCTTGCGGACACGTGCGGTGATGTGCTCGAACGAACGTTTATACAATGAGGTGGCAATGACTTGTCTA
Organism: Anania crocealis; assembly: GCA_949315895.1. Taxonomy (NCBI): domain Eukaryota; kingdom Metazoa; phylum Arthropoda; class Insecta; order Lepidoptera; family Crambidae; genus Anania; species Anania crocealis. Next base: position 6,406,747 of record OX438880.1, read on the forward strand.
GATTTTTGCAGCCGAACAAAATGGTTTATTCTTCTTTAAGAGGACTACTAGAGCTATGTGCTGCACCCAACTGATTTTATTTTATTACTTCTAAACAAAACCAATTCTAAAAAAACTAGAACGCAATAGCTTTTGCCTTAGCAAATTACCTCTAGTATTTATTAAATCACAGTAAAAAATTTCATTTAGTTGTTTATAAAGTCGAATTTGTCACTAACGCCAAAAGCGGCCGCTTTTAACAATAAATGTACAATACGAAAGAATGTCAGAATGAAAAGCAGTTATCAGTGATTCAATAAATACCAGAGGTAATTTGCTAAGGTAATAGTGTATTTAGAAGTAATAAAATTAAATCAATGGGGGATATCGCTAGTGAATTTGCCACTAGAGGCGCTAGTGTCGCGAGAGGTCCAATATCATTCACTTTGTACTGGTTTTAGCGGAATTTGTTGCATAAATTATAATTTCTTTAATTTACCTGCTGGAAAGTGATCTCCTTCGTAAAATATCGCAAATATGGATTATTTGGCGATTAATGTGAACGCTTTAAAAGCGGAATTAAGAAAAAGCGCAAAAATAGGCGGCCTCAAGAGCAGCTATTTCAGAAGTTAGTTTGTTGATATCAAGATAGTTATTTATAAACAATATAACCTTAATTAGATTCAAGATATAACACTTTGTTTCGGCGCCAATCGCCTTTGACAGCTATACCTCCGGACCTCAGTCTACAGTGGCGCCAACTGGTGAGCAAAGAAACGGTAGTCCCCATTGGGGAGCAGCACATAGCTCTAGAAGTCCCCTTAAACAAAACGTTTTTTTTTTTTCATTTTACGATTGTGTTTACGACAGTATAGTTAGATGTCACAAGCTAGAGAAAGATCTCATTTAAATCGATAAATATTTTTATCAATATAAGCAAAATAATTAAGATTTAGTAACCATTACCATCTCAACAAATAGAAAATTATCATATAAAAAATAAAAAACAAGATACACAATCATTGACAGACAACGTTAACACTAATAAGCGCCCCCTCGAATTTAGATTCTCTTTGGTATTGTAACTGTAATCCTTATTTCTATTCAGAACTTGACTATGAAGGTTAAAATAATTATAAAATGGATATATATTACCTAATTCTTGGTGAACAAATTAATGTTCAAATCGAATAAATAACATTTGTTTCTTACATACAGTTATTGACAATTTTGTCTGGGATTGAGTATTTTATTTTTTATTTATTCCGATGCAGATTAAAAAAAATGCGTGCCGATCGCTCTTCACCTATTAATACAAAATGGATAATAAAAGTGAATTAGACTGAATGGAAGTGATCATTAATGACCCCATGTACCGTGTTTCACCTGATAGATGTTGCACAGTCAAACATTCCTCAAAGATATCAGTTCATATTACTTTATTTCAAGGTTGGTTTACCACCAGAGCTGTGCTAGAAATGCTGTGGTAAAAAAGCATATTCAGTGTTTTTTGATTTTATTTTCTCAGTAAATAAAAGGCAAAGAAATAATTAACGGTGCAACATATCCATGTGCAAATAAGTAAAGATTGTTAGGACAGAAATTAACTTCGATGAGAGTTTAGAGACGACAGATAAAAAGCCAATAGACGGCGGCCTTACGATTTGGCTGCAGTACAGCTTTGACAGCTGAAAGAAACAAATAAAAATTGATGCTATCGTGAAGTATAGGCACTAAATAATTGTAACGAGTAAGCACTGGCAGTGAAAACTACTTTTACGGAACTAATCTAAACAATTGTTCTAAATTGTCTCTTTAATAACAAGTAAAATCGCTTTGCATCTATCGATTTATCTCCAAAATAAACCCTATTACATTTAGTTTTTTTACCACTAGTGTATCGGCCAGATCAAACATATAAATTTCTAACGGCCGGTCCCAATAACGTATCTATCTTCAGTTTTGGCATATCGGAGATAGAAAACAACTTCTGTCTTTGTTTCTCTGGACGGCAAAATCAGAGACAGAAGATGTTTTCTATCTCCGATATGCCAAAACTGAAGATAGATAGATTATTGGGACCGGCCGTAAAAGTATTCATATCTCGGCGAGAGGTCCTTTCAGTTAACTGATAAAAAGGCGGTCGCTGTATTTTCATCGAGAGTAGTTACCCTGCATACCGTTAGATACGAATGAGCGACTTTAATAAACATATGTTTTAAGGTATTCTTTCCCTCGCCGCCCGCTCGCCGCCCGCTCGCCGCAGAGAGACGATTATAGTTATCTTTTCTAAGAGCCTATGTCCAGCAGTCAAAGAACGTTAGTCCTTTTTTTGAAGAGGCCTAGAAAGTCTAGATACAGGAAAGTCTAGATATGTATAGCAGCGACCTTATTATGCGTAGTAACGAATGCGTTCATAACTTACCTTGTCCCTCGTGGTGGCAAAGGCGGTAGCTGCGAGAGGCGGGCGAGTCGCGCCCTCCGACGTGCGCCGCTGCGAGCGCGCCGCCGCCGCGCGCGCCTCCGCCACGCTGTAGCCCTTCATCATCAGAGAGGCCTCCAGGTAGTGAGGCTGCTTGTCCCACTCCAGGGAAATCGCTGTGTTAGACACGTATAAAATTAGTTACCTTACTAATATTATAGGCTAGATAGAATTGAAGACTAGTGCTTTAGTTTGATTGTACCATTCTAAATGACATGATAGAAAAACAATTATGAGAAAATACGGTATCTTTAATTTTAAAAGATAATCTGCTTTCCGAGTAAGCAAGTTAGAAGCAAAACAAATAGAAATAATAAAGAACTGTGTATTAAACAGAGCGTAGCAGTCCTTCGGCCGCGTATGTAATACTGTGTAGCTACGACTCACGCTACACAGATATCCACTATTGAGAAACCAAAAAGTATAATGACATTGTAACAAACAAAGTGGTCGTAGCGCTACGGCCGGATGTGTACTATGGTATAGCTACGAGTCACGCTACGCAGCTATCGTAGTATAATACTGTGTAGCTACGACTCACAGTATTGTCTAACGGCCGGTCCCAATAATCTATCTCTCTTCAGTTTTGGCATATCGGAGATAGAAAACAACTTCTGTCTCTGATTTTGCCGTCCAGAAAAACAAAGACAGAAGTTGTTTTTTATCTCCGATACGCTTAAACTGAAGATAGATAGGTTGTTAGGACCGGCCGTAAATAAGTAGCAATTACTGTGTATCCAACAACTCAGTGTGTAGCTACTACTCAAGCTAGTGAGTACGTTACGCAGATATACACAAGTGAGCTGTCTCACAAAGAAAGCGTCGTAGCGCTACGGCCTTATGTGCATTACTGTGTAGCTTTTCGTCACGTCACGCAGCCACACACAAATGAGAAACATAATAAGGTAGCAACAGAAAGCGTCGTAGCGCTACGGCTTCGTGTGTACTACTACTGTATCTCGGCTCTCACTAAGCAGCCACACACAAATGAAACACATAGCAAGTAGCAATACAAAGCGTCGTAGCGCTACGGCATCAGGGTGTGGAGTACTAAAGTGTAGCTACGAGTCACGCCAGTCGCTTCGCAGCTACACACAAATGAAATACATAACAAGTAGCAATACAAAGCGTCGTACCGCTTCGTTCTAAGGTGCTACTTACGATACGCAGCTACACACAAATGAAACACACAATAAGTAGCAATACAAAGCGTCGTAGCAATACAGCCTTGTGTACTACTATGTAGCTATGACTCCCACTACTCGGCTACCCACAAATGAAACACATAACAAGTAGCAATACAAAGCGTCGTAGCGCTACGGCCTTGTGTGTTTTACGATGTAGCAATGGCTCACGCTACATATAATTTTAAGCCCCAGTAAAACACAGATGCTATTTCTAGGAACAAAGAACCAAATTGAAAAGATAGCGGACTGCGATAAGAAAATAAAAATCAATGAAGTTGTCCTTCAAAAGGTAAACTCTGCACGTAATCTAGGATTGCTGTTGGTTGGGGAGCAAAAATATATTAACCATGTGAATGGAAAAATAAAGAACGCCTTCTTCAAACTCAAAACTTTGTACAAAATAAGACCTTCTAAGAGAGGAATTACGATTACTTCTAGCAGATTCTCTAGTTCTTTCTCTTTTTATTTTTTGTATTTCCGTGATAAGTCCTAGACTAAATGCCTACACTGAATAGACCATACAACAAGAACAAAATGCTTATATACGTTTCTGCTATCATGTGCCTAAAAGGGGATTCATAAGTCCATACTTAAATAGGAAAGGCATTCTCAATATGAAAGCTCGAGGGGAACCACAGTATACCTGTACGGTTCATAAGAGTAATCTGGAAGCCTAAGAATCGCTACAGAAAACCGATTAAGATTACCTAAGCACAAGTCAGGGCGATATCGAAGATCTTTTAAGTTCTACGCAGAAAGCATATAGATCGATCTGCCTCCTCCTATGACTGGAAAAAAATATAGTTTAAAAAAATAAAAAACCACGCTTTAAAAACAGATTGAACTAAAAAATTAAAAATAAAACTGTAGTAATCAATTGAAAAATTCATATTATTGTACAAAAAGCGTGGGGTGCTTGTTATGATATCCACAGATATAGTAAATTATTGATAAAATATTTACAACAATCTAAATCAAGCCCCCCACGCTTTTTGTACAATAATATGAATTTTTCAATTGATTACTACAGTTTTATTTTTAATTTTTTAGTTCAATCTGTTTTAAAAGCGTGGTTTTTTAGTTTTTTAAACTATAATTTATTTTTTACTTTTTAGTTTTAGTTTATAAGATTTGATTCCTTCTTTACCGACTGTAAGTCCAAACCTATGCAGGAAACATAATTGATACAGATCGCGCGCTAGCTCTATCTCTTTTACTCCCTCTTACAGAGGAAAACTGGGAAAACTGTTATTAAATTATTGCATTGTCATCGGCCCTTGATACGTGTGCAAAGTTCCAAATTAATCAAACTTCTGGAAATCGGTGAAAATTAAGCTCAAAGATTCCATTACATACATACATAGATACAACCCAAGCTAATAAAAGCGTGGTAAAATGAGTATCGGTTGTTTCAGGAGTACATACAAAGCAGCTTTATTAAATAAACAGCTTGCTGCGGAAGATATCGATTAAAAATATTTTGGAAGTCAATGCCCCTAAAACGATATTTTTGAGTTTTTTACAAAAGTTACGCCCCCAAAAACGCACACGCACACGCACACACACACACACACACACACACACACACACACACACACACACACACACACACACACAAGCGCACACAAAAGTGCTTTTAGTTTATTATTTTAATTATTATTTTTTGTTAGTTCTAAGGTAAAGGTTGTTTGGCAAAATTTTAAGCCTTCATTACATAGATTCTCGCCTCACACCTATAAAGAAGTGGAAGTGGCTGAAAACCAACGCTGGCTGGGATTGCTTTTTCATAACAGCGTAAGCTGCGTCACCTCCAATTGCTTGGTAGGTTAAAATAATGTTTGTAACTTATGTATGTATTTAAAAGTAATAAACTTATTTCATTTCATTTTATATGCACAAGTTATCAATATGACAAGTGGCAATAGCTGTGAAACTATATAATAATACGATCGCAGCGCTAAGGCCGGGTGTGTACTACGGTGTAGCTACGACTTACTCTACGCAGCTACACACAAATGCGAAACATAACAAGTATTACCTTAGCTACTTACAAATGCAACACATAACAAGTAGCAACACAAAGCGTCGTAGCGCTACGGCCTTGTGTGTTTTACGATGTAGCTACGGCTCACGCTACATATAAAAAAGGAATCAACATGACAAGTGGCAATTTATAGCTGTGTACACCGTATGTACTATGCTGTAGTTACGACTCACGTTAAGCACATCAGTGCGAAACAACGAGTATCAACTTAGCTACACACAAATGAAACACAAAAAGTAGCAATACAAAGCGTCGTAGCGCTACGGCCTTGTGTATTGCTGTGTAGCTACGACTCACGCTACACGGCTACCCAAAAACTACTAGAACCTTGTGTGTACTATTGTGAAGCTACAACTCACGCCACGCAGCTACAGTCAGCTACACACAAATTAAACACATAACATGAACAATGAACTAAAGTGTAGCTACTCGTTACGCTACGCAGCTACACACAAATAAAAAACCTAACAAGTAGCAGTATTTGCGTTACAAAGCGTCGTAGCGTTCTTACTTTAGGTGTAGCTACTCACGCTACGCAGTTACACACAGATGAAACACAAAACAAGTAGCGATACAAAGCGTCGTAGCGCTACGGCCTACTACAGTGTTGCTACACGTCTACGCAGCTACGGTACGTACCGTCCGAGCCGGGCGGCAGGGGCAGCAGCGGGTGGGCGGACACGCTGGCGTTGAGCGGCGGCGGCGCGACGGACGCACGAGACCCGGCCGCCGAGCGCGACGCGCGGAACGACCCCGCCCTGCCGACAGTCGGGCAGAGGATGGTGACAACGACACCAGCTTTTGGTTTCTTTTATACGTCCCTCAAATCGAACGCCTGTTCAAACTTTTATTCCGATTCTATTAGACTGACCTAACGTTGAGACTCCGTTGGATACTTGACCGAAACCGTACCGTTTATAAATAATTCGAAGACTATAACTTCACTTTATACCGTTTTTATCGCCTAACAACCACGTTCTTTGAATTAAAATTTGTGATTAAGTGAAGGGCATTAAATAGTCGAGTAATTTGAGTATGCTAATTCATGACGTCATAGTTCACTATTGCCACACAGACTTTAATAAGAACGAATAACTTTTTTATAAAATAGTCACAATATTTATTGTTGTGACCGATGCACCCAAGTACACCTAATGCTTACGTACACGTTCCCTACAGTTCCATTAGTTAGAAGAGTGGCGTCGCGTTTAACAACTTGTAAATCCGACTTCAGGTTGCAGCTGTAAGTAGCAAAATCAGCTATTTCATATATTTTGCTTACCCAATCAAAATTTAAACGCTACTTGTAACTACTTACAGCAGCAACGAGTATTCTGTAAGTTTGAACAGGCGTTCATTTTGCGTTTATGTCGGGACTGCACTTATTACGACATTGCTCGGGCCTGCACTCCTACTGATAAGATTTCAAGTTTTTATTACAATTTTATGGCTGTACATGTCGAGCCTGCGCTTCGACCAAATGTTTGTGGTAAGAGAAACTCGAAGATTCTTCGCTCCTTTAATGTTTTTTTCAGAAACTAACTAAGCCGGGTCTGCGCTAAGACCATTACAAAATTTTTGATTAAGAATCAATCGGCGAGGACCCTTATTATTACACTTCTTTTATTTTGAGGGTCAGCAATTTTATTTAGAACATAAAATAATCGATAGTCACATGACTTATTTTATTCAAAATGTAAATGAAATATTTTGTGACTATCAAATGACAGCTCTGATATTATTAACTGCTGTATATTGCATGTAGTATATTTATAATCCGATCGCAATATCAGGTGATGCGTCGACTGTGACATCGAATCTTTGTATCAAAACCAATCTTATACTAAAATTAAAACTGCACCACGCGACATAAATAAGTGAAATAGTTGAAACGTAACGAGCTCACATCATGTGCACATTTTACAAATTGAGGATAGACAAAAATCTAACGGGTCATTCGGACAATCAACAGTGTGCAGTGCAGGGAGGGTTACAATTATCTTACAAAAAACTTTTTTGCACCAAATACCATCCAGCGGATTATATACACACAAAAATGATGTCAAAGGTGCACGTGAATCAATCATTATAAAAAGTGACGGAGCGATGTGAAGCCTGTTGCTTCGGCAAGCGTGAAGAAGACGCTAAAAGTTTGAGTATCGCGACAAAACCAGGGTTATATGCATGTTGGCATTGGTAACTCGGGTAACAGTGAAGCGCAGACCCACAGTGAAAAAGAATCCCTAAAATTGACCGAGCACACCATCCTCCGACCGATTGTCACAGCCGCCGCCGCGACCGAGCGTACTTGGAAGAAGCGAAGTCTCAACGGATACAGCGCATGCTCGAGAATGCTAGTCACCATCGACAATACAAACTATTCGAAGCCTCTCTCTAACAATTTGAGTCGTTAGGCGTTTTTAGGGACTTTTTACGGTACATCATGCAAGAGTTTGCCGGCGTCTCATTAGATATATCTCACACAAATGCCCACAACACAAAACCAAAAGCTAGTGTCCCCCAGCCCATGCTAACCACTCACCATTCTTAACTTCATATTATCCAATAATTTACACATTACAAGAATGATGTTAGTATATCTCTTCACTGGCTTAGAACTAATTCGTTCGTGCTTACTTACAAATCGTAAAAAACTACTAAAAAAAAAGTGATTTAATTCATATATTTCAAATACGAAATTCATTGGCAAAGTAGAATTTATTTTCTGAAAATAACGCGGTTGTAGTTTAGCCCATTATTTTAAATATACTGTTAGCAACCAAGATTCGCCTGGTGACCGATTTACAATACAAAATTTTGTCATCTGTCACTTTTACTTCAGCGACTAGGGTTCTTTTACCGCCAATAGACCGTCCGGGTAATTTTGTCTTTGTAGCATATAAAATAGGAATGTGTGAGATTTATTTCAAGTGGACTGTTAATTATGTACTCGTACAGACTCAATTACCCAGCGACTACTATTTCAGGACTGTATTATACATAGAGGACTAATAATACATCTAGAAGCGACTAGCTACACCTATATAAATGCTATATGTATGGCTATCAAAAGCTGTATGTCATGCATTGTGGGGCTGGGCGTGATCCGTGCAGTACGTACCTTTGGAATGTCTGCCGTTTCACGTAGTTGTCTCGGACGAACTCAACGATTTGTTTTTGCGTTTTGCCGCTATACCTGTAGGATTTATACAAATAATTAATTTGAAAGTGCTACCAACAAGCGAATGTATGTAGCTAAATCACATCATCATCATCATGTAAACAATATGCTTAATTAGAGACAGCCCGGATTCAAGATCTAGATTATACAGGGTGTTAGATAAATGGTATAACAAGCCAAAACTAGCCTATGCTAGCTTAAGCATATAAATACTATGGTAAAATTAAGAAATTTTATATCATAATTTTCGAAAAAAATATTGATATAAATCGGTATCTCAAAATTTTAATTTATATGAAAATAAAAAAAAATACGATATCAAATTTCTAACTTCACCATAGTATTTATATGCATATACCCTTTACTTAACATCCTGTATACTGGACTATAACCGCCGACGGATAAAAAACTGGCTAGTTCAAAAAGTTCAACCAAGAAACCGATATAATCAATTTTGATTAGGGCTCAACTCACTAACTATTCAAGCGAATATCGCACTTCAATTAAACTTTTATTTATTTGAAGTGTACAATGTATGTCCTTATAACATCATGTTTTCGCTCACCTAAATGACGATCCCCTGGATATGACCCTCGTCTTGTGGCGAGGCGGCCGCGGCACGCTCGTGCACCGGAAGAAGCCGTGGTTCTCCACGCACTTCTTCCAGAAGTTCTTGCACTCGTTGCGGCCTTCGAAGAAGAATTCCACCACGTCTCGGTACGCACCCTGAAAGTTGTGAAAAAGGAAAGTAAATACTTTGTATGATATTTGAGCAATTTAATTGCAATTATAATATCAGTATTTAAACTTGAAAAATTAAGTCTCAGGCGGGACTCGAACCCGCATCTCCTTTCTCCCTATTAAGCTTGATGTATAGCGTCGCGCCCGGCATGCGAGGAGATACAGATTCAAGTCCCGCCTGAGACATATTTTTTAGAATACAATTTCTTTAGAATTTCTTTATTTGGCACTTCGAAAAATAATTAAATAAATAAGAAAAGTTAATAATTAATGTGCCAAAAAGGTCCCCACTCGGCATTGGTCGCAACAGCCAAAGGCATGCTGCGACGCTGATTTTCAAGTTGAAATACTGATAAGGAAAGTAAAGCATAGCATTTACAGCAATTTGATTTAGTAGGATTATCTAGCCAAATCAGGCACCGTTCATACTATAAAGACTCGATAAGGGAAGAATATATAAATACATACAACATTATTATATCCGCGACAATATGTTAATCACAACCCTACTAGCACTTTATGAAAATAAAAATAAAACATTTCGTCATCTAGTTCACTAGTTCTAGTGGTAAACCATAAAAGTAGGAGTAGGTAAGAAAATAGACAGCATCTGTCAACTCTACCATTAGCCCAACTGCGATCGCCGATCTACCTGCCAAGCTTGGCAATTATGGCACTATTCTCCCTTTGACTGGTATAGTCAATTTTTATAATTCATTGGTTTTGGACTGTATCGGCATAACGGCATTAGGTTTAAATTATGGTGGCAATATACTTGCCACTACCTTATAAAGGGTAAAGAGGCCATGTAGGCCTCTCTTTAATTTGATGTAGGCCTGATGTAGGCTGATGATGATGATGTTTATAAATATCGACTGATATTAATCGCCAAACCTAGATTTAGGATGATTTAATTACAGTTTACAGTAAATTATGTTTCCCTCTCCTCGCGGCAGGGATGCCAGCCTATAAATCGCGATTATACAGATTAGTATCTTCAATTATACAAAATGGGACCGCATTATACGAGTACATAACCATTTTAAAAATCGATTATTCTTTAAAATTTAATTCTGTTTCGTTTTATTCATTACTCTTTTGTACTACTTTACAGTACTGGTCACAATAAAATAATCTTGCAATAGTGGTGGCCAGTGCAATGGTGAACTCACGTCCTTTTTGAGGCCTTTCTCAAAGGAGATGTCCCATAATAGGCCCAGACATAGGACACCATTTACAAAAATCAAGAAAAATTTATTGATTCTGGGAATAATACATATAAATTTATATAACATATAATTTAGTGGTTTAAAAATAAATAAGGTCGAATAATTTATCAAACTTCATAGGCATTCCAAGATGGCGTCAATCTAAAAAAACTTTAAATGTCAGTAGCTGTCAGATACCCCTTGTCACTTTGGCATAATCATTCACTTCAAGTTTTTGTTCTGCTTGTCGTGTTTTAAATGTAGTTCATTATAACGACCTCATTTTCGATTTCTGGATTTGGTATTGATTGACACATTACTTTCATAATGTTTGTTGTTACTACAGCAAGCGATGGCACTCGACTCCTAGATGCGCGATTATGAAACCAAAACTGACAGATGTCATCAAAATGTCATCTTCCGCCATGATGGTTTTGTTTTGTATTGCTATTTTCTTACTTAACTCTTTATTTGAACCACTTAACGAAGCCATTTTAAAAGAATTGGATAATAACAAAATCTTGTAGGTGTATTGGTCTATCTTTTGGTGGGGTGTACAGGTTCTGGGCCTGGCCTCCATACAATTTGGGACATCTCCTTTGTATCCAATTATACGTAATGATCATGGATACAATGTACCACCCGATTATACAAATTATGTATCCAAATATACGATCTGGCAGCCCTGCGGCTCGCGGTTCTCACGTACACGTTTAAATAAGTCATAAAAAAAAACACTGTTGTTTGTGTAACTTTACAACATAATATTGGTTTTTATTAGTAATTCTGGTGTTGCTGAATAATTTTTGCTTTGCTTGTGTTGTTATTTTTTTTCTGTTTACTTTCTTATAGTGATTAATTAGCTTTTTTTTTATTTTTTGGGTTTTAGTTTGTACTTTTTTGGCTGCTTAGTTTTTATATTATTACTATAAGTGGAGACTTCATTGGTTTCTGTACTACATTTATTTGTAATTGTTCATTATTTCCCTACAATAACTAAAAATAAAAAAAATAAAAATTAAACCTGACGATTCGAGGGAACAAATAAACTTGTCTTTATTTCACTATTGTTCCTAATTGCTTATGTATATCGGATACTTACATAGCCCTCTGGATGCAACTTGATGAGGAACTTTTTCCTTTTGAAGGATATTTTCCTAATCTTCGCCCAACTGAAGGTGTTTATCTTTGTGAAGTTCTGGAAGACCACAATGCCCATGTGCGCTACTGCCAAATTCAGCGGTACGTTGTCGTGGTCCTTCGCTGGGTGCATTTTGATGCCTGAATTATAAAAATGACGGGTATAAGCGGCGATTAATATTAATATATAAGATTTCGTGAACCTAACCGATTTCAAAATTTGCACACTATGTGCAGTTTGATCCAACTTGAAAGATAGGGGTTAATTACGGCCGGTCCCAATAATCTATCTATCTTCAGTTTTGGCATATCGGAGATTGAAAACATCTTCTGTCTCTGATTTTGCCGTCCAGAGAAACAAAGACAGAAGTTGTTTTCTATCTCCGATATGCCAAAGATAGATAGGTTATTGGGACCGGCCGCAAATTAATATAGAGTCGCATATTTTTTTTATTGCCAATAGTTTTATTATTTGACAAATTGTGAGTTCCATACGACTCAAACATTTTGGTAAGGTAAACGCTGAGGCGATACGATGTTCGCGGAGTCAGCTAGTAGTTTAAATGCTACAAATACATCAATCATAGCATTTTTGTATATCAAAACAAGAAGCATTTATGATGATGAAAATTTTAAATAAGAATATTTGAATAGACTTACCATATAACTCGCATCTTCGTGCTGTCTCTAACAAATTCAAGTCTGCTTCCGCAGGGCTTTGACCTCTGTAACAAATAAATCCATGCATCATCATTGTCACCACCTTAGATCAGTCCATTACTTGACACAGGCCTCTCCAAAAGAATTAATTTGCCATAATAACCTGGATTGGCAGGCTATTATGTTATGGCAAAACATAGATATGAAATGATATGTCGGTCACAAAAGATCCATGACGGTGCTCGGAGAAAAGACGACTGCTCTGCAAGTCTTCTTATGGTGGTTATCTTTTAGTCACCCATAACAACACCCATAGGGCGGTGATTTTTTTATATTTATGCGGGACAATAAGTGTACTCGGCTTTAATCAGGACTATCCAAATTTTTAATTTACTACTTTATAATTGAGTTCTTATAACCGTGTTAGCTTTATAAAACAATGACAAAAGTAAAGAGTTTATTTGATGCCAAAGTCTAGGGTATTAATTGTTTTGGAATTTCATAATACTAATTTAAAACATGGTACACATCCTGATGACTCCATTTTGGTCTAGTGGTTAAAATACCGGGCACAGATCTCAAGGTACCAGGTTCGATCCCCGGGTCAGCCAGAAAAAGGTTTCGAATTTCCAAACATTGCTCGGGTTTGTGATCACCAACCCACATTTGGCAAGCGTGGTGATTATGCAGGTTCCCATCATTGCTATGTTAACTTGAATTCTATGATGGATGTCTTTGCCATGCAGTGGGTGGATTAATTATAGATTTTACGTTTTTTAAACTTATTGAAATTATTTATTTATCAGTACTCACAGGTGTTTCTTGTGGTTCTCCATGATCCGTCTCTCGGACTCCGAGTCCTGTCCGGGGAAGAACTTGTACCCGCTGAGGTAAGTGTGGTCGGGGTAGTCCTCGGGGACGAAGTCACCGCACTCGGCTACAAAGTTACATTAAATATTGTTATTTCATTTAAATGCTGTCAACGCTTGATGATAGACATCAAACAAATGAATGATTAATTAATTTATCATGTTTGTATGTCTCAAAATTGGTCCAACTGTCACCCAATGATCTGAATGGTTATTTAAGAAACACCCTAAATATATCTGGCTTTTGTGCCCTTCTTTGAAAATATATTAAAGTGTATATTTATATAATCCGTAAGACCAAATTATTATTTTATTTTTACGGTACAGTGGCCAGCACGTCAGCCTGCCAATAAATGATCCAAAATCGATTTAAACCTTAAGATATGAACATTTTGTACATATCAGAACACTTGTTTTGTATTTATTGCTTTATTTTATTTGACATACCATGTTAAGTGTCTTTGTGATGTCATTTAGCAGTAAAAGCATTTTTTTTAATCTTTACCTCCAAATATTCTACCGGTTATCCAATAATGTAAAGCAATGTTCCTTCAAATTAACCCTAAAACGATTTCAGCTCAAGACAAGTAGGTGCACGTACGGCACGGTCCTTTGAGACGGGCTCGCCGCGCTCCGTTATGAATGGCCCGTTAGTTATTCACGAGCCGCCAGCACTGATCCAGTTATTAAAGTTTGCGTCTAACGTGGCTGGGTATGGCTAGAGAGATTTGTATATACTGACCTATTTATTTTTGCTGGATTAATTTAACATAGGCTGTACGACAACCGATTAAGAAGTAATGATTTGAATAAATAACGACATACCAACTCAAAAAAACAACGTAATTCATTCATTCCACACAAAATTTGGGAGAAAACCTTATTTTTATTAAAACATTTTTATAACATGAAGACAACTGGGTCATATAGATAAACAGTTTTCATATAAAAGTAAAGTTTTACAATGAATATCGTTGGTTCAATGCTCTAAGTAAATATCATTAAAAAAAAAGTAATAAATAATGTAACCACGCCGACACAGGATTCTCACTTAAATGGTCCATTGACAAATACATATTCGTGGGTTTACTTTTTATTAAGACGTTAATATGTGAATTGCCAATATAAGAAATTTTGCTTACCATTTGGCTTTTGTTATAATTATCTACAATGATTTACTCAAAGTTACGTAAGTTTTCAAGTACCAATTTTTTGTAATACATCAAAAGGGCAAAAAATTATCTATACGTTGAAGAGTTTGTTTGTTTGTTTGTTTGAGAGCGCTAATCTCAGGAAGTACTGGTTTCAATTAAAAAAAATTTTTTGTGTTGGATAGTCCATTTATCGAGGAAGGCTTTAGGCTATATAACATCACGCTGTGACCAATAGAAGCGAAGCAATAGTGAAAAATGTTGCAAAAATAACCGCTATCATAATAACAGAAATTGACGCGGACGAAGTCGCGGGCAACAGCTAGTAAATAAAAAAGTCGATTGATATATCATTTGTCTCAAAGATGATTGCCGCATATCGGGCATTGTATTAATAACAGATTTTGTTCAAGTTTTTACGTTAGAGTACCTAAATGGTCTTTGACTTAATTATTATTCTTTTTCATTGTGACTTGTATGTCAAAAATGTCGTAAAAATATGGATCTAAATTATGAAAATTTGTTAATTATTTTCCTCCAAAGAACGCTGAAGCCCCAACACATTTTCACTAAAAAGTATTTTCGCAGTATAACGAACATTCCAATGAAATTCAAACTTGCGTACGTTATAAGCCCTTTGTTGGGTGTCACGTTTCAGAATTGCAAGCCCGACGGAGCGTGGATGTTCATTCAATTTGCTTGATACAACGAATTACTGGCACATAATGTACGTATGTGTTAATGTCTGTACTGTTGTCACGTGAATGTTATATGCATTTTTCAATTGGATCAATTGAGTCAGAGAAAATGATACAGGTTCAACATTATCAAATTATATCCTACTCCTTCTGTCTGCTAGTGAATTTTTGTTTGTTCTCTGTTCAGTATTAATATTTTAGGGGTAGGTATAATATGTTATTTTGAACCCTGAACAAATCGATGAATAGATAACCCGTGCAAAGACAAGGACATCTCCTGTGTCCGTAAAAATTATACAAGTAAAGAACAATTAATTATATCATAATGGTTTGAAAAACGCTATCCAAGTGGATACATGATAGTTTTAAAACGGTACAGAATTAGCCGTTAGGAATTTTAAGAAAAAAATATTTAAAACATTATATTAAAATTATTTTTTCTTCGTCGGCAATACAAAGCGTTCAAGGAACATACGAGTAACGTTAGCACAATGACATAGTCAACATTTGTGTTTAACTTTTTAATCTTAACTATCCTATCAACGTTAAGTTTTTAATCTTGTCATAACCATATAATCGTAGTCTGCTTTCTCTAGCTAATCCATACAAGTCTAGTCTCAGTGGCCTGTGTATCATTCTGATAGTTTTTTGTTGCAAAATCGCACATATTTCAACTGCATAAGACGCTTCAGTGTTGAACCTGATGTATTGTCATATGTCTTGTGTATATTATTACTGACTCACCCTGCACGATATAACTGGCCATGAGGGCGGCTGTGTTCTCGTTACACTGAATGCATCCGTACGCGAGGTCGCGTTTCACCTGCGGGTAAGAATTACGTCTAGTTAATACAAGATGTAAACAATAACAAATGAAATCGATTAAGGATGACATCAAAAACTTTTACTACACAAATCGGCGAAAAAGTGATTCTATTATTTACTTAAAACTTTAAAACCCCATCACTTATAAAAAAAATCTCCTAAACTGTAACTCTTCCACAATTTTCCATTCACGCAAATCATATTAATATTATTAACGCGAAAGTTTGTAAGAATGTATGAATGTTTGTGTCTCTTTCACGCTAAAACTATTCAACGGATCAGAATGAAATTTGACACGGTGTTAGTTTATCGGCTGGAAATTGAATAACACATAGGCTACTTTTTATCCCGGGAAAAGGTGCGGTTCCCGTGGGATAGTTTTAATACACAGTTTTAAATTAAAAATACACGCATACGAAGTTGCTGGCAACAGCTAGTAAATAAATAAATGTATAATGACAATGAAATTATCTATCTTTTATTTAGGTCAATTTTTAAAAAGAGTATTTGATTTTATACCATTTTTTTATTGTCAAAAAGTTTTTTAATTCGTGCTATGCGGCGATATTTATGTAGAGCACTGTACAAAGCCGGGACGCAAATCACAAACGAGAAACAAAAGCTGTCTATTACATAGGCAACACGCATGTCTATTCAAGTTGGTGCTAGGTTAGTTTAAATTATGATAATGTCATTCAGTGGTTTTGGCTAATGTAGCGAGCATGGCTAGCTGCTTTGAATTTGTTGTCTTAAGAATTGCATACAAATCAATCGAGTCTCACAAGTCAACCCACTGTTTGACGTGGGCTTCTTCAAATGATGATTATTGTATATTTGTTTTTACCCGACATTTCTGCCCGTTATCTGATGGCAGTACTCCTTTAGCCGTATTTTTTGAAAGAGGCAAGGCGATAAAGATGGGTGTGGCGCTCTTCTATTTTAGCCTGTCACAAAGCGACAGAGTTTGTACATATATCTATTTAGAGGATTATTTTACTGCGTATAATTTGTATAGTAAAGGAGAGAAAGTTTCTTCAAGACAAATGTTTATTTTTGCAAGATCGCACCTTTTGTAACTTATGTGCTGATGTCTGTCATACAAGTAAGCATGGCTAGCTGCTTTGAATTTGCGGCATTTTGCTTAGTAATCAGGTTTCGGTACATCTTACTAGTCCAACACAATAGCAACAATAACGTTGCATGGTATAGGAACTCAAAGGAACGATTAAGAACAAAAGAAGTGCAAAATGTATTATCTTGCACCGCATTCATATTAAATTGGGATAAAAATCAGTACCAGCCTAAAACAGAATTGCACTATGTAAGTAAACTATGTAAGTCTTATGATACGCCTTATTTTGCTTGCAAAATCGGAATGAAATTCCAAATTAGAGTGTAGGAGAGTTACAATTCTAAATAGAACCGGCCAAGTGCGAGTCCGACTCGCGTACGAAGGGTTCCGTACCAAAAAGGCCAAAAAAACGGGTTCGTTGTATGGGAACCCCCGCTGAAATATTTATTTTATTTTGTTTTTAGTATTTGTTGTTATTGCGGTAACAGAAATACATAATTTGTGAAAATTTCAACTGTCTAGCTATCGCGGCTCTTGAGATACAGCCTGGTGACAGAGCGACGGACAGACGGACAGACGGACAGACAGCGAAGTCTTAGTAATAGGGTCCCGTTTTTACCCTTTGGTTACCGAACCCTAAAAAAGATTAACGGTAGTAACGGTGTTCATAAAAATCGAATAAATAAACTTTTTGGTCGATTTGTGCAATTTTTCAAAACAAAAAAAAATCGACGTAGGATTCTTTGAATTCATTTGTTTTCTTTATGCAATGATTACAAACTCCTCGTTTTGGGAAGGCGTATGTCCATCAGTGGATTGACGTGTTTTCTATGACGATGATGAGAATAGATAATAAAATGAATCACCTGCAGACAGAAGAGATACCGCGTGAACTCTTCCTCCAACCGAGCCGGGTCTGGAGTGTAGAACTTCACGCAGAAACGAAGCGTTGGCTCGAGCATCGTGAGCCCGAGTTGCCTGCACATCGGCTTTTCCACATCCAGCCAGTACTGTAAACAATATTCGAATTAAAAAAGCAATTTTTTAATCAACTATGATGTATTTATTTAAATGTTAACGGGAAACTATGATGAATTACTTTACACAAAGCTTGTCGTTGTTATTCGTGTTGAAAAATTCTTTTTCTTTTTTTTTTTTGACGGACCTATCTCTGAAACCCCATATGGGAGGCTTTAATCAGTTAAACCGGGCAGAGTGTGGCGAGCGCTGAAGGCGCTCAGCCTAGGTCCGCCACGCTAGCGGTACTCCGATGCGGCCGAGGGTGCGCGAAGCCTCAGGCTCGCTCGCACCGGGGCCCATACTAGCGGGCGTGATCGGGCCAGTGTGGGGTGCTAAGGGCACCCTACCAAATGGCGAACCCACCAGTGGTGGCGCCGCCGGAACCGGAGATGCCGTGGCAGGCCGGATCACGGTCGGGCTCCATTCTGGCGGGCCCGATCTGGGAGGGGGGATCGGACAGCGACCTCAAGGGCGCCTCTGTAGGCTCGGACCTCGGCTTGGGTCACCGTCCGAGGGGGGGGGGGGCAGGTGAGAAGCGGCCAGGCACATGATTGTGTCGGCCGAAATGAAAGGCAGGACCACGCACCCGCCTCCGACGGGTGCGGTGTGGAGAACTACTGTGTTGTGCAGTAATTGAAGTGCTTAAGGCGGTGTTGGCTGTTGTGACATACGCGGTGATCGAATCGTCGGGGTCGTTCAGCACGTGCCTGGGCCGACGGCGTCGGAAGGCGACATCCCTCTGGGGGGTGTACGTGGCGGCTTCCGCTATGAGCGGATTGGGGTGATTCACTGCCTTATCGAAAAAGCGTTGAGAGGCTTCTTTCATATAGAGGGCAATGGATTGGATGTTGAAAAATTCGCCTAGCGTACTACTATTTATAAAGGAGAGAGAGAGAGAGATGGAGAGAGCGAGAGAGAGAAGGAGAGAGAGAGAGAGAGAGAGAGAGAGAAATAGACGCGGTACAAACCCTAACCAATTTTTGCTTTCAACGTATGGCTTCTTTAGTGTTATAAAAATATATTTATTAAAAGCCATCTTCCTCATGCCATCGGCGTTGAACTCAATATTTTTGTGCGTATTAAAAATAAACAGTCCGCCATCTTGGATGTTCCGCCATCTTCCATTTGAAATGACGTCACGCAGCAAACTATACATTGTCATCCAAACTGAACGGGTACACAAAATTTCAGCATAATGGATTGAAGATATCTGCTAAAATTTAGTTGGAAGGTTTTTCATTCACTAATTAACGATAAGATAAATAAAAACTTACTAAAAGCACAGTTGAAAGATAACAAAGTTTCTATAATACATCAAACTACCGATAAAGGACAAAATTTCTACGATCAATTAAAACCTAAAAGACAACAAACAAAGATCAGTTTCGATTGAGAAAATGTGTCATTTAGTGGTAGCATCATCTGCTGTCGTGTGTACATACCCTAGTGTTGTTCGTGTCGTGGTACTCCAGGCCGAAGTAGTCCGCCTCCAGCAGGTGCAGCTGCCGGCAGACCTGCTCGAAGAGCACGCGACCGAGCGCCTTCGACTGCAACAATAAAACTACTGTTTAAATAAACAGTAAAAAGTTGAGGCCCATAATCATTCTACAGCCCCCAATTTCGCTAATTTACAAATGGCTCAATAGAATCGCAATTGCATCTCAATTGTAAATTTTGACACATTTATTAAGGTAGTAATGTCAAAATATACGTTTGCGATGCAATTACGATTCTATTGGGCCATTTTTAAATTAGCAGAATTAGAGCCCAGGGCAAAGCTCTCCATCATTGAATTCAAGATACCACAGCAATGATGGGTACAGGAAGAATTATCACGCTTCTCAAATGCGGGTTGGTGATGACTGATCACAAACCCGAGCAATGTTCGAAAATTCGAAACTATCGTTGCCCGACCCGGGGATAGAACCTAGGACCCCGGGATCTTGGCCTTACTTATGGTATTTAAGCCACTAGGCCAGCGAGGCGTTTTCTAACGTTCCATTTGCTGTTTTGATGCGCCTGTTTACAGTTTAATTTTCATTGTTTTTCAATCAGCGTTTAGCTCTACCTATTACATTATGCAATTTTTTTTTTAATATTTGTACCTACCTTCAACACAGAAAAAAATGCAATGACACTAGAAGAGAGAGGTGATTCTAAAAATATAGAAAAAGGCAACTGATGTTGAAAATGGGTAAAACTTCACTTTGTTATTATGTTGTGATCAATATTATAATTTGGTTGTAGATCTTTGTTTTGATTATGTATAATATGAGGAAAGTCTGAAATCTAAAACTTTTCTACTTACCCTATTTCCTCCTAATCATTTATTGTTTTTTTTTTAGTTTTTCGGGGTTAGCAACACTGCACGCGACCGTTAAGTGCCGCTCAGTAACAATGGGGTTGAGTCGAGTGTGTAACGTTTCCGATACGGGTTAGAGGGCTCTTAATCTTGTTACGCGGATCTGTTGGTGTAACAGATCCGTAACGGGGTAGAAAAGAAAAATAAAGAAAAGCTATACTTGTGTTTTTCCTTTGAATATCAATGACATGATGTGAACTGTGGAAGACAAGCTTTTGTGGATACGCGGGCATCGTTTTGTATATCTGAAGCTTCGATTGAGGCACAATATTAAAGGCGACCCATTAATATTTGTGTTTGATAATAAACTTGTATCAATCATCGAGGTTAAGCAACGGTATGCGGGGTCATAATATACGTACAGTACAATTTTGTACGGAACCCTTGGGGGAGAGTCCGACTAGCACTTGTCTGGTTTTACTACAAAACATGTCTAAACTCCAATAGATTGTGACACTAAACTAATAAAAGGCAAGTCGAGTATGCAAGCGTATTCCGACATTAAGCCTTTAAGACGCTGACATGAGCCAAATTGAGCTCAATGAAGATTGTTTTGCTTTAAGCCTAAGGCTCGTATTGTTGCCAAATTCTATGTAGTTGTAATTGATCATATTTTCGACCAGGTGGCTGTTTCCAAAACACGATTCAAAAAACTTTTCTCGATAGAAAATAATCTCAAAGTAGCCTCTGAAAATACATAAATTACCATTTTTCTCAGCAGTCCGTATAACAATGATAATAAAATTTTGCTATATTGTATATTACATGTTGCTTAAGCAAATGGCTGCTTTAGATTTTTAATAAAATGGCAATTTTAAATTGCACAACGAATTTTGTTGTTTGGCACTTAAGCCCTTCTATTCCATGCGCTTTTTCTCTGTCACTCCTACGAGAATCGACAGTGATAGCTATGGCGCGTTCCAAAGAAATTCAAAGACGAATAAATTTGTGGGCATGTTCATTGCTCAAGGTCATCGGCTGCAGTCAGCGTCTTAACTGCCGAAGTACTAGACACAATTAAAATTTTATTGTTTGGAGGTCACCGGTGACCCCCATGGCGCTCAATGTGCAAAAAATATTACATTAATTAATTAAGACATAATAAAAGTATACAATACTCGTAGCAAAGCTGCATTTAAATTGCAGCATGTTTTCCTATCTACTCCTTCACAAAGCATTGTTTCATTAAACGCTAAAGTATCAGAAACGTTTGTAATTAGCGGGAGAGCATCGCGAAAATGGGCGCTGAACAAATAATTAGGTGTGCTCTCTAGATAGAGCCCGCCCTGTGTAACACAAATTCAGTGGGCATACTCTTCAGAATCATATTATATCTAAATAACTTTTCATGAAAACGGGCTTAGTACTAACCTGACTGATAAGACAATCTATCTAATTCTTACTTAATATTATAAACACGGTTGGTAGGATAATAAATAAAATAAATATAAATAAATAAATGTGGACAACATCACATACATTGTTCGGATCCCAATTTGAGTGACTATTTAAAGCATTCGTATTTTGGAAATCAGAAACAACGAAGGTACCACAAACACCCAGACCCGAGAAAATGTAGAAAAACACTTTTTTCTATATTGACCAGTCCGGGAATCGAACCCGGGACCTCGAAGCAGACGACACCTTGAAAACCGGTGTGTACGCCACTCCGCCACGGAAGTCATCTAATGGATTTGAAATGGATAGATGTTTACAGGCTGGAATAGCATATAAGTTATTTTGTATCCCGGAGAAATGTATGGTTCCCGTGGGATATCTTTTAAATTATATGATATTAAACGCGTACAAAATACGGGCAACAGCTAGTGTACGAATAAAACTATGTGCATATAAGTAGGTAAATATCTTTTTTGCATTAAACATTTTGAAGATAGATTGCGGAGACTTAGTTTTACCTTCAGACTAGACCTACTCGTATTTTACCCAAAGTAACGTAGGCTAAAAATAATAAGACGTCCAAAGCTGATTGGGGCCTTCATTATAAAATAAATACTTATGGTCAAGGCTTATGAAGAAAACTAGGGTGACGGTTTTGACAATATCCTACTTTTGGTGAGGCCAGTTTCCAGCAGTAGAATAATGTGGGCTGGAGATGATAAGGACGTTTATAGAAAATAAAACTTAAGTAGATAAAAATCCAAAAACATGTTTTATTCAACCAGCTGGTTTAAAATCTGGACTGTATTTAATAGTGGGCCGGCCGAACACTGATCACTAGAGTACTAAATGAACCTACTGCTACTCTTATATTGTGCTAGGAACCCCCTCTAAACAACACCCATTTCAAGTTACCCAATTCCCGAATGAAATAGCAGTAAGTATACATAGGTACATAGTATTTTTTTAAGAATTAAGCCCATGGTTAACCTATTCTTGTTATTGGTCACTGATTCAATTATTTTCAAGTGATGTTACAATCAACTTGATAACGTCAACAACATTTTGTCGTAAAAATAATAGGTACTCATAAAACAATTCATTCGTTACCGACTCGAAAAAAGTAAGTTTTTTTATTAACTTCTTTTCTCAAATTAACCACCTAATTAGTGTTAGCTGAGCAACATACATGTGCAATACCTCCAAAAAAGAGGTTTACTGAAAATTAATAATATCCATGTGAAGCCAGCCAACAAGAGGAGAATTAAGGGAATAACAGATAGGTGGTAAGTAACAATGTTACGCATAATCATAATAATTTATGAAATCAACAAGTTATTGGAATTGTAAAGCCCACTTTTTGTTGAACACTTACAGAAAACTTAACATAATGCATTTTCTAGACAAACGGCATAAAATAAACACAAAAAAGGAGAGTGAAATGATAAATGTACGTCGTCAATTTGTTAAACAGAATAACTTTTCGTGTGTACAAAATTCATACAATGGGTCTGGGCAAAGAATACAACAATTTCGGGAATGTGCCGGTCCACGACGAAACGTTCCTTTTGTCATCGAATAAACGGTTTATGTCAAACAAACAAAACTCTAATTGTTCACTGTAATTGTAATAAATTCACACGTGAATATTTCGATGCACATTATTACTTGTTTATCTTGTCGTTCTACCTGAATGATACTCAATTTAAAGTTCCCGTCTGAAGTAATTGTAGCACAAAGAAGAGAGGAAAAGTGTGTGTCTGTATTTTTAAACAATCAAAAAATAAGCAAACCGGAATCCGCTTTGGACGTCGTGACACGCACGTATTAAATTGTTTGCGATTTTCTTAATGCGTTTAATGAACTTTGATAGTTAGTCAAAGTTTAATTTGAAAGATCAATAATATAGTTTATGAATAATTGTAATATAATTATTTTTAAATACAAAATATGCCTCCAGCGATCTCAAAACAGTATTTTGAGAGTTCTCTCATCAGCTCCCTGGTATGCCCGCACCTCTGAAATCCAAGAGTACCTCGAAATGCCAACAACCATCATGGAAAAAGCAAAGCGATCCAGCGTAGGTACTTTTGCATCCAAATCCGATTGGAAGACTCCAGAGAGCCGACGTGCTGCCTTAATGAGGAGAGATGGAGCAGAAGCTTTATCTAGCCAAACCCCGACCTCTTGCAACCCACCTGATTTATAGTCTTATGAGATTGCTCGCAGGTTTAAAAATGTAAAAAAAAAATACAAAATTTCTTTCAGCTGTTCGATATTGGAGGTTAATAACCAAAAATGAAATTAAAATAACCCTGGCTCAAAGCGCAAAATCTTGAATGAATTCATTGACAAAAATGTATTGGTAGCTTAATGACCAGAAGTGTCGCCATAAGCAAAATATTTTGAGGGATACCTAAGGTGGTTAAAATTCAAAATGTTAACCATAATTATTTTAGTCTATATTTCTAATTAAATAACGTAGGTAATATTACAATAGCTTAGTAACATAATCACGGTATCAAATAGTAACTCGAGAGTTCTAGTTGATATCGCAAACATAAGTGAGACCAAAAGGCGCCATTACGAGTAACATTTGTCCCTTAAGAGCCCGGTATAATGGGGAATTTTAATTGCATAATTCACGGTTTGTTCAGTCATTAAACTCGTTAACTGTCATCATAATCTCTAGATCTATTCATATGTGACGCCCCCATTGGTCTAGTGCAGCGTTTCCCATTTGCTGGGTTGCGACCCGTTGTTTTAAAAATAAAACCTATCGTTAACTTATCGTTAGGTAACTTGAATTCAACGATGAAGGTATTTGCCGTGGCATGACTATATGCCGTTACAAAAATTAAAATTACTATTTATGTTCCTATAAAATCACACAATTATTAATATTATAACTTTAAGTGAACTAAAAATAACTTTATGATAATACATTCGGGCAGGAATTCCCAAGGTGTATAACGTGGAATTACAGGTATCGCGAAGTTTCATTAGTCAAAAATAATAGTCCTTATCTTATGATTTCTATGTAACTTAATAAGACGTTAGGAAGATGAAGTTTGAACAAGGAGTTTCAAATTTGTATTACTCGTTTAGCAGGAAAAACAATTACAAACAACCAAAGTGACATCCTATATTTATCTTCCGATTGCAATTAGATTTCATCATTTTCAGTTGCCTTTATTTTTCCTGCAAATAAACCCGCGGAATAATGTTTATTATTCGAGAATTGTTTATCCAACAGATAATTTACATACTTATATTTTAGCAATTATAATATTTTTCAACTTAAATACAGATAATTTACACTTTTAAAGACATATTCCATACCTCACATGGAATATAATCTGACATCTCTTCGCTATCTGGACGATTTCTTTCACTGTCTATTAATTTGTTTAACTTATGTTAATTGATTTACCATTTGCTGCTACACTATGAATATCAAAACTGAAGTCAAAGTGTAGGTACGACTTTTTAGTTAACACAACACGCACATTAGTTTGGATACAGCTCCTTCTTTTTCCTATTCGTATTATACGATTAAAATAGTTTTTTTTATCAGAGTTTTCCACCTTTTACAAGCCCCTGACAGAAGCCGAGACCAACGGTTTAACGTACTTTCCGAAACACAACTACAACTCTTTCCCTTAACCCAACTCTTCCACACCCAAGGCAATTCAGAAGAAATCGTTTCCTAAACTGGCCCGATCGGGAATCTAACCTTGGATCATTGCGTAGTAGATAAAACACTGCCCACTACATCAACCTAGTAGTCGTTAAGTTACTTTTATACCTAGTTTTAATAAAATGGTATAGCCGGCTTAGTCTTATCGTTGTATTGGTTACTTAAATACATTAGGGTACAGTCTTCGTCTTATTCCCCTTTAAAGCAGGTTTCTTTCGGTTTATTTTAAGATGATCATCAGCAGCGCATAAAAGTTCTCTGGCGGGGATAGGCCTCTTCAAAAAAGAGAGAATTTTGCCATAATTGCCGCTCTTGGTAGGTGGGTTGCCGATCAAAGTTCGAAGGATGGCTTACGGCCGGTCCTAATAACCTATGTATCTTCAGCCTTGGCATATCGGAGATAGAAAACAACTTCTGTCTTTGTTGCTCTGGACGGAAAAATCAGAGATAGAAACTATTCCTATCTCCAATATGTCAAAATTGGCGATAGATAGATTATTGGGACCGGCCGTTAGTAAAGATGCTGGCCATCTTCGTCCAACTCCTTTAGTCACCTCTCACGACATCTATAGATCGACAGGGATTGGTACTATTTTAGGACGGCATCACACGACACGTTAACAAGTTTACATTTCATTCAACGAATGCAATATCACGAACGAGTCGAGCTATAAACGGACCACAAAACAATTTACTTGTTGAAAGCAATTACGTGTGGTTGTGTGTCATCCACTCGGCTCAAAGGATGTCAACATAAAAACGCGGAGATCGGTAAACAAAGAGTTTCCATCGAACTAGGATTGTGATGTAATGTTTGAACATTGATTAAAGAGGATAAAACAGTAAAACTAATAATTATGATGAAAAAATCTGCTGGAAACTAAGGATAAGGAGTAGGTAGGAGAGTTATTGCAGTAAGTCATTAAGAATTTTCATTTCTATTTCATTCTAATAATATTTTTATTTTATATCAATTAGAGGTTAAATAAAATGGTGTTACATATTGTCTATCTCTCCGTGTTTCTTAAGACTGACCCCGCCACCATATGGGATAATAAGTCGGGAAGAGAGAGAAGATAATTAAAATAAAACTTATAATTGTGTTAATATTTGGCCCTATGGTTTAAGTAAGACGTACGGGCTTATTTAAATTAATTCATTTATAGAAACGGATAGAAAGCCATTGCGTTAAGGAGGATTGAGGAGGATACAAAGCAAATTGAAGTCAATTATAAACCACTTGCATTTGACGAATTCGTTCCTAGCAAATCTATACTAATATTATAAAGCTGAAGAGTTTGTTTGTTTGTTTGAACGCGCTAATCTCAGGAAGTACTGGTCTGATTTGAAAAATTATTTTTGTGTTGGATAGTCCATTTATCGAGGAAGGCTTTAGGCTATAGTATAACATCACGCTGCGACCAATAGGAGCAAAGCATGAATGAAAAATGTTGCAAAAATAATCGCGGTCATAATAACGGAAATTGACGCGGACGAAGTCGCGGGGAACAGCTAGTTACTCTAGATATGCACAGTTCTAATTTAGAGATTCAATAGTTTTCGCAGCGTGCGTCAAATTTGGGTCACATTCTTTAATTTGACGTAGAATATATATTTATTTTAGAAATAAAACCGTTTACATGTTACTTGGAGGTTACTTAGGTAAATGATATAATCTAGTAGTCGCTTTAGCTATTGCACGGTTTTAATTTAGAGACTCAATTGTTTCGCAGCGTGTTTGCGCACGCTTATTATATAGGTCACAATCTTTAACCGGTCGTTTGCTTAAGGACGGACCTGGCCCATATGACAATAGATTTATATTGTCTGTAAATAACCACAAACAAGAGGTTAATCATCTATAGCTAGACTAATATAATAAAGCTGAAGAGTTTGTTTATTTGTTTGTTTGAACGCGCTAACCTCAGGAAGTACTAGTTCGAATTGAAAAAATATTTTTGTGTTGGATAGTCCATTTATCGAGGAAGGCTTTAGGCTTTATAACATCACGCTACGACCAAAAAGAGCAAATCATTTGATAAAAAATGTTGCAAAAATAATCGCGATAATAATAAGAGAAATTGACGCGTACAAAATCGCGGGCAACAGCTAGTTTTGAAAATAAAATCGCACAACTTACTACTAAGAATAGCCAGGCCACAGCCCTTCTCTTCCTACTGGTTTTGTTAGAGTCTATTAAAAGAGAACTGCTAGAAGCGTCTTCCCTCTACCATTAGTCAAACTGAAAGGGTGACGATCATGGCTAAATCTAGATAAAGGTTGACGATGATTGTGATGTTACTACTTGCTGGTTATTTAGCAAAATGAAACAATCTCGTAGCATGTTCGGCACTAGCGAACCGCTCTACAGCACAGTTGCAATTTTCGAAGATTTATAATTATGTTTATCCACCGGAATGTCCAAATTTAAAAATGACAAAATCACGGGATAGTTGTATGTCCCGTGTAACTTATGGGCCATTTTTTCGCGCGAGCTCTTCTATTATCCGTGTTACTACAGCTGTGACTATCAATTGCATTGGGAAAATCGATAATAAGTCGATTGTTAACCGTATTACAAGATAGTGCCATCGGAACAACCCTATATAACACAAATTTTAAAAAATATTAATGTCAAGTGCCTCGATGTTTTGCGCCGGTTATTCACTGTGTTTCAATAATTACTACGATTGATTTTACGCTGAGGAAATGTCGTAAGTACTTGATTATTAAATATTTATGCTATAAAGTATTCGTTAAGATAGAGGCTTTCATACTCGTAGTTTACTAGTGTTTTAAAGTTTCAAGTAGTTTTTCAATATCAAAAGAGTATTTTAAAATACGATAACGTATTTTTCAACAAAGCTGGCGGACATTTTGGCTTGTTATGAATGTTTTCTGCTTAGTTGATGTTCTTTCTACATTTCTTTGTAAAATACATTGTATTTCGTTTACGTTTCGCTGTTTTGTGAAACGCATAATTTTCTTGACGTATTATGTTCCATTGTTACGTAGCAGATTGCCGGACATTTGGGGTTTTTAAGGAAATTAGTTACTAGGACGAGGCCGAGGCCGTGGATGTGGATGCGGACGAGGCCGTGGGATTGTTGACGGAGAAGGAGAGCCAGTTCCATCAACGTAAGACTTTTGAATATATCAGGGTAGCAAAGAGATTTTCACGGCTGGTAGCTGCTCATGCTCAAAAGAATGAAAATTTTATTTGAGATTGCTGTTTATTAATAATAAATTACTGTTTTCATTAGATCTGGCTCCCAAGAAAAAATAAAAAGAGTTCGCGCCCAGCGAAAAGTGACAAAGCGTCACATTGAATAACTGTCGCGGTCGGTCGCTGGGCGCAAAGAACTCCTCCAAAAAAGGCAAGATGTGCAGCTCCACCGAGTGCTTCTCCCAGATGCACCGCCGAGAAACGGCGTGCTTATCAAGGGGGAAGCCGTAAGTTGTGTTTTAACTAGTTTCTATCTGCAAGGGTTTTGGATAAAAAAAAAAGAGTTTTTTTTCTGTTCCTAGACGTCTATCACCAGAGCGATACCCGTGCGTTATTGCAGAGATCGCCGAGTCCTAATAACCTTTTTACAAAACGCCCCATGTGCCTGAATTTATAATGCCCCACTTATAATATAAATTACAAAATGTGTCTGCCTGCCGATCTTTCTGTCTATTGATTTATTTAAATTCGTTTAATGAAGTTTCTTGTATAATGTTTACAGACGATGCCTCGTCAGTACGTGAGGAAGACTTTACGTGCAACATGGAAAGATGAAGACTTAGAAGAAGCTATGAGTGCCGTAAGAAGTAAGAAAATGGGAGTGAACGAAGCATCAAGGAACTTTGGTAACTCCCCCTAGGATGCAAGTTTTTATGAACAAGAAATAATCTTACATAAATTCGGATCTCTTCATGAAGTGGTTTGAAGAAGTCACAAAAGCTCACCAAAAACTCTGTTGATTCTTGATGGTCACAGCTCTCACACCAACAACGTTCGTTTGCTTGAAGTGGCTGCAGAAAATGACGTCATACTGCTGTGCCTACCAAGCTCTGCAACCTCTGACAGAGCTTTTTTCAGTCCTTTCCAAAACTGCCACAGTATCCAACGGAGTATCTGCTTTAAAATCATGTGGAATTTTCCCCTTTGACCCGAGCGCAATACCTGACCATTACTTTTTCCCGTCTGATACATTGCAAGAACAAAATTTAATGGAGATTGTGACGCAAAACAAAGATAAAGAGACTCCAACAGCATCTTCATCATTGCTTGAACATGCCAATAAAGAAATACTTGAAAAAGACTCGGAACCCTCCCCACAAGTACGTGCTCTTATTGAACCAATACCCGGGTCTTCAGGGCTTAAAAATGCCGTTGAGATAGATGTTGGGTCAGCGCAAATAAACATGGAAGAAGCAATCCAAAGAACTCCTCGCAAGAAAGTTGTTTTTGATAAGTTAGATAGCCATACCCATGAGCCTGAGCCAGGAACTGGACTGAACAGGATTGCGTGCTTGTTGTGTTGACGAAAACCTGGAACCTTCTCAAGCATGTACTATTACTGACCCAATACCTGGGCCTTCTGGACTGAAATCTGGCGCTGAATTAAATGGTGAACCAGCGCAAATAAACATTAAAGAATTAATCCAAAACAATCCTCGAAAGAATATTGCAGAGCTCGATTCAGGACTCTTAAAGTTGATTGACTATAAAGCTGGTTCAAAGCCCTCCTCAGATAAGTCCCACAATCAGACAAACAAGCCAAAACCAGGTACTTCAGGAATTCATCCTTCAGAAATAAAAGTTAGGTCAGTTCAAATTACACCTCAAAAGAACGATTCATTCTCGCATAACACTGAATCTCAGGAAACACCAACCAAAGTATTGACGGATATTTACCCCATTCCTAAACTGCCTTTGAACATATCAAAAAGAAAACAAAAAGCTGTTGTAATGTGGCAACCGGGAGACGGAGTAAAAGAACTGTTAGGCGCAACGTATAGATTTAATGTGTATTGATAATATGGCTATCCTAAGCTTATATACTAATTGAGTACATAGTGCGGGGTGAGGTGTTACTCATACACTACACCTCCCCCGTTTTTTTTAATATAACTAATAATTTCTAGTTTTTTATTTTTATGGCAAAAATCCATCATTACATGAATAAAAATTAATTGAATTCTAATTGCTGAAAATAAAATAAACAAAACAGTAAGACTTAATTAATAAACAGTAAATTTGGATAACAGGCTTTTTTGAAACATTTTACACAAACATAAATGTTACGAAAACTCGTATATAATTTCTAAATTTAAACAATAGATGACAACATGCAATTTGTAGTAAATTAAACTTTAGCCATACAAGGATTTATTCGAAATACAAATTATAAAAATTACAGTTGAATTTAAAAAATCATTCATTAAAATGACTAATGATGATAAATTTATTAGAAATATCTGAATGAAACGTACAAGACGAAAAGTCTAACAAGTTTCAAAAAATAATATAGATCACAATTATTATGTTAATTTATTTGCATTACTATGGTAACAAAATATATCTCAAAACAATTGTGTTTATGTAATATATATAGACTTTATGTATTATTGAACTATAGGTACTAATTAAATGTTTTCTTATCTTATTGATATGTAGTCAATGTGGACCTTTTAAACATAACTTAGTTTACCATATTTGAAACAATATTTATTCGATTAAAAATATCTAGTGCTTTATTATCTTAGTACATTTAAATTATTTCAAGCACAAGTAATACTTTCCTTCAATACATAGGTACACTACAGTAGAAACAACACACATACACTTTACTTAACTATGGTCATAATTATTTGACTCATAATAATGGTACTTATTACCCCTTGGGTATTTTATTTGGGCTAGCTAGTCCCTTATTTATTTTATCAACATTTATTTAGGTACAGTATTTTATTTATTTCTTGACATTAACATCATACTTTCAGTCTTAAGCTTGTATATCTACAGCTTTTTTATATACACTGTACTTTGTACCATTTATTCACAGCGTTCAACATTTAAGGTTACCTATATGACCTCCAACTGTTTTCACAGAGAAATCCCGTTTGCACTATGATCAAACTGAAGGATGAGAACCGATACCTACTCTCTTTAGTGTGTGTTCTACGTGTATAATTCACATTTCAAATACATATTCAAACAAAACAAAACATAATCTAATTCACAATACCAATTTAAATCCTTCAGAAGAATAGTTTACGCCTAATTGGGTGATCAATCCAACTAGGTTGATAAAATATTTTACTGAAGTTTTCCCATCTATTAAAATAATAACGCTTCAACTACTCGTATAACAAACCAACATTCACTGATTATATCCTGATTACATAAAACATTGAAAAACTTATCATCAATTAAAGATTAACGTCCAAAGAATATTAATTTCTCCAATATGACCTCATTACAAAATCTATTCATATCATAATATTACTCCTTTCAATTAAGACTTTTCTACTGAAAAATAATACCATTTCAACCTTATTTTGATCCATAACAAAAGCATCCAACAAAAAAATTCAGATAAAAAAACATACAAAAATAATTTCTATAGGTACGTAATTGACTACAATCGAAATCATAATAAATCATCTTTTGGAGACATAAATCGAACTATGTTTTCACTTAGTAACATTTTGCTCTTCTAAATTAAAGAGCTTTAAACAAAGATATCAAAACAATATGAATATCATAAACATTCTTGAAACAATATCGGTACAACATCAACTTTCTTACTGTTTTCTTGAATTTACGCGCACACTATACATTGAAATGAAAGAAAACATCTCAACTCTGTTCATCCTAAGATTCAATTTACAATGGAGTTGGAGGCCAATAATAGGTTAGCTTTTTTGGATGTGTTGATTATCAGGAATCCAGATCATAGTTTGAGCACCACAGTGTATCGGAAAGCAACTCATACTGATAGATACCTAAACGGTGATTCTCACCATCCCCCTTCACAGTTAGCTACTGTTGGAAAAACTTTGTTTCAGAGAGCCCAGCGGATCTGTGATGACCACCACCGGCATGCTGAACTCCAGCATGTCAAGCGAGCACTTAAATTCAATAAACTCCAAGTACCGCGACTCCGCTTCACGGACCGTCAAAAACCATCCACAGTTGAGCGTCTACCAGCGGTACTCCCATACATGAAGGGTGTCACAGACAAAATTGGGAACATCTTGAAGCGCGCTTCTATCAAGACCTACTTCAAGCCGCCGAAGAAGATCAACCAATTCTTACGACCAGTCAAGTGTAACATTCCCCTTCAAGTACCAGGCGTATACAAACTCGACTGTGAATGTGGGCTCTCTTACATAGGTCAAACTAAACGCAGTATAGGTACTCGGGTAAAAGAACACATAGCCGATATGAAAAACATGCGTATAACGAAATCTGCAGTCTGTAGTCATGCGTTTGATAAGCCCAACCATTTCATTAGATTTGATAAACCTAAAGTTCTTGCTAAGGAAAACCGATATGTACCTAGAATGATACGCGAAGCAATAGAAATTAAAAAACATCCTAATTTCAATAGAGAAGAGGGTTGGAATTTACCAGCTGCTTGGGACCCTGTCTTATCATCATTGAAGTCCACAAACCATGGCAACACTGCGAAGACTCCGGACACAGTTAGCTCATTTTGTGTGAAAAGGAACATAACTGACGATAAAAATTAGAGGCGGTAGTTAAACATTTTTTCAAATTACCATCTTAAAGACGAATAACACCTTAGTCTACCCTTGACCATGAACGCTGTAAAGGGTTCGAAACGTCGGGTTAAATCAAAAATAAACGCGTTCTAAATCCGTAAACTTTCTTTCATTTCAATCAACTTTCTTATAAGGAATCGTTCAACATGAAACTTGACAAACAAAATTAATGCTGATACAAAGACATTTTTGCGGTCCTATAAGGTGCGATATACTGACTAATCTCGATCCTAATATGTTCTTGAGCTCTAAAACAATCGGCGTAATAAACTAATCAACTCTATAATATTATTGCGAATACAGAAATTAATAAATGTTTCGTTAAGAAAAATATTTAATTACTGAAAAACGTATTTTTTGCTTATCAGAGTAAAAAAAATACAAAATATTACCTGACACTTTCCAATCTAGGTTTTTTAAAAGAACAGTTTCAATATACATAGTCGATAATGCACAATTTAAATTAAATTACGATACATTTAACCAACAAAGTTTTAGGCTTTTAATTCTGAAGAAATACAATATTAATAACCAAAATGAAAATCTATGCCAGTAAAACTATTGAAATACTTATATTGTATTGACCCGTCCAGTTAGCACTTATTCTAATTAATGAAAGTTTATATTAGCATACTACATAATATTAACGTTATATATTAATTTATGAAAAATATTACAAAGGAAAAAAAATATTGCGCCTTTATAATCTAAAACCTTTCCTTCAATAACATCAACGGCTCCTATTCATCCTTGACTCCAACTACTCCCTGCTGCCATGTGTTAACCATTGCCATCCATCGCGACTCGAACAACTCCCTGCAGCTAACATAAGAACCTCAGCCCTTCTGACACCATTATCTACTTCTCAGCTGCCAGCGATATCGCCTTTCATCTTCATTTTTCTTCAAATATAGACCACAGCTTTTCAGTTTATTATATTGGTCCGATGTTGAGTATAATAATTATATTTTTATTTTAGTTTGTTGTAGTAAACACACTTCATTATTATTAGTCTTTTTGCCACTTTTAATAAACTTATTTTGTTTAAAGTTCACATTTTAAATATCAAAGTTCCACATTTTTAAATCAAATTGCGCAGCGCTGCCCTGAAGGCAGCACTGGCAGGGTCGCCATGTAATGTGGCAACCGGGAGACGGAGTAAAAGAACTGTTAGGCGCAACGTATAGATTTAATGTGTATCGATAATATGGCTATCCTAAGCTTATATACTAATTGAGTACATAGTGCGGGGTGAGGTGTTACTCATACACTACACTGTTATTCTCAATTCTCCTGAAAATATCTAAAAGAATAAAAATAAAAAGAAAAGTGAAAAAATATCTCAAATTATACCTTTGAAAAAAGAAGAAAGAAAAGCAAAGATAAGTCATTGATTTCAGAAAGTAGTGATGAAATAACAAAAGAAGAAATCTCTGATTTAGAAAACAAGCCAAAAAAAAGAAATGTTGCTGTACGGAAAAGGGGAAAAAATGCCAAGAAGGATGAAGGAGGAAAAAATAACAAAGGTGGAAAAGAACATCTCAAATCAAAAAAGAAACGTAAAATTATATCACTATCAACATCTGGAAATAGTTCCTATGAACATGAACGTGAGCCTAATATTGATTTATCTGAAGAGGAAATCTCAGACGAGGACGTGAACAAATGTGCAGAATGTACCGAGGATTATTATCAGACCCAATCGACTGAAGATTAGGCACAAGATGATTTGGGCATTCAAAAACTACGCTCTCTACCGGTTGACAAGCATGCCGGAAGGTCTGTTGCAGAACTTGAAGATTATTTAGCTCCTTGTGAAGTACGAGGGCGGGTCAATAAGTCCGTGACTTTTTGAATTTCTGACCTCTTTACTGAAAAAGCAACACTACTCCTGTCAACAGGTACCTGTCAGTTGATTCCAAAAATCAAAATTTGAACTTGCTGCGTCAGTTAGTTTGTGTTTGACAGCTATTTTTATCAGACTACCCAGTAATTTGAGGAAAAAATGGAAAAAAGTGAATTTCGTGTGCTTATTAAGCATTATTTTTTGCGAAAAAAACCATTACCGAGACCAAGGCTAAGCTTGATAAATACTATGGGGACTCTGCACCATCGATTTCAATGGTAAAAAAGTGGTTTACTGAATTTTGTTGTGGCCGTAAAAGCACTGAAGATGCCGAACGTCCTGGACGCCCAGTTGAGGTCTCTACACCCGAAACAATCGAAAAAATTCACGATATGGTGTTGGCCGACCGAAGATTGAAAGTGCAAGAGATTGTGGAAGCCGTAGGGATGTCGCATGGCTCAGTGGTTTCAATTTTAAAAGATCAATTGGGCATGAGAAAGCTTTCCGCAAGATGGGTGCCGCGTTTGCTCACAGTCGACCACAAACGCAGTCGTGTAACAACTTCACAGGAAGGTTTGGCGTTGTTTAATCGCAATATGGAGGAGTTTTTGCGCCGTTTTGTAACCGTGGACGAAACATGGATCCATCACAACACACCAGAGACCAAACAACAGTCAAAACAGTGGGTTTCTAAGGGTGAATCGGCGCCAAAGAAGGCCAAGGTGGGTTTGTCAGCCAATAAAGTTATGGCGACTGTTTTTTGGGATGCACGTGGGATAATCCACATTGACTACCTTCAAAAGGGAAGAACAATCAATGGGGAATATTATGCCAACTTATTGGACCGCTTCAATGACGATTTGAAAAAAAAACCGACCTCATTTGGCCAAGAAAAAAGTTCTTTTCCACCAAGACAATGCAAGGGTGCACACATGTGCAGTTGCCATGGCAAAAATCCATGAATTGGGCTATGAATTGCTCCCTCATCCACCCTATTCTCCAGATTTGGCTCCGAGTGACTACTTTTTGTTCCCAAACCTGAAGAAATGGCTTGGTGGAAAAAGATTTGACTCCAATGATGAAGTCATCTCGCAAACAAAGGCCTATTTTGAGGACCTCGACAAATCATATTTTTTGGAACGGATAAAAAAATTGGAGAAGCGTTGAACAAAGTGTATAGAGCTCAAGGGAGACTACGTTGAAAAATAAAATAATTTGTTCATCAAAAAATCTGTGTTTTATTCCAAAAGTCACGGACTTATTGACCCGCCCTCGTATGTACAATCGTTTTGGTCTTACAATGCACTAAAACATCTTGAATATTTTAATTTTAGCTTTAAATCATATTAATTATTTACAGGTAGACACAGCCAAATCTTCTGAGAAAGCATACCTATTAACTTGAAGGTCGAAGAATTCTTAATTTAAAAACATTTTATTCAAAATTACAAGAGGTATCTTCACATGGACCTTTTAATTGTGGTCTCGGAAGCGTGGAAATAGTTTCTGAAAAACAAATCGGTTTTCAATCAACTTTTACGCTTCAATGCAAATTATGCAACATGAATTTTTTTATCTCCGGCGATGTAGGTAGTGAAATGAACATCAACAATTGTGCAGTTTTAGGGACTGTGGCAATCGGTTGTGGTCATTCACAACTCCAAGAGATATCTGCCTGCTTAGATCTACCTTCAATATCTTTTAACATGTACCAAAAATGCCATGAAAACATATCGAATATGTGGGAAGGAATTTCAATGAACGATGCCGTGAAAGAAGAACGAGAGTTTGCTTTACTGCAAGGTCGTATAGATAAAAACGGTGTTAGGAACACCGTTTTTTACTGACGTTATTGTCGACGGTTGTTAGAGCAAACGCAGCTATAAAAAAAATTACTCTGCATTGTCAGGAGCAGCAGTCATTATTGGAAAAAAACAGGGAAGATTCTATTCATCGGTATTAAAAATAAGTACTGTTGTATTTGCGCACACGGGCTGATTTACGGAAGGATGATAAGTGATGGAGATTCCGCCACATATTCCAAAATCCTTGAAACTCGTCCATACAGCAATACAACAGTACAAAAAATCGAGTGCAAAAATCACATTATGCGAAATTTATGTAATAAACTATCACAATTGAAAACTGACACCAAATACCCTTTGCGTTATAGAAAAAATATAACAGACCAAAAAATAAAGGCAATCAGATTTACAATAAAAAAGGCAATTGAAAAGCATACATCTGATTTAGAATCCGAGAAACGAGCACACGTTGAACTTCTGTATAACGATATATTAAAGGCTCATTTACATGCGTTTGGTGAACCTAATTCGGAAGACACTAGCGATAATGAATTTAGGACAAGTACTCTTTGGAGCAGAATTTGCCAAATTATGTCAAACGTTGCATCTCACGCACCCAGTCTCATACATAATGTGGAAAGTAATAAAGCTGAAAGTTACAACAGCATAATCGCTAAACCGGTTGGCGGAAAACGTATAAATTATAGCCTGAAAGGTGGATATGAAAACAGATGCAAAGGCGCCGCAATATCTTATAACACTCGTGCATTATTGTCAACAACTTATAAATATGCCACCGGAAAAAGTCCTAAAGGAAAAGTGAAGCTACTTGAGCAAAGAAGGTTACTGAAAAAAAAATACTTACAAATAAAAGGCGTGAAAAAAGGAAAAGAATATTATTTAGCAAAGGGGAAGATATATATTATGGTGAAAATTGTGCTAGAGAGGATATAGTTCCAGAAATAATGGAGAAAGAAAAAAATACTTTCATCAATAATTTAAAGAAAAGCAAAGAAAAAAGAAAAAAAAATTGAAAAAGACACTATTTTGCAGAGTTCATGCAGTGAATGGCTTGAATTGAGAAGAAAACTGTTAACAGCCTCTAACTTTGGCCGAGTTATAAAAAGGCGTTCAAATATCAGTTGTAGTAATCTAGTAAAAGATTTACTCTACAAAGATTGCATTAGTCACGTTAAATCAATCAAACATGGAACTGAAAATGAAAAATTAGCTCTTGAGCAAATTTCAAAAGAAACTGGATTGGTTATACAACCGTGCGGTTTATTTATTGACGACGAATTGCCATATCTAGGCGCTACTCCTGACGGTATATGTGTCGAGGAGAACATGGTAGTAGAAATTAAATGCCCTGTTGCAGCTCACCATCTAACTTTTACCGAAGCAGTTTGCTAAGAAAAAAATACCTTTTTATAAAACTGATTAAACTGGTACGATTATTATTAATACCAATCGTAATAGGTATTACCAGATTCAGGGTCAGCTTCACATAACCAAAAGAACAAAATGCCTTTTTGGACTATGGCTGGGTGAAAATATTCCAAAGAAAATAGATCTAGTAGAAAAATATGATAAGTTCTGGAAAGACGTAATGGAAAATAAATTAACTAGGTTTTATTTGGATTGCATATTACCAGAACTCATTG
The DNA here is from genome assembly GCA_949315895.1 of Anania crocealis. NCBI lineage: Eukaryota > Metazoa > Arthropoda > Insecta > Lepidoptera > Crambidae > Anania > Anania crocealis. The sequence continues at coordinate 6,445,558 of OX438880.1, forward strand.
ATCCAAGACATACAAGAAAAATGAAAATTAGAGATCCTATTTATATATAAAAAGCTGTGGAAGAAAGCGCAAACAAAAGTAAACTACCCAAAAAAAGAAAACAAAATTATTTAAATCAAAATAAAAAAGACACTGAATTACAAGAAGGTGCTGTACACGAGGAAACAGAAAATGACAAAGAGAAGGAAATAGAACCAAGGAAAGATAAAAAGGTGGAAGAGAAAAATTAAGACAACGAGAACGAAGAAGAAAAAAAAGAAGATTTTCTCTAGCTATCGCAATTTCCAAATTATCAGAATGTAAATATATGTGAACACGGAGAAATAAGTGGGGATGAAGAAGTTCAACCATCCAAAAGAATAAAAATACTTGCTGAAAGAAACTTAAATTTCAGTGAATTTTAGTTATAATCTTTTTGAAATACAACATTATATGACATACACTTGTGCTTATTCTGCCTACCTAGCTACTTACCCTTACTACCTACCTACAAACCCTACCCACCTACTACCCTCATCTTACCCTACCTTCCTACTCTACCTCAGACTTTAACGAATATTTCATAAAAACATAGGTATTCGCCGAGTTGGTCCAGCCATTATTGAGCTTTGCGCTTAGCAACACATTTAGCCATTTATATCTATAAGTTAAAAAGATACATCACGTTGTTTACCCCATGTTTCAAGCCAGGTTGATTTATACTAAAGGTATAGTTTCTACCCCGGCCTCGACAGCGTTTAACAATTTTACTCGTAACTCAGCCCGAAAAGTACATCCATGTCAATAGATAATAAAAAAAACAGAATTGGACTACTATAAATGCGGTACCTACACATAAAAATACTTTTAACTTTCACGATGATTAATTGACCTTCTGTGATTTCGATACTCTGTGACAAGACAAAGTGTAGCGACGACCCACGGTGGCGGCAAGGCGCGGGCCTCGGCTCGCACATTTTCGCATGCGGGTAGCGGAGTGGCGCGGGGAGGGGTCGTTAGATCCGCCCAAATGCACAAGGTCATTCGCGTGAATACAAGCCTTAAAATGCATCCATCATATTGTAATACTTTACTAAGCATATATGAAAGGCATATTTTTTCTGTATTTTAGGTTATAATAAGCTATTGGCTATTAGGAATATTGTTTAGTTTAATTCATATTACTATTTCGTAACGATTGATTCAAATTTCTTTACGTTACGATAAAGTAGTAGAGTGCACAATTACTTGTTTCAATAAAGTGCATGTTTATAGAATTTATTCATTTTATATGCATGGACTCAAGTAATAAATAGTTAAGTAAAATAAAAGCACATAATGATCCTACATAAGTAGTATTCACATTTATAATATGTAATTAACGTATTATAAATGTGCAAGTTTTATGTTTGGATGGATTATAACTCAATCACGCAAAAACGGCTGCACGGATTTGTATGAATCGAATTTTTGCACACGGATAGTTTATTACATGGACATAGAGGATACTACCTATCCCAGAAAAAAAAATTCGCCATAGAATATCAAGCTTTATGTTAAAGTTTGATAACTATTTAGTTACAACTTCGAACTATTTTGTAACAATATTTCGTTTCGACATTTTCGTTACGTACATTTATTTTGAGAAATACTCAAGTATGATTGGCTGCCCCACCCACCTCATTCGCCTGATCTAACGCCATCAGACTTCCACTTAAGCTCAATACTTTTTTGGGCGGACAGAAATTCGTCACATATGATGAAGTCATAGCCGCTGTAGAGGAGTATTTTGCAGGCCTCGAAAGAAATCGTTTTATGGAATACTGCTTTAGAACGAAGATGGAATAAGTGCGTAGAGGTTCACGGAGACTATGTCGAAAAATAAAATTATTTAATCACGGAAAGTTAAGTGTTTTCTTATTAGGCTAGTTACTTATCATTCCGCCCTCGTATAACGTGTAGCATTCCTTGCTGGTTATTTATGTAGTTAGTGAAATAAAGAAATAATCGGTCAAGTGGTTTCGGACATTATCCTTTTCTAAAACTAGTTAACATATCACGTCAAAACCAGACCAAAAACGGAAAACATGAACGAGTTAACAGAATACGTTTGGCTTCACTGTCTCTATTATGTAAAAGCACGGCGCGCCATCTCGAGCCTGCATCAGAAGCACTACTACGCAACACGAAGTCCGAATATACGGATCTATCTTGTCTCTTTCAGGCACTCGAAGACATTGGAATGAGTGAGAGAGAGTGATTGACTCGAATTTACGGACATTGTGTTGCGGAGTGAGGTCTCAGGGCACTGACTCCGTAAATAGGTCAACCACGTAATATCCTTTAAATTGAGCCAAAAACTTTAAACGGGTCGACACTGAGAGTTCATCTTGTTGAACTTTTCCATTTATATTTGGATGTGATACGAGAAAAAAAAAATTAAATAGGGTTCGATACCATTATAACTGTCAAAATTCATGTTGATATGTTTTTCATTTAGTTAATGATGGACATCATTGAAAATACAAATAATTATGAATAAAATTTCGACTTCTAAGTGGACGTCGAATCAACAACCTATTACCGCTTTTCAGACGAATGCCCTAACCATTGAGTTACCAAGACATTATTAGTTGCTCAATGGTTAGGGCAGTAGCCCAGAAATAAAGTTGTTTGTTCGATTTATACTCGTACCTAAGGCAGTCAAAATGTTTGTTCAAGAAATTTCATTTTCAATATAACAAGCATTATGATTGCTTCAAAACTTCTTAAAAAGTTACTATACGCAACAAGTAACTTAAGTCTGAATTCACAGGAATTTTTACCCAACAGTTTATAGCTCTTAAGATTTTTTTTCAACAGATTATTAGAACACGAAAAAAGCGTTTTTCTTAGAATCTAAATGATTTACAGCTTAAAAAAAAACATACTATCGTTGGCAAAAAGGGGAAAACATGTAACGATATATTGCGAAAGATGCCATACAAACGAAGTTCGTCATGCGGTCGAGTCAAAATGCTTGTAACAGCCTAAATCATTCCACTGCAGGGAAAAGGCCTCCATCATTGAATTCAATTTACCACAGTAATGACGGGTACTGGCATAATCACCACGTTTACCAAATGCGGGTTGATGATAACAAACCCGAGCAATGTTCGAAGATTTAAAAGTGATCTTGGTCCGTTACTCAAACCACTAGACCAACGGGGAGCAGACCAAAATGAGTCGCTTATTTATATGTGTCTTCTTAACGGTATTTTTGATACAATAAAAGTAACAAAAAAATACGTTTCAAGTACAATTTAGCTGACCAATACACTACGTATACGCGATATATCATTCCATCCTACTGCAGGTCGCTCCGTTAACAATCCTCGCGTAGGGGAGCACCGTCCACTATGAGGAACACTTCAAACGTAACACACGCTCGCGTAATCCCTTCTATCTATATGTGTATCGGAGAGCATCGGGAATGGTACTGTAGTGGCATTCCTTAATCATATAAATACTTGTTGTCAAATGATGATTAAATAGTAATAAACGAGCTTCGGTACAGTCAACAAGTTTCTCATTTTACATATCCCACCGCAGTACAATGCAATGTTGGAAACATCGGAAAACTCCGCTGGTCCGAATAATTGGAATACAAAGCTTCCTACATGTATTTTCTAAAGTATAGGCCTATAACCATCCCAAGTGTAGGGCAAAGGCCTAGATCATTGAATTCAAGTTACCTTAGCAATGATGGGTACAGGCATAATCATTACAGGTCACAAACCCCAACCCGATCACAAACTCGAGCAATGTTTATAAATTCGTAACTTTTGCTGCCCGACCCAGTACCTACCCCGAGATCTTGGTCCGGGGTAGGGAATGCAATCTCGTTCTCGCGAGATCTCGTCCATATTTTGCGAGACTGAGTCTCGTTCAATTTTTGTACAAGATCTCGCGAGATTGCGAGATTGAGCGGCGCAACAAGATCGGTGTGTGTATCGTAGCGCGGTTGCTCTGTGCATGCTGTAGGCACTACTCGTGGCGCAGCGCAGGGGCAGTACTTAGCGGGACTTGCGGGGGACGAGGCCCGGCTCACTCACTGTGTCACTGTCATCACTTTGCCGGCACGCGTGCGTTTGTTTACGTAGTTATCTAGTTTTTGTTGAATTTAAGGGATTTTTGTGATTAACTGGTTATTTTAGTGTAACAATTAATGTAATTTGGCATTGAACTATTTCGACAAACTCAAAAACAGTGTACAGTGAATACAGAAGTTCATTAGAAGTTTGGAAATATTGCTTAAGAGCCAATGATGGATTTAGTGCAAAGTGCAAGGTGTGTGGGAAGATTTTGAAAGCTAAAGACCGTTCTCCAAAAGGCTTACACACACACTTGAAGTCTATACATAACATTGATTCAAAAAAAAAGGTTGAGGATGTTCAGATTGAGGAAAATGTAGAAACTTCCATGAGGACTCCGGTTGCCGGGCCAGCGGCGCCAGAGCCAGCAGCTTCCGGACCAGCTTCTTCTTTAGATAGTATTCTTCAGCAATCAAAATCATCAACTGTACCTAAAAAGCGAAAAATTACGGACCATTTCCACAACGAAGATACTTCGAAGGAAATTATGGTTTCAAGAATGATGGCTAAAGACGGTTTACCTTTTCGTGTATTTTGCACCTCAAAAGACCTGAGAAACCTTTTTTGTTCTAAGGGACACAAATTACCGTCATGTCCTAAATTCCTAATTCAATTAAACTTATGGTAATTAATTACTAAATGACCTTAAAAATAATACTTAAACAAGAACTTTCTCAGTTAAAGGAAGATACCTACAGATTTACATTAACCTTCGATGAGTGGACTTCCTCTAGAAATAGACCTTACATGAAAGTAAAGGTCCACACATGCAAAGAAAATGAAGCCATATTTTGGAATTTAGGCTTGATCAGAATATACGGCAGTATGCCTGCCGAAACTGCAGTGGATCTTTTGAAGAGAGAAACCGAAATAAACTCCGATGACGAAGATGACGTTTTTTACTCCTTTTTTCCAACAAGAGAGGTAGATCTGGATACAGAGTACGCGAGTATCACAGAAAAGGTCAGAAAACTGGTCAGGCTTTTTAAGAAATCGCCAACAAAAAACGATCTCCTCCAAGTTTACATTAACCAAGAATTTGGCAAAAACTTACAGCTACAATTAGATTGCAAAACACGCTGGTCAAGCCTTCCTGATATGATATCGACATTTAATAAAGTTAAACTGTGTGCCGGCAAATCATTGATCGATTTAGGTCTTGACACTAATTCAGATTACTCTTTGGAGTGCAGAAGAGTATACAGTTTTGACAAACTTAGACAGAGTATTTCAGCCTGTCAAACTCGCTGTGGAGGTCTTATGCTGTCGAGATTCTGACCTGGTTACTGCCGAAACTACTTTAAGATTTATGATACGCAAACTTGAAGAACTGACGACAACATTGGCAAGAAAACTAGCAGAGTCATTGAGAAACCGCATAGCTGAGCGCCGAACTTGCTTGTCTTCAGTATTGCTATATTTGAGAGATTATGTCAAATATGAGAAATATTTGGAAGAGTATGCGCAAGACGAAACGTTCAAAATATCACAGAAAGTCAGTATCCGAAAAGAAATTAACAAACTTATAGAGAGATTACACTGCAAGACGCAATACTACTATCATACACAGGAAAGCTCATCTGTTACAGAGCCACTCCCTTCAACATCAGCAGCTGCTTGTAATGATGTTGTACTTGGCGAAAGCGAAGACGCTCATGATGATGTGCCCCTTTCTGTTCTGTCCACGGCTAGAAAAAGTATTTCCCTTCAAGAGGAGCTACAAGAATCGTTGACAGCATTGAAAAAGCCCAATCGTTCAACAAATTCTGCAAATTCATTGGAGATACTCATTAAAAAAGAGATGAATTTGTATGAAGCTGGAGGGGTTAAAGGTGAACTCCTTCAGTTTGTACACAACTGTTTGTCGACTGTGGTTCCGACTAGTGTAAAGGCAGAAAGAGCATTTTCGGCCGCGGGGTACTTGGCCTGTAAAATCAGGAGTCGTCATCAGATGAAACCCTTGATATGCTGTGTTTTTTGAGAAGCCACTTTCAAAAATAACTTATCCTTTTAATAACACTGTCTAATAATACTTACATATCCTTAAAAATTACAAATGGGTAGTTCTATTTTTAAAGTCCTTCATAAAATTAAGGTGGTCCCCGTTGTAACAAAGGTTAATACTAAGTATCATTTATTTTATTTAAATCAATTTAATAACTTGTATTTAGATAACCATCTTTAAATTTACTTTAAATTAATTTGAACTTTATTATAAAAATGGATTCAAACTTTTGTTACAAAGTTAAAACGGCATGTCCCAATTAGGTGTTGCTTGGAACTATTACGTTTATTATGAAAATAATTTATTGAAGTCACACAAATTAATAAATACATGGAGAGATAAATTGGTAAGCATGGTAACGAGAAAGTTTAATTTAATTTATCTGTAAAAGTTTTCTATTATTGCCGTGACGACAGATTCGTCCCGAAAATTCGAGTATCCATCGTCACGACGGCCAAATATTACCTAAAGTTTTAAAAAAATATATGTGAATGTGTTAAGTTTTTGAGTGAAACGAAACGCCAAAGACCATAGAGCATAGAGCGAAACTCAAATCAAGTGATTGACATTGACACTTCTTTTACATCAAGGACGAAGACCGGCGGCGTGTGTTTTTTGAGGTTATCCTTAGTCACAGCGTTTGATGGTATGTATTTCATGCATTTTTAATCGTTTCAGCTTTTATATGATTTATATATATGCAATCTATACGGTAAAGTTTTTTTTTTTTATTAAGTGTTCGCTATTCACGATTTGTAACAATCTTATTCAAAAATTGTATACTTCGTCACACGTATCCTTCGGCACAGGTAGAATGTGACGATGGAGACATGAAAGTGACGAAGGTTACATTTATGGAAGATTTCATTTATAGGACGCTACATATAAGTTTTGCTTTCTTTTCTTTTCAGAAATAAATACCTATAAGCCATGCCGTTGTCAGCAGCTGAAAGGCAACGTCGTTGCAGGTTGAAAAAAAAGCAAGACAAGGAAAAATATTAACAATATTTACAGAAGGCAAGAGATCGCTATCATAAAAACAAAACGCTAGTGAAAGATATGAATGACAGAGAAAAAAGATTGGCGAACAGAAAGTGGAAAATAAAACAAAAAAAGTACAGAGATAAACAAAAGGAACAGGAAAAAATGTTAGAAGCTTATACTCCACCACCATCACCGCCAGCCTCGCCTATAGTAAGTAGCGGAAGAAAAAAAGTAAGACGAGATAGAATTAAACTATATCGAGAAAATTTAAAGCTACAAACTGAAAATGATAAATGGAGACGAAAGTATGAAAAGTACAAAAAAAAACTACAAAGGACTCAAGCAAAGTTTGAAGAATATAATGTTCTTTGTAACAGCATTAAAGAAAATTACAAGAACTTAAAATGCCGAAAAGATAGAAGAGTACTTAAAGAAACTGTAATGTCAGATAGAGTGAAGGAAGCGGGCCTTGAAAATGTAATAAGAATGGATGCTCTGGGTATACGCTACAACAAACAACAGAGAATTAAGGCAGTTGATAGGAAATTGAGAAGAATGATTGTAAACTTCTACATTCGTGACGACAATAGTCGTGCAACTGCAGGTAAGAAGGAGACCGTAACAAAAAATAAGGTTAAAAAAATTGGTTGCCTGTAAAGTCGGTATACGGGCGAAAGTTTTACGTGACAACGACTTTGAGTGGTAAAATAATTTTAATGTGAATATTCATTCGTATAGTAGGAAGAAGGATGAAATAATAGTAACAATTTAAAACATTTATTTATACAAAGAATTATATTTAAAACATTAATTTATACAAAGAATCTCGCACTGAATTTCATATTAACAAAATTTTATTGAACTGGATTTTATAGAAGCGCAAGACATGAACCGGTGTGTATGCCTATCTCTCTCACTCTCTCTCTCTCGCTCTGTCTCTCTCGCTCTTAGGCGGGCTAACTGTGCTCGAGTGGAAGGGACGCGTGCCTTTTACTTTTTATGTCTGTCTCTCTCGCTCTTAGGCGGGCTAACCATGCCCGAGTGGAAGGGACGCGTGCCTCTCACTCGCTCTCATTGTGAGCGCATAACGTGAGCGGAGCGTAACGCAGTTTCTTGAAGTGTCACCCGGCAAACTAATTTATAAGACGTTGTCACGTCAAAAACAGAAAAGGTTTCTCTCGAATACAGTTAGCAATTTGTACCGTCTCTAAAAAATAATGCAGCGTACCTTGTTCATTAGCTTACTTTGCAAAAATGAGACCATTCTGTGTCATGTTTCTATCAGTAAATGCAAGAGATACGTGTTTGTGTAAGAAACACACATATATTCAGTTCAAAGCAACGGCTATAAGAAAAAAAGGTGCTATCAACACTGATAATTTGAATAATTTGCTGGAATCTGTTGTGTGTAATGTGAACCAAAAACAGTGTAGGTATAGTTGGAAACTGTAGACAATGTAAAAAAAACAAAGTTGTTGATTTAGAAAACATTAATCCAGAAGAAAATGTGTCATGATGGGAGTGGATACGTAAGACAGAAGATTTTACTACGGCAAATGGTACTCGAAAAGTTATAAAGAATGTTAAAGAATTACAGACTGGAAAATTATTTGACTTAATTAATAATTTTGAAAAAGACTTTACGGATTTCAAGAAACATGTTTTCAACGTTTACACACAACATAAAGCCTATCGAAATTGCATTCAAAATCTCACGCCTAACAGTGTTGCTATTCATATGGATTTCAGCGAGAATTATAATTGCAAGCATAGTGAAGAAATCCAAGCTCATCACTTTGGAGGCTCACGTAATCAGCTAACACTACACATTGTTGTTTTGTACGCAAAGCCAGAAGGAGCAGAGACGAATGAAACAGTTTCCTTTTGTACGGTGTCTTCTAGCCTAGCTCATGGTCCTGCAGCAATCTGGGCACATACAGACCCAATTTTAAAATATGTGCAAGAAAAATACCCCAATGTCGAAACCATACATTTCTTCTCTGACGGCCCGTGTACGCAGTACAGACAGAAGCAAAACTTTTATTTGATGTCAACCAAGTTTTTCGATTATGGATTTAAACATAAGGGTGCCGCTGACGGGATTGGAGGCCTCATCAAAAGAACAGCTGATAGGCTAGTTGCTCATGGACGTGATGTAGTAAATCTGACTCAATTTTACGATCTATTGAAAGATGCAACATCCGTGAAAATGTTTGTAATCAGTCAAGACCAAATAGATCAAGTATCTAGGGAGATACCGGCTACATTACAACCAGTTCCAGGCACGATGCGTTTACATCACATATCGTCTAATTCTCGTGGAGAAATGACTTATAGCGAGCAGAGGTGCTTCTGTAGTAATGGAGAGATTTTCGGGTTTTGTTCATGTGTTCCTAATAAATCGCACAAATTTCTCATCGCCGAAGCCCAGAACATTGAAAATGCTGCAACACACACTATGGAGACTGTACCTTTAAATAACTCTGAAACTGATTTCGTGGAGGGTGGTTCTACTACTATTACAAACATATCAAGTGGAAGAACAGGACAAATATTTAACAGAGTTTATTATGACTCCAGCGATATATCAGACGAGGAACCATTGGCTACTTTACGCGAAAGGAACACGAAAAATTGTAATAGTAGTGGAACCAGCCTAGATAAACTACTATCCACCCCAGAAACTTATCTATCGGGACTTATGTTGTGATAAAAATTTTGAGCGAAAAACGAAAGCAGTACAATTATGTAGGATTGATAGACAGTGAGTTTGATGATTTCGAAGCCAAAGTTATATTTTAAAGATGTTTAGATGAAACAAAGACCTTATTTCGTTTAGATAAAAGTGATGTTAAAATCAGTTTTATTTCTGCAAATAGGCCCCAGGAGGCGCTTTTACACGTCCCAATTTAAACCTACCACTGCTTCGGGACAAGTCTGGGCTAGTGCCGAGAAGAAGCAGCGCAAGAAACTCGGTCACTATTGTCAGCCTCTTTTTAAATATTTTTTTACAAGGTAAGGTGATTTTTACAAGGTTTAAGCAAGTACGAGCTGGGACAATTTAATGCCATACATTTCTATCATTTAAATAATCATTGACAGTGTAATAGCCCTTTTTCATTAAAATTACTTTGACATACGATTTAAGTTTATGTACAGGGAGTTCAGCAATTATATTTGTTGAAAATACGAATACAATTTCCCATAAACGATTTTCCTACTTTTCGCAGTCTGAAGCCTGGAACGGCAAGTTTATCTTTATTTCTGGTATTGAAATTGTGTACGTTACTTTTCTTAAGAAATAAATGTATGTTCTTACGAACGTAAACAATATGTATTGAGAAGACACTGTAAGTATATTAATCTCTTTTATCTCTCTCTCTCTCTTCTTTATAAAGATAGATTGACTTCGCTTTTGCACATACAAATTTAAATAATTTAGAGTATTTTTTAACATGTTCTATAATATGTGGGTTTTGAGAATCTGCCTTTAAACTATATAAATCATATAATGTTTTTCTGCTTTTATAAATACCAGGTGTAGCCAATTCATTAAACTTACACTTCTGTTTATTTTTTTTTACTTTTTTCTGTTTAAAATGTTAATCAAATTCATTTTTAACCAAACCAAAAAGATTCTCATATGTATCTTTTGTGCACTTAGATGTTATTTGTTAAGTTTGTTAATGTAGGTTTTTGCTGATTTTCCTCACATATTAAAGTTTTTATTTTAGCGATAAGCAAGTTTTGCCTGTGATTAATGAAAAAAGAAGCTGAGAATCTCATTAGTTTTAAGTTATAATTGTTTGTTAGTCTACTTCGTCACATTTACGTCTCCTTCGTAACAATAAGTTTGATCTTGTCCCCGTATAAAGATTGTTGTTAAAAACCAAAATTGTTGCGTTAAGTCCTTGATGCTACTCATTTTATGTCGTGTAATACTTGTTGTTTAGTATGTATTAAGGCTCTTTCTAATATTTTTTTGCAAAAGTGAAAAAAAAAATTGATACGAAGTTTGAAAGGAGTAAATGTGACGAAAGAGACAAATTTTAATGTTTATACGGAATTATTACCTGATAAAGACCAAAATGTTTGAGACTGATTAATGTTTGGATTTTATAATAATAAACACAAAAAAGCATTTAAAATTTCTTTTAATTTATGCAAGTTTTAAACAACTGAATTTCGTAACGAAGGATTCATTATTTTCCATCTGAATCTAGTAATCCGCAAAAAAATATAAAAAACTCATGTATTCGGGTTACTTTGGCTGCTGAGCCAATGTTACCCGATCAATTAATTTCGTTAGGTTTGTAGGTTATCAATCACTTTTATTCACTTTCAGCTATCCTTATGCCGTCCACATACCGGCGGAAGCCGGGCAGCCGTCGGTATATTGATTATACAGAAGCAGAGCTGGCAGAATGTTTGCATGCATGTAAGATCAAAAATAATGACTCAAAGGGAAGCTTCAGCAACGTACGGGCTTCCTTGGAGCACAATGAAAAACAAATTAAAAAACAAATATCGTAACAAACCAGGCCGACCAACAATATTTACAGAAAATGAAGAAAACTCGTTTGTTTCTCATATAATACTGCCCTCTCGGAATATGGTTTTCTTTGACTGACTTTGATTTGAGATTGATTATCAAAGACTATCTTATGGCACAGGGTAGGACTGTACCTCAATTCAAAAACAATATTCCTGGCAAAGATTGGTTAAGATCTTTTCTCAACCGTCATCGAATTTTGTCTCGACGTCTGGCTAATAATATTAAAAGAGTGAGAGCCCAAGTCTCTGAAAATGTTGTAATAGAATTTATTGAAAATATTAGTAGTGAATTGAAGAATTTACCCGCAGGTAACATTTATAACTATGACGAGACAAACCTTAGTGACGATCCAGGGAGGAGAACAGTCATATATAGGAGAGGGATCAAGTACCCTGAAGTAATAATTAATGCAGCTAAAACCAGCTATGCTGCTGGAGAAGAAGTCCCGCCTTACATCATTCACAAGTCTGAACATCTTTGGACTACCTGGACCATAAATGGCCCAGAAAAGGCTAAATACAGCAGGACCAAAAGCGGATGGATAGATACTATAACCTTTGAGGACTGGTTTATCAACCATCTCATTCCCATTCTTAGGAAAAAAGATGGACGAAAGGTTGTTATTGGCGATAACCTCTCATCCCATATCAGTCCTAACGTCTTGTCGGCATGTGAAAAGAATAACATTGCGTTCGTTTGTTTACCTCCTAATGCAACACACATTCTTCAACCACTGGATGTTGCTTACTTTGGGCCACTTAAATGCAAGTGGCGTCAAATTCTGTTGGACTGGAAGAGCACTCAGTCTGGAAGAGCACTGCCTACTACACCAAATGATCAATTTCCTCGCCTGTTGAAAAAAGATCTAGAGTCATTGACAGATACAAAAGAAAACTTGATTGCAGGATTTAAGAAGTGTATATCCTGTCAACAAAGATGAGCCCTTGAACAGACTGCCACGCCAGGATAGGATTGTTGATGCAGGATTTATTGGAGATTCAATCATGCAAAGCTTAATCCATCATCATCATCATCATCAGCCTATCACAGTCCACTGCTGGACATAGGCCTCTCCAATTGCACGCCACTTAGGTCGATCCTCGGCTTCTCGCATCCAGCTCCTGCCAGCCACCTTGCGCAAATCATCACTCCACCTAGCCTGAGGGCGTCCTACACTACGTTTGCCGAGACGCGGTCTCCACTCAAGAACTCGTTTACCCCAGCGGTTGTCGGTTCTGCGGCTAATATGGCCAGCCCACTGCCACTTCAGCTTGCTAATCCGGTGGGCTATGTCGGTAACTTTAGTTCTCTGCCGGATCACCTCATTTCTGATTTTATCCCTAAGAGAAACTCCGAGCATAGCTCTTTCCATAGCCCGCTGAGCGACTTTGAACTTGTGGACTAGCCGTACCGTCAGTGTCCACGTTTCGGCTCCGTAAGACTTTCGTCTTAATCCAAAATCGAAATAATATTTGCTCTGAAAAGAAGACTGCAAAAAAGAAAAAAATTAATGTGGCTCCAGGAAAATCAATTTCTGCTGCTGACTTAGAAGAAGCAGGTCCATCTGGTCTGCAACAACATGTAAAAAAGAAAACAAAAAAATCTGTTAAAGTAAAACGAACACAAAGATATCGCTCGACGACCTCGACTAGTTGCAGTGATTTGGAGATGAGTCTTGAATCTTCTACCGAAGATCATATAATGGCTTGGGATGAAGATGAGGAAGAATCTGTTCCGCTTGTTAAGTTAATACGCCATTTTGAAGATAATAAGGGTGAAACCTGCAAAGAACAGCGGAGCTCACCTATTGAATTCCAAGAGTTGTCAAATGAGATGAAGAAAGAGAAAGATCCAGACTCACCTTCTATTCTGTCTCCCAATTACGTCGATCAAAATATCTTGGTTCAAGACAATATTAAGACTAAAGATTTTATATCAGGGGACTATGTTCTGGTTCTGTGGAACTCACAAAAATATCCTGGCCAAATAACTGCGATTGTAAGTGACGAAGGAGCCCTGGTGAACTGCATGAAAAGGGGAAAATATTTCTGGAGGTGGCCTTCAATTAAAGATGAACAACTTTATAGCTGGGAAAATATTATCTGCAAAATAGGTGTCCCTAAATTTCAGACTAAGGGTTGTTTTTCAATTCCTGAATTAGATGATTAATAAATAAATTATAAGGTGTTCCAGAAATAATCACTTTTTATATTTAGTAAGTAAAATAACGATGATTCTCATTCATAAGACTGTTATTAGAGACTGTATGACTATTTAGTTCCTACTATTTTTGATATTTTATTGGATTAAAGTAAGGATTGTGTTTTTTGTGATTAATATTAGAAAGATTTTAACATCTTGTTAGGTTTAGTTTTCTTTGAAAATTAATTGTTTTTTGTATGTCAGATGTTTCTTTTATTTATATTCTATCGTTTTAAAGGGTTTAAATTGGCTCAGTACTTGATTTAGTATTATTTTATAGTGTAAATAATCTGCAAGCCAAAGTCACCCTCTTCTTAGAACAACTTTGGCTCAAAGTTTTAAAAAATATATAGTTTTAATAAAATAAAAAATAAAAACTGGTTGGTTTTGATCCTCATGAACCATTTAAAATCAATAAACTGTTATCAACTCCAACCCAAACTCTACAGTAGTGTTTTTTATAAAATTATTAGAAAAAAGTAGCTAAAGTAACCCGACTTTACGGTAGGCACATGTTGATACCATTGGAATTCCTTTAAGGACATACATATTATAATTGGCAACTTGATTGAAATTATAATATCAGTTTTTAAACTTAAAGAATGAGGTTTCAGGCGGGACGCAGAAATTATCACTCTTTAAAGATGTTCTGTTAAACGTACTCAAGCATAACAAAAACCCTTCTAAATTAAATTTGGTTACACAACACTCTTTATTCCCCGCAACTACGAGATAGCCATATTTGGAATCGTTCAAAAATAACGATGCATCCGATTACGAATATAATTAATAGATAATCTCGATGCATGCCCAAAACAAGTAGTCAAGTGCAAGTCATCGATGTGACCATGATTAGTGCCAGCCATAATTGGTAAGCCCGCAGATTTCGTGAACGTGGGCTGAATTTATAGACCGGCATGATTATTTCTAATAGTGACCTATTTAGGAAACTTTAGATGGGTCAATATCGTCTCTAGAGTATGTATTTATAAAGATGGCAAACGAAGTCGGCCCCTCTTCTATTCGATATTTTTCTTTGTGCCCTATCGCTAATATTAGATCAGTGCTATGTATAGATGTGCTTGTAGGCTAAATGCAAGGTCAACTTTACACGGCTTTCTTGGAGGTTCTTACTCGTAGTCATCGAAATGTTATTGATCATATTTGTACGACAATTGTAAAAACCTTTTTCAAACATGAAACATACATTAATACATAATTTGAGTGTGTTATCTAATCATAGATGGGATTCCCCATATTATAAAATACGCTTAAGTCGAGTGTAGAGATGATAAAATAGTTTTTACCTAGTGCAAGAATTACTTGTGGTTTTGCCTCGTGATTTTCTTATGAATGATGACATAATCGATTACTTCATTGAGTTGTACAGATGATAAAAAATCCTGATAATTTTTGTGTGAAGTAAACGCAATACATAAGCTTAACAATCGACCCCCGGTATTTCTTTATCTAGTATAGTTAGATTGGGAATAATGTTAAAAAAGGTAAATTTAATGCCCATTGCTGTAAAATGTAAAAGAAATATAAATGAGATACCTTGTTCTGTTCCCAAAGTAAGTAAAATGTGGAAATCGGAAACAATTAGAAACAACGAAGATATAATCCATACTCCATACATATTATACCAATACCCGAGACAATATAGACTGTTTACATTCAACTATCTGGGAATCAAACGTGGAACCTCGGAGCTGGAGACACCTTGAAAACTGATGAGTACGCCACTCCACCGCGGAGATCGTCAGACGACATTAGATTGAACAAATTACGTTAGTTCTAATGACAGCTTTTGCTTTCCTACTCCTCAGTCCCTACTTAAACTCTAAGGAAAGGAAGAAAGACTTCTCTATTCTGGGTATTGCTAAGTATCAAGATCCACAATGAATGTTCCAAAGACTTCTCAATTTCACACACTAGATCGAATACCTGGTCTATATTTTTACTTCAAATACTGTGGCCATCACATTACCACTTTTGTTGCAAACTCGCACCTATGTAAATAGCGTTAAGATTTACTGTTTAGCCTGATCTGCCGTCGTCAGTTCAACAAAGGTTGACAGCCAGCTTTCGGTATATTTCCTTGTTTTTCGAAGTACAAGATAAAATTTTCAGCACTTAACATTTTTTCCCTCAAGTGTCATGTAACAAGTCATTAGATCCAACCTCGAAATGTTTCACCAGGCTGTGCAATGTTTCTCACCTGGTGATTACCTAATGTTGTACTACTAAGATAATTTAATTTCGCAAATCTATGGCGAAATTGAAACTGCTATATAGAGCCCTATTAATTGGTACGTATGTATATACTGCTATCAAGTTATTTTTTTATTACATATTTGACACACATGTAACAACTGTACAGGTTTACTGCAAGGACCCTTGACCCTTGCCATATGACTCTTATGGAAA
Source organism: Anania crocealis (assembly GCA_949315895.1). NCBI lineage: Eukaryota > Metazoa > Arthropoda > Insecta > Lepidoptera > Crambidae > Anania > Anania crocealis. The sequence goes on from OX438880.1 coordinate 6,461,846, forward strand.
CAATTAGGGCATGCTTTTATTTCCGCTAGCATCTATTTACGATCTCCAGGCGACCTCGAGGTAGTTATCGGAAAACTGTGTGAATATAGATTTTATTAAGTGGAAGGTTTCTGCTACGCTTACGTAATACTACAGAATCTGAGCCGTATTAATTATATGGAGATTGTCCACTAACATTTCCGGTGTATTTTTATGATTAACTTTGAACAAAATACAATATGGAAAACTTTACATTAGTAACAAATTTTCGAGTTTGTTCAAGATCATGACTAAAAAAACAATTATCGACGATTTATTAAAAGACCAAATATAAAAAAAATATTAAATATGAGACTTTAGGTGTTACGGTCCATTCGCAACAGAATTGATTAGTCACACTTCTGTTAATTCATAGTTCCAAAGTTAATGTTATAACCATGAAAAGAGTGTAAATTTGTCACAGGTGGATTAGTGTAAAATCGTTACAAACCTAAATTATTGCCTAGCAATAAATCTATTCTGTGTCAAAACATCGATGAACGATAGAAATTATAAATAAAAAAATCGTCACTGCTCGAAAATACTAAGTTACCTGAGCATGAAAAAGTAAATAGGAAGACAGCTTTATCAGCACGTCAAAACAGTAATGATACTCGTAATATCAGTATATAAACTTGAAAAATTTTGTCTCAGGCGGGACTCGAACCCGCATCTCCTCGCATGCCGGGCGGGCGCCATACCATTAATGGTATGGTAGATGCGGGTTCGAGTCCCGCCTGAGACAAAATTTTTCAAGTTTATATACTGATATTAAACGTGCAATAAAGTTGCTAAAATATCAAATAAAGTACAGTAATGATAAATAAATATTGCCTCGAAGCAGAAAGGGTTAAACAAACACACAACAAAAAATTAAAAATAAATTCAACATGATGAAAACGTTCAATGATTTTTTTTTATTCAGAACTACCTAGCTTTGCGTAATTGCAATTTTAAATAACTACAAAATTGTAAATTTGCGCGTGGACTCATATTTTAATTTTAAATTATACTCATTTACGTTGTTATAGCTTGTAAATGCACTTTTGTTATGTTGCACTGGCATTTTACTGACGAAAAAAAAATGCCAAAAAAATCAAGAAAAGAAAATTCAACGACATTATAGATCTGTCTGTCTTGGCTTAAGATAGTAAAAATAAAAATCAGAGCTGTAATATTAAACTTGATTTGTGGTATCTACTGCGATTACTGCTCCAATTTTTATTATCTTATCAAATAACCACTCCATACTACAATGCAAAGCTAAATACGATTCAGAATTATGTTGTATTGAATAAAACCGACCAAGTGCAAGTCGGACTCGCGCACGGAGGGTTCCGTACGAAAAAAGCGAAAAAAAACTTATTTTATTTTGATTTTAGTATTTGTTGTTATTGCGGCAACAGAAATACATAATATGTGAAAACTGTAACCGTCTAGCTATCGCAGCTCTTGAGATACAGCCTGAAGACAGGCGGATAGACGGACAGACAGACAGACGGAGAGACAGCGAAGTCTTAGTAATAGGGTCCCATTTTTACCCTTTGGGTACGAAACCCTAAAAATTATGTCTTCAGAACGACGTGGTACATAAAGTGTGTTTTTTTTTTTCGAGGTTTAGAACTTTAAGTTGGCATATTACTGTTCAAGATGGCGACCGATTTAACAGCTGTCAAGTTATTTATTCTCAGTTTGGTTTGGCAATTCATCATGAATAGACTCACGCCTGAACAACGCTTGCAAATAGTGCAATTTTATTTCGAAAATAATGGTTCTGTGCGGAATACGTATCACGCACTACGTCTATTTTATCGTCGACAAAATCGTCCATCAGAGCAGTTAATTCGATTAACCATGGAACGTTTTCGCACCACGTTTACTCTTATTGATAACTCGCATCCCCAGAGACGCCGTACGGTGCGTACAGAAGAAGCTATTGCTGCTGTAGAGCGCAGCATTGAGGAAGACCCGAATGAGTCTATCCGCCATCGAGCACAGGAATTGGATCTGTGTCCATCCACTTTATGGAAGATTTTGCGGAAGGATCTTGGTTTGCGTGCTTACAAAATATAACTCGTGCAAGAATTGAAGCCAAACGATCATTAAGTAAGGCGTAGATTCGTCGAATGGGCCCAAAACGAGATTGCCGTTGTTCCCGATTTTCATAAGCGAATATTGTTTAGCGATGAAGCGCACTTCTGGTTGAATGGCTACGTCAACAAACAAAACTGCCGCATGTGGAGTAAAGCTAATCCTCAAGTGTATGTCGAAACACCGTTACATCCAGAAAAACTGACTGTTTGGTGCGCTTTATGGGCTGGTGGAATCATTGGTCCGTACTTCTTCAAAAACGATGTTGGCCAGAACGTTACAGTCAATGGTGATCGGTATAGAGCCATGATTACTAACTTTTCATTCCTGAATTGAACAACCATGATGTCCAGGAGCTGTGGTTCCAACAAGACGACGCAACATGTCACACAGCTCGTGCCACAATCGATTTATTGAAAGACACGTTTGGTGACCGCCTAATTTCACGTTTTGGACCTGTAAATTGGCCTCCAAGATCTTGTGATTTAACACCGCTAGACTACTTTCTGTGGGGCTATGTAAAGTCATTGGTCTATGCGGATAAGCCACAAACGCTTAATCATTTGGAAGACAACATTCGCCGTGTTATTGCCGATATACGGCCACAAATGTTGGAAAAAGTCATCGAAAATTGGACGTCTCGATTGGACTACATCCAAGCCAGCCGTGGCGGTCATATGCCAGAAATCACATTTAAAATGTAATGCCACAAGATTATCTTTCGGATAAATAAAATTCATGTCAATCGAATAATCCATCGTTGTTTTATTGCAATTTAAAGTTCTATACCTCTAAAAAAACACCCTTTATATCAGCAAAGTGGTACAACACTTTAACACATTCAGTGGACTGCACATAAGAAAGAATATACATTTTTGTTGCAACATAGCATCTATTCCTACTCAATAAGATAGGAGAGTGTTTTTATCCTGATGTGTTATGGTCTGCACAAGCTGGTAGTCAAACTCGACCACGATGAATTAAAGGAATATATTGCACGTTGCATATATCCATGTTTCCGTTATTATCTCGCTTATCTGATATAACCAATGCATGTATAGCAGTCACCAAAAAGATTACGTACGTCGGAACCCTCCATTTTATGACAACGGTAATAAAGATAAACGTTTATTACTCGTGTACTAGATAACCCCATCGAAAAGACCCGCGAACTAAGGCAATCTGTATCTCAACTAGCCCGGCGAAGTTAATAGCATAAATCAAGGAATTAACATAAGGACCGCGTACCGTCATGTTTAGTTAGGAGTTAGGGATGAGATATTTTTATAAACTTGAAGTCAGTGAAAGAAAACTCTAAACTAATAGCTTTATTAACCTTTAGGTATACGGAACACTTTGTTTAACGTAAATAGAATTAACTATGAGCCTATCAAGATACATTAAGAACTATTTCTGTCAATTTATTCTGTCACAGTTTTGTTATACCTAGCTGCTACCCACGACACGTAGATCACGATTCCATGGGAACTGCACATATTTTTGAGATAAAATTTAGCCTATATGCTATTCTGCATATAATCTATTTTCGTGTCAAATTTCAGGCAGATCCTTTTAGCCGTTCTGGTGTCATTGATCATCATCATTCGTCCAAACTTTTCACTTTTGCGTTAATAATATTAGCAGGTAAGCAAGGAATTGAGAATCTCACTTTTCTTTAAAAGGTTGTCTATATACTTTATGATATTTATTTCTGGACGGTAGCCGTATCTCTAACACGGTTTTATTATAAGATCGCCAACTGAGGATGCTACAAACGTATTTGAGAGGGCTCTTTCGTTACGACATCCCAACAAAAACTCAAGTGTTTGGTTAAAAACGAAGGTCATTAACGACAATTGAACTTGGGTTTTGAAAACATGAAGACTAGAAACATATTTACAGTTGCCACGAAAACATACTCAGTCAGAGAAATCTTTGCTCTACATATTTTACACGGTTCATTACTGAACTATTGTCAATATACCACACAGTAAGAATTTCGTTAAACGATTTTGAACTTAAATGTGTAAATATAATAATTCTAATTGTATTAAAAGGAGTTGACAAATGTGAAACCTCTTTTTTTAATGATACTATTGTGTATATGTAATAGTGTTAATATGTTATAAATTGCAAATTGAAACCAACATAATAATTGTTCAAATTTAATATATGCATGTACACGCTATGACGATGTCAATTTGATATCATCATTTTGTCTTCTTATTTTGTCAGTTGTTTTAGTTGTTGGGTCAGTAAGCTTAGTTTCTTTCGCTTCCGATCAAAGAGGTAAAACTAAATTTGCTAGGTGTAACATAATGACTGAAGATTTTAGAAGTTCACATTATATAAATTATAAAAACGGAAATAAACTGAAACGTCAAAAAGATAAGCCATGTATATGGCGTTAAGGTACGTTTTTAATTAACAATAATAATTATAATAAAACATTTTGGCAGCCCTACGTCGCAACGACAAATTGACCGTGGAGGGGACAGCAAGAACAGCAGCATCGTTGGGCCAATGAAAACTGACCGGCTAAGGCTTTTTACTAAATCTGGCGGCGAGCCAGAGATAAGACCGCGAGTACACTTCGCTCTTATCTACTATTCGATCGGGCGACTGATAAGGGTTCAGATATAGACGTTCAGTTCATCATTTGAGAATCAGCAATTTTAATTACATATATTTACAAAGCACATAGTTTTGTAAATATATTTAATTAAAATTGTCAGTTCGTTTATTGCGTGTTGTTCGGTTAGTACGACGAAATATGAAATATCTTTTTAACCGGATTCTACTGTAGTTTTGAATTTTATGTGTTTTCAAAATTGTCTTCTTAAATCTATTACATTCTATAAACTATAAAAAAACTTTTTTTTATTATTTCGACCGCCTTAGGTGGTACTTGAACCCACAACCTTTGGTTAGACGGGCGACTGCTCTCACCAATTGAGCTCATCGTTAGTGTCGACGAATATTAATTACGCTGTAAGCCAGGGGAGTGTTATCAATGTTTTTGGTTGTGTACCTCCAACATCCGAGAGAATCTTTTAACAATCGGTTACTAACGAAAAGTAAAAATTAATAGAAAAAAGTCTCCTAATAATAAAAGGAAAAAGAAAAAACAAATATGGCTTCATGCATTTTAACATAAAACTTAGATCAAAATTCTGCTAAATTAGTCTCGATTTGCATAAGAGAGCAGTTATTTGTTTCCTATTGTCGGATCTCTAGACTTTTTATCATGTTCAGACACAATCACAATCTATATAAATAACAACATAGTTGAGGCAGTGACCGGGCGAGGCTTTGCTGACTGCCCCTGGCACAACGCCAGACTCTAGATAAGGGCGAGTGCATAAGTCGGGCTTATCTCGATCAAGCGACATATCGACGAAAGTAGTAGCCTAAAGAGAGGTTTAGAAGAATACTTCATTGGTATGTTGCGAGACTGATTGCATACACAGGAAAACGAAGTTGAAGCCCTTCTATGCAACGCGTAGCCCGTATCGTATATCCGTCTCTTTCAGATACTTTAAGACATTGCTATGAGTGAGAGCTACAGATGGAGTCGAATATACGGGCATACATATAACAGTTAGACCTAAGGGGCGCTAACCAATGAGAAATCCATATATACGGAGCTATTGGATTATTTAAAATACTTTAAGTCATTGGAAATTTTGTTGGGATGTAAGGCCTTCGTAGCCTAGTTGAGCTTATTAAAGTTAGTCCTGAACCTTTTAGTTTTATTATTTCCTTATTTGTGACAATGTCTTTCAACAATAAATATGCTTCTCTATGTAATTACATCCAGTTAAATACACTCGTAGTTGTCAGAAATATAGCCTCTTCGTAACAAACGGCTCTTACTTAATACCTCAAGCTATCGTCCATCGCCACCCTTACAAATTATTCAATCCTCGGCAGAATTTTATTTATTCACTAAAACCTTTCCCGTCTTCGGACGGGTATCACTAAGTAACACAGTAATAAATTATATATACACCATCCTCGCGAATCGGTCTATCCATTAAAGAAAGCCTTACTAGATTCCCTCCTAAGTCGATTTACTATTTTATCTAAGGAGTCACTTATTTATTACGTTTAGACGGTTAAGGGGCGGGAAGGAGATTGATCATGACTTATTTTTTATAATATTTTACTTAAGATCACAAAAATGCGCAAAGTTAATATTCCACTTTTAAAAAGCGATGACCACTGCGCTCGGATGCGTATAGGTAAACGATTTCCTTGAATACGAAATGCGCTACCCGCACTGCATATAAGCCTGCTAAACACATAAAGACTATTAAGATGCTTCTTTGGCAATATGAGGGTCAGGAATGTAAGATAATTATAAAGAAAACAATGCCCTACAACCTTGAAAACAAATCACACAGCTAGTCATTGAATGTTACTTTTTCTTGAAAAGATCGAATTTAAAATAATACTTACGGATTAGTGTAAAAAACGTTACAAAAAACACTAAAAACGTGTAAATCGCACACCCGTATTGTAGCAACTGACTCGTAAGTATTTAGAATTGTTAATTTTTTTTTTAATATCATAAACTTAAAACTGTAAAAAAGTTCTTGCAGTTTTCATTTTTTAATAAAGATGATCTTATTTTGTGTAAAAACATCACAAACTTGCCAATTTTTTTCTTTCAAAATCCTCATACATATTACTATGAAACGGCGAGCTTCGTCGAGCTCCGCGTTCGGCTCGCGTCAAACGATCAGTCGGCCGCGTGCCTCCGAAGTGAGAGCACGTCGCTTGGCGCCGTATTGACAGATCGCCATCGAAGCGTGTACTTACACAATATCAGTGCACAGTGTTCTCTTTTGAAGATTTTGGGACAATTTGTTCTGAAATTGAGTAAGTATATTTTTTATACTATTTTAAATAAAATTAGATAGCAGTAAAGGTACTCGTATATGATTCTTATTGTGTGAGTACGTTTTCTTGTGTTTGTCTCGAATTTAAAATTACCTCCTGACGCCCACAGTCCTATTTTAAGGACCTTCCTTCACTTGAGGTTACGGCCCAGCAATAAAGTCAGTTGCATCTTTTAATGACCCACGGTCCTTTTAAAAGGACCATGATAAAAATCACGTCTTGTAGTTTGATTTTGACTATTTTCGTCAGTACATAGACGATAATATTATACAAAATATAGTTGATAAATCGAACCAAACTTATCTGGCTCGAAATGGCAAATGTCTAAATTTGATTTTTGCGGAATGCAATACTCACTTTGCGATGACAATGATTATGAGCGCCATCAGTTATCCATGCATGCGAATGTATTGGTCAAAAAAGTTTAGGGTGCCCATCATCGCGGACAGCATGCCTAGAAACCGTTTTCTGATAATCAGAAACTCACTGAAGTTAGTTTTAGACAAAGAGGTGAGCGACGATGATAAGAAAAAGGATAAACTGTGGAAGCTACGACCGCTGATTAATGCAATTTTGAAAGGTTGCCGGTTGCAACAAAAACCTAAAAACTTGTCAATTGACGAAATGATAATTCCTTTTCAAGGTACATGTGGTCTTAAACAGTACTGCCCAGGAAAACCTAACCCAGTTGGGCTAAAAGCCTTAGTATTAGCCACTCCCAATGGATTGGTATGTAATTTTGATATATACCAAGGCGACACTATATACCCTGATTATAATAACACAAATTTTAGCTTAGCAGAAAAGGCAGTGTTACACCTGCTAGAGGACCTGGTGCCTGGTCACGTTATATTTTGTAATAGGTATTTTACGAGTGAAAAGCTGATTTTGGGACTACATGACAAAGGATTAATGTGTGCCGGTACTCTTATGAAAAATCGCATTTCTAAAACTGCCTGAGAGGTATAGACAAATGATAAAGTCATAAAAAAAAAAAAGAGCAGAGGAAGTTGGCAAGTGGTGGTCAACAAAGCCAATAAGCTTGTTATCACTAAATGGGTTGATAGCAAGCCCATAACTTTTATATCAAATTTACACGCCGACCAAACGATTGATGGCTGTGAAAGATGGTCCAAAAAAACGAAGAGGTATGTCGAAACATACCTTTTACCGAGACCACAAGTTGTTAAACAATATAACGCGAATATGGGAGGCGTGGATCGAGCAGATCGAATGCTGGCAGTTTGTCCTAATCGCTATAGGACAAAGAAATGGATGTGTGCAATATAATTTTATGTAAAAAGATGTCTGAAAAAGAGAAGTCTGAAATGAATGTGAATCACCTGTATATGTCTGGTAGTGGTTATTCTTATTTGCAGACCCTTACCACTTCCATAGCTTTACCTAGGATTTTATCCGAGTTCTTTTCCTCGATTCATGATCAAGTTTATGATTGGTGGGAAACAGCAGCAGCATATTGCATGTCATAGGCCTTCAAAGCAAAAGCGGAACATGCAATATATGTAGGTAACGTAAATAAAGATGGAGTCCCAATAATTTCAATGTCTATTTGATGGCTGTTGGAGCAAACTCCTATATGAAAAAGGCTATTCTGCATTATCATTAAAATCAAAATTCTCATTAAAAAAATGCTATGGAAAAGCATCAAGCCAACTACAAATTACCCAAAAAGACGTCTGCGTCCTTGGCATTTGGTTTGGTGAAGCTATACCTGTGCAAGTGTATTTGAGTCAGCGCCATGAGGAATTTTGGAAGACAAAAATGGAAACCAAATTTAATGCGATTTAATGCTTCCAGAATTGGTCGACCCACAACATTCTGGGTGCTGGACTAAGAGATCCACCTTAAATTATTAAATCAATTGAAGAGAAGAAAGGGTTCAACGCTTTGAGCACGCTAGTCGAAATATTTGGAACCGAATTTAACTAATGATAGCAAATTCTTAAGGAACAGGCTGCCATAACTTCTTGTCTAAGATGATCCTAAATTAACGCTTCTATTCTGGATAGGAATTAGAATCAACTCAGATACTAAAATATTGTTAAGCTTTTTTTTTTGTTACTATTAACTAAAAAATGTATGGATCGAGACGGTCTAAGATAAAACGTTTTATTTATTATTTATTATTATTTAAATTGTTTCAAATTGTTTTTTGTAAGAAGTCTCAGATATACATAATATATATTTTTGACGTTCTCTTTAAATACCGTAATAAGTATGAGAGCTTTTCGAAGTGACAGTTACAAAGTAAAAATAATTAGGTTGTTTTCGTGATTGATAAATCATAACGGATCCAGTCAATTTTAATGCAAACGCTAGCAAAATTTGCATGCATGATTTACAAACCACCAGTTATAGTTTTTATCGCTTTTTAGTTTAAATTATTTTGTTAATGTGAAAAACCCTTATTTATTATATGGCAGCCTTGTGTATGAAAGAAAGATGAAATCACTTATACACACATATTTTCGCAATTGTTGTGTTGGGTATCTACAAGTGCACCCTGTAGACTGATTACTAATTTAATGTATTTAGTTAAGTCCTCGTTTAGTATGTATGGTTTGATCATAAAAAAAGCTTGGGCAGAAATTATACCTATGATTTCCGTGCGTCTTTTAAGCATTTGAATAGCTCTACCTATATCACGAAATTCTTGTCAGGAAAATACGTCATTATATATTGTATTTGGAATACATTGCATGGCATGTTCACAGGTTAGTTCAGTTAAATCTTTTTAGGATAAATAAAGTTTAAAATTTGTCTTCCGATCCCTGTGGAGTTTGTCTTTGACTTATATCAAATGTGCAAACCAAATTTATCCACGGAAAAATATTCTTCTCTATTATTTATATATATAATAATATATTACTAAGACTTCGCTCTCTGTCCGTCTGTCCGTCGCTCTGTCACCAGGCTGTATCTCAAGAGCCGCGATAGCTAGACATTTGAAATTTTCACAAATTATGTATTTCTGTATCGCAATACCAACAAATACTAAAAACAAAATAAAATAAATATTTCAGGGGAGCTCCCATACAAAAAAAAAAGTTTTTTTTGCCGTTTTGGTACGGAACCCTTCGTGCGCGAGTCCGACTCGCACTTGGCCGGTTTTATTTATATACTAGTTTGTTACGTTTTAATTATTAAACAAATGAATGACGACTAATTAAAGACAGCATTGTATAGTGTTATCATAAAGACCTCATAGACGTCTCCTAACTATACTTAAGCCCCTCTCTTTACTCAACAATGCAGGTGCACCTTCTCCGCATTCCAGAGATACTCTGAATTGTTCGAATTGTTCCAGTTTCCGGATGTTCCTTATCGCTAATATGTTTTCTTATAATCGTTGTTTGAGCGGCATAAGCTATTTATTCGAGCCTCGTTTGTTCAAATTAGGGTGTAAGCGGGAGATCGGTATCTTTTCTTTTATGGTACGAGTATTGCTTTAATGTAGATCCAACCTTCAGTGTAATATCATTAAATCTGGGGCAAATATGATCTAACTAATATCGAGAGCGATTTATTTGCTTCAATCAGTATAACCACATCAGAGGCTCTACTGCACAACGCGAAGCCCGTGTATACGGATCTATCTGTCTCTTTCAGATACTCGTAGACATTCGTATGATTGAGGAAGTCAGATGGACTCGAATATGCGGTGTGTTGGGGAGTAAGGCCTCTGATACGGGATGAGTTGTTTGCTAGTAAGTTTAGCGCCATGACAAAGCATGACTTGAATTTTTTTGGGGAAGCAACCATTTTCACGCATTTGCTCTCTCCTTTCAGCAACATTATACATATATAAGTTTTTAAACTTTCTTGATACATTGTTACACGTCAAGAGGGTAAATACGATTTTACTTATAAATTATAACATTGCATTGTGAATCCCGGTTCAGTGATAAGTTTTATTAAGTATACATAATAATATAGTTGTTATTTTTTGATATAGATATACGTAAAAGTAGTTAGATATACGTGTTGCTACATCAGTGTATAAATTTCTAGTACCTACTTATGAAAAATAGCATCAAGATATCGGAATCCCAATAATACCTAACATGCTACGTTTACTATAAATACTTTAATATTATGTTTGTACCTCAAAATGTTAATTTAATTTCGTGTGAATTTCGTTTCCATAAATTTAATAAAACCGGCCAAGTGCGAGTCGGACTCGCGTACGATGGGTTCCGTACCAAAAAGGCCAAAAAAACGTGTTTGATGTATGGGAGCCCTCCTTAAATAATTATTTTATTTTGTTTTTAGTATTTGTTGTTATTGCGGTAGCAAAAATACATAATTTTTAAAAACTTCAGCTGTCTAGCTATTGCGGTTCTTGAGATACAACCTGGTGACAGAGCGACGGACAGAAGAATAGGGTCCCGTTTTTACCGTTTGGGTACGGAACCCTATAAATTAAATCTCAAAGTGTTATTTTCTACAATGCCCGAAATCCGAATTGACAATGAATCTAAACCACCGACAATTGTCAAGTCAAGTAGTACTTAAAATAAATACGCTCATAGATAACACTGGATGTTTAGTCCCTATCAAAATAGTCTAGTTCATCTATTAAAAAGATACGAAAATCGCATATCTATCAATGAGTTTAAGTTAAGCCTGTACCTGGATCACGAGGAGGCAGTAACTTTAAAAGTCATTCTTGCTTGCAATTACAAAGTCAAAACAAAAGAAACGAAATAAAAGAAAGATGTAAATCAAAAAATGAAATATGTATACAAAATGGAATAACAGACTTCAAATCATGTGAAATTATGCAAAAAGATGACCGAAATTGTCACCAGTCAGGTACAATTAAATAGGCCAAAAAAAACTATGAGGCAAACTAGCATTTAGCATCCTAAATAATCCAAATATACAATTCATGTAAAGAAGTTTTAGTTTAACGCTATATTTTCTGCCTGCCTTTACTAATTAAATTACTTTGTATGTATATTATCACATTTTAGTAAAAATAAAGCACTTTATTGTAGGAATATTAAGTTAGCGTATTCCAAAAATCTGTGAATCCGATGTACGTCGTCATCGGTTCGGAGGACATGACAGAGCATTACTTGCGGAACAGAACACTCCAATGGATTTAGCAAATCGTTCTAGAGATGAGTTGATGTACAAGTTTCATGCTGAGTTGCAAAATATCAAACATCAGGTGAGATTTACGACCGGTCCCAATAATCTATCTATCGCCAGTTTTGACATTTCGGAGATAGAAGACAGTTTCTATCTCTGATTTTGCCGTCCAGAAAAACAAAGACAGAAGTTGTTTTCTATCTCCGATATGCCAAAACTGAAGATAATACTAAGTTATTAGGACCGGCCGTTAGAAATAATAAAATAAATAAAAATACCGACATTGATCTACGACGCACCTTATACACCGTACATTTTAACGCCCGACAAACGGAGCCTACTTTATGTAACCACGATGTAGAACATCTTGGCAGTGTTATTTTTATTTGTTTATGAATAATCTTAGAAAAATTTTAAATATTGATTCAGCTATTCATTTTGAAACACGCTGTGAACGCATGTCGGCTAACGTAGTGCAGGACGCCCTCAGGCCAGGTGGAGTGATGATTTGCGCAAGATGGCTGGCAGGAGTTGGATGCGAGAAGCCGAGGATCGACCTAAGTGGCGTGCAACTGGAAAGGCCTACGTCCAGCAGTGGACTGCAATAGGCTGATGATGATGATGATGATGATGATGATGAGAACGTATACGTAGAACAATAATTGGTTGAATTTGGTCAACCCTATAAATAATATTTAATCATGCGAAAGTTTGGACAGATGTTTGTTACTCAATCACGACAAAACGGATCTAGATGGAATTTAGCACGGACATAGATTGAAGGCTGAAACAGCAATAAGGTTAAAAAAATATGAATAACCTGGGATAGTTTCTTAACCCGTACGAAGTCGCGGGTAACAGCTAGTATCATTATATACGCGTCGGTAGAATTCGAAGTCAAAAACAAACAAGACAGCGAGTGTCTTCCCGATATTGAAAACTAAAATTATATACGGATAAACGATATAACTAAGCGATATAAAGTTTGAAAGAGCAATAAATAAATGTTACCAAACACAACATGTATGTTACATTCGCAATTTTTACACAATAGTACACTGCTCAGATAATCTGATTAAGAAAGAAGAACATATCTTATAATCTAGTGTAATCTGTTTCGGACTCTAGATAGTACTAATTGGAAGTTAATTATGCACCAATATTAAATGGTCAGATTAATTACTCGTCTTTAAGGATTTAGAGGATTTAGGATACGAAAACCCATTAATACCAGCTCTATATTACAAATACTAGTTTCACGCAGAATATAAAAATGTAAAGTCACATAGGAACAACTAACATACACGCTTTTTGTTTAAAGACAAAGAAAATTCTTTACATTGCTGCCAAACAAAACACAAAGACTTAAACCCTCCACGTTACGAGTCGGAATTTTATATGCAACTCTTAGATTATTCTGTCAGAAGACTTGAAAAGTGAACTGTGTGTTTAAAAAGGCAAAGCAATGACACTTTATCTTATCAAGAAGTAAACAGCAGGCTGTGACAGACAACGTTTAGTAATTTTAGGAGAAAACTTTACGAAATCCGAAAATATTATGCCTTCGAGAACACTGTGTAGATTGAAACTAATGAACGGTCTACGATAGTCCCTAGAGCGAGCTCCGTAATAGTCTGAGGATTTTTGCACCTCCTCAGAAAAATGCGATGTCGACCCAATTTACTATTTTATGATCACACAAAACGTGACATTGCCCACATTTAGTTTCAGTCAGTTGATAGTATCTACCTCATAGACTTAATAATACTATGTCCATGATCTACCTGCTTTAATGTGAGCATTGAGCAATAAGTATTTCATACTAGCTGTTGCCCGCGACTTCGTCTGCGTCAATTTCTGTTATTATGAACGCGATTATTTTTGCAACATTTTTCACCGATGCTTCGCTCCTATTGGTCGCAGCGTGATGTTATATAGCCTAAAGCCTTCCTCGATAAATGGACTATCTAACACAAAAAGAATTTTTCAAATCGAACCAGTACTTCCGGAGATTAGCGCGTTCAAACAAACAAACAAACAAACAAACAAACAAACAAACTCTTCAGCTTTATAATATTAGTATAGATAATTAACTATCTTTAATTTTAGGTAACAAATTGAGCACGCACAGCCGTCTCCGGAACTAAAATTTTTTTTAATACGCATTTATGGCGAACGCTAGGAAAGCTTTTTGGATATTAAATCCTTGTCTTTAAATTCAATAGAATGAAATTAAATAACAACAAAAAATATAATTCGTTTACACATATATAATAAAAGGGAAATGGGTTGCAAGTACATCTTGTTATTCGATTATTTAAGACATATATTTGATTGTGCTTAACTTAGACTGGACAGCTTAAAAAATACTACCGAGTAAGAGTTAAGACACAAACATTTAAGAGTTTCAACATTTTCATGCACGATATCAAAAGTTGACATTTCACTATTTCGTAATTTATCAATTGTGTCAGGAACAACTTCCGATTCGCGGCTCGAAATAGAATGCACGGTGGAATTCGTTTGCGATTCGAAATTCAATGCTTACTCCACCAAGCGAATACCTGCCTGCAGTAGATTTCAATACCCAGGACCAAATAGATACATACATCTTCATAGCACAACACACAAAGCATTTGCTGTATGTATAATTTACCCGGTCTTATTTTTAACAATGATCTCTCCTAAACCAAAAAATCTAGAAAAGATACGCTCAGACAACAATGGCAAAAAAATTTCGACAATCTAGCTAGATATAGTGGTTCAGACTTTTGACTATATCAATCCAATTCCAGAGGTCACCGCTTCAACAAGGAGTTAAAAGTTTGTGTTATGAGTACAAAATTTTGTGGCCGCCTTAAAACAAATAGAAAAAAAAATCAAAAATATGTATAGTAATATATTATATGATAATACATTTAATAGCTGGGAAAAGTTAGTGAAGTTATAAAAATATGTCATATATATTTATAACTTGAATAATTCTATCATTATTTAATTAAACTAATAAACACAGTTATTATTTGACATTTTAAGGGTATTTTTCACGATCTATATATTCATACTCCTTTCAGCCAAACGATGCCCAGAGCTGAATAATGAATGAATAAATGTTTATTTGGCACTTCGAAAAAAAGTTTACAGAAAAAAAATAATTAGGTACAATGAATGTGCCAAAAAAGCCCCCACTCAGCATTAGTCGCAACAGCCTAAGGCATATTGCGACGCTGATTTTCAGTGGGCTGAATTATAATATACATAATTGTATGTTTCCCGATATTAATATACTTAATTAAATAAATCGGACTCTATTTGCATGAAATGCGGTCTTTCTATGAAGAATCTATTACAATGACTGCGTTTTTAAACTTCCATTGTGTGCCAAGTGTAATCTAAGACGGATTACAATGTCATAGAGGGGTCAGGAAAATTTTCTCAAGCCGTTACGTACCAGTCTATTTTTGTAGTCAATTTCAATTAAATAAAAACCCGCCTACCATAACCTGACCTTAGCTTCCGTTTAATATGTTTATATTTCAATCAACTTTACAGTTTCCATGGGATAGTTTCCAATTCAAAATTATACGCTTGAAAAGTCAAGGGCAGCAACTTAATTTATTTCCATATAACATCACAACTTACATCTAATGTAAGAGGTCTAAGCATAATGCTTGAAACTCCGAAACGAGCATATCGTTTCGGATCGCCGAACAATCGGTTACAAAGAAAAAATACTGTACTAATTGGAAGACACGGCGTATTTAAATTTAAATCTATCATACCAAGCAACGATAAATAGAAACTAATGAGGCAAACGAAAAAAATCATCCCCTCTTTGCATATCAGGGACGTAACAAATCATTTTATCGTATTCAATTAACGATTTTTATTTATTTAATTTAAAATTTTCAGGCTGTGCTACGATGTATTTTAAAAGATATTCTATTTCTTTTACTAAACTTTCCCAGAGTGCCAAGTGCCACTAAGTTCTGAAATGATTATTCAAGCGAACCTACTAGGCATAATAATTTATTTATTTATTTATACAGAAGAATTCAGCAATAACATACTTAACACTAGAGTACACGCGCGGGCTACATAATATGTAGCCCAGGGTATTGTTTTGGTTCATAACTTCGTGAAATCGCGTAATTTATTTTATTTATTTGATTATTTTATTGAAAAAAATTTAACTTTGAGTCTCTAGCTAAGCTCCGATTGATTGGTTGTTGCTCGACGCATTCAGTGTGGCGTGAGCGATCGACGCTGGCGCACGTGCGAAAAATAACGATTTAAAGTTGTTGGGCTACGTATGTAGCCAATGCGTGAACTAAAAAAAACGCCGCTTATATTACAACACCGCGAATATGCATTTTTTCCGTTATTCACTTTTGAATGTCATTGGATGGAGAAAAAAAATCACGCTTTGATTGCATCAATCGCATTTAAGGGTTCTCGCCAATCATTGGCTAGAATTCAAAAATTGTATTACCGCGAATGCCGGTGATTGGCTACTTTGGCATAAACACCGCGAATGTGCGTCAGTCGCCATACATTCTTTGCGGCAGAGGTTTGGGTAAGCGTAATTTTATTAGATCCTGTTCTGTTTTAGTAGCCTTTTTTAATTATTTTACAGTAAAAGTAGTTTATGAGATATAAAATATAGTGATTAGTGGTAATTGAATGTAAAAGGTTGTATTATAATCATAAATTGCCGTTAAAGCCACAGGTTTTCATTCGGGGTGTTCCCTTACAATTATTTTTTTCATATTCGCGGTGTTTACAGGTTCAAATACGGACAAAACATGAGCAGTGCATATTCAGATTGTGAGGATGATACAGAAATCGAGGAGCTATGTAAATTAGCAAATATTAAATACATAAAACCTAGTAACCATGAACCTATTTTAAACATGGTTCCTCTGCAAAGCACTACAAAGGCTGAAAATACTACGAGACAACTTTTTACACAACATTCAGAAAATATTATGCAAGTGGCTACGGATGATGTATCTAATAGCATTATAAATATGGAAAATATTAAGATAATAGGTAATTTTAGTGTAGTGGAGCCCGCAAAGGAAAACGGATTTATTTCAGACGGGCAAACTAAAATCGTTCTCTTAGAAGAGCCAACCCCTAGTATAACCAAAATAAACGCCAAAGATAACCATATTACAAGACATCTTATTACCATCTGAAATTTTTTTTACGGCGAACCACAAAGTCAGAGGAAGAGACAAAATAAAGTAAATAAAAATTCAAAGAAGTGGCAAAGGGAATTAAATAAGAAATTGATAGAAGAAGAAAAGCCGTACTTAGGCTACAGGCGTGATTCCTATCACGCCTGTAGCCTAAGTACGGCTTTTCTTCTTCTATCAATTTCTTACTGGTCAACTTTCCTAAGTTGACCAGTACAATCCCAATTTTAAGGTTTTACATAACACTTTTAAACCAGCTAAAGATATGGGTCCTCGCTGCGAGTCCGCTGTTTGCCAAAAATCAAAGCTCCGTGGATGTCATGACATTACCGAGCCAGAGCGGCGGAGTATTTTTGACAGTTTCTGGAACACTATGAGTTGGGAACAGAGACGACAATTTGTTTGTTCAGCTGTTACTTTAGCGCCATGTAAACGAAAGGTAACAAAGAATGTGACCTCAAGAAAAAGTGAGACCAAGTCCTACTACTTATCGGTGTCCAGAAATTCAAATGTTTAGAGTGCAAGTTTGTCGAGGGATGTTTCTTCACACCTTGGGATTGTCGGAACTCGGAGTGGTTCCTAAGATGCTGGCTTGATAAAACTAGGGAATGAAACGGCATAGCGCCTAAATCAGAAACTTCACTAAAAAGACGGACATCTCCAAAAAAGAAAGAACAGTCCCAAACCCTGACTGCCATTTTTGATAAACTGCCAAAGCTGCCATCGCACTATTGCCGACAGACGTCTAGCCGACTTTACCTGGAACCTACTGTTAGAAATATGTCTGAACTTTACGAGGCCTACAAAAGTGATTGCCAGGAAAATGATAAAGAGTTCTTGTGTCGTCGTACTTTTGACAATGAGTTCTTTAGAAGTAACCTGAGTGTGTACATACCAAAGAAGGACCAGTGCGATATCTGCTGCTCATTTAAAGTGGGTAACGTAACAGAACAAGCCGGGAAGGAACATACTGATCTCAAAAACCGAGCAAGAACTGAAAAATCTGCTGACAAAAGTTCGGCTTTTGAAGATGTTTGTCATGTTTTGACACAAGATGTTCAGGTATCCTTGAGTACTTCAATTTGACTGATATGCAGACTTGCCTGAGTATTTTAAGTACAGTCGCGGAATGAAAATCTTAGCCACTTTTCGACTCTATGTGACGGTATTAAGGTTCCAAAGTGGTCAACCCTTTTCATAGCGCCGCTATACTTCATTTTACTCACTAATGCAATGTGCCATTCTTAAACACAAAACTACCTAAGTTTCTATTTAATTGGCTAGTTATTAAATAAAAGAAAAGTTTACATATTTGTTTCGCAAAGAAGGTGCAAAGTTTTATTTTGATTGCTTTCGTAAGTAAGTACTTGTTATTTTATTGTTGAATACAGCTGTTTCCTTTAGTTTGTAAGAAAAAAATATAAAATTGAATATTTAATAAATGTTCAAGTTAAGAAATAAATCTGTTTTTTCTTCTTTACCTAAGTATCAGATTGAAGAATGCGTATGTTTCTTAGCATTGCACACAAGGCTTTATGAAAAAGCTCGTACTTAAAACACTGTTTTCTTGTCATCTTTGAGCTATTAACAGTTAACAATTCAAATTACAATAAAAACTCAAGCTGCATAGCTTAATGATTTCAACGAATACTGAATTCATATGAAGATTGATTGATAAGTAGTATACCAACACTAGCCACTATGGAAGATGGTTGCATTTACCCCATAAAAAGACGTGTGGCACTCGGAGACTGCCGCGGTAAAGCTATTGCATAGCATTTTTTATCAACTTATGCAATTATAAAACTAAAAAGTGTCACCGCTGTGCCGGTAGGAGTGGGGGGGTGTTAGGTTATTTTCGTTACGGAATTTCTGGATTCGGTCTCCACGCTTAGACCCGCGATAGAAGCTATGCAATAGATTAAAAAAATTTAAAAAATAATTTGCTGGAGACAGCCCTATTCTCTGCAACTAGATACCATTTTCGGATAGGTGTTGCGTGAATAAACGTGTACTCTTACCCCCAAACGTTTAGTTCTGATTACAAGAATTTTATAAGTAATAGTCACATTAACCTCAAGGTACCCTGAATGTAACTTTTACTGCTCTCGTGGAACAATAAAATAAATTATTGAAAAACCTAACCTTGTTTGTAGTGTAAATAAAGTTGAAACCGTTCATTGAAATGTGAGAAATTAAGTATATTTATTTGAATAACCTTTCTAATTATATAGCTCATGGTAGAAGGCGGCAATAATTATTATACTATTTTTTTAGTTGCTTTCGCCCCGGGTGACCCTATTTCAACTGCAAGCCGTATAAAACCTGCAAGAACTACCCTGAAATGGTAATGGAAAAAAGCATTTCAAGTGTGCTACAATCACGGAAACTATTTGGCACCATCCAAAAGGATTCCAGTATCTGTAACAGATTACATGGTACTGCGCGGTTCTTACGCAACTTAGTTGAGCTGGAATATATTGCCATGGCTTAAACTTTTTGCAGAGGGATAAATATGGAGTTTTTAGCCCGCGGCTCTGCTCGCGTGAACTAAACGTTATATCGCGCGGGCTTAACCCTGTGCCAAGCAGTAGGATGCAAAATAACCCAAATCCTATTCAGGGTCTTATTAGTCTTTGTACCCAGTAGTTTAGACGTGAAATCGTTACAAACAGACAGACAGACTGCGTTACTTTCGCGTTTATGATTTTAGTAAGGATTTACTAGTTTTCTCGGGATCTTAAATTATTATACTGACACATAAGGCAAATAAGCCCACTTGAAGGGATTAGGAAGTAAGGGATTTTCAATTAACGAATTGCAATGTTTGTGGTTCCTTTAACATTGCAATGTTTGTGGTTCCTTTAACATTGCAATTTTAACCGTATTTTAGTAATAACATACGATACATTATTTGCCATCAAAAAACACTTGCTGAGCCGATCCAATAATGGGCAAGCTGATTGACGATCGCAGTTTTTCCAATGGTACAGGGAAGACGATGCTGCCCACCATATGGCTCCTTTAGTCGCTTTTAGCCTCTTATGACACCAACCGGAAGAGAATGGGTGATACTATTCTACTTTTGTACCGACACCACACGGCTTAAGTATGTACAATTCAATCAAGTTCAAAAGCGTAAATAAAAAGTCATACGAAGGAACATTTAAGATGTATTAACGTCAATCGAGGCTCGTATGGAATACAAAGTGCTTGAAAGTATCGCCATGTAAGAACGGGCTTTAAGTATCAATGCGTGGCGGACTTGAATGCTTTTAAGAGAGTACCGCGAACACCCTGCGTTTTACCGTGCCCTATCATGATCTGAAGAATAGCTAGCAGGATAGAGGACTTTGGACGTAAGAGCCATTCAAGAACACCCGCAGTAGGTATTAGTTTGGCTTTTTATCTCATCTTCAATATTGAGCTTCAGGCTTTTTTTTAAAGCTAGAAAATCTTTGAAATAGGCATCATGGACTAAGTTATTAAGCTATATTTATTTATTTTTTATACCCTAGGTTTTTAACAATAACCCTTTTTTTTAAACTCGGAAGTTCAATAAGCAAATTTGTAGTTACCTTGCATAATAACGAGATCATAGCGCAGCATAGATAAGCTGAGGCAAATACACTATGTATGATTCACATCTCAAAGGGTGATGGAAAGAAACAAATCAGCATAAATGACAATCTGCTAGATGTAATTAAATAAAAACTTAAAACGTTTTAAAAAGTTTTTGCAGTTGGAGCCTGCAGCAAATGATGCAATATTGGTCTCAATGTCACATCCGTTCTTTTAAATGTGATGGGTACCAATTACTAAAAGCGCGGAAGGAATATGTAAAAGAACTTATCTGACTGAAACACGAAAAATTAATCGCACTGAAAAACGAAAATCAGAGACTTTAAACACTATTAAAGGAGACATAAAAAAAAGACAAAAGATGAATCTTATTACATGTTTTTAGAGGATTCTGATTCCTCCGTTGCAAGTGCCGAAAACACAGGATCTAGGCAGCACCGCTCACTTAGAAACATTGCAATACTTAAATAATATTCATATCCTACAAGAATTTTTTTTTATTCAAATACAACACCTGTTTGCCAAGTTCTGTCCCTGTGAAGCGACTCTCCTCATTTGGAGCATAATCATGAGGACTCACCGAAGAACAATAAATGATAAACGGTTTAAGAACTAGTTTTACTTAAGTCACAATTAAAACCCTAAAAACATAATATTATTTTGTGTCACGCTTGTGCAATCAACGCGATTTACATGTAAAAAAATAAACTTTCATTTTTTTAGTTAAAGTATTTTATCAATAAAAAGTATTCAAAAGATACGTATTTTATATCATATCTATAGTATTTCAGATACCATTACAGAAATTTATTTGCATCTGGTATCTGAAATACTTAAAAATATTTTGCATTTTGTATTCCAGATACTTTATTTAAGGTATCTTGTACATCACTACAAATAGTGTTATCGACGTTAGCTAAACTAGCAGTAACTGCTGCAAAATCTATAACAAAAACCTAATAAATATACTTTATTTGATATTTTAGCAACTTAATTGCACTTATAATATCAGTATATAAACTTGAAAAATTTTGTCTCAGGCGGGACTCGAACCCGCATCTCATCAGATGCGGGTTCGAGTCCCGCCTGAGACAAAATTTTTCAAGTTTATATACTGAAACCTAATAAATAAATTCCACCTTCACCTTGCCTTGGCATAATCATACCGTTAATATGAAAGGCGTAAATGTAAGTGTATGATTTATCACGTACATTCACGTGCGCACTCAAGGGACAGAATATAAGATGAATGGCCGGGGGTGTGGAAACGACCAACTACAAGGCAACAAAAACATTTACAAGAAAATACGGCACCTCTGCGGCCTGCGAATGAAACGTTTCGAGTATTTTGTAAATTTTCGTGTATTTGTATATTATTTTACGTGAACAATCGTATTATCTTTATATCCATTGTGGACTGTGGTTTTCTTTTAAGAGTTCCGTACCCAAAGGGTAAAAACGAGGCTTTATTTATAAGACTCCATTGTACTGTCTGTCTGTCTGTCACCAGTATATTATGTAATTTATAGTACAGAACCCTTCGTGCGCGAATTCGACTCGCACTTGGCAATTTTTTTTATTTTTTATCCAGTTATTTAAAAAATTTGCTTTACATTTCAGCCATTCGTATTTTTTTACTCTTTCCCGTAAATGAAGAGCGTTCTGTTCAGCATTTTCCCTCTACCCGAGCATATTGGTCAAGAAGATTTGGATATGATCCAATAAAACAAGTTATGGATGTAAACAGATTTGAAAAGATTAAAAAGTACATACATTTTAATGATAATAGACATATTCCAGTTGGCCAGCCAGGTCATGATCGCTTACACAAAGTGAGGCCTATAATTGATGGACTGAATAAGACTTTCTCTAGCATAACTAAACACCAAAGGCTATCAATAGATGAGCAAATGTGTTCAACTAAAGTTGGACATTATTTAAAGCAGTACCTACCCAACAAACCCCATAAGTGGGAATTTAAATTGTATGTATTATCCAATGTTTTTGGATTTGCTTATAAATTTGAAATTTATTCTGGCCAAGACCTAACATCAAGACCAGCTGGGGAACCTGACTAAGGCCCTACAAACAACATTGTGCTTCGCTTGGTCAGAGATGTACCACGAATGGTCAATCACATTATTTTCTTCGATAATTTTTACACATCTTTGCCTTATCTTCATAATTTAATTTCGGCTTCCAAAAATAAAGCGAAAACTACTTGGAATATTATAAATAAAGAAACATGTAGACTAAAACCAAGCAATCCTGCTTACTCTCTCAAATTAGGGGATAAGTTAATAAACACGAGCACAGAGGTTGCGAATACATTTGAGAATTTTTTTTCAAACATAGCTTCCTCCACTACTGAAGGGCTTGCTTCTTCCGCTGATCTAGCGGAATCCCTTCTCAAGTCGGCTGTCGATGAGTGCAAATTTTCATTTAATTTTAGACATATAAACCCTGATTTAATTATAAAAACTTTTAGAGAATTGAATATGAAAAAAACTGAAGATCTTTGGGGAATTTCCGTTCATATTATCAATACAATTATAAATTCAATAGCCCCTCATCTCGCAATAATTTTCAACAAATGTATTGATGATAGACAGTTTCCAACTTTAATGAAGTTTAGCAAAATTATTCCATTATTTAAATCCGGCGAGAAATGCGATCCCGCTAATTTTCGACCAATATCTATCTTGCCAGTACTAAGTAAAATATTTGAAAAAATTATGTTTAGTCAACTTTTATCGCACTTTAATTTGAATAAATTATTACATCATAATCAATATGGATTCAGGAAAGGTAGAAATACCACTGATGCGGGAGTAGCACTTCTAAAACACGTATTCGATGCTTGGGAGAGTAGGTTAGATGCTATAGGTGTTTTTTGTGACCTGTCAAAGGCATTTGATTGTGTGGACCATAAAACGTTAATTAAAAAACTCAGACATTATGGTGTTTCGAATGATTCGTTAGATTTAATTAACTCATATCTCACAGGTAGAACACAAAAAGTTTGCATTGATGGAACTGAGTCTTCAGGGTCGGCCCTTATCATGGGTGTCCCTCAGGGATCAGTATTAGGACCCTTGCTATTTTTAATATACATTAACGACCTTCCATATTATATGTATAATCTTTGTGAGATGGTATTGTTTGCAGATGACACTTCAATAATTTTTAAAATTAAGAGGGGCGAATTATCATTTGACGATGTTAACAATACCCTCTCTAAATTATTGCATTGGTTTGCTACGAATAATCTTTTGCTTAATGCAAGAAAAACAAAATGTGTTAAATTTACTTTGCCTAATGTAAGGTTTTCCGCCACAAATGTTATTGTAAAAGATGAGCCATTAGACACAGTAGACTCCTCTACCTTTTTAGGTATAACTGTAGACTCTCGACTGCAATGGGGTGCTCATGTCAGGTCTCTGTCTGGAAGACTTAGTTCTGCTGCTTATGCTGTGCGAAAGATAAGACAATTGACTGATGTTGGAACGGCAAGATTAGTATATTTTAGCTACTTTCACAGTATAATGTCATACGGTATTTTGTTATGGGGCTCAGCGGCAGATATTGAGTCTATTTTTATATTGCAAAAACGTGCTGTGCGGGCTATTTACGGCCTTAGACCCCGTGACTCTCTAAGAGAGCTATTCAAAGAGATCAACATACTAACAGTTGCATCTCAATACATTTTCGAAAACATTATGTACGTCCGTAAAAACCTCGAATTTTTTGTCAAAAATAGTGACGTACACAATTTCAATACCCGAAATAAAGATAAACTTGCCGTTCCAGGATTCAGACTGCGAAAAGTAGGTAATTCGTTCATGGGAAATTGTATCCGTATTTTCAACAAATTACCACTATCAATTGCTGACCTCCCTGTACATAAATTCAAATCATATATCAAAGTTGTTTTAATGAAAAAGGGCTATTACACTATTGATGATTATATAAATGATAGGAACGTTTGGCTTTAAATTGTATCAGCTCGCACTGGCATATATCTTATGTAAACATGTTTATTTAAAAAGAGGCTGACAATAGTGACCGAGTTTCTTGCGCTGCTTCTTCTCGGCACTAGCCCACATTTGTCCCGAAGCAGTGGTAGGTTAAATATTGGGACGTGTAAAAGCGCCTCCAGGGGCCTATTTGCAGAAATAAAACTGATTTTAACTGATTTTAACTGATTTTAACTTTAGTCATTTATTTGGCCAAGCAAGGAATTCATTCTCTTGGCACCATACAACAAAATAGAATTCCTAACAACAAATTACCGGATAAAAAAGAGATGATGAAAAAGAGTACTCCTAGGGGTACTTATGCAGAAAAAACAACATCGTATGAGGGAATTGATTTATCAACTGTTGCATGTAAAGACAACAAAATAGTAACTATGTTATCTAGTTATGTAGGAGCAGAGCCTGTGATGCATGTGAAAAGAATTGACAAAAAGAAAAAGGAAAAAGTTGATATACCATGTCCAAAAGCAATTATTGAATACAATAGCCATATGGGTGGGGTCGACTTACTCGTTAGCTTTTTAGGAAGTTATCATGTAACTATCAAGAGTCGTAAATGGTATATACGAATTTTCTTTCACCTCCTAGATCTGGCTGTTATCAATGCATGGATTGTACACAAAAATAATGCAATAAAGGACAATGTTGCTAAGAAGGACATTATGAACTTGGGTAAGTTTAGAAATGAGTTGGCTTATGTATTGTGCAATAAAGGCATTGAAAATAAAAGAGGTCGGCCCAGCAACTCGAGCCTTGAACAAGAACTACAGGCCAAAAAGAAAAGAGCCCAATCAAAACCAATTCCCTCAAAGGATATACGAATGGATGGTGTGGGGCATTGGCCAAATGTTGGAGTGTCTCTTCGGTGCAAGTATCCACAATGCACAGGCTTTACCACTATCAGCTGTTCCAAATGTGGCATCAATTTATGCCTCAATAAAAATAATAACTGTTTTACTACATTCCATACTAAGTAATATATTGTAAGTGCATGGTGATGGATTTATCCATCATATCGTTTTTTTTAAATAATTAAGTCAACAAGTGTATGGATTGTTTTTATTATTTTTCTATTAAATAAATATGCTAAACACACATCCTTAGTGTTTTTATTGTTTTAAAATCCATCATAAAAAATCTCTATGCATTTAAGGGTTAATCTCGTTAGGCATTAGATAATGTGATCGGTGACGCAAGCATATTGTATTTTATATTCATTGACAGTTTAATTGCAGAATTGAATGTGTTGTCCAGTAGAAGGTAAGCGGGCTTGTTAAACTACCTTGTAACAAATTGAGAGAATACTAATTTTATGGTAGCTACATAGCATCTCAAACTTTTAGGGTGCGTTTCCGCTGAAGCGGAGCGAAATGTCCACAGATCACAGATTTTGAGCACTGTGATTGGTCAATTATTGGTCCGCCCCTCTCCACTCTGCCAAACTTTTCTACTAATATTGATATTTCACATCGGTTCCAGCCTAAAATAGAACAGCCCCTTCTAGACTGACTAGACTTGACACCGATAGGGTGTCGTAAGTGGAAACTAAGTTAAGCCAGAATAATGACAGCATCTCTTTGACCATTGGTCAAACTTCGATACTAGCAAAATACTGCTTTTAGAGAGGCATATGTTCAGCAGTTGACTAAATTAAGCTGAAGATAATATTTATATTTATCTGTTGGATCTTAAGTTGAAAATCGTTTGGTGAATCAAAAATGTATGGTCAGGTTGGCAGGTACATGGAATAAGTGTGAATAATTTGGAATTTATTCACGTAACATAAAAGATAAAATCGTTACAAACCCAAGGTTTTTTCTAACTTCAACTGGAATGCACGACGCTATTTAGTCACAGACGATAACTACTTACATTCCAACAAAAGATAATGTTACATGACTGAGCCACATTTAAGTTACTGCAAAGCTACATAACCTCATTTGATACTAGATAATGTAATGGGTTTATGCTTTGTCGCTACTCCATTAACTTAATATTTTGGACTAGGACTTTGTTAAACAGTTTCGCCATATTTTAAACTAAGTGATGATAGCGCACCTTTTATCTTAAATATTTAAGATAAAAGATATTTAACTCACTGGGACACACAGAGCCATCTAGTCCCAAATTAAGCTACTATTAAGTACCCTGTCGTATGGGGTACTAGACAACCGATAAACTTACTTATATACTTTTTTTTGTAAATATATACTTATAATATTTAGAATAAAAACATAATAAAACTCATGCTTGCCTGGTATTCTATTTAAAGTTTCTTAATTTCTTTTCTCCATTAGAGACGAATGAAATTATAACAAAGGTGAAAAAACATTCCAGGTTTAACATATTATTACACCGCGGCACCGATCCTACGATTGAATGAATGTCCAACCCGTCATTAATATTATTCATTAATTAAAGATAACACAAATAAAAGAAGACAAAGCTACTTTTACGAGTTCCTAACAAACGTGGTATAGTACGTTCCCAAGTCAATAGTTGTCAACGTCAAGTAAACTAATGAAACTCGAGTGCGAACTAATATCTAGAGCATGTTGCTAGTGCTGAGACAAACTTGTAATTAGTTGGTTCGAAGCAATTAGTGACTTGCTAATTTCAGACACGATCTAGAGAAAGACGTTTAGGCTTTATGCAAACGGCACATGGCGGTCGTGGTCTGTGAATTTGCATTTGAAAGCGATATGGTGGATGTTGAGGTGGCCAAAGGACTGCTTGACGGTACATGTCTTTAAAAACAAAATGCCATTATGTGGGCAAGGTCAGCGCTCGTTACTTGTGGAGCCACTGGCTAATTCCTCCTCTGCGTCAGACGATTAGACTTTTAACAATCACTGTACTAAATACACGTAGATACAGACTGCGACTGGTAACCAAGATCAGTAACTTTTGAATGCACTTTCGATTGACTCTAGTAGCTTGACATAACCATTTAATATCCCAACATGCGTTAATTTCAATGCCACTAATTCAGCTGTGAAACCGTTGTATTTGAATTACTAGAGGAGAGAACGAAATCATCAAGGATTTTAAAAATCCTAAGAGTTGGCACTCATGCTGCACGTGTAACGTATACGAAAGTTACATAAAGCTACAAAGATAGTAGTTCTCACATTTCGCATGCAAGCACCTTACGAAAGGACAATTCGTCAACATTTACGGAAGAAAAACAATTCCAAGATATGGCTATGCTAGTTTCTCATCGAAATTATTTCCATAACTTAGCGAACACTAGATAAGAGAACC
Source organism: Anania crocealis (assembly GCA_949315895.1). NCBI lineage: Eukaryota > Metazoa > Arthropoda > Insecta > Lepidoptera > Crambidae > Anania > Anania crocealis. The sequence continues at coordinate 6,490,062 of OX438880.1, forward strand.
TAAGATGTGTGTACAATTTGTTGATACAGCGCGTTTGCGCCACCTTGGTTAATCAGTGAAATAGGCCCATTCTTGTCAACGGTGTCTGGCCTCCCCTAAATATCACCGGTTACAAGTCACTTTTAAAAGTCCATTCATTCATCATATCTATGGACCAGTGATATTTTTTAATAAGGTTTACATTACATCGTAATTAGTGCAAATATACACGGTGCAATTTCAACCACCTGTAAAACGAAGCCCACGTTATTGGGCCATTATGTTGTATAACATCATGGCAGTGTTATTTATTTTTTTATTGAAAATAGTTTTGGAAAAATTGAAATTTTTTATTTAGACTTTTAATTTTTCAGCACGCTGTGACGCGCCCAGACGTATTATTTTGCTGCGGCGGGGTCTCGGTTGAATGGACCTTACACAGCTACATCTGTGGGCGTCACAGCTGCAGCGTGTTTCAAAATAAATAGCTGAACCGATATAAAATATTTAAAAAAAAAGAATGTAAAAAAAATTAAATAGCATTGCCAAGATGTTATATATAATGGTTACTAACGTGGGCTTCGTTTTACAGGTGGTTAAAATTGCACGGTGTATAAAGGCTTAAACTTTGTGAATGTAATAAGTACCTACAGAAACTTAGTAATTTGTTTCAAATTCATCAATTAACCGAGATTTCAGGCATGACACAAATTAATTCACAGAATTAAGTCAACATTTAGATTGGTTAGATAGCGGACTTCGTTTGCTTTACCGGACCAATTGTCATATTATCAGATTAGATATTTCTATCGAAGTTGAGGACAGCTGTCATTATTTCATGACATGGCTCCCGCAGTCGATATTGACTCTGATTACTAAAACGCTAAGGCTCTGGTTGGCCTGACACTTTTTTGAATGAATGAATGATAAAGCCCCCGTCAGTTCATGCCAAAGACAAATAGACTATAAAAGAAAAAAAAAAGAAATGAGTTGGTGAAGTTTGAGGTTATCTTCGAACTATTCGCGCCGACACGCGCATGTACTCTTGTGAGTGAAAATCATATAATTTGTGTATTTTCGTTTGAAAAGGTAAGTTTTGTCCCATAATATCTATTGTGTTTAGTTTTTACGTAATAATAAGTGTTAACAATCGTATTTCATCGTAATTTTAGCGGGTAAACTGACTTGGAAAGTGATGTGTTCTTGTCGGCGCGCGAGCGACGCCATTGTTTTGTGTTTATTGTGCATTGAAACACTAAAAACGATTCAAATTGCACATTATCACAGAGATATTTTAATAAATATTCATTTTAACACACATTTTACCATTCTTGATAAGTGGCTATGCAAAATTAAATCGATTTACCGAAGTGAAATTGACGTTGAAAGTTAGCGCAGGAACGTTTTTTTATTTTACATTTCCTGAGAAAACAGCAATAAAAGACTGTTATAATCGCACATGATTACAAAGATAATTTATCATAGAATGTAGATATGTACATAGTTTTTAATTTCAATAACATTTTGTAGTTATTTCAATAAAAACTTTAAAGTGCTGTCTCAACGCCCTTATTGCAATGAAATAGAGTTGACTTTACACGGCACATTTTTTGCCACACTTGAGCGTTGTATTACCTCGCTGCCGTGACGTCAGAAATCATACAGGGTGACACTTGTTTTTTATATTTATGTTCCGCGATTTCTCCGTCAATAGTAGACCGATTAAAGTTTTTTTTTTTGTTTTAACATTCATCTATCTTTCACTTTTACTTTAAAAAAAATATTTATGGTATTTTTGGGTGACCTTAGGAACGCCCCGTTGGTCTAGTGGTTTAAATACCGGGCCAGATCTCGGGGTCCCAGGTTCAAATCCCGGGTCGGGCAAAAAAAAGTTTCGAATTTTCGAACGTTGCTCTGGTTTGTCATCACCAACCCGCATTTAGCAAGCGTGGTGATTATGCCAGTCACCCATTAATTTTTATACTTTTGATAAGAAACCTCTGTATTTATAGAAAATATGTCCAAGCAATTGGTGCCAGCCTACCCCGTGACGCAGTCTCCAGGCGGGACCATCACCAGGGGAGAAGAAGCCATCATTTATGAGCCCACACCATCAGGATCCGGTCTCCGGGTAAGTACTTATTACAAACTAGCTGTGCCCGCGACTTTGTCTGTGTGAATACCAAAATAAGAAACCTTTATAGTATGTATTGATATTCAATGGGTGCTCTTGTGTACATGTTTTTGGGTGCTTTTGTGTACATGTTTTTTTTTAAGTATATCAATATGCAACTAAAAGGCATGAATATGGCGTTAAGTTTTTGAGGTATTAGTTATTCGTAAGGCTTTGAACTTTAAAGTTCGTCTTTCATCTTCACCATTATCATCATCAGTTGCACGCCACTGAGATCGATCCTCGGCTTCTCGTCTTTACTAACAATGAAAGCGATAATTTAAAAAAATCTAATATAGCTCGTTTAAACAAACTAACAGCGCAGACTCGAGAGAATGAAGACCGCTCGAGGCCGCCAAATTTTTTCCATAGCTTGTTTGTTGGCTGTGGCAGATGTTGGTTGATGGTTACTTTTCCTTTAGGTCTGGAAGCCCCCGACGACGCCGACGACGCCGGAGGTGTCGTCGCCCTCTTGTGGCTCTCGTCCCATGAGGGCTCGCCGCTCGCTGCTACTCGACGACGAGAAGATAACTAAGTTTCTTGCAGATTCTGGCAGCGAGGACGAGTCCGACGGCGACGACGAGGAGGAGGCGCCGCAGGCGTTCGACCTACGGGAGGCGCGTCGTATGATGCGCCTAATTCGCGACGAGGAAGTACGGTATGAGGAAGAATGCGAGGAAAGAGAGCAAGATGATGAATGCGAGAAAAGAGAACAAAATGATGAAGAATGCATTATTATGAACGAAGAGGTAATGCTTGGGAATAGGATGGGTGAGGAACTTGAGCCACCTACCGTGGCTCAAGCGCGAGAATATGAGAATGTAGTTATGAATGAAGAGAGGGTAATTGGTGATGACTCGGTTGTGAGTCATGAGCAACCTCTATTGGGTCAAGAGTACGAAGGACTAGATGTTTTTTCGTGGTCCGAAGATTACTCTTCGTTTTCCGGCACAGAGGAAACGTACCTACGTACACCTGGCCCAATGGTGGAGTCTTATGACCCTGCACAAATTTTCATGAAAGTTTGGGATGAAAAAATCATGGGAGAGATAGTAAGCGAGACGAACAAGTATGCGTGGCAAATAATTGCTCCATTATCGGAAAGGGTAAACGGTCTCCCAGATTATCTGGAATGGACCGACACCACTATTCCGGAAATGTACCGTTATTTTGCCATTCTCATTTTTATGTCCATGTGTAACAGAGGAAGAGTGAAAGACTATTGGACGACAGGGTACCTTGAAATGGCTGCGTTCAGAAATATGATGTCACGAAATCGTTTCCTGGCGATAACTCGATTCTTACATTTTGTTGACAATGAAAGTTACGATCTCAGCCTCTCATCATATGAGAAAAAAAATTTTAAAATTATTCCCATTATCAAGCACTGCAATGGGAAATTTGGGGAACTCTATACCCCTAGTAAGCACCTTAGCCTGGACGAGTCACTGCTGCTCTGGAAGGGTCGCCTTAGCTGGGTACAGTGTATCCGTACTAAGGCGGCCCGGTTCGGGATTAAATCCTTCGAACTTTGTGAGGCAGTATCCGGATACCAGCTTAGGTCCTTACTTTACGCAGGTAAAAATTCGTCAATGTCCGCGAAATCCATCCATGGATTCGAGAACTGCACCGCTAAGGTCGTTCTAGAACTCATGGATGGATATTTAGACGTCGGACACACTCTGATCATGGATAGACACATGGATGGACAGTATACATTACGAGTACCTATCCTAAACTAGTAGAACCACCCGTTACAGTGTAGGAATAAGTTATGAATACATTTAGCTCGAGTAGATTAAGATTTTGTTTGATTCAGCTAGTTTTTTTTAACCATCAATATTAAAGACCTGATAAATTACTTGTATGTTTCTTATTAATTACAGTATTTCCACGATTGACTATTTTTTATGTTTAGATCCTATTGACAAAACATATCTGTTATGTATGTCAGTATCTAATGAAAAAACAACCAACCTACCCAAAAATGTCAAAAAAACACAGTTCAGCTTCTACTGTAAGTCCTACACACTCTACACATCTTAAGTGATACAAATAAAGGCACTTAACGACTGTTGGATATGTTAATAACAATTGATAATGTTGACTGTGCGTACATCGACTTTATACAAACGCCAAAACTGTCACACATTTTGCACAGTCATGTGAGCAAAACACATGATCTGGCGTGATTGAGTCACGCACGTGGCAAGTAGCTCTCACTCGCCTGAGTTCTAAGCCATTGTCGAACGAACATAAGAGTTGTGAGGTAAGATCATTTTTGCTTTCCATGCAAGCTCTAGTAAAAATACATACAACCAGTCCTAAAATGAATGTTAAATGAGACAGACCGACAAATATTGACTTTGCTATGGAATAGCATAGCAATACACTTTTGCTTTTTTTATACAACGGCTTGTAAACATGATATTATTGATACTATGACCATATAAATTTGACGACCTCCTTGGTGGTGTAGCTTATAGTAAAAAAAAACATCTATATTGTCTCTGATGTGTTTGTACCTTCGTTATTTCTAATTTAAACAACACAAGTGCTTAAATAGTTGCTTACTTTGGTATCTTAACCATGTAACATGGTTTTGTCGACATTTGTTATTTTATTATTAATAATGGTCTACGCGCCTAATTATGGAGTGGTAGGCCTACTGTATTTCAGCCTTCGTTGTGACGATAATGTGATTCCAACTTATCCATTACGTGCTAATGTATTGTATGTAAGTAAAAATAACTAACTAATCCGCCTTGTTCGTAAGTCTGAACCGAATTAGAATACTAATAGGGCGAAACAGCAAATAAGATAGTTAGTTTAGCTTTTTAACAAGACAAGTCTTAAGAGTATTCAACTGTTTTTTACGTAGGTAATACTGTAAATGTTTAGAACTGACCAGTTAGAAACATTGCTAATGAAAACTTTTTTTGAATTTCAATTTTAGAACTCTTTGGTAACCTAATGTAGTATATTGCATTCATTTGTCTTTTTTATGTGAATTGGCGGCAAATCTTAAACTCTTGTTACACGTGAAAATGAACCTAACGCGAGAAAATTTTCGGTCAATGATTTATTATGACTTTCGTGGTGGGCTTACTCAACAACAAAGATATGATAGGCTGCGATTAGCATTTTTAATGAAGCCCCATCTCGTGCCACTATTTACAATTGGTTTAACGAGTTCAAGCGTGGACGTAGCAATCTCAATGATGATCCGCGTGAGGGAAACAGCGACTACTGAAGATAACATCAGTGTTGTGCGACGCATGATAGAGGAAGATAAGAGAGTGACCTATCAGCAGATACGGGCAAGTCTAGGCATTGGTATGAGTCAAGTTCAAAAAATATTACATGAACATTTAGGCGTCAGAAAGCTTTGTACCAGATGGACTTACTTTAACCCATAGTTTAACCGACGACCAGAAACACCTTCGCATGGACTGGTGTCGCCAAATGTTAGATAAGTTCAACGGCGGTGACTCAAATGCTGTATTTGACATCTGAATGAAAGCTGGATATATTGCTACGAACCCGAAACCAAAAGACAATCAGCTCAGTGGGTGTTTCCTTTCGAGGATTGGCCAACTAAGGTAAAGAAAGGAAGAAGTCAAGGAAAAAAGATGATTGCCTCATTATTTGGTCGGAAAGGTCATTCCGCGACAGTTGTGCTAGAAGATGGAAGGACAGTTACTGCAGACTGGTATGTCAATCGCTGTTTGCTTGTTGTCTTGGACAAAATTAGACAGCAGCGCCCTCGAAGCAGGATCCTCCTTCACCGCAACAATGCTTCAGCTCACTCCACAAAACGGACTGTTGAATATTTAACTATGGCAGGTGTCGAGATAATGAGTCATCCGCCATACAGTCCTGACCTGACGCCCTGCGACTTTCATTTATTCCCAAGAACTGAAAATAAAATTCGAATAATCGCTTTACGAGCCCTGAAGATGCGGTGAAAGCGTACGAAAATGCCATAGAAGAGACCCGTAAGGTAGAATGGGCCCACTGATTTTCTCAGTGGTTCCATCGAATGCGATATGTAGAGAGGAACGGAGATTACTTCGAAAATTAAAAAGCATTCGCAACTTTCTAGATTAAGCCGTTTTTCATTTTCTAAACAATTTCAGTGTTACCTAGGTATCTGATGCGTAATATGAAACGTCCTAACCAATTTTAATAAGTATTATATTTTTTTAATAATAATTACTTAATACTAAAACATGTACAGACGACAGCACATCACACTAAACACTAGGGCATCTTACTTATGTAGTTAATGTAGGTGCGATTTTGTAACAAAAACTCATAAGCTGATTGGGCTGAGCTGCACAGGCCACCGTACATGATTATAGACAATGTAAGTTGGCGTTTTATCAGGACATTTATCGCTTATAATGTCCGGTCTGCAGTCTTTGGCATTTTAATGGCATTTCCTTTGTACTATAACCATTGTAATTATAATCAATATTTATAACCAACGAAAACAGATGAGGTTTTTAAATAAGCTTAAATTTTATGAACCATTTTAAAAACACAGTCTGCTATTAAGAGCAGGAAAGATCGGATCGGATGGAAAGCTAATAAAAATAGTTATTTGTCACTCCGTTGGTCTAGTGGTTTAAATACCGAGCAAGATCTCGGGGTCCCGGGTTCGATCCCCGGGTCGGCCAACAAAAAGTTACGTATTTTCGAACATTGCTCGGGTTTGTGATCACCGACCCGCATTAGGCAAACGTGGTGATTATGCCAGTACCATTGCTGTGTTACTTGAATTAAGTGATAGAGGCCTTTTCCCCGCAGTGCAATGATTGTAGGCTGTTACTTTGACTAGGTGCCAAATATACAATACTAGCTGTTCCCCGCGACTTCGTCCGGGTCAATTTCCGTTATTATGATTGCGATTATTTTTGCAACATTGTTTACTCATGCTTCGCTCCTATTGGTCGCAGCCGTGATGTTATATAGCCTAAAGCCTTCCTCGATAAATGGACTATCCAACACAAAAACAATTTTTCAAATCGGACCAGTACTTCCTGAGATTAGCGCGTTCAAACAAACACACAAACTCTTCAGCTTTATAATATTAGAATAGATTTTTAAATTATAAACCTGAAGCTTAATTTTTAAAACAGTTACTTTACCTCATCACCAGCAAAAGTAACATTGTTTATATTAGCTTAACGTAACGGTACCATGGCATGTTAACCCTTTAGCATGCGACACTCGCTACGCTAAAATGGACTCGCCCGCCTGTGCCTACTTAACATTCCAATGGGATACACCTACACCACATATTTTGGTAACAAAACATTGTTCGCAACTATTCGCAGATGAGCACGATAGATCTTTTTTTTTTTGAGGTTTTAGCCAGTGACATTTTAAAGTATATAGCCGACGATGGACGGACGACGATCTGTGGGCAGGTGATCTGGTGAAGGTCGCGGGAAGCCGCTGGATGCAGTTGGCTTGGAAACGATCCTTAGGTGAGGCCTTATCAAGCAGTAGGCTTCGTTTTGGTGTGATAGATACTCGTAATTACAATAAATTCAAATATTTTAGGCACTAAGTAATACGCAAATTTAAAGGTGTCTTCATACATGTCGCAGAAAATGAACTAAATAATCTCTTTAGTTTCAAAAATATCACATACCTGTATCTGGAACATGGATATAGAGTCGTCTAGCATCTGCACCCTGACCGCTAGCATCTTGCCGCCTTTCTTCGGCGTTGCCGGCGGCGTGCGAGAACCGCCGCCGGCGCCGTCCACGCCGGCCGGTGTGCTGGCGGAATGATGCATCCGGCCTGAAAACCGTATTCGGTATAAGTCGGTACTATACATCATGCGTAACCTATTAGTTTTTTAAATTTATTTAAGGCAACAAACAGTCATGTAGATAAACAGTTATATGGTTAATGTGTTTATAACTAAGGAGTTAAGGACCTATAGTGCCTATAACTAGACTATGTTGTGAAACACTGCCCACGTAATCGAGCTGTAATTCATTTCAACAGACTGCCAGAAGGATTTTAAAAAGATTAGTGCGAGAGGACATAATGTATAGTTTTTATCACGAAAATCATAACTTGAATTAAATTATAGTTTAAAAAAAAACTAAAAAACCACGCTTTTAAAACATATTGAACTAAAAAATTAAAAATAAAACTGTAGTAATCAATTGAAAAATTCATATTATTGTACAAAAAGCGTGGGGGGCTTGATTTAGATTGTTGTAAATATTTTATCAATAATTTACTATATCTGTGGATATCATAACAAGCACCCCACGCTTTTTGTACAATAATATGAATTTTTCAATTGATTACTACAGTTTTATTTTTAATTTTTTAGTTCAATCTGTTTTAAAAGCGTGGTTTTTTAGTTTTTTTTTAAACTATAATTTATTTTTTACTTTTTAGTTTAGTTTATAAGATTTGATTCCTTCTTTACCGACTGTAAGTCCAAACCTATGCAGGAAACATAATTGATACAGATCGCGCGCTAGCTCTATCTCTTTTACTCCCTCTTACAGAGGAAAACTGGGAAAACTGTTATTAAATTATTGCATTGTCATCGGTCCTTGATACGTGTGCAAAGTTTCAAATTAATCAAACTTCTGGAAATCGGTCAAATTTATGCTCAAAGATTCCATTACATACATAGATACATAGATAGATACAACCCAAGCTAATAAAAGCGTGGTAAAAAAGGGAGTGGAAGTTTGTATAAGAAATCCATAAATTCTTTAGTATAAAGACAGCAATTATGAACATTTTGAAGTGATCTCTACGAGCGTGATATAACCGGGTAGGTACGTAGACGAAGTAGCAGAAGAAGTGCTAGTCACACAATAATTTACTACATAAACACTATTTTTATTTATTTTTTATTTATTAACACTTTATTGCACATACAATAGTGGTACAAATGGCGGACTTAATGCTAAAAGCATTCTCTACCAGTCAACCATTAGGCCAATTAGAAATATTACAGGCGGTGCAAATGAGTAGAACTTTAAAATATACAAATAATACCAATAAACTATACTTACATAAAGACTGTTTGCAAAACAAGAACAGGTTGCAGACCAAAAAACATTGAATAATATATATAAATATATATATTAAATATATATATATATATACATATATATATATACAAATAACTAATAATGAATACATAAAATACACAAAAAACTACATAACTACACATAAAATGATTGCACATATAAATTATGTCAGCAAGATTCAAGAGAGGAAGAAGAGAAAGTTAATTTGCGAAGTGGTTTCGCAACGCCTTTTTAAAAGAAAATTTAGATGTGGAATTCCTGATTTTGGAGGGCAGTCCGTTCCAGAGTCGTACAGCTGTCACAGAAAAAGAGTTGGACATAAAGCCCGAGGTGTGTCGTGGAGTGAGTAACTGAAGGGTGTCGACAGAACGAAGACTTCTATCGTGAGAAGTGTGAAGGAATGAGAACTTATCTTGAAGGTAAGATGGAGATTTGGGGTCAAAGAGTATGGAATACAAGACGCAGAGAGAACGAACGTCCCTGCGTTGTTTAATGGGTAGCCAACGAAGCTGTGAGCGAAAGCATAAACTATATAAAATATACTCGAGCATTAGTAAAACAATGTTTTCTAATACAAGTTCTGTATCAGAAACTTATACTTATCTACATTTTATCACATAGGTATCTACAGTATTAAATCTTTTATAATCATTACCTAGCTTATTGCTAGCTTAAATGAATTAGCTATAAGTGAAGGATTAGCTTACAAAATCACAAAATTACTCATTAAAAAAGTAGTTTTATAGCTTATCAACCTTCCACTAAATAATGAATTTTCTCATATTAAGTATACAAAATTTGTGGGGCTTTAAATCAAATTAAATAAAAAATTCTCTCTCTCTCAAAACTTATACTGAGTTTTGTTAGTTGGACTTCTATTTAAATTAAATAAAATTCTCAGCTAATGAACTTTGTTGGATTTTCATTTAAATTAAATTATAAATCCCCTCATATCATAGATAACTTAATTGCACTTCCATTTAAATTAACAAATTCACTCAACTAAACTTATTTGCTCTTCCATTCAAATTGAATAACAAATTGTGTCAAATGATAATGAAGGCTGTTGTGTCTTCCATTTAAAGTAAAACACATATTGTCTACTGATACTGAAGATTATTATACTTCTTTTTAAATTAAATTACGAATTCTCTCAATTGATAGAAAACTTTGTTGTAGGTATTTAAATTGATTATCTTTTGATGGGATATTTAGTGGCTGGTTGAAATGCAGTGTACATGAAAAAAAAAACAGACACACCTTGGCTCATTATTACAACAGATCCTGGTGGTTAATTACAGGTGGTTAAATATTTATTCACTTCTCAGCTTATAGACGGTTTAAGACACACTTCTTCCATCCTTGAAGCATAATTAAAACATTATTTCACTATTCCATTATTCATATGATGATTTTAATCAGTTAATTTAGGGTAATTGACTATAAGACAGATTTTTCTATGTAAAAGAGTTAGTAATTCAATATTGTATTTTTTTTACTATGCGGGAAGGGGAATGGTTTTTAACAATTTTTGACTATTGCAACACTCTCAACTGTTTCCAAACTTTGGGAGCTGTTCTGCCTGCCCCTCTAGTAAAACACCCTAAGTCACATTCATAACTTTCAGTGGATATTAATTTAACAAACACGTCACAGTAGCACCACCAATAATTTAGATATTCTATATTGTACCTCTAAGCAATGTTCATTGTACAATTGTATTTTTTACAAATTCAAAACCAATTTTTTTTAAATATAACTGTTCTTTTTTATTTACTATAAATTTTGAGCTGAATATTTTTTAGACTTACCTGGCAAGGTGTGATAGCCGATAGTGGACAGATGTCCGGTGGAATTGCAGCTACCGGGTGGAAGATCGGATTCCATCATACTGAAGCCTTCACACTCTGTCGCAATCTTAAACTTTTGATCATTCTCCTTGGTTGCATTTTTCTAGCTATGTTAGGCATTTAATAGTAATTTCCCATCTAGGTAATTAGAATTTGTTTATTGCCTGTGTAAGAAAATATATATTTTTTTATTATTTTTTTAGTTTTTGTCTACATTTCAGGCAGTAAATAAATTTACATTTACTGTAAATATTTCAGTTTTTATGAATAAAACTTATTGTTTCAGTTTAATAAATTATCACTACCAATAGCTATAATTTGAATTTACCAAGTGGTTGAGTTTTGGTCTAATAAAATTTGAATTTGCTTTCGACTCGAAGAAGAAGAAGAATAGCTATAATTAAAATTTTCTAGTTTTAAGCATTTATTCACATTCATTTCCAATTACAAATACTAAAGATAAATAACAATAATATTATCACATAGAGATTTTATTGCAAGATTATGCATTTCTGTGTGACATATAACAGACAAAATTTGTGTCAAAGACCTGCTACCTGTTCTGTTTCTGACATTTACAATCCTCACACAAACACTCAATGGCACCTCATCCTGGCACTACCACTGCCACTTCATAAACAATAAGTCCCCATTATCCTTCAAGCACATTTTTTTTGCCAAATTTAAATTATTGCAACAAGAACCGGCGGCGCCCTACTTTACACCCCTAGACATAAATAGTTAGCTTCAATGCATTAACCAGAAAATAGGTCAACGGAGGTGTGCCCGGTCGCTATGACAGAGACAGACGCACTGCCTTCGCCGGCTGCGGCGCATCAGAATCTAATAGGAGTCTTGCAAATTTAATTAATTATTACTACACCTGAGTTTAGACCGAAACGTACTATTGTAAACACGCAACCATTATTCCTCAGTGTGCATATACAATATACATACAACATCGCTATAAACATATCGTATCTTACTTTCTAACAAACGAAGGAGAGAAACGACGCATTGAAGTTCTAACTTTCGTCATGTCAGTCAACAGGCACATTCATTGATTAATTGGTCACGCGTCGCTAATATGGTTTCACTAATTTACGGTTGTATTAATCACTGCTACATTGATATTTAGAGGATTTTATCTTAATTATTTATTTCAGTACGGCTTTTATCTCACTAAATACACTTCACACACCCAATAATGTCTTTCTGGCTGCCCGCCATATTTATTTACCTAATTTGGTCTTGCCATTACATAAAATTTAAACGTCACTTTATATAAACCGGTAAAGTATAAAAAGAAAGAGATTAAATATGTATGTATATCTTTCTAAAGCTTGAAACTATCGATTACCGATTTTATTTGTAAATTATTGTTTTAAGATGAATAAAAAAGCATTTTTTGTACGTTAGGGTATACCGAGCTATATGATAAAAATCGGTTTTTAACCACTAGTATAACAATCTATAGCTCATGTATATTTTTACTAATTTAGTCTTTGACCATTCTTTGGCTCTCTCATCCACAGAGTACATTTTAATTCTCATCTCTATCTAGAGTTTATGCGCGGGAAACGAGAAGAGAAGAGAAAGATGGACTTTGTTTCGTAATTTTGTGAAATTATCCTAAGCGCCATTTATTGTGATAAAGTGGTGGCATTGTTATTATAATAATATGTCAGTGAGTAGGATAAATCAAATAAAAGTGAGAAACAAAGGAAAGGCGCTCCTATTTGACTCTGATCCACGTTCTGACGGAAACTCCTGTAATCATTGAAATGTATAAACCACCCATACATTTCAATGAGTTAGGTTAGTTTAGGATAGGCTATTATGTTTATGTAAGTATTTATGATATTGTTTAATATGTATTTTAAATGAACTAAAGACTAGGCTGTGTGGACTCGTCCGAAGCCGTTAAATTTATATGAAAAAAAAAAACTTGGTATCATTAATGTTCCTTTTGGTATATTTACTATACTCTATGCATTAATGTGTGTGTTGTGATATTCTTCGTGTTTATAAACTTTCGCGTTAATTATTTTTTATTACTTTAATAATTCTCTTAGACTTGTTTCTTCTTGTTGTATGATGTGAGAATATTATGTGATTTTGCCAAAATTTAAAGCTTGAACTATGGAAACTACACCGCTTATCACAAGGCCTAAGAAGAAGTCCCTATGGTCAAGGTATCATTATGTATCCGATAAATGACTTCCTTTGTCTGTGATTAACTATTGCTATGTTAAAGATAACTTATTTGTAGGTTACTATTCTCAAGATTTCGGACTAAAGAGTTGAGCTCTAGAATTATTTATTTGGGTCAGCTGCCTGATGAAGAATTTCCCCAAAATCATGTTTGCAATCAAGTGAGTACGACCCCAATTGATACTAATTGGAATCAGAATCAGATCTTAAATTTATGCTAATGTTCATATAGTTTTGTTACAGCCTTCATTATAAAGGCTTAATTATATGATCAACATTGTTATGTATTGTATGTATTTTATTGTTATAAATTAAGTAAATTATATGTTTTTTTTTTAGAAATACAACATCATCACTTTTCTGCCACTGGTGCTGTATGAGCAGTTCCGGTTCTTTCTCAATATGTACTTCTTAGTGATGGCTGTTAGCCAGTTCATACCTAGCATCCGTATTGGATATTTGTACACATATTGGGGACCGCTGTGCTTTGTGTTGGCAGTCACATTGTTCAGAGAAGCTGTTGATGACTTTAGAAGATATAGGTAAGTTTTACTGATTTAAACTTTCATGGTTAATTTCATGTACGGGACACAAAGTAAGAAGAACCAACAACCTTTGGGTGGAAAGGTTCTGTGGTGTAAATAAAAAAAACACTTTATAGAAATTTAATAATAAAATTGTGATAAATGTATGAGCAGTAATAATTGCAGTAGTTTATGTCACTATAAAAAATGGAGGAGGCTTTTACCCAGATGGGGTCCAAGCAATTTAGTTAAGATATATGTAATATTATAGTGTAACTGTTATGTAAATATTAGTACTTTTTTGTTTGGAAAAATAAAGCTTTATTATTATTATTATTATTATGTCACTATAAATTATGTTAATCTATGTCATTGATAAGAATCCTTAAGCTTTTATATAAAGTGATTCTAAAATGTATGTAAATTTGATCAGGAGAGACAAAGAAGTAAACAGGCAACACTATGACCGTATAGTCTTAGATTCTTCTGTGGATGGATACCGACCTTTTGTCACTGAGCAAGTGTCTGCCTCAGCCCTTCGTGTGGGAGATATAGTGATGCTCCACAAAGGTCAGCGTGTGCCAGCCGATATGATTCTGCTACGTACTAATGAGACTATGGGCACGGTTTTCATACGGACTGACCAACTTGATGGGGAAATCGATTGGAAGTTGAGGTAAGTTGATTGATTTGGTTAATTTAAATTTCTAGTTTCTTATTTATTTTTTGCAAATGTATGAAATTATGAATTTTTTGCCATTTGACAACCAGCCCTTAAAAGCTCTCAAAACCTTGAATGAAAATAATATAGTTATAAAAACAAGAAACGTTTATGATTATTTTTATCCCAAAACAAAACATATTTAAATTTCTCTACAAAAAACGTGTTTGTTTATTCATATTATGACCCTAATTATGTGAGGAAATTAGTCTTTTTTTAATTTTATTTTGCAACAAAATATTAGTCACACTCAATTCTATTATAAACATACACTCATTTCTATAATAAACAGATTGATAGTGAACATATGAATGAATTTATCTCGGGATATAAACATAATTAAATCTTAATTACGTTATTATTTATTTTAGAGCAGCTGTTGACTTTTGATATCAGTTATTCTAAAGTAGTTTATAACTATACATTACTTGTTATTTATTTGTTTGTTTAGGGTAACTCCTGAATAAATCTCTTAACGCCTCAAGCCCCATGAGACAACCGGTTGTCGCGATAACAATTGATTTCAATTTTTATTTATTTAAATAAATTTCAAACATAGATATTTTCATTGTTAGCACTTGTTTCATGCATAAAAAATAATAAGGCTGTACCAATGATAATTCCAAACATCCCCTAATATAGGTACCTAACTATTGCCATTTTTAGTACCTACCTTAATGCAAATTCAACCTCATTAACATATCTTAAAGTTTAAATTAGGAATCTGTCAAAAATCTTAAAATAAGAAGGAAGAAAGGTTTAGATACTCTATCCAAACCTTTATGACTTAATTGGTGAGGAAATTTATTCTGTTACTTAATGTGTATCTGGTTATTTATCTGCCATAATATTAAAAGACGAAAGATTTGTATATTTGTGAGTGTGTGTATGTTTGTAATAAATGAACTCAAAACTACTGTGGCGATTTCAAAACTTCTTTCACCATTGGAAAGCTACATTCACCCTGAGTGACTTATGAGGGGTGTAAAAGCAAAAACGCTTCAGTCCAATATTTTCATTTTTTAAACTAGGCACACCAAATTGAAGTGCTCAAAAGTCGCAATATTCTTATTTAAGCTTGAAAGTGCAAATTCACCTCAATCCCATACAAAAAGTACTTCAAAAGTAGCATTTGCGAGCAAACCAGCTTCGATCCAAAATTTGTTGGGAGCAAAGCCGCCTCAATCACAATCGACCAATCAGAAGCCACTATTTCAAAATATCTAAGATGGCGAATCTGTTACTTTTCATACTAAGTCGCGTATAAATAGTGTTCGTTTTTTTGTGTTTTCCTGTTAATATTTGATTGTTATGGAAGAAAAAATTTAACCTGCGCGTCCAGGACGAGCTAGAAAACGTGTTACAAATGAAAGTCAATGGCGGCGTGTACAGGAAAAGGCAAAAAGGTATTTGAAAGCTCACTAGAATTTTGCACGTTAATGGTAGGGTCTGCAGCAATGATCTTATGATGCCAATTTTTTAATTATTTTCTAACCAATATTTACGAACGAACGAAATTTAATTTTGTTCTTCCTAAAATAATATCTGGTTACGCAGTTTTACAAAAAATACGTCTGTTTAAATTTTGTCGCATGGTAACGTTTATTTTTTTTTTTGCTTATGGTATTCTGCAAAACATCTTCAACAATTACCTGCATCTCAGCACAATAAAAAAAGCTATTTACGAGTGCAAAAATGTGACGGTGGCTGATGCTAAAAGATGGCATTTAAAGATGTTACTCTACTGCTAAATGTTTTAAATTCAATTAATGATGGTGTAGGTAGATCAAGAGGATGAACCATTGCGATCCATCAAAGGCTGATTCAAATGTAACAATTTAAAATCAGCCTTTAAATCTACATTATTAATTGAATTTGTTAATTAGTTTTAAAAAATTCTATTATAGTAGGTATATAAGTTTAATAACAAAGTATACAGGAAAATATTTTCTTTTTTTATAAACCCTTATTTTATTTGCAATCAGTATCCCTAAGTCATTGTACGTTTTGACAGTTGTCAAGCCAAAAAGTGAGATGTAAAATCGCTTCGATCCAAAGCTATTAAAAGCAAATCCGCCAAAGTCCGTGGTTCAAATGCAAATACACCTAAGTCCAGGACTATTTTGGTTTTTTTGTGGATTGAGTGCAAACGTGGTTGATTTTAGATACATTTACTTTAAATATAAGTTTTTGTTCATCTAAGAATTACATAATCTTATAAAATATAGCATTTGCTACCTCACAATAGAAAAATTCAAATATCTCGGTTTAGGTCTTTTGTGACTGATGCGTTTTTGCTTTTACACCCCTCATATGCTATATTTATTCTAGAAAAGATTAGGGATCCTTACTAAAAACTTAACAGGGCCACCCGTGCGAAGCCGGGACGGGCCGCTACTTTTTTTATACATATATGATTGTTCGTGCCTGTGTTGTGCCTAGGTCCCATTAGTCATGACAAGTATCATTCAGTTATTATCATTGGTGATTTAAAGACTTGATGAACAACCAGCATCTTAGCCTAGGCACTAGGCTAAGTTAGCCGCCTAACATTGGTTCGATGTAGAATTGTCTATTGCTTAGCTGCGCCTGCACCTATCAATTTAGACTCTAATAAGCTGTACAGTAAAAAAGTAAACAAGTTCAATATTATTGCATACTTAATATGACTTATATTCTTGAATAGAACAAGCTCAGACAATACAGGCACAGTGGCGTGCACTTCGTATAGGCAAATAAGCTTTTCATACCCTGCACACACTAGCCTAACTTGATAAAATATCAATCCCTGAATTACTTTCTATAATTTATTATTAAAAAACTGTACCGTAACTGGAAGCTTTATATTGAGATAGCATTTCCGTTTCCCGTCATTTGCCTACCCTTTTTAGTACGTAGTTTCCGGCTAAGTGGCGCCACCTGGCGGTCGGGTGCTTTTGAAGTTTCTTAAAATTTGCGGCACACCATTTTGCTCATTGGCGTTTAGTTTACCGTCGTAACAACACCTTCACTGCAAGCCCTGTCTCGGTGATCGTTAAAATTCAGTGATATTATAATTCTCAGAGCAGAATTTTATTATAACCAAGTGAGTTTTTATACAAACTAGTACACAAATCTGGTAAGTCCTACCCTCATTATTTTAAAATTATGTATTTTATTTTAAGGAATTTTATTTTCAGTTTCCAATAGCAATTTTATTGCTTAAAACAACATGTTTTTAATATAAAACATGAAATATCTTGCTTAAATATTCGTGTGACTTAAATAATGAACTTAACGGTTTTGCCGTTCGGATTAAAGTCATGATGTAATACGTAAAAGTGTATGGTGTCTTTTCCGTTTAGCATTGAGTGGTTTGTTTGGCTCTGCTGGCAGCTCCTCGAGCTCCTCTTGAGCCGGTTAACGAGGTGAACGGCACCACGGGTGCCGTCATAAAATAAATACGCTTAATAAATGTATCTTTATTCTAATCAAATTAATGCTAAATTGCTTGACGAAATGGGCGAATTGCCTTTCTTTACATTTAAATTATAAAACAGTGCCTTTAGAATCCCGTGTTAGTGTTAAATTTTATGGAATGGGTAAAATTGGCAAACAAGTGCCTCAAAATACTCGTAGCATACCTACACACCGCTAATGATCAGTATTGATATAAGATCTCTGAGGTCAGTGGAGCCCCTTTTTTGATCAACAGATTACTAAGTATACAGATTTTTTGAATTCACGCAACCTATTCATTAAAATGGAAGAAATTTACCAAAATATTACGTAAGTCCGTATTGATAAACGCGAGTTTGTCGTAAATTTATTTCAATTAAACAGACGTTAATTTTAACAATTTTTACACGAAGGTAAAAGAATTATTCACAAATAAAATCGGATTCTAATAAAGTGCAATTAGTTTGTGGCCACCGGGCAGCATTTACAGAGATTCGACGAGATTTCAGTATAAGTTAAGAGATCCACTTAATAAAGCCTGCATACCTTTACAAACCCGTCTTATTTAGTGTAGATCCACATTCCACTCAAATGCATTCTGGAGAAAACAGATGTCATTCGTAAAGCTTTTTGACCTCCAAAGGGCAAAAAATCCACACAGCTAAGAACAATCAATCAAAGCGTTGTCTCTCGTGTGGACGAGGCATAAAAAATTTAGAAGTCTCATAGCCTATGCTATCAATTATTCAACCTTGCGGGGTGCCTACTTACAATATACATATCGTGCTCTGCCATGCAAGCCTATGCCTCTAATTATTCACCCTCGCGGGGTGCCTACTTATTAACAACTACCCTCCAAAGGGTAGTTGATATACAAATCGGGCTCTGCCATGCAAGCATATGCCTCTAATTATCCACCCTCGCGGGGTGCCCACTTATTTATTAACTACCCTCCAAAGGATAGTTGATATAGAAATCGGGCTCTGCCATGCAAGCATATGCCTCTAATTATCCACCCTCGCGGGGTGCCTACTTATTTATTAACTACCCTCCTAAGGGTAGTTGGTATACAAATCGGGCTCTGCCATGCAAGTCTATACCTTTAATTATCCACCCTCGCGGGGTGCCTACTTACTTATCAACTCCTAAGGTAAGTACTGCCAAAGCAAAAATGAAGGTTAATTCTATAGCCAGGGCTCGAGGAGGTTCAAGCAATGACTTGAAATCGGGCTCTGCCATGCAAGCCTCTAATTATCCACCCTCGCGGGGTGCCTTATTATTTATCAACTATCCTCCTAAGGTAAGTTATGCCAAAGCAAAATTGCTAGAAGTTAATTCTATAACCCAGGGGCCTAGCGGCCCGTAAGCCTATGCCTTTTAATTATCCACCCTCGCGGGTGCCTACTTTGCACGAACTACCCTCGAAAAGTGATAAACCTGCTATAGCAACATTGCTAGAGGTTCATTTCATAATCAGGGCTCGCGGCTAGATCAAAGAGATTCAAGCAATGACTTAAAATTAGGCTTTTTCATGCAAGCGATACGCCTAAAATTATCCACCCTTGCGGGGCTACCTCGCCTGCTTTGTACCAGCTACCCTCAAAAAGGAATGGAGCTGCTTTTGCAACATGGCCAGATGTTCATTTCATAAAAAAGGGCTCGCGGCTCGATTAAAGTACCCGAGGTCGTTTTAATACTCCAAGAGGTATTAAAAAAGTTGACTTGAAAGAATTATAGTATTGCATTCCTTTGTGTCAAAAGTCTCAACTTGTGAACTCGAATGTAGTCATGCAGTTGGTTTTTATCCCTGTATAAGGCCAAATCGAATATTTCATGTCAGAACCCTTCTTAGTGTACTTGACACTTACTGTTACATCTAAATGCTCGCGAGCATATAAAAGTTATGGTTCAAACATTGCAGAAGTTGGGATGGCAAGTGAATTTAGAAATATCGGTTTTTTGTCCCCAAAAAAGTATTATTAAATATATAATGAAAAATGGAATAATGTGAAAACATGAACGAATAGAAAAACTGCAACAAAGAAATCAATCAAGTAAAATAATAATTACAAAGATGAATTGAATTAGTGATATGAATGAATTTCGTCATTTTTGTCGTGCCGCATTGTCACATAAATCATAGATAGTTAATAAGATTCCAGCCCCTAGTGGTGGTTATCGAACAACTGAAGTAGTAGATCGACAGTTGCATTGCCCTTCCCAGGGGCGTTTTTTGACTACGGATGCTTTAGACCAAGCAGGTTTGCGCTTAAATCTAGACTTGATTTCAATAATTATATTTCGAATTTTGAACTTACTAGTTCCATGAAATTCTACATATTCGGCAAATAGGCACTGCCGACTGCAAAGTCCGAACCGACTAGTACACTGTACAGATCTCGTGATTATAAAACGGGAATGTCCAATAATAGACCTATTTGCCTCCAAAGCTGCTCACATTGTCGGCAATCACTTGACCCTGGATTTGACTTGGACCTGGATCAAGCTCTTTTCCAATTCATTTTACCCATCATTACTTAGGTACCTTGAATTCAATGATTGAGGCCTTTTCCATGCAGTAGGATGATTATAGGCCGTTTGACGCAATTGTAGCATTTAAGCATGCCAAATACGTAAGGTTTAGAAATCGAGGGTCAAGAGTTAAACTGTTTAACTTAAAAGGTATTGCGATAGCAGGAAGTTAAATTATTTAAGAAAAGGTTGACATTGCATCCGTAAAGAAATGCTACCAATACTAAATGCTCTTCAGAGCCACATTCACTACTACATCACAGTTTGATTCTTAGTGTGACAAAATAATAACAGGTGTACCTACATCTTCGCAAAGGGAAAGTACGAAATCTTTATTTCTAATGAAAATATCATACGTTAGATCAGCATCGAATGCATTTCAGGATACATTGGCG
Source organism: Anania crocealis (assembly GCA_949315895.1). Taxonomy (NCBI): domain Eukaryota; kingdom Metazoa; phylum Arthropoda; class Insecta; order Lepidoptera; family Crambidae; genus Anania; species Anania crocealis. The sequence goes on from OX438880.1 coordinate 6,510,967, forward strand.
ATGCGTTCGCTTCTTCATGGTGCGAACCCATTACTTGGGTCTTCCTACAAACATTTCTAATATCCAGGGTGCTCTCACTCAACTAAATCTTTTAACATGGTTGTTTTTGCCATGATGGGAGAAAGTGTTCTGGCGTGTCAGAGACTGAGCACTTGCAGCACCACTTACCTTAGTAACCTCCAGATACATTTCCTTGATGGAAAAAAGGAAATCTGGGGGTTGGTGAGGCGGTGGAAGGCTAGACCTCTAAAGAAAAGCTTTTACTTAAAAGTTCTTGGTGAGTCTATTTTATAAATTTGTCAAGTAACTTAGAATTGTTGTTGTTAAAGGACAATTTCAATAACAATAAAGATTAAAAGCCTTACTTTTCCGCAATTGGCGCAATTCTTATCAGGCTTACATTTAATATGTGCATTATCACATAATACAATACTTTTACACATAAATTAGCTGTCTGAAAATAATGCGATTCTGAACCATGAACAGTGAAGTACTTACGTTCTAGTAAAACATATTCTTAAATTAATTGCTTTTACAAAAAAAATAAAAAACCCCAAACCGTATGGGATGTCAGTGTACTTATAAATTTATAACCGACACAAGAATGTTTCAATCATTACATCAAATAGCAATTTTAATACTTATTTGTTCAGGCAGATGCATTCATGACCTGACCTTAGAATATACCCTACCTAAAGTACCTACCTAACCATAGTACAAAAACTTTACCGTATGGCCTGAATTTGGTTCTACAACCGATAGCAATACATAGGTACTGACAGACTGTCTACAGATAAATTTTGAATATAAATAATAAAAATGTAAGCCTTCTGTCTCTGTGATTAAAATTATAATATTTACTATTAGTTAAAACATCGCCGAGTGATAGATAAAAAACGATTTTAAATTATTCAATATTTTCATCAGTTGAGGTGCAGTACCTACGTCACGTAGGTACCTTACTGTTATAGCAGGAACTGTAAAAACGTTTCTTGATTACACAGCTACCCCAGATAGCGTAAGATCTGTGTAGCTTCCAAGAACTGGTTAGAAAATCACCCCATCGACGAAGTTTTAGCTCATGGGAATTGGTAATCAGCTAAAACATCACAACAATCCTATATGTGTGAAATTAAATCAAGTATTGATAAACTTTTACACAACTAATGCGATTGGTAGAAGAATTTCCTAGAAAGCTTTTTAGTTTGAATTTTTACCTTTTCATAGTTATATTACATGTTAATTTTTATTGTTACTCCTGTGTAACACACGGAAAAGAATATTGTCTTACTTAAAATAAAAAGTATTCAATATCATAAATACTTTTTTATTTTTAAATCTGTCACATTGGCGTTACGCTAAGGCGTTATAATATTAAGTGGCGTCACCAGGCGATAACAAACAGATCTCAATATAAAGCTTCCAGTTACGGTACAGTTTTTTAATAGCAGCGTTTTACCCTGAAATAAAACGCATATTAAAATACTTACCTCACTGGAAGCTTTCACTTTATTTCTGCCTGGTGCAATTGAGCCAATGAGCAAAATGGTGTGCCGCAAATTTTAAGAAACTTCAAAAGCACCCGACCGCCAGGTGGCGCCACTTAGCCGGAAACTACGTACTAAAAAGGGTAGGCAAATGACGGGAAACGGAAATGCTATCTCAATATAAAGCTTCCAGTGAGGTAAGTATTTTAATATGCGTTTTATTTCAGGGTAAAACGCTGCTAATAATTTAATTTAAAAAGAAAACAACATAAACATTTAAAAAAAACTCAAACAATTTGCAATTAATCGCGCATGCTGCCCATATACCGCCGAATCAAAAACGCCGCGCTACAGACGCCACAGGTGCCTCTAGCGGAAGGAGGCACAATCACACTGTGCCTCCATGAATACTAACACCGTTTAGCCCAATTTGCACCTTATGTCAGTGTAATATGTGCGCCTTTGCAAAACTGATTGCGCGGCTACCGTACACGCATTTGTTACAGTTAATAAGGTGAAATGTATGACAAAATAAACAGAGCTTCTCAGAATAAAAAGTTGATTGATAAATGGCTTTAATTTTATGTTATATAATATTATATATAAAATGTTTACTAATAAGATGGAAATAATATAGTTTTGTGATTTGTGGTAGTGATATGTTTCAATAAATTTAAAACTAGGCGCTTTCCCTGCGTTGTATTTTTATTAATATCTACTGAATGAACATTTTAAACGTAATAAAAAGGTAGGCTATTCACACGTTTTTTTAAATTAAATGTTTTAGTGTATAGTGTACATAATGTGTGTAGTGTATTATAATGTCTAACGGGCAATTAATTGTTATTAAAAAAAAACTGTGAACTTTTTATAAAATTGCCTCAATTTGTCATCTAAGTGTGGACCTAGACCCAGATTCAGAGATGCTATTTGATACTTTTGTGGGTTGAATGAAATTGACAGTTCTAAATTTTTGGATAGGGTCTAGTTTAAACAGACAGTTTAAAAAAAGACATTGCAGAGTTTAAAGAATCGTAATTAGGTACTTATACAAATAAGGCTGTTATGGGTGACAACACTTGTTTTTATAAAATGTATTGAAATTGGTATGTTTTTTGGCGTAGGTAGGTACTGCATACCCTACCCAGAATTGCTGTGCATGCCCCTATACAGGCAGCGGCAGGCGTACCACCCGAAAAGTCACAGATTGTTTATCCAAATTTTAATTTTAAGTCTAAACACAAAAAGTCAAAACTCCAGGCTTTTTAACCCAATCCGCCACTTACAAAACAAACAGACACATAATACTGCATATTAACTTCCAGAATTCCTCTACCATCAACACAAAAACTACCCACCGACGCTCACCTACTCGACATCAACGCCACGATCTGGGTGGAGAAACCTGAAAAAGATATACATTCGTTTATCGGCACGTGCACACGACTTGACGAAGAGGAGAGTGACTCGTTAGACATAGAGAACACACTCTGGAGCGGATGCGTGGTTGCCTCCGGGCAGGCGACAGGACTGATCATATACACAGGTACAACATCCAAGTCAGCGACATCTAGTTTGATAATAGAACAACTGTATAGATACTAATTTCAATCCCATCCAGCGCCATCTAGCGTAGTGTACGAAAAACTCCCTTACAAAATTGTCTGTGGCTAGGTAAGCATTTGTTTATTTATTTGTTTGTTTGTATTTACAATTATCTTAAAAGCTAACAGAATGCAAGTTCCAAAGCGCTTAAAAGACTAATTACACTGTCTATATGAAGTAAGCAATGCCAAATTTATTACTTATAAATTAAACAATGTCAAAATCCAATAATATATTGAAATAAGCAAATTGTCAGTCAATTGGAGTCACAGAAATCAAAAACACAATACAAAACAATAAAATCAAAATCAAAATATCGAATGTCAACCAAAATAATTCAGAATTAGAAATTAATCATGGAGAATGTCATAATGTCATGATAATTAATCAAACAAAACAAACAAAAAATAATATGAACTGTAGCAAATTGACAATACATTTTAATTTCATTCAATTTCATCCAAAATAGATCACAAAGATTCCCCAAACTACCCGCAAATAGATCGATGTCATAGTGCCGAGCAAGAATCATCGTCGTCGCATACATGATGTCGCGGGAATTATCGTTACTTTTTGAACTACCATAAAAGCTTATCATAAGAAAACACACTTAACACATGCTACAAGACGCCTATCACGCTTGGATTCACTGGTAAAAGCACAAATAGAGTAGAGTTAATCTATTATAGCCAAACGAACGACAGACGATCTCCACGCCGATCTTTTTCAAGTGGCTTCCCGCGATCTTGGACCTACCCACAGATCGACGTCTGCTGCATGGTCGCCATTCCAGCACCTTTCCGCCCTAACTTTTGCCCCTTTGCTATGGTATGTGTCTCGAGCAAGGTTGATTATCACAATTCTCTTACGGACTTTCGATTCGGTCGCGCAGGGAAATATCTATCATCGCCCTCTCCATTGTCTGCTGTGCGACCTTGAGCGGTAACGAACGCCTCTAATGTAGTTTATTGATACCTACATTTAAAGTTAAAGTCAATTATAATGACATCACGCCATAATTCATCGCGACCAAATCACTTTAATACACGTAGACCAAAAGAAACAATTTCATTTCTCTCGTGATTGAGCAACAAACATCCAACCAAAGGAGATGTCCCATAATAGGCCCAGACATTGTACACCATTTTCAAAAATCAAGAAAAAAATACTGTTTCTGGGAAAAATACATATAAATTTATTTAACGTATAATTTAGTGGTTCAAAAATAAATAAGATCGAATAATTTATCAAACTCCATTAGGCATTCCAAGATGGCGTCAATCTAAAAAAACTTTAAATGTCAGTAGCTGTCAGATACCCCTTGTCATTTTGGCATAATCATTCACTTCAAGTTTTTGTTCTGCTTGTCGCGCTTTTATTGTAGTTCATTATAACGACCTCTTTTTCGTTTTCTGTATTTAGTATTAATCGACACATTACTTTCATAATGTTTGTTGTTACTACAGTAAGCGATGGCACTCGACTTCTAGCTGCGCGATTTTGAAACTGACAGACGTCATCATAATGTCATCTTCCGCCATGATGGTTTTGTTGTTTTGTATTGCTATTTTCTTACTTATCTCTTTATTTGAACCACTTAACGAAGCCATTTTAAAAGAATTGGATAATAACAAAATCTTGTAGGTATATTGGTCTATCTTTTGGTGGGGTGTACAGGTTCTGGGCCTGGCCTCCATACAATTTGGGACATCTCTTTTCTCATTTATAATATTAGTAAGATTCAGTATATAAACTTGAAAAATTTTTCAAGTTTATATACTGATATGCGAGGAGATGCGGGTTCGAGTCCCGCCTGAGACATAATTTTTCAAGTTTATATACTGATATTATAAGTGCAATTAAGTTGCTAAAATATCAAATAAAGTATATAAATAGCTGTTTCATCTTAACTGACTGTCAAACATCTGCAAAGATGTTTCTTTCGGGTGTTAAGGGTGCAAACTCCTAACATTTGATGAAACAACGCTGGCTCACAGCGTAAGAATATGCTTGAAAAATTCGCGCCGTGTCGCAGTGTCTCGGTGGCCTAATGGTATGGCGCCCGCCCGGCATGCGAGGAGATGCGGGTTCAAGTCCCGCCCGAGACAAAATTTTTCAAGTTTATATACTGATATTATAAGTGCAATTAAGTTGCTAAAATATCAAATAAAGTTAGTAAGATTCTTTTCTAAAAGCCAATATTTTTCAGGTAGTGAAACCCGTAGCGTGATGAACAACGCAGTCCCTCGTTCCAAAGTTGGCCGTCTCGACTTGCAAGTGAACAATCTCACGAAACTGCTGTTCGTTGCTACCGTCTTCATCTCAGTACTGTTGATTGTGCTCAAGGGATTCAACGGGCCGTGGTTCGGTTTCTTGTTCAGATTCGCACTACTTTTCTCGTATATCATTCCTATAAGGTAAGTTTATAGCGTGCTAACTTAAGTAAATCTCTTGATCCTCCTACAACAATAGTTTTTAATTTTTGTTCCGTATACGCAAACAAAGTAACAGGAATTTTTTAATTACAAATTACTTATGGACTTAGGGGCTGTTTATTTATCACGTGGTGAGGCTTTGTACTAACAATCCATCCACTCTCCCCCCTCCCCCCTTTGGTCACATGTATGTTTTGTACATACACGATGACTGGCGCAAATAAATCCTCATACGAAATGGTTTCGAAAATAAAAACACATGATATCTCAGTAAGTTGACTGCTTCAAATATCTTGGTTCGGTCGTCAGCAGCGATGGCACGATTGATGCCGATGTGACTCACCGCATCAACACCAGCTGGATTAAGTGGCGAGAACTCTGGTGTATTGTGTCACAGTAGAATGCCGGTGCGAGTAAAGGGAAAGGTGTATAAGATTGCATTTCGATCAGCCTTAATTTGTGGGGCTGACTGCTGGCCTGTGAAAAAGATCCATACCACAAAAGTACACACCACAGAGATGAAAACGCGAAGATAGGTAGGAGGCGTCAACCTTGCCGACAAAGTGAGGAATGAATACATCCGTGGAAGCTTTAAGATCCGCCCCATCGAAGACAAACTCAGCGAAGTACGTCTCAAATGGTATGGCCATGTAATGAGGAGACCTGAGGATCATTTGACCAGATAAGTCCTGGAAATCAATACCAGCCCGAAAAAGCGCGGTAGGCCCCCCCAAACTTGGATGTCCGTCATCAACAACGACTTAAAGAAAGCCTAAGTAAATGACTCGACGACCCAGGAGACCTATCTGGCGAAGAATGACGAGGAGAGCCGACCCCAATTGAAATGGGATAAGGCTAGGCAAAGAGAGTGATATCTCAGTAACCTCCACATTGTGATGTTTGGTTTTTTTTTTCGGACTACCCCTCCCCTTGGGCCTCACGTGATTAATTGACAGTTCCTTAGTTACTCTTCTAGAGAATTATTATTAGAAGGGTGCCATACACAAAGCCTATTGTCGAAAAAAAATTTTTCCTCTTCAAAAGGGAAATCATATTCGCCACGCTTGGCAAGTGGGTTGTATCTCATCAAAGTTATAAAGCAATACATGGTTTACTGAGTTCGTATTTCTGTTACTCAATTTGATCATACCTTTACAGCTTGCGAGTAAACCTAGAAATGGGTAAAGCATTCTACTCCTGGACAATACAGCGGGACCAGAAAATCGAAGGTACAGTGATGAGGACCACGACAATCCCAGAGGAACTAGGCAGGATACAGTACCTTCTGGCTGACAAGACTGGAACGCTCACTAAGAACGAGATGGTCTTCCAGAAGTTGCATTTGGGGAATGCGCTGTTTGATAAGGACAACTTTCATGAGGTAAGGAGGCTGTTTAAGAACATTTATAAATAATATACAGGATGAAATTTTAACCACTTTCCAAATTTTAATATATTAATCTAAGAGACAAAAGACAAATGACGTATTTTTTCTTTTGGTATAGCCCGGTACAAAAATGTCAAGATAAAGCACTTAGAAAATGTCCGCAAAAAATCTAAAATTTTTGATACGGCCGCCTAGCAACACTTTTTTTACGCATTGCGTATCTCATTCATTAAATACGATACTGTTCATAAGTTTTTGATTCTCCCTTTATACCTTAACAGGTCTAGGAACGTAAAAATTGAAATCTATATCGTGAAAAATATTTTCGGGTGACAACTTGATTTACATTTTTTACTATATAAATGGGCTCTAAATACGATACTGAACACCTATAAAAATTTTGGAAAGTGGGTAAAATTTCACCCTGTATAAAAAAATAGGATTTTTATTCAAATCGGACACTTTTACATTAATGGATGTTTCACCCTTACACTGTCCAGTCCACTGTCAGCTTGCTTATCTGTGAGCTATTTCAGTCACTTTCGGCCTCTGGCTAATTATGTTTTACCCTAACAACTGCATTGTCTTCTATCGTCGCCAATCCACATCAAGTTTCCAAAACAAGGCACTTTGTCATTACTTTGCAATACGTGGTCTTCACTCCATGACTCTGCTCTATCTGTCATCGCTTCTCTTCAGATCTCAGCTTAACTTAGCTCTTCAGATAGAGCAAATAGGTCCAGTCCACTGACAACTTGCTGATTTTGTGAGCTATTTCAGTCACTTTTGTCCTCTGGCTAATAGTTTCATTTCTGTTTTAAGAACTTTTTCATAAAAAAACACTTTAAAAACGCACGCAACCCGTAATGAACCGCGCGCACGCATACCTAATAGTATGAAGTCAGGTCACAATCCTCGTCTGTAGGGCTTCATGCGCGCTATTACATTACGGGCAATAAATACTTGATTTATTTTAATGCCTTAAAAAACTTCATTTCTGAGCGATTATTTTTGTTACATACGATTTCGTTTTATGAACCGAATGCTAGGTTTAAGGCTTCGTTAAGCTTTTTGTTACACCCTGTATATGTATTTCTTATTCTAGGTGGAGGCTCTCCTAACCCAGTACATAACGAATGATGCCCCCTCCCTGCCTACATCGCCGACCGGCGAAGGGGGCGACATTCTACCACCCACGCCTCGACAAGTGTGGCAATGTGTGATCGCGATAGCGCTATGCCACAATGTCACGCCGGTGTATGAAGTGGAAGAGAGACAGGTTGAGGATTCGCAATCGGGTGAGTTATTTACTCAGTGCAATAGGGTCGATAAATGTTTTGTACAGAGATTTTATTTTACAAGCATGTTAAGAATACTACTGTATGACACGAAAAAATCCTTACTATCCTTATTAATGTAGGTATTTAAACTTAAAAAAAATTGTCTCAGGCGGGAATCAAACCCGCATTCATACCGGGCGTGGTGCTTTGTCCATTTAAACTACCGAGATAATTACGTCACTGCGTGTATTTTTCAAGTAATAATTTTATTTTATTAGCGCTGTTAGCCAGCGTATTTTTTTTTGAGTTTAAATACTGACAAAACAAATAGATTAGACTGTGAGAAAGGACATATTAAAATTCATTTATTTCATTCTATCATTATTTTTATTTTGAACATATTAGGGGTTAAAGTATGAAATTGCCGTTTTGTATGGACGAAATCGAGAAAAGTCATTTTTCCATACTAACAATTTTTTATTTTTTTTAAAAACGCCTGAACCGTTTTCGATGCAATTAAAGGTGAAAGTTAGATGGTTTTAAAGCTACGCATTTTAATATTTAAATTTCTGAAAATCAAAGTATATAATACAAATATACTTAATTGAAGCAAGAAGGTCAGCTGACACATTATAAGGGGTCTTTTTAACGACTTCCATTGAAGTAATAGGCACTAGTATTGCATTTTTTTTTAGTCAAAAGTTACTTTATTTAGTTTTTGATACAATACATAAAGAATTACGCAATAATATGACTATACTTAAGAGCTATAAACAAAATAAAAAGTGGAAAAATAATCGGCAATTTCATACTTTAACCCCTATTATTATGCTATTTGGTATTACAAAAAGCTAGTAAAAATTAGTCAATACGAACCTGTTTTGTGGGAATCAGAAATAACGAAGGTACCACAAACACGAGACCATATTCATAAAATGTTTAATACATCGGCCAGTTCGTAAACCGACCTGGTACTTCAAAGCTGGCGGTGACTTTGAAAACCGATGTGTACGCCACTCCACCAAAGAGTTGGAAAGTTTTTTTTTATATAAACGATGGGCTTGCTCTTGACTACATACTTAACTATACGGTTAAGAAGAACCCTAAGATGGAGCTCACTCACCCAGAGGTACTGGTTCTCTCACACACCAGCGGAACACAGAAACTGTTTGGCGCTGGACTCCGGCAGGAGGGGGGTAGCATCCAGGCGGCCTCTTACGAAGCATACCACCGCAAAATTTAAAAAGTTTAGAAATATCTTATTTTTCCATAGATATGGCCAGTTCAGTAATGTCTGAAAGCTGCGGCGGTGCGGTCCCGCAACAACAACTCTGCGACTACCAGGCCTCCAGCCCCGACGAGGTGGCGCTCGTCAAGTGGACTGACATGGTAATTTATTATCATATATTAGGGGTTAAAGTATGAAATTGCCGTTTTGTATGGACGAAATCGAGAAATGTCATTTTTCCATACTAACAATTTTTAAGTTTTTTTAAAAATGCCTGAACCGTTTTCGATGCAATTAAAGGTAAAAGTTAGATGGTTATAAAGCTACGCATTATAGTATTTAAATTTCTGAAAATCAAAGTATATAATACAAATATACTTAATTGAAGCAAGAAGGTCAGCTGACACATTGTAAGGGGTCTTTTCAACGAATTCCTTTGAAGTAATAGGCACTAGTATTGCATTTTTTTTTTAAGTCAAAAGTTACTTTATTTAGTTTTTGATACAATACAAAAAGAATTACGCAATAATACGACTATACTTAAGAGCTATAATAAAAATAAAAAGTGGGAAAATAATCGGCAATTTCATACTTTAACCCCTATTATTATGCAGCGTGTAGGTAAGGTCTATCTTTTAAAAATTTCGCGATCATAATAACATAATTTGACGCTGACGAAGTCACGGGCAACAGCTAGTGTTAACATATGCATTAAAATAATATGGTGAAGTCAGAAATTTGAATCGTCATTATTGAATCGGAATCTCAAAATTTTTGTTTTTTTGAAAATATAAATTAAAAAGATGTGTTATCTCATCTCTCACGTATCTATTTAATCTTATCTTATTCCTATATTATTTTCTTATCTAGTAAGATCTTTTCTTATTTAATACTAGATGTTAACCCCGACTTCGTTCGCATTAAAATCCTTTGATGAAAAAGATTACATTCTGTCCCACTTATCTTTTCCACACTAATAGGCTATTTGACTGGTTTTTGAAATCCATTTTATATTATTAAGTAGAGGTTGAAGAACCCAGTAAAAGTAGTTTTTTTAAATTCTGATACATATTTGCTGAGAAATATCAAAATGAAAATTGAAAATTGAAATAGCGCGCCAAAACGCTATTTTGTCAATATGGCGCTGCAATACTGTCGGTGACATCACCTGCCTGTCTTGTGATCTGTAGCACATAATCATCTACATACATTTGTTGCAAACAAATAACGATAGTGCAATTGGATCTATATTTTAACAGTGACTTATGTAATAAAATGAGTTTCAAATGGTATGCAGTTCCAAAATTTATAAATACTTATACAAAAACTTCGGAAAACTATTTGTAAGTGTTCAAAAGAAAGTCTAAGTGTGCCGAAAGTGGTTGCATGTAACTATTTCGGAGGAATCCTAATAACATAGCGAATAGTACAAATATTTTCTTCAGGATGATTCGTGAGGATCATTTCGATGTAGGTAAGTAAACATAATATTTATAACTTTTAATAATTATCAGGAATGTAAATATTTTGTTATTGGTTTGAGGTTATAATACTTCTAATGTTTTTAACAGAATGCCTCTTGCAACTCACTTCGAATGTTTCCGATGTTTTCATAATATTTCAATAAACTTTACACTTAAAGATCCCGAATAACTAGTTTGTTTGTTACAGATTTTAAATGAATGGGCAGGTTGCTGCTTTCTGCTTTACAAAATCGTTGTCCATGGTAAAAGTTGTTGAGAGAATTTGTAAAATATTGTAAATAAATCACACAAAAACAATGGATACTATTATTATAGGATATTATTATCAAAACATTTTGAAAAACACAAGTAGGCAAAAGAAGTTATCAAGCAGGTGACGTCATCATAAACCTGACCAATATGGATCGTTTCGTGTCACGTGATAAACGTTTAAATAAATGCATTTTTATTTCTGAATTTATAAATAAATCGTTTATTATTTTCAACTTCTGATACTAAATAACCATTTTAAAACTTATAATATAAGCTGATAATAGCAATTAGCACTTTATTTTTCGCATTGTCAAATAGCCTATTATTATAAAGATGAAAATTTTGATTTTTTGTTTGTTTGCATCAATATCTACAATAACGCGCCTTAAGTCTAACTATAACAGTTATGTAACAATAAATACTTTTTCATATTATTAAAATATGGAATTTTAACATTTTTATAAATACCTCAATTTACCCGTGCAAAACCGGGGCGAGCCGGTGAAGTTGTATTCTAACACAGCTATTTATTTCAGATGGGCGTATCCTTGTACCGGAGAGATCTCCACAACATATCTCTGAAGCTGCGCGCTGCAAACGAGATAACACAGTTCACCATCTTACAGATATTTCCTTTCACCAGCGAGAGCAAGATGATGGGCATCATTGTACAAGTATGTATTAATATTCATATCATTCATCATTGTACAAGTGTGTAAAATATTTCTTTCTTTCTTTCTATTCTTTCTAATACATACATGCAGGATGAAATTTTAACCACTTTCCAAAATGTTTGTAGGTATGCAGTATTGTATTTAGAGCCCATTTATAAAGTAAAAAATGTAAATAAATTTTTCACAAGAAAATATTTATCGCAATATAGTTTCAAAATTTTACAGTTTTAGGCCTGTTTAGGTATAAGGGGAAAATCAAAAACTTATGATTAGTATCGTAATGAATGAATGTGATGATCATTGAGTAAAAATAGTGTTGCTAGGAGGACGTATTAAAAATTTTAGATTTCAGGCGGACATTTTCTAAGTGCTTTATCTTGACATTTTTGTACTGGGCTATAACAAAAGAAAAAATACGTCATTTGTTTTTTGTCTCGTAGATTAATATATTAAAATTTGGCAGGTGGTTAAAATTTCACCCTGTATAGATAGGTTAAATGCTTTGCCAGATATTTCAAAAAGACAGCCTCAATCAAGAAGGAGACAGTTGATTTTAGAATTCATGACGTCACACCTTATTATACTGAATCATTTATTAAATATTAAAAGGTTTAAGGATGATGTCACATCTAAGTGACTAAACCACGTCAAATGAGTAAAAGTCGATTGATGTCAAATCAATTTATAAAGTACATATTTGCGAATAATTAAAAGCTTGTTTTATGTTAATTTAATTGAAAAAAATAATCCAACATACAAAATTATAATGTTTTTGAAACATACAAATTAAAGCAAAATAAAATACATCGATGCCAAAAAAATTTCCCGCTCAGCATTTATCTGTAAAAATATTTTAGTTACTTAAGTTTTTTGTTTGCTTATATACTGGTTTTGTCACATTTATTGTGTAATCATTTTTGTAATCTTATCTTACTTCTTACTTAATTTTATAAAAATGCGAATGTTGGATGGATATTTGTTGCTCAATCACGCCAGAACGTATGAAATTTCGCATACTGATATAATATATGCTAGAATAGCACACGGCTACTTCTTATTCCGGAAAAAGTACGGTTCCCGTGGGTTAACCTCTCCACGTGTACGCAATCGCTCGCATCAACTTGTAAGTAAATAAATAATTAACATTCGTACCATTTCTATATATAGGACGAAGGCACAGACGTCATAACATACTACGTTAAAGGCGCTGATGTGGCGCTAGCGAAACTGTTGAACTCTTCGTGGCTGAGCACCGAGTGCAAGAAGCTGGCAGCCGAGGGGTTAAGAACGCTCGTCGTCGCGAAGAAAACGCTCACCAAGAATGAATACCTCGAGTTTGAGGTTAGCGATTTATTAGAATAGTAAATTTTTTACTGAATTATTGATGTAATATAGCTGGGGCTCGCCTCTAACATCAGACTTTTTGCCTCCATTAACCTTTCAGCGGTCGCACCCTTGCGCCGAGTACAAGCAGTCGCGCGCGGTCTGCAATTCCGCAATTTTAAGTGTCTTGTTTGGGAAAACAAATGAATATTTAGACTTATTGTGTAGCTCATGATTAGAAACATGTCTTATATAATGTAAAATAAAGTAAACACAACTTATCTTTTCATTATTTTTTTATTTGTGATTAATAACGCAAAGGTCTATGAAAACTGGTAATTTTTGTCCTTGGGTGAAAATCACCATTATAAATCAACAAAAACAAAACAAAATTAAATTTTCTTTTTTACTAGTAGTAACTTTAAAAAAATATTATAATATAAAAATAGAAAATAATTACAAGTTACAAAAAGCATGTAATATTTACCCCGGTTTCGCTTTAATCGCTCTGGAACACAATCGGTCGCGCGCGGAATCTGAGACCGCAAACACAAAAATGACAGCACGTGTGCATGCGACTAAAGTCACAGGGCTATTGACGGGTGTTAACTCACCTCCCCGTGAATATCACGGACGCACAAGCGTCTATTCCTTACAGTTTTAGTTTTAGTAAGTTAACTAAAATAAGAACGTTGCGGACTCAGAGACCGCGTGCGACCGCTGGAAGGTTAAAAATGTGCACTGCATAGTGTCTATAGTGTCATGAGGTTTAGATTGCCATGGGAAATTATATCATTAAAACAAGTTAATTTTTTACAGCAACTATCCATTTCTTTTTTTGATCCATTTTCCAAGTTGTTATTGGAAACTAATAAAACTTACACGAACTGTTCCCATTGTATCTACACTTTATAACTTAACACATTCTGCGACCCATATCTTGATTTAAAATGTTTTTTCTTTAAAAAGCTTTGTATCGTTAGTACGCAATTCTATGAAAATATAGCAATTTGACACATGAATTTCTACAGTTTTTTCACATTTCTGCCACAGCGCTACGATCAATTTGACGGTTCCCATCACCCACTTTGCACGTACCCAATAGCCTATTCAAGTTTTTCATTTGACTACATCTACTAAACAAACGCTATAATTATATCCAAACCAATGACATTATATTAAAACGAAGCAGATATGTTATAAGCGCGCGCGTTGTGAAGACTCAAATACGCCTTTAGTTAATACTCAAATAGTTAGGTCGTTTTTTACAACGTCCACGTCAAGTGAGTCACCATCTCTTTCATTTGCGTGCAATTTTGCATCTTTTGTTCTGCTTACAGTGAAACTTGTTAATGTGTGCAGTTGTAGATTGCTAGGAACAGATTTAATACGCGAATTACTATGAAGGTAACTTATCTACACTTTAAAATAGCATTGATCCAAAAATTATATTCTATCTCAGAGCGAATACAAAGAAGCCCGTCTCAGCGTTCAGAACCGCAACGAACGTACCGCGGCCGCTCTGAGCAAGTTGCACTGCGGACTGACTATATTAGGCCTGACCGGCGTGGAAGACAGACTAGCTGACAACGTGCCGAGGACGCTGGCTATGCTGAGGACCGCTGGAATAAAGGTGAATGATTAATGAGGGTCTCATAATTTGTTTTGGCATGACCAAGGTTGGTAACATATAACGCTTTGTTTTATGGAATATGACCGTAACAAAGGATAGAGTATACTCAAATATCTATCTATCTATCTAATATGTTTTTTTTTATAAACAATGGGCTTGCTCTTGACTACATTCTTAACTCTACGGTTAAGAAGAAGCCTAAGATGGAGCTCACTTACCCTGAGGCACTGGTTCTACCACACACCAGCGGCACACAGAGGCACTGTGTGGCGCTGGACTCCGGCAGGAGGGGGGGAGCATCCAGGCGGCCTCTTACGAAGCATACCACCGCAGAGGGATCTGTTAGCCGTCATCATACTTTTAAACGAGCAATCCTTGTAGATATGAATAATCAGGATCTCAGAAACGGTTCCATGGTTTATATAAAATTCAGTATGCTGTAGGTTTCATTTTTAGAAAACTTAAGTCGTATAAAATAAGTGTTTTCAGGCAATGAAAAACCGATACAGTATCATTAAATACGAAGCTAAATTTGGCAACCACCTACAAAGTTATAATAGCTTAGGTGGGAAATCTTGCGGTCCCGAAACCAGAAGACCTCACGGCGAATTTATCCTATTAGTATTATAAATGCGAATATTTGTAAGAATGTATGGATGTTTGTTACTATTTCACGCTAAAACTACTTAACGGATCAGAATGAAATTTCGCACGGTGTTAGTTTATTGGCTGGAATAACCTAAAGGCTACTTTTTATCCCGGGAAAAGGTACGGTTCCCGTGGGACAATTTTAATACACAGTTTTAAATTTAAAAATCCACGCATTCGAAGTTGCGGGCAACAGCTAGTATAATATAATTTCCAAAAAAATACGATTCACCAAAAAAATTGCTAGCAAAGCTTGATCAAGGTATTTAATAATTAAATGTCCATTTCAGATATGGATGTTAACGGGCGACAAACTCGAGACGGCGCTATGCATCGCTCGCTCGCTTCATCTGGGCGGAGGCGACCACTGGTTCACAGCAAGCACGTGTACGTCGCGAAGAGATGCATACGCTTTACTGCAAGCCCTCACACAACACACTGATGATATGGACTTGATCATTGAGGGGGAGACTTTGGAGGTAGGCTGAAATTGCTTTTGTAGTCGAAGAAAGAAGGATCATAATATTGATTGTTGATACCCAGAGGGATCGACTAGGCCCATACTTTGTCGTAACTAGTGTATTGTACAGACAACAGCACGTCAACCAACCTACCACAAAACGTGAAATTTTCTCAATTGATATTGATCTCTACTTGTTGGACTTAAAGTTGAAAATCAATTCAATTAACTTTTTAGGTAGGTTGACCTGCCGTTGTCTGTACCATCAAACAATGTGCAATTAATAAAATGATGTAATATAAAAAACTAGATTCACAATCAGCGTCAAAAAAGTGTCCCAGCTAAATGTGCACCCATTTGACATAAGAGTACACTTTTAGTATAACCTATATCAATCGAATTACCATACTATTGCATGTCGATTTAATTTGCTCGGGTTATAAAGTTGACACTGGCATAAAATCAACATCAATCATTCCTTCGAGGAGAGTTTCAGGTGTAATTTTTGTATCAAGCTATTTTAAAATATAATTTCTTGTGTTTTTAGTATTTTATTGAAAATTTTATGTAGTCTACATACACAAAAGTGGCCTTATTTCAAAGTTGTTAAAATGTGATAGCATTAGATTGGCAACTAGTAGTTAATTTTGGTCGTAAATTGATTTCTATTCTTATACTATAATCTACATTTTAAACTCAGGAATGCCTCCACTCGTACGAGGAAGAATTCGTAGAAGTGCTACAGCGCTGTAGCGGCGTAGTCGTAGCACGTTGCTCGCCCACGCAGAAGGCGCGCGTAGCACGGCTGCTACGAGCGCGGTCGCTGGTCGTAGCAGCGGTGGGCGATGGCGGCAACGACGTTGCTATGATACAGGAAGCCGACTGCGGTAAGTAATTTTTTATGGTAAGTAACTTTTGCCTTGATGTGGTCTGGTTATTTTTACGTTACTACGTTATTTTTACCACCTTGCCCTCTCAACCCAGGTAAATAAAATTCCAATACCTATCACTTGGTAAATTTATTCGTGATTTTAAAAAAACGAGTTTAAATACACTATTGGCAGCATAGCCTCTGACCTTAGCCGGTAACGAAAAAAAGATATACCAATGACATGGCAGCATGATCTCTGACCTTAGCCAGTACCGAAAAAAATTATCTCCACTCGTACAAGGAAGAATTCGTAGCAGTGCTGCAGCGCTGTAGCGGCGTAGTCGTAGCGCGTTGGTCGCCTACGCAGAAGGCGAGCGTAGCACGGCTGCTTCCCTATTCTAATCGCTGAATATTTGACAAAGATGATTCGTCAGAAAAGTCTGATTCAGCCGTACTTATGACATAACTATTTATTGCATTATTTATTAATCATGTTGTAAATATTACTATAAAAATTGTCCTCTACTTTTATAATGTAATGCACACAATTTCGCCATTTATCAGCAGATACACGTTTGACGATTATGTGATATATATATATATGATGACGATACGAGTGATAAGGACAGAGACAAAAATCGCTCGCTATCGCAATGTAACTCAGTAACGGTCCGTTTATTACTTTTTTTATCTCGTCTCGTTGGCCTTACTTTAGTTTACACCATAAATAAGCACTGCAGGGTTGCTCTCTAAACCTAGATCCCTAAATAAAATTTCGACATCCATCACTTTGTACATAAATTCGTGATTTAAAAAAAACGAGGTGAGCATGATTACTGGACGCAGTTTACTAGACCCTAATGTAACAAGTTAAAAATTAAAATTAGATAAAATTTTAAAAATCGGTTAAAATCAGTTTTATGTATCTAGATTTTAATGATTTGAGCATTATATCTACTGTTAAATTAACGTCCAAGGCAAAGAGGGCACATTTTTGTGTGCTGCAGCTTAAAAAGAAGAAAGAAATCGATGTTTTAGTGGCCCTAAGAGCAGATTATCTACCTTTAATGATACTCCAATTCTAAGAGACCGCAATATGTGACTTCGTGCAAACAATTTAACATCCAAAGTAACGTGTATTTAAAGTATATTATCCCATCCAGGCGTAGGTATAGAGGGCGCCGAGGGTCGCGCGGCGTCCCTGGCGGGTGACGTCAGCATCAGAACATTCGCGAGCCTCGCGCGCCTTCTGCTAGTACACGGACGCAGATCCGCCATGAGATCAGCCGCGCTATGCCTTTTCATAGTGCACAGGGGCCTTATTGTGTCCACTATGCAGGTATGTCATTAGTGTCCCAACTTAATTTGCACCTATTTGACATGAGGGTGTACCTTACTTAGAGTTGTACTAACAACTAAGGTTGTGTTACCAACCTGTATCAATCGAATAGATACAACATGAAATAAATATCCATACTATTGCATGTTTACACAATTTGTCCGGGTTATAAAGTTGACAGTGACATAAAATCAACGTCAATCATTAAATCGAGGACAGTTTTAGGTGTCATTTATGTATCGCACTGTGTATCTGTTTCTTATTATACTCGTATATCTATGAGCTATGGCCTTGAAAATACAATTGCTTGAATACAAATTTCGACGAAAACAATCTTAATAAACGCGAGTGAAATCTATATAATGAAATTTTAATCACTTTACAAATTTCTGTAGGCGTTCAGTATCGTATTTAGAGCCCATATATGAAGTAAAAAATGAAAATCAAGTTTCACCCAAAAATATTTTTCGCAACATAGTTTTATATTTTTACAGTTTTAGGCCTGTTTAGGTGTAAAGAGAAATTCAAAAACTTATGATTAGTATCGTAATGAATGAATGTGATGTGCATTGCGTAAAAAAAGTGTTGCTAGGTGGCTGTATCATAAATTTATCATTTTTGGGTGACATTTTCTAAGTGCTTTATCTTGACATTTTTGTACTAGGCTATACCAAAAGAAAAAATACGTAATTTGTTTTTTGTCTCGTAGATTGATATATTAAAATTTGGAAGGTGGTTAAAATTTCAATGTCTTGTCTATTTATTTCTAGTACGATTAAACTGCTTAGATAATCCAAGACGCTTTTAACAGGTCTCTGACGTGACTTGCTCTTGCGACAGAATACTGAACCAACTGGTTGAAGTGCCTTAGTGCCATTATTATATTATTATAGAAGAACATGTGTTCTTTCATCATCAGGGAACCTCCAAAAGAAGCATTTCCTCATGATCACCACTCGTGGCCGAGGGATTAGCGTTAGCAGTGTGGCCAATGTGTGTGAGTGGAGTGAAAGCACAGCTGTCCATGTTCTTCTGGCACTACACCTATAGTCGCCTCTTACAACACCCATGGGAAGAGAAAGTGCTTAGAATAGCATGGCGGCATCGAACGTCACATTTTTTTTATGAATAATTATTTTCAGACATGCCACACTGGGCCACACAGAGCCATCTAGACCCAAACTAAGCTACTACTACGAAGCTTGTCATATTGGCAACTAAAGAACCGATAAACTTACTTACACTGATCCAAATGATCGTCAAATTGTATATCACTTGGCAATAATAAGTGTTACTTCCCCGCAGGCTGTGTTCTCCGTAGTATTTTACTTCTCGTCCGTATCACTGTACCCCGGATTCCTGATGGTTGGCTATGGAACTGTTTACACCATGTTACCGGTATTCTCATTGGTGAGTAATATACTTTGACGACGTTATTTAATCTTCTTATTATATAAAAGAAAGTCGTGTTAGTTACACCCCTTATAACTAGAGAACTGTTGGACCGATTTTCATGATTTTGGTGTTTTTGGATTTGTGTTCCTCGGGAATCTATACTAATATTATATCGCGACGCGACGCGCTCAGGAAGTACTGGTTCGAATTAAAAAAATATTTTTGTGTTGGATAGTCCATTTATTGAGGAAGGCTTTAGGCTATATAACATCACGCTGCGACCAATAGGAGCGAAGCATCAGTGAAAAATGTTGTAAAAATAGTCGCGATCGTAATAACAGAAATTGACGCGGACGAAGTCGCGGGCAACAGCTATAGAATATGGAAAGTTAACAGTACAAACTTTGACTTGCATAGCCAAAGATGCACAGGATGACCTGAATATTTTGTTCGCTTGGTTTCAGTCTAGCTTGTTAACTTTAAACATAGCTAAGACTAATTTATAATTTTTAGTGCTAAAAATAAGCCAATAGCCGATTTTGAGCCTCTCAAAATAAATAATGAAGTTCTGACCCAAGTACATTCTGAAAAATATCTCGGACTCATTCTCGATAGTCGATTAACTTGGAAACCACAGATTGAAAAACCCGTAAAAAACTATCAAGCCTTATGTTTGTCCTTCGCGGTAACGTACGCTGTTTTCCCAAGCCTGTTCGATATACAATCTACAATGCCTTAGGTGGGGGTGGTTTTACATGAGGTTTTACACCTCACCTAGATTACTTGATCGAATTATACGGCTGTGCTGCTAAAACTAACCTTAAAAAACTAGAGACTGCACAAAATAAAATAATAAAGCTATTGTTTCATTTTGACTACTTAACTCCAACGTCAGAAGTTTATAAAAGAACCGGACTCATGCCACTGACTCAAATATATAAAATAAATACATGTATACTTGTACGTAAAATACTAACAAAGACCATTCATACTCAATTATCCTTTAAAATAAAGTCGCAATTTCAAAAACGTTCCTTACGAAGACCCAATGACATCCAATTGTCAGCACCCAGAACAAGTTACGGCAAGAAAAATATAATGTATGAAGGGGCGAAACTGTATAACAAATTACCTAATGAAATCAAAAACACAAAATCATTTTTATCGTTTAAAAACCAGCTTGAAACACTATTTTCTGAACCAATTTTTGACATTTCATTAAGTCTGTTAAAATAATTGATAATAATAAAAAAATATATATATATTTTAGACATATAATTAATATCACTATAAAAATTTTAATAGAATACCCCGAATTTTGTTTGATCATTGACTGTTACGTTTTCATAGCACTTGGAATACGATACGTAATTGGACCTGTTGTTGCAAATAACAACTGCTGTTTTCTTAGTTTACCCACAAGTGGCCAATATGAATTTTATAATGTTGTATCTGTTTTTTGTGGTGCGTCTGCTTCGTGCAATTAATAATTATTATTGAAGAAGGTAAATTTAAATCTTTAATTGTTAGCAAACTTAGTTCTTAATGTAATTCTTTTAGAGAAATAAATGTCTTAAACTGTACAAAAATAACTAAAATGTAATTCTTGATTTTTTTTCCAACCACGCCATGTTTGAAGACATGTCTTCAAATATGGCGTGGTTGGAAATACGTCAAAATCAAATACTATTCTGAGGTGATACGAAGTTCCGTTAGTATTACATAAAAATTACATTCAAAATAACCTGTTAAATTAAAACCGAGAGGTAAATCTATTTATCTGAAAAGTCTACTGCTTTAAATCTGTATATTCCTCTAGTATTATAATTGCAAAAGTTTGTATGGTTTTTGTTAGTTTCACGCAAAAACTGCAGAATGTTTTTTTTTATAAACATATATGTCTTAGCATACATATAATATATTTTCATAAAAAGAACATATCCCTAAAATCGTAGTTCCCTTGGGAACACGGCATAGCAGTATTTTGTATAAAATTACATGACATAGGCGATAGCTGGCGCTGATGCAAGTTGGTTGCCATATCTACATATTTTTGAACCACACACTATTGGTTTTTATTTGAACCCAATTCCTAAGTCCATGCGAATGAAGACGCGAAAAAAACCTAGTTAAAAATATATTGTTTAAATCTGATGAACTGGCTAAAATCAAAAGTAATAATTGTTTTTTCTTTCTAGGTACTCGACAAAGACATACCAAGTTCTACGGCGTTAAGGCATCCGCAACTATACAAGCAATTGACTAAAGGAAGGCAGCTATCCTATAAGACTTTTTATATATGGACAGGAATATCTATTTATCAAGGTATGTTCAGCTAGTAATTAGTTATACAGGGTCTTGTATGAAAATTAAAATCAAAAAAATTATCACCAAAAAACAAGTATACACGCAGCACACATACCTACATAGGAAACAAAAGGTAAAAAAACTAGTGCCGGAAAGGTCATCCGTTCGGTTTCAATCGTGGCAGCTATAGGCATGTTGTGGTTGTGACACTGGTTTTCTGTAGATAAAAAATATCTATTAAACATTTTTTAAGACATGCCACGCTTACCACATAGAGCCATCTAGTCCCAAACTAAGCTACTTCTAAGTATCTTGGCGTATGGGGTACTAGGCAACCGATAAACTTACTTGTATACTTTTTTATTGTAAATTATTATACCTAGTAAAACACCCAGACCAGTACAAACAGACATGTTCTTGCATACAAATATATGTTTTGGTTCCACTAAATAGGCAACCGATAAACTTACTTGTATACTTTTTTATTGTAAATTATTATACCTAGAAAAACACCCAGACCAGTACAAACAGACATGTTCTTGCGTACAAATATTTGTTTTGGTTCCACTAAATAGATGCAACCAATCGATTACGTGTACGCCTGAGGTCCCAGGCTCGATTCGAGTCGGTGTAAAACACCAACAAACGTACTTGATTTTTTCGGGTCTGGGTTTTCTCGCACTTTCGTTGTTTCTGATTCTCAGAAAAACAAATTATTTTATTGCTACTTACATTGCCATCAAAATAGTCTATGTAATTGGCCACAGTGATAACTTTACGAGCGTTTCGTTAGATTGTTATCTTCCTGCGTAATTGTTACCATAAATACCCGTAACTATTATAAAGAGTTACTCATCTAGTAGGCGGAAGTATATTTAGTAGCAATACTTTCATGGTCTATCTCGTATGGGTTAGTCGTTTGCTTTCGTTAATATTTTTGTGACAATGGCGTTTACAACAGTGCAGAAATATCGGAAACCCAAAACAAAAACAATGTTCTTTGTGGGAATCTCAAAACAAGTAACACAAATAATATATATATTTTTTATATTTCAGGCGGTGTAATAATGTACGGCGCTCTAGTATTGTTCGAGGACCAACTAATCCATATCGTAGAGATCAGCTACACAGCCTTAATTCTAACCGAGTTGATTATGGTCGCGTTAACCATAAACACTTGGCACCGGCTGATGGCTGCGGCCGAGTTCGTGAGTCTGCTCATGTACACGGCGACTTTGCTCATATTCACGTCTTACTTTGGTGAGTCTTACCTTGTTACTTTCGCTCAAAAATCTAATCGTCACTATTATTATATGTAAAAGTAAAGTCATCATTCACTAGCCCTGTTCCCAGGTCATCGGGGGTTATGTTTTCCTCTTCCATACAATCCTGAGAGCCGTCATCGAGTCGTCTACTCCCTTAAATTCTCAATCATATCCTTTATGACACAATGAATCCATCTCTTTTTAGATCGCCCTCTACCCGTCCAACCATCCATCAACAGTCATATTCATCACACTTCTTGTCACGTGCCTTTCGTCTCTTCTCATCACACACAACCAAGATAGGCGATTTCCCTTCAACTTATAAAAGTAAAGTAACGACCTATAATGAACACACTTCGGCAATGGCCTCCATTATTGAATTCAAGTTACCACAGCAATGATAGGCACAGGTATCTAATATTGCCAAATGCGGGTTGGTGAACACAAAACCGAGCAATGTTTGGAAATTTGAAACACTTATTGTTGCCTGGGGATCGAGCCCAGGGCCACGAGATCTTGCCCCGATACTTGAACCACTAGACCAATGTGGCGTTATAAACGCGAAAGTAACTCTCTGTCTGTCTGTAAAGCTCTGACGCCTAAAGCATAGAATCCATTTTGATGAAATATTGGTACACAAATAGATTAAACCATGAGAAAGGACACAGGCTATTTCGTATCCCACTGGTGGGCACAGTTTTCTGCCTTCACGATAGTTCACGCGGGCTGAGCCGCGGGAAAAAAACTATAGTCTGATTTTTGACGATATGGACTAAAGTGACATTAGTAATGATAGATAACGAAAAATAAAAAATAGTGTCGTACCCTTGCCCAATCATAGTTCAAATATTTGTTCAATTTCGCACGTTCGTGATTGCAAAACGGAGCTGTGTTTTCTTTATAAAAAACTACATGATTTGGAAACATACATAGAACTTGGTTATAGAAACAAAACGATCGAAGATCAGTACCCCAAACACTATGTCTTTATTTCTTTTCCCAGACGCGGACTTCATAAGACACTGGGATTTCTGGTGGAAGGTGACCACCATAACTCTCGTCTCCTGCCTGCCCCTATACATCGTCAAGTACATGCACAGAAAATGGAGCGCCCGCCAGTACAAGAACATAGTAAAATGATCCATAGCCACGACTGTTTTAGGTTCAATATTCAACGCGATCCACTCAAATGGTCCATGTAAGAAGTGTGTGAAAATAATGAACCTTACCCATCATTCAACTAGATCGATTTTTCAATGTGATATATCTGACTCGCTGCTGCTAGCAATAGACATAAAACTGGCATAGAATTTTAACACATGGTTATAAGAGATATAATATACAAATAGTGTTAACCACAGAACATGGAAAAAGGTTAGTTTAGTAAGTTAGTAGGCCACAGAGGTTATGAGCAAATGCTTATACTTCTGCTCAAACGCTGTAAGTGAGCGCTGTGATAGGCTACTTTTGACGTCGCGCGGCCCTATTGGTCGCGCGATGTCAAAGAATTCGCTTGATTTGCGTTCTTTGAACTCGTTTATGTGTGGTGGGGTGCAAGCGGCGACAAAGGTTCTCATACAAATGGCGCATGACAGCTCTTCTAACCTGTTTCCATGTCAAATATCTATCTCTGATATGCTAAAACTGAAGATAGATAGGTTATTAGGACCGGCCGTAAGTGTATGTTAAAGGTAGACTTCGGAGCAATGCGGCTTATGGCTTGCGTCGTGCGACATGCGACACTTGCGGCCCACGTGGCCAAGAGTGTATGAAACCCTTTCCGACCGACGCATGCGGCCGCGACGCTTCGCTCAGAAAGGGTTTCATACACTCCTTTAATTCAAAGTACAGCCGCATGGCCGCGTGGGCCGCAAGTGTCGCATGTCGCACGACGCAAGCCGCAAGCCGCATTGCTCCGAAGTATACCTTTAACATACACTTACGGCCGGTCCTAATAACCTATCTATCTTCAGTTTTGGCATATCAGAGATAGAAAATAACTTCTGTCTTTGTTTCTCTGGACGGCAAAAACAGAGATAGAAACTGTTTCCTATCTGCAAAATGTCAAAACTGAAGATAGATAGATTATTGGGACCGACCGTTAGTCGTAGACGAGAATGATCAATTTTTTACAGTATTTCATCTCTAGCACTAGCTTTGATCCCTTGAAAGGTACAGTCTGAAAAAACCTATCATTTACCGAAGGTAGTTGGAAGGAACAAGGAACTAAGTACTGCCTTATAAACATTTCTGTGATGTTTGTTTGGATTAGTAATAAGTAGCTACTACACAATTTAATTGAATTCAGTTACTTGACTACTACATGCTGGCATATAATATGAATTTGTATAATAAGCTATACATGTTTGTTGCAAAACAGCACCTATTTTAACCACATAAGATGCCTCAGTGTTAAACCAGATGTACTGTCGTTTGTAAATTCATACGAACACAAAATCCTATGAATCGAGTTCCTATAGCCAATGATATTCTTATGCATTGTTTTGCATCAAAATTATACATTTTCAAAATGAAAAAATATTTTAAAACATTAAATTCACTAATATTTGATCTCGATGAAAAAACTGTCTTTGGATAACGTAACTTAAACCTTCACGACAGCAATTTATGCAATGATATTTAAAAAGTATAGATAGGTTATGCCCTTACAAAACTATCGAAATATCTGTGCCGCTTGCGAACAACTGCACACATGCGTAATTCTTATTTTGTCCTTGTCATACTCGTGAAAAGAACAATTACTTTCTCTTTTATGGATTTGAAAAGACGTCACAATTGTGACGTTTTAGGGACGCATATTGAGAGCGCATGTAACATATCTATTACTTTTTAAATATCATTGAATTGATGACTTTTTTTACAATTTTAAAACATACTATTTGTCGCTTACACATAAGAGACCTTGTGTTTTATTATATTAAACTATTTTATGTAAGTATACTTAAGTTTTTCATCCTAATATAGAAGCACTGATTAACTGCACATAATCTTATGAAACCTATTTTGATATTTCATTACAACATTCCTTGTAGGATAAAATGTTGAAAGTCCAGTTTTATTAGTTATTTTTGCGAGGGGCAATTCTACTGAACAAGTACAAGTTTATTTGTGGGATTAACATTGAAATCTATGTTCTATCTTTATCTATCTAGTACGTGTTTGTTAATATCAATACAGACAACAGCACGTCAACCATAAAACGTTAAATTTTCTCAATGGTGGCTATCGCTAATGAATTTGCCACTAGAGGCGCTTGTGTCGCGTGAGGTCCAATAACATTCACTTTTCACTGGTTTTAGCGGGCTTCGTTACATAAATTATAATTTCTTTAATTTACCTGCTGGAAAATGATCTCCTTCGTAAAATTACCGCAAATATGGATTATTTGGCGATAAATGTGAACATTTTGAAAGCGGAATTAAGAAAAAGTGCAAAAAAAGGCCGCCTCAAAGAGCAACTATTTCAGAAGTTAGTTTGTTGATATCAAGATAGTTATTTATAAATAATAAACTTTAACTAGGTTTGACACTTTGTTTCGGTGCCGATCGCCTTTGACAGCTATACCTCCGGACCTCAGTCTACAGTGGCGCCAACTGGTGAGCAAAGAAACAGTAGTCCCCATTGATATTGATCTCTACCTGTTGGACTTGAAGTTGAAAATCAGTTCAATGACCGTTAATTTTTTGGGTAGGTTGACCTGCCGTCGTCTATACAAGGTTAGTAGGAAGAAAATGTTTAATAATTTATAAAAAAAAACTGTTTTAGTAATAAATTTTTGGTTAACATGGTCATAAACATACCATCTGCTTGCATTATCTTCATTGGTAAACTCTAGCAAGCCGTCCCTCCCTCCTGGACAGCTAGGAAATAAATACTTTTACATGCTATGGTAAAATATCGAATTAAATTTCAATGATGATCCCTATAGTAAAAATATTAATTTGGACTATATAGATGTACCCTCAAAAATAATGTATACTCATTTAAATACCTAATATTCATTTACAATATTTACATTAGTAGCTAAAATCTAGTTTAATACAAATTTAATGTCACAACGGAAGATTTATATTTATTATTTGTCCTTAATTATAACAACAGACATCACGTACAAAATAATAATTTGAAACAGTTCTTACAATCCATAGACAAGGGAGACGTTTACTTGTGGTTTTACATGTATGTATAGACAACGGCAGGTCAACCTACCCAAAAAGTTAAAGGTCATTGAATTGATTTTCAACTTTAAGTCCAACATGTAGAGATCAATATCAATTGAGAAAATATGACGTTTTGTGGTAGGTTGACGTGCTCTTGTCTGTACGTAAAAGAATGTGTTGAATATTGATTTATTTAAAAAAAAAATAGATACTTACATAAGAATTAGTGTCAAAAATATGCATGACTGTGTATCAAAATGCGTTTATAACAAGTAATGTTCTCGTTTGTTCGCGAATTGCAAATACTGCCACTTCTGATAACAATGTTGAGGCATATGTTTTATTTAAAGTTGTTTACAATCAACAAGTTAAGTGCACCTTACCTCGATGATGTATTTTTAGAGATAATAAGAACTATTTAGATTTATATGTCGTTATAATTTATTATAATTACATTATACAAAAAGATTATATTTTTATTAGACTCAGTCAATGGATAGAAAATAAAAGTTTATTTTTTGTTAAAAGCTAATAAACTGTGCGATTTATTAACATAATGTGAAACGATCTTGGATGGCAATGGTGTATAAATAAAATTACTTCTTTATCTTAACCGTTAGTAAGAATAAGCCATCTAAAGACATCAAATAATGTAAATTTGCATACCCATTCTCATTGCTGGTTGTTTTGCATCAGCATTAATTCACATGAGCAGTTGAAACGCTAAACTTTAATATTAATTATTTGCTCATTACTTACAACCTTAATGTCATGAATCAGTTAACAAAGGGTTAAACTTAATCGCCTTGTTAGTAGAACAAGCAGATTCAGAAAAATATGTAACGACACAGTACCTTACTGTTGGTTAAAGTCACCAGACTTCTTATTCAGTCGAGATCACGAAAGGATCGCACCTTTTTGAAGCATGTATTTCCTTTGACCACGAAACTTAGGAGTCTTTACATAGACTGTACTGTAGGCTAATATACAATTCAGATTGAACAGTGCGCGTCGTAGAGTCTATTGCAATAAAGCGAAATCAAACAGTCGTATGCGCATTTTCCCAGAAAATTCTTTTTTTTTTTTTGTTGAGGCGGAAATGATTTTACGTCGCAGAGTTACACGGGGCTACTCGAGAAATAGACCTTAATCACTAAACAACCTTCCCTGTCCCCCGGGTCCATTCAGTGTTCCGAAACTACGGGTTGACGCCGAACGTAACCATGGGCAATCATCCATAGGAGCTAAAAGATCCAGGTATCCGTTTCATTCAAAGTTTGAAACATGTCAATGCATCGGCAAATATGCTTCCGTATTACAGCGCATTTTCTTCTTCAGACGAATGTGATTCGCTCATCTGGCGTGCAATGTTCGGTCTGAATCGTAATTGAGAGTGTTATATTATTTTTTTTTCATTAATCTTTCGTTTGTTACTTTGTATGTTACCTTCTTATAAGATACACTGAAATGTTACTGTGATTTCAAATTGTTTATGTATATAGGGAATAAGTTAATATAATATAATTATTCCATACATAGGTTAAAAAGATTACTCGCTTAGTTATTTTACATATAAATAATGTACAAATTGTGTTAAGTATGTGATATGTATTTATTGAAAGTATATTGTAGTTTAAGGTGATAAAAGTTTCTGACGGAGTTTCCAATGTAAAATAGCTAACTGGAATATTTATTATAGAGCAATAAAACGTTGATCCTGTAGTTTTATTTTAGATCTGTTCCAAAAAAGAAATGCACGTACCAAATGGTTATAAACAAAAAAATATGAACTCTCCGCAAAAATAATCTTATCTTAGTAAAAACTGATCTTTCCTCTAAGAATACTTTGGTTCCCTCCAAAACTTACTTCCTCTAAGAATAGTCTTTTGGGGTAGATTGACCTGCAATTGACTTCAATCCTGGGGGTTGAGGGATTAACATGACTAAACAAAAGCTATGTTCCCAACAGAAATAAAACCATTGATGGGTAATATATTAATAACATACAAGTATAATCCTTAGAAGTCTTAAACAGCTCTTAAATAACAACATGTCTTACAACAAAACACTATAACGAAATCCTTAATAAAACACTAAGAAACCTTACCTTCGTGACTTTGGCGTCGCGAACGAATTGACATCAAACTCGGTTCCGGTGGTTGATCTTGTGGTACTGTGGACCCCATGTTTATTTACAACTCGACGTGCCCATGCCAAGTCACGTGACTCACGGGTCTTTCTACTCCGCGTTTTAGAACTATCAGTTGTAGCAGTGTGGTCGTCTGATGAGGTACTGTCAGAATCTGACCAAGCTGACTCGCTCACTTGCTGCTCCTGACAGTACGTCACCTCCGAATGCGTAGCAGTACTCGCCGAATACTTCGGGACAGACCGCTTCCCAACTTGCGGCTTCTGAGCGATAGGCGTGTGTAACTCCGGCGGACTCTGACGCTTCGACTGCCCCAAATTGATCACACTATCCGCTTCCTCGCTCTCCTCCTGCTTAGACATAAATGGAGATTCAGACTCGGTTTCTTCATTCCCGCTCATAATCACCTCCATAAGTTTCTCCGCGTTCTCGTTCAAATCGTACACTTTCTGGGTCTTTACAGAAGCCGACGACGACCTGGTTTTGGCGCTGGACAGTTTCTGACGATTCCTTTCACTATACTTGTTTGTGTTGTGTGCTGGCAGCATGGCAGGGAAGTTAGAGTCAACGGTAGCGTATGCTACTTCTTTTGTAAATAAACTTTTCGATCGCCCTTTACAGTGGCAGCCTTTTGCGTCACCAAAGATGTAATTGTAACAGATTTGCAATAAACAAATGGCAAAGGCAACTAGGACGACCATCCCGACGTACAGTTTAGGAGTCCAATCTGCGTTGATATAAACGTATGATTGAGTCAATGCCTGCCAAGGATGCCATTTCGAAACACCTGCGTCCTGATATTCAAAAAGATTTCGACGCGATAGCCCTTTCCCGTAACTTTGGACTGCTGCGGCTATTCTGAGAACCCCTCCGTAAGCTCCGTACAGTTTTTCATCTACCAGATGCGGAGCTACGTCCCTTTTCATCCAGTGCCAAAGTTCGTTATTGAAATTAACAAAATCAGAATGTCGGCATTTCTCGGGAGAACTTCGCAAGATGCATCTCGAAGCGGTCGTATAATATTTGAGGAGAATGTTTTCGGAATGCAGAGAAGTTAGGCTGACCAGTCCACCAATTTTAAAGGGTAATTCGACTGCTGAAGGTTCGTAAAAATCGTCGAGTTTGGGCGCCGGTAAATGAATACACGAATTTGAATCTCGTTTCGTGACTAAACATGAACATGGATCAAAAAGTCGCCCAGAGCCAATCAGTACCTTAACTACAGTGAGATTGGACCACTGGGGAACTTTTTCGGGCTCTTTCCATCCAAGCCCTTTGGTATTTAGGAATGATTTTATGTTTTCTAAGAAATCATGCAATTCTCTCGCACTCCTGTAAGGAACGTAACCAGCGTAGTAAGCAAATCTCACGGTAGGTAGCATTTCACTTCTTAAATGGCCTCCAATAGCATCTGCCAAAGCTTCTTTGAGCACTGCTGATGTGCGCTGATCAGAGTTTACCTGGGCAGCGCGAAGTGCTCTGCGGTAGTACCTCAGTGCGTCTTTAATATATCTCGTATCAATTTTATCGGGAGTTACTTGAGGAAGCATAATTTGTTGAAATGTTCTCCGAGCCCGAAGTTTAGCCACCTCATCTTCATGCCAACAGTCAGCTCTCGTTCGTCTGTTGAAAAATAATGTAGTACCCACATTGGTACTCGTGGCGTAGGGTTTCAAAAACACAAGTAAAACGAAAATACATAACATGGAAATTTTGTTCAGTGAATCATACACACAGTCAATTGTACACAATTTGACAAATTTTATTTGACAAAAGTAGTGATTACTTGTTTAGTGACAAAAGTTTTCATTTCATATTGTAATTTACAGATTTTTTGATAGTTTCCAGTTTTAGCGGAATGGAACGTAATAATATTGACAACATTAAGTATGTGTCAGCGTCAAGTGTCAACTTTTTTTACAAGGCATCTTGTTCCGAATTACAATGAAATGTTAGGTTTGTTATTCAATATTAGCAAACTTTAATCTCTTTTCGTTTAAAGAATGTGATAACAATACAAGCGCCTCACCCATTGTAGAACGGCTTTTAACAATAATAGTAAGCATTATTTGAATAGGTTCATTAGCAATTTTTCGGAATCGAGACCTGCTGAGTGCTGACTGATAAGGTAAATATTGTTAAAGAAACATGTGTAATACAATTAACAAAATACTTCACGGCAACAAGACCGGTACTTAAAATCATTCCTGGAATTATTTTATTTTATTGCTAAAACAATACCTATTAGTTCTAAAACACGTCAACAATGTAAGGCTTCGATGTTTGTAGGTATTTGAAATAATAAGTGTGTTTAAATTTAAAAAAATGAATTTTTATGTAGTATGGTAATCCATATACCAGGCGAACGGGCAAGTTTGGGAGCGCGTTAAGTATGTAAGATTGTAGTCAACATGTTAAACATTGACATTAAAGTGGTTTTAAGGCGGGAAAAGTTGAGAATTGGCTGCAAGAGCACATTGAATTTCTCGTTCCATACAAAAGAAAACAAAAACATTATTTTCACGTGAAACGATTAGTTTTACACAAAAATGTATTTGAAATTTATTTATTAGACTAAGAAAATCTATCGATTGGTAAAATAAAAAAGAATAATAAGAAAAAAATACCCTAAGTCCCTCAAATAGCAGTTTCGACCCACTGTGCGTCATCATGCTCGCTGCCGCGTAAATGTCTATTTGGGCTCATTTCGGATTCGGATTACATTAATGTCAAATGTCAAACAATTTCTGAAAATATTTGTCTGTGAAAAATTGTGCCAAAATCGTCCGTTCTTGCTCGCTTTGGCGGTTATTATATTAGTATTTTTAGTGGTTCGTCGTAATTAAAGTTTTGTTATCTATACTTATGCGGCTATGTTGCATTAATAAACCTTTATAATAATAACTACCAACTATAATTTAATCATGTCCCGGGTAAGTGGCATTCGTACACAATCTTTAATATTAAACATCCGTCTTCGTCTACCTCTACGTACTTTATAATAATGAATTCTAATCCAGATCTATTGTTTAATGGAACTTGTAAACTTAGTTATTAGAACCTCTGGTAGTCTTACTCTATCAACAAGACTTTTTCTAGCTATTGTGGTTTACTCCGCACTACACAAAGCAATTTTCATTTTGTATAATATTAATATTATTTTTGTAAATACACTTCACCACCATTACCTTTTAATTTCAAAATCAACCATTCTTTATCTGAAGTTTGATAAACTTCTGTTGGTGAAATCGCCAAAATTCTGTCTTCTGTGGATTTGAGCATCCGAATTTAGGAAGGTGATCGAATTGTATGTAAATTTAATGTTCTTTAAATGTAATAGGTATTAACCTTGTCTATAAACTTTAATTTCAGGATATTAGGTCGTTTTTTATACCGAAAAAGATGCAGAAAGTAAAGGTGGAAGATGATGATGATGACATTATACCAGAATCACCTGATGTTCAAATTAAAAATAAGGTAATAAAACAAAAATGGGTTAAATAAATATTTATAGTGTACCAATAAATTAAAGAAACTGAAATTGATTTCCTAAATATGCTGATGAAGGTTTCATTTCGTATTCTGTAGTTCTATTTTACCAGCACATATTCCTGTTCAGTGTAATAAATGATTTAAGACACACTTTCATTTAAAATAAAGTTAATTCAGAATGTCATTTTCATACTAAGACGTATATGAATTTTAGATTACAAACAAATGTGTATACTTATTTGGAATTATAAATGTCACTTTTTGAAACAGTTTTATCCAAGAAATGTTGTTTCTAAATGTTTTTTATAAAAATTGAGACAAAAGCTTTCTAACACTTACATTAAGAACTTGTGTTTCACTGCAGTCTGTGCACTGTTCAGTTTGATTGTATCACATTTGCAGCCTCTTCACAAAAAGTAGATAAATTGTTTTAGTTGAAGATATGACAACTTATTCACTTAAAAGTCCAGATGGTCTTTATTCGTAAGTTTCAATTACTCTGAAGTAAAACACCAAAACATAAAACTGATTAAATATTAGTCCTACTGTATTTTTATTACTTACTGATTTTAAATCTATTTTAAGGCTAACATAGTTAACCAAATCTATTGCAGAAAAAAGAATCAAGAAAAAAGAGAGTTTTAAGCGACTCTGATGAAGAAATATTTGATTCTAAAAAGAAGAAACCAATCAATGAATCGCAAAAATCTAAAAGCAAAACTCCTTCTAAACCTATTTTAAAAGAAGTGAAAGCAGTAGATATATTTGGTAGTGCACCTATTAAGAGAACAGAGCCAATAGTCAAGAAAGTGAAAGAAAAGAAAAAGACAGAAACAGGCATTCACTCTGATGATGAATTTGATAAAAGTCTCCTAGAATTAGATGAGATTGAAGAATTAGCTCAAAATTCAAAACATGAATCAAGTTCAAACAAAGAGATTGGTGAACCTGAAAATGGTATTGTAATTAAAAATGAGAAAGTCAGTTCTTCATTAAAAATCGAAGACAACAAACCTAAAAAGAGTCCAAATAATAAAAACATAATAAAAAAAGAGCAGTCTCCAATGAAAATTAAAGATAAAGATATCAAAGAACAGGAGAAGTCTAAAATTTCAAAGTATGAATCAAAATCGAAAAACTCGTCTAAAATGAATGACAAGAAAAGAAAGTTTGCTGAATTCATTGAAAATGAAACTAATAACGAAACTGAAAGATCTGATGAAGATACAAATTTTAAGAAGAAGAAATTAAACGATAGCATTACAGATAGTAAGAAAGTTAGTAATAAAAATATTATGATCAAATCAGATACCAGTAATGATGTAAATGATAGCGAGGCTACTATTATAGAAGATGAAATAAATGAAAGCAAACATGGAAGCAGTAAAAAAAAGATAAATCAATCTCTTAACGACTCAGGTAACCTCATGATTTTAAATTTGCTAATTACTATTATCTGTATCTCTTTGTATTTAAATATTTGACAAAAAAATATTTACATACTTGTATTCACATAAAATCGAAAATAACAGTTTTGTATTACAGCTTTAACAGATGAAGAAAGGCATGAAAGGAAAAGGTACTCTGCAGCATTGTACCAAAAATATTTGAACAGATCAGGACCTAAGCATTTAGGAACTAAAGAAATACCTGAGGTAATTGACTATATTTTATTTCATGTAATTTCTATGTGTATAGATAAACTAAATTAATTAATTTGGCAAGGCCTATGTCCAGCAGTGCACTGCGATAGGCTGATGATGATGAATGCCCATCTTCTTCTGGCAGTACTTCTTTAGCCGCCTCTTACGATATCCTTAGGCAGAGGGGTGGTGATTTTCTTATTATGTACCGATACCACGATACGTAATAAATTTAGAAAATTTAATTAATGAAAGCGTAATTATTTTTAGGGCGCTCGTGACTGTTTGAAAGATTGTGCTTTCTTACTTACTGGTGTACTGGATTCATTTGAGAAGGAAGAAGTGGCAGAGGCAATCACTAAATATGGCGGGTGCGTTAAAAGCGGTGTCAGTAAAAAAGTAAGTTATCAAATTTAATAAACCCTACATTATAACACCAACATGGCTCTATTACCCATATCTTCTTATTACATTTAGACACACTAATTTTAGGAAATATAAAGTAAATTATTAATTAATATGTTGTGATAATATCCTTTGAATAAGGGCATCAACAGCATATTTCATTATTTTTTTTAGTATATAAATTGGTTTAAGCTCCCTAGAAATGACGTCATAACATGTACACTCAAGGAATTTTATTGTTTAGCAGTTTCATGGCGCTTTCATTCGTATTATGTGAATGTATTTTCTTATATAACAGACAAAATAAAATTTTCGTAAAGTATCATTTTTGAAGATACCTCTTTCAGTAGGTCACCAATAAGTATGTATGGTACAGTAGGTCAATATATGTTGGTTGCATGCGATCTTGCAGTATAATGATTATTTTACACAATCACAGGTAACTCATGTGCTAGCCGGCGAAGACGCGGGTCCAGCGAAAATGGCTAAAGCTCAAGAATTAGGTATTAAAATAATCAACGAAGACGAATTTATACAAATGATCAAGGATGCAACAAACAAAAAATCTAAAGAGAAAGAAATAAAACAAGAGAAAAGTCCAAGTAGAAAATCAAGTAAAGAATCGAAAGATATGAACTGTGATAGAAAGAAAAATGGCAGTGAAACAATAAATACGAAGAAATCACAAAACAAAACGAAACATGATAAATCAAATGGTTTAGAATGTAAAGAAAACAAATCTAAGAGTCCTGATGAAATTGAAAAGGATGTAAAAAAAGGAAAGAAAATAGAATCGGAAAATGTGAAAACAAATAATCTTATGAGTGGTTAGTTGTTTTTTGTCTGACTTTTTTAATGAAAAATAATAGGTTACGAAAAACTTTTACTCTTGAAAGTGTTATATTGATGTTCATTTTATCATTTATTGCAGCAGGCAAATCAGATTCTGTGAAAAGCTTAAAAGGTTCAATCGATTTGATGTGGGTAGATAAATATAAGCCGCAGAATGTGAAGCAAATCATCGGCCAACACGGTGATGCTAGCAACGTTAAAAAGTAAGCACAGTTTTAATAAGAGCTATTTATTGTTCGAAAAATATTTTTACTTTAGTTCCGCAAACATCAATGCTTTTATTTACAGGTTTTTTTTATTACATACTATAGGTAAATAGATAGATTAAATCTTTATTTGCATGGCAATAAGGCACACTGTACGTCAGGAAAATTAAAGCACACAAGTAGTAAATTAAAAATAATAACAACAGTCATAAAATAAAATAAAAATGACATTTACTTATTCTAAGTTATGTGTGCCGCAGCGATGCAAAAAGGCAGTTTTGCACTGCTCAAAGAGCAGAACACTGGTTTTCAGCTTCTGCCATGTTTGAATGTAGGCGTGCACTCACAGCAATCCAGAATGTTAGCAATATTGATATTATAAAAATAAA
Organism: Anania crocealis; assembly: GCA_949315895.1. Taxonomy (NCBI): domain Eukaryota; kingdom Metazoa; phylum Arthropoda; class Insecta; order Lepidoptera; family Crambidae; genus Anania; species Anania crocealis. The sequence goes on from OX438880.1 coordinate 6,547,357, forward strand.
ATTAAAGATAAAAAAACACTAAATAATAAAAACTAAAGATAAATATATTTTCTTTAAATTGTATTATTAAGCGCATTTCGATGTCAAAGATTGTATAGGATAGGAAAATTGAAGATTATTAAATATAAAATAATAAAATATACATAGACGCATGACAGATCAATTAGGATAATGAAATAAAAAAAAAAATATATTATATTAAAATATTAAATAAGCCATAATTGACAAAAAATAAATATTCATAATTTTAAATATTTGTGGCACGGCCACATACCCAGAAAAGAGGAATAGAATCTCCCAGGTGACTATTGCTTCGTATTCCTAACTTTTGGAGGTCAAGTAAAGTGTTGTTTTTTTTTGCATTTTTAAACCTGCGATCAATCTCATAAGATTATAATCGGGTGGGTTGCAAGAGGTCGTGGTTTGGCGGGATAAAGCCACTGCTCCATCTCCCTTCATTAAGGCAGCACGTCGGCTCTCTTGAGTCTACCAATCGGATTCGGATGTAAAAGTACGCTGGACAACGGGTTAGGATGAGTTGTCAGGCGGTCCCTGTAGTTGGCTGAGTATCGCTCTGCTTCTTCCATGATGGTTGGCATTTCGAGGTACTCGTGGATTTCAGAGGTGCGAGCATACCAGGGGGCTGATGAGAGAACTCTCAAAATACTGTTTTGAGATCACTGGAGGCACATAACATTAGATCTGCTGGCAGTTGACCACAGCTGGATCCCATATGTCCAAATTGGTTTCATTACTGAGCAATAATATACCCTTAGCTTATTTGATAGGGACAAGGCGGACTGTCTACCGAGGAGCCACAGTAGATTCTTAAATCTCATGTTAATTTCGTTGCGTTTTGCTTTTATATGGTTTTTCCATGTCATTCTACGGTCCAGGTGAAATCCAAGGTATTAACAAAATCCAAAGTAAAGTGGATTTAACATTTTTCTTAACTTATATTTAAACTAGGTAGTTGAATTAAATACAAATGTAAACTAAAATAATACTCATATCATACTAAAATTTAATCATACTTACTTAACTGTTGACTGTTACTGTTATTATTATTATTAAAACAATAGTTATTATCAATTAAATTTGTTAAACTTAAACTTAAAAGTAATGATTATATTTATGTGAGTACATGTGTATTTTTTAGTTATATACAAGAGAGAATTAAGTGAATGGTGAACTTATGTAACAGAACTTTGAACTAACAAACAGAGTCGGTGCTAACTAAAAAGTGATCCCACTTTTTATACTAACTTTTATTTAAAGATTATTTATTCACCGGGATAAGGTACAATGTAGTGAAGTTGTATAAAAACGCGCGAGGACCTTCCTGTTTGATCGTTGGTTGCTAATAGGTAATCTGTTTTTTTTTTTTCAGACTGTCTAGTTGGCTAACAAATTGGTATTTGAACAGAAAGGCAAAATTGCCTAAACCAAGTCCGTGGGCTAAAAATGACGACGGAGGTTACTACAAAGCCGCCTTATTATCAGGCCCTCCTGGTGTTGGTAAGACTCTTTACTAAATTAGGGAAAGAAAAAAAAATGGGCTCCTACCTATCATACCAAAGTCACATAAAAATATTAAAAAATATATCATTGCCTCTTAGCATTTATCATGACAACTTATAGCAAGATAGGACAGTAAAATAATGATTGCAATGATAGTAATACATTGTTTAAAAATATCGGATCTCGAATATTGTTTAGCTCATAGTCATCCATAAGGATGACATGATGATGATAACATCAGCCTGCTTCAGTCACAGCTGGACTTGACTTGACTTGACTGACTACTAATTTGGTATGATTTTTATTAATGCTAGGGCGGTGCGGCCTAAAATATAATAGTATCCTTCTCTTCCTATGAATATAGCAAAGAGGCGATTAAAAACAGAGGAAAAATTTTGTCTCAGGCGGGACTCGAACCCGCATCTCCTCGCAAGCCGGGCGGGCGCCATACCATTAGGCCACCGAGACACTGCGACACGGCGCGAATTTTTCAAGCATATTCTTACGCTGTGAGCCAGCGTTGCTTCATCATATGTTAGGAGTTTGCACCCTTAACACCCGAAAGAAACATCTTTGCAGATGTTTGACAGTCAGTTAAGATGAAACAGCTATTTATATACTTTATTTGATATTTTAGCAACTTAATTGCACTTATAATATCAGTATATAAACTTGAAAAAGTTCGAGTCCCGCCTGAGACAAAATTTTTCAAGTTTATATACTGATATTATAAGTGCAATTAAGTTGCTAAAATATCAAATAAAGTATAAAAACAGAGGAGTTTAGAAGAAGATATAGCAGCGTGATACCTCAATTATTGCAAAACTGCGATCGCCTGTCAAGAGCAGCGATTATAGCCATTCCTCCTATTGGACAGTATGATGATAAAGGTCTAAAGCATATAGACTACCTCGTTTCATTCAATATCAAAAAGAAAGTAACATACGCTGAACCTGCATTCAAGAGTGGCGGCAAAGATTTAGATTTACGACTTTTTACTTCAGGTAAAACTACTACAGTGGCGCTAGTGTGTAAAGAGCTCGGTTTCGACATGGTGGAGTTTAACGCATCAGACACCAGGAGTAAGACGCTTATCAAAGAACAGATTAGCGAACTGTTGAACACTACTTCACTGTCGGCATACAGCAAAGGTACCAGTTAATTTCTTGCATAATTTAATCTTTCATGGGTTTGCAGGATCTGGTTTGTCCTAGTTCGACTCCATGGAATTAGGACAAGCCTTTGTTAAATACTAGTTTAATCCTTAACCAAGCAATGACCTGTTGAAAATTTTGTTGGTTTTCGTCTGTATGACATAATAAGATTTAAGATATTGTGGGCCTTATTTGGCCATTGCCTGGTTAAGGGTAAAATTCATGTACCAAAGTACTGATATTACAAGTGTTACAAAATTCGTTCTGGCGCTAGCAAAATTTTTGGGTAATAATATTTAAAAAAATGTGCTTGTAAATTACTTCCAAATATGACAATGTCGTCAGTATAACATTTGACCTAATTTTGATCAGATTATGTGTATTTTGTTTCATATGGCTTATATTCGACATCTATTAGGCCGTAAGGTATTGACGCAAATATCAAACTACATGCACCTAAGCGGACCGCATTTTTTCGTTCGACCTGTCCAACCAATCGATATTTGCCAAAAAGCTTTGAATAATTCTAAACAGAAATTTTACCTAAAAATTGCTCCAAGTGTAAAAAAATTCAAAGTTGCATCTTTGATCATACATTTCTTTACAGGTGATACGGGTAAACAGGCTGTCACTAAAAAACATGTTTTAGTTATGGATGAAGTGGATGGCATGGCAGGAAATGAAGACAGGGGTAAGTTCTACCTAAGCAACCATAACTAGTATGATGAATATACAGAGCAACTGTTGAACGGTATAATTTTTAAAGATGTCATATACGATTCACTATCCTGACTACTTAAAAAAGGCTTTAATAGAAAAATAAACGTTTTGATTAAACGTATTACATAAATTCAGTTTGTGTATCAAGTCTATGGCACGGATAGGTACTTCCGAGTTGCAGCTGCGGCGATAAATATTGCGTACTTTTACTGACTTAAATTTTCAGTAAATGCGTTCAATTAACCATTATTTGCAATGATTTTTGTCTTTCAAATCTATTTTATAACATTTAAAATATTTACTTAACAGGAGGTCTTCAAGAGCTGATAAACCTAATAAAATCAACGTCAGTACCAATAGTATGCATGTGCAACGATCGCAATAGCCAGAAAATGCGATCACTGGTCAACTACTGCTACGACTTGAGATTCAGCAGGCCGAGAGTCGATCAGATAAGGGTAACTATATTAAAACTGTGCTACATGCAAATAATATTTTTTTTCGACTGCTTTAGCGGTATTTCCAATAAGCGGAAAGGTGTGGGTTCGAGTCCCACCTCGGGCGACTGCTCTAACAATTAAGCTACTAAGAAATGTGGTGTGTCGACGTATTAATTCAAGGCTTTACGCTGACAGCCAATGAAATTTCAGCAATGTTTTGGGTTATTATCTCCAAGTTCATAAGATAAAACATAATAGTATATTTTATTCATTATCATCAATTTACATCAGCCTATTGTTGGACAAAGGCTCCAAAAGTAGTATTTTAATACTATCGCTACATTTAAAAGCGGATTTGCGATCGCATGCTGACCAATGGTTGAGAGACGACGCTGTTGCCTGACCGGGCAAAGTCACCTTAACCAGGAAGAGAGTCTTCTCTTAAGTTGACCAGAACAGACTTTCTTGCTCTAGTTTGATTTTATTTTAGTCACTTTCCTTAATGCACCCAACTGTTTTTCAGTCAGCAATGATGTCAATATGCTTCAAAGAAGGCCTGAAGATACCCCCAGATGCGCTCTCACAGTTAATAATAGCCGCCAATCAAGATGTACGACAAACGCTCCATTTATTGTCCATGTGGGCGGCGGAACCAGACACCGATCCGGAGAAACTTAGGAAAGATTCTACGTGTGTCCGGAAAGATGTTAAGTTGGTGAGTAATAAATGTTCTGGTCTATGAAGGTCACAGTTCATACTGGGTGTGATCCTAGATTGAGTATCACATGTGTGTAAGATGATGTTAGTTTAATACAGATAGTATTTTGCCCTTAGGAGGTTATGCATTGTTTCCTTTACTTCTTGTATAGATATTCATTGCTTAATTGGTACAACTATCACTTACTTCTTTAAGGAAAATGTGATATATATCGTGTTTACTCCCGTTTTAAAAATTAACAGTTATAATGCAAGTTGAAAATCCTGTTTGTTATTTTGTGTGTATCTCTATGTCAAGTGTCGTTTTAATGTTCTTTATTTGGTTATATTCTAAACTGAAAAAGTGTCTTAGCAACTTTAATTTAGGGAATGGTAATAGGCACAGTTAAAACAGTTTCATTCATTCCACCGCAGGGTAAAGGTCATAGCAAAGATGGGTATAGGCATAATCACCACGCTTGCCAAATCCGTTTTGTTGACGACTAATCGAAACTCATATACCCGGGGATGGAACCCAGGACCCCAAGATCTTGGTCCAGTAATTAAACCACTTGACCAATGAGGCGTCAAAACATTAACCCAATATTAATTGATACAGGGCCCCTGGGAAGCGATCCGCAAAGTGTTCTCAGCGGAAGACCACAAGACGATGAGCATCAACGACAAGAGCGATCTATTCTTCTACGACTACAGCCTCGCGCCCCTGTTTGTATACGAGAACTATTTGCAAGTCGTGCCCCATTGTCCGAAGTGAGTATATAAAATATTTTTCACTTATGATTTGGTGCATTAAAACGTCATTTGATGCAAAGCAAATGTTTAGTGATTGTAGGTACATTGCTTATCGTTTCACTTTGTATCTATTTATCTTATTCTTAATGGGCCAATTTGTTGCTCATTTTCAATATTTTTTTTTGTTAAGTTTAATTTTAGATTATAGAATTGAGATTATAGAATTACAATTATATTTCGGTGAGTCCGTGGCACCCAAGTTTTTTTTTAAATTTATTTGTGTAAGTTATGGACCATGACATATGAAATAAATTTATTTCAGTATCTATCTTATTTAATTGATAAATTATTTACAGGAATGAGATATTGGATCGTATGAGCAAGGCAGCAGACAATATCAGTATGGGAGACCTGGTGGATGCTAGGATACGACGCAGTCAAGCGTGGGGACTTTTGCCTGTTCAGGTAATGCTGGAAGAGTAGTTCTTTAAATATTTTTAAAACTGATTAAAATGCTCACTTCTTTAATGTTGCCATACACAATAAAAATCACTTTATAAAAATTAAAAGTAACGGCCTATAAACATCGCACTGCAGGGCAATGGGGACTACCGTTTCTTTGCTCACCAGTTGGCGCCACTGTAGACTGAGGTCCGGAGGTATAGCTATCAAAGGCGATTGGCGCCGAAACAAAGTGTTATATCTTGAATCTAATTGAGGTTATATTGTTCATAAATAACTATCTTGATATCAGCAAACTAACTTCTGAAATAGTTGCCCTTGAGGCCGCCTATTTTTGCGCTTTTTCTTAATTCCGCTTTTAAAGCGTTTTCATTAATCGCCAAATAATCCATATTTGCGATATTTTACGAAGGAGATCACTTTCCAGCAGGAAAATTAAAGAAATTATAATTTATGCGACAAAATCCGCAAAAACCAGTACAAAGTGAATGATATTGGACCTCACGCGACACTAGCGCCTCTAGTGGCAAATTCACTAGCGATAGCCCCCATTGCCTACATCATTGAATTCAAGTTACCACAATGATGGGTATAATCACCACGCTTGCCGAATGCGGGTTGGTGATCACAAACCCGAGTAATGTTTGAAAATTCGAAACACTTGTTGCCCGACCTGAGGATTGATCCCAGGACCCCGAGATTTTGGCCCTGTATTTAAACCATTAGACCAACGGAGCTTAAAGACGTACAGAACTAATAATGTTTAAATAAATTTTATTAGTGAAAATATTGGGCTATAAATACGTCCCAAAAAGTGTAAAAATTGTGCTAGTGAGAGTCACATTTCTGTATTTTTCTTTTTACAGCCTTGTTCTTACAGTTCATACATTTTTGTGTCTAGGCTATGTACAGTTCTGTGATACCCGGCCACCACCTGTCGGGCCACGTGGCCGGGCAGATCCAGTTCCCGGGCTGGCTCGGCAAGAACTCCCGCGCAAGTAAGATGCACCGCCTCTGTCAGGAGATACACGCGCACACCAGGCTAAGGTAATTTATGAATTTGGTTCTCTGTACTGTAGGTTTTGTTGTCTCTTTCTTTGTCATTATTTTTATACTTAGGAAGAAGATTCAAAAAATTAAATTTAATAATGATTGCATGCTTTCATTTACATGTTTACTTTGACATCAAAGTTTAGAATAGGTAAATAGGTAACCAATTTGACCTCAAAGTACTGAAATTACTGTATCTTTTGTTACAAATTTAGTGTGATTAAATGAATATGAATAAATGAATTAATCAAATCATAAGACAAAAAAAATTTTCAACCTTAAAAACTATAAAACTATCTAACCGATGTGCCTTAAACCGATTTATTAGGAAGGCAACAATGCGAGAACACACTGAGATTCCACTAGTAGATTATGCATTTCCGAGATATCTATCTCGAGTGTAAATCGGTCTATGATTACCGAATCACGATTTCCACCAAGTGTAGAACTAAGTGATATTTGCAAAGGGTGGCATTCAGCAACTGGATTCAACAGGATATGCTGTCGTATAGGAGAGACCAATGGCGACCAGTGGACTGCTATAGGCTATAGTGGTGATAATATAATACCTTTACAAAAAAATATTCTGAATGTCTTGAATTTTCAATTGTCATTTACGAGTATTATCAATCAATATAGTAGTTTATGGATTAGGGATGATCTCACAGGTTTCTCTTACCATTGAATACGAGGGCGGCACTGAAAATTGCGGGAATCAAGGAAGTGACAAAACATTACTATTTAAAAATGTATTTATTGCTTTTCAAATTTGACACATTTTTCCATACGACGGAACCAATCATTGAAGCAACCATTCCATTCGGAAGTTTGGGTCTCTAAAATGGCCGTTTTGTAGGCGTCCACAGCTTCTTCAGTTGATGAAAATCTCTGACCGAGCAATTTATTCTTTATTTTAGGGAAAGTATAGAAATCATTAGGGCTTAGGTCAAGACTGTACGGCGGATGGTCTAATAATTCTATGTTTTCTTGCTCTAAAAACTCTTTTGTTCTGTGCGCGGTGTGAGAACTCGCATTGTCGTGATGGAGGATAATGCGGCGGTTGCAGTTCTCTTTACGGACTTCAGAAACGACCTGCGGCAAACAAATGCTAGCATACCATTCTGCATTAACCGTTCTTTGTCCCTCAAGAGGAATAGTCGCAACATGGCCGGTTTTGGAGACAAACGTGGCCACCATTTTTTTTGCAACACTCCGTGAACGAACAATTTTTGTTGGCTTTAACTCATTTTCGAACACCCAAACTCGTGACTGGTTTTTTTTGTTTCGGGTTCGTACGCTTATATCCAGGATTCGTCACCTGATACGATGTTGTATACAGCATTTGAGGATCCTGCGTGGAATCTTTCGAGAGTTCTGACGCACCAAGTAACGCGAGCCGCTTTTTGCTCTTCACAGAGCGAATGCAGTATCCATCGGGAAAACATCTTTTTTACACCTAATTGTTCATGCAAGATTATTTGTATTTGACTCATGCCAATGTCTAAAGTTGCCTGAATTTCGCGGTATGTCACATGTCGATCTTCCTCAATCATCTTACGCAGAGCATCAACGTTTTCTTGGGTGACTGCAGTTTTTGGACGACCTTGACGGGGATCATCACTGAGCTTGACACGTCCACGTTGAAATTCAGCAAACCAGCGATAAATTGTGGTTTTGGATGGGGCTTCATTACCAAATGCAGAAATCATCCGGTCAACACACTGTTTTTGTGTTAAACCACTTCGAAAGTCATAATAAATCATCGCTCTTGAATTTCCTCGAGTCAATTCCATTTTCTCAACGACTAAACAAGTTTGACAACTGACAATACCTTGTGATAAGACCGAGAATCTTTTTTTAAATAAATAAATGGTATTCGATTTTTAAAACCAAGGAGTTTGCAATTAAAAAGATTTTAATATGAAAGGAACAGTGGAAATATTCCATTCCCGATACTTTTAGTGCAGCCTATGTAGCTTATTATGAAGTGCTTGGCTGAGTGCACTCTTATGCCAGCGGAGAACAATTTTTTCTGTACTTTTACCCTATCCTTACTATTTTACTCCACTGGATGTATTGTTCATTCAGCTGCACGAGTATATAAAGACTTGGTTTTACCACAGTCTATGAAACCATACAGTCGTCCGACGAAGACGTCTAGACAGGGCCATTGTGCGGGGTGTGAGGGGCGAGACGCGGGAAAGCCGAGCCCGAACTGCGAACAAAACGATGTTAGTAGTTCCGGACACAGCATTCAGGGCTAACAAATGTTTGTGTTTTATATTATTTTATATTTGTTTGTTGGAATTTATTGGAATGCTGATAAAGAAAAAAATATCTACATAATAATTGATTTAAGATGGCGGACTTTTTTATTATTTACTAAGGGTGAATTTCGAGATGGTAGACGTATTTTTTTTTTAATAAGATAATTAGTTGTCACTTTTGAGGTTTATTGGGGTGCTGAATACGAAAATGCCATCCTATTTTAAATCCAAGATGGCGGATGTAACTTTTTATAATTTGACATGGGTGTCAATTTTGAGGTTCATTGGGTTGCTGATTACTAAAATGCCATCCTATTTTAAATCCAAGATGGCGGACGTAATTTTCTATAATTTGACATGGGTGCAAATTTTGAGGTTGCTGATTACAAAAATGCCATCAGTTTTAAAATCCAAGATGGCGGACGTATTTTTTTATAATTTGATATTAGTGTCAGGGTTGAGGTTCATTGGGATGCTGATTACGAGTCTGTCTATCTGCAGTTTATCTGCAGTAAATAAATATTTTTATATGTTGTTTACTTGTGACAACCCTGGCCGTCACGATACTGTGTAGAAGTTGTCGGCATTTTCCATGAGATCAAAGGCGTCGGACGACTGTATGGTTTTATAGACTGTGGTTTAACCAACCTTATGTCGTTGTATTGAGTCAACATTAGTCAGAAGTGTATGCATTATTTTGCATCTGACTGGACTTTGTCGTTATGAGTATACTTAGTGAATATATTCAATAAACTCTTTCTCTCCACCAGTACATCGGGCTCCAAATCCTCCATCTTCCTGGACTACAGTTCGCATCTCCGCGATGCGATAGTCAACCCGCTAGTCAAAGAACGCTCAGAAGGCATAAGTAAAGCCATGGAAGTGCTAGAATCATACCACCTACTAAGAGATGACTTGGATTCTCTAACGGAGTTATCCTTGTGGCCGGGCCAGAGGAATCCAATGGTGTTGATCGATTCTAAGGTAAGGATTTTACTTTTTAATTAACCAACTAGGGGTTCTCATTGACTCGTATAAGGATTATTATTTCTCATGGTTAGTAGGGGTTATTTGGCCTTCTTTTGTAGTTGATTATTGTTTTAAAACTTTATTGAGCAGTGTACAAAATAAGTGTAATACAGGAAATACAATTAGAGCTACACAAGACCATTTAAACTATCTAATTGCTTAGAGGTATGTCTTCCAGCTATAATTTGTCAATGGCCAATAAGTCTATATTTATGAATAAAATTTAGTGGGTCCTCATCGATTATTGCCTGATTATTGATTAGTAAATTACCTTGATCACAAATTTCCTGATTCGATTCTAGACAAGACTCCGTTTATATTCTTCAATTGGCTCTGCTCTGGATGACCCTACTGAAAGTAAATTTTTATTTTTTACTATACAAGGACGTTAACTGCTTACTTCAGCCAATGGCAATTTTTGGTTCTCTCTAGGTGAAAGCAGCGATGACCCGCACTTACAATAAGACGGCTACAGCGCTGCCCTACGCGCCTGCCAGCATCAAGAAGGGCCGCGCGCGAGACGACGACGCCGAAGACGTGGAAGACGAACCAGACGAAGAGGACGGCGATAGCGACCCAGAAAACGATGCGCTTATCAAGGTAACTTTTTTTTTTGTGATTTTATCTTCGATTAGTTCTCGAACTATGAGCAGGGCCCTTACTCTTGAATTTGATTTAAGTTCGATCTCGATTCGACCTAGTCAAAATCTGAACAAACTCAATCGAATCGAAATCAAAATCAAGTCAAGATCGATCTAAAATGGCGATCCGTTAAACATTTTCGGTTGATAACGTAATCACCATCGACTCAAAGCCTTAGGTTCACTTTTTAGAGTACCAAATCACTGATTCTCGACGTCGATTCGATTTTGATCGTAACTCGAACTTGTCAAGAGTAAGCCTGCTGGTGTGCTGAGCGAGGCTTTGAAATAAGGTAACTTAATTTTATAAGGTTGTATATTTATATTATTAATTACAACTATACGTTTAGCAGGTTCAAATTTTGGTGTCCAATTTATGGACAGAGGGTTACGTTTCTCATCCATAAATCTCATTAAAGACGCATTGCAAATACCAAATTTTTGAATTATTTATTTAACTTTATTGCACAAATGAAATATAAATGTACAAAAGGTTAATAATGTTGGATCGATTTGAAGTCCTTAATTCAACTAGATTAGGCAGTTGTCCCACCACCAGTAGCGACAAACTATTGGAAATTTTCTTGCTCAAGAAACATACAATAGATACACCGTGAAATTTTAGTGGTTGTTTTCCCGCAACAGAACGATTTACCTTTAGTAGCACCAACGAATCGTGCGAGTTATTATTTGAAAATAAAGATATTGTTGTTCTCAACTAATCAAAAAAATAATCATCAACTCAAAAGCGTGAGATACGATAGTATCTTTACAAAATGTGACGTGTTTAGGTACTGCTTGCCGCACGAAATCAATGTTCAAAGCAAAAGAAGCTCTACGCACTAAGTAATATAGCATAAACTGCACCGCGCGAGGGGCAATGACCCCGGCCGGTGACAGGCCGCGGCGCGGCTAGTACCATGGTTCGAGGTTGCTTTCGAGTTTCGTTTATCACAATCGTGAAACTGCTATTTTTTTATTTGAATAAAAAAAAACTGCACAAATCTATTGTACTACTAAGATAGAATCATTTTACTGCGGGAAAACAACCACTAAAATTTCACGGTGTATAAATTATGTGTTATCACAAGAGACACATGTTAATAGTTGATTTTTGAATGATTACACTGCCAGAGAAGACTCCACTAGTTTATCATAACACACACTTGCTTGCCCCTGCTCAAAAATTAGTTTCTAGTTTCTACTAGCACTACTTCTACAAGTCAAGTGTCTTAGGCACAACCAGGGTTCGAGGATATATATCCGATATATATATCAAGCTAGGTTCGACGATATATATCAATAAACTAAACAGAACTCCATAAATTAAATTTTTAAATAATTTTAGCATGTTCATGTATAATAATGCAATAAAATAATAATATGGCTTTCATTCAAATGGATATATATCATACTTGATATATATCGGATATATATCATAAATATCCGATATTTTGATATTTATTATAAATATTGGATATTTTCGAACCCTGGGCACAACATCCAAATTACAAAAGCTCTAAAATTTGTGGTATGGATGTAATATTTGTTTGTGACTCCATGGCTGCAGACCAAAGCAGGCTAAAATATGGGCATAAACATAGTTTTTTATCTATGATAAGCTATAGTAAAATACTGTTGTTTTTTCAGAAAAAGAAGGCTAAAGAAGACAAACCATCAAGTAAAGCAAAACCAAGTTCTAGTAAAGAAAAACCCAGTAGTAGCAATACTAAGGCATCTTCCAGTAAGGAGAAAAAGAAGAAGTAACAGTATCATCTCAGTTTTGTGAAATTATGTTTGTTGGTTTTAATTTTTACAGTAAAGTTATTATTTTTTAATCTGATTTTTCAATATTTATACACAATATCACAAAAATTTAACCCTTTGACATTCCAGACACGATTAAAATCAATTGTTATCGCAACAACCGGTTCTTGCTTGGGGCTCAAAGCGTTAAATACAAGTACCTACTTAACTTGGTTTCATTGTAGACACTGAGAAACATAGTATAATTTAGACACATTAACTGATAAAGAATAATTAGGTGAAATTAAAAACAATTTAACAACCTAACTTTATTACATAATCCACACTTGTATTCTGGACACCAAGAACAGTATTTTTAATCACCCTTCTTAATCATTTTTACTCTAGGGTCATCTGGTCTCATAACTACGTAGGTCATCTTGTACCTTTTGTTATCTCCGTCGCTTTTGATGTAGTTATAGCATCCAATTGTAGCCAAACCAATCCCAACCAGGCCTAAACCAGTACTGGCCAAGATTTCAGGGATCTCATGATATCCCTGTTTCAAAAGCTGGCCTAAGGTTCTTCTGGGCCCTATTGCAGCCATTGATAATTTTCAATCTTACTGCTTTTAGTTTTAGAAATCCCTACAAAAATTTAGGAGTTGCTTCAAATAGTAAGATTTTTGACTTTTCGTTCGATCTAATATTGTTTGACGTTGGTTTGACGGATTGTTTGCTGACAGCTTGTTTTTTTTGTTCTATTCGGCACAGGCTAAGGTCTGAGTATATGCTGCCATGTCATTAGTGCGAATTATTTTTTACTTGATACGTAAAATGTCAAATACTTACACTTAATATGGGTGGTTTATACATTTCAAAGATTAAAGGAAGGAGTTTCATGTGAAACCATGGATCCTTATGTATCAGCAACGACATGATTATTTATTTGCGTGGAAGCGACATATTATAAGTCCGGTAATAAATATTATTATTACCCAAATTTATTAATGCCGAACTCAAGCCAGCAATCTAACATCTAATATCACGCCTAGTTTCTCACTTCTATTTGATGTATTCCCCTACTTACTGACACATTATTTAAACGATGCCACCACTTTATAACAATAAATAATGCCGATGATAATTTCACAAAAAATATGAAACAAAGTCCATCTTTTCCGCGTAAAACTACATGCTGTGCTGACCACAGATTTAAATTAACCTGGATCGAGAACTACTATATCTCATATTTTCAAATGTGCTCTCTAAAACAATGGCGCTAAGATTACTTTTTCTCTGCCAAATGGAAAAGTAGGAAAACGAGCCAAGAAGATAACTAAAATAGTAGTGTGTTCTTGTCTAGCAAGTATGTTATGGAGAAGGGTGTCCACGCTATAAGTAATTTATGATAATAAGTTTTTTAATTTAGAAATGACTGGGTTTTTTTTTCACTGTCTAAAATTTTATATTTTGATGGTTGATGTTTAATAATGATAGCTTATTAATTAATCCTTAAATGTGTTATATTATTGTGTAGTATGATAATAATTTATGATCCAAACATGAATTTATACAGTAATTAAAAATCATCAGTTTAAGCCACTAGTAGTGTGAGTCAAACATTGTCAATTTGACAACATTTCATTTTTGTAAAGGTACAAAAATCCGAAAACCATTTAGAGATTTGGCGTTGCTTAACACGTTAAAAATGTTTTCAATTTTTTTTACGTCTTATATTTAGAGATAATTGAAAAAAACTGAATACTTCGAGGATATAGGCATACGGAGGACCATGCCTTTGCTTGATTAATCTGACGTTAAAAAAATATATCTTAAATACCTAGAAGCTAGCTAGCTAGCTGTCACTTTGACAATAGAAAGATAGACATTTCTTATATTCTGTCTTTCGATCGTGGTATTTCAAAGAGTAAAACATACTACGGAAATTTATTTGGTATTTTTGGTATTTTCACATAATTTCTGATTTCTGTCTCTTTTATAAAGAAAACAACTACCTATCTTTACGTGCATGCAATTAGACTGTGCATATTTACTGCAAGACCGAGGACTCATCCATGATGAAGGTTTCTGATGGATTTTCTATGGCCGACAGCCGCAACCTGCCGAAAGTAGATTTTATGATGCTTCTGCAATTTATGCGGGAAAATGACACCTTCAATGTAGCAGAAATTCGAGGGGCTAAGGTTATGATGTCATCCAGAGATGCTTATGTGGAAACTTCAGTTGGCTATGTTGAAGTGAAAAGAGAAAGTTCACTTTGCTACATCAATGGAAGAGTTACTCCTGAGCATAAAGTTCGATGTAAATTATATACAGTAACTGCGATTATTGATGAAGTCGAAGATACTATTAAAGAAGTATCGTGTCAAGATTGTGCAGCAAGTGAAGGTGGTTGCAAACACTCTATATGTTTTATTATGTTGCTAATTAAACGTACTGAAGAGCCTTCTGTAACATCCACTAGCTGCTATTGGACCAAGCCAAAATTATCAGAAGCAGTGGTTCAAAGCAAGTTTCTATTGGCCAAAGAAATTGGCAAGAGGAAACATCACACAGTTGCATTACCACCGTCATTGCAGCTTACTGTATTTTTGGATGAATGCAAGAAAAGGAAATTGACAGATTCTCTCTTAATCCCTCAACCCCCAAGCAACAACCGGTTGTCGCGATAACAATTGATTTTAATTGTGTCTGGAATATCCGATCGTCAAAGGATTAATAAATTATAATAGTAGTGTTATTGAAGGGTTAGACAAGTACACATTATATCAAATAGTGCTTGAATTTGTGACTACTCACCCTGAGGAAGATATAAATTTCCAAAACTTAAAGCAGTTTGCTGAAGCACATTTGAGTTCTGAAACTATCTCAATTATTGAGAAAGAGACTCGTGGCCAAGCAAACAATGTTTTGTGGCATACACTGAAACAGGGCAGAGTATCAGCCTCAAGAATTTATGAAGCTAGCAAATGCGAAACTGATGGGGTATTGGTCAAATCCATCCTTGGTGGATATAAAGTGCCGGAGACCAAAGCAATAAGAAGAGGCAAAATTTTAGAATGAGAAGTCATTAAAGAAATAGAAAAAGAAATTAATGTAAAAATTAACCCTTGTGGATTTAAATTGATCACACCATTTATAGGAGCATCACCAGATGGCATATGTGAAAATTTTGTTGTGGAAATAAAGTGCCCATACAATGAGCAAACCATAAATAATTATGTTAAAAATGGGAAACTGTCTGAAAAATTTAAGGCCCAAATTCAACTACAAATGCATGCAATGCACAAACAAAAAGGCCTGTTTTGTGTGGCAGATCCTAAATTTGAAGAAAATAAAAAAAATCAGCACTTTTGGCAATTTTATTATCGTTTATATGTAGAAAAACTGTTAAGAGAAAGAGAGAAATTTTGGGAAACTTTCCTCTACAACAAATTTTTAGACATAGTAAAATGATAACTTATTATTAAATAAAACAATGTTACTAAAAGCCAAAGAGCAATTTTTATTTCTACCATGTAAACCTACTTTTTCAATATAGGACTTTGCAGGTTAATCAATCCACAAGCTATTATTACTGAATCATCAAGAATATTGACTAATTTATTATTAACTACAGAATGTGGCTTTAACAATTTAAATAATCTAACTCTTCTTATAACTCTCTCTATGTGTATTCTTAGACTAGCTATGACTTTACTGTCAATAACCTCACTCTTAGTCATTTTTGTATCTTTTGTAACACTTGGTGGCCGCAACACTTTAATAGACTTTTTAATTAAATGTGATTCGAGATGTTTAAATCCTCTGTCTGCTAAAATAGTGGCACTTTCAGGAACACATTCTAAAAAGCCACTTTGTTCAACTAAATACATATCTGAAATGCGACTACTGTGTCCATCTGAGATAAAGTTTATAAAACCATCAGGAGTAGCACCTATCAGATACTTTATACTGTTACATTGCTTATATTGAGACCAAGTCAGCGATTGTTGTATTGGTTTCTTGGGTTTCTCTATTTCTATTTCAAATGCATCAATAATGCATTGAACACATGCATGATTTACATTACATCGAAATACAGGAGGCAGGTTTCGTTTTATATCGATTGAGTTAGGCCAGTACGAAAATTTACTGAAAAACAAGCTAAGAACTTTAATTGTTTTGAAAAATACTCTCCATAAGGTAGCGATTGACACTTAAAACAAATCTTTCATCCTTTTAAAAGTATCATTATTTTTTATTTTATAAAGAGTTAGAATAACATGTAACGATGGAATATTGGAAGTTTTTTCTATATAATTGATAAGCCAATAATATGGTTTTACCAGACCTAGATAATCAAGAGGATTTTGTTCTATTAAATTCAGTATACATTTTCTGCCATCTATCTGCTTTGATTGCACACTTGAACCGTCAGTTTCAGTTTCAGTAAACTCAGCAATAGAACCAATAGGAGAAGGGGTATATTCATCTGGGCTTGCCTCTGCTGTCATAACTTTTGATTTTCTTTTGTTTATGTTCACACCCACAGAACGATGCACCATAACTGGATTCACTTGTACAGTTTTGTGATGTATCTGAGGTTTACACAATACCTCTTTTTCTTCTTGGTGAGTCAATGGACAATATTCTATTTCTTGGTTTACTGTTGAAGTAGATGGCAATATGCTCCCTATGTTTCTTAGGGTTCTTGGGACTTGTAATTTCAACCGAGGCCTTTGGACAGTCCTATTTATCCATTCTGGATAGTTAAGTAGATCTTCCTCAAGCTGTAAAATATGTAAATATGTTACATTTTGTTGTGCTTTGTTTTCATCAAGCTACATTAATACAGGTAGGAACATAACCTATCTCAATCTTATAATAAACTTAGAAAACTTACATTTAGGTGATCTTCACATATGTAAACCGCACTTTTGGGCACGTTTTGTTTATTTACAGCAGAACACTATTCAATCGGTGTTGATTTTGGTACATGGAAAAAATATTTTCCTGGACACATTATTACACTGTTTTTGCAAACAGGAACAAAACATGAAACTAGGGGGTCTAGTCTCATTGCCGGTCGATTTTCCATGATGAATTTTAAATAAAAAGCACAACAGAAGAAACCAAATAATGCTACGTACGTAGAATAGATTTATCTTTGCGTCATCAATTTGTCAACAATAATCTTAGTGTTGCTCTTGAAGCTTGTCAGTTAGTCGTAACAGTCGATAGTTTTTTCAAGTAAGTAAATTGAAGTTAGTAAAAAAACTTTATCTAATTAAATGATTAATATTTCCCTTTTGCGGATAAAACACGATATAAAAATAGTTAACAGACTAACCTAGTGAAACATGGAATATCAGATCCTATAAATCAGGATACTAATTATTAGTATCCTGATTTATAGGATAATAAGTCTAAAGGAATTTTAAGTTTATTTAAAATAAAATAAACTTTAAGAAAAAAGCTTGTAAAAAGGAAGCCGTGTTTTAAAATATTTGTTCATTATACTTTACTTTCATTTGACTTCTATGAACTCGATATTCGATAATTTACTGCCTCAACATACAACTCTTTAGACGTCAGTGTCTATTTTTTTCAAAGTTTATAAAATTAAGCAAAGACACGACCTCCGTACAACCTAACTCTTGTACATACGCTCTTTTAGAATAAAGAGTTTTTCATTATTTAATTTCGGAGGAATTAAAGAAAAGAAATGAAAAAGAAAATATACGTATGCTTTCTTTTTTAGTGTTCTTTTAAGAAAAAAATAATATATACATAAAAAAATATGAAATGTTGTCAATTAAATATTTTAGGTTTTACTCGATGTGTATTTTATTGTTGTACAGGATGCGTAGGGATGAATCTGTTGCTGGAAAAGGAAAAGAAACCTGGCAAAAAATATTTGTTACCCACCAATGAAATGACAACAAAGTTTTTCGAAAAAATATCAATTTTATCCTTGCTTAAATGATATTCCTCATCATCGACACGAACTAATTAAAAGTATCGCAAACAGATAATTAAGCTTAAGATTAAAAACGTACGCCAACGAAGATACTCTTAAAATGACGAGGAAAAAACTGACGATGCGACAACGGCTGCATATAATAATCTCATTCAATAATTTTTTGTCATTAATTTCTTGTTTAATTTCCTTTGCTCCGATTCGGTCCTTAACGAGTCTACTACCACTTCAACTTAACGATCCACTGTTACTCTCCTATTCCACGATAGTTAAGAACATACCTTATTAAATAAAGATAAATAGCATGGGCTAGCAGGTGACTATTAGTGCTTAAAATCCGGTTTAGATAGTTTTTAATACAATAAGTATTTATCAATTCAATAAGGCTATCCGAGAAGATAATATTTTTTGGACACCGTATTAGAAAAGGAGGCACATCTACTTTCGAACCTCTCTCTCAGCTCGTTTTTTTTACATACTGCGCAATCCAGCTTAAATGTAGGATCATGGTGCTGACATGACAGGGACAGCGAAATTTTTTTTTTTTTTAATGGGCTAGGTACAAACTCTATGATTCCTAGTCATTAGGTAGGTACTAAGTACTAATAAATACATATAATAACTTATACACTTACTTACGTATTATTTAACTTAATCTCAATTAACACAAATTTTTGTCTCACGTCCAATACATTATTTTAAGTTAAGGCAAACCTCTAATTTGCCTTTCTAGATTTTCTAAATTTTTACTTATTACTTAGATAGTGAAGTTAAAATCTACGTTTTACTTTATGTTGAAAATATGATTTTGTATCTATTTATTTTTATACATAAATTGTAAATTTTAATACAATGTTATTTTTGGCCTGATATACGAGTTTTAATGAGTTTTATATTTAGATTATAATCATAAAATCCTTGTATCAAAATGTTATTCTAAAAATTTGTGGCACAATTTTTAAAATTATTCCTCTTACGACTATAGTGCCGCCACTTTATAAAAAAAACTACAATAAAACAGCCAAATGTAGGTAGGTCCATACTCCATGGTAGGTCTAATTTTGAAATGAAACCTTGTTGAATATTTTATAGCTGGTTGCAGCTTTTAATATTTTTTACTTTCTGCATCTGACAATGTCAAAAGTAGAGGAAAGTAATTTATACGGTCACAATATAAAAAAAGAAGGAGATTGATTACTGAAGTTAAATTCCATTGATTACATGTTCAGTGGTTAGAATATCTTTCAGAACAAATATTTTTTGTTAATCATAAAATAGTAAAAACAATGGTGGCAGAACCTAAAATAATCGGGCACCCTCTGCCGTTTTCCAATACACTGGTTGGATCTATAAAAAAAGCATGTTGGTGTATTCCTGAAATACTGGGAGCATCTGCTATGGCAGTCGTGGGCATAGCCATGGCTACAGTTGGAGTAATGAATTATATAAAATCTGATGGTGACAATCGAGAATACAAATGGGTATATACAGTAATTCGTGCAGACGACCCAAGAGCTTGCCGATTGAAAAACCCTGTTTACACGCAATACAAATGTTAAATGATTTTTAATAACTATGTAGTAATAGATAATATAATACTTACTAGTATTATATTATCTGTGGTAATAGTAAACTTATGAGGATACTCATTATACTTTATCTTCTTTAGTAAAACTGAAACTATTTTATTTTCGTTTGAGGTCAATGATATTATTGTTTGAGGTATTACACCATTGATTCTTGATAATAATTTTAACATGAAAAACGAAATATACAGCACCTAGCTATGTAGGTACTGTATATATATAGGATTTTTAGAAATCAGAAATATTATGTTTTCAATGGAATTAGGATCACATGCTGATCTACTTGCTGAAGCTTGTAGGAATCCGTAATGGTAAATCTTTTATGCTAATATAAGACTAAAGGCCTACTCCAGCCACTCCAGGAGGAGTAGATAGTAGGGGTAAAAGTATGAAATTGCCGATCATTTTCCCACTTTTTATTTTGTTTATAGCTCTTAAGTATTGTCATATTATTGCGTAATTCTTTTTGTATTGTATTAAAAACTAAATAAAGTAACTTTTGACTAAAAAAAATGCAATACTAGTGCCTATTACTTCAAAGGAAGTCGTTGAAAGGACCCCTTACAATGTGTCAGCTGACCTTCTTGCTTCAATTAAGTATATTTTTATTATATACTTTGATTTTCAGAAATTTAAATACTATAATGCGTAGCTTTATTATAACCATCTAAGTTTCACCTTTAATTGCATCGAAAACGGTTCAGGCGTTTTTAAAAAAACTAAAAAATTGTTAGTATGGAAAAATGTCTTTTCTCGATTTCGTCCATACAAAACAGCAATATCATACTTTAACCCCTAATATTATATTTATATACTATCGGAGCCAGCAGGCGTTGTCCTGCCCGGGAAAGCAGCGGCACCTACTGGGTTACCTACCTTCGTACTAAACCAGTATTTTAGTCGAGTGACTTGCTTATAACTCACTACTAACCGGAAAACCACTCGCACTTTCGGTCAGTAAGTGAGTGAGTGGTGTGTTTTGCAAGATAAACAGCCTACAGCACAAAGTAATGAACTCGACTAAATCAATATGTTCAGACTTATTTAGCCGGTAAGCCAGTGAGCAGGGACGCGTGGTGGGAGGTGCTACTCGCCCGTGAAAATGAACAAAATGGATTGGCTCGACTTACGGCCATTTCCAATAACCAATAAATTTTTGGCGTTCATAGTTCAGACGCGTTTAGCTACTAAATTACTCGTTACTCGACTAACGGCCAGTTTCAATAACCTATCTATCTTCAGTTTTGGCATATCGGAGATAGAAAACAACTTCTGTCTTTGTTTCTCTGGACGGCAAAAACAGAGATAGAAACTGTTTCCTATCACCGATGTGCCAAAACTGAAGATAGATGGGTTATTGGAACCGCCTGTTAAATACTGACCTAATGCAAACTAGGCTTTAAGGAGGAGTTAAAAGACAAACACACGTAGAGAATAATTATTCAAATTAAGATGAACACAATGTAGCGGAAGCATTGATTTAGTACGTTTATGAGTGGAAGTAACCGTAGTACATACATACATCATTTGTAACTCTAGAAATGCTGAACAGATTTTACTGCGATTGATTTTATTGATTTGCGCTCTAGTTAGATATTTCCGGATCATCTCGAATACTTGAACATACAGGATATTCGTGACAAAGATTGATGATGGTGGACGTTCTAATAAAGGTCGCAGTATAAATCATGTTAAACCAAGGTAAAAACCTATGGTAAAAAGTAAAAACCATGTTAAAACATGTAAAATATGGATACAAATTTTATGCCCGACTGTACAGACGTCATCATAATTGAGCTGTCAAAGTGACATCTTCCTTTGACGTCTGCGACATTGACTTGCTTACGAAAGGTCAATGAAATAAACTTTCAGAGAAACAATCGTTTTCGATTGAATCATTAGCATTTTAACATCAAGCGTATCATTGCGTACTCAGTTTAATAACTACTACAGCATTCTGCAGTCGCACTTCGGTTAGGGTAGACGTTTTTATTGTAAATTATCAAAATGGGTTCTCGTTTTCAAGGTGTAGAACAAGGCCCGCCGATTGAGGTTTTCCAGTTAAATAAACTATTTGTGGAGGATACTTACCAGAATAAAATTAACTTGGGAGTTGGTGGTAAGTGTCCTGAAGTTTAATTTATTTTTGTTTACCTTGTAAGATAATAATCACTAATATTGGTATCATAACCCCATTCCTGTTATGTAACTTGTTTACACATGAAAACAAGTTTGAAGGGCATTTTTTGTGTATGTTTGGATATTTACGGCTTGGCCATTTAACACTTTCAATATTGTTTATTCCAAATTTATTAATAAACTTAAATTTTGATGTGTCTAGACTTCTAGAGGTGATGAAATTTTGTGTAAATTATCTTTTAATCCCTCAACCCCCAGGACGTACTCGGGTGTCACGATAACAATTGATTTCAATTGTGTCTGGAATAACTCACGATCGAGGGATTAAACCAAAATTACTAAACATGAGACAGTTAAATTTACTTTGTTTTTCAGGGTGCTCCTCTAAAATGCTAGAGCTTTTGTCTTATTCCAAATCTACTTGATTGTAATCAAAGAAAATATAGTTATTATAGTAAATAAAAAAAGATACATAATAAGCACAATAAAATCAATGCACAATGTTACATTTAAAACTGGATATCTTTTTAACCAACTAAATAAAAAAGGAGGTTCTCAATTTGACAAAATCTTTATGATTTTTAAGATATATTAGAAATTATTTCATAAACATAAAAGCTAACTCTAGACTTGCCCAGTCACAGCTCTGTGATGCAGCAACATAATATTGAATTTCTTAATCCTAATTATTTTAAAAAGTTACCTCATCAATAATTAGAGTTTTCTTTCTTGAAATATACAGTTGGGCATTTAATTGTGTATTCACACACAAGAGTTTGGCTATTCCACTTCTTGCACAAAAAACATTAATACACAAAAGAGCTGTGAGTTGAAAGTTAAAATAGTTGCATTTTGCTTAAAACAAATTGTTAGGTAAGTTTCCAATCAAACTATATGATGATTTGTTTATTTTATTATGATGTAAACCTTAATGTAAACAAACTAAGTACCTAACTGTAATTGACTTGTGTACTTACAAACGATGTAAACAAGAGCATGTAACTTAATTCACACTTGCCAAGCAAATTATAATAACAACATGAACATTTTTCACGACCTATTTGAACTAAAGAACAGATTTAGTTGTTATGCATAATTTTGTATGCTATTAGTATTCTATTCTGTAGTTTGTGAGAAAATTACTATTATATGACTTGACTTACAGTACAATGTTTGGTTATTAATCCCTCAACCCCTAGGAGGCACTCAGGTGCCACAATAACAATTGATTTCAATTGTGTCTGGAAACTCACGATCGAGGGATTAAATTGTACAGTTTTACATACAGACCTACATACAAACTACTACAAAACGTCAAATTTTCTCAATTGCTATTGATCTCTACTTGTTGGACTTAAAGTTGAAAATCAATTCAATGACCTATAACATTTTGGGTAGGTTGACCTGCCATTGTCTGTACATTTAAAAATCATTCTTTTTTTTAAAAAGTCTCCTGTTACAGGCTCATTAAATCTTACATTATTATTCAATAAGTTGAATAGTTAACAAGAAATGGTTACGTAAGATACATTTATCTGTAGGGGCGAGAGACATATGAGGCAAGTCTCTATATGGAAGTTTTTTTGCAGCTTACAGAGATGAGAATGGAAAACCCTGGGTGCTGCCAGTCGTCCGTAAGATGGAGAAGCAAATGGCAGCTGACGAGACGCTTCTTCATGAGTACCTGCCAGTGCTAGGTAAGAGTTTTGAAATTTACTATCTGTTTTCAAGACGTATTGGATATGGGTTATATTATGGTTAATAAACAAATTTCTATAGGATTTTCGTGCCGTCAAATCTGACGACATACAAGCGCCCTTAGGCAAGTGGCTTTGCAAAAAAAAAAAAAAAATTTCATTAACAGGCGATCGAACAATCGCAAGCTTATGTCATTTTCATACATTTGACATCTATTCGTCTAGCGTAAACGATACCTATTAGAAAGCCACTTGTCTACGGGTAAAGGTGTCTTTTAATACGGTACGGTATATGGTAAATTCTTTCTTACAACCTGATAGAGTGAAAAGGCCTCCCTGATCTTGGATTATAAAAGTGCAATATTAGAATGCATTTTTTTATTCCGAAATCGATTACTTTTTTGCACGACTGCAGCTGGGCGATTCAAGCTGGGACTGAATGGCTTGCATAATGTCAGCCTGCCTTGAACCATCATTCATAAGTTACACATTCGTCTTAAGTCCTGGTCATAGAAGAAATGGTTGATTCCAAGGTCTCGATGTGGCGCAGCGATAGTCCGAGTGAATTTTGGAAAAAGCCGTCTGGGTTGTCCTATGTCGTGATTCAGAAAACATGTAAAGCCATTGCTCCCGTTATCTGCTGCAAGATGGAAGTCGTAAAACAAGTTATACTAGTTATTATATCAGGCGGGACCGAGACACGAGTGTCACGGTGCGTGCGAGGAGATGCGGGTTCGAGTCCCGCCTGAGACATAATTTTTCAAGTTTAAATACTGATATTAAAATGATAATACTTTGAGGTTTTTATAAAAATCGGTCCAGCTATTCATGAATTGATGAGTCAGAAGTGGTGTAACTAATATTTACTAAAATTCACACATATTTCTGTAAATAAATGTATCTTTATCTTTATTTTTATCCGTATAAGTCTCAAATCATTTGCACACCTGCTAATTACACAAATACTGCTAATTAAAACTGTCGTCCTTCCCCTAATTATCTACGCCAAGGATTGCTGCTCACACTTCTCTAGTGAGCTGTGAGTCTGAACAATCGTGAATTAAATTTTTTTGTTGATTTTTTTTACTGTTTTTTTGTAAGAACGAAATAATCGATATATATAGATATATTGATCTATAGATTTTGTTATCAAACAATAACGTAATTAAAACTCTGGGCCGCTTTTAACTTTCTCATAGTCTTTTTGTAAGGCGGGCGGGGCTTTTATGCATACTCTACAATGGCGGGGGCTACCACAGAGTTATATGGGACCACTAAACCACCCTCCGTGTCCGTCGGTGCTATTAGAGTGAGTTGGAACCACGGGTAAGCGCCCCGGGCAATCATCAGCAGTTACACCTATAGATTTCTTCATCTCTAGGTTCCAATAGGTACTTATGCATACCCTTCGCTACGAACTTCAGCGCTGGCAGCGGTCAGCGCGACTGTAAAACCAGCCTTCCTTCGGCACAGGTTTTAAAACGCAACACAAATGTTCAAGAATAACTGTAAATCGTAATTAGCGGTGTGCATTGACTACAATGATAATGATGATGATGACGATTGGATTGAAGTTCGACCGCGTCTTTTTCTTATCGTGCAATAATCCAAATTTTCCAAGCCGCATTACAGGCATCTGATCTAACGTAACTTGTTTTTACGATTTCCATCCATCGATAGACAGTCAGCTGCAAAAGTATGTAAACACTTTTTGGTTTTGGTGCAGGTGCTTCCTCAAATCAGTGTTAGTGCGGGTAGTGTGGTGAAGGTATCTAGGCCGGTATATTAACAAGCGGAAATCATTAGCAAAATAATTTTCTAAATCCATAATTAGTTATGGATTTCCGCAAAGTAACGCCTGAGTCTATTAATTTTACTTTTTGGTTTTACCAATCTTATGTTTTTTACAATCGGCTTGCTCTGGACTACATACTTAACTATATGGTTAAGAATGGTTAAGATGGAGTGAGCTTACCCAAAGGCACTGGTTCTCCCACACACCAGCGGAACACAGAAAAACTGTTTGGCGCTGGACTCCGGCAGGAGGGGGGGAGCATCTAGGCAGCCCCTTACGAAGCCTACTACCGCAGAGGGATCTGTTAGCCGTCATCATTGGTTATAAAACCAAAGATGCCGTTGCCCAGGGTGGACCACTAGGAGGTCCCATCACCCCTAATATCAAGAGTCAACATTAGTAAGAGTATACATACTTTTGCAACTGACTGTACACCTCCTGATCATAATGGACGTGTGCGATATTTGGAATGCAACGTTGCCTATACTGAAGTTATAATAAGAGTTATATTCCAACACACTTATGTGACATTGATAGTGTAGCTGATACTGATAAACCATTGTTTCTAATAATAAATCACTGTTAAAGTAATTTAGATAAGATTCCCTCATCTCATGGCCATGAATCTACAAGTATAGAATCACTAAGAGTGTTTTTTCTATTAATTGAAGTAATTTAGTTACAAGTGCGGGTTTGTTTTAAAAGTATTCAGTAGCTTAAGTATTATATTGGAGAAAATTGTAACCTCTGCATCGTTCAAAAACGAGTTCCTCATATCAAACGCTATGCAGGTTTTTTTTTGTCATCCCTCTTCCTTTAGGTCCTATTAATGTTGTCAAGAACTAAACCCTTAATTTTAAGAAGTTGCAACAAATCAACAGCAGAATAAAATTAACACAGTTCCATCTAAATGACTCGGAAAACTCCATGTTGATTGCAATTAGATACTAGCTCATCAGTTATTGCCTTGACCAGTAGTGAAAGACGTCGACACTTGTAGTGCTGTTGCCTACAGACTGAAGGCGCAAACGTGTTCACGTTAGCTGCGACTAAGCAATGTTATAACGGCAATTTTAAAAACATCCAGTAAAGCTAATTTCGTTATGACGACTCAGACTTTTACCTACCGATAGTTGCAAAATTAAGGTAAAATATTCGAATGCATAACGAAAGACTTAAGAGGAAATACAACGGCCGTTTTTCCATACAAACGTAATCCCCTGTTTCCTCCCTGGATAATGCCAGTAGAGCAATAATTTTTATTATAAAACTCTATGGCCACTATTAGCATGTTTCTATGTTTTCTGTTTTTTCATAAATTAATTAATAATAAAGATATGAGCCCTCAAAAACCGAAAAAATTCGCCAGATTTTCCGCTGTGTTCAAACATCCAGAAAACAAATTTGGCTAAATTTAAAAAAAAAAGGAAAACATACGAACCTGGCCAAAGCCTTTCTTTAATTTTTAATGAAAAAAGTATTTAAATCGGTCTAGTTTTGGAAAAGTAATCGGGGGACTACGAAACGTTGATTTGGTGTGCTTTTAGTAGGTATTTTCGGTCCAAGAAGCAGTTGTCTCTATCACACTCTGCGGTGAATGCGTTTGGCACTGCGCGACAGCAATAGGTTTTATAAATACCTATTTTTTAATTCTCTCGCCCGTAGTGTTTCCTCTTTACCGAACATAGGGACTTTAAACAATCGTACCTAGCATTTTGTAAATCCATCTGTGATGACATAACTTTGGATTTCATCAGGAATTTGACGATTGCGGACGCAGTAGCTAGGAGCCGTCATTAATAAGCAGTTTTAATAGCACAATACAGTAGACCATATCCTTATTAGAGAAATTAGTGTAAATAGTCCAGTTATAACAATTGAACTTGATATGTGCCTGGCACTGTACCCCGCAATGTGCAAATGTAGGTTTTGAATAAATTATTCGGAGTTGTACGTAAAAGCTACTTAACAATTTATACTTCTCAGGATCTACTTAATATTCGTGTGGAAATAAATATGATCTCACAAGCCCCAATGCACGAAACACCAGTGGTTCTATCAGTCAATAAAGTTTAATATCCTTTCGATCAATAGTTCATTGGTAAATGTGACCCATAGCTACCAAAACGTGACTAATGTTTACTAAAAATTGCACTATTGAGCAAGTAAAGACCGCCCCGCGGGTTTTTTTTAGTATGTTTTCTAGCGACCGACAAACAGCGATGTAGATACTCCTTTTGAGCTATACAGGTGACTTTTTCATCACCTTCAAAATGTATAGTCGTTCTGTATCGTATTTAGAGCCCATTTATGAAGTAAAAATTTGTGAATGAATGAGAAGCCCATTTATGAATGAATGAGATGCACGTCGCGTAAAAAAGTGTTGAAAGGAGGCTGTATCAATAATGTTGGATTTTCGGCGGACATTTTCTAGGAGTTTTATCTTGACATTTTTGTACTGGGCTAAACCAAAAGAAAAAATAAGCCATTTATTTTTTGTCTTGTAGATGTTTTTCTCAAAGTATATTAATCAATCGCTAGTGTGCGCTACTTAATGACTATGTGTCAGGCAGGTATCTGTATTAACATATTATGTCGATGGTATTACTAACACAATTAAAAACATTAGCAAATTAATGTTAAGATAAGATGTTTCGTCAAAGAAATATTGTGTATACCGATGAAAATTGAAACTTGAGGATAGCGATAAAAGAAAGATAACTATGTGTGCCGACAATTGCAATTGTTATCGTATCGATCTATTGGATCAGTCAATACATACCTACTAATATAAATATTATTTGTTTTTTTGGGCTATGTTGTTGTTTGAGGTAGTTGAATGTTACGTGATTTCTACCGTGTACCTTGTTTTTTATGAGTTTCCCATATGTCGGCAATGATGCAATCGCCATAATCTTCTTTCGTGATCATGGCAATATTGTGATCTGGAAAAAAAGGTAAATGGCAAAAATCCCGAAATAAGTAACAGGAAGTTGAAATCACTTTTGATTGTTATTTTATTTTAAAAATATAATAACAACATTCCTATATTGATTTCCACAAGTAGCCGCGCTAATGAATCATAACTACAGTATTAGCTTGTTTTTTTTTTTACTGTAAAAATTGTTTCTGATTATTCTGATCAAACTAAACTACAAGAAGTTAGTTCATCATATAATTTTTGACATAACTTTGTATTATGTTGAGCAAGTTTATAACTTTCGAATTTGGACTTTATTATAAATATGGTTTTTCCCCAATGACATAGCATAGGTAGGTTGTTATCTGAAAAAAAGTATTATGATTACCACAATAAATAAAATCTTTAGTTTAAGACTTTGATGGAATGGATTTTACGCGTACACTCATTATCGTATATCACTTTATACCGGAATACGCATATATGATATGTATAATGTATACAAAAGGCTTAGCCTTTATGGTAAACGGCCGATGATACTGATGACGATAGACGGATTATGGCATTTTAGCTTCACGTGAAGTTATATTTATTTAAGATATCTGTGTGGCATCTGGCTCTGTGCTCGCGACTTCATTCGCGTGGACAGGGCCCAGAGATGCAATTGCGATTGCGATTCTATTGAGCCATTTGTAAATTAGCGGAATTGGGGGCTAGGATTTTTGGCTTGTCACATCTCCTTTTTTATAACCCGACTACTGCAAAGCCAACGGGAAGGGTACCTAATGATTTAAGCAGTCTATGTAGGTATGTTTATATTTATGTAAGTATTTACATGGTTTCCACATTTGCGGCCAAACTACTGAGTCGATTTTGGTGAATGAGGTATCAATCGAATCCTTATAACAGTCCGGGTAACATATGTTACCTTATATTAAAAAAAAAGCGGCATGGTGAATGCTACGGCAATATATTGGGGTATTTTTAAAATAAATGTTATTTTATATTAGTTTTATTTCTTTTGGTAGCTTTGTTTCGAGTTTATTTTGTGTACTTATATTGTAAAAGTGAAAGAGCTGTTCTTTCTAACACAAGCAAATGTATTTTTGCTCAATAGGAAGCTCCAACTACTTGTAACTGTATTAGGCTAAGTTACTGAAATAAACATTTAAATTTGAATTTTGAAAAAAAAGGGCGTCAAAGCAATGAGACGCAAGTTATTGTATTGGCGGTTTATTCCGGACTTTTCAATCCTACTTATAATGGTAGGTCTAGCCGTCTAGGTCTACGTTAATAAAAATGAATTGCTGTTCGTTAGTCTCGCTAAAACTCCAGAACGGCTGGACCGATTTGGCTAATTTTGGTCTTGAAATATTTGTGGTAGTCCAGGGAAGGTTTAAACCAAAACGATAAAAAAATATGAAAAAATGACGAGAAAGATAGTAAAAACGTTAATTTCATATTCCCATATAAAATGTTCTACATCAAATTTTTCAGACATTTTAGCGTAGGATCAGTTTTAATGTTGTTAGGATAGGTGATACCAAGTACACCGGGTCATCTAGTTTGTTATAAATGTTAATGTTTTCTTACTATCTACAATAAGTACCGTACTGTCAAAGGAAATTTAAAAAGTAACGGCCTATAATTATTCCACTGCAGGACAGAAGCGTCCATCATTGAATTCAAGTTAGGTACCACAGCAATGATGGATAGGAAAAGTTGAAGATATTTTACTCACACTGAATCCTTAATATTATAAACATGAAAAATTACGAAAGACTCACTCACTAAGCATGTGGTTGCTTTTCGGTAAAGATAAATGAATATAATGATTAAGAGGAAATACAACGGCCGTTTTTCCATACAAACGTAGTCCCCTGTTTCCTCCCTGGATAATGCCAGTAGCGCAATAATTTTTATTACAAAAATCTATGGCCACTATTAGCATGTTTCTATGTTTTCTGTTTTTTCATAAATTAATTAATAAAAAAGATATGAGCCCTCATGAATCGAAAAAAATTGGTTGCCTGTAAAGTCGGTATACGGGCGAAAGTTTTACGTGACAACGACTTTGAGTGGTAAAATAATTTTAATGTGAATATTCATTCGTATAGTAGGAGGAAGGATGAAATAATAGTAACAATTTAAAACATTTATTTATACAAAGAATTATATTTAAAACATTAATTTATACAAAGAATCTCGCACTGAATTTCATATTAACAAAATTTTATTGAACTGGATTTTATAGAAGCGCAAGACATTAACCGGTGTGTATGCCTATCTCACTCACTCTCTCTCTCTCGCTCTGTCTCTCTCGCTCTTAGGCGGGCTAACTGTGCTCGAGTGGAAGGGACGCGTGCCTTTCACTTTTTATGTCTGTCTCTCTCGCTCTTAGGCGGGCTAACCATGCCCGAGTGGAAGGGACGCGTGCCTCTCACTCGCTCTCATTGTGAGCGCATAACGTGAGCGGAGCGTAACGCAGTTTCTTGAAGTGTCACCCGGCAAACCAATTTATAAGACGTTGTCACGTCAAAATTCGCCAGATTTTCGGCTGTGTTCAAACATCCAGAAAACAAATTTGGCTAAAATTTAGAAAAAAGGAAAACATCTGAACACGGCCAAAGCCTTTCTTTAATTTTGACGTGATAACGTCTTAAATTAGGTTGCGGCTGGGAGTCACTTATGAAAAAGTGTAACGCTCGGTAACGTTACGATGAGTCACCGAACGAGAGAGAGGCCCGCCGAATGCCTTGCGTCTCTCTCCCACTCAACTATGATCGGTCTGCCGCGCGCGCAGCACTAGAGAATTAGGCGCATTGAATCGGCGCATGCTTGTGTCTCTGTCTTTGTCTTTCTCGAACGTTCTTGGCGTTGGAAAAACAAGAAAGCGTCATAATACAAGTTCACACGTGTGGTTAAAGTATCGTCAGCTGTGTCTGTAGTGAAAAGACGTTGTCACGTAAAATCTTCGCCCGTAAAACCGACTTTGCAGGCAACCATTTTTTTAATGAAAAAAGTATTTAAATCGGTCTAGTTTTGTAAAAGTAATCAAGGGACTACGAAACGTTGATTTGGTG
Organism: Anania crocealis; assembly: GCA_949315895.1. Classification (NCBI taxonomy): domain Eukaryota; kingdom Metazoa; phylum Arthropoda; class Insecta; order Lepidoptera; family Crambidae; genus Anania; species Anania crocealis. The sequence continues at coordinate 6,579,041 of OX438880.1, forward strand.
TGCTTTTAGTAGGTATTTTCGGTCCAAAAAGCAGTTGTCTCTATCACACTCTGCGGTGAATGCGTTCGGGAGTGCGCGACAGCAATAGATTTTACAAATACCTATTTTTCAATTCTCTCGCCCGTAGTGTTTCCTCTTAATGGTACTGATTTAAACGGCCCCAACGGTATCAACTGATAAGAAAATATAGGTAGGTAGGACTTGCATATATATGTACCTAATCGTAAATATTGTGTTACTCAGATAAAAAAAGACGATACGTTTTTATTGGTGTTGATAAAATTTGACTACGTATATATTATGCCTCTATACAATGATATTTTAAATTATAGATATGTTACCTTCATAGTAATTCGCGTATTAAATCTGTTCCGAGCAATTCAAAACTGCAAACATACAAGTTTCACTGATAAGCAGAACAAAAGATGCAAAATAGCATGCAAATGAAAGAGATGACTATATTTTTTAATAATTACCACTCGTTACTGCACTTGATTTGGACGTTGTAAAAAACGCCCTAATTATTTGAGTATTTTGAGTCATCATAACGCGCGCGCTTATTACATATCTGCTTCGTTTTAATATAATATCATTGCCTCTATAAAAGTAAACCCGTTGGTCTTGTGGTTAAGTCCTGTGCAATGCGAGCGTTAAGCACCCCGGCCAAACGCCCACTTGCCTGCTAGAGGGGGGCAGTTGAGTTCGGAGTATGCCTTCTCGTCCTCCCCATCTACGACTTCGGGTCGGGTCCGCAAACAACCTCGCCGACCCGAACTGTGGCCACCCTTTGCAACGACAGTGCATGCATTCAGCGCGGACGGCCACGGGTTGAAGCCCGCTACCACCGTCTGACGGCACATGCCGGAAGTCACTACCCTCTATATGGGATTCCTTTAGGATGCCTTCCATTCACCGCATACGTACTGCCTATGCCGGGCCTCAGGCATAAAATAAATATGGGTGATTCTGTACACCAGGAATCACCCCCTGTCTGGCAAGCTGTGCAATGCGAGCATTGAGCCCCCGGCCCAACGCCCACTAGCCTGCTAGAGGAGGGAAGTTGAGTTCGGCGTATGCCTTCTCGTCCTCCCCCATCTACGACTTCGGGTCGGGTCCGCAAGCAACCTCGCCGACCCGATCCGTGGCCACCATGGCGGGCCCTTGCAACGACATGCACTGTCGTTGCAAGGGCCCGCCAACGTTTCACGCCCACTCGCCGCCCAGCATAGCTCAAACCATACTAGGAAGCGAGCGACTTCCGTCCGCCGTGGGGCTGACGCCTCAACGGCAACAGCGCTCTCGCTCTCCAGCACGAACGGCCACAAAAGGCCACGGGCCGAAGCTCGCTACTACCGTCTGGTGGAGACGCATTCAACAGCGGGCTGCCCAAGCCCACTGGAAGCGCCTCTCGTGTGGGTTTTGTTCCGCGCCGGCCAAATGGCCGCTACCCTCCATGTCTGGAGGGCGTTCCCCTATCCGCCACCTGGGGACGCGCCCGGTAGGAGACCCAAATCTCCCTCGGGTTGTAATATCTAATCTAACCGTAACTCTCTCGTTTTCTATGAGTGGACACAATAGAGATATCTTATTGACCTATTTGGACTATATTGACCTATTGACCTCAGAACTTGTCTTTATTCCATAAATAAAGTATTGTTTCTTATCTCGCTTCGTTCTCAAAGTACCCCGTTTTATGGAGTATGTGGCCTCAGTTAAATTGTTTGAATTGGCAAATGCCTAACTACAGAAACGGCTTACATAACATTATATCTTATAAATTGTAACGATATGTAAAATCTTATCTTAATTAGATAAGATTTAGATATTCACGTATCACTGAAACCTAAACATATGATCATTGTATAGCAAAGGTTTGGTTAGCATTGTTTGGGTACAATCAGAGTTATAATAACTTACATTTGCCTAACCGAGAAAATTAAAAAACAATGTCACATTCACTTCTTCCTTTGGTATGACTTTTCTTTTAGAGTGTCAGAGTTATTCAAGCCGCCTATTACAGGCAGTATATTAAATCTATGACTTATGACTTGTTGCAATGATACAAGACAGAACCTATAGCTCAACGTGCTTTCCCAAGCATGATTATCTGCCATAAGAATTTTCCCACGCAGTTAGCATGAATTCTGAGATCATTATGTAATTACATTCATAACTATACCTTAACTACTTTTACTTTCACTTTCGCATTGAAACATCATCATCATCATCCTCAGCCTATCGCAGTCCACAGCTGGACATAGGCCTCTCCAGTTGCACGCCACTTAGATCGATCCTTGGCTCCTCGCATTCAGCTACTGCCAGCTATCTTGCGCAAATCATCACTCCACCTGCCCTGAGGGCGTCCTACACTACGTTTGCCGTGACGCGGTCTCCACTCAAGTACCTACTCACCTCTCCTCTCTACTGCGGTTGTCGGCGCATTGAAACGTTCACCTTAAATTAGACGCGACCATCTTCCTTTATTTTTCGGCTGTCACAGGCTGTCTGGAACAGTGGTGCGCTCACTGCATGGAAAGTAGATGCTAATGATATGCCGGATATCGGTATCTGCAGAAAAAGCCAAAACGTATCCGCCGTCTCTTTTGTGGCGAATCTTTTATGGATCTCTTACCTTCTTAATGTTCAAAACATAGATACAATTTCTTGCTGTGGTTACAAAAGTGTGTATGTGGATGTTTGTTAAAAAAATTGTAGAGACTGTTTTTACAGCAAATAAGTCGCTGGTGTGAATTGACATGCAATTCATTGAATAATAATTTTTCTACTGTCTTAAGAGGTCTTCTTCCACTTGAATCCACAACCTATCATCGTTTTATGTTAAAAGATTTTAAATGATTGTAATATTACTCTCGGACGTTGGAGGTACAGGCAACAGCACGTCAACCTACCACAAAACGTCAAATTTTCTCAATTGATACTGATCTCTACTTGTTGGACTTAAAGTTGAAAATCAATTCAATGATTTTTTACTTTTTGGGTAGGTTGACCTTCCGTTGTCTGTACATGACAAAAAAAACATTGATAAAACACCGCTGTCTCACAGAATAGAAAAGCCTTGAATAAATTCTTCGAAACATCACCATTCGTTGGTAGCCCAATTGGTTTGAGCAGTTGCCTTGTAAGAGGTAGTTTGTTGGATCAAGTCCTATAAGACAGTCGAAAAAAAAATCAAGGAAATAAATATTTAAATAAATTTCAATCTTAGTATGTTGTTGCAGGCTTGGAACAGTTCTGCGCGGCATCAGTATCCATGCTGCTGGGAGAAGACAGCTCGGCTATAGCTGCTGGTCGCGTGAGTTGTGCAATTATGGGCTTATAAAGTTTATAATTTTAAATACATTTATATGACTTTTTCATCACCTTTAAAATTTTTTATAGGCGTTCAGTATCGTATTTAGAGCCCATTTATGAAGTAAAAAATGTTGGTCATGTTTTCATTCGAAAATGTTTTTTGCAACATAGTTTTCCATTTTTACGGTCTCAAGCCTGTTAAGGTATGAAGGGAAAACCAACAACTTATGAATAGTATCGTAATGAATGAACGAGATGCGCATCGCGTAAATAATACTGTTGCTAAGAGGCAGTATCAAAAATTTTAGGTTTTTGGGGGACATTCTCTACGTGCTTTATCTTAACATTTTTGTATTGGGCTATACCAAAAGAAAAATTACGTTATTTGTTTTTTGTCTTGTAGCTTTTTGTATGAAAGTTTGAAAGGTGATTAAAATTTCATTTTGTATAGAAACATTAAAAACTTGCTCGTTCACTACAAATTGAAACTGCAATATAATGGTCATGCAAGGGTTTTTTTGGCCAATCGCGTTCTGCGCTTTTCTTCTTCTCTGTCGTTTCGCTCTTGGCAGAGCGATCGTGGTCACGTTGAGGCGTCCGTGTTAGTGGTAGAGGCGGACACAGCTCTCTTCACGATCTCCCGCCACCCCTCTCGGTTGGCAGACTGTCTGGCACAGTCAGACACGCGGCCTCCCACTGCGGACTTCACTTGGTCGGTCCAGCGCTTTTGGCATTCATTAAATTGTCTATCATCCTAGCATCTTCATCATCAGTCCATTTCAGGCTACTTCTGGAGACAAACCTCTCTAAAAGAAGGTTTTTTCCACATTTGCCACGCTTGGCAGCCGGGTTGTCTGTCGCAGTTTAGCCAATGGTGGATGGAAGACGCTGCTGCCCGTCATCTTCTGGAAATATTTCTTTAGTCGCCTCATACGGCATTCAGAAGAAAATAATCATTATTGCTATTCTTTAACGGCCATTTCCAATAACCTATCTATCTTCAGTTTTGGCATATCGGAGATAGAAAACAACTTGTCTTTGTTTCTCTGGACGGCAAAAACAGAGATAGAAACTGTTTCCTATCTCCGATATGCCAAAACTGAAGATAGATAGGTTATTGAAAATGGCCGTAAAAGTGCTGCTAGCAAATCAAAAGCTAACATGAGAGACAATTTAATGGATGACCGACATTTAATGACAGATAGACAAACAGACACTGAAAGATCGTCTTACCCATAGATTTAATATACTGCTGTTAGATTGGCAATGAAAAGAGACAGAATATGATAGAACGAGATAGATCACAAGACCGTTCACGTACACGCTAAGAACCCGTAGTGTTTTTCTGAGTTCTGACGTCTGTCACGCGCAACACAATATTCCCTTTAGTTTTACTAGTTTCATTTTTATTATTGTAAAAAAGTGTCGAGTTGATGTATTTTCATTATGGTTACATGTTCAGTACCTGGAAGTAACTCATCTAAAAAAGGAACCAACATAATTGTACATTTCACACGTCAACACACAATCGCGATTATCAGCAGCAAAATGCAATCTTTCAGAGCTTTGACTAAAATTTTGTATACTAATTGATAGGGCGTTTCATCAGAACAAGGTTTTAAATTCATATGAATTCAATTAAAAATAATATAAAATACGTGAATTTCAGCAATTACTAAAGTCACTTTTGTATTTTAGTGATTGACGTTGTCGATGATATCTTTTCGACATTTCATTAGCTGACATATTTCACATTGTAAACCGCATACAGCCTAAATTGTTGAAATACGTTAGAAATGGTTGAAATTGCCTAAAAGAAAAGAATGTTCGCCCAATAAATATTGGAGCATTTGCAGTTTACATTTGGATCCTAAGTGTTTTTAACACAGAGGCGTTCAGCCTGTAAAATTACGCTCTGTTCAATCAATCTCCATATTGTCCAAGCCCCCATCAATCCCCACTAGTTTAACATTAAATATATGTATATTTAGTGTACGTTTGTAATGTGTAATTGAAAAATAAATATCAGCTTTATTTCAACTTTGGCGATCGCGATCGCAAAATGATGCAAAATTGTTAAATACTGGCAAGGTGTATTTAATTTTTTTATATTTACGCCTACGATATTTTTTACAATAAATTGATTTTGTTCGGGGATAAGTAATTATAAAATAAAAATCATATCTAGGTATTTACTTGCAGTTTTTTGGCGTTCTTTTAATAATACTTACTAAAAAATAAGTCACCTGCGTCAACGCAAACTGTGTCGATGAAATCGATTTCGAAAGCAAGCAGACAATGCAGTACCTGCACTATTTATCTCACGCACATGCTCACTTTATGCACACTAGCGTAACGTAGTTTTGGTCTCGTTTTCAGGATTCAATTGCCAATCTATCATCTATATTAAATCTATGGTCTTACCTCCTTTCGCTTCACGAGACTCCTCTTGGAAAATTTTACTTTTAATGCTTGAATATAGAATTGTTACAAAACTCATATAATAACTTATTACCTTTACAGGCATTTGGAGTACAAACCTTATCTGGCACGGGATGTTTACGCGTCGGTGCCGAGTTCTTGAACAAGCATCTCAAATACACTACTTTCTACTACTCCAATCCTACTTGGGGTAAGTTTTATTAATTAAAATGTATTGTTACGAACGTGGAGTTCGGGATTTGGATAAAACACCGTTGACTTATTAGAAGATTTTATTAGGCGATGAACAGGTCGCAGACACTATCACAAAAGCCAAATCACAAGAATTGTAGTCCGGTGGGTCGCTGAGGTCGTTAGTTCCAAATCACTATTAGCCAATCCGTAGAGTAGTCCTTAGATCCGTTGGTATCGCTAAAGTCGTCGTTACTTCGCACTAGATCACTTTTCGCAGGTATTGCACCGAAAGCTCAGAATGAACTAACTCGGCGTCTCAAGTCCTGTTATTTATATATCTCAACATCGACGCCGGTCGTACATACTAGAATGTTCGTTTTCTAGAAGTAATAACAAGGACGTTAAACGTAAACAACTCTAGTAAGTTATGCCATTTTGTGCCTTAATCTGTAAACTTAAAGTTCAATGTCGCTCGCACTAAGGTCTTGTTATTACTTTGTGGTCGAACTTAGGTAGTTATGTACATTCTTCTAGCGATATCTTGAACCTTCTAGCATGTCCGCGACAGTATTATTAACACCAGGGGTCACTAGCAAACGTCCACCTAGGGTTGCATATCTATACTAATATTATAAAGCTGAAGAGTTTGTTTGTTTGTTTGTTTGAACTGTAGTGTATGAGCCACCTCGCCCCCCGCCTTAGTATATAAGCCCTACTGTACTTGTAAGTTAAGGCCTTAGAATAATAACGCTTAGAACCCTAGTAGGCCCTAGCGTATTGATGCATTTTCAAGTCGGCCTTTTAAGGCTTAGTACGTTTGACGTCGCGTCAGTCTTCATTATAAAGTCTCACTATCAACAGCTCTCGTAATTTAATTTAAAAAGTGCATTCTGCACAGTGAAAGGATGTCACAACGCGTCTCACAATAACTATAAGGATACGAAGATCACATTTCACCCATAACTACTGTTTTGCAACTTATAATTCTGAGTTAAACATTCGTCAAAACTAGAAAGTAAAATGTAAAAAAAACAGCCGCCATTGCAATGAAAATGTTGCCAGGTATAGGAAAAAATTCCCAGATTTTTTATTTTTGTTTTCTTTACATTTTTGTGTGGCATTAATTAGCTACGATTTAATAAGTAAGTAAGTAATATTACGTACTGATAGTTTCAGTTCTGTTATTAAATATTTCTAATTTAATTCGTACTTGTTTCTACTTACATATACCATCCATGAAAACCTCTACCTATTGGCAGGTGATATAGTGTAGTAAAATATTATAAGAAAAGGAGCTGTCCCGTCGTGGCTACGCTCACTGCACTTTTTTGTCGTGGGATAAAAAAAACAGGAATAAAAGATAAATCATTAACGATTCTTAGACCTACCCGATAGGCACACAAAATTTCATGAAAACCGGTCCTGCCGTTTCGGAGTAGTTTGGTAACAAACACCGCGACACGAGAATTTCATATATTAGATTTTGAATCAGTTGATCGTATTTTTTTTATTAACTAAAATGAATATTGATAATTAAAGTACAATGCTATTTTTTGACGATTTATTTCACGACACATTTTGAAAACAATTTGCATAAAGCTGAGGCTAAACGACCGTCATTTGATTGATTTGACCGTATTTTGAGTTGTGTTTTTTGGTCAAAAGATATTCTGAGCGAACAGAAAACTCATTTTGCGTCGCCGTGTAGCACAAACATGACTTTTGTATGAAATCGAATGCAGTGTGAAGTAAGCGACTCATTTTAGGCCAGTGGGACAAAATTGGAACACTGCAACAGCTTTTTAGGGAAATGTCATTTTACTGCAACATTATATCAACGCTTATGTGTGTGCCAACTGACGTAATTACGTGATGTTTGCGCACACAAAGATAAGTAAGTGGCTTAAATTTTTAGAGAAATTATGTATGAAACTATCGTTCTAAGCGTTATTATTCTAAGGTTAAGGCATAATATTATTAAACATAACAGTGCGCACATAACACATCTTTTACTCGACACCATCGTCCCACATTACAGAACGCGCTAATCTCTGAAAGTACTGGTTCGATTTAAAAAAATATCTTTGCGTTTGGTAGTCCATTTATCAAGCATGAGTGAAAAATGTTGCAAAAATAGTCGCGATCATAATAATAGAAATTGACGCGTACGAAGTCGCGGGCAAGAACTAGTACCTACTAAATAAGACATATCGTGAAGCAGCATAATGATTTTTGGCATACTTATCATTTTGTGAAACAGCTATACAGAATACATGGTTATGTGTCCCAACAGGCAGTGAAATTATATTCAAATGTAGTTATGTTTATTTGCGGCAAAATTATGTTGAAAAAGTAAAAAAAAAGTTTGTTCTGGCATATCTCTAATTATATTACAATAGCTCGGTAATCAATAAACTTTGTTCACACAGAAAACCACCATCTCGTGTTCGTCAACTCCGGTTTCACCCAACCTCGTTCGTACCGGTACTGGGACGAGAAGAGCCGGGGCATCAACTTCGATGGCTTCATCGAGGACCTCAAGAACGCGCCAGAGAACTCGGTCATCATACTACATGCGTGCGCGCATAACCCCACCGGCGTGGATCCCTCGCAGGAGCAGTGGGAGAAGATTGCCGACGTCATGGAGGTGATTATATGTTTTAGTTTCTCAATATTTATAAAAATCTAGATACACAGCGTCAAAACTAAATATGTACCCATTAATATACTAGTGCACTTTTAGTACAACCTATATCAATCGAATAGATACAATATGAAATGAATATCCATGCTATTCCATGTTGACATAATTTGGTCAGGTTATAAAGTTGACACTGACACAAAATCAGCGTCAACCATTCAATCGAGACAGTTTAAGAGGAAACACTACGGGCGAGAGAATTGAAATATAGGTATTTGTAAAATCTATTGCTGTCGCGCAGTGCCAAACGCATTCACCGCAGAGTGTGATAGAGACAACTGCTTCTTGGACCGAAAATACCTACTAAAAGCACACCAAATTAACGTTTCTATCATATACCAAATACTTTTTTCATTAAAAATTAAAGAAAGGCTTTGGCCATGTTCGTTCGTTTCCTTTTATTCTAAAATTTTGCCAAATTTGTTTTCTGGATATTTGAACACTGGCGAATTTTTTCGATTTTTGAGAGCTCATATCTTTTTTATTAATTAATTTATGAAAAAAACCGAAAACATAGAAACATGCTAATAGTGGCCACAGATTTTTATAATACAAAATTATTGCTCTCCTGGATTATCCAGGGAGGAAACAGGGTACTACGTTTGTATGGAAAACGGCCCTTGTGTTTTCTCTTAAGATGTCACTTTTGTATCGGACTGTCTATAGAGTTTTGACACTTTAAAACGTTCATGTCGCGGGTAGACCCACAGAATATGTTCTGTGGGTAGACTACGCATCCTAATAAAGTCATTGCAATAGAAAATACACCTCTTAGGATAAGGAAAAAAATTTTGAAGGCATAAAGATTTTTCGACAGTCTTCTTAGGTGGGTATCGAACCCATTTTATTGTATTTTCAAGCAATTTATGTGCTTAAATAACAGACTCAAAACGAAAATACCAAAGTTTATTATTGAATATCTTTAGTCGATTTTTTTGCCTTAAGAAAAGGCTTTCTCCACAGGAACGAAAACTGTTCCCAATCTTGAAAAGACTTTTATTTGAGATCCCAACTTTGTCAACAGGAGCGAAAACTGTTCCCGTTCTTGAAAAGACTTTTATTTGAGATCCCAACTTTGTCAACAGGAGCGAAAACTGTTCCCGATCTTGAAAAGGCTTTTATTTGAGGACTCAACTTTGTCAACAGGAACGAAAGCTGTTCCCGTTCTTCGACAGCGCGTACCAGGGCTTCGCTTCGGGCGACCTCGACAAGGACGCGTGGGCGGTGCGCTACTTCGTCAAGCGGGGCTTCGAGCTAGTCTGCGCCCAGTCTTACGCGAAGAACTTTGGCCTTTATAGTGAGTGAATTTAGAGTAACATCCTAGAACGTGTGGTTCAAAAATCAATAGTTTTGAATATAACATCAATTTTAGGTATATTTGTTAAAAAAATGTAACCAGAATGGCGAATCCTTAGTTTTGCGAGACGTTGGCAAACTTACACTAAAGTGTATTAGTAAAGTAGCGGGAGAACGTAACTAGTAAAAAACATTGACGTACCTTTGTGGGTATTTCATTGATAAGTAGGTACGAGTAAATCGTTTTCATTCAAAAGTTCATTCATAACAAGGTAAGGGTGTTTTACATAAACAGTCTTGACTTTTTAGAATTATTTTGTATAAAAAAATTAAACAAAAAAATAATTGAAAAATAATTCATATGCAATTTGATTCGTTACCATGGTCTGTTTAATACCCTATACCTTGTTTACTACACTACACTTTAGTGTAGGTTTGCTAACGTCTCGCAAAACTAAGGATTCGCCATACCGGTTACATCTTTTTAACAAATTTAACTAAAATTGATGTTATATTCGAAACTATTGGTTTTTGAACCACATGTTCTAGGGCGTTTTATATTATTTTTACCTATAGAACATAACCTTAGAGTTATGGGATATCAAAAGGAACACGTTGTATGCATAATAATGTTATAACATAGGCTGGTTTCGTCTTGTTATACCATTTACCTAAACCCTGTATAGATTTTTAAACTTTCTTGACGCTTTGTTTCACGTAAAACTTAAATACTATTTTACCTCTTAAACGAATAATACAGTGCCGTTTTGTGATAAGTTTTTGTGTGCGATGTTAACATACTCGTACATCATCCTGTTAATAATAGGGGTTAAAGTATGAAATTGCCGATTATTTTCCCACTTTTTATTTTTAATATACCTAGCTCTTAAGTATAGTCGTATTATTGCGTAATTATTTTTGTATTGTATCAAGAACTAAATAAAGTAACTTTTGACTAAAAAAAAAGCAATACTAGTGCCTATTACTTCAAAGGAAGTCGTTAAAAAGACCCCTTAGAATGTGTCAGCTGACCTTCTTGCTTCAATTAAGTATATTTGTATTATATACTTTGATTTTCAGAAATTTAAATACTATAATGCGTAGCTTTATAAAACCATCTAACTTTCACCTTTAATTTAAACTAAAAAAATTGGTTGTTTGTAAAGTAGGTTTACGATCGAGATGTTTACGTGATAACGAGAAAATCTCCATTCGTTTGTATGCCGCTAGAGTGAGAGAGACGGAAGATCGGTCCACTCACTCGAACGCTATGCCAGCCTCCGCTCGTGACGATTCCGCGTGACAAGTTTCACGGAATGACTGGCAGCGCTCGAGATGAGACGGGAGATCGGTCCGTCTCTCTCTCTCGTTATACCTGCGATCGCGCTCGTGAGGTTTTGGTGTGACACAAGTTTCTGAACATGTCACCCGACTAAAACGATTTTAAAGACGTTATCACGTCAAAAATTGTTAGTATGGAAAAATGACTTTTCTCGATTTCGTCCATACAAAACGGCAATTTCATACTTTAACCCCTAATATTATAAACGCGAAAGTTTGTGAAATTGCATGTATTGATGTTTGTTACTCTTTCACGCTTAAACTACTCAACGGATCTTAATGAAATTTGGCACGGTGTTAGTTTATTAGCGTGAATAACATATAGGCTACTTTCTATCCCGGGAAAAGGTACGGTTCCCGTTATAATTGAAGTGAAAACTTCTTTAGCGGCGCTGAGCACTTTTTGTTGGATGGGTAAAAACTTCCAAACTCGCGTCAGGGTCACGTGATGCTGATCGAAAAAGCGTAAGATCGAGGGGAAGGGAGAGGAACTAGTATCTCCCACTCTTTCTACCGTGCCTGAGTGTGCTGCTCCGCTTAGGCGGCACAGGGCGCTTGAGCGAATGTCCGTCTGTGTTTATGTACAGCGTGCCACGCGTATCCAAGGATGGTAACAGCTGATGGCTTGACTGTTGTGTAGTAACCACATTGTTGTGTACTCGTATATGTGAATTGTTAATGCGTTTAAGCGATAGCGCAATAAATAAACATTGTATTCTACCTCATAAATGATAGTATTTTTGTACTTATAATTAAACACAACGTTAATACTAAAGTTTTCACTTCTGCCGGCGCTCCCGGAGTGCTACCGGTGTTTTTTTTTAAAAAAAATCACGCATACTAAGCTGCGGGTAACAGTTAGTTTATTCATGTTATCCCCAGACGAGCGAGTGGGCAACCTCACACTAGTGGTGTCGGACAAGGCGACGGTGCCGGCGATCAAGTCGCAGCTGACGTGGGTGGTGCGCGGCATGTACTCGAACCCGCCGGCGCACGGCGCGCGCGTCGTCGCCAACGTGCTCGCCAACGGGCAGCTGTTCGACGAGTGGTGAGAATCATAAGTAACTTTAGGACGGACCTATCACAGGCTGGCTTTAATAGGGACGCTATTATCGATCACGTTGCCAACAAGCAACTCTTTGACGAGTGGTGAGAATCCAAAGTTGTTTAGGACGGTCCTATCACTGGATGTCTTTTGATGGAGACGCTACCAACCAAGTCGCCAACGTGTCAAGCCTACAAGCAGCTTTTCAACTTGTGTATTATATTTGCACAATGAAAAATAAATGTCCTCAATCCTCCATCTTTATACTTTTCGATATTTATGTAGATTATTACTTCTCAGCGAACCTTAGTATTTATCGAGAAATCTGTAGCTAAATCACAATTATCTTTTGCAGGAGGGATCACATCAAGTTGATGTCGTCCAGGGTCATCCAGATGAGAGAAGCCTTGAGGGCGGAGCTTATAAAGTAAGTTTTAATGTATAGAAATAAAAAAGATCTGTATGTACGTAAAATGTAGTGAATAATCCTTAACAAACTGACTGCGCAAAGCGTGATTATAGACTGTGGATAATCTAATATACTTAATATTATAAAGCTGAAGAGTTTGCTTGTTTGAACGCGCTAATCTCAGGAATTACTGGTTAGAATTGAATTTTTTTTGGGTTGGATAGTCCATTTATCGAGGAAGGCTTTAGGCTATATAACTTCACGCTGCGACCAATAGGAGCGAAGCATCAGTGAAAATTGTTGCAAAAATAGTCGCGATCGCAATAACAGAAATTGACGCGGGCAACAGCTAGTATCAGAATATAAACTTGAAAAATTATGTCTCATTGCAGATGTTTGACAGCCAGTTAAGATGAAACAGCATAATGACATTATATTAAAACGAAGCAGATATGTTATAAGCGTGCGCGTTGTAAAGACTCAAATACGACCTAATTAGGATGTTTTTTACAACGTCCACGTCGAGTACAGTCACGAGCGGCAATCACTAAAAGTTATAGCCATCTCTTTCATATGCGTGCTATTTCGCATCTTTTGTTCTGCTTATCAGTGAAACTTGTCAATGTGTGTCAGTTTTGGATTGCTCGGAACAGATTTAATACGCGAATTACTATGAAGGTAACATATCTATACTCTAAAATATCATTGTTGTGACCCATCATAATCTCCCCCAGACTCGGCACGCCCGGCAACTGGGACCACATCGTGAAACAGATCGGTCTGTTCTCCTACACCGGGTTGACGCCCCGCCAGGTGGAACATCTGGTGCAGGAGTACCACATCTACTTGCTGAAGTCCGGCCGCATCAACATCTGCGGCCTCAACCCCGGCAACGTCGCGTACATGGCTAAGGCTATGCACGACGCCATCACGAAGTTCCCCGCCGAACAGTAAAGTTTTTTAAACTCACCGACGCTTTGTGGATGTTGAAATGCCTGAACTCAAAATGATTGGGTATCTAAATTTATGATTTTACACCATTAAGAGGAAACACCACGGCTGTTTTTCCATACAAACGTAGTCCCCTGTTTCCTCCCTGGATAATGCCAGTAGAGCAATATTTTTTATTACAAAAATTTATGGCCACTATTAGCATGTTTCTAAGTTTTCTGTTTTTTCATAAATTAATTAATAAAAAAGATATAAGACCTCAAAAATAAAAAAAATCGCCAGATTTTGCGCTGTGGTCAAACATCCAGAAAACAAATTTGGCTAAATTTTAGAAAAAAAGGAAAACATACGAACATGGCCAAAGCCTTTTTTTAATTTTTAATGAAAAAAGTATTTAAATCGGTCTAGTTTTAGAAAAGTAATCGGGGGACTACGAAACGTTGATTTAGTGTGTTTTTAGTAGGTATTTTCGGTCCAAGAAGAAGTTGTCTCTATCACACTCTGCGGTGAATGCGTTTGGCACTGCGCGACAGCAATAGGTTTTACAAATACCTGTTTTTCAATTCTCTCGCCCGTAGTGTTTCCTCTTAATACAAAATGGAAAACTAGATAGAAAGAAAGAAATATTTTTATTTGACAGACAGCCAAAGGCGTCAAATAGTACTCCCGTTTATCGTGGCAGCTTAAAGGACTACTAGAGCTTTTTGCGGCCCCCAATTGATCTAATTTATTTAGTTTTTTACAGTAAACTTTTCATTTAGTTGTTTATAAAGTCGAATTTATCGCTAACGCCAAAAGCGAGTCCTCGCCGGCAGAGTAAAAAGCGATCAACTATGAATATATGCATCTCTTTTGTTTACATGGAATGTATCTATTCTACGTTTCTTCAGCGAGTAAAAAGTCGATATTCGGTACGACAGCTGCCTTAGGCATGTATGTAGTTGAAATTGAATTACGGTAGAAATGGCATGTATTTTTAAGTAATTACATGATTGACAAAATGTCACTTTTAGGTATCTTCAGCATCCACGTTGTGTCGGTAAATTTGACCATAGATATGACATGGTGCGGAATACGGGGTTTGTCTGTTCGTACAATCCATTGGGAAGTGTACCTACCTAAACCCAATACGGGTCTTGATATAGCAAAAAGCTGCTATATCGTTTCCCTTTGAATATCATTGTTGTGTAATGTGTTCTTTAAAGGGTAATAATGAAAGTGAGTTATAAATGAACCATTCAAATGATCAAACGTTTTGTATTGATCAACCTTCATTATGAAAATAACTGTTTACCATAGTAAATAGTATGTTACATTTTAGCTTTGTAAAAGCTTCGAATTAAAAATAAATGTAAGCTCCAAAGAAGTTAATAGAGTGTCGTCAGGTGATGGTATATCTGTTCCTTGTGCGTTAATTTTTGGTAAGAAACTCTTTTTATCTGTAGTGATGAGTGTTTTTTAAAAAACGAATCCATCGTTAATTCTACCCGGCCATCATGTTGCCAGCTACTAAAAGGCTTAATAACTGGGTAGCCAGTGTAAAAAACTCTAGAAATAATACCCATGCTTTCTGAATAGGACATAAATACACATGTTTTGATTACGTAAGAACTTAGTAAAAGAACAACTTATTTTTTGGTGTCAAGCCCCAAGTAAAAGTACAAAAATGTCATATCTAAGATGCATATAACTTTGAGTTGAACTATTAACTATAAATAGTTATATAATTAAATAAATATGAGATTAACTATGTGTTATTTTAAAAGAAATCAATATATGTTACTATCAAAAACATTACAATCAATATATGTTACTATCAAAAACATTACAATCAATATATGTTACTATCAAAAACATTACAATCAATTGGTGTAACAAAAATACTCTAAACCGTGATAAAATAAAGTTCTTTAATATTTATATTGCTCATTAGAAATAATAAAAAAAAACGTACGATATTTTTTCCAGTAAAACGAATGTTGTGAGCAATTAATCAAAATGTAGTTTTTATGTAATAAGTATACATTGCATAAAATCGTTAATTTGAAATTAGTCTGTTTCATTAGGCTGTGAAGTTTGTTTATATTGTAATTTAAACAATTATTCTGTTTACTTGGAATATATATTTTTTTATTGATATCAAACAGCACATTTATTTATGTTAATAAATATACCATACTATTATTCTAGAAGGCTTTAGGCTGGGTGCCATCAAAGATATGCAGAAATATGAATTCTACTACGCAAGTAATAAAATTAATAATGTTGGTTTTTCAATAAAATATTACAATGGAACATTGCTGGCTGCATAAATTGGCTTTTGCAACAAAATTATCTGATTAGGAGTGAATTTTATCTGAAAAATGATCATATATTATGGATTTCTGCAAAGTGATACCTTAATCTGAACGTGAATATATATTGAATATATAGTTCTCATACACGTTTTATGTCGTGCGGTTTCTTGTTTTACTGAGCACAAAATGACGCAATAATTGCGCAGGCGACTTAAGCCCTTTTCATTGATTAGAAGATCTCAATATTTATTATTTTACTATCCAAAATTTAAATGCCGATTTGTATACAGAAACATTTTGAAATCTTGACGAATTTCGGCACTTTTTAGTTTATATAAAAGTGCAAAATATTCATAATCCTCTTTCTAGCAACGCACAATTTTGGTACCTACCCTTTGGTACCCAGCTGTATTGCCTGTATAATTTAAGCCAATGAACACTAGCAGTTTGCTTTTACTTTTCACAAAGCTAGAAACAAAACAGTATTAAAAGCTTTTAGTGTCTGCTCGGTTTAATGTTAACTAAACATTTTTGTTATTTTATTACACATGTAAGTTATGTTTCAAATACATTCTCTCTGTTATTGAGCTGTTTTATTGTAGAATTAGATTGCAACTGAACAAATAAAAACTGTTATGTGTTGCCATAGCCTAAATATTTGGTACATGACTATCTTTCTTCTTTACTAATATAATAAATAAAAAGTTTGGATATTGGTTACTCAATGGGGGCTAATGAATTTGCCACTAGAGGCGCTACTGTCGCGTGTGGTGCAATAACATTCACTTTTCACTGGTTTTAGCGGGCTTCGTGGCATAAATTATATTTTTTTAATTTACCTGCTGAAAAGTGATCTCCTTTGTAAAATTATCGCAAATATGGATTATTTGGCGATGAACGTGAACGCTTTGAAAGCGGAATTAAGAATAAGCGCAAAAATAGGCGGCTTCAAAGAGCAACTATTTTAGAAGTTAGTTTGTTGATATGAAGATTTATAAATAATAGACTTAATTGGATTCAAGATTCAAAACTTTGTTTCGGCGCCGATCTTATAAAGTCGTCTTTGACAGCTATACCTCCGGACCTTAGTCAACAGTGGCGCCAACTGGTGAGCAAAGAAACGGTAGTCCCTATTACGCCACTGCGGTTAAACACTTTAACTTGGAATTGCACATTGGCCACTTTTTATCCTGGAAAAAAAATACGCGTTTCTGACTTAATTCTATCATAAATTATGATGAATGAACATGGCGTGATAAACATGTTCATTTATCGTATTAAATTTTTAAGACATGCCACACTGGGCCACACAGAGCCATCTAGTCCCAAATTAAGGTACTATTAAGTACCCTGTCGTATGGGGTACTAGACAACCGATAAACTTACTTATATACTTTTTTTTTTGTAAATACTTACTTATAATACATAGAAAACACCCAGACCAGTACAAACAGACATGTTCATGCACACAAATATTTGTACTGTGCGGGGATCGAACCCGCGACCCATGGCTCAGAAGCAGCGTTAACTACCGCTGATCCAAATAGTCGTCAAAAGGATTATTGAAATATTGAAAGGGATCGACGTGATTTATTGCATGTGGCAGTTTAGGGGTCTGACTAGATAAGTTATTTTTAATGGCAGAGTAAATCCATAGTAATAAAGTGTGCCTGTCTGATAACTCTTCATGCTTTAACCGTAAACCGATTCCAATCTTGGACCAAACTGACATGTTTGTGATTTTTCGTCTTTTTGTGGAGGGTCATAAAACCCAGGATTATGGGAATTGACTCTTTTGTTTTCTTCTTATCTCTTTACTAATAAACGTTAAACAAATATTGTTCTCTTTCGTTAGCACCCTTAATGTAATAAATAACCCTAAAACCATTTCCAATCTCTTGAGTTCTGTTTCTCTCTGTTGTATAGTAAATTGCACTTGACAGAAGGAGATGAAGCATTTCGTATATATCGTTTATTAGTAAAGGGTCTTATGTCTCGTTCTGGTAAAGGATGTTGTGTTCATGAAACTGGGTGGTTTAATTGCTGTCTGAAGCTACTCCGTCATTCTTTTTCAGTGACTCCCGAGCGAAATTATAGAGCGGCATTGAAGAAATACCACCCTACGGTACGTTCAAGTGTTGTAACGAAGACATATTGTAACAGTATATAAACTTGAAAAATTTTGTCTCAGGCGGGACTCGAACCCGCATCTCCTCGCATGCCGGGCATGCGAGGAGATGCGGGTTCGAGTCCCGCCTGAGACAAAATTTTTCAAGTTTATATACTGATATTATAAGTGCAATTAAGTTGCTAAAATATCAAATAAAGTATATTGTAACAGTTCATTCATTCATCCAATTCATTAATCTAGCAACATTCGTACATTTGGAGATACTGTCAGTTATTGCGCGACATTTTTTTAAGTCGTCAGGCAACGTCGCGGACTGCTATGTAATTTGCCTAACGTATTTAATTGTTGCCAAATGAAAAATGCTTTAATTCTGTATCAGTACCTCGCTCTGAATAAGCAGTAAGGTTGTAAGCACTTCCTTGGCTCGCGCCCATTGGCGAGAAAAAATACAGGAGATAAGGCAACGGATAATGAATGTACCTTTTCGATATATTATTATAATTGACATTCCAATGAAAATGGTCGTACTCACAAAAGCAAAGTTGGCTTGGTACCAATCCTGAAATTCAGTCATGCCAAACTTCTGCCAATTCCTTATGCAAACCGATGAAAAAAATCCTTCGTTCCTTTCCATGGTTTCAAATTAAAAGAAGTAACAAATTCCTAAAGCTGATTGTACATATTTCGAATAAAGTTACTAAATTAAGTATATTAACTGTTTTCGTCCATAACTTACAAATAAACAGATTGTTTTTAAAATGGCGAATTATGTAAATACATGGTATACAATATTAACTAGTACCTACATTTTACAACATGGCAACCCCGCTTTCATCCTGAAAACTACTTGACCTTGATTAAAAATCAATAACCTTATAGAGCAGTAAAACTTCTAAATAACTCACAGAACAGATCTCAAATATTTCTAATAATATAAACATTACTATATCAAGGAAATGAGACTCCATGTTTGTTTACATTTTTCGCAAGTCCAGATAAAAATAGTCGGAGTCGAACAAACAAACTTCGAAATTATGTAATTTTTTGTAAATTTTCTCGTTTGTATATTTTTTGTAAATGAAAAGATGTATTTTTTCAAACAGGGTATATATTTATGAATATTAAATAATATTCTATGTTTCCATCGTGTTTTCGTTTGATTCCGTAGTCACCGACACCAGCGGTCGCGATCCGAAACGATTTGAAACTGAAAAAAAAAACCAATTTAGATACAGATTCAGTAGAGCTCATCTTAAACAAAAGACGCTTATGTCTCTCCTAATAACTAATATATTCTTTGTGTATCCTTCATAGAAGGGATCAATCGCCATGACCGGGTTAACAATCACAGTTTGGCCAATGATTATTCCACGAATAGCAAGTTTAAGTATGTATGGGTGAATAAAAGTAAAAAAATCGGCCAAGTGCGAGTCGGACTCGCGCACAAAGGGTTCCGTACCAAAAAGGACAAAAAACCGGTTTGCTGTATGGGAGCCCCCCTTAAATATTAATTTTATTTTGTTTTTAGTATTTGTTGTTATTGCGGTAACAGAAATACATAATTTGTGAAAATTACAACTGTCTAGCTATCGTAGGCTCTTGAGATGCAGCCTGGTGAAAGAGCGACGGACAGACGGACAGACAGCGAAGTCTTAGTAATAGGGTCTCGTTTTTACCCTTTGGGTACGGAACCCTAAAAAAGGCCTCCATCGTCGAATTCAATCTAATTTTATCTAATTTTTGAAAATACAAATCGGAATTTAAAAACATTAGTTTGTATGAATAAAAATAAAAAATAAAATGATGTGAAGTTTCTGACTTCTTCATAGTATTTATATGCATATTATGTGAACATAGGCTAGTTTCGGCCATTGATACCATATACCTAACACCCTGTATATTTGACGACCTCCCTGGCGGAGTGGCGTACACACCGGTTTTCAAGGTGTCGCCTGCTCCGAGGTCCCGGGTTCGATTCCCGGACGGGTCAATGTAGAAAAAATGTGTTTTTCTACATTTTCTCGGGTCTGGGTGTTTGTGGTACCTTCGTTGTTTCTGGTTTCCAGAATACGAATGCTTTAAATAGTTATTCAAATTGGGATCAGAACAATGTATGTGATGTTTTCCACATTTATTTATTATTTATTTATTTATATACTCGTACCTGACTCGCTTGCTAGCAAATCCACAAGCTCGATGCAGCACTCCTTGTTGTCTCCGCCCACAGCTACAGAGAAGGCCGCGTCGGGACACGACGCGCAGCACAACGCTTGTCCCACGCGGGACGCGCGTTCGCTCACTTGAACTGGTGTCCCACTGGTATACACAAAAGGGGAATCACTTAGAAGTCTACTTTTGCTGATGCTGCAGACTGATGCGAATTAAGGAATGTTACTGATGTCGACTTTGGATACAAAATGTATAATGCAGCGTTTCCCATTTGCCGGGTCGCGACCCGGTACCGGGCCATCAAAATAAAATACCGGTTCGCAACATTCCCGCCTTGTTTATGAAATAATACCTAAGTACTTTCGAATATCGATCGACGACGCATGGTAACTATTCTTCTTAAACTTTCGTCATTTTCGGGGAACTTGAATTAGTAAAATATAGGCAGCGTGCAAAGCACTAAAATTTTGTGAATAAATAGAATAGAATATTAATAAAACATTTTTGCTAAAATAAATGTGTAGTATTTCACCTAATAGAACCAGTTTGGTTTTAAAAGTGTTAAGTGGGTCACAAAGGGGCAGTGTGAAAATTACCGGGCCATGGGAGAACAATGTTTGGGAAACACTGGTATAATGGACTAATATTTAAATTTTAGCAATTTCATTGCAATTATAATATCAATATTATTTAAACTTGAAAAATTATGTCTCAGGTGGGATTCGAACCCGCATCTCCATGCATACCGGGCGCGGCGCTATACCATTAAGCCACCGAGACACTGCGTCACAGCGCGAATTTTTCAAGCATAATATTATAGCGTTGCGCCCGGTATGTATGGAAATGCGGGTTCGATTGCCGCTTGAGACATCATCGCACGCGACGTTTGGTGGATTGTTTTTTTTTCTATCTTTTACTTGGGTTAAAACAAGAGATCGGATAATCGGATGCGTATTTACCTAAATTTAGTTTTTGGCTAGGACATTATGGAAGCGGTTTCTCAAAACAAGTATGTCGCTCCCAAAATCCCGGGATGTTGTCGATACCAAAGTGTATTCCCTAACAGTCAACACTTCAACTTTAGGCAAATATGCATCGGAGTATCCAATCTCTAGTTATAACAATCTAGTGCTGTGGGATTGCATCACAAAACATTTAAGTGTAGTTAAACCTACTCAGGCAAAACGAAGATGTTTTGTGTTAAACACTAAATTGTTTTATATTCGTAATCGAAATCATAAACATGTTTTATTTTATTTCTATATCCGTATATTATGTCTCCAGATCCAAAATCCTACATGTATGATACTCCTTCTTTGAGCATTAAATACTATATTAATAGTACACATACTTACATGTGTTTAATAAATAAATATTTCAGACATGCCACACTGGGCCACACAGAGCCATCTAGTCCCAAATTAAGCTACTATTAAGTACCCTGTCGTATGGGGTACTAGACAACCGATAAACTTACTTAAATACTATTTTTTTTGTAAATACATACTTATATATAATACATAGAAAAAAACCAGACCAGTACAAACAGACATGTTCATGCACACAAATATTTGTACCGTGCGGGGATCGAACCCGCGACCCATGGCTCAGAAGCAGTGTTTACTACCGCTGATCCAAATGTTCGTCTAAAGATAATATAGATCCTCACCTTGACGTGTCCCATGATTTTAGCTTTCCATCTGTGCTTACTGTAACCATTAATCCAGGAACTTTGTCGCTTAGTATTAAACCTGCAATAAATGAAAATGTTTACTGTTAATTAATATGCAAATGACTTTTTGAATTAATCCCTCAACACCCAGGAGGCACTCGGGTGCCGCGATAACAATTGATTTCTATTGTGTCTGGAATAACTCATGATCGAGGGATTAAACTTAGTTTAGGTGAACTTCAACCAAAATTATACGACTTTCTGCATAAGACTACTTTACCTTCACACTTGAATACATCCGGTAGAGACTCGATTGTGTATTTGACAATTATAATGAGATGAGAATGAGTTATACTTGAGTTGATGTTGTATTTTTCAAAAACTATTGCAATAAATTAAACTGAATTACTTTGAACATTGAATAAATCCAACACAGATATATTATGGAGCATTTATGTTCAGCTTTGTGCAACATACTTACATGTGTTTTCTAAATACTTATTTATTTACCTGTAACTTCTTTGTCGTGTGCTGTGATTGTCCAGAGCGGTTCGTCTTGTCTGCAGTCAACGTAGGCGATTTTACCTTCATTATTGCTCATCTGTAACACAATACCTAACTAAAGTAAAAGCCCGAGATTTCATTGTCTTAACGGTCTATTGGTTTCTTGAATGTAGTTAGGTACACATAGAAACAATTGAGTTTAAATACAAAGATGATTGCCCCGTCAGTCTAGTGGTTTAAGTACCGGGCCCTGATCTGGATGTCCGGGTTGGGCAACAAACTTCGTATTTGGCAAGTACCCATCATTGTTGTGGTGACTTGATTGATTGCCATTGCCCTGCAGTGGGATGATTAAGTGCCGTTATTTTACACAGATAATCTAGATTATATTTTCGACGGAACATTACATAATCTCGGTCACATATTTGGGTGGCGCTTGGGACTCACAAATCATTAAAATTGTACTTTGACGCAAAAATACATAACGCTTCCACATATTTTGGTGGCGTTTGAGAGTCAAAAACAAATAGTGTTTTGTCGCAAAAATACGTACTTCTGCCCCATAATTTGGTGACGTTTGGGAGTTACAATTGAATGAAAAAATCTGCGTATCCCACACGGCTCGTTCGATCTCCGATCCAAAAATCCATTCCCGATTGGCGAAGCTATTACGTAAAGTTACCGCAGCAATTTTGAGGCATAATTGCCACGCTTACCAAATGCACCAAATCGAACAATGTTAGACAATTCAAAACAGGACTAGACTAACGGGGCGTTTCAGATCTGAATTATAACTGAAAGAGATTAAATACACAGATATCCTAGACTATGCTTTGATGAAACTATTTTCCACTACAACAGCCCCATATTTTGGTGGCGTATGGGAGGCACAAATAAAAGAGATTAAAATTCAAAAGCTCAAAACTCACAGCGAAACAGAACGGGTTCTGCGTGTCCCACACGGCTCGTTCGATCTCCGGTCCTAACGTCCAGACGCGATGGGCGTCAGGCGTCCGGCAGTCTGTCACTCGGGCGCGACCGTCGCACGCGCCTGATAGTAGAGTCTGCGCTTCTAACGGATGGAACGATACTGATTGCACCTGTTAAGTTGCACTGACTTTAATATTAAAAAAAAATGAGTGTAAGACTACACATTGAGTTGCTACTAGGTGATTAATCACTGACATTTAACATTCTCATAGATAATGAGTTTTAGATAGATAACCTGCCATAACCGTTTGAATATTCCAGAGAAACTTATCCTAGTCGCCAACACAACTGACTAAATATATCCTACTAGTGGGTATAACTGACTTTTTTTTTTCAATGGTTTATGTATGACTAATTATGAAGTGTGTGTGTTAGGATTAACATTATGTGTGGTGCCGGTCTTATATAGAATAGTACCATCCCTTCTCGGCTTATGGATGTCGGAAAAGGTGACCAAAGTAGTAATGCCAGACGAAGACGGGTAACAACGTCTTCTGTCCACTATTGTTGGCCTTTGTAGGTCATCCATAAATTACGTTACACGATTTTTGACATTTTAGACCAGTCACGCAATTTTACGAAAATTCCCATACTATTTTGCCCAATGTCACCAAAAGTAAGAACCCCACCCCCTTGATGTGTGACGTAATTTGTTTGTGGACGGCCCCTTGTGACAATCATAGCGAAATCCTCTCAATAGATATTTCTTATAATGGACTGTTGTGGTCTAATGCTAAGAAAGGTCCCCCGCCCGCCTAGTTCAAAGTTAGCCTTATTTTATTTCTTTTGTTAAGGCGGTTTGAGAATTTATCGATCTAGGAAATCCAAAAGCAACTTAACATAACAGAACCGCCTCTATAAAACTCACTTTGTCTTCGAAGTAATCTAGTTTCGTGTGCGGTGATCCTTGGTCTAAATCCCAGAGGAGCACTGTGCTATCTGCAGACCCACTCGCCAACACGTGTCTGTAAAAGAAATTACAATTTATGCTACAATACAAACACTCAAACGCGTGCTTTTTGCCACATTAATACATTTATTAATCAGAAATTTAGTCACCCATTTGCTAAGGTTATTAAAAACAAAATAGGTATTTCGCAGTGTGTATGATGTTCTCTACATTAATATATATCCTTCCGTCCGACGACCTCCGTGGCGGAGTGGCGAAAAGTGATGCTAGAAATTTATTTGAAGTTCTTGAACAAGTAGGTACTACATTTTTAAAAAACACAAATAGGATTTAGCTAGGTATCGCCTAATTTAAAAATGTTTTCTGCCAAGCGCAAGGCTATTAGGAAGTCTTATTCTCTCTTATATAATGAATTTATGTGCAGTTTTCAAAAAATCTACTCACGAAAAGTTCCTATTCCAAGACAGATCCAATACAGCATCTTTGTGTCCAACTCTTTTAGTTTTTTTCTTTTTATTTGGTTTTTTTCCAAGTTTAAACGCTGGCTCAAGGCAGTTCTCAATGTCCAGATCCCACACTTGTATCACTGGATCCATACCGCCGAGAGCACAGAGGTTTCCTGCAAAACAAAATAAAATATAAACAAAACTCATGACCTCCCTGTTTTTTATTATAAATAATGGGCTTGCTCTTGACTACATACTTAACTATAGTGTTAAGAAGAAGCCTAAGATGGAGCGAGCTTACCCAGAGGTACTGGTTCTCCCACACACCAGCGGAACACAGAAAAAACTGTTTGGCGCTAGACTCCGGCAGGAGGGTGGTAGCATCCAGGCGGCCTCTTACGAAGCCTACCACCGCAGAGGGATCTGTTAGCCGTCATAATTGGTTAGAAAACCAAAGAGTCCGTTGCCCAGGGTGGACCACTAGGAGGTAGATCCCACCACCCCCTGTGTGGGTGCCGAGTCATTTGCGTTGCCGTAGTCGTAGTAGTCGTAGACCACAGAACACGGCAAAAAGGGAAGAAAGGCCTTGTAGGAGGGGCAGGCGCGCCACAGACGTTATGAGCAAACGCTCGAACTTCTGTCCAAACATGAATGTAATTGAGCACTGTGATTGGTTTCGTTTGACGTTGCGCGACCAATGGGTCGCTTGATTGACGTTCTTTGAACTCGTTTATGTGAGCGAAAACTTGCGTTTATTATGTGCACATGTAATAGTGGGGGGCAATCGGTTCTCATACAAATGGCTTATCTATCCTTTTTCCATGTACTGTGTCGTAGTATATTTTGCATGCCGCTGCTGGGACATAACTATTATACTAATAACGTCCATTTTTTAATTATACCTATTTTTATAAAAAAATGCGGGTAAGATATATTTTAATTGAGATTAATATTAAAATTGACGGCAATCAATTAAAATTGTTATTTTGATTACCATGAATTCAAATTTACAGTAATAAACTAAAGAGAATACATTAAAAAAAGTTTTTTTGTTGTTGTAATAGTAAGTTCGTAAAGCAATTAAATCCAGACTGTTTACCTGGATTTGGGTCTGATGGGTCATGGCTCAGCCACTCTATGCACAGCGGGAACCAAGGCAAGATTATGTCGTGGTGGACATAAAACGAATCCTCTTCTTTATTGAAGACTGAAACAAAAAAAAAATGTTGAGCGAAGCTATTTCAACTTGGTGACATTCAACATCAAGGCACATACATTGTAGTTTAATTTTCAGTAAGTGGTGTTGAATAGATTAATGTAGAAACAAAAGTATTTTTCTATATTGTCTCGAATAATTTGTCATACTTTCGTTGTTTTTGACTTACTCAAACCAAATGTTTTCAATTTAGGTTACTTTGGAATCACCACTACACTACTACGACATATTTTGATTTTGTATACTCACTATAGACTTCTAATATACTCGCATCACTTTCAACATGGCCGACTAAAAGCAGGTTATCGTCAGGTTTAATTATGTCGTCCTCTTCGTCACTATCTGGTCCTTCAGTCTGAAAAGTATATTTAAGTAAGTAAGAAACAACCTATAATCATTCCACTGCAGGGCAAAGCCTCCGTCAATTAATTTAAGTTGCCACAGCAATGATGGGCCTGGTAAAATATATTATGATAATAATAATAATAAAGCCTTTATTTCCGAAATATTAAAATTACACTGTGCTACACTTATTATAGAATGTCTCTTATTTCGTCATGCCTTACGACAAAGGCCTCCTCCAACTCTTTCCACTGCTTTCTGTCTGCCGCTACTCTTATCCAAAGGGGTCCCAAGGTCATTTTTAAGTCGTCCTCTTATCTTGTTACTTTACGTCCTCTGCTTCTTGTGCCGTCCCTTGGGTACCAAGTGGTCACCTGTTTACTCCACTTATCCTTTTTGCAACCGAGCATATTTCCAGTCCATAAAGTATATTTTAATACAGGGTTATTTATAAAAATATATGACAACGTTAAGAAAAACACTTACCCTAATCTGTACATTTTCGCTTAAGTCACCCAAATTTGGTACGGTTGCCACAGAGCCAATGCCGATGGGATTACCTAGAAAAAAAAAATTTTGATGAATAACTTTCAGTTTTATCTACTGCTACATCAAAAATGAATTTGTTAATTTGTCTTTCATGCCTTCTGCTCTTAACAACTACAAAATAAATAAATAAAGGTAAGTAGGTACTTATATCATCCTGGTCGTAGTTCTCGAAATCAAATTCATCGTTCGGGTTGGCCGGTGGATCTGGAGGCCGGCGTGCACCTTCTTCTTCCTCATCGCTGACATCTTCTCCTGCTTCTGTTATTCTGAAATTAGTATTTTCGTAAATTATTTACATAAAAATTTACAAAACAATAATAATTGAGTAAGAGAAAATATACTCGTAGATTGATTTTATACACAGTGTGTATAAAAACTTACAACAACTTACACACACTTAAAACAAAGATTTAAATAAAACAATAATATTGATTAAAAGGAGATGTCCCAGAATAGGCCCAGACATAGTTCAAAAATCAAGAAAAATATACTGTTTCTGGGAAAAATACATATAAATTTATATAACGTATAATTTAGTGGTTCAAAAATAAATAAGATCGAATAATTTAACAAACTCCAGTTGGCATTCCAAGATGGCGTCAATCTAAAAAAACTTTAAATGTCAATAGCTGTCAGATACCCCTTCTCACTTTTGCATAATCATTCACTTCAGGTTTTTGTTCTGCTTTTCGCGTTTTAAATGTATTTCATTATAACGACCTCTTTTTCGTTTTCTGAATTTGGTATTGATCGACACATTACTTTCATAATGTTTGTCGTTACTACAGAAAGCGATGGCATGGCACTCCTAGATGTGCGATTTTGAAACTGCCAAAACTGACAGACGTCATCAAAATGTCATCTTCCGCCATGATGGTTTTGTTGTTTTGTATTGCTATTTTCTTACTCAAACTCTTTATTTAAACCACTTAAAAGAATTGGATAATAACAAAATCTTGTACGTGTATTGATCTATCTTTTGATGGGGTGTACAGGTTCTGGGCCTGGCCTCCATACAATTTGGGACAACTCCTTTTTTAGGTCACTATCACTAGGAAAATCTGTAAGAATCTTAAAATCGGTTTTATTATTGTTTGCCATATTATCCAGGATGAGCCTAAGAGATAGTTGTTATTGTGATCATGGCACTTGAAACAATACCTAAATATCAGAAATTCATAAAAATAAGGTACAAGTTACAAATAATAACTAATCCTAATAAAAAAATCTTTAGAATCCATTTTCATATAGCTGATAAGATGTTGTTTGTCCGAAATAAAGAGACAATGTGCAATAAAATTGGCAAGCAAAATTCGATAAGATTATTATCCTTCCCGTCCCGCCTGAGACAAAATTTTTCAAGTACTGATATTATAATTGCAATTTAATTGCTAAAATATCAAATAAATTATTATCCTTTGCTAGGAATAAAAAAAAACCCAAGCAAAGGTACATATAACCCTTTAGAAAGAAAGAAAGAAAACATTTAATTGAACACAAGCATGTTACAAAAAAAAACAAAGACAAAATTAGAAGCTTTTTCAATTTAAATCCATAGATTTAATATACTACTGTTAGATTGGCAATGAAAAGAGACAGAATATAATGCAGCTATATGATAGAACGAGATAGATCACAATGCCGTTCACGTACACGCTAAGAACCCGTAGTGTTTTTCTGAGTTCTGACGTCTGTCACGCGCAACACAATATTCCCTTTAGTTTTACTAGTTTCATTTTTATTATTGTAAAAAAGTGTCGAGTTGATGTATTGTCATTATGGTTACATGTTCAGTACCTGGAAGTAACTCATCTAAAAAAGGAACCAACATAATTGTGCATTTCACACGTCAACACACAATCGCGATTATCAGCAACAAAATGCAATGTTTCAGAGCTTTGACAAAAATTTTGTATACTAATTGATAGGGCATTTCATCAGAACAAGGATTTAAATTCATATGAATTCAATTAAAAATAATATTAAATATGTGAATTTCAGCAATTACTAACGTCACTTTTGATTGACGATGATATCTTATCGACATTTCATTAGCTGACATATTTCACATTGTAAACCGCATACAGCCTAAATTGTTGAAATACGTTAGAAATGGTTGAAATTGCCTAAAAGAAAAGAATGTTCGCCCAATAAATATTGGAGCATTTGCAGTTTACATTTGGACTAAGTGTTTTTAACACAGAGGCGTTCAGGCTGTAAAATTATGCTCTGAATCAATCTCCATCCCCCATCAATCCCCATTAGTTAAACATTAAATATATGTATATTTAGTGTACGTTTGTAATGTGTAATTGAAAAATAAATATCAGTTTTATTTCAACTTTGGCGATCACGATCGCAAAATGAGTCAAAATTGTTAAATACTGGCAAGTAAAGCCTACGATATTTTTTACAATAAATTGATTTTGTTCAGGGATAAGTAATTATAAAATAAAAAACATATCTAGGTATTTACTTGCAGTTTTTTGGCGTTCTTTTAATAATACTAAAAAATAAGTCACCTGCGTCAACGTAAACTGTGTCGATGGAATCGATATCGAAAGCCAGCAGACAATGCAGTACCTGCACTATTTATCTCACGCACATGCTCACTTTATGCACACTAGCGTAACCTAGTTTTGGCCTCGTTTTCAGGATTCAATTGCCAATCTATCATCTATATTAAATCTATGTTTAAATCAGTCAGTTTTTTTGTAAAATTGTATCCAGTTCCAACTCTCTAATTCCTAGAATTTGTAAAATTTACAACAATTACAGCACTAAAACTGATATATTTGGCACCACACTCACAAAATTTAGGAGGCAAGTATATTCAATGGTAAATTAGTCATTGCAACACAAAATTGACTGTAATTAAGTGTTTCTGTTATTTTTTTTCTCACTTTAGTTCAATTGAATTAATTTCTTTATTTTGACCAACTTGGATCAATAAATTTGCAAGCACTTTTAAATGTTTCCATGTGTTAAAGCGTTTATATTAATAAATACTGGCATACAGTGCTTACCTAAATATACCTATATTGTACTGTTAGTCTTTGTTTATTCATTAAATGTATCTAGCAAGTAATACTGTTTATTTGTTGTTAAAGTAAGAAATAATATAAAATAAAAATAAGAGAAAAAACTCTTGCCATCTTCTTTTGGCAGTGCTGCATTAGTTGCATTTTACAACAGCGATTAAAGAGAAGGGGTGGTGTAATAATTCTTTTTACATGCCAGTACCACACAACACCAGTACATACCTAAGTCTTTTTTTTTTTAATAATCAAAGTCGCAAACTATAAAAAAGGCTGAACATCATCAGAGGAGTGTAGCACGAGGCAAAGGAATAATATCATAGTTACTATAAACTACAAACTGTTCAACCATTCATACTTTTACTGTTTTTTTAATAGGTTATTGAAGGTTATTGATAACCTTCACAAAAAATAATGTCGTACCTTAAGTCACTGGCAGTCTGTTTTATTATTTTCTCTAATTCTTTCTCTGTCAATTCAATCTGAAACAAATAATTTTATTTAATGCATTCACAACAAGTTTTGTTTAGAAATCAAACTTAGAGGTATTTTATTTAGAAAAACTTGCCTTTTCGGGAACCGCTTTGGCCACGCCTCGTCTAACAAAATGCATACATGAAACTAAACT
Organism: Anania crocealis; assembly: GCA_949315895.1. Lineage (NCBI taxonomy): Eukaryota > Metazoa > Arthropoda > Insecta > Lepidoptera > Crambidae > Anania > Anania crocealis. The sequence goes on from OX438880.1 coordinate 6,609,604, forward strand.
AACAGTGGGTGTGTTTTCTTCCATTTTTATGTTAAAATTGTTCTAAAACAAAATTTTTAATCTCCAATTCTTCATGCAATGTGACAAGTATTAAAATGTACTCTGTGATGTGACATGTGACGACGTGCTATTTTTTTTTTACTAAGTTTAACGGCCTCGGAGTATTGTCCATACAGCCAATTCTTTGTAATATTGTCTTTGTTTTTGCATTAAAACGTTGATGTTAGACGTTTTAATGCTTCGATGGAGTTTTTGGAGACAGTCAAAAGATTTAAGGAATGTAGAGAAGTCCCCAAGAAAGAGGTGAACTGTTCGTGCTCCCGCGCAAAATTCACGGTCCACTTTTTTTGGTTACGACCCATACACCATCTTATTTCACCGAACTGTATATTGTTCACTCGCACGACATTTTGTTTCGTAAAATAACACTACTTTTACGACCCAAAAATCACTATAAACAATAAAAATTCGATAAAATAAATGGACTCCAAACTCCAAACGTATATCTCACGAACTCCCGCCAAAAACTCCCATTGATTGAATATGACTTGTTTTTTTTGTCTTTGTTAATTTTTTTTGGCTATTTTTAACTGGCTAAACTCTAAGACTATGCTGCCACGTAATAAGTGCGAAATCAATTATTTTTAAAAATTCATAAATTATCATAAATAACTTAATATAAATAACATAAAAACTTAACAAAGGCTAACCTAACTCATTGAAATGTACGGGTGGTTCATACATTTCAAATATCACATTAGATTTATTCAGATAGGAGCACCTATCCTTATTCCTCACTTTATTTAATTTATTCTACTTACTGACACAAAAATGCCACCACTTTATCACATTAAAAGCAAAGTGGTGGCATTGTTAATTTCACAAAACTAAGAAATTAAGTCCATCCAAACCAAGGAATTTTGTAAAAACTCCTTTATCTAAACTCATTTCGTTTCCCACGCAAAACAAAACGAAGTGATTACTTGTTCAGTGCGCAAAACTCTTTTGTTACTTTGTTATTTACAGAACCGGTTAAGGTCATTATTGTTTGTTAATTACTCATTTATATAAAGACATTAAAATATCGTAATACTTACTTACAAGTAACAACTAAACCTATCATCGCACTAAACTAACATAATATATAATTGAAATGTACCTAGTGGTTGTTTATGAATTTCAAAGCTCATATAGAGTTTTATTGGTTTTACCAAAGAACGTTGATCCAAGCCAGATAGGAGCCTTTTTTTACTCACTTATGCCGCGTATGATAAGTTTAAAAAAATTCAGAAACGAAGACGTACGCTTAGGTAAGGTACGCTTCTTACAATACCTTGTTTAATCAATCATTCTTGACGCCATGCAACATTGATATGTGTGCCGTGTGCCAAAACAGTCTAGGTACTGTCTACTAGGTGAACACCGTGTTCTCGCTCTGTTTTCGAGTTCTCTAGACAGCCAAGATACGAGTAAGTATGGTTTTATGTTTAAAAATATTAATTACGATTAATCAGATTAATGATTTTCCGAATTCCGAATTAGTTGGAATTACAATATTCAAATTTTTTTATTTGAAACACATTCTTTTATTACTATCGGATGTAAGTTTTTCTTATTTTTGATGGTAGAATAGTATATATGAAGATGGAGCATGTAGTAACCAATGAACAAGTAATCACTATATTTTTGTACCTTAACGTGTAACGGCTATTTTAAAACGAAATATGTACAGACAACAGCACGTCAACCTACCACAAAACGTCAAATTTTCTCAATTGATATTGATAGCTACTCGTTCGACTTAAAGTTGAAAATTAATTCAATGACCTTTAACAAAAGCAATAGCAGGAATCTCGATGCATTGTCTTTTCACGTGTAGTAACACTGAAACTGAAAGTAAGTACATCTATACTAATATTATAACGCTGCAGAGTTTGTTTTGTTTGTTTGTTTGTTTGAACGCGCTAATCTCAGGAAGTACTGGTTCGAATTGAAAAAATTGTTTGTGTTGGATAGTCTATTTATCGAAGAAGGCTTTAGGGTATAAAACATCACGCTGCGACCAATAGGAGCGAAGCATTAGCGAAAAATGTTGCAAAAACAGGGAAAATTATTCATGTTTGAAGGCTTCCGTTGTGTGCGCTGCGTAGATGGCAGACTTGGGCATTATTCGAATAAATTGTTATCTAGATAATTATTCGAATAAAATTTTATTCGTGGTATAATTATTCGCGAATAAATTATTCATGTATAAATTATTCGTAGATAAATTGCTCACGAATAAATTATTCGTAATTTTATTCGTTATTTTAAATAACGTATAATAACGTGTTCCATAAATAATAGGACAAAAGAGTTAGCAGTCTCGTTGGACTCTAAGGATGACACATGTGTTGATAGGACTGCGAACTCTTTTGTCCTATTATTTATGGAACATAAAGCGATAAGACTAATTGTTGCCAATTGTGTTCCGTTTACTACTTACCTGATTGGAAAGAAAAAATAATGAATGAAAAAAATGAAATGATGAAAGATAAATCGATCAGATTAATGATACCAATCGCATTTCGATTCTCTAAAGTTGAATTTGTTTTAATGCTAATCCCTCTGAACATTTTGGCCCTGGATTATATTTTTATGTAATATTTTTATAAGATGAGCCAGATAAAAGATTATCTTTCGTATTTTATTTATCTAGCCCTTTCTTTTGCTGCCTCTATTTATTAAATTCCAAATAAAAGCAGCAAAAAAAAAGATCTTCTGACGAAATATAATGAGTCTTATCGCTTGACCTTTCATTATAAAGAACAAAGGATTTAGTAGTCTCGTCAACACAAGTGTCAGCCGTAGTCAACAAATAACTCTTTTTGTGAAACAAATGATTTTTATTCCTTATTTAAATAACGAATAAAATCAAGAATAATTCATTTGTAGGCAAATTAATTTACGAATAATTTATTCGTTACCAAATTATTCGCACGAATAATTTATTCGCGAATAAATTATTCGTTATTCGAATAAATTTTGCCCATGTCTGAGATGGTTTAAGTTACCCAAGAAATAAATACCCAAATAATAACAGGAATTGACGCGGAAGAAGTCGCGGGCAATAGCTATACTTTGATATTTTCTTCTTCTTTTTTTTTATGGCGACGAACTTGCGTTTTCCGCAGTGGGTACACTGTTCGGCCAGTATCACGTGTGCAGCTGTTACACGCTTACAATACCTTTGATTTTTTTTTAGGAGGGGGTATGCGGTTACGCACTTCCTGTGACGGTGGGGGCCGTTGCAGGGGTGTGTGGGACTCTCGTCCTATCTAACGGACCATACCCACTAAACCTACCTCCGTGTACCTCGCAACGTATGTTGACAGTGTATGGGCTTCCCTTAGGATGCCTTCCAACCGCCTACGTACGGCCTATGCCGGGCCTCAGGCATAAAATATGGGTGATTCTGTACACCAGGAATCAGCCCCAGTCTGGCAAGCTGTGCAATGCGAGCGTTGAGCCCCCCGGCCCAACGCCCAATAGCCTGCTAGAGGGGGGAAGTTGAGTTCGGCTTATGCCTTCTCGTTCTCCCCCATCTACGACTTCGGGTTGGGTCCGGCCGACCCGATCCGTGGCCACCCTTTGCAACGACAGTGCATGTCGTTGCAAAGGGTCATCAACGTCTCACGCCCACTCACCGCCCAGCATAGCTCAAACTATACTGGGAAGCGAGCGACTTGCGTCCGCCGCGGGGCTGACGCCCCAACGGCAACACCGCCGTTGCGCCCTCCAGTGCGAACGGCCACAATAGGCCACGGGCCGAAGCCCGATACCACCGTCAGGCGGAGACGCATTCATCAGCGGGCTGCCCAAGTCCACTGGAAGCGCCTTCCGTGTGGGTTTTGGTCCACGCCGGCCAAATGGCCGGTACCCTCCATGTCTGGAGGGCGTTCCCCTATCCGCCACCTGGGGACGCACCCGGTAGGAGACCCAAAACTCCTTTGGGACGCTTACAATACCATTTTTTTTTTTTTCCGCAGGAAAAAATGCATTACGCATACCAAATGCTTCAGGGGCAGCAGTAGGGTATGTGGGACTCTCTTTTCGGTGCCCGACAAGCATACCCACTAAAAAGACCTGCGGTGTACCTTGCAACGTATGTTGGCAGTGTATGGGCTTCCCTTAGGATGCCCTCCATGCACCGCCTACGTACGGCCTATGCCGGGCCTCAGGCATAAAATATGGGTGATCCTGTACACCAGGAACCACCCCCAGTCTGGCAAGCTGTGCAATGCGAGCGTTGAGCCCCCCGGCCCAACGCCCACTAGCCTGCTAGAGGGGGGAAGTTGAGTTCGGCGTATGCCTTCTCGTCCTCCCCCATCTACGACTTCGGGTCGGGTCCGCAAGCAACCTCGCCGACCCGATCCGTGGCCACCCTTTACATTGACATTGCATGTCGTTGCAAGGGGCCGCCAACGTCTCACGCCTACTCACTGCCCAGCATAGCTCAAACCATACTGGGAAGCGAGCGACTTTCGTCCGCCGCGGGGCTGGCGCCCCAACGGCAACACCGCCGTCGCACCCTCCAGCACGAACGGCCACAACAGGCCACGGGCCGAAGCCCGCTACCGTCTGGAGACGCATTCAACAGCGGGCTGCCCAAGCCCACTGGAAGCGTCTCCCGTGTGGGTTTTGGTCCGCGCCGGCCAAATGGCCGGTACCCTCCATGTCTGGAGGGCGTTCCCCTATCCGCCACCTGGGGACGCGCCCGGTAGGAGACCCAAAACTCCTTCCCTGTGAAGGGCGGGACGCTTACAATACCTACTTTAAGCCTACTTAACATTGAACTTACATTAATTTATGAGCTATCAAAACCGATGTTTTACTTGTATGTGGTTTTTGTCTTTAAAAATAATAGATATTATATTAAATCTATGGTTAACATAAACATTTATTGAATTCATCGTGTTTCAGGATAAATTATTGGCTTGCTTTTTAATGTTTAATTTATAGACATAATACTATGTCTATGTTAATTTTACTCAACAATAAAACTGAGTGTTGCTATTTATTTCCGAGAATCTGACCTCACATTATGGGTAAACAGTACACACATTATGCATTGACTATTTTAATCTCGTAATGCTATTGAGATAATCTTGGATTTATCATACAGATTTCCCGATAAGCTGGAACTACGCGTTTTTTGGGTTGCTGCTTGTGGAAGAAACAACTGGGCACCGGGAGATAGTTAGAGAATGTGTTGTAAACATTTCCAAAGTGAACTTTTAATGAAAAAAGGAAAAAAAAAACATACCTTCACCCTGACGCTATTCCAATTAAGGTAAAGATCGGTTCATATTTGACCAAGATATAATCTGGATAGCACATAGACTACTTTTTATTACAGAAAACTATGTGGTTTCCGTACCAGCCTCAGCCACTGCAGCTCGCCCGGGCGCTGAAATAAGGATTCTAAGGGGTGCGGCTAGAAATCTTGCTTTCCAGCCGCGCCCTATGAAATGTTCAGTTTCTTCAAAATTACTAAACGTACATACTAGATTGTAACTAGTACATAGTGTACTTAGGTAGTACAAGCAGGGGCACGGCTGTAGAGTATAACACGAAGAACAACATTTGGTAACAGATAAATATTGCTATAACATATTAATTATTTAATTTTGCCTTGCTTTTTCCTACCTGCATACCCACGTACTCAATCCTATTTTTCAACATTATTTTAAGATTTCTACTTTTCAACGCTATTATCTACATCTAGACTAATATTATAAATAGGAAGGATTTGTATTTTTGTGTGTGTGTATGTTTGTAATAAATAAAAAACCACCAAACCGATTTTGATGAAATTTTATACGATGGTTATGGTATAGGCTAGCTAGGATTTTAACCGTCTTTAAAAAAGGGGATGATGATATTTTATTTAAAAAAATAATACTAAAAATAACTACTTCATGCGGACGAAGTCGCGGGCAAAAGCTAGAGTAAAAAAAACTGGTTATTTCGGCAATCAAGCTGGAAACAGTGAATACAAGAATTTAATTATCAGTGTACATATAGCTTCTACATTCAAAATTTCCTTGTTAGGGGTTGTCACCCTACAGACGTTTAGAGCCATCTATCTCTGTCACTCGGACCGTGTTTTGTCACTAGTGCACACTGAACATTCCAGTTATATGTAAAAAAAAAATTGTCATTGACTTAGTCTATGAATAATAAACTACTAAGTAAGTCTATGGTACCACCAATTCATAAACGTAGAATATGCACCAACTAAGACCGAATCCTGATAAAACTAGATTATATAAAACGTGAAAAGTGAAAACTTGTTTGTCTTGTTCGGTGATAAAGGTGTGAAGGTGTGTGATGTGTTTTATTGTTGTTTGATGCACAGATTAGACAGGAGTAGAGTAACGTGTTACGTGTGTGTTGTCTTTTTCTTTGTGTGACACAATACTTATTTTACTCTTTGGTGTGACAGTTGTCACCGTGATGTATGTATGTGGTCACAGATTCGCAGTTCACAGACCTTTATTCATGCTTTTGGTCACGTAGTATCTATTTATTAGTCTCTATCTTGCGAATGCATTTAGTAATAGAAGTGGGTCGTCTTCTGTTCAAGTATTTTGATGTCTAGATAATTCGAAAATCTGATTCGCAAAAGGACCGCGTTGAGAGCAGATAAAAATTGGTTTGTAAGTGGTGCCCTCTTTAATATTTTTGCACTCACGAAACCAGTAATTTTTTTTCGGATGTCCTTTTTTACGTTTTTAATTTTAAATGACCAACCCCTATGTACTGAAACGGCGTAAGTTTTTCCTTTTTAGTTAGGTAAGTACGTACTTTTTGTATGTATTTTTATTCGTCACAAAAGGAACCTATCGGAAGTAGGTGTACGTACTTAGAGTTGTACGTCAAAATAAACTTGAAAAACATACATCCATTAATTGCATTAGGCTGAGTGTTTTAGAATAATCTGAAATGAACAAACATGACAAACAAAATTGTTTTTCGTGCGTGCAATGGCGTGTAGCTATGTCTTTTAGCTTAATTTAAAGTAATATTTTCTCAAAATGTGGTAAAGAAAAAGATAAATTTTAATATGAATGAGGTATCTACTCTTTTTGTCTATTGCTTTGCTTGTTCTGCTTGCTTCCTTGACTTGTCAAAAATAAATGTTCAAAAAGCAATCAATGACGTTTGTTTGTGGTGGAACATGATTTGGATTTGATTAACATTGCGCTTACGTTCTGTTAAAAATAATTAAAACATTACAGATAGCGCTCGTTAGATCTTGAGTCCTGTTTTGAATTATTTCAACACGAGAGTATGCAAAAATTTGGTACTGATTCAGTGATATCGTTTTGAACTGAAGAGAACAAGAGATTACTTTTCGAGCGAGACCAGGCTTAAAAAATACTGCTTTATGCACAGTTTTAGAAGGTAAATAGTATGCTTGGCACTGTTAATTAACCATACAATTTACTAATTATTATTTCTTCTCTCATTGTCTTTCACGCGAGCAACCAAAAAACGTTAATTACCTATCTAAATTAGTGGTAAATTGTTTACAAACTTGTTGATGTTTTTATGGTTTTCATTTCTTTACACCATTTGCTTATTTATACCAAGCGACTAAGGTCATCTAAAAAGGTTCAATATATTAAACCATCAGTATAATAAAAACATACCTACCTGTGTTGGTATGGCCCACCATGCCTAAATTCATTTATATTTGACTAATTATATTAGAATGGGATTCTGAAGTAAAAGTATATCCACCGCTAAGTGTAGTAACTCTAGTATGATTTTTGATAATGGTGGAGTGGGGAACACACAGGTTTTCTAGCCCTTGCCAGTTCCCTAATTCGTGTAACCAAATCGTATCACAATCATAATTGAATTGCAGGTTTATGACAGTTCTAGTATGGGCTAAATGTCAAAATCGTCCAATTCAATCACTTGAAATAGCTGAATAAGGCCCCAGCTCTTGCTGGATTAGTTTTTTAGAATAGTCAATGTAGGGAAATTCTATTATTCAATATTATCTCTAGTCAGTGTGTTCATCGTTATGCTGTACTTTGAAAACAAGTTTCAAATTGTGTAATAGGTGTGTAGCTATGTCAGTATTTTTAATTGGTAAGGTAAAGTTACCTTACTTGTATTCTCAAAATTAAAAATACTGATTATAGCTGTGATGTGATTATAGAATGCAAGGCAAGGGCCTCTGTGATTGAATTAGAGTTGCCAAAGCAATGATGGGTATAGGCATAATTACCACACTTGCCAAATGCGGGTTGGTGATCACAAACTCGACCAATGTCAGAAAATTCCAAACTATTGCCCGACCTGTGCATTGATCCCAGGAACCTGAGATCCTGGCCCAGCATTTAAATCGCTGGACCAACATAGAGAGATTTTGAGAATAAGCTTAAAATATTTATATTGTTTCAGGGCATCATGAGTACGGAAGACCCTAAAGCAACCTTCAATGAGACTGAGCTAGCAGAGTGTCGCACCTGTCTGCAAAAGTTAGAGGCAAGGCAATTATACAACCTGTTCCAGGCTTGGAGTGTCTCGTGGGAGGGGATGAAGAGTACAATAGCTGAAGACTTATCAGTGCTAGCTGATATACAGGTTTGTGATGACGGAGTAATGGTTTTACTAAATAGTTATGTTGCATAGCCATAAAAAAAATACAGCTATTTTTAAGTGTACAAAAAAATATTTAATTCTTCAATACCATGGTTACCGCAATGACATTTGATTTCTATTGTTTCTGGAATTACCCACAGTCAAGAGTTCAAATATTATCAACTATAATCAAAACCTGTCCTAGTTAGAAACAATGTATGATACGTAAATGTGTTATAATACCCCAAAAAAAAACATTATAAAAGGTTTGCATGTCATTGAAATTGTTGGAGTGTCACCGTTCTACCTATTGTATTGTTCAAAATGTGTAGTATTAGAGACAAAAGAGTATTGGTGCTCTGAAATACAAGATTGTCCTAGTCAGATACTGGTATCTTAGAGTCATTATAACTTTCATTATTTTGATCATGAATCCACACTAGTATGCCTGACAGCTGGGCCAATAGTTAAAAAGGTGGCTCTGTTTGACAGCACACCTTTAAAATATAATGTCATCTGGGTGCCATTGTGTTTGAGAAGCCAACATAACATAGCAGTTACCATGTTTTAACTTTACATTATCAAATCAAATCAAAAATATTCAATTCACTAGTTTTTATAAAAATAAAAACAAATTCTTTGTGTATATTGAAAATACAATTACTTGTATGAAAATCTCGATTGTCTTACTTACCTATGTTCCTACTCGAGGCAGGTTAAAGTTTATTTACTATTTTAGATACGTAATAAACCCTATTTGGTAGATTGTGTGAAAGGCAATGACAGAAAAAATAATTATCAGTAAATTGTACAGTTATTTCACAGTTCCAAACATCCTATTTACCTTCTTTCTTATCTAAGCTTAAGAGGAAACACTACGGTCGAGAGAATTGAAAAATAGGTATTTGTAAAATCTATTGCGCAGTCCCGAACGCCTCCACCGCAGAGCGTGATAGAGACAACTGCATTTTGGACCAAAAATACCTACTAAAAGCACACAAATTCAACGTTTCGTAGTCCGCCGATTCCTTTTCCAAATCTAGACCGATTTAAATACTTTTTTCATTAAAAATTAAAGAAAGGCTTTGGCCGTGTTCGTATATTTTGCTTTTTTTCTAAAATTTTGCCAAATTTGTTTTCTGGATGTTTGAGCACAGCGGAAAATCTGGCGAATTTTTTAGATTTTTGGAGGCTCATATCTCTTTTATTATTTAATTTATGAAAAAAAAGAAAACATAGAAACATGCTAATAGTGGCCATAAATTTTTGTAATAAAAATTAATTTTTATTCAAGGAATTTTATTTTATAAATATCGATGAGGATAGATTCCATTGATAATCAATCTATAATATTTTTACCTATTAATTTTACAGCTGACAGAAACAGACAAACATTCCAAACTAATATGCTCTTCGTGCCACAGTAACTTGTGGAACGCTTGCAAGTTTAAATTGTCTGTGCGAGAAAGTGACAAAATATTACAGCAAAGATATAGTGAAATTGACAATAAGGTTCCCGACAAAGAGTGGCCTAAACCGATACAATTGGAAACAAGTATACCAGGGATATACAACAACCCGTTACAAGTTGAGATAAAGCAAGAAGTTTTAACGGATGATGAAAATATTCCCAACGGAGAAGAAGGTTACTCAAGTACAAACTGCATCGACATGATTAAAATTGAACCAGAAGAAATTGCAGAACCGGTTACAAGTGGTTTGTTCTATTCGTATATTTATTTAAATTCATTTTAATTTTTATATGTTAAAATAATAAGGTAATGATTTTTAGTGATATTCTATAGCAATTTGGATGTATTGGCATACAGCGATGCATGAACATACATAAATTAATGAAAATAATAAAAAAAACATGGAACTAAACAAATAAATTCTAATTGAATTAATTTTTAATTTAAATTATTTGTTACAGCGCCGTCATCTTTCCGAGTAACGGAGATTAATGGTCAACCGTGTTTGGAGGAAGAAGTAAGTTTTTCTTATTATTAATTATCAAATTTACGAAATTTTAAATGTTATTGTCTCCCGATTTAGTCCACATCAGTCCACTGCAGTCTGATAGAAGTTTAGCCAATGGTGGAGAGACGACGATGTTGCCGTCTTCTTCTGGCGGTTCTCTTTTAGTTGAGAAAACAAGAGAGGAGGTTTGTGTTAAGTTATTAAAACGGTAACTACACGGCAAATATTAATTGATAACACAAGCACACTAAATCAAAACAGTCGGGCGTGTTGTTGTTATTGTATCGACAAAAAGCAGAGTAGAAAACTGCTTGCACCTGCAAGCCCACAGAAATGGTCTGCGTGGCACTAGTGGTGCCAACGGGCGGGTAAAGAATCATTGCCAAATGATTTAGTTTTTTAATATCAATGTAAGATAGCAGGTCGTTTTTACGGTACGGATCGGCATTTTATTTAGCTAGATCAGCGTATGCAGTACTTATTTGCATGCATGATCCGCACGACACTGCCTAAACGTGATAGGTCTGGCATATTGCAGTTTGACAATAATGACTAAATGATAACAAAGAAAATATACATACAAGATATTAAGATGAAGTAAAGGAATGATAATAAATAAATTATGATTATAAAATGGTATTGTTGCAAAAAGAAAATGTACTCTGTATTTTATCTGTTATTGAATTGTTACATCTTTGTCAATAACATGTATAATTGACGTTTACTTTTTCTTTTTGCACAATCAGGACGAAACTTCGATGGACTCTGTAACGGATCAGCCGATTCAAGATAAAGCAAAAGACACTGATGCATCTAAGGAAGCTACTGAAATTGGGACCAAAGAAATAACGCCACTGACACATGCTGATGTCATGGTCGCAGTAGCAGAAGCGTTGTCTAAACCTGTTGAGGTACGTAAAGAAGTACAATTGACAACAACTGAGCTACTCGTAGATATCGGAACTGAAATAGAGCTAGCCGTACCTTCGAACTCTAATACAGTGGCTAAAGGTGCACTTTCTGGTAATACCAATAGTACTACAGATCATGAACCAAATATAAACGAAAAAGAGCAAATTACCACAAAAAAATCTAACGATAAGGATGAAATATTTCAAGAAGCTACACATAAATCTAAGTCAGTACTTGAAGGCGAGGGAGTATCTATGAATCATGGAATTGTTGAAACACCCTTAAGTGAAGGTTTAGAAGAAACAATGTTGATATCAGACAATGAATCGCCATATTTTGATTCTGATGTAGAAGAAGTGCCAGCTGCGACATCGCCTAATATAGAACGTGACGTAGATAAAGTGAATGTAAAAACTTCAGCATCAACAGATTCAGCAATATACATAGAGATACAACCTCCTTGTGACCGACCAGAGACCAAGGATATAGCACAAATTGTGCTAGAGTTAGATGATACAGAAACACAGAGCACATCGAAACTAGTTACTCCAAAGACTGAGCCTAAAAATGTTTATGAGAATCTTGACTCTGGTGCAATTCCACTTTATACAGATGCATCTCTCGCCACTCCGAAGCAAGTCGATGGAGTATTTTCCAAAATAGCAATGCCATCTAAAAATCTTCAAGAAACAACTTTCACCAAATCTATACCCATTCCAATGGAATCCCATAAAGTATACATGATAAATACAAATGTGAAGCTATCCCAAAAATTGGATAGCTTGTCTGAGACAGTGGCGACAGTATTGGACAGTCAAAAAGTGTTAGTTGACAATCAAGAGAAAATTCTAGCGCATATTATGGGGATGAGTTCGAAATTTGAGCAATTCATGAAATCCCAAAACGAAACGTCTCTGAATAAAAGCAATTCATTATTGGATCCGTTTATGGAACGTCGTCCAAGTCACGTAACGGCTTCGGTGATGGTTCCCGACACGCGCTTTTTCAAACCCATAGACAGTTCTGAGGCATTTCAGGCCTTAGAAGACTCGTTAAATAATAAAGAATTTGAAGATGAACTTAGATGTAAGTTAATGGCTATATGCGGTACTAGTAAAGGTTCAGCCATAACTAATTGTTACGTGCTCGTGGACATTCTATTTGACAGGAAGTTCCTTACCCGATGCTCGTGGTCCGGGGGTTCGCGGCACGAAAACATTAAAGTTTGTTTCAAAGTTTTTAAGAATGTCATATACTTTTTCTTTTCGGTAATTTACACATTGGATCAGACATTTAGCTTGTTAGAATGCGAGAATTTCTTCAAAATTATTTTGAAAAATTCCGTGAAGAGGGAAGCTGCTAAAATGATGAGGGCGTCAACGGCGCGACCGAGGAAGCGAAGGAGAATAAAGAAAACTGAATCTGAGAACGAAACGACGCAACAAGAAATCGATGAAACAATGTTTCTGAAGAGTCTGATGACGGCGTCGAGCTATGAAACTGTGCGCGAAGTTACTTAAATTTTTATTAGTTCTTAATCTTTGTAAAAAATGTAGATATATAATTCGGACCTATAATAACATAGCGTACACTAGAATTGCATTGTAAAATTGTTTTTGTGCTTAAAGTGGAGTGGACATTTCACACTGTAATTTTTTGACTATCTTAGATTTAATATAAACTTTATACCTACTTGAAATCAGTAAAATTTGTGTTATTTTTGCAAACTCAATTATATGCTTCGGCACGATTATAAGCTAGCGCCGAAAATAAGCAGAACAAGACAATCGGTCACTATCGATCGTCAGCTTGTTTTCGAATAAGTGTGTTACAAGATGATGTAAATCGGTGCGAGCTAGGACATTTTGATTATTAGTAAGCATTATTAGTGCTATAGTATTACAACTTTTCCATTAAGACTAATTTAATATAATTTAATTTAAGAAATTTATAGGTAATTTAGCAAGAGACTGGTTATTTGTTAAAAACGTGAATGCTATTTCCCATTATCTAATTTACCTGCGACTCTCCTTTCTTTGAGTGAAGACTCCGTAGCTTACTTGGAATAGTCGAGTCGCACAGAGAAAGAAAAGAAAAGTTAAAATTCTATGATTTAAAATGTTATCCTTAATATTTTTTTTAGTATCATTTGACGACGGAATAGCCAGAAATATTATCATGCAGTAAGAAAAGGGAAAACTGTTGTAAATACTTTGCCTTAATTTGACATTGTACATTAGTGTAATGACTTTTTAATTTAGATTATATTTTTGTGTGTATCCTAACAATAAACACGTATTGTAAGGAAAAGTCTGGTCAAAAAAGCTCGCTTTAAAATAGTTTTGTATAATTTCCGAGTAAGCAAGCTTCATGATCACGGAAGAACTGAGATAAGCTTGATACGTTAAAAAAACCAACTACAGAGTGAATTAGAAGTTAGGGGCGAGTTTTATTAATATTGTTGACAGAAGTCCGACACAAACTAATTATGATTATAATTTTTAATTAACTGTGATATGAATAAATATTAAATAGATATTCTGTCATCTCTTAACTTGTGGATTAAGTTAAAAATTAGATATCAGCATTTTGATAATTTCGGTTTTCATACAAAAACAAATTACTCATCATTATGAAAATGTTTAGTTTCAGAACGATGATATATTTTTTTTGCCTGGTAATACTATTTATCTAACACTGTATTATGGCTCAGAACGCATTTAACAATTCCTTACTCCTACAGAGCTGTGTCAAAACAGTTGCCCGGGCAAAGAGAGTTAGGCGTTAATTGTGATTTTATAATTTTCTTAATTACGATGTTCTTAATTTAAAGTGCTATTTCTTTTTAAGATTGTTTAATTCTGTTTGATATGTAGGTAATGGATTGGCACATGAGTACATAGACGAAACAGAGTTTAAGCTTCTTAAGAACGTCAACTGGCGACTAGCGGCTAGTGGACACGCACACATACGGTTGTATGAAGCTTAAACTCTGTTCCGTTTATCTACTCATGTGGTATTAGGTTCATGTCAAACCAAGTTCAATCATATTCATAGATTTAATATACTACTGATAGATTGGCAATGAAAAGAGACAGAATACAATGCAGCTATACGATAGAACGAGATAGATCACAAGGCCGTTCACGTACACGCTAAGAACCCGTAGCGTTTTTCTGAGTTCTGACGTCTGTCACGAGCAACACAATATTCCCTTTAGTTTTACTAGTTTCATTTTTATTATTGTAAAAAAGTGTCGAGTTGATGTATTTTCATTATGGTTACATGTTCAGTACCTGGAAGTAACTCATCTAAAAAAGGGAACCAACATAATTGTACATTTCACACGTCAACACACAATCGCGATTACCAGCAGCAAAATGCAATGTTTCAGAGCTTTGACTAAAATTGTGTATACTAATTGATAGGGCATTTCACCAGGACAAGGATTTAAATTCATATGAATTCAATTAAAAATAATATCAAATACGTGAATTTCAACAATTACTAACGTCACTTTTGTATTTTAGTGATTGACGTTGTCGATGATATCTTTTCTACATTTCATTAGCTGACATATTTCACATTGTAAACCGCATACAGCCTAAATTGTTAAAATACGTTAGAAAAGGTTGAAATTGCCTAATAGAAAAGAATGTTCGCCCAATAAATATTCAAGCATTTGCAGTTTACATTTGGACCCTAAGTGTTTTTAACACAGAGGCGATCAGCTTGTAATATTACGCTCTGGATTAATGTCCATATTGTTCAAGCCCCCATCAATCCCCATTAGTTAAACATTAAATATATGTATATTTAGTGTACGTTTGTAATGTGTAATAAAATTAAATAAATATCAGTTTTATTTCAACTTTGGCGATCGCGATCGCAAAATGAGGCAAAATTGTTAAATACTGGCAAGTAAAGCGTAGGCTTTACTTGCCAGTATTTAACAATTTTGCGTATGCGTTTGCGTATGCGTTGACGTATTGTTAAAAATATCGTAGGATATTTTTAACAATAAATTGATTTTGTTTGGGGATAAGTAATTATAAAATAAAAAACATATCTAGGTATTTACTTGCAGTTTTTTGGCGTTCTTTTAATAATACTAAAAATAAGTCACCTGCGTCAACGTAAACTGTGTCGATGGAATCGATATCGAAAGCAAGCAGACAATGCAGTACCTGCACTATTTATCTCACGCACATGCTCACTTTATGCACACTAGCGTAACCTAGTTTTGGTCTCGTTTTCAGGATTCAATTGCCAATCTATCATCTATATTAAATCTATGATCATATTACTTGTGTTGACATGATTGTCAAGCTACCAATAAATGTCAAACTTTCACACTAAAATTTTAACTTAAAGCCCATCGTATAAAGGTCAGTTTTAATTGAGAAAGGAGATGTCCCATAATAGGCCCAGACATAGTACACCATTTACAAAAATCAAGAAAAATTTATTGATTCTGGGATAAATACATATAAATTTATATAACATATAATTTAGTGGTTCAAAAATAAACAAGATCGAATAATTTATCAAACTTCATAGGCATTCCAAGATGGCGTCAATCTAAAAAATCTTTAAATGTCTGTAGCTGTCAGATACCCCTTGTCACTTTGGCATAATCATTCACTTCAAGTTTTTGTTCTGCTTGTCGCGTTTTAAATGTAGTTCATTATAACGACCTCATTTTCGATTTCTGGATTTAGTATTGATTGACACATTACTTTCATAATGTTTGTTGTTACTACAGCAAGCGATGGAACTCGACTCCTAGATGCGCGATTATGAAGCCAAAACTGACAGATGTCATCAAAATGTCATCTTCTGCCATGATGGTTTTGTTTTGTATTGCTATTTTCTTACTTAACTCTTTATTTGAACCACTTAACGAAGCCATTTTAAAAGAATTGGATAATAACAAAATCTTGTAGGTGTATTGGTCTATCTTTTGGTGGGGTGTACAGGTTCTGGGCCTGGCCTCCATACAATTTGGGACATCTCCTTTGTCATTTTGTGGTAGCTTATTTGAATTACTCGATTTTCAGCCTTGTGTTGTTATTTTAGATTTTATATTGTTAATATGCAAGGCTGCGAGCCTGCGACCCCAGTTGCTAATTGAGAACGTATGATAAATATTGATTTTTGTATCCAGCTACTTAGCAATATGCTTTTTGTAAGCAATCATCTAATTGGTTGTCTGATTTTCATCTGATATTATCTTTCGCCGAGATCTACATTTAGGGATTCCCTACTCATATTTTGTCTGCGAATCTTATCGCTAGGTCATAATGAATAAAAAGTTTTAAGTACCTAATACCTGTGTTTGAGTTTTACGTTATTTTTCATCCCTAACGGCCGGTCCCAATAATCTATCTGTCGCCAGTTTTGACATTTCGGAGATAGGAAAAAGTTTCTATCCCTGATTTTGCCGTCCAGAGAAACAAAGACAGAAGTTGTTTTCTATCTCCGATATGTCAAAACTGAAGATAGATAGGTTATCAGGACCAGCCGTAAGTGCGTTAAATGGAATCGTAGTTTTTGTTTTAAATTTTCTAAGCTATTTTATCGCGAGTGTATTTTTTATTTTATTTAAATAAATAATTTAAATAAAAATGTCGACTTCCCAAAATAAATTCGTTGACAAATAATCACTTTATATAAATATCATTCGTAATATCAGTATATAAACTTGAAAAATTTTGTCTCAGGCGGGACTCGAACCCGCATCTCCTCGCATGCCGGGCGGGCGCCATACCATTAGGCCACCGAGACCCTGCGACATGGCACGAATTTTTCAAGCGTATTCTTACGCTGTGAGCCAGCGTTGTTTCATCAAATGTTAGGAGTTTGCACCCTTAACACCCGAAAGAAGCATCTTTGCAGATGAAGCTTCTTTCGGGTGAAAAGAATACGCTTGAAAAATTCGTGCCATGTCGCAGTGTCTCGGTGGCCTAATGGTATGGCGCCCGCCCGGCATGCGAGGAGATGCGGGTTCGAGTCCCGCCTGAGACAAAATTTTTCAAGTTTATATACTGATATCATAAGTGCAATTAAGTTGCTAAAATATCAAATAAAGTATCATTCGTAATATTTAGACAGGAGGAGGACAGTCCTTACATCTATCCGTGTTCTTCTAATTTTAAATACTTGGAATTCAAACTATGCTATTCACAAAATACAAGTATTTACATATATATTGTATGTATGTACAAAAAGAAGCCCTTAATTTTGCCTTTGGTTGCGTTTGAATGTCAATTTTATATTAATTATTACATACAATACATTTTGGATGTAAAATATTAAAAGAATGCCAAGTAATAAAAACAATAGGCTTAATTATTGTATGAAATATCATGGCATTTTGGCGTTATTCTCTCTGTCTACTACTATTTATATTGCTGTGCACGATCAGGGTCTAATGATTTGTATATGATAAACTATGTAACACCTTTATTGCGTTCTACATCGTGCATTTTCAACCGTCTTACAAACGAAGCCCAGTGCCCACGTTATGTTACCATTATGTACAACATTTTAGTTATTTTTAATTTGCGAATAACAATTATATTCGAAAAATTTTAATATTGAGTCAGACTATTTATTTTGAAACACTCATCGATTATTTGAATTGAATTGAACACTAAGATTCGGTGCTCAGGTGGTAGTGAAGACTCCTAATGCTGTTAGCTTGAACAGTTGTTGCAGAAAGTGAAGGAAGAGCCGCTGAGCGAGCCGGAGGACGCCGAGTCCGCGACTGACCTCCCGATGGACTGTCTACTCTGCGCGAGATCCTTCAATAGTGTATCTGGGCTCAAGGTAAATGCTTTAGTCCAGCGGTCGGCAACCTTATGGCTGACAAGGGCCATAAGGTGGCGAAATAAAATTATGGCGGGCCGCTCTTGTGATATAAACGTATAATTGGGCATATTCCATAGAAAAAAAATTTTTTTTGAGATCCCAAATGCAGTTTATTTCTTGTATGTTAGCTATCATATTTGTAGTTGCATTTCGTAGACTCACTTAAGTTCTCATCATGGTTCGTTCATGCATTTAATTTGATATTTACACCTCTTTTACAAAACATTTACGGGCCGCAAGTAAGCCGCATGCGGCCCGCGGGCCGCGGGTTGCCGACCGTTGCTTTAGTCCATAAAATATAGCTTGATTAGAATGACACCTGTCAAACTGAGGAGACTAGTGCTGGGACTGACTAGTCGATCATCATTCAGATCAAACGAAAAAGAAACAGGGCAAATAAAATAAAACGAAAATCAGGTATATTAAGATTTAACAGTAAGTCAGTATCGTGATCATCATCAGAATCATTGGAACAATCATGAATATCAATTAGAAATATTTTTTTCGCATAAAGAATCTAATAAATTTGAACGTTTTTCGCAATCAAATAATAATTGTAATTTTGCATCAACCAATGATCATTAAATCATTTGTAACATTTATGAATGGCATACCGCTGGAAATTACTCATTTTCTCCCATCTATTACCTAAGGTACCAAGTTTTTTTTTCCTCTTATTCTGGCAATACTTCTTTGATCACCTCTTACGATACACTCAACTCAGAACGAACGCTGTAAAGGTATAAAGCATTTGCCTCTGGAAGGATCACAGTTGCCACAACTTTCTTTGCTTTTCGGCCTATTTTCATAACGATTTCTTTTTTATTTAGGCGCACGTGATAGCTCAGCACTCATATAAGACTGTGGAGAGGAAAGCGGGGGACACATCGCCAAACAGGACGCCGAACAACAAATACGTATGTGCGACGTGTCGAAGAAGTGAGTTCCATTTGTTTTACTCATAAATAAATTAAAAAATGTGGACAACATCACATACCTACATTGTTCTGATCCCAAAAATGTGGACAACATCACATACCTACATTGTTCTGATCCCAAAAATGTGGACAACATCACTTACATTGTTCCGATCCCAATTTGAATAACTACGAGGGCTGGTCAATAAGTCCGTGACTTTTTGAATTTCTGACCTCTTTACTGAAAAAGCAACACTACTCCTGTCAACAGGTATCTGTCAGTAGATTCCTATCAAAATTTGAACTTGCTGCGTCAGTTAGTTTGTGTTTGACAGCTATTTTTATCAGACTACCCAGTAATTTGAGGAAAAAATGGAAAAAGGTGAATTTCGTGTGCTTATGAAGCATTATTTTTTGCGAAAAAAAACCATTACCGAGACCAAGGCTAAGCTTGATAAATACTATGGGGACTCTGCACCATCGATTTCAATGGTAAAAAAGTGGTTTACTGAATTTCGTTGTGGCCGTAAAAGCACTGAAGATGCCGAACGTCCTGGACGCCCAGTTGAGGTCTCTACACCCGAAACAATCGAAAAAATTCACGATATGGTGTTGGCCGACCGAAGATTGAAAGTGCAAGAGATTGTGGAAGCCGTAGAGATCTCGCATGGCTCAGTGGTTTCAATTTTAAAAGATCAATTGGGCATGAGAAAGCTTTCCGCAAGATGGGTGCCGCGTTTGCTCACAGTCGACCACAAACGCAATCGTGTAACAACTTCACAGGAAGGTTTGGCGTTGTTTAATTGCAATATGGAGGAGTTTTTGCGCCGTTTTGTAACCGTGGACGAAACATGGATCCATCACAACACACCAGAGACCAAACAACAGTCAAAACAGTGGGTTTCTAAGGGTGAATCGGCGCCAAAGAAGGCCAAGGTGGGTTTGTCAGCCAATAAAGTTATGGCGACTGTTTTTTGGGATGCACGTGGGATAATCCACATTGACTACCTTTAAAAGGGAAGAACAATCAATGGGGAATATTATGCCAACTTATTGGACCGCTTTAATGACGATTTGAATAAAAACCGACCTCATTTGGCCAAGAAAAAAGTTCTTTTCCACCGAGACAATGCAAGGGTGCACACATGTGCCGTTGCCATGGCAAAAATCCATGAATTGGGCTATGAATTGCTCCCTCATCCACCCTATTCTCCAGATTTGGCTCCGAGTGACTACTTTTTGTTCCCAAACCTGAAGAAATGGCTTGGTGGAAAAAGATTTGACTCCAATGATGAAGTCATCTCGCAAACAAAGGCCTATTTTGAGGACCTCGACAAATCATATTTTTTGGAAGGGATAAAAAAATTGGAGAAGCGTTGGACAAAGTGTATAGAGCTCAAGGGAGACTACGTTGAAAAATAAAATGATTTGTTTATCAAAAAATCTGTGTTTTATTCCAAAAGTCACGAACTTATTGACCCGCCCTCGTATTTAAAGCACTCGTATTTTGGAAACCAGAGACAACGAAGGTACGACAAACACCCAGGCCCCTAATTCGCGTAACCGAATCGTATCACAATCGTAATTGAACAACAGGTTTTTGACAGTTCTAGTATGGGCTAAATGTCAAAATCGTCCAATTCAATCACGATCGAATTGCGATTCGGTTACGCGAATTAGGCCTCTTACCCGATAAAATGTTGAAAAACACTTTTTTCCTACATTGCCCCGTCCAGGAATCGAACCCGGGACCTCGGAGCAGGCGACACCTTGAAAACCGGTGTTTACGCCACTCCGTCACGGAGGTCATCAAAAAAACGAAGTAAATGAAGACTAGATTCATAGTCGCACGCAAAAATTTAATTGGGAACTGTCCACGATTGATTGGAAGTAGTATTTGGTGTTTTGCCTACTTTCATACAAATTCAATGAATATATGCATGACTTAAGTTGAATCCTGCTAACTTGAATGAGCACGCAAAAAGTTTTTTGATGATGAGCTTAGACTTTCAAATAAACAACAAAGATTTTTGGCTTGTAGTTTGAGCTGTGCTATAAAAGACCTCTTTCCTTCTACGCATTTGAAATGAGGTATCAATCGTTTTCTTACTATAGTCCGGATAACATGGGCTACCCTTTGTTAAAAAAAAAGCTACGTGGCGACCGCTTCAACGATATAGTGTGGTTCTTTGAAAAAAAAAAAAACAGTCATAACGGGTATCAAGAAGACAAAATTCTGAGTACACAAATTAACCAATACTACAAATAGACTTTGAAATCACTGGATTTTCTGCAAATAAGCCCCAGGAAGCGCTTTTACACGTCCCGATATTTAAAGCTACCACTGCTTCGGGACAAGTCTGGGATAGTGCAGCAAAATAGCAGTGCAAGAAACTCGGTCACTATTTGTCAGTCTCTTTTTAAATAAATGTTTACAAAAGGTTTGAGCATGTACGACCTAGGACAATTTAATGTCATACGTTGTTATCATTTAAATAATCATTAAAAGTGTAATAGCCCTTTTTAAACATTTTTTGACATACGATTTAAGTTTATAGATACTGTACGTAAAGGGAGTTCAGCAATACCCTGTGGTAATTTGTTGCAAATACGAATACAATTTCCCATGAACGAATTTCATACTTTTCGCAGTCTGAAGCCTGGAACGGCAAGTTTATGATGTTTGTTAACTGTCCTTATTGGTTTCGATACTAATACTCATTTCCTATTTTCTGGGATTCCTATTTAATTTTAAATTCCTATTCCAGCATTCGTAACTTCCACCGACCTGATGGTGCACGAGACGTGTCACAACAAGCAGATCTGTTACGGATGCAGCGCTAAATTCGACACCTTCGATCAGCTCACCAAACACAGGCGGCGGTGTAAAGCGCTCGCCAGTCCCGAGATCAAGCGGCTGAAAACGCTTGAAGACGTCAAAAGGTATGTCCGTGATATCTATATCAATGAAAATCAATCACCGAAATGTTTACGCACATAACTTTTGATCTACTGCACCAAATTGGAAAATTTTGTCGTATTTGCAACGGTCAGAAGGTTTGTATGAAAAAAGATTGAGAAATATCCACATAAAGTGTTTAAAGGGTAAAAAACTAAAATCACGGTGTTTGCATTATCTTTAATGGGAGATAATAGGGAGTGCGATTTGAGACATTCGTTTATTTAGGGCCTTTTTACTGTCACGCGGGTCCGCATTGCGGGTGGCACGCATTTCACCTACATTGCAGGCTATTGATAGATTATGAGACTGGGCACGAGTGATTTATCAAATAAAGCTTCGAGTAGCAATGTTCTCGAAATGCGCCACCCGCATGTGTACCCGCGTAAAAATAATGACCGGCCAAGTGCGAGTCGGACTCGCGCACGAAGGGTTCCGTACCAAAAAGGCCAAAAAAACGGGTTTGTTGTATGGGAGCCCCCTTAAATATTTATTTTATTTTGTTTTTAGTATTTATTGTTATTGCGGCAACAGAAATAAATAATTTGTGAAAATTTCAACAGTCTAGCTATCGCGGCTCTTGAGATACAGCCTGGTGACAAAGCGACGGACAGACGAACAGACGGACAGACAGCGAAGTCCTGAGACTAATCAGTCAGTAATAGGGTCCCGTTTTTACCCTTTGGGTACGGAACCCTAAAAAGGCCCTTAGTTACTAAAGAAAGCGGGTAGTTCTCTAACCAGACCAAGTTGTTTAGGTAGTTAACACATACAATCAATTGAAATGCACATTGTTGACTTCATATCTGTCAAAACGCTATTCCACCATAGATTTTGTAAGACTGAACTATGACGTCACGAGTTACCGTACTCAAATGACTAACTTATTATTGATATCAAAGCCAGACCGCGACCGTTGCAATACGAAAATTAGTAGAAGTAAGTAGTCATGTCTTAAGGTGTAAAGGAATGATGTCTTCAAATTATTTGAAAATGGTGTCAAATAAAATTCTGTGAAAGTCCAAACAGAACACGAATCCCATACTATCCCTTATGAGTAGATATCGGATAATCGGACGCATATTTGCCGAAAATCGAAGCGTTGCCTGTTATGGAATGCACTCTTGAATTGAAAACATCCCTATAGATTTCGGGGTCGACACACATGTTTTAAGAAGCCACTTCCATAATTTCCTAGCATAAAACTAACTTTAGGCATCCGAGTATCCGATTTCTAGTTATCCACATTCATATACTACCCGTTCGCTTCGAGATGGCCGTCGATGACCGTTACAAAATGACGTCACAGGCATATATAGCAGTACCGTTGGCAAAAAGAAATAATCGTATTTTTATTGCAATATCTTTTTATCATTTCCATACATCTTGGTTTGATTTGATGGAGATACAAAATAATATGTACCTGCGCCCTAGACGATATGTGAGTTATGAAAATAAATAAAATGGAGAAATTACAATCGATTATTTATTTATTCTTAATGCACAGTCAACCTTGAGGAGGTGCAGAGACCTGTGTATACTAATCAAATCGAAATCATTTGTGGTGTGAGGGGATTCCGTAGTGGCTCACCTAAAGTTCTTTACCCGAAATGTTGCGATTGTTGCAAACGGTACTAATAGGGTCTGTCAAGGAGCGCGGTGCGGTGTGGCGGGGAGGGTGGTAGCGGCCAACTCGAAACGAACGCGTAGTATTTGTAGGAAGAGCACGGGTGTTCTATTTTAGGCTGGCACAGTATTTTAATGGAATATATCTTTATATTTTTCAGGCCACCACAAGAAAACAATCTAGTGGCAGAAATCAAAATCGAAATAAATAGTGTGACAACATTAAGTGACAATAAAGAAACGTTGACTTGCCCGCAATGTAACGAAGTGTTCAGTGGTCCGTACTATATGAAGATACATCAAGAAGTGCACCATATGAAGCAGGAGGTCGTGGATGTTAAAAACGAATCTATTCCTATGGAAATAGAAGCGTTAGAAAGTATATTCACAGAAGAATCGTAGGGTGACAATTGCGGAATTGGTTTTAAGGAACTTTTGTTTTTATTTATTAAAAACTCGCAGACTTGTTTTTTCAAATAGGAATCAACGGCATTAGGTAGGATTTGAACTCAAGGCTTTGTTTGTGATGTTTCTTTCATATGTTGTAAAGACAAAGTCAAACTACCCAAAAATTTGAAGGTCATTGAATTGATTTTCAACTTTAAGTCCATCAAGAAGAGATCAATATCAATTGAGAAAATTTGACGTTTTGTGGTAGAATATTCTCGAGAAAAGTCACTTCTGTAACAATTACAGTTTACTATTTGGTTCCATTTGCGGAAACAAATTAACATCAACCTTCAGCTAAATAATCGCTCTTATACAGACAAATGTTGCACGCGATTGGTCGCCGAAAAAAGTGACGTCACCATCCTCCCGCTAGCGAATTTTGACCTTCGAACGCCGCGTATTAGTACAACTACTTTATCAAAGTAATTACGCGTATGACAGGAATGTGGTTTTCGGCGCACCACGTCTATTTCCCCGATATCCCCATAGTGATGTTCAAAAAATAAAAAACTCTAGCTCTCGGCAGGTATGATACGGTTAATTCGCTCTAGTTTTCTTTGTCAATTTTTTGTTTCTAAGTAAGTATTTTAAGATATAATGTTTAATAAGCTGGACGGGAATATATGTTTTGTAATAAACTAAATCTTTCCACTAGTATAAATCACTTGTTAGCATAATTACAAACACATTACAAATCAATCGTCATATGGCTCAGATCTGTTCTTAAGAAGACGACAGGTTCAATGCGTTCAAGTCACTAGTATATACTAAGTGATAAATCACCGCACCAATTTTTTAATGACGTATTAGCTGTCATTCGCGTAATTGTTTTGGTCGCGTAGTACGTGGTTTCATTGTTTGGACTTAGTTACGCTTCTAGATTTTTTATATTTATTTATAAGGTTTTCCCAAAAGTTTATATATTGATACATATTATTACAAAATTGTATCTCTTTTATGAAGAAAACAAATCATGCACATAAACTTTTAATATATGTTTATAATCAAAAACAATGCAAACCACTTGAATTATTTAGTCAAAATTAAGCTCTCTCTCTCTTACACTTGTATTTACAAACAAGTAGAAGTAATTACTTGACTAAAAGTAGATAGATAGATAGAATATTCTTTATTGCACATTAAACAAGATAATCACAATCAAATGCTTATAAAAAGATGTACAATATAGGCGGCCTTATCACTAAGAGCGATTTCTTCCAGACAACCTTTGGGTTAGGATACAATAAAAAGTAAGGGGAAGGTGGAGCAGATAACTAAGTATTGTAAAGTTACTAAAAAAATTATTTAAGAGATAATTTGTATGCCCTTATCTAATAATTACTAGAAGTTAGAACTATCACAAGTTAGCATTCTCAGCAAAATAATATGACTATTAATGATGACACATTTCCTTCACGTAAGCACTAGGTTGTAACATCTTAAGTTATGGCTTTCTTAAGCAATAAGTAATTACTTCTTTATAAATACGAGTGTAACCCCCGTATTTATAAACAAGTAAAAGTAATTACTTGACTACAAGTAATTACTTGAGAGACAATTTGTATGCCTTAATCAAGAAATTACTAGAAGTTATAACTACCAAAAGTTAGCATTTTCAGCCAAATAATATGACTATCAATGGTCATCAATTTCTTTCACTTAAGCACTAGGTATGAACACTTTAAGTTATGACTTTCTTAAGCAATAAGCAATTACTTCTTTATAAATACGGGGGTAAGTCTCGCTAGCGAAGTGGTAGGAACAGTCGCATTAAGCGAAGCGTTGTAAGTTCGAATTCCACCTATTACAGATAATATCTTTGATGAAAATTAGCATTTAAATTGCTAATTAAGCGGTCGGCTGCTTAGTCACGGATCCGACTATATGACAATTGATTTCTATTGTGTCTGGCTTTACCCACATTTTATTTCAACCAAAAGTTTATATTAGGGGTTAAAGTATGAAATTGCCGTTTTGTATGGACGAAATCAAGAAAAGTCATTTTTCCATACTAACAATTTTTTAGGTTTTTTTAAAAACGCCTGAACCGTTTTCGATGCAATTAAAGGTGAAAGTTAGATGGTTATAAAGCTACGCATTATAGTATTTAAATTGAAGCAAGAAGGTCAGCTGACACATTATAAGGGGTCTTTTCAACGACTTCCTTTAAAGTAATAGGCACTAGAATTGCATTTTTTTTTAGTCAAAAGTTACTTTATTTAGTTTTTGATACAATACAAAAAGAATTACGCAATAATATGACTATACTTAAGAGCTATAAACAAAATAAAAAGTGGGAAAATAATCGGCAATTTCATACTTTAACCCCTATTATTTGTGAGAATGTGTGACCTGTATGTGTTCAAAATTATCTACAATACAAAATGATTACCGAGTTATAAGTTTTGTGTGGGATCGAAAAATATGATATTAAATTTCAGACTTCATTCAATCTATATGCCTATATAAGTAGATATATACTTGTTTTTGTAATTATTTTACAAGGGAATATTGTAAAACTGAAGCCTTCATATAGGACATCTACATTGACCCGAATGATTCTTTTTTTTCGACTTGAATTATGTTTTTACAACCATTCCTGATTTTTTAAATATTTTTTTATGTGTAGGGATGTGGACAGTGGGAACATTTTTTTGTTACTTAGCCGGATATTTACACAAATATCATAACCTTTGTCCTCAGGTGTAACAAGGCAAAGAAAGTCATCACTTTCGTCCTTAAGTGTAAACACAAAGCACCAAAAATCTATTTGTATTTTCTTATTGTTAATAAAGGTCTATTCGTGTCTGTTTAGGGGAAATCTGTATTTTGGCATCTTTTAGTTATTTACTGAGACAACCTGTATAATCTTACTTTATTAGTTCACTTAATTTTAGGGGGGTGATTCAACAGTTAAAAAACAACTGCCTATACAACAACCTCTAAAATGTTGTTAACTAACAAAGCATAACTTTATATAATAGCTTGTAAAAATTAAATAAACTCGCCCAGGAGAATACCGCACTATTTGTTCATAGATATACAATACTCTCTCTCTGGGTAAGCTCGCTCGATCTTAGGCTTCTTCTTAACCGTATAGTAAGTTGTCAAGAGCAGGCCCATTATTTATATAAAAAAAAAACAATCTAGATACGCAGTCATTTACAGAAAAACTTCATCTCTAACTGGGGCCTAATTTGCGTAACCGAATCGCAGTTCGATCGTGATTGAATTGGACGATTTTGACATTTAGCCCATACTAGAACTGTCAAAAACGTGCAATTCAATCACGATTGTGATACGATTTGGTTACGCGAATTAGGGGACTGAGCTTTTATTGAATGTTAGTGTGGCCCTTTAACCCAGTTGTCAACTTTAAGTCCTGCTCTTTAGGTCGAATTTGCATTACAGTAGATATAAAACGCCCCGTTGCATTGGTCTAGTTTAAAATAAATTAAATACCGGGCTAAGATCTTACTAGCGATTTGAACGTATTTATTACTATTATAGTCTTGCAGGTGTTTTACTATCTCAATATAAACCTGAAAAATTATGTCTCAGGCGGGACTCGAACCCGAATCTCGAAAGTAGGTATTTGACTTATTAAAAAATAACCTGTGTAGTTTTTTATTTTATTTAGACGTTTCTTTGTTAAAAATTCTTGCTTAAAACAACTATCTGATAAAGTAAACTACAACCGGACGTGTCAAACTTATTATCCCATCCGGGAGCTAGTACAATGGGATAGAAGCGTGAAATCCGCGTACCTGTCATGCACCTAAATGTTTTGATCAAATTAGTATACAAAGCCACGAAGCAGTGGAAGAGTGAATATTAGGACGCCTAGACACAATTGATTTCGATAATTTCATAAATAAAAACCTTTCATATCATCGACACAATGTCGTCGTGATAACAGACAGATTTTGAGGCCTTACACAATGATCGTAAATTCGAATCTGTTTCTCACTCTTACCAATCCTTTCGAGTGTCTGAAAGATATAGGATATACGGTTTTCGTGTTGCTTAATGCTTCAGTTTACGAAGACTCAAGTTTGAGTGTCGTTTAGGCTTTAGTTCTGTTACATAATTTTGAGGCCTTACACAATGATCGTAAATTCGAATCTATTTCTCACTCTTACCAATCCTTTCGAGTGTTTTCGTGTTGCGTAATGCTTCAGTTTACGAAGACTCAAGTTTGAGTGTCGTTTAGGCTTTAGTTCTGTTACATAAATTTTTTACATGTAAACAAATACTAAATACCTACTGCTTAGTCTGTATTCTCTGTACGAATTCATGTATTCATTGTACATTACTAGAAGTAATTATGTAAATAATTTTAAATTTTAGGTAAGTAATGAACTGTTGTGATCTATGTAAAAAAACATCTAGTGCTTTAATTATAAAGATGTTGCGAAATGCATAAGTGTATTTTTATTTACGTTAAACTTGGAAACTCCCATGGTTTACTAAACGTGCAATGAAAAGAGCATTTGTTGTCATTGCACTAAGACTGAGATCTGGACACATGCCTCTAAATAAATTTGCACATTTAATGAAAAAAATACTCTCCAAATTGTGTAGTTTGTAACCAAGTGGAAGACGTACAACATATTTTGATGGAATGTGTCCAGTACAGGCAAAATAGACTGGATCTGGTGGCTAGGCTAGTCTTAAATGTGTTGAACGTCGGCTTATTCCACCAGATCTTGTCTGAACCTACATCCCAGTCTGCGGAGGATCTACTGGAGTTTGTTATAAATAGTATTAATTTAAGATCAAACAATAATTATACGCCTAGTAATCATTAAAATATTTTAGTTAGTAGATAAGCATATATTGGACTGTCATGTACATATGTATAAAAGTCCTTAAATAAAGAAAAAAAAACTTGGAAACAAATTGAAACAATACACAATGTTAATAGACTTGCAGTGTAACGTTGTAATGCAGCCACATGAAGGCACCGTGTCAGAAGAAAAAGTAGTATTTATCTTATTAAAACAACACTGACGTAATTATTTGTATCGGCGGAGTTGCATCTCGTCTGTCCTACGACGGATGCATCTTTGCTATGATCTTGCACGCAATGATATTATAAAGATCATTGCTTGAACGCGATAATCTTTCTAGGGTACTTTTTTATGAGAAAAAAAGTTAGGGTACCCAATATTTTTTTCTTATGCATCGTACTTAATGTATTTCATTTTTTACAGTTGTCTGATACAAATAGTTATTTGAGATTAACAGCGAACAGAGTCACCACTGTCATGGCGAAACTATTAAGGTTAACTACTACCATAGGGAAAGAAGTATATTTCTTTCCCTATGCTACTACGGAACCTAAAAAATATATATGTTAATGTTACGTCACTGGTACATGCATCTATATGACACTAACGTAATACACCATTTTGAGTTGTATCTCAACTTATAAAGACCTGTTTGTGTAAAAACAGAACATCCTCAACGTTACGCGGACCATCCGCCCCAGGGGAATCCCACACCACACAGGGCTAAGCCAAACAGGAATTGCTTTTTATTGCCTGACATTTTGATCAAGTAACACCTAACGGTGGCAGGCTAACGGCCAGTTCTAATAACCTATCTTCAGTTTTGGCATATCGGAGATAGAAAACAACTTCTGTCTTTGTTTCTCTGGATGGCAAAAACAGAGATAGAAACTGTTTCCTATCTCCGATATGCCAAAACTGAAGATAGATAGGTTATTGGAACCGGCCGTAAGGCAGCAGAGAATAACGATCAAACTTACCTTGAGACTGTAAGCAACGCGATGACCGTAAATACGGGTTTGTCTCTGTCACATGCTTAAAGACATTGGCATGAGTGAGAGAGATAGAATCGAATATTGGGATATACGGACATTTGAGTTTTCCAGTAAGGTTTCTGTATAAAACAATCATCATAATAATCGGCTCAAAGCGAAACTTAGGCCTCTTCAACACGCTTGGCAAGCAGATTGGCGTTCGCAATGGGGGCTATCGCTAGTGAATTTGCCACTAGAGGCGCTACTGTCGCGTGAGGTCCAATAATATTCACTTTTCACTGGTTTTAGCGGGCTTCGTGACATAAATTATAATTTTTTAATTTACCTGCTGAAAAGTCCTCTCAAAAGTCTCCTTTGTAAAATTATCGCAAATATGGATTATTTGGCGATGAACGTGAACGCTTTGAAAGCTGAATTAAGAAAAAGCGCAAAAATAGGCGGCCTCAAAGAGCAACTATTTCAGAAGTTAGTTTGTTGATATGAAGATAGTTATTTATAAATAATAGACTTAATTAGATTCAAGATATAAAACTTTGTTTCGGCGCCGATCTTATAAAGTCGCCTTTGACAGCTATACCTCTGGACCTCAGTCAACAGTGGCACCAACTGGTGAGCAAAGAAACTGTAGTCCCCATTCGGCCAAAGGTGAAGAGAAGACGCTTTTGCACGTCTTCTGGCAATACGCGTCTAGTCGCCACTTGCGACACACATAGAAAGAGGTGTTGCTAGTTTACTTTAGGTCAGCTCGAATATATGCCACTCTCTGCCATTTGCCAATGCCACAAACGGTATGTGGCCACACTATTCATTTCATCGTAAGGCGACGTAACTAAACAAAAACGTACTTCTAAACAAAATCAATTTAACTAAACAAAAAAAACTTGAATAGTATCATTTTTACCTCTAGTATTTATTGAATCACACACAGTGAACTTTTCATTTAGTTGTTTACAAAGTTGAATTGGTCGCTAACGCCAAAAGCGGCCGCTTTGAAAAGCAGTCAACAGTGATTCAATAAATAATAAAGGTAATTTGCTAAAATTAAACTGTTCTAGTTTTTTGAGAATTGATTTTGTTTAGAAGTAATAAAATTAAATCAATTTGGGGCAGCACTCAGCTCTAGTAGTCCTCTTAAGTGATAATAATAAAACTGATTCAATTAAAATAAATACTTTATTACATTATCCAACAATATTGTGGTTACAATAAAGAAAGCTTTATTTTTGTGCTAACATTCACGAGAGATATAATTCATTGTATTACATGCATCTAAGTGATTTATTAACAAATTTGTGAAAGATACAAATACATTTCATAATACTAACAAAATAATACTTAGACAACTCGTGAGTCTAAATTAATTCAACAAAATATAACTCTTTCTTTGTCACAGCCGTCCCAGTCACGTTAAATTACAACACTTAATAACAATTTCAAATATTACTTGCAGTTATGGATACACTATTGTTTTTATTATATTTTACATGCGACTATTAAGTTATGCGCATTGTTTCAATTTGATTCGGCTATCTTGTGTACATTAAGCGACGTAATTTATAATTTGACGAAAAATGAATAGGGACATGCCTTTTCAAACACATTTATTTAGGCATTATACCGCTTTTATAACAAAATTGGTTGAAGATACTATTTCAACCAATTTTGTTATAAATGAGAACAAACAAGATTTTGCCCCCAATATTGGTCAAATGTATAATATGCTACCAAGAATCGTAGGAAACAGTAAATGCAACCCTAAAAATATAGTAAACACCATGTAAAAACTAATTCTCAAGTTTTGATTATATCGTATGTGGAAAGAGCAATAGACTTATTTATTAACATGTTGATCCATTGGTAGCCATGCAATTAAAAAAAAAAGGCATCGTCATTACTCATTGAAAATATAAGAGTCGCGCAATGTTACTGCATTGAAAATTGACCCTTGTATAAGAATCAAGTAAGTAGGAAATCAGCGTTTTATAGATTTATATCAGTTAAATTATTAATTTTATACGTTCTGTATCGATTGGTATATTGATTTTGCGAATACCGTGCAATGTGTCTTTATTTAAAAACCCTAATGACATACATACACAACAAAAGTCAACATCAAATGCAAACTTTCTAAAGAGCCTTGCCCAAAATACGAGAGACTATAGTCTTTTTCACAAGCATGTTGAAGGATATTAAACTTTATTCAATGGCAATAAGTTTGATGAGCACTTTTATATGTGAACCTTACTGTCATTAGGCAAAGTTTAATATTCTTTGACTCAACTGTCACTATATGAAAAATACTATTGGCAGTCACTTGATTTTGTATACAAAAGAATATAAGTATACTTCTTACAAGAACTGATTAAAAAGTTATTTTTATAAGACCTGACCATCTGCACTATAGAATCATTAATATATTTTTCACACTGTTCTAGAATTTAGAAACATTACCTTTTTATAATAGTATTATGATGTGACTGATTGCTTCATTAGTCTGGTCTAGATGAAGTAAAACTACGTGGATTAAGTACATACATACAAAAAATACGTTTGGTGTCGGCACAAAGATAGCATAGAACTACCCTTAGGCGAGCCTGAAAGAGTATCGCTAGAAGACAGAAAAGCTGCCAAGTGTGGCAATTAAGGCAGAATCATCAGTAATAGGCTGGTTTTGACTTTAAAAAGACTCCATTGGTAATGTCACAAGATGTGAGTAGGTGGTGCCATCTATTGTAATAACATCCATACAGCGCCCTTAGACAAGTGGCTTTCTAATATCATTTACTTTAGACCAGGGGTCGGCAACCTTATGGCAGGCTAGGGCCATAAGATGGCGAAATAAAATAAAATAATGGCGGGTCGCACTTGTGACATAAACGTAAAATAGGTATTATAACCCATTGAAAAAAAAAGTGATGTCTGAGATCCTAAATGCAGGCTGCTCTTGTATGTTAGCTGTCATATTTGTAGCTGCAATTCGTAGAATGGCACTCAAGTTCTCATCATGGTTCGTTCATGCATTTAATTTGATATTTACACCTCTTTTACAAAACATTTACGGGCCGCGGTTTGCCGACCCCTGCTTTAGACGAATAGATAACAAGTGTATGAAAATGACATTGACAAACGATAGCATGATCGTAAGCTAATGTAATTTTCATACATTTGACATCTATTCGTCTAGCGTAAACGATATTAGAATGCCACTTGTTTAAGGCCGCTGTATGGATGTTTCGTTACTAAGGCCCGAGTTCAACAAACAGACATTTAAGTTATAAACAGCGTTTAAAATATTATTTCACATATTGTGTATGGGAATTGTGTCAAATTAATCGTCAATCTATGTTTACCGGCTGTTTAAGTATTGGTGAACTCGGATCGTAAATCCTTTCGACGCTTGCTCGAGTGTTTAGCAATATGTCAATCATAGTTTTAGCTCAGTTATGTCCTAAAACACTTCGAAATATCACCAAAATAAACGGAATGGTTAAGAAGTTTTTGAGAAAACAAAATATTTACAATCAAAAAGTATAATTTCATTGTCTATATAACAAATCAAGCTACTGCCATTCTCTTAACGGGCACTTCACAAGACCTAATTCCTGTTTATCTCGTTCAAGATACGGAGAATATACAGGAACAGGTTCAAGATATCCATGTAGAGGTTGATTGTCGCTAGTATATACTCTTCGGGGGAGAGTTGGGTCATCATCTGTTGCGTGTCGAAGATGAGGAATAGACTGAAGAGGACCGCGCCGGTGAAGGAGAGGGCAATCTCGAAGAGGGAACTCTGGATGAAAAGCTGGAGGATACCGCCGACGATGAGGACGCAGAGGCCGGCGACGAGTCTAAAAAATAGTTTCATTTATTGCACTGAATTGAAAGAGATGTTACTCAAGATTACTATTTTAGTTAACATTACCCGCTTTTATTGTTTGATTGATTTTGTATAAAATTTTATGATAAACTGTTTTGTTAATCTTTTAGAAAAGAAAGAGACAGTACTAAATAAAAAAGATAATTATGAATAGCCTAAGTTTCGATCTAACTGTAAAATATAGTCAAATTGTTTAGTGTTGCCTACAAAAAAAAGCCTCCACGGACAAGGAGAATCGGAAATTGTTGTCCGAAATAAATGTATTGAATTGAAAAACATGTTATACTAATTAATTCATATTATTTAAGACGTTTGAATGCTTAAATATCTTTAACTGAAGCAGCTGATTATACTGTTTAAAATCTATTATTAGCTTACGTCAATTCAAAGGGTTATTCCCAGTTACCCCCACCTGCATCGCCCCCACTGGGGGCAACTGGGAATTTGTAAAAAATAATGTCCCAGTTGCCCCTTCGAATGGAGGCACCGGGGACAACTGGGAATTTCATTATTAAATGTCCCAGTCTCCCCCACTTGATGCGCCGTAAAGTATGACTACTTAGATATTTTTTCCATATGTTGCTGGAAGCGAAGTGAAAAAAAATGTTTGTTTCATTTTACACAAAAATACTACTACTCCTTAATACTGTCACGACAAGCTTAGCTTTGATTTTTTATATTCCATTAGACATGCTTTTTCATTTGGCATTCAGAACCACTATTCAAACAATTGCTACATTTATAACTTCGCTTCTAGCAACATATGGAATGTTTTATAGCAAAACTTTACGGCGTATCAGGTAGGGGAAACTGGGACGTTTAAAAATTAAATTCCCAGTCGCCCTTTCGAATGGAGGCACCGGGGGCAACTGGGAAATTATTTATTACATATTCCCAGTTGCCCCCAGTGGGGGCGGTGCCGGTGGGGGCAACTGGGAATAACCCAATTCAAAACAGAAATGTGTATGCCAAACTTTTTTAGCTGCGTATTGAGCTCTCTATACTCAATAAAATATCAGCCAGTCAATCACGATATTATAATGATAAGGAGACCAAATTTTTGTTTAGGTACATCATCTAGCTAGATAATCTGCTCAGAACAACAGCGACATGACATAGTGTTGAAGTTTAACGCTGGCCACAATGATATTGTTCTTTTTATTTGAATATAAGAATTGTGATGTCAGTATTGTTTAGTTCGAAAAAATGTACTTTTGTTATTACATTGTCATACACATATTTTCGTATTAATTCCATCTCTGCTTCTACCTAAACAATTAATAAATTGTCATAGTATATGTGCATTGCTAAAACATTCCAAACCGTTTTTATCTGGTCAAACTCACCCGTATCCAATGAAAGAGAAGTCCCGTTTAGTGTTGAGCGTGAACAGTGTAAGAGCGAATACCACGGTGAGCGTGAGAGCGAGCGCCTGTAGAACTACTGCTGTATCGCAGTACGAGACAACCACGCCTATGGAGTACGCTTGCACCACAGTCTGGGGATGTATAAAGATATAAATCGGTCTTGAAAACACTGCTTGCAGTTTTTATTTTACTTTTGTAGCTTTTGTGTGTGTGTGTGTGTGTGTGTGTGTGTGTGTGTGTGTGTGTGTGTGTGTTAGTGTGTGTAGGTGTATTCATTACACATCACATCATTTCATAACTAATATTAGTTTACAAACTAAAGTTACTTTTTGCGGAGCTCCGCAGAGTGGAGAAGAGCGGACTGTGAATTGACAAATCACAGTGCCCCAAAACTTTGATCAGTAGATTTCGAGCAATGTAAATAATTCGTCAACACCCAATTGGTCTAGTGCAGCGGTCGGCAAACCGCGGCCCGCGGATGTCTTACTTGCGGCCCGTAAATATTTTACAAATGAGTTGTAAATATCAATCAAATTAAATGCATGAACGAAACATAATGAGAACTTGAGCGCCATTCTACGGATTGCAATTACAAATATGATAGTTAACATACAAAAAATAGCCTGCATTGCGTGCGGGATCTCAGACATCTTTTATTTTTTTCTATGGGATATGACCAATTATACGTTTATATTACAAATGCGGTCCGCCATTAGCTTTTTTCGCC
Source organism: Anania crocealis (assembly GCA_949315895.1). Lineage (NCBI taxonomy): Eukaryota > Metazoa > Arthropoda > Insecta > Lepidoptera > Crambidae > Anania > Anania crocealis. The sequence continues at coordinate 6,645,720 of OX438880.1, forward strand.
ACCTTATGGCTCTAGCCTGCCATAAGGTTGCCGACCTCTGGTCTTGTGGTTTAAGTTGAAATACCAGGCCAAGATCTCCGGGCTGGGCACTCTTGTTTCGAATTTTTGAACATTGCTCGGGTTTGTGATCACCTGCCCGCATTTGGTAAGAGTGGTAATTATGCCTGTACCTGTCATTGCTGTCGTAACCTGAGTTCAATGATTCGGGCCATTTCCATGCAGTAGGATGATTATAGGCTGTTACTTTTAATCAGTCAATTCAAGGTTCGCTCAACATAATAAAGGAGTGGAACGCCACCTTCGTCTGTTATCCCCAATGACCGATAATTTTTAACTCTAGAGTGTATATGCTCCTTCAGGGTAAACTCGCTCCATCGTAGGCTTCCTCTCAACTCCAGGGTGCAGTGTGAAGCCTAGAGCAAGCTCATCCATCATCAATGAAAAAAGGGTAGAGTGGCGGAGTGGCGTAAACAGCGGTTTTTAGGTGTCGCCTGCTCCGAGGTTCCAGGTACGAATTTCGGACGGTTGTTTTCTACATTTTCTCGGGTCTGGTTGTATTTAGTGCCTTCGTTGTTTCTGATTTCCCCAATATGAGTACTTTAATTAGTTACTCACTTTAGAATCAGAACAATGTATGTGATATTGTCCACATTTATTAATATTTTTGTATACTTACAAAAGCAGCTAGGAGGTAGAGGTTTGCGGGCGAGTCTCGTCGCTTGGCGATCAGCGCGAACAACGTGATCATGCTGAAGATGAACGCAACGAACACCATCCAGTTGCTGTAAAAAGGAATTACTATACTGCGGAGCATGCTTGTGGCTAGGGGTCATCCATACATTACGTCACACGATTTTTGAGATTTTCAGATCCCCCCTGGTCATGCATTTTTACGAAAATTCCCATACTATTTTTCCCAATGTCACCAAAAGTAAGACCCCCCCCCCCTTATGTTTGACGTAATTTGTGAACGGCCCCCTATAGGCCTAAGGCGAAACCCGTAATCTCGGTTCATAAGGCACCGGAGGCATACCGCCGGTTTTTTAGTGAGTATACGGACCTCCGCAGAGTTCCGGAGTTCCACTTAACCTGTTACTTCCCCCGGGGTGACAGGTATGCGTAATGCATTTTTACAGCGACAAAAAAAAAAGGAATTACTATAAACAGAAGTCTTACCTAACTGTAAGACTGACCCGTCTACTCAAGCGTGCAATTTGCTTCTTAACAAGTTGTTATTTATAATGAACATGGTCAGTGATATTTTACAGTACTTACTGTGTACAATAATAGGATATTAGACTCGAAGCTAACAAGAAAAAATAAAAAATGTTTTTTTATTATTAGAGACTGTTGTGTAACAACAGTTTTAAATGTTTATTGTAATTTCATTATCCTTTTATTTTTAATTTAATTCCTTGATATACTACGATCCCACACTGTAGGTAGGTCCCACAGTCAAGCTGACTAGTCGGCTTTGTAAGTCTTTAAGTCTGTAAAACCTTTTTGTAAACCTTGCTTTTAAATAAATAAATAATAACTTCTCTTTATTTATAAAAGTGTTTTTGATAACGGTTTTAGGGAAGTATTTTTTGTACGTTTTTATTTATCCCTAACGAGCAATAAGTAAACCCAAAACCAAATATGGCTGCACAATATACACTGTGCATTTTAAACCACCTAGACAACGAAGCCCACGTTATGTGACCATTATGTACAACATCATGGCAGTGTTATTTAATCTGTCGATACAAATATTTTTTGAAATACCTATATCAAACATTTATTCAGACTTTTAATTTTTTAACACGCTGTAACGCGCACAGACTTAGTATTTTGCTGCAACGAGGGTCCCGGATAAATTAACCTAACACAGCTACATCCGTGCGCCTAACAGCGTGTTTCGAAATAAACAACTAAATAAAATAAATAAATATTTAAGACATGCCTCACTGGGCCACACTGAGCCATCTAGTCCCGAATTAAGCTACTAAAAAGTACCATTTCGTATGGGGTACTAGACAACCGATAAACTTACTTATATACTTTTTTTTTGTAAATACATACTTATAATACATAGAAAACACCCAGACCAGTACAAACAGACATGTTCATGCACATAAATATTTGTACTGTACGGGTATCGAACCCGCGACCCATGGCTCAGAAGCAGTGTTTACTACCGCTGATCCAAATGGTCATCAACAGAACCAATATTTAATATTTTTATAAAAAAAAAACATAAAAATATTAAAATAACACTGCCAAGATGTTATACATAATGGTTACACAACGTTTCGCTTCGTTTTACAATAACACCGTGTATAACGTGTTTTTGTTTTAGTTATGCCATTAATAAAATACCATGTAAAATTTAAAATCATTGTAAACTTTACTTGATATTTTAGCAATTAAATTGCAATTATAATATCAGTATATAAACTTGAAATATTTTGTCTCAGGCGGGACTCGAACCAGCATCTCCTCAGCCCGGCGAGGAGATGCGGGTTCGAGTCCCACTGATCATATTGTAATTTAACTATTTTTCTAGTTTTTCTCATGTCTTCTTTGATCAACTGATGTTTCAGCAGTGCGAAATAATTAACAGATTACTGTCTGTACATACTTCTCATGAATGAATCCCTGAACGGGCTTGACGAGAAGAAACACGCTGGCAATGGCAGTCGTGGCCAGGAGTTGCACCGTCAGCAGCCCGTAGACTTTACGGACAAAAGCCAGACGGATCTCCTTGTCGGCGTTCATCACGTTATTCCGGTATGCGAAATCATCCTGCAAACAAGATGAAACATCGGTTAAGTTTTTTCGGTGTTCTTGAGTTTATGCAAACACTATACATTAAAATTAAAGATATGATTACGGAATTTTTAATTCGCGTTTATTTTGCCCGTGACCATGAACGCTGTAAAGTGTTCGTCGGGTTAAACCAATGTCGGGTTAAAACAAACGGCTAACCTAACCTAACCTTAGATTGTGAAGTTGTTCGCGTCAAATCAAATCAAATCAAATCAAAAATATTTATTTCTCAAAAAGTGGTGGTACAATAGATCTTAATTAATTATATGTTCTGTACTTTCTGCCACTAGTGGCGTAGAAATATTAAAGGTAATGTATTATTCGTCCGTAGGAAGATTGCCCTTTGTTACCCTACACGTACAACCTGGGTGGCACCAAACGGGCAACAACGCCTAGCAACAGGCGGCTGTAAAGTTACCTGTCTATGGCCTCCACAGGCCTAGAAGGATTAAATAACTTCTAAAAGTGTGGCAATGGGACCTTGGGAAAGTACCATTAGATCACTTCCATCTCTCTTTTAAGGGTAGAGTTCACCAACAGACGTTTAAGTTTTAAACAGCGTTTAAAATATTATTTGACATATTTTGTATGGGAATTGTGTCAAATTAATCGTCAATCTATGTTTACCGGCTGTTTAAGAATTGGTGAACTCGGGTCTTAACCTAACATTATTATCTTTAATTTTAAGTTTCTTCTTTTTCCGTGACTAATATTTTGCCACACACATTTATTGTAATTGATTTTGAATATGTCGTCGCTTGTCGTGTGGTGACGGCACTTAAAAATAATAGCACCACCCCTTTTCTTACTATGGGTGCCGTAAGAGGGGAATAAGGGGGATCCGCTAAAATAAGACGGGCAGCGTCTTCTCGCCACCACTGGCCAAGCTGCGATTTTCTACCCGTCTGCCAAGTGTGGCAATCATGGCACACAATCCACAATCCCCCCTACTGGAGGGACTATGCCTGGGTTCAGTAGTGGATTGGACACTGGACTGGAGATTGTTATGTTGCGTCAGAAGGTAAGGCAAGCAAGATATAGACTTGATTTAACCACTGAAACATAATGCAGTCTAATAGCGCTTTGGATTTTTTATATCTGTTAGCTTTTAAGATGTTTGTAAATAAATAACAATAATAAGACTGATGATTCTAAAAAAAATAACAACAACAGTTACAATAATAACACATTCCAGTGTTACCCAGTTTATGTAAATAATGAGACTCATGAGTAAGTGTGTTAGTATAATCTATACAATTCGTCCGTATTATGTCACCAATACCAAGTAATTGTTAGTTAATTGCAATTGACTTTAATAATTTAATTTATGGAGCTGAATAAATCTGAACCTAATTTAAACATTTCTATTCACATTATTTGACTTATTGCTAACTGTAATTTAAAAATCTTTAAGAGAATAAAAAGTTTGTTTGTGTTTGAGTACCCATTTTTTTTAGTAACTTTCTAACATAATAAATGCAAAATGAATGTTTATTTCTCAATCTCGCTACAATAAACGGAAATTTATAATGCATATACTTTATAGGAATAGCTACTTTTTAACCTGAAGAAATATATCTCTCCACTATACTTCAACCTTTAGGTTACAATACAACCTATAGGTTCCTGTGTGGTAGTTTTAAATTCTGTATTCTACATGTACGAAGTAGCGAGAAACAGCTAGAGTAGACATAAACAGATTACCAAGTATTTGAAAATGAATATGTCACATGTGGCGGTATGGCACAAAAAATTACCAATAGTTTTCAATGTATAATTGTAATAACAAGTATTATGGCGTCATCCTCTCTGTCTTCTAACATTTCTATTGCTGTGCCGGAACAGGGTACACCTTTGTAACAATATGGAATGAAATAATTTATTTAAATTTAAATGGAATTCAATCTTGTGCGATAGCTTATGATCCAATACATGTTCACATTCATATGGTGAAGTTTACATTCATTTATCTACGTCACCTGCAAAGTCTGATATTTCCAGTCCGTGACAACAAATCACACCAGAATTGACTTTGTGAAGGCAGGTGATTGACTTTAAAAACTTTATTTGATATTTTAGCAACTTAATTGCACTTATAATATCAGGGGCCTAATTCGCGTAACCGAATCGCAGTTCGATCGTGATTGAATTGGACGATTTTGACATTTAGCCCATATTAGAACTGTCAAAAACCTGTCGTTTAATTACGATTGTGATACGGTTCGGTTACGCGAATTAGGGGCCTGTATAAAAAGAAAAATTTTTTTTTGTCTCAGGCGGTACTCGAACTTGAGACAAAAAAAAAAACAAGTTTATATACTGACTTTAAAAACTTTATGCAATAATAATAAGATACAAGGAAAAACCTTATTATGCATTGAATGAACCATCTCTCCAGTACACAAAAAAACTTTAGTATTTAAACAATGATAATAATTTCAAGGTGATTTATTTTCCTTGTATGGAGGCAAAGAAAACAATTTTAAACTGGCTTCAGAAAAGGAGGAGGTAATCTATTTGACAAAATCTTTTCTTATCTTCTTTTGAAACCTTGTATCTTTTAACTCCTACAGGATCATAAGACTGCCGGCGGTCGCGATAACAATTGATTTTAACAGGTCGGCTGCGGGCTATTCGTAATGAATTATCCTAAAATACGGACTCGATTTGCAAACGCGTGCGCTGTACATGCTTTCAGTGAATATTTCGCCCCAAACACATATGTGTGTAAATCAGCCCAAGCGTCGAATGATAAAACACGCGTAAACGCATTTCAGCAGCGAATGTGTTAATTGTGTCTGGAGTAACAAACAATCGAGAGGTTAATGGATTAGTTTTATATTAATCCCTCAACCCCCAGGAGGCACTCAGGTGCCACGATAACAATTGATTTTAGTTGTGTCTGGAATAACTCACGATCGAGGGATTAATAATGACAAAGTTTATTGATTTAACTAGTTAGTTAGTTGTCTAGTTAGACAAGATGTGACGTATTTGATATTTTGAACTATCTTTAATGTTACAGTCATAGCAAAGTATCATATTTCATCAAAACTTAATAATTTACCTCACATAGCAGCATGCAAAATAAATGTAATGTGGTTTATATTGTAATACATTATCAACAAATGTCACAAATACCATAATTCATTATGTTGTAGTATGATAACATTTAATCCTAATTACAACAAAATACAAGTATGTTTGAGTTGTAATATAAATAACTGCAGATTTTCAAATGACATGACCTTATCTTTATGAAAATATAATGGAATCCAGATAAGAAATTGCAAAACTATCATTAGAGAAAAGGCTCAATGTGTGTTAAGTTGTGGAAAATATCAAGCAACCTTGGCATTCTGTTTGTATCAGTTGCTTTTAAACTGCATAAAATTAGAAGCTTTGAATAGAACTCTGTAAATTAAACAATAGTAACGAGACATGTGTAACAATCAATTAAAACAGTCACACAATTGTTATTTTACCAGCTGCTGTAATAAATATTTTGTTGCAATGATGAAATCGTACCTCGATATTTTCTTTTCCTCCTAACTCACAGTCTTCCTGGGCATACATTAGCGGTATAGAAGCCATGTCTCACAGTTATCTTACACTTTTGATCACAAATACCAATTCAAATATTCAATAAAATAAATGTGGGATTTTCCCTTTTACGAATATTTTCTCATTACAAAATGACACAACACAACAAATGTCGCATGTGAGTGACGGACGAACGAACGAAGAAAGACATTGACAGCTAAATTTGGTGCTGCCATATTTCAAACTATCAATGAAAATAACGTTATACAATATTTACAACGGTATAGTAATCACTATTCCAAATGACTACTAATCAGTAGTCATTTGTTCGACTGTTGCTACGTTGCTAGTGTTGCTACAAGTCGATTTTTACTTTTATTAATTATAAAGTAATATTAGTATGTTATTTGGGTAGAAAGTAAGTATGTTATTTGGTGATACTGATAATTATTTTTGTTGAAAGAAGGCATAGCCTACTGTAATATCAGGAATTATATTTGACGAAAATTTCACCCCCAACCGAGAACAGTTTGTATGAAACTTTTTATTTCTTTGAAATATTTGCATGAAATTTCGTATGAATTGAGTACGGAAATAATGAGTTACGTATTCAGCGTTTTCTAAAATTCCATCCTCTATAGGGCTTGAAACTTAAAATTTCGCACACGTATTCCTCATAAGTCTTAAGTACCTATGCATATATTAGGGAAGTAATTTTATAACGCGTAAGTTTGGGTGGATGTTTGTTACATTATAACGCCATAACAGCTGAAAGGATATAGACAAAGTTTAGCACGTAGATAGATTATAGGCTGGAAGAGCACACAGTGTAGGTACTTTTTATTCCAAAAAAAGTACGGTTCTCCTGTAATATTTTTTACATGCGTACGAAGTCGCGGGCAACAGCAAGTTTAGTTTGAATGCCAAATAAAAACATAATCGTGTGTACATTATATGTTTATATGGAACTTCAAACACTAAATCCTAACGTAAAGTAAGTATATTTGTATTTTTCATGTTCTGTGATAATAACCTGCATTCGTCGGCAGCGATGTGAAATGAAATCGAGTTAGGAGTCGACGGGGCGCACTCGTACTGAACTGAGCAAATCAGGTTGCGAGAAGAATGTATTTATGCAGTAATGGAATCATGGCGGATTCCAGTTTTGAGTAGGTATTTCTGTTTTATTATGTTTCAATAGAAGATAAATATCGGTATATTATTGTAGTTTCCATTTATAGCCAACAGGAAAACTGATTTCGATGTTAGGTGTTCGAACAAAAAAAAAACTATGCAATTCAAAATTTAACCCAAGCCTACTACTTATTTTTTTTTCCTCGTTTTTCCATAATGAGCTAGAGTAATAAATTGGGATTAATAGATTTGACTAAATTAATAAATGATAAACTCTCTCCCTCTGCCCACTGGATAAAACTTCCAACATTTGTTTTGTCATTGTACTAACAGGTTTGTTCTTCAAGCTTTAAGTTTAGATGGTGACCCTGATTCAATGCTGTTTGCTAGAACCTAGTTAATGGCCACTTCAAGTTTATTTGATTTTATAATGCTTACCTAATAACCGCTTTTATTGCCGCTGCCCGCTATAAATCCATTTAATTGGCAGACGCGATATCCAGGTTAAACATTCCCCTGTGTTAGTATGGTTCGAATAATAATGGGTTTGAAGCTACATACGGTTTTATGTGTCTTATGAACTTAGGTACTGATTCATAACCATCAGTCCACATTAGTCCACCGCTGGTGTATAAAAAGAATCGATTAAAAAAGACAACGGCAGGTTAACCTAACCAAAAAGCTAAAGTCATTGAATTGATTTTCAACTTTAGGTCGAACAAGTAGAGATCGATATCAATTGAGAAAATGTGACGTTTTGTGGTAGGTTGTCGTGCTGTTGTCGGTACACAGTATTTATAAGGAAAAACTGACCTTACTATGGCTTGGGTTCCCCCCTCCCAGATCGGGCCCGCCAGAATGGAGCCCGACCGTGATCGGGCATGATGGCATCGTGATGCCACGGCATCTCCGGTTCCGGCGGCGCCACCACTGGTGGGTTCGCCATTTGGTAAGGTGCCTTAAGCACCCCACACTGGCCCGATCACGCCCGCTAGTATGGGCCCCGGTGCGAGCGAGCCTGAGGCTGCACCGGGATACCGCTAGCGTGGCGGACCTAGGCTGAGCGCCTTCAGCGCTCGCCACACTCTGCCCGGTTTAACTGAGTAAAGCCTTCCATATAAGGTTTCAGTGATAGGTCCGTCATTTCTATGGCTTGGGTTCCCCGCCCCTTAATGCCCTTGAGATCTAGATACAGAATTTTCATGAAACTCCTTAGGAAGGCAATATATGAGTTAGATTAATCCGTTACATAATATCTAAATTGGAAATACTTTCCGCTTTCTGACTAAATCCATCATAAAGAAGATTTTCAGATTTTAAGTAGGTAGTACAATGTTGAGATAAAATAATAAAAAAAAAAACTGATTTACAGCACATACTTACATCGTTCGGACCCCAAAATAAGTGAATATTTAAAGCAATTGTTATTGAAAATTTCGATGGTCTAGAACTCTAGAAGATAAAACCTAAAAATATAAAATTGGAAAAAAAAGTTACAAAATGACAAAAGTAATAAAAATATTTAGCTTAGTTGTTAATCATGTTATACACAAGCGAAATGTTACAAATGTATTTAACATGTTTTGTAGTTTAAACTGAGCCCCAATTCCGTTAATTTACAAATGGCTCAATAGAATCGCAATTGCATCTCAATCGTATATTTTGACATTACTACCATAATAAATGTGTCAAAATATTCAATTGAGATGCCATTGTGATTCTATTAAGCCATTTGTAAATTAGCGAAATTGGAGCCCTGATGGTAAATAATGGCCATTACTATTAATGACATCACTAAATATTAATGTAAAACTACAGTTTAGACAGAAAGAGACGGAATTATGGTATTTGTATAAGTGTGAACGGTAGAGCATGCTTATTTAATACATTTGGCTTTAAAATGTTTTACAAAATTTTGTAATTAGCACATTATTGTCTTCTAGACCATCGATTTGTGTACCACAAACAACCAGATCCGAGAAAATTTATTCAAAAACTTTTTCTACAATGATCCATCCGGGTATCGAACCCGGCCTGTAGTCGCTTTATTTAGAATTTAGACATCAGCGCTCAAAGCGTGAAACACCTGTGGGTCTAGCACAAAAAACTATCGAATTCGAATCGTTTGCGTGTTCGTATCGCCATCGAAATATTTAGTATGAAAACTTAAACAGCACTCGCGCGGTCAAAACGAGAACTACAAAACAAAGCGCTAACTTTGTGTCGTTTGCTTTCGTCAAGCAAACGATTCGAAGTCGATAGTTTTTTGTGTTAGAGATACTGGTTTAAAAAATCTGTTAAAATCAGTTTTATTTCTGCAAATATGCTCCAGGAGGCGCTTTTACACGTCCCAATTTAAACCTACCACTGCTTCGGGACAAGTCTGGGCTAGTGGTAGGATATTAGGTCGTCACTCGTTATCATCTGTCAACTTTCAATATTCCAAGGTTTATTTTGTAAAAACCAAATTTTAACGATAGTCAATTAATTCCTGATTGGCCACTCCACAAAATAATGTTTGTGAAAGGTATTACTAAAAATTATTTATTATTTGTAGTAGAGCGGCGCCGCGGCGTACACACCGGTTTTCATGGTGGCACTTGCTACGAGCTCCCGGGCTAGATTCCCAAACGGGTCAATATAAAAAAAAACTAGCCTGGGCGTTTGCGGTACTTTCATTGTTTTAGATGACCGCATAACAAGTACCTTAATTTTACTAAAGGATCAGAACAATGTACAGACAATATATAGCACGTCAACCTACTATTTAGACTTAAAGTTAAAAATCAATTCAATGACCTTTAACTTTTTGAGTAGGTTGACCTGCCGTGGTCTGTACCTATGTGATGTTGTCCACTAATAATTAGTTACAGACGACCATTTGGATCAGCGGTAGCAAACGCTGCTTCTGAGCCATGGGTCGCGGGTTCTATCCCCGCACAGTACAAATATTTGTGTGCATGAACATGTCTGTTTGTACTGGTCTGGGTGTTTTCTATGTATTATAAGTATATACACCGTGAAATTTTAGTGGTTGTTTTCCCGCTACAGAACGATTTACCTTTAGTAGCACCATCGAATCGTGCGAGTTATTTTTTGAAAATAAAGATATCGTTGTTCTCAACTAATCAAAAAAATAATCATCAACTCAAAAGCGTGAGATACGATAGTATCTTTACAAAATGTGATGTGTTTGGGTACTGCTTGCCACACGAAATCAACGTTCAAAGCAAAAGAAGCTCTACGCACTAAGTAATACAGCATAATCTGTACCGCGCGAGGGGCAATGACCCCGGCCGGTGACCGGCTGCGGCGCGGCTGGTACCATTGGTTCGAGGTTGCTTTCGAGTTTCGTTTATCACAATCGTGAAACTGCTATATTTTTATTTGAATAAAAAAAAACTGCACAAATCTATTGTACTACTGAGATAGAATCATTTTACTGCGGGAAAACAACCACTAAAATTTCACGGTGTATTTACAAAAAAAAAGTATTTATGTAAGTTTATTGGTTGTCTAGTACCCCATACGACAGGGTACTTAATAGTAGCTTAATTTGGGACTAGATGGCTCTGTGTGGCCCAGTGAGGCATGTCTGAAAATATTTATTTATTTATTTATTTATAGTCATAATAGCTGTATTATGACTAAAAATAAATAAAGGACGCTGGTCCTGCATACTGAACCATTTATTTATATTACTAAATCGCACCTATTTTAACTGTTGTTGATTGTTGTAGTTGTTTTGTTTGTAAATTGTAGTTGTTTGTTTGTAGTATAACTTAGTGCTTCGCCTGATGTTTTTTGTCTATCTATACAAACAAAGAAACTAAAGAACAAATAGTGACAATTGTTTAACAAATAGCATATGACCTTGCGTAGTAGATTAGTGTCGCTATCTTTGCTCGTTCGCTCCATAAAGTTGAAGTATGCGTTAGTGTCCACAAGCACAAAAGACAGGTACAGAAGCCAATTTACATACAAAGTGCGATCGAGCATCGCAGGCGTGAACACAGCTCACAGACACGACATCCCAGACCAGTTCGGACCACTACCAGTGCGAGTGCCATCCGTTTAAGTCACGCGTTTGTGAAGTTTTTTGTGCAAAAATAGAGCAAGTTTAGTTATTATTGATTTGTATTATATATTTTTTAATTATTTATTTAAATGAGGAAACAAAAGGCCAATACAAAAGAACTAACAATTATTACAAGTAACACGTAATGAAGGCGGCGACATTTTGTTGCGCAAGGCAGTGTTTGGTGGACCGCGCGGCGGAATGGTCGGAACAAAACACCTTTTGGCCAAACATTTTCTTTTATGAAGATGTTCGGTTGGTACTCTCAACACAAATGAATTAAAAGTAATGCAAGCGGGACATGTACAAATGCGTTGTCGGAATAGCCAGCCGCAGCAGCAATGTTGTTGGCGGGGTGACCCTCGTCATCACAGCCGTCTTTTTGTCTCCGTATCATACCCTTAAGGACTGGTCGTTCTTGGTTTCCCCCCGCTTTTGTAAATACAAATTGGGATTATATTTCTGTTTCATTCTCAACAATAAATCTAACAACTATATAGATAAAAGAACTTAATTACGTTTTTTGTATATAAGCCTATGTCAACGAAGTGTAGGTATGAGAACTGAAGTAAATACATGGGATTGACTTCTGCAGCTATCTGTTTTGTGCCACAGGCCTCTGTCAAGGCTACGGCGTGCCCTGGGCCGCGTTAGCAATGCGAGGTGGGGCACGGATGTTTACACTGCTATAACTTACAGTCTTACTTTTTTACTCCATTATAAAGCGGTGGTAGGAGGCTCGCCTAATGTTATCTAAGTATCGTGACTTCTAAGGCTCAGCCCGTATGGTTCCTGTCTAAAATTTGAGCTTCAACTTTTTTTGTCCAATTAATGTTTTAAGAGGCGACTAAAGAAATACAGGCCAGCATTTTCTCTACCATTTAGATGAAGAAGGTAGTAGATAGTATCATGTAACTTTCCTTGTCTTCTACTTATTTCGATTCTCAACAGCTGGATATCATGCTTTCAATATCCTTACGAAATCATTGACTCCTCATAATCAGCCTAAATCACTTCACAGCAGGACTGGCGTCTCCTAAAAGAGCAATTTTCCACCATCGCCAAAGCAGTTTGGCCGTCGAAAGAAGACGCTGCTGCCCGTTTCCTTCTAGCGATAGTCCTTCAGCCACCTTTTACGACACCTTATTAAGAAAAGGGATGATACTATTCTGGTGTTGTGACAGCACTACACGGCACTAAAGAAAGCCTAAACTAACCCAACGTATTAAATGTTACAGCTCTTCTATCGCAGCGGCGAGGAAGAGGGTCATTTGACTAATTTACAGTAGATTTAGTTGAGTGCATCGATTACAAGTGGTCATAATATTTTTCCCAGAGATGTGATGAGTATTTGGAAAATGAATTAAATGTCTCATTTTAATAACGATTATGAATCTTACAAACGATAATTGGTATATCCGATAACCATGTGAGTTAAAAACATTTTAATCACGAGTTTTTATAAAATGTATCTAATTAGAAACAAATGATTCACTCGAAAAGTGTATTGTCTATTTCGATGCTATGTTTCTCTATCACTAGTTACGGTTTGGTTCTATCTATGTATCTACTAAGGGGGTAGTAGGTAGCTCTTGATGTTTTGTACCGACCTTCATTCACATCCATTAAGTAAATTTTGCGTGAATGACAAACAAACACATATTGCGTAAAATCAAATGTAGACGTTGAGGAAACTAGAGAACTCTAATAGCGGCTTGTTAAGAGCTATTAGCGGTAGCTGGATTAGTAAGCAAAATGGGTGACCACCACGCTAACTGTTTAGCAATATTTATGCTAATTTACTACTTAATTAAGTTGATATAAATAAAGGAGATGTCCCAAATTGTATTTAGGCTAGGCCCAGAACCTGTACAAATTGCCAAAAGATAGGGCAAAATACCTAAAATACTTTGTAATTATAAATTTTTTTTAATATGCATTAAACAAAATAAAAAAATGGAGTAGCAATACTAAAAAACAAAAACTATCATGGCGGAGACCGACACTTTGATGACATCTGTCAGTTTTGACAATTTCAAAATCAAAAACTTGAAAAGAATAACGGTTATTGGCAAAGGAAATCTGACACTACTGACATTTGGAGTTTATGGTTTATCTTTTTTTTTTTCGTCTAGCGACATCTTGTATGCCTAATCGAGAGGGATATTTTTAAGATTGTTTTTATTTTTGACCCGCCAAATTATACGTTATAAACAGTTATTAGTATTTTTCCCAAAGTCTAGATTTTTCTGGATTTTTCAGAATGCTGTACAATTTCTGGGCCATCTCTTTTAATTTCACAGCCGAATATTCAGTTTTAGAGTATTCGGCTTTCTAGATTTCGTGGATTAATGCAATATCTAGAGTTCACCAGTCGCATCACTATTTCAGCTCGTTAAAGTTTATTGTCATCAGTATTAGGTTGGTAATTACTTTTTTATTGCAAATGTTCTCTAGTGCATTACTCGGGCTAGGAGTAGTACTTGGATGCTTTAAGTGTCTTTTTAATGCACTCACGATACAGGTCAAGTGGTCGTGGAAAGCTTATCACTTAATGGTATCTAACGTGTACACACAGAACAAGCTATGTTCTTAGAACTTGTGTAAGTTTTTGTAAAACTTAGTTTTTACCCGCGCCATTGCCATGTGAACAACACTTATATCGCACTGGCAGAAACTTGTGACCAACAGAGGAATACAAAATTGCCTATGTCCTTTTTCCAGGATCTTTGTACATAATTTCATCAAAATCGGTTCAGAAGTTCGTTCAGGCGCGAAAGTATCTCTTACTTTCGCAATTATATATTAATACTTATATAAGTAAAATGTATAAGTAAGGATTAGGATTTCTAAATCCTAGTATATACAGGATGAAATTTTAACCACTTTCCAAAATTTTTATAGGCGTTCAGTATCGTATTTAGAGCCTAGTAATGAAGTAAAAAATTTAAATCAAGTTGTCACCCGAAAATATTTTTTGCGATATAGTTTTAAATTTTTACGGTCCTAGACCTGTTAAGGTATAAAGGGAAAATCAAAAACTTATGAAAAGTATCGTAATTAATGAATGAGATGCGCAACGCGTAAAAAAAGTGTTGCTTTGCTGCCGTTTAAAAATTTTAGATTTTTGGCGGACATTTTCTAAGTGCTTTATGTTGACATTTATGTACTGGGCTACACCAAAAGAAAAAACACGTCATTTGTTTTTTGTCTCTTAGATTGATATATATTGATATATGTTAAAATTTGGAAGGTGGTTAAAATTTCAACCTGTATATTATTATCAACTAATCAACAAAATTGTGTGTGTTGTGTATGTGTGTGTACACACTTTGTGAATATGCCATTTTTATTTTCTTTTTTATTCTTTATACTCTTAGATCCTGTATCCATAAAATGAAGGTTATGAGGATATGTTTTTTTTTGTTTTGAAACTGTTTTATAAGCATTTAAGTTCCTTGTGTAAATGGAAAATTTTAATAAAATTTTTACTGTCTTAGGACTTCCTTCAAGCGAAAGGCTGTGGGTTCGAGTCCTACCCGAGGCAGTCGAAATTTTTATTCAAAGAATTGTATGAAAAAGGTATATTTTTTTAAATAATTTATGTAAATGTATTTGTAGGAATTCAATAAAAATTTGAGCTTAAAGCCATAAAAAGTTACTAAAATAGATAAGAAAGAGTAATTTTTAATTGATAATCAAGATTTACTAAAAAAGAGACAATCCTAAGCCTCTTAAATACCTACCCACTCATATGAAATTTAGGAAATAGCTGTTTTTTGTGAAAAGGTTGTTTGTGCCTTCTTTTCGTCTGTAAGACAGACACAAAAAATGGTTCTTAACAATGGAATTATGGACGAGCTCCGTGGCGGAGTGGTGTACGCGTGGCTTTCAAGGTGTCGCTTGCTCCGTAGTCCTGGGTTTCCCGGGCGTGTTAATGTAGAAAATGTGTTTTCCAATATTTTTCCGGGTCTGGGTTTTTGTTTTATGTACCACCGTTGTTTCTGATTTATAAAAAAAAACTTTTAATAGGTACTTATTTTGGGACCAGAGCAATGTATGCGACGTTATCTACTTTATTTTTTTGGTTTTATAATTAGTGAATTGAACTTTGTTTTTGGGTATAACATGACTTTTTAATTCCTCAAAGGGCAGAAGCTGCATGCAGCTTCATAGCACTTTATAATACCACTAAACAATTCATACAGCTTCTGCTGTATTTAAAAGCATTTTTGTAAGTCGAACAGACGAACAGAAAGTCTACGGGCTTAATATTGCCTAGCCTCGACTAAACAAATCATGATTTGGTCTTCGGGTATAAAATAGCGACTTCATTCCTCAAAGGGCAGAAGCTGCATGAATTGTTTAGTGGGGGCTATTATAAAGTTTGTTCATAGCGGTGGCACATCTACCAACGTAAATCGTGAATTTGCTTCGCCAATTGGGCGTAAGATATTGGTTTAAGGTATGGACGGGCTGCGAGTTTTGTATTGTTTTCATTATGTCATAATGCCTGTTCGATCGCTCGATCACCTTTGTTAGATGGAAAGTTGTCAGGCTCCTAATAGGCTACTTTACCTGCTATAAATTTTGGCGCAGTTGATGAATATTATCTTTAGTATATTGGTTAAGAAACCGGTATTTATCATTTTCAGATATTAAAAGTTTGAGATTGCTAAATATTTCTATAAAGAATTTATTATTTTTTACTTTTTAAATTTAAGCTTTGAAAACGCTGTCGGGTATTTGGTGACCATGCGTCATTTTAAGCGTGACATTGACATTTATGACACAAGTAAATAAATAACACTATGAGGTAGTGATGGACTAGTAGTGTTTGTTTATTTTGACTCGTATGACGTCACAGCATAGGCCACAGATAGTCTAAAGCTTTTCAGCGTTTTCATACGTCGCACGAAAAGTGAACTTTAAACTTAAGTTTTGCGGTTTTCTGGGTCTTACAAAAATCGGAAAAATATTTTTTTGGTTTATTTGGACATTAAATAATCATTTAAAACCTATTTCCAAAAAGAGTCAACTAGCCTATTTAGCTTACCAAATCGTATGACAATCGTAATTGAATAGCAGGTTTTTGACAGTTCTAGTATGGGCTAAATGTCAAAATCGCCCAAATCATTCACGATCGAACTGCAATTGAAATAGCTGAATAAGGCCCCTGCCCCCTAATTCACGTAACCAAATCGTATCAGAATCGTAATTGAATTGCAGGATTTTGACAGTTCTAGTATGGGCTAAAAGTCAAACAAGCCCAATTCATTCACGATCGAACTGCAATTGAAGTAGCTGAATAAGGCCCCTGGACAGAGAGATGCAGAGATAGTGTTTCTTTATGTGTGATTATCCTTCGCTTGCTCCGAGGACCCGAGTTCGAATCCCAGGCGGGTCAATGTAGAAAAAAAAGTAATTTTCTATATTTTTTTATACTCGTTTAAGTGATATTGTCTACTTTTATTAATTTATTTTAATTATTGTACTTTTGTCTTCAGGTATAATATGGCGTCGTCATTCCTCAAAGTGCAGAAGCTGCATAAATTGTTTAGTAGAGGCTAGGCACTATTTAGCATTTGGTGTGGCGGGATCTACCCCCTAGTGGTCCACCCTGGGCAACGGTATATTTGGTTATCTAATCAATGATAACGGCTAACAGATCCCTTTGCGGTGGAAGGCTTCGTAAGAGGCTGCCTGGATGCTACCACCCTCCTGCCGGAGTCCAGCGCCAAACAGTTTATCTGTGTTCCGCTGGTGTGTGGGAGAACCAGTGCCTCTGAGTTAGCTCGCTCCATCTTAGGCTTCTTCTTAACCGTAGAGTTAAGTATGTAGTCAAGAGCAAGCCCATTGATTATTAAACAAAAAAGCCTGAACCAGATGGTGGTGTAAGAATTTTCCAAGCCGCTTATAACAGGGCTCTGACGTGAATTGTTCTCACGACTTCCATCTTACAACAGAAGCCGGGACCAACGGCTTAGTGCGTCGAAGCACAACTATAAAAAAATTCCGAGCGATTTTTCTGTTCTAAGAGAAGCGAAATGCCTCATTGCTACGAATACATACTACGATACAGTATGCGAACTACAAAATGCTACACACATAATATTTTGTTAATAGGAACAGAAATTCGACTACGAAGTCTACGATGCGCGAGCTACGATATGCTACGAATATTTTAGTATGAGTGGGATGGATTGGTGCACAGAACATAAAAAAAATGTTCTGTGGATTGGTGTGTTTGAAATCGATAGTAGCCGCGATAGCTACAGAATCCAATGAAGTTTTTTAAATCGTATTAATTAGTTGGATTTTCTCTCACCACTTATAAAGACTAAGTGTTTGAATAAAAAAATAAACAACAAACCAATTTATAATGATCCCGAAGTATTTTTTTTTCTAAATGAGTTGTAGTCAATAAATAAGATCAGACACAGGATATATGGACTAGACTAGAATGAATCTGTGATTTTATTGGACCCAACTAAACGCGGAAATCATCTTTTTAAAGAAGCCGGGACCAAAGGCTTCACGTGCCATTCGAAGCATGATTATAAACCCTTCCAGAACAAATTTAGAAAAGATTGGTTACTAAATTTATCCTACCGGGAATTAAACCCGGGATCATGCATAGAAGGAATACTAAAGCACTGCACAAACTGGGTTGTCAATAAAATTTAATCTCCAATATTTAATCTATAACTCGCAAAATTAGAAGTATTGTGGTACTGTACCTATGTCAGGTTTTTCTTATAACTTGAGGCCGAATAGTAGACTGCCGGGCCCATTGTCGCGTTGGCTTCTCGGGAAATTTAATTAGAATTCCCGCCAAAATTTCCCCCATAAAGATCTTCCAGATAAAAGAGTTCGGCTGAATAGGCCGGCGGGGGCTATTCTCAGTGTTTTGGGCCGAATGGGGACAATTCGTCGCTTCTATTATTAAGAGGAAACACTACGGGCGAGAGAATTGAAAAATAGGTATTTGTAAAATCTATTGCTGTCGCGCAGTGCCAAACGCCTTCACCGCAGAGTGTGATAGAGACAACTGCTTCTTGGACCGATAATACCTACTAAAACACACCAAATCAACGTTTCGTAGTCCCCCGATTACTTTTTCAAAACTAGACCGATTTAAATAATTTTCTTATTAAAAATTAAAGAAAGGCTTTGGCCGTGTTTGTATATTTTCTTTTTTTTCTAAAATATTGCCAAATTTGTTTTCTGGATGCTTGAACACAGCGGAAAATCTGGCGAATTTTTTCGATTTTTGTGGGCTCATATCTTTTTTATTAATCAATTTATGAAAAAACAGAAAACATAGAAACATGCGAATAGTGGCCATAGATTTTTGTAGTAAAAATTATTGCTCCACTGGCTTTATCCAGGGAGGGAACAGGGGACTACGTTTGTATGGAAAAACGGCCCTTGTATTTCCTCTTAAGGGGCATAAACATCGATCTATATTAACAAGATACACACTCCGACACAAAAATAAAGCCTCAAACTGTCCTCGATTAAATGATTGACGTTGATTTTATGCCATTGTCAACTTTATAACCCGACTAAATAATGGCGACATGCATATTTAGACGACCATTTGGATCAGCGGTAGTTAACGCTGCTTCTGAACCATGGGTCGCGGGTTCGATCCCCGCACAGTACAAATATTTGTGTGCATGAACATGTCTGTTTGTACTGGTCTGGGTGTTTTCTATGTATTATAAGTATGTATTTACAAAAAAAAAAGTATATAAGCAAGTTTATCGGGTGTCTAGTACCCCATACGACAGGGTACTTAATAGTACCTTAATTTGGGGCTAGATGGCTCAGTGTGGCCCATTGAGGCATTTGTCTTAAAATATTTATTTATTATTTATTTATTTATTTAAGTTGGAACACTTTTACGCTATATTATGGATATAAATCCATAATATAGCGTAAAAGTGTTCCAATTTAAAGTGTACCTAATTGACACAAGGGTGCACTTTTAGGAAAACCTTTATTAATCGAACGACTGACATGACATAATAATAATTATCTAAATTAAGCGTGGGTGAATTTCGATCGCTTTTTCATTTTGAAATTTTAAGTTATTTCTTATGAATTCCTACGGACGGTCAGTTTAATTACTACTATTCTCACTTAAAATGGCCACTAAACTGATTTATTTAATCCCTCGATCGTGAGTTATTCCAGACACAATTGAAATCAATTGTTATCGCGGCACGCGCGTGCCTCCTGGGGGTTGAAGGATTAAAACAAAAATGTATGTGTCATTTTATCATTTATAGGTACTGCATAGTTGGTATACAGCAGTACATAGTTTTCTTAATCTATTACCTCAATCTAGATTGCATGCCTACATACGTATTTACTACCGGGCGTTTCCACATAAAACACTATAAAATGAAATATGCCAAAGCTAAATTTGCCAAGTTCTACATTGATCTCAAACTTAAACTAAACTGTACCCTAAGGATACCCTCTGACCGTATTTTGTAACATGAAACGTAAACGTGCAACTGAAATGTTATTAACGTATTCTCGATCGCATCTGGAATAGGACCCCGCTGATATTTATCAATAATTGAAAACGTTCGCGCTGTTATCACGTGTAAGCATAGAGACTAAGAGTACGATAGTCAGTATCAAAATCAAGAAATTTGTAACATCATGGTTGAACTTAATAGCGACTGGTCTCAATGGCAACACGTAGTACAGGGTTCGTTTTGCCCCATCTCACCTGAAGCGAGAGAGCCAGATTTAATGTTGACGATTCTATAATGATATCTTTTTCTTAATGCTCTTTGCTTTATGCCTTTACTTAGAGGAAGAGACTGGCTGGAAAATTCAAGAAAAGAAAGGGAAGAATATTTTCGATTTTAATTTTAGAATATTTTTTTTTACTTTGATCAGTTTTTATGCCCGGACTTTATGCTGTCTGTTTTGATGACAGTTGAGGATTGGTGTGGAGGTATGTTTAAGTTTAGTTTTATTGACTTTTAAATGAAAAAGTTATGTTTACCTTGCAAGTAAATTAAGACGTCTTAGCCTTTCGCCTGTTAAACGATAATTACACTATAATAATAAATAAAAACTATTTATCGATTATGAAAAAAAAACCGATAGACTACTTGTTTAGTGCTATAATTGGGAAAAACATTTAAATAAGTAATCACGAAAAAAACTGACAAAACAAAAAAATCTTGGCGCCAAGATTTTTCATACGATAAATAGACCGAAAAAATAGACCGTGTTTCAACCATTTCAACAGTTTGCCCAGTTCAACTTTTAGACGCAAGGGAATATTTTCATACAGCATAATATCACAGACAAAAAACTATGTGGGCCGCATAATTACGAACGCCGTTGTATCGTTGCCGCAATGCGTCCGATTGCATTCGCACTGCGCAGATTAAAACTGATTTTGATATGCTAATATCTTTATGGCAAAGGTACGGTCGCGACAAAAACATTATAATTTATCTTTAACTAGCTGTTGCCCATGACTTTGTTCACGTAATTTTTGAATTTTAAGCAATTCCATTGTGCTGTTTAACTAGTATTCTAACAATGAGGAAAAAATAATTTAAATACATTCGGTCTTTTTGGCGTGATTGAGTAACAAGGATGGATTTTCTTCCTAACTTTCACATTTGCAATATTACTAAGGCAGTTAGGTAAGATTTAATTATTTATTTACCTATTTAATTTTCGATTATTGAGAGGGTTACCGTGAAGCGCTGATGCGTTTCAGAAGGAGGGCTCTCTTGTTGTCATGTAGCTTCTGACTTGATGGTGGCATCTTAGAACCTGCTTCAACAAGATGAGAAGCCTTAATGGAATCAGTAAAACACCACCATAAATACTTGACATTGGCACAAATACATTTTGTAAAGAGGTTTGATTGCCATTAATAAAAATATATAAGAACTCGCAAACCGAACGTTCGTTCGTTGTCGTTCGCCACCGTTCGTCAGTTGTGCCTTGTGCGAAGGCACGGGACGCACAGTACCGCTGACTAATAATCTCATCATCATCGTCAGCCTACATTATTACCATGATGGACACAGACCTCTTTTTGGAGCTTGGAGATGGAGACAGGATTTTGGCACTTTTGGCAGGCGAGTTGGCGATCGAAGTCTGGTGGTGTAGAGAGGAAGCTACAGCCCGTCTCTTCTTCTAGCAGTACTACTTGAATCACCTCTTACGACACTTGTAGGAAGAGATGAGGTGGTACTATTTTATGTATATGTCACCGTAAAATTGTGAGATCTGTCAGTTTACAATACAACGCTTGAGATTATAAACTTACGGTGGGTTAGGTTAGGTTAGATTGTAATCCATCGACGTTCAATTCTGAACTGACGAAGTTTACAATTTTACGGTGACTTACATACGACAACAGATAACCTGACAGAAAGTTTATCTCTGGTGCTCTGTAAACTTAATAGCATTTAACCAATTAATAAGGAAATTCTAATTTACTTTTCTATGTCTGAAATATATTAGTAATATCTCATGTGCCCATATCTGTGGAACATAAGTTTGTCCGCGATTGTACACACCTTTTCTCATTGCCAATATGGGTCATCAGGGTGAAATTAATTAATAAAACAGACCAGCGCAATAATTAGCGACGATCGCGTGATGACGTTGTGAATTATTAACACTTGCGTTAAACCTTTTTTGGGGTGTTTGATTTGAGTATCGAATACGGAACGAATAAGGTTTTATAAGGATTCATATTATAACGGTGAAAATGGTGTATTATATACGTAATATCGCCTCTTGGTCTAGTGGTTTAAATACTGGGCCAAGATCTCGGGGTCCCAGGTTCGATCCCCGGGTCGGGCAACAAAAAGTTTTCGAATTTTCGAACGTTGCTCGGGTTTGTGATCACAAACCCGCATTTGTCAAGCGTGGTGATTATGCCAGTTCCCATCATTGCAGTGGTAACTTGAATTCAATGATGAAGGCCTTTTCCCTGCAGTGGGATGATTATAGGCTGTTACTTTTTATACATAATATGCACCTTGAAAAGACGAATGAAAAAAATTCAGATTAATCCTCTATCAGGCATAATCACCACTAAATGCGGGTTTGTGATTAAAAACCCGAGCAATGTTCGAAAAAAAAACTCTTGTTGCCCGAAACACACATATTATTAGTTCTTATACCCATCCATCCGTACAAACTTTCACGTTCATATATTTTTACTTCAATTGAAACACGTTCCGAGAAAAGATGTGGTCCTATACTCCTATGTTATAATCCAGGTCGTTATGTGCTAGTACGTAATTTTATTAACGGACAGAACAAGGATAGCGAATACATTTATTATTTATTAGTAAGCAATTTAGTTACCACACATTGTTGGTAATATCTTGAGGTAAGTATTTACAACCGTACGCGCTAGTCGTAACCAAAATAACCTTTCCCTCAGTGAAAACTGATTACCTTCGTGCGTAATTAAACGTCAAATGTAATAAGACGAGCAAAGGAAAACAATAAAAAAGAAAATTAGGGTTAGAAAAAAACATCAGCAGCGATGGCCGCGAGCAACGCAGGCTGTCCGGTACGAATGTCCATCAGAAACAGACCTACCCTGTACCCTGCGCGTACAGCTTAATCAAACATTCCGTTGGGCCTAATGAAATAACAGGGGTCAAAGGAAAATGGTAGCCCGCTCACGTGGAAAACACACCGGTCAGATTCAATTTAATTTCAGAATAGACCCGTTGTTTCATTCGTTTGAATTTCGAATTGCATTTTTCAGTATTAAATGCGTTGGGCGACGGAGATAACAGTAGGTCATGTGAAGTGTTGTTGTCTCGTTCGTGTGACGTCAGCAAGGTGTTGACGCGAACCATTTCCATATTTAAATTAGGATATTTCGAATGCGGCTTGGACGTTGAAAATGATGAATGTGCCGAGATATTACTGCAATGCATGAATATGATTTGGACTTTTTAACCTACTAACGTGATACAAACGGAAAATAAAGATAAACCATACAATATTTTATCGACAATGCCTACCTAAGTACCTGCCCTGCTTTTATAACCCAAACTTTCACTCAAAATCTGCATAGTGAAATCGATTCAAACTGATTTATAAAATTTTGGCCTGCTTCCAACTGTAATTGCGGTACTAACGACCCCGCTATCATTATAGTGCGGTAATACGCCGCCCTTGTCGGCGAATAAGTAGGTAAGTGAAATGCAGAAGGGCGCATCTTCAGACACAGCGGGTATAAAATGTTCTTTTATACTGATAATAACTTTCACAGCCGCTATCATAAGGATTTCTGGTTGATGTTAGCGCTATAAACCACAATTTCAATCATCATAATCATTCATGATGATCAGCTCAATTCAATTCACTGCAGAACGTAGACTAATTTTGATTTTTTAACTGATTTTAACTAAGGAGTGCCTAAAAGAAGATTTGGTATAATCGCTGGCTTCGAGGTCCCGGGCTTATTTCCCAGACGAGTCAATGTAGAAAATAAAAGTCATTGTCAATTTTTTCTTGGTTCTGGGTGTTTGTGGTACCACTGTTGTTTCTGATCTTCACAAAACAAGTACGTGAGAAGGAAAGTATATAAAGTAAATATTATTTTGCAGATATATGCAGAAAGAAAAGTGTAATTAATTATTTATGATTACGGTTGGGTACTACTATGTAAGCCGTTAAGGTGACGGTAAAACGCACTCAGCCTACTAGTAGGGGAGCCCACGATGCTAAATGGGGATTTACTCGAGCGTCGTAGAGACCTATTAGGTAGCAAAGCTTAGATGATAAGAAGAAAAAAACGTTATATAATATATACCTTTTCATCGGTGGGGGAAGCAGCTATAGATTTTTTTTTAAAACTGTTGCATGGACATACTCGAGCGCGTCAGATATTGATAGCATCAATCTCCTACGTATTTTTAATAATTAACGTACGTTAATCTAATCATTTGCATGATGCGGGTGGTTGTACATGGGGTGTTGTAAGGGTTAAAAATGAAAAAAAGAAAATTGATCGAGCGCGTCAGATTTTCTAAGGGGGTGTTAAGTGCACCAAAAAAAAAAGCTCTTATTCAATAATCTGACGATTTCGATCTGACGCAAATTCACGGCCATTATTATAATGTGCAAAAAAATTCGGCTTTGTATATGGGGCTCATATTTGGTGGAGGTACTTAACCGGGTACAAGGTATCCCCCTGTATATTAATCTGCCACGCTTTAGTAAATCCCGAAATCCCCGCTTGGGCTCCCCCTACTATACCATTTTAATTCGCAATTGAGTTTGCACAAAAGAAAGTGACCGTTATGTTGCCACTGCTTAATTTTTGCGATAATGTTTACGACAACTGTTTGTGCCTGTAATCAAAAAGGTTTTATGCCAGCAAAAAAATTCAAGCTACTGGAGCAATGGATGTGTATAGGCATAATAACTAGGGTCGTACCGGCTAGTCGCTGACTAGTCGGCTATATTTGTAGTCGGCGACTAGTCGGCTGAAGCGGCCGACTAGTCGGCCCGTTTTTTGCTCGTATTAATATACCTAATACCTAAAAATTGATGAAATTGAAATCTTTATTTTTATTATTTTTTGTATTATTTTTATCAGAAATACAAAATCAATTTTACAATGTACTTTGAGTGCAATTTAGAACAGGTTAAGAAATTAGGAACCAATCGTTCGATACATTAACTGATTGGGCTTAGATCCAGACATTAAACATGTAAAAAAAACTCAAAAAATTGGCTATAATTAAGCTAACAACTTACGAATTGTAATAATAATAATGATGTGGAACTTAGTACCAGATATAAAAATTTATAAAAAACTTCTTATTGTGACAACAGAAAGTTAAAATAAATAAAAATTCTACTACACTACAGCAAACGAAGAATTAAGATGACAATCAGATAAAAGAAGGTACTTATCATAAAAAATGGCAATACAGTGTGATTAGAGTATGTTACTCTAATTATTATAGCCAAAGTGATCTTTAATAATAACCACGCTTGCCAAATACGGGTTGGCGATCACAAACCTGAGCAATGTTCGAGAATTGGAAAAAAAATATTGCCTGACCCGGGGATCGTACCCAGGACACCGAGAGTTTGGCTTAAGTAGTTATCTTAAGCGACTAGACCAACGAAGCATTATGTTAGTAGTAATACATTATTTTCCTAGACAGATCAACAAAGATCGAGCTCCGCTAAGACAGAGGACTCACTCAGTGGTATAAAATGAAAAGTGCAGTATTTTGAGCACGCCGAGTTCACATTGGCGTTTTTTAATTAACTCCGACAGGCATACAGATTTATTTATTGCAACATAAGTACCTATGATATTATATATCAAATCAATGTATATATATGTACGCTTTAGTGCAATAAAATAAAAGCTTGTTTATTCTTTTAAATAAAAGCTTGTTTTAAAATAAGTGTATTTACATTTTAGTTATGGCTGGACAGGTTTGTAAATCTGTTCATCTCATGCGTAGATTGGAGCAACGTAGTATGACTCGCATCCGTATTCTCAGCAAGTCCTTTCATTTGGTACTCAAATTGTGGGATGTTTTAGATGCGGATACTCTTAGCTAGACTAATAAACTTAGTCCGCCATATAAGATTTAGAGTGACGGCACTTAATATTTCGTGTTATTCTCATTTCAGCAAGCCCTTACATTTGATACCATATTTTAGGGGAGTGTGGCCACACAGCGTGTTTTTGTATTAACCCAGACACAGGAAGAAAGCAGCTCTATTTATGGCAACATTGGCAAACCTCTGCCGAAAATCTCTGTTCAATAGTACTTTTTCTGGACATGTCAAAGGCATTCGATTGTGTAGATCACGGTATTCTTTTGACTAAACTGGAGAAATACGGCATACGTGGGCAAGCCCTTTCTTGGCTTAAATCATAATTAAAGGATAGGTATCAGTGTGTAGAAATTAATAAAGAAAACTAAAACAATACCATGATATCTTATCGTTCTAATTATAAAATAATGAAACTAGGTGTGCCCCAGGGTACCATATTGGATCCTATTCTCTTCCTACTTTGTATTAACGACTTGCCTAAATCAACGAAGCATGAATGTATAATGTTCGCAGATGACATTTCTGTTATTGTTACTAGTAATCCTAATACACACAATAATTATGAATATGACATTAATGATACTATTAAAAACATAATTGAATATACAGAAACTTATAAACTAAGTATAAATTTATCAAAAACCAAATATGTACAATTTAATGTAAAAGGACGCAAGGAAGTTGAACTTAAGTTACAACATAATAAATTTTCTATTGCAAAAACAAATATAATGTCATTTTTAGGTATAATTTTAAATCAGAACTTTTACTAACCATATTGACAGTGTTTGTAACAAGATACTTAAATAGATTTGCTTACGTCCTTTGTCTCTTAACTTCCCTGGATGTTACGCTGTCGGCCTTTTACGGTTATGTTGCATCAAGCATTAACTATGGACTCATTCTTTGGGGAAACGGCACAAATGTTCAGAGAATCTTTATTGCGCAAAAAAATGTATCAGAGCAATTTGTCGTAGAGGACCCTTTGACTCTTATAGGCCCTTGTTCAGACAACTAAGATTACTTACAGTGCCCAGTTGTATATTCTCGAAATATTTAAATTTGTCACATGACATATTTATTTATTTAAAACAGCAAAATATATATATCCAAGAAATACAAAATCTTCTAATGTCATAAATTATCCTCAAAAAGCTGCATTATTCAAAAAATGCTGTTATTATATGTATATTAAAGTTTATAATAAAACCGCGGATAGGTTTAAGACAGGGTCTCCTATTTCAATGACTCACAGTCTTAAAGAGTGGCTCATAGATTGTTGCATGTACAGTGTTAAAGAATTTCTAAACAATAATTTTGGATGATATTTTTATGTATCCTAAATACGAGTATGTACCAAATATTTGTATGCTATTACTAGGGCTAAGCAGGTCATATTCCTTCTAGTTTTAACATCAAATTATATGTACCTTCCACCATTTATTAGCAAATAAATGAATTAAAATTAAGGGGTAATAAGTAGCCCGTGATCTTGAGTATTCCATCATGTTGGATTTAGAATCACGTCACACAGCAAAGCATTGTCAACCAAATTAGACGTGAAATACAAAATTTCAGCACAAACGGTTAGAGATATAATTTACTTCATACTTTAGCTGCAAGATTCTACTCGAAAAAAGCCAACGATAAACTCTGTAATAAGCAAGTCTTGATCACATGAGTAGGAATATTTATTCATGTGTCTTGGAAGAAAATTTTTTTACATAAGTTTTCACCTGAAAATACACCGTGCAACTTTGACCACCTGTTAAACGAAGCCCACTCTATTGGACCATTATTTATAACATCATGGCAGTGTTATTTATTTTTTTATTAAAAATATTTAAAAAAAAAAAAATTTTTGATTCAGACTTTTAATTTTGTAACACGCTGTGACGCGCCCAGACGTATTATTTTGCTGTGGCAGGGTCTCGGTTGAATGGACCTTCACAGCTACATCTGTGGGTGTCACAGCGTGTTTCAAAATAAATAGCTGAACTGATATTCAATATTTTAATAAAAAAAAAATTTGTACAAAAAATTATATAACATTGCCAAGATGTTATACATAATGGCTACATAACGTGGGCGTCGTTTTACAGGTGGTTAAAATTGCACCGTGTATTTTTCGCAACATAGTTTTCAATTTTTACGGTCCTAAGCCTGTTAAGGTATGAAGGGAAAATCAAAAACTTATGAATACTATCGTAATGAATGAAAGAGATGCGCATCGCGTAAAAAAAGTATTGCTAGGAGGCCGTATCAAAAATTTTAGATTTTTGGCGGATATTTTCTAAGAACTTTATCTTGACATTTTTGTACTGGGCTATACCATAAGAAAAAATACGTCAATTGTTTTTTGTCTCGTAGATTGTTAGATTAAAATTTGGAAGGTAGTTAAAATTTCATTCTGTATAGAGCAAAAAATTGTAATAACACCATGGTTTTTTATTCTGTTTTTATACCAGTACCAGAATATACGACTTTGGAATGGACTGCCCTCCAAAATCAGAAAGCCACCTCTAAATTTTCCCTTAAAATAGCTTTATGTAATCACTTCACCGACTAACTTTCTATCTTTTCTCTCTCGAATCTCGCTGACATAATTTCTGTATATACTCATATTATGTGTATGTATTTTTGTATATGTTATTGTCTACATATATTTATTGTTATAATTTTATGTTTGTAATTAGTTCGTATGTATACAACTTTAAATATGAAATTTGCTGCCAGTGCTTTGTAAGCACTCTAATAAGATATAATAATTAATATCTTACTCGTATATTTGTTATTTTCACTAAGTACGAGTACTTCGCACCGCCTATAACTTCTCTGCTTGGCCTTATGGTTGACTGGTAGAGAATGCTTTAAGCATTAAGTCCGCCATTTGTACAGCTTTGTATGTGCATTAAAGTATAAATAAAAAATTAAAAAAATATACGTCCTTTGTAAAAATTTCATCTGTCTAGCTGGGTACCTTGGTTCATGAGATTCTTCGGTGACAGACAGACATACAGTGTAATTTATATATGTAAAAGAAAGTCGTGTTAGTTAACACCACTTATAACTAGAGAACGGCTGGTCCGATTTTTATGATTTTGGTGTTTTTGGTTTTTCTATATCAGAAATAGGGTAATAAGTACTTAAAACACTGGAAAATTAAAGAAAAAAAATCAAGAAAATGCATTCTACGATATCCACGATATTTTTTCCAACTTCGCCATATTTGATGGCATTGACAATTAAGATGTCAAATCAAATACTATTCTGAGGCGATATGAAGTTCGTGGGGCTGGGGTCCGCTAGTTAGTAATAGACATAAAAATACGATTAGACTTTTTAAGGTATCAGAAAAAAAAAACAGTCAGAATCCAGATGAATTCAATGGCTATACTACACTGCTACACTATAGAATAACTAGCTGAATCCGCGAACTTCGTTTCGCCTTAGAATAATGTAATTTGATGTTTTCTTAAATGTCCTTGTCATCAAGTAAGGCGTTTATCTTACAAAATTACATTGCCATCTGTTAGAATCGTATGAAACTTACAGTTTGTTAAATAATGAGCAACAAAAAAAACCAATGAGTTATAATGAAGTAAGTGTTTTAAGTTAGATTAAACTGCACACAGTGTAGGAAATTTTAATAAAATTGGTTCAACAGTTCAGGATTTCATTGGGGATAAACAAAGTGACACAATTTCCAATATTAAAATGTAACCAGGCATAAAGAGACAGACAGAGGCACTGTAACTGTCCTTCAAGGCATTCGGCTCGGCGGATGTTTTCCAACGTTTATAACAAACACATAAACCCAACTGGACGGATGACCTCAAACAACAACATATTGTGAAGCGATGCCATAGGGCTGGGCACAGGGCATTATGTTCATAACCTATCGATAGTTTTACTATAGATATGAAATCAAATACTATACTAATACTAATGCTGCACCCGCGACTTTGTACGCGTGAGAATATGAATATGAAAGTATCTCACTGAAATCGTACGATTTTAGGGATACAAAGTAGCATATGTGCTATTAAAGCCTATATCTATCTTCGTGCCAAACTTCATCTAGATCTGTCTAGCCGTTTTGCTGTGATTGTGTGGCAATCATCAATCCAAACTTTTACATTTTTAATATTAGTTCGATTAGTAAGCCAATGTAAAAAATAAAACTTAAGATTAGTATAGCGTATTTCTAAATTTGTTGTATTGTGACCACGGTTTATACAAGTTAAGCAAATATGACAGTATTATCATAAAATAAATATCGATATTATAAAGTAGGAGAAGTTATCTCACGGGAACCGTGCTGTCTTTAGTCTATTTACTATTCCAGCCTATGTTTGGAAGATGAAAGATTGTCTTTCTTTTAATTCCCTATCCAACAAATTTTCAGAGATATGAATATCGATTTCGTCTTGTATTTCTGTAAACTGCTCTAATAAAGGTTCTGCTTTATTAAAGCGTGATCTTAATTCTTCTATCTGAATTTCCGTAACATTATCTAACAATTCTAACTCGATTAAAAATTTAATAAATATAGTGAGCTTAGACTTCACAACACCCCGTTTTTTAACCGAAATTTTAATTATATCGTCTTTATCATCTAAATCAGTTATCGAATGCCTCTTTTTTGTCATTTTGTGTGGATGTGGGTAAAATGGAATCGGATACTCACGGTTTTTCTCGAAGCTTCTAGAAACAATATGGAAGAACGTGAGGGTAGCAAGTCACGATTATGTAGAAAGGAATAAGCACGATATTAGTTACACGAATATGAATTGGGAGGATGGGAGGGATTGATCGGTCAAACCTTGGCTGGTCTTCAGGTGATGCGGCTCCGGAGGTCCAAATGTTCACTATCTTCCTGCAATATTTCATCCAGATCTGTTAAGCCGTTTTGCTGAGATTAAGTGACAAACATGAAACATCCATTTAAACATTTTCTGATTTGTAGCTACATCGATGAAATCAATATGATTAATGGTAACATTATAATGCCGTTGATCGATACATTTTATCGATAGCAAACGCTCGTCAGCACTAGAAGAGATGCCATAGTGCAGAGCGAGGCCGTGCTCGTAAAAGTTATAGGTGTGATGTCTATAGTCTATTGCACTAAAAACATTGGTAAGAGTGGTCGTTTCATACTCTTGAGTGTAGGAAATCTTTAAAACACGCGGTAAAAGTATTTTTTGGAATAGTCGTATTTCTGATTGAGACGTATTCATTTTGTAGATTCATAGAAAGATTTAATGTAATATATACTAGGTTTTTGCACGTGGCTCTGTCTGCATTATATATTGCACGGGCGGTGATCTCTACCCAGCAGTGGGAAACAAAGTAACTTACGTGCTTTCTTAAAGTCTAATTTATCTTAGTACTAAATTTTAATCAGCTTAGTAATTTAGGCGTGAACAGAGTAACTTTCGCATTTATGATATTAGCACAGTCTATGAAACCATACAGTCGTCCGACGAAGACGTCTAGACAGGGCAATTGTGCGGGGTTGGGAAAGCCGAGCCCGAACTGCGAACAAAACGATGTTAGTTGTTCGGGACACAGCATTCAGGGCTAACATTTACATTGTTATTTTAAACGGTGTATTGTGTAGACGGTAAAATATCTGATAGGTAGGGCATGAGTGTTTGGATTTTTTAATTCAAAATGATAACGATGCTTTCAAACTTTATTGGAATGCTGATAATGAAAATAACATCTACATAATAATTGATTTAAGATGGCGGATTTTTTTATTATATTTACTAAGAGTGAATTTCGAGATGGTGGACGTAATTTTTTTTTAATAAGATAAATAGTTGTCAATTTTGAGGTTAATTCGGGTGCTGATTACGAAAATGCTATCCTTTTTTTTAATCCAAGATGGCGGACTTAATTATTTTATAATTTGATACGAGTGTCAATTTTGAGGTTCATTGGGGTGTTGATTACCAAAATGCCATCATTTTAAAATCCAATATGGCGGACGTATTTTTTTATAATTTGATGTAGGTGTCAATTTAGAGGTTCATTGGGGTGCTAATTACGAGTGTTTATCTTCAATAAATAAATATTTTTATATTATGTTTACTTGTGACAAACCTAGCCGTCGCGATACTGTCTAGGCGTCGGACGACTGTATGGATTTATAGACTGTGATATTAGTAAGGACTTTTTACCAACCTGCAATGTTTCTGCCGGAAAACAACTTAAGCCACCAATTCTGAGTGGCATACCAATAAATAAATAAATACATAAATATTTTAAGACATGCCTCACTGGGCCACACAGAGCTATCTAGCCCCAAATTAAGGTAGTATTAAGTACCCTGTCGTATGGGGTACTAGACAACCGATAATCTTACTTATATACTTTTTTTTTGTAAATACATACTTATAATACATAGAAAACACACAGACCAGTACAAACAGACATGTTCTACACACAAATATTTGTACTGTGCGGGGATCGAACCCGCGACCCATGGCTCAGAAGCAGCGTTAACTACCGCTGATCCAAATGGTCGTCAATCATAGGCTATTTTTGTTCATCACCGACCATATTTATTATTTGTAGCCTATCTTGCATTAATTTTCCACTATTTGTAGTAGAATTTTGGGCAATATAAACTGTCAGTAGCTACTTTTATATTAAAGAAGCATGAAACTAGTTTTTTAAACATTAATTAGAACCCACACACGTTTTAACGTTATTATAAGTATGTTATTAAGAACCTCAAAGCAAAATGGCACAACTGTTAATACCCAGTAAAACGGGTGATTGAAATGTAGCTCAGAAAATGTTTCAAAGGAAATACATGTGAGCGCAAAACAAACTACTCTGCTAAAAAGCTAAAACCACTGCCGACCACCCCTCTGCTCCGTCGGGCAAAAGGACAAAAAACTGTCGATGGATATCACAGATACAAAATTAAATGTAATAGAAGAGTCTACTTAGATTAAAGTACAGTATACAACGCCCCATTGGTCTAGTGGTAAGTACCGGGCCGAGATCTCGGGATCCTTGGTTCGATCTTCAGGTCGGGCGACATTAATAGGGCGAGTTTAGAATTTTCAAACATTACTCGGGTTTGATTCGGGTGGTGATTATGCCTGTACCCATCATTGCTGTGGTAACTTGGATTTAGTGATGGAGGCCTCAGCCGTGGTTTGGGATGATTAAAGGCTGTTTCATTTTTTGACAGTATACAGTAAAAAAATGTGATCATTTAAAACTAAATATTTATACAAAAAACTGTTCTTGAGTCATCGAGTTAGTATAGAAATTAAAACGACAAATATACTGATTTCAAATAATACGCTACTTTACGTATACTTCTAGTACCTACTTCTTTAGACGCTTCTTACGACGCTTGTAAATTGAAAAAGTAGGTAGTAGTGCTGTCTACTACACTACTACACTCGAGACTTCTTATCCTTCTCATCTTCAGCTGACATGTAGCGGAGCGGTATCACGGTGAAGTTGAAAGAACTTATTAAAGAAATAAATGCACTTGCTTCCTTAGCATAAGTCACCCTAAATAATGATAAAACACCTACTATATTACATACAAGTTTGAATACAATATAATATTACAGTACTATGAGGATACATAGTACTTCCAGTAAATGTATTTCCTCCTGCTGCATACTCTGCAAGACCAACAAAACTACGTTGCGCTTTTTGTAGTACCGTGCTACGGCGTAGCGCTGCGTCGTAGTCCGCTGCTACGGACTGCGCCCTCTCGATCATTCTGCGGGCAATGCGTTTTATTTTGTACGTTATACTCGTTTGCTTCTAACGTTATTTAGGATCGCAGGTTCCAATCCTAGCAAGTAATGCTTGAGTTTTCGGAATCTGTACTCTGACTAAACAGATGAACCTGGATAAAACCAAGGTTATGTTCAATGAACATGTACTAATGGAGCCGATTGCGGGCAGCGTCCTCGAAGTTGTTCAAAAATATGTGTCCCTTGGGCAGACATTGGAGTTAGGTAGAAACAACTTTGAAGATGAGGTGAATAGAAGAATCCAGTTGGGTTGGGCAGCATTTGGGTCAGCAGGCAGCATCTTCAATCACTGCGTCCTACCCGTCATGACATATGGAGCTGAAACGTGGACACTGACGGTACGGCTAGTCCACAAGTTCAAAGTCGCTCAGCGGGCTATGGAAAGAGCTATGCTCGGAGTTTCTCTTAGATCCGGCAAGGAACTAAAGTTACCGACAAAACCCACCGGATTAGCAAGCTGAAGTGGCAGTGGGCTGACCATATTAGCCGCAGAACCGACAACCGCTGGGGTGAACGAATTCTTGAGTGGAGACCGCGTCTCGGAAAACGTAGTGCAGGACGCCCTTAGGCCAGGTGGAGTGATGATTTGCGCAAAGTGGCTGGCAGGAGCTGGATGCGAGAAGCCAAGGATGGATCTAAGTGGCTTGCAACTGGAGAGGCCTATGTCCAGCAGTGGACTGCGATAGGCTGATGATGATGACTCTGATTGTGTCCTGTGGTGCCGGCATAGCGTGAAGACCGATCGTCGTAAGAGGTGACTAAAAAGGTAAGGTAGGAGGCTGGTGATGATGATGAAAAAGGTACTGCCAGAAGATGATGTGCAGCAACGTCCACTCACCGCCATTAGCCAAACTACAATCGCTAACCCTTCTGCCAAGCATGGCGATCATGACAAATTCTTCCTTATGGAAAGGCCTATCTCTGTGACGATATAAACCGATAATAATGTTAATTACAACAACAACTTTATCAATATCTATTACCAATCAGTACTCCAGTGCTTTTTTACTTCACTTAAAGTAAATCAGTAAAGGAACTGCCTATAATCATCTCACTGTTAGGTCTCTATCATTGAATTCAAGTATCTACAGCAAGATGGGCAGGACAGCCATAATCACCACGCTTGCCAAATGTTATCAGCCTTGCCAGGAAATTGCCAGGATCCCTATTTCTTGGCCTGGTACTTATACCACTAGATAAATAGGGCACTTACGAGCAATTGAAATATAACAATCATTTAATACACATGCCGGGAGTATTCCCAATTGAATTAAGCCCACGAGCCGCTCTAACGTGCAATCCAATCCATAGCAATGATTGCTATGAAATATCAACACGCGGTTCTGTCATCGCTTTGAGTACCTACGCTTCTATGATATTAATATACAGGATTATGAATGTTTGTTTGAAACCAGAAACATGGTTAACAGAATCATAGTAGCGTTAACATCTGCAGTAGTCTAGAGAGATTAGAGCATATACATAGAATATATATATTTTAATGTCTATAGGTAAGAGTAATTATTCATTAAATATAAATTAAATGGTTGTACTGAAAAGGATTATCGCATTAAACATTGAAAACAACATCTTTTACAGTGGTTCTATCCTCTTTGTTATTTGTCATTTGAAAAAGAACACGGAACAGTTATATTTTTAAAATGAACATTAACAGTCTACCAAGCAGTCGTGATAACAAAACTAAAAAGTTTCCGTCCATACTCTACAAAGTGTTGAAATTATGATGAACGCGCAGATGGCGCGGTGTTAACGTTTCATTGCACTGCAGTTCACTGAACAATAAGGGTCTTTATTCAGATCTTGGCATAAAAACTTTTTACCAAATAACTACTTTGTTAAAAAAAAAACGGACAAAACCTATGAATAAGGTTTAAACTTTCTTGTTGTATTTTTTAATTCTTAAAACTAAACTCCTTACGGGATTTACGACAATTTAAATCAATTATTTGAAGGTAAATAGTACTAACTAACTCTAAGTTTGAGTAAATGAAATAATTATTGTCGGTGATTTCTTACTTATTGTCAAGTCAATTTTTTTAAGTAAAAGTTTAGAAGTTTTTGTAGGGTGTGGACACTATTTTTCTATCCCGTCCCGATTTAGTTTTCATTTTACCATCATATTGAATACCATTAATATAAAAAAAGTCATCGAAAACTGGTAACCCCGTGAAAAGGCGTAAAATATCAAAATCTCACCATTTGAAAATATGACAAAAATGTACGAAGATTGTCTGTGATCGTTCCTTCAGTACCGACTGTTGGTTACTTAATATTTCATTCTTTTTCAACATTATTAGACCACATCAGTTCTATACAGCATACATAGGCCTCTCCAAAATTTACCACAGTTTAACCAATGGGGAAAACATAGATTCTTCTAGTCCGACTTAAGTCACCTCTTACGACAGTTTTTTAAAGTGTCTTCTCAGCTGTAGGTGGGATACTTAAACAATATATTTCCTCAAGTGTTCGAAGGTGGGTGTGCGTGTCATCAGGCAGTCGGGTCGCGTGCGCGCTATCACTCGGTTCGGCCATCGGGTCGCTTCGAACTATAGGTTTAGTTGGTCACAGCCTAAAGAGAACATCTAAGGCATGGCGAATCAATACTTTTTATTGAGGTGTGTAGTACCGATCTATTATATAGGGGGTATCATCCCAATCGATGACTGGATGTCGTAAGAGGACAGAAAAGTGTTGCTAGAAGACGGGCGGCAGCGTATTTTCTTTACGGTTGCCCAAACTGCGATTTCTAACCCGCCTATCGAGCGAGGCGAATGTGGAAAGGCCTATGTTCTGCATTGGACTGTAAAAAAAAGGTAAAGTAAAAGCCTATAACCATCACAAAGCAGGGCAAAGGCCACTATCATTAAATTTAAGTTACCTCAGCAATGATTGGTACAAACATACTCACCAAGCTTGTAAAACGCGAGTTGAAACCCAAGCAATGTTTGAAAGTTTAAAACTCTATAGCCCGACCCGGTACTCAAACCGCTCGACCATCGAGGCGTTGGACTGATGTAGGTTTGATTGATGATAGAGATACTGAATGCGATACTGCTTTAAATTTTTGGAAGGGTGGTGCTATTTAATTTAAACCCGGCACTTAACACTGAATGCGGACAGCACAGGACCGATCGTTGTGGAGATCCTTGGGAGAGGCCTATGCCCAGCGGTGGGCGTTGTTCGGCTGATATGATGATGATGACACTGATTTAACAAATATCGTCATTACACTGTATTGCCAATTGATAAGACCGTTCTCTTTCAGCTGTGCTTCGGAGAATACGTTTTAGTCCAATCGCGCACGTGAATCATGCAGTACCAAGAAATTTAGAGATTCTCGCGAATATCTAACTTTGTGAAGTTTTAACGGAAAGTTGTACGCCAATTTAGGTTAAACGTTTAAATGTATTGTGGAACAGAGGCCTCACTCCGTAACACTTTGTTCGTATATTCGCACCCATCTTTCTCCCTTACTCATACGAGTGTCTTAGAGTGTTTGAAAGGGACAGATAGTTACGTATACACGGACTTCGTGTTGTAGGGTAGGGCTTCTGATATGCGGTAAATCTGTGCCAATTATCTTGTCTAAAATACGAAATTGTATAAACTATCTCTGGATCTTTTTAGGTTTTTAGTAATAAAATTTAAAAAACAATGAGTATTTGAGCATGAAATGTATTTTTTGGCCGCGTGTAAAATACTTTAAGATAATCCGATACGACACTACTCTAAGACTATTCTTTTGAGAAGGTTAAAATAAAAACCATTAGAGTAGTCTTTAGACTGACACGTTATTTAGGTCAAAGTCAATAAATTGCTTAATAAACTGTATTCTACAGTGATGAACTATTTAACTGAAACGTGGACACTTATTATGAATCTAATAAAAAGGCTTAAACTCGCTCATAGTGCAATATAGAGTGCAGGCTCTCTTTTCCTGCTCAATACAATCAGAAACTAGGAAATCTTTGCTAGAATTAAGACCACCAACATCGCTCGAAAAATTGCTGAGCATGTCACAGTCACCGGGACACAGTAAGAAGAACCAGTGGCCGTTGGGGGGAAAGGTTCTGGAATGGCATTCGCGCACTGAACGACGATTTGTGGGTAGGCCAGTAGTAATTTGCTAAAATAATACTGTTCTAGTTTTTTGAGAATTGATTTTGTTTAGAAGTATAAAATTAAATCAATTGGGGGCAGCACAAAGCTCTTGTAGTCCCCTTAAATTAAAATTTTTTGACCGCCTGAAGTAGGACTCGAACCCACAACCAGCCATACATTTGGTGTGTCGACGAATTCATTAAAGGCTTAGCGCTGTGAGCAAGCGGATTTATTCAAGGAATTGTTTTTTTTTCTAATATGTGTAACTGTACAATTAAAAAACAAACAAACGCGTTCTAACGCGAAGCCGCGCAAGACTAACAAACGTATCTACACGCTCAATCACAACATTCGGTCTAAGCGTTCCGGTGCTAATTGGACAGTTGTATTAAGAAAACGCTAGCGTTTCTAAATTTTTATCTACTCCTTACTTCATAATTCGGTCAGGGCCGCTCTTTCCGAGGGTCGGTCCTGCCGACGCAGCCCGTCGGGGAATTATGCATGAGTTCCATTACCTGGTCTCAATTGAAGGATAAATGTTCGTCGCGAATTGGCCCCTGTCTCTTAGGGGGCCTGTATTGTACATGTTTTTGGCAGACCCGTCTGATGTAATCCTATTTGACGATTTGTATTCTATTTTCTTTTGTACTTGATTTAAAGTTGAAGAATTTGGTGCTACGTAGCCGTCAATGAAGTCCTTTACTTTGTTGATGTGTTTGTTTTCGTAATATTGTTTTAAGAAAATGATTTTTTAAAATTTTTAAACTGTAAAGCAATAATACAAAAACCAATTTCGGAAACATAATCGGATTATTTACGTTTTAAGAATAAAAATATAATTAGAAATTCAATTTACATTCTGCATAGTTATATCGAAAATATTTGAATATATTTCCAAATGAGCTTGTTTCGTTTGGACTTTATGTTTAGTCTACTTAACTAAATAAGTACATACCAACACGTGATGGTACATACTGAGAATTCTTTACACGTATTAGTATAGAATCATTTTACTTGACACTAAAAGTAATATTTATATTTATTTATTTATTTACACTTTAATGCACATACAAAGCTGAACAAATGGCGGACTTAATGCATATTCACATAACAATAACATAAATAAACAGATGATATGCCTAAAAGGCCCTTCACAGTGGTCGCAATAGGCAAAGGCAAGCTGAGACCCTATTTTTATTCAAATTCATTCTCTCCCACTAACCAAAACTTGCCAAATTTTTGTCACAAACTGATTAATTCAGATTCCGTGGGAGGTAAAAGGATTTTTTTAATAACATTTAGTTTAATATAATTTTGTAGTTGCAACAATGATGCTCAAGGTCACGGACGCGGGTTGCTAGGGGAATTATGCAAGGGCCTATTACTTGACCACTTTAATCAATGTACGGGAACCCGGCAAATTGCCCCCAGTAGTGTATAATGACAGAGCTTTCATGGGACAACTTAAATATTTAGCTATAGGGATGTATAGCGGGCATTAGTTTAATTTGAGGTAGGTAGGCATAGCAGGAAATGGCAGGGTAGATGTAGTTAATTAAAATGTACCTGTAGGTACTGCTTTAGAAGAAAACGAGTAACAGCGTTTTATTCATACCTATGATATTTTTTGCCTTTAGTAGTCTACGGAACAAATTTTCGTAACTTAAGGAACGAATATTATTTCTTAACCTATGAAAAAGACCCCACTCGACGGGTAAAAGTATGTAATATTTCTAAAAACTTATTGATTCAACCAACACTATTATAATTTTTGACACGCAGTTGTATCCATTATTTAAATACTGAAATCTGCTTGCGAGCTAAACCCGTTATCTTATCAAAACAACCTAAGCAAATCTGCAATAATTTAGGCAAGCAAGAACGGGACAAAGTACATTATCATTGCCCTGGATTTGTAAATACGGTACAACTCAAGCTATACATTTCCGCTATAATCTGATCTTCTGTTTAGGAGACCGCCTTTATACTTAAGGCTCAGATATATTGGAAATGTATATCTCGATATGACGCCGTGCGTACTACCGTAAGACTTAAATCCAAAATCTATAACGCTAGACTACTATCTGGGCAGTGAATTTATTTGATATCCACTCCTACTTAACAACTGTTTCTATCGCGACAAAATTCGGGCTACCATTACTGGGATACAATTGCTAATGTTTAAAGTAAGTAAACAAAACAATCGATGGACGAACAGTTTGTATCATGCGTCGCGGATTGTGTATGTGTGTGTGTTCAGGAGAGTAGGTCCACAGATCGGGCCCACTATGCACGTTGTTTATCCGCTAGGGCGAGGGGTGGGGATACCGTGCGGGGGGAACGGCTCCCGGCCGGGCTCAGTCAGCCATCGCCGCCCGCCGCAGACGCGCGAGTGAACCCAGTGCCACACCGCAACTGACACTCCGACCTTCAATCCGAGAGAACGAGACATCTATATCAGGTACGTGCCATTTATAATCACTCCCAAAAATTACGTAAAAAAATATATTGAATGAAAATATCGACTCAAAAATAATGATGCCCGCTACGCTGCGGTTCGTAGCACTCGTAGACGCCGTAGTAATTGTAGCTACGTGCGCCGAAATTCGGGAGTTTTGTCAACGCGGATCGTAGATAGTCACTTCACGGTCAAGACAAGGTGAAGTCTGGCTATTGGCTGGTCGAATCGCTGTCATTTCGTAATAATTGTCCCCGACCTTGTTCCGTGAGCGGTCCATGAGTTCTTTGTTTCGGAGGACGGTCCTTGCGCCCTGCGGGTTGGCGCACGAGATCAGATCATGTGAAAAAATAATTCAGTTGCCTCCTTTTTGTATATAGTTAAATTCATTGCATACTTTAAATAAAATAGTCACAAAAAATAAAATGAACCCCGAACAAGGACTAATACCTTTCTGCTATTGTATTTTACTATTTTATAGCAAGTAAAACTTTAACGACAATACTTAGCAATGCGCAAAACAATTAATGTTTTCTCGTAGCAATAACTACGAAAATATGTTTTTTATTACATAATATACCACGAAAAACTCGTAAGTATTTTTTATTATGACGGTGTGAAGTATGTTTTTGAGAATTCGTCAATTATTTATGACTTTACTAACGTTCAGTCGCGCCCTAGTGTAAATAAATTATGATGCTTTTCTTGCGAAAAATGTCCTCACAAAACGAGAAAAAAAACATCTTATTTCTATGTACGCGTTGTTTGGTGGTAACTGAATTGTTTCAAACGAACAGTAGTTATAAATTATGTGAACGATTTAGTCCGATTCGTTTATTGGATAATATGACTGTCGTTTATGATACGCAGTCATACCCGGTAGTTTTGTCTCACACACATCATCTGAATGTTTATTGTGTACCGAGCGGAAACGATAAGAGATCTCTCTAATTTGTTCTTAAACTATTCAAAATACAAATTTATTTGTATTTTGTATTTTGTTCTAACAACTTTGTGGTTTTTGGATATGACGATGTTTTTATAGTTCTCAAAATTTATAACCTGCCAGTAGTTATTTTAATTTTTTTGGCGCTATTTCAATATTTCTCACACTAGTGTTTCCATAACATTTGAAAATGTCCTCACGCTTATTGACATATTGAGCTGTTGAAGCAAATTTAATATCAAGTGAAATATTGAACTCGTTATATGCATGCATAATTAAGGTATTATGGTTTGCTAAAATATGCAATGAATATACTAAATTTGCTGTAGGGTGATGATTTGATAACAGTTATGAAAATATCTTTGCCGTGGTGTGCTCATCAAACTTTACGTTGTGTTGCAAAATCGCACCAATTCCAACAGCATAAGATACCAGTGTCTTGCTTGATATGCTATCGTTTATAGAATTACGCAGAAAAAATGAAAATATTAAGATTCGTGAAACTGGTTACTGTTATTTATTTTATTTTATAAACGATGGGCTTGCTCTTGACTACATACTTAACTCTACGGTTAAGAAGAAGCCTAAGATGAAGCGAGCTTACTCAGAGGCACTGGTTCTCCCACACACCAGCGGAACACAGAAAAACTGTTTGGCGCTGGACTCCGGCAGGAGGGTGGTAGCATCTAGGCAGCCCCTTACGAAGCCTACTACCGCAGAGGAGTAGATCCCACCTCCCCACTTGTTATTTAAATAACTAGCTGCCTGTCCCGGCCATGTACCAGTTTACCACTTAAGATAATGCAAGAATTATCTTTTCATGACCATGTTTACCTTTTAAGCACTTTTCATGTCGATATTTCTAAAAACAACATAACATTTTCTTTCATACAATCCTTCTCCTTACCATAACAAATAAATAAATAAACTACAAGCATATTCTTATCGCTGTATGCAAGCGTTGTTTCATCGAATGTTAAGAGTTTTGCACTATTAACACCCAAAAGAAACATCTTTACAAATATCAGTAATTTAAACTTGAAAAATTATTATCTTTACGGATGTTTGACAGTCAGTTAAGGTGAAACAGCTATTTATATACTATAAATGATATTTAAGCAATTTAATTGCAATTATAATATTAGTATATAAACTTGTAAAATTATGTCTCAGGCGGGACTCGAACCCGCATCTCTTCGCATACCGGGCGCAGCGCTTTACTTAAAAATGAATCCCTATTTCCCTTGGTCATCGCATCACGCGTGAACGGCTTCACCGATTTCGCTATTTCTTTTTTTGTTTTATTTGTTATTGTCAGGAGAATGTTCTTATGAAAGAAAAAAATAAGAAAATTGCGCGGAAAGTTAGGAAATTTAAGAAAACTTCATCACCATACTTAAATTACTTATTTGTTGTATTGTAACCTTATCGCTTTTGACAATTTAAACTTTTTTAATGTATGGCGTTTGACATAACTTGACAGAATGCGTACTACAAATATCGTCTAATATGGGGTAAAAAAACCGAATTTTTCACATGGCCAGTATGTCTGTCGCCTGTTCCCGTGTCGGAATACCAATAAAACTATTTATTTACCCGCCAGGAAAAAAAACAAAGAATGTTGTGTAACAAAAAGCATAATATCATAATAATAAACAATTGTATTATTTTTTATTATGCCATTTTTAATTAATATTCATAGTTAAGACAGGACAACGTCTGTCGGGTCCGCTAGTATTATATAAAGTCTAAAAATAATCAGCCAATTTGGTGCAGGTGTAGTCGATCGGAAGGTGTGGGCATACATACATTTCAGTGTTTCAATTTTATTTATAGATCGATAGAAGATTATTTTGTCATTCAATAATCATTTAGATGTTGCCGAAATCGGGTCCAAATGGGTCAATAGAAAATAGTAATTAGCGGCGGTAGTTTTAAACATGTTCAAATAACCTTCAAGACAACTAACACTTAGGTCTACCTGTCACCACGGACTTTGTAAAGTTTTCGCCGGGATTAATAAAAATGAAATGTAAATCCTAAATGCGAGTTAAATCCATAAATAATCTTTTGTTTCCATGTTTAATGTTCATACACAATTCACACACAATGTAAATACACTGCAAACTCTTTACAAAAACATGTATGGTGAAATCAGAATTTTGATTTTCACTAATAAAATTGACTTCTTTGACTAACGCAGGTTTTAATACCAGAAATAGAATAAATAGTAAACAGTTCTTAAAAATATAAATAAGTATAGTTAGGCCTTAAAGTGGTGCATTTACATAAGAAATTAGTATTAGACCAGCAAAATTATTTTTACAATATGCTTACGGGAATGCAAACGAGACTGGAAATTAAGAATGGCGGAGTCCTGAGGTAATAAAAACATATTATGATCAAAATCCCCACTCAAGAAAGATAAGGACACACAAATTATAGACACGTTCACCCTTAAGGCGACCTTGATATTGGCATGCAATGCCAGATAACCTTAGAAGTTCAATCGGTATACTTAAATATGAATTGACAATCAATATGCATTACGCGTACTCAGTTCTTCACTTTAATAAGTAGTTATTAGTATTGATTGAGCATAAACTTGCTATTCAAAAGAACTGGTCAATTATACGAAACTATTATAAGTAACTGGCTGTTGCCCGCGACTTCGTCCGCGTCAATTTTCTGTTATAATGATCGCGACTATTATTGCAACATTTTTCACTGATGCTTCGCTCCTATTGGTTGCAGTGTGATGCTATATAGCCTAAAGCCTTCATCGATAAATGGATCGATAAATTCGAACCAGTACTTCCTGAGATAAGCGCGTTCAAACAAACAAACAAACAAACTCTTCAGCTTTATAATATTAGTATAGATACCGCCCGACCTCGTGAGGGCAACACTGAGCATCTTTATTTATTTAGACTTTATTCCACTAATAAAAAACAACAATAATTGAAAATATTTTACATTTGTTTTTAAATTGATTTTTAGGGATGTTTGCTTTCCACGTTACGGTAAGTTAAAAGTTTTGATTGATAGGCTCATACAAAATCAGCAACAGACAAACCAGCTGTTCTTCTCATATCTAATAACTTCAGATCAACTATACCAGATTAATTATAATATAATATTTTTATTGTGCCCGTTCAGGACAACGCC
Source organism: Anania crocealis (assembly GCA_949315895.1). Lineage (NCBI taxonomy): Eukaryota > Metazoa > Arthropoda > Insecta > Lepidoptera > Crambidae > Anania > Anania crocealis. Next base: position 6,690,401 of record OX438880.1, read on the forward strand.
CTTTGGTCTAGTGGTTTAAATACCGGGCCAAGATCTCGGGCTCCCAGGTTCGATCCCCGGGTCGGGCAACAAAAAGTTTCGCATTTTCGAACGTTGCTCGGGTTTGTGATCACCAACTTGCATTTGGCAAGCGTGGTGATTATGCCAGTTCCCATCATTGCAGTGTTAACTTGAATTCAATGATGGAGGCCTTTACCCTGCAGTGGGATGATTATAGACTGTTGCTTCGTTCAGGACAAGCTTTGTATAGTAGAAAATGTTTTGATTATTATTGTTTGCAAATAAACTCTTTCTGAAATATTCACATGAAAAGTGTGGATAGGGAAAACATGGTTATAATCAGACGATTAGCTTGCAATATCTTCATTAGTAGAGCCATGCAAAGCCGGGGCGGGCAGCTAGTGACATAAAATCAATTTTGATGTGTCCATACTCGGATTTGAATCTCTGTAGTCATCAATACAACTCAACATACGCAATAAGAGTGCGACCTTAAATTATTGACCTAAAGCCTTAGTGATTTAGTATCCTGATTCTGAAGAGCCTTAACCTCCGCCCACGCTGCGGCCATATTATGACGTCACCCACAGCTGTTCGGCGTCTATTCGAGCCGGCCGTTGTTTAAATAGTTATAACGCTATTTTTAAACGATTAGACTAGAAGATAATGCAAGCTTTTACCCTTAAAACATTTTTCGTTTGGGTATTTCTAAAATCCAATTTTTTTCAGAATAATTATCGAATATTTTCGTTTTCATAAAACTAACAAACCTTTTCCCGATATAGGTATACGAACATAATTAAAAATATATCCAATTTGATGCAGTCGATCGAAAGCTATTTACATTGATTTATAAGATGTTTTTCCTTTTAAACGTTGAGATCTCGTCGTACCATCAATGAAGTGCACAAACTATGACAAAACTGCAAAAACTCCGGACACAGATAGCTCATTCTGTGAGGATAGAAACATAACTGACTATATATTATACAGGATGAAATTTTAACCACCTTCCAAATTTTAATATATCAATCTACGAGACAAAAAACAAATGACGTATTTTTTCTTTTGGTATAACCCAGTACAAAAATGTCAAGATAAAGCACTTAGAAAATGTCCGCCAAAAATCTAAAATTTTTGATACGGCCGCCTAGCAACACTTTTTTTACGCGATTCACATCTCATTCATTCATTATGATACTATTCATACATTTTTGTTTATCCCTTTTTACCTTATCAAGCCTAGGACCGTAAAAATTGAATACTATATTGCGAAAAAAAATTTCGGGTGAAAGCTTGATTTACATTTTTTACTTCATAAATGGGCTCTAAATACGATACCGAACGCCTATAAAAATTTTGGAAAGTGGTTAAAATTTCACCCTGTATAATATTAAATGTTAGTCTATACATATATTTTTTTCAACTTTGTCAAAATTCTAATAAACCTTCTTAGCACCGTTTTATCGAAAAAAACGTCATTATATTGTTAAATTTCCGAAAATAGTCCGATCTCAGCAGGTTGTAACCAGTGAGATCGAGTCACGTGGCGATCAGGTGAGCCGTGGGCGGTTGGAAGCGGCGCGGCGCCGGCGTGGGCGTAGGTTCAAGGCTCGATCTGGCTAGCGGGCTACTGAGTGTAGCAACAAGATTACAGGACGATGACCTCTGGAATACTTTTTTTGCTGTTTACGTAAGATAATTTCTTCAAAAACTTTCAATATGACCATATTGAAAGTTTTTGAAGAAAATATCTGGACAATTGCGAACTGGACTAGTGGGCTGAGGGATTCGTACGAATTGGTAGGTAAATATTACAAATAGTTCAGGAATTGAGTCTGGCAATTATTTTCAAGTTTTCATATTTTTTTTTATTTATCTGTAGTTTTAAGATCATCCCCTATAGGTACTTGTAGTGCTGGATCCGATTTTCAAGGTCACCTACGAATATCGATATTCGAATTATCTACAGTTAAGGTAACAACACAATGCCAACAACGATTGATCTCCGCTTGGTGTTAAGCATTTAGTGTTAAGGTACTTTTTAGTGACATAATAGTAGGCTATAGTGATTCGTTCAAAGACTCTAGTAATAATATATGAGTTTACTTTTCCGGACATGACCGTATCGAGTCAAGTGAGAAACAACTGTATATTTCAAGATTTGCTCTACATTGGCTCTAGAAATGCTTGTATTTTACAATTTTTTATTTAATTTTTTATGTATATCTTCTAAATATAGATATCTTCAAAAGATTGAGCTGTTGTATACACGTTTAGTTTTGATGACAATCCATGGTTTGTTATGTGACGTTATTCTGACCTACATGAAGCTCATTTCGCCATTCCCCTTCTGCCATCGAAAAAGCAGACAAACTGCAGTGATAACCTCATCTAGGTGAATATTCTGTAATTACGTACAAAACGCTTTTCTTGTTCCTTCATCTTTAGTCCCAAGGAGTAAAACGTCCTACCTGTGTCTGTTTTACTCAATGACTTAACAACCCTAGCATTTTTAAAACTAGAGTGAATAGGCTGCTTCTGGGTAAGGACGCTCTATCGTAGGCTTCCTCTCACCTCTAAGCTTCAGTCTGGAGACAAGAACGAACACATCAACATTATAAGAAAAACCTATATCTAACATGGCGGAACACTCAAGATGGCGGTCTACTTTTTAAAGTTTTGCATGTTCTTTGTCCAATTAGAAAACTCCGGACTATAACTGGCCGCAAAATCCGTCGTTAGCAAAAATATCGTATAGACCGCCCCTAGCCTAAGGCTCGCTAGTACGTGTATGCAGCGCTTAATTTTCCGGAGTATTCCATAGGCCTAACGTGACACTTTAACGACCTCGACGGATTTATACCTATTCCTCGCGTTTTTGTTCAATATTGACTTAAGGCTCTTTTTAGCAAAGGAATAAAAGAGGTGTGTTCAAAACGGTGACGGTATTATTTACAGTCTTATTATGTTAGTTGAGTTTCTGATTCTGTTGTTTAATTAGTATAAAGTTTTCTATGTTGCAGGTATTAAAATAGCAAAAAAACTGTCTCTATTTAAATTGCTGTACTTAAGTAAATGTAGATGAATTTAGGGATGGTAACTAATAAAGGTGGTTCGTCAATTTTTTTTTAATTTTTTGGAAAAAATGCAACAAAAACTACAAATATTGAGTACAGACTCGAGCGATGTCGGTTATCTTAATTCTACTACGGATTTTCTCATTTCTGATTTCATCACGTAGGGTCAATACCAGGTGTGGCTCTCTCCATTACCCGCTGTGCAACCTTGAGCCTTCTTATTAGATACATAAAACACAAAAACTTACACACTTGAAATACCTGTGACCGTCATCGATTTCAGTCGGGTATTCAAACATGAGTCGTCGAACCGCAAGGTCGGTAAGAATCCAACACTTTTCTTCAAAAGAACTTGACCTTTTTACTTTTCCTTTCGTGCGCAGCGACGATATATCATCTGTGCCGCCACAGATAGCAACCGTTCCAGCACAGACAATTTATTTTTATTTTTTTCTTCACCATTTAATGATAATTCGAGGTCAGTCTGATAAAGGAAGACAGACATTAATTACTAGTAGTTTTTTATATCTGAAGGGGAAGCGAGTATGGCGGATCGGTCAAGAATCGTTATCGTAATGATAGTTAACAATTAATATGCTCAACAGCTTGCCCCAAAATAGCTTGATTTTTTAACGTTAGTGGGAATTAAATTTTATTGTACCTTATTTATTATATTGCAAAAAGTTTTGCTCTAATCGCACCTATCGTGTACATACAAATAACTAGATTTTTTACCGTTAACGGTAATTAAACGCCATCGTGCCTTGTTATATAGCGTTTTGATCTGGTTACACCGACCGTGGTCACAGTTTTACTAGAACGGCGATGCACTCACAACAAATGTTTATATTGTTTAATTTCTTTATTTCCCAAATATCTTAATTAAAAAAAAAAACCATGAAATGGTCGACTGGCAGAGAATGCCGCACGGCATTAAGTCCACGTTTTGTATATTTGTTAATAGTGTGCAATAAAGTTTAAATAAATAAATAAAATTTAAGTCGGTACATGATCATTTTCGATGATTTCTTGTTAGTCGACGTCTAACTTGTGGCTTATTTCCGTCAGTTCAGCTTTTCGTCGGTATAATATTTGAGATAAAAAAATCAATTGATGACGACTAATCGCAGTTAGGTCAATAGTGAAGGGAAGATATTGATGTATTTTTCTAGCGATATTTTTTTGGGCTATTCTACCATTGGGCCGTCACGACACAGTACTGGCAATATAAATATCCTAAAACTGTATTTGATACATAAAGTATAAAGAAAAAGTGTAAAACTCTTTAGTTTTAATGACAGCTACAACAACAAAAAAACGAAACCTCTAACGAGATCCGTGGCTGATGGCATCAACTCCATTTACTTACATAAATTAAAAAAGCTGTGGTTTCCTGCCGCAGCCGTCAGTGCAGGCAATGCTGACTCTTTATAAACTTAAAAAAGGTCTTAGTTTCAACATTTTCCGTAAACATTGTACGAAATTCGGGAAATCTCCTATTCGTTTTATGTTTTAATAGCAACATGGTATTTCATAAGGAAACCGAAATACTATTTACGCTAACTTATCCTCATTAGACTACTGGAGGATATAGTCTTTCCGAAAGAAGGTTTTTTTTTATAAAATATGTCCCGCTTGGCAGGCGGGAAAATTGAAGGAAATTAAATTAAAAATTTGAAATATCTGTCACCATTATAAATATAGCATGTTTTTAATTTGCTGGGTATAACTAAATCATGGACCATGGTTTAAAATTTGTCTGTTTGATGGATTAAGTAGATGGTTAGGCCCGGGATACTATTAATGAAATTAAAGGATTTTTGTTTTGGATAAATATATTAAAGCCTAAATCGTTGGCTAGTTTGACGAGAACAGCTTTTTGTGACAATAAAACAAAATAAAGTGAAGTGCTCTACTTCATCTTCCCCTTCTTTTGTGTAGTATCCAATGCCCAACGGTTGTCTGGAAGAAATAGTTGTTGGCGATAAGACCGCTGAAATTGTACATACTTTTTTTATATTTTTTAATGTATTTTTATTTCTGGTGTGCAATAAAGAGTACTCTATCTATCTATCTATCTATCTATTTATCTATCTACCTATCTATCTATAAAACATTCTGAAAATGGTCATTCTGTGGCAGCCGGTCGGTGCAAAAAAAGTACAGCTAAATAAACAGGTGCAAAATTTTGCATGCAATAGTAAAAAATATTAGAGCAGTGAACAATAACAGCGCTGAAAACTGCCAGTTTGGTCCTCTACGGAAAAAAATAAACACTGGCCAAAAGGATCTATTCATAGCCGTAAACAAAAAAAGCATCAGTTGCGGTCCATTTTCAAAAAGCGTTCACGGGTAGTAGGCTCGCATGACGCAGCTCGCCGCACTGCGACACACAGATCGGGTCTGCCGTGCTCACCCGGGCCGGTTAAACCTTATTTTTGGACAGGGAAATACCTTTTAATCCCATGGCTTGCTGCCCATATCACCGTCAGCTATAATTAAGTTGTCAAATAATGTCAATATCAGGCATATATTTTGGTTCTGTACTATAGACTTAAAATAAAAACAAACTAGATACGCAATCTGGGAAAGAGAAACGTTCACACCAAATAGGCACCCACTGAATGTTTGGGTCCTCCTTTAACCTAGTTGCATAAAACTTTACGCCATGCACGTAAAGTTGAATTTACATTGCTTAAATTTGGACTGTTCAAAGTGTCATTCTTGTGACTGTATATCTAGATAGTTATTATTCTAACTAATAATGTTCTTTACCGATGAATACATTGAAGTTCATGATAAGGTTTTGAAAATGGAACCAAAATCAAATTTGTTTTGATGACCAAACTGGAAAATATTCGTATGATTGCACAAAAACTACAAAATATGAAGGTTATGTATTTAGTCATTTTATTGAGTCAGCGATCGAAGTACACATCTGTGATGTGAGGCGAGTGCCAATGCAACTCTGTGATCCCGACCTATGGCCATTCATTTTCATCAGCTGCCGCAACTGTTCTAATCGTAAAAAAATCTTACAGAACTTTTTTGAATGATGCATTCATGTAACATTTTGATAGGTAGAGTCTGCGGTAATTTATCGTAATTTTATTTCGCATTTCTAAGAAATGTAGACGAAAACGGTAAACCTAAATCAGTTATCACTCGCACATTTTAAATAATAAAATAAAAAAAATAAAAAATAAAAACTGTGCTCTCTGTGCCACAGAGTTTCTATATAAAAATCAATTTTTCTCTCTTACTTTTCTGATCACAATTTTTTTTTAACTTTGGCTAATAATATTGTTATTTAGTAACTTTTACTATAATTTTTTTTTTGTACAATAGTAATTTTTATACTTACATTATAACAAATCTCAGAAAAGTTTCACACCGTAAACTATTCCAATACTTAATAAAGGTTGCCGAAGGCCTCCACGTAAGGTTATTCGATTCTGAGAACAATAATTGAATGATAACAGCCTTCAAATCGGGTGCAACGAGTGAGGCCCCTTCATTGACTAATGGTTCAAATGGTTGTCTATTATTAAAGCTTGACCTTGATATATGTATTCTTTATTGCCTTAAACAACGTGATTACAACAAGCCAGCAAAGAGCTTTCGATCTTTGGCCATTATTGCAAGCGCCATGATCAAGGAATAAAAGTTGTACATAACTTATAAAGAACCAATGTCAAAGCAACGAACTGATATTATGTTAGTGACTATAAAACTTTTAATCAGACGAATTCGTATCATACCATTTTATCGGACGGGTAAATGTAGAAAGAAGTATTAGGGGTTAAAGTATGAAATTGCCGTTTTGTATGGACGAAATCGAGAAAAGTCATTTTTCCATAATAACAATTTTTTAGTTTTTTTAAAAACGCCTGAGCCGTTTTCGATGCAATTAAAGGTGAAAGTTAGATGGTTATAAAGCTACGCATTATAGTAATTAAATTTTTGAAAATCAAAGTATATACTTAATTGAAGCAAGAAGGTCAGCTGACACATTGTAAGGGGTCTTTTCAACGACTTCCTTTGAAGTAATAGGCACTAGTATTGCATTTTTTTTTAGTCAAAAGTTACTTTATTTAGTTTTTGATACAATACAAAAAGAATTACGCAATAATATGACTATACTTAAGAGCTATAAACAAAATAAAAAGTGGGAAAATAATCGGCAATTTCATACTTTAACCCCTATTATTTTTCTACATTTTCTCGGTGTTTGTGGTACCTTCGTTGTTTCTGATTTCCACAAAACGAGTGCTTAAAATAGTTACTCACCTTGGAATCAGAACAATGTATTTGATTTTATCCACATTTATTTATTTATTACCCAATTCATTTATATATTTATCAGGCCAGCTCCTGGACTGTCTAAAAGAACTTTGCGAAAGGATTTATCTACGAGTACCATCGATAACACACCATGGGTTGACGACAGTAGTTTCGTCAATTGAAGCTACAGTCCGTACTCTTTTTCTAACTTTGGCTTCTAATTAGTCGTCTTAAACGACAAGAAAGAAGAGTGGTATTGCTATTCTATTTACTGGTAGTGCTGTTCTGTTTTAAGCTAGTACCACATTATGAACTTATAGCTGAAAAATTCAATTTAGAACAAATCAACATCCGAATTGACCCGATTAGGGAATAGCAACAAGAATTAATTTACCTTGGACCATCACTGTTTTATATTATCATCAAACCCATTCATTTGAATAGAAATATCCTTCTTTAATCGGCACAAGATTCTACACGAGCAGGCAATACGCGTTCGAGTGGAAACGCCCGTGAACTTCGCTCCCACTTTGCCGGGAAGCGATGAGGCAATATGACAACTTGACTAATTGAGCCACGAGCGAAGCTCACTATTCACACCTTCATGTTAGAAGGAAGTCAATAACTAAAATGTATTATTCATTATTTTCTTGTCGTCTTTTACCTTTTAAGTTTTATATGGTTTTCAAGTGGCTTATACTAGCTGTTGCTCGCGTCAATTACTGTTATTATGATCGCGATAATTTTTGCAACATTGTTCACTGATGCTTTGCTCCTATTGGTCGCAGCGTGATGTTAAATAGCCTAAAGCCTTTCTCGATAAATGGACTATCCAACACAAAAAGATTTTTTCAAATCGAACTAGTACTTCCTGAGATTAGCGCGTTCAAACAAACAAACAGACTCTTCAGCTTTATAATATTAGTATAGATTACCATCTACATGACTATCTCCATATTTGTTTTCCAACAGAAGACCGGCACCACAGGCAATCAAATCAATGCATTTAATAAGTCAACTCGGGATGAATAGAATAGAATAGAATAGAATAGAATATTTTTATTGCCGAATCATAACTTAATCTATTACAATTTACCTGTGATTCCTACACTAGGCTAGGCCTGATTCGTAAGAATCACATTGAATTTACTCACAAAAAATGAACCTAGTAATTTTTAATTTAGATCAAAAGTTTCTAACATTGTCATTAAATTCATACTATTATATATTATATGATTTACATAAAAACTAAAATTAAAATTAAAGAAGCGCTTGTGTGTGTATATATGTGCGTGTGAATGAGTGTGTGTGCGTGTATTTGCGATTATGAGTGTTTTATGTATGTATCAGTGCGTGTGCATGAGGGTGCGAGTGGGTGGAAATATCTAAACTGAAACTTTGAGAACATCTTCAGTCTCCTCATAACTCCAAGTCAGCAGAAGGTTTTGGACTTAATGTCGTCTTTAATGAATACCCAAGATCTTCTCTTTTTGTGTATTAATTATTTTTATTTAAGCATAATTTGGTGTCAGGGCTTTCCAAGCCTCCTATTACAGTTCCCGAAGTAAAAAGTAACATTAAATGGCTAGCTGTGTGATTGTTTTCAAGGTTGTAGGGCATTGTTTTCCCTTATAATTCTCTTACAATCCCGACCCTCATATTGCCGAAGAAGCTCCTTAAGGCTTCCATCTTGTGATAGAACAATACTCCGTGCTTTTTGAACCTACTGACAGATGAAGTCCACGTTATGTAACCACTAGGTATAGGATCTTGGCAGTATTTTTTTTTTATTTTAATCATAAATTATTTTAGAAAAATTTAAAATATTGGTTCAGCTATTCATTTTGAAACATGATGTGACGCACGCGGAGGTAAAATTAAATAAAAAAAACTTGAGAGGTGTCAAGGGACACCCGGATGGAACGAAGTTCCTTTTTAGTGAAGGAATTGTAATAAAATTTAATTTTATTTTAAATTTATTTTCAAATAAATAAACTTTCTCTCCCTTTCCCTTTCCCTCTCCCTCTCCATCTCCTCTCCATCCCCCTCCTTCCCTCTCCCTCTCCCTCCATCTTTCCCTCTCCCCTCCCTCCCTCTCTCTCTCCCCCTCCCCCCTCTATATCTCTCTCTCTCTCTCTCTCTCTCTCTGTATCTCTCTCTATCTCTCTCTCTCTCTCTCTCTCTCTCTCTCTCTCTCTCTCTCTCTCTCTATCTCTCTGAGAGATACAGAAAAACACGCACACGCCGCACGGCTTACAGCTATAGCAAAAAGTATCGCTCAAAAAGTGTCGTTCAAAGAGTGTCGTTACAATTTTTTCCGTCTAGCCCCCTTCCGCAACGCGCGATAAGGAACTTCGTTCCAAAAAAACTCTGTCAAGATGTCATATTACAATATACGAGTAGTGGTCAAAATACACCGTGTTGTAGTGTAGGTCATTCGTTCCTCGCCACAGACCAGCTCGCTGCTTTACCTTGGTAATCCTTGTATGTCGTCGTATGTGGCCGGTCAATGCGAAACTGATATTTTATAAAGTCCATGTTGGCAGTACGTGCTTTTACATTGCAGAGAGAGCTTATTCGGGGCAAGTGTGATGGATGGCCGAGCGTATTTCGCTCGAGGCCAGTGGAATCGGAAGCGGTTATATAAGTGCTGAAATGAATCCAGCTGTTTCAGAAAGGTTGCATTTTGTATGACTTAATAACACATTACTATAAAATAATTATATATGGTTCATTTCTGGGTAACCATGTTCATTTTAGGTCCGCAGGCATAAATAGAGTAGCATTACCCTTCTGGTCCTATAAGTGTCATAAAAAGAGACAAGGGGAACTTCGGAAGACGGACAGCGGTTTTTTGGGCACACTATGACCGCAAGCATCTTCATCAGCCCCACTCAAGTGAGGTTTGGGCTGATAAAAACGATGATGTATTGGTAGATCCCTTTTTTTTTAAATAAAGTAACGCAGGGAAAAGGCCTTCATCATTGAATTCAAATTACAATAGCAATGATGAGTACAGGCATAATCACTACGCTTGCCGCATTTGGTAGTTGATCACAAACCCGAGCAAAAATGTTCGAAAGTTCCACACTTTGATTGCCTTACCCAGGGATCGAACCTGGGTCCCCGAGATCTTGGCCTTATACTGAAACCACAAGACCAACGGGGAGTTTATTTATGTGTTTCTTTATAATTATTACAAACGCTTAGAAACGTCAGTATTTGGACCGCTTTCTTCACAGAAAATTACTTAAAACTTGCAACAGAGGTCCATATAAAAATGTTCTATCTTTTTTAAACATACTTATATCCAGGAGTCAGACCTTATTATGCCAAAATAAAAGTGACTCATATAAATAATAACTAAATTTCTTTTGTGAATCCTTGGAATCCCAAATTTTTTATAAGCTTCCTTTAAGCAGAATATATTCATGCTATATTTATTAATTTCAACATTATCCTTAAAAGTGGAACTTATTGTTATGATAATAATAATCCATCTGTTAATCCAATAGTCAAGTGTCCGAATACGTTCAATAGTTTTTTCGGAATTGAGCAACATCTGTAATATTTATTAAATACAAATTTTGCAATTATAATATCAGATTAGGGTAACTCCTCAGTTTGTTTACTTGGATGGTTCAAATGATAACATCCAAAGGGTTTGACCCGACCGAATGAAATACTTAGGATGTTATTTTTCTATATTTTATATTTAATCAAATCTGTCTTTTGTTTACTGCTCGCCATAGGTAGGCCTCTGCAAGCATGACTCGTCATTTTTGTCAGTCATTTTCTTTTCTTCTCTCAGACACAATAACAATGATTTATAATACCATATTATTAAATATACTCGTACAATACATGGAAAGCGAGAAGTTATTGCCTTTTTGTTTAAACCCACATACCTTTGGCAATCAATAAAGATACGCGTTTGTCATTGACCAGAACTAATAACCGTGCTTCTAAGGCATATCCTCAATGATATTTTAAAGTATAGATATGTTACCTTCGTAGAAATTCGCGTATTAAATCTGTTCCGAGCAATCCAAAACTGCACACATTGACAAGTTTCACTGATAAGCAGAACAAAAGATGCGAGATAGCACGCAAATGAAAGAGATGGCTATAATTTTTAATTATTAATGATTACCGCTCGTGACTACTCGACTCGACGTATACGTTTCAAAAAACGACCGTATTAGGGCGTATTGGAGTCTTCACAACGCGCTTAGAACATACGAGTAATTTTGCTTCGTTTTAATATACATATAATATCATTGCATATCCTATACCAATTTGATAGGCAACGGTGAATCGTGGGATAAACTAGTGAATCATGAGTATAAGCTATCTACCTGTGTTACTCGCTAATCAACTAGTACATAAAAATGTCACTTGGAGGCGGATGTCAGCAGCGAGGGCAGTGCGCATTCCCTATTCGATTTCAATGCTCTAGGGTTGGCAGAAGACACTTTAAAAATCTACTATTCAAATATATCAATTTTACTTATGCAGGTTTTAGTTGTTATGACGTTAATGTTTTTCTCGTGAATATGAAAATCTTTTGCTGTGGGACCAGTGATGAAATCAATGTTACACAATACACAAATCTTTATTATTCAAAAGCAAGTCGTGTTAGTTACTTATAAGTCGAGAACAGCTGGACAGATTTTTATGTTTTTGGTGTTTTTTGGATTTTTCTTAGTCGGGAATAGGATAATAACTATTAAAAACATTGAAAATTCAACGTCACAAATAATATGTAGGTATTTTTTTCTATAAAATGTTTTCCGACCCCGCCATATTTGATGACGATGACATTTAAGACGTCAAATTCAAATACTGTTCGGAGGCGATACGAATTTGCGGGGTCAGCTAGTAAAGAATAAATGAAAAGCCGTTCTATTCAAAAATTTCATCAATTTGACCAAGTACATCTTAGTTGGATTGGTGTGATGGTGAGCTACTCATTCTCGGTTAAAACAATTAAGGATACGATCTTTTTTAAATTGGCTAAGGTCTGGAAAGGGCGTGACTCGTAGTCGTTCTGTGGAAGGTAGTCGGCTAGGAAACTCTAAGATAAGAGTATCCTTGAAGGTTAGTTATACGATAAGATGCAGATGATAATTAAGATATTTCGGTTCCGGATTTGTTGAATTCATGAGATATTATTAGTCTCTTGAATCACAGACACAAACAAAAAAAAAACTCATAATCAAATTTGCAACAGATTATCTTATAGATGAGAAATTTCAATAGTCAATTTGTTAAAGATAATAGTTAAATCGAAAGAACAAACGTTTCAGTTAAGTTTATTTTTTTATGCCAAGGTTTCTTTCATCGATTTGAAAATAAACTTAATAAGCTAATTACCCGAGTTCACGAAAGCTTTATTTTTATGTGATCTGCGACATCCCTATCGCTTCGAAGTGAACGGGACGACTCAATGGGGGCTATCGCTAGTGAATTTGCCACTAGAGGCGCTAGTGTCGCGTGAGGTCCAATATCATTCACTTTGTACTGGTTTTAGCGGAATTTGTTGCATAAATTATAATTTCTTTAATTTACCTGCTGGAAAGTGATCTCCTTCGTAAAATATCGCAAATATGGATTATTTGGCGATTAATGTGAACGCTTTAAAAGCGGAATTAAGAAAAAGCGCAAAAATAGGCGGCTTCAAGAGTAACTATTTCAAAAGTTAGTTTGTTGATATCAAGATAGTTATTTATAAACAATATAACCTTAATTAGATTCAAGATATAACACTTTGTTTCGGCGCCAATCGCCTTTGACAGCTATACCTCCGGACCTCAGTCTACAGTGGCGCCAACTGGTGAGCAAAGAAACGGTAGCCCCCATTGTATTTATGAGAAAAATTGCCGCTCGATTTGGCGCGAACGCGAACGAGATTCAGCTCACTGGATAAAACCGGTTTTATTTAGTATCAATAGACCTGTCAGCGCTAACATTAAATAATATGGTATGTTAGACAAGCTTAAAGTAAAAAGTAAAGTAAAGTAACTGCCTATAATCATTCCACTGCAGGGAAAAGGCCTCCATCATTGAATTCAAGTTACCACTTGCAACGTTTAGGGGTTGGAGAGGGTGTTGGGGGTGATGTGGATGAACAGAATGAGGTGGTAAATAAAGAGACGAGCATGAATTAACAGAATATATTTATTAGCTCCGGCCAAGCTTACCACCTCTAAAAAAGCTACACAGAAATCTCAGGCGTGAGTCCTTTGTAAGGCTCAGAATTACCCCTACTTCTGAGCGAGTTGTACCACCAAACTTATCATGTAAATTGTACTAAACGGAATAATCTAAATTTAATTATGAACGGAATACTAATAAAACTTAATTTTTATGTGATCTGCGACATCCCTATCGCTTCGAAGTGAACGGGACGACTCAATTGTACTTATGAGAAAAATTGCCGCTCGATTTGGCGCGAACGCGATCGAGATTCGGCTCACTGGATAAAACCGGTTTTATTTAGTATCAATAGACCTGTCAGCGCTAACATTAAATAATATGGTATGTTAGACAAGCTTAAAGTAAAAAGTAAAGTAAAGTAACTGCCTATAATCATTCCACTGCAGGGAAAAGGCCTCCATCATTGAATTCAAGTTACCACTGCAATGATGGGTGTACTGGCATAATCACTACGCTTGCTAAATGCGGGTTGGTGATCACAAACCCGAGCAACGTTCGAAAATTCGAAACTATTTGTTGCCCGACCCGGGATTCGAACCTGGGACCCGGAGATCTTGGCCCGGTAGTTAAACCACTAGTCCTACGGGGTTAGACAAGCTTTTTTGTTGTTATTTAGTTTAGTTTAGGCAACTAAGATAAACTTTTTTTTGCTTATTATATCTTTTATTATTATGGATATCAACTGTAACTTACATAACTTTTAATATTAAAAAAATATAATTCCAATGATTGTATTTCACAAAGAAAAAAAATCTACAAACTCTGGTGCTTTAACAACAATTAGTGTTTTCACATTAAACCATATTAAAACGTTTTATCATTGCTATTTCCAAATAAAAAAAAAAAACAAAAAAAAAACAATTAATATATTATGTAGAATTTTTTTCCCGTGTTATTTTTAATGTTATTTGTTTTGTAATTCGTGACTGACGCAACTTTATAATTAGTTGTGCCATGTGGACTCGTGTGTGTCTTAAATAAATGATTTGAATTAAATTTGAACTTGAATTTGAATATGGATGCGATTGTTGATTTATGCGATACTAGCGATTGTTCGTCCAACTAAACTGTAGAGATATTATTATTGTCAATCAATATATGTCTTTTTGTGGATAGAGCGACAAGTTAAAAATCAAACTACCGGATTGCTTTGGTGAAATTCGCAATATCTAAGGCCTACGGATATTGTCTTCACAAGAAGGTTTTAATGTATATTATATTCATATTATCTCTGTATTTTACATTACTATTCTTACATATTATATTCATAAAGCTTATTATGTAATTTAAACATATAAATATTTTTAAGGCAAATACAGCAAGATGTATTGACTATAAAAAATGCAAAGTCATTTGGAAAAGGCAATCCCTATCATAATGCAAAATTATTTTTGGAGTTATTGTCGTTGTTTTTGCTTTGGTACTTAATAAATTTAAATTTTGACGTATACTTTTTGTCGTTTCCGAGAAACGTCTTTAGAGACGAGACAATTTATACATTATGAAATCTTTGCTTTAATGTTTTGAATGCTATACATTAATCTATACTTTAATATTATAAAGCTGAAAAGTTTGTTTGTTTGTTTGTTTGTTTGTTTGTTTAAACGCGCTAATCTCAGGAAGTACTAGTCTGATTTGAAAAATTCTTTTTGCGTTGGATAGTCCATTTATCGAGGAAGGCTTTAGGCTATATAACAACACGTTGCGACCAATAGGAGCGAAGCATGAGTGAAAAATGTTGCAAAAATAGTTGTGATCATAATAATAGTAATTGACGCCGACGAAGTCGCGGGGAACAGCTAGTATAAGATAAAATTACATAATCAGGGACAGAAAAACGTTCTCACACAATGAATAGTAGTCTAGTAGTTCTCTGAATAGTAGCTCATTTGCCTCAGTTACGTAGAATGTAGGGTTAAATTTGAACAATATACACAGAACATGGAAACATGGTTAAAAAGGCGATGCAGGCGGGGCAAGTGCGCCACAGAGCCATGAGCAAATGCTTATACTTCTGCCCATACATGAATGTAAGTGAGCGCTGTGATTGGCTTCTTTGACAAAAGAACTAGCTTGATTGGGGTTCTTTGAACTCGTTTATGTGTAGTAGGGCATAAGAGGCGACAGCAGTTCTCATACAAATGGCGCATGACAGCCTTTCTAACCTTTTTCCATGTTCTGTGGGTAAATATGACAAATGAAATTAGTTCTTATATTCAAACTTGGAGAGTTCAAAGTAACACCTAAGTGGCCACCCAAGTAACACCTAAATGAAGGCTTGTGATGGTGATGATAATTAATCAGTGGTGATTAATCATCATCACCATCACAAGCCTTCATCAGTTGGACACAGGCCTTCCAAAAGGATTATGCCATAATCGCCACCCTTGGCACGCGGATTGACGACCGCTTTTGCCAATGGTGGCGAGAAAACGCTGATGCCCGTCTCCTTCTGGCAGTTCTCCTCCAGTCGCCTTTTACGACACCCATAGGAAGAGAAGAGGACTTTAACGTGCCTTACTGGACACACTGATCTATCAGAGTAATACTGGATTAATGTGATAATATTGCGCTGCTTCATCTGATCTTTATTCATTCTCACGGGACCAAAATTTGGTTTGAGCCAAAATTGCCCAAGTAACGTGGTTAGTAAGAAGCAATTTGAGGATTGGTTATTAATTAACTCAATAAACTATACTGCTGTCATAGTAATAAATATAAAAATGTATAACAGTAAAACATATATTAAGTGCCATACGAGTACAATATTTGAATACAAATTAAAATTAATTAAATATAACAATGTAATAATTATAGTGATGATAAAGGAAAGTAAAAAAATATGCGATATTTTTCAATAATGCCTGGAAAAGGTAAATTTGTGAAAAAAATTTTTGATAAGCTCTACCAACGGCTTCTAAAAAGGTAACACAAGGTCACAAATTTTGAAGTGAAGAAAGTAATGAATTATGAATAAATTATACACACAATCAGCAGCCGAAGAAGTTTTTTTTTTCAGTTTTATTTAATTAAAAATTTTCATTATTTTAATTTTATGTCAATTGCATAAGGTTCAAAGTATGATGTTAACATTTCGACCTCAACCCGCTAAGCGTTAACGAACATCAAACAATGTTTATAGAAAAATACTTCTGCGCGTATGCAGAAGTATTAAGATTTAATCCCCAAAAGTGAGATTAACTAAAAGGGAATTGTTCCTCAACTCAAATAAACCGAAACAATGCTGAAACAGAATAAATCAGTTCAGAAAGAAGCTCCATTATAATTGAACGCGGCGAGATAGAAACGGATCATCCCATAATGAGATTAGGCATAATCCCTTAAATGTCAGAGGTTGACATTTCAAGTTTTGCCACTGAGACAGTGGGAATACCTTCTAATTCAATATGCACAACTTTTTAATTATAATCCGCAGATGGCCAGCTTCATTTTAATGTAAATTTTTGTTCTGATTACATTATTACAATATAATTGTCATATATATTTGGTATAAAAAATTTGAATACCTTGACTTCATTGGATTAGAAAAATGAGGAGAGTGAGACCTATTTTGATGACCCGGTTGATGTAGTGATGTCTGCGTAAAGCTCCCATTCGACTCCCGGTCGGGTCTATTTAGAGGAGAACATTTTTGTAAGTTTAATTCATTTGTTTGGCTGAGTTGCCGATAATGGTACGAGTTAATTACTCCTAGGTTTATTTCATGTAACAAGTTTTTTATGAGTTTCCAATATTTGGGCTCTGTTGCAAGCGCCATGTTATCCAATTAATTAACTTTTTTGAAGCCAAAGCCAAGAAAAAAATTAAAGTCATCGAGCGAGATAATGAGGCCAATTGACTAATTCTAAGTAACGAGTTACTATAGAAAATTATTCCATATCAATATTTAACCGTCGTCAACTAATTCAACAGCATGTTATTACAAGTTTTGGTAGTATGATACATTGTTAGCAGATAACGCTATTTCGAATGCATGCGGAACCAATTGTATATTCATCGTCTATTGGAAAGGCTGGCCGCGACGCCAATTTCCGGACACGTCCGGACCAGATCGGTTACGGCTCTTAGGGTTGGCACGTTCGGATAATTTTATTATAATTATCGCACCGAATTTCTAGACACAAACTAAGAAGAGTCTGTCAACACAGCTTTTATTAAGGCAGCGGTGTATCCGCTACAGCGGGATCCTTCTTAGAGCCTTGTGGTGGGTACATCAAACCTAAACTAAAGAGCCGAGGTACTACTTACCCTATTATAGGAAGAGGTAGGAATGTCTCTGCTTCGCCGAATTCAGGAATAGTTCCTTCTTGCAGTCTACCGGATTTAAGTCTAATAAAATGTATCTAAATAAAATTTAAAAAATGAGGAAAGAAACTATTGGCGGGAAATATTAATATATTACATTACAAACTTTATTATTATATTGTTTTGTTTAGTAGTGTATTCAATGTAAATAAATATTAGGTAGGTGCCTGAACCGTTGGCTGGTTTACCTAACCTAAACTAAGTTAGTATGACGACGGGATATCTATACTCAGTTTTTCTGATTGCGGAAGTGTAATGAACTGAGGAATAAAAAATAAAAGTTACGCAGCTTTTAGTAATAGGGGTTAAAGTATGAAATTGCCGATTATTTTCCCACTTTTTACTTTTTTTATAGCTCTTAAGTATAGTTGTATTATTGCGTAATTATTTTTGTATTGTATCAAAAACTAAATAAAGTAACTTTTGACTAAAAAAAAATGCAATACTAGTGCCTATTACTTCAAAGGAAGTCATTGAAAAGACCCCTTACAATGTGTCAGCTGACCTTCTTGCTTCAATTAAGTATATTTGTATTATATACTTTGATTTTCAGAAATTTAAATACTATAATGCGTAGCTTTATAACAACCTAACTTTCACCATTAATTGCATCGAAAACGGTTGAGGCGTTTTTTAAAAAACTAAAAAATTGTTAGTATGGAAAAATGACTTTTCTCGATTTCGTCCATACAAAACGGCAATTTCATACTTTAACCCCTAATATTATTTTGCTTTTGTTCTTGCCAAACTAATTAAGCTGTAGCCTTTTTTTCTTGAGGTTGCAAAAGCTGCTAACTGAAACTTATAGGGTAAGATCAATTTAATTTAGTATTTTGAAGTAGCTAACCCTATACAAATCGTGCCCCGAGTGTAGACAATGCATTTGCGCATTAGTGCCGGTGCATACGGTTGTTTGCCTAACCAGCTCGACGCTGATACAAAATGTACTTTATATGTTCCAGTATTCAACTGCGATTCGGTTAAGCGAATTAGGCCCCAGTTTACTTACAGCTATTTGTAGGTTTCTGGGAGTATGAATTTTTCGTCGTTTGTAATTGTTATTATATTTTTGTCATTTTTTAAATTTTCCAATAAATTCCTGTGAATACAATTCCTTGATTAAAATTTGTGACAAATAATATGTTTTTTTTCTTTCTATCAAGTCATTGTTTGTGTCCAAGAAAATATTCAAAGCTTTCTGCCCTGCGCGCCAGCGGTGTTTATGGTTATGGAGATTATGGGACGGGTTATGGAGTTTATTTTACTATCGAGATTAGACAGACAGACAAATACGACAGGTAACGCAGCAAATTTTCGTGCGTCAACGCAGTAACTTAAGCGCAGTCTATTGCGCCGACTCATTGCGTTAACTCAAAATTGCGCCATGGCGCAATGGGGGCTGTCGCTAGTGAATTTGCCACTAGAGGCGCTTGTGTCGCGTGAGGTCCAATATCATTCACTTTTCACTGGTTTTAACGGAATTTGTTGCATAAATTATAATTTATTTAATTTACCTGCTGGAAAGTGATCTCCTTCGTAAAATATCGCAAATATAGATTATTTGGCGATTAATTTGAACGCTTTAAAAGCGGAATTAAGAAAAAGCGCGAAAATAGGCGGCCTCAAGAGCAACTATTTCAGAAGTTAGATTGTTGATATCAAGATAGTTATTAATAAACAATATAACCTTAATTAGATTCAAGATATAACACTTTGTTTCGGCGCCAATCGCCTTTAACAGCTATACCTCCGGACCTCAGTCTACAGTGGCGCCAACTGGTGAGCAAAGAAACGGTAGTCCCCATTGAATATAACCAGCACTGAGCAAGTAATCACTACGATAACCAGTGAAGCAGGCGCCATCTGTACGCCGTACTCTGAAGCTGCTGAACATTTTCACGTTTTTGGTTCAAAATGCTCAAATATTCACTCAACGCAACGAGTGAGTTTAAGAAAGAATGAAATCGGAATGATGGGCTATGTATGTTTTGATGACACTTGACACTTGATTGAGTTCATTCATTTATGGCTTCATAATAATTCGAATTCTGTTTTATGTTAACTAGGTATGGAGCATAAAATATTATATTTTAGTATCAAGTAGTTACATTCCGTCACAATTATTGTCAAATGAGCCACCTGTCAAAAATTTGGCAGTTACCTACGTGCGTGCTTTGGCACATTTTTAATTTCCCGGTACTGTACTGTGCGCCAACTCATTTTAAAACTGCGTTGACACATCCGGCGCAGTGAAATGAGTTGGCGCAATTGCGCGGCGCAGCGCAGCGTTACCCATCTCTAATGAGACTGTCTTAGGTGGGAATTCTTAAAAAAATCTAGCTAATCAAGACTAACCCTACTTTTTTAACTTTAACTTAATATAAACGTCTCATTCTTTTACTTTCAAAATGAATTCGACTTCAGACAACATGACACAGTCCGAATAAATAAATATCAAACCCTCTACACATTTGTACTGTAACACTTTTTTTTTTATAAATAATGGGCTTTTTCTTGACAACATACTTAACTATACGGTTAAGAAGAAGCCTAAGATGGAGCGAGCTTACCCAGAGGAACTGGTTCTCCCTCACACCAGCGGAACACAGAAAAACTGTTTGGCGCTGGACTCCGGCAAGAGGGTGGTAGCATCCAGGAAGCCTACCACCGCAGAGGGATCTGTTAGCCGTCATCATTGGTTAGAAAACAAAAGATGCCGCCGTCAGAAGCTGGTACCAACAGATTAACATGCTTTACGAAACACGACTGTACCCCTTGCCTGACCCAAACCAATTTAGTTAAGA
The DNA here is from genome assembly GCA_949315895.1 of Anania crocealis. Lineage (NCBI taxonomy): Eukaryota > Metazoa > Arthropoda > Insecta > Lepidoptera > Crambidae > Anania > Anania crocealis. Next base: position 6,711,114 of record OX438880.1, read on the forward strand.
TCATTTCTTAAATTAACTCGTTCAGAAATCGAACCCTACGCGTAGTCACCATTTTTGTTTTTGGTCTCCCCGGAAACTCATTACGCATAACCGTCACTTTGGGGGCAAGGACGGGTTATGTGGGCTTTCCCACCGCCAACTCTTCTCGACAAAGAAGACAAAGAAGACAAAGAAGGGTGCGGTAGGCAAACCCACATAAATAGCCCCCGAGGGCGAGGCGCTTATCTGACCATGCGGAGCACTACTTAAACGTGTCATCCGCCATGTCATTACCAGCGCCGCACTCGTGGCACCGGGGCCTTGACTCCCTTGGCGCGACGTGGTGCAGGTAGTGACCAAAGCAGTCATGTCCGGTCAAGACCTGGACTAATCTTAAGGTCATGGTGCCATGCCATTGGTTTGCGTAGTCACCTACCACAAATCAAATCAAATACCACAACCACACTAATTACACCACAACGCCAGGTGATTGCACTTATTACCTGAGTCCTCAGTCTCGAAGTCAGCGGGCGAAGGGCAGAGGTAGCGGCGGCGCGGAGAGTGGCGCATCTGAATGAATAGATTTGAATGGAACTGGTCTCAAAGATATCGGCGCGGAGAGCGGAGTGGGAGCGCAACGCAAACACCGTTGCCGCGCCGCAGCCGTCGCAGCCTAATTAATGTTTTGTTCAAATTCGAGCTATCTTCAACAAAATAGTTCAACAAAGTTATGTGACCGGAACTGTAGAGTTTGAATTTTACTTAAAAACAGAATTTAACCAGCTAAGAAACGAGTGTTTACTATTACTGTGTGAGACAAGAATACAAATAAGTATTTTAGCATTAGTTTTTAACAACATTTACAAAAGCCCGAACCCAAGATAAGTTAGGCAAGTGGTTCTCTACATTCATTTGTCTGGGAACCAAACTTGGGAACATAGAGCTCTAGCGATCAATTGAAAATCGAGTCCAAGCAACTCGACCACGAACGTCGTCAAAACAGCAGATGTTGCCGCCCGCTCCGCGCCCACTGATTTCGAGACCGAGGCCTAAAGGTCTCTGGCCTCACCGCCAATTTCCGGGACGTCCGGATCGGATCCGTTACGGCACTCACGATGGAAAATAAGTTACGCAACTCGAAGTAAGTTGATGAGAAATTAATGATCTGTAAAATTTGCTAACAGGTGTAATAATTTGTAACTGAATGTATGACAATATTTTGGTACATTTGGTGGAAAGTTTAGTATTATCTCAGCACGACCATTAACTACTAGGCATGCGTGGGTCAATGGAACGATGTATCAGATAGAGCTTTTGCTTTTAGTTTCTTAGTATTTTATACACAAATATAGGTTTTTTTTTTAACTTTATTTGATATTTTAACAACTTAATTGCACTTATAATATCAGTATATAAACTTGAAAAATTTTTGTCTCAGGCGGGACTCGAACCCGCATCTCCTCGCATGCCGGGCGGGCGCCATACCATTAGGCCACCGAGACACTGCGACACGGCGCGAATTTTTCAAGCATATTCTTACGCTGTGAGCCAGCGTTGCTTCATCAAATGTGTTGGGGGTGCAAGCTCCTTCGAGTCCCGCCTGAGACAAAATTTTTCAAGTTTATATACTGGTTTTTTTTTAAATTCTTCGTACAATTCCCTTATATTGGCAAACAGAAAAACAATTCCAAAAGGGTGGAAAACTGTTTTTGCTTATAGTTTTTCCCTATCTGTATTGATATTAAAACCTGCCAAAAGCGCACAACCAAGGATTTTTAATTTTTTTTCATATTTAAATCGGAAAGACTTCTTCCTTTTCCTTACATTCTATTCTCAGAGATTTTTTGCTGTGATTCATCATTCATTCATGCCATCTTTGGCAGAAGGGCAATGGTGGCGAGGAGACGCTGCTGCCCGACGCGTCGTTTTGTGGCATTCATTCTATAGTAGCCTCTTACGACACTCATAGAATAAGAGTGGTGCTTTTATATTTGACGTCCTGTGATATTTGAGCATTTAGATGAATAAAATTTTACCAAATAATAGACGTCGGTGGATAATTTATTGCACCGAATCAAAATGTTTACTGAGCCTCTTTTTTATAACTATTGTTTTTTTATCCACAACACTATTACAGTATTTTTCAGTTGTTTTAAGTGTCAACCCTACCAAACATATCTTCGTGGCCTCCGTGGCCAGTCCGTTATCGGATCATATTACGCCAGTACTGCACTCCGATAGGGTTGCGGGCAATCGATAATGTGCAAAAGCAACTCGGTAACTCCATTTGTGCGACGTCGGACCACGTTACAGTTCAGCCGGGCTCCGTAACGGATCCGATTGGATCGGATATTTGTATGCAGTGACGTGTTCGGATATTCTGCAGCCGTTTTGATTAATGTTTGGATCAGGTTCGGACAATCTTCAAGATAAAGTTTACAGCATAAAGTTTCCTAAACTAAACTGTAGTTTGAATTTAACGTTGAAACAGAAATGCTTAGGTATTTTAATTTTAGATTCTTGGAAATTTAACAAGGTAAAAAACGGAATGTTTATTAACTTTCTGAGATAAAAACAGAAATTAGTTGTACTTGTTTTTGTGGAAAACAATGCAGGTACAAAAAACCAAAACCGAAGATAGTATAGACAAGCAGTTTTCTACGTTGATTCGTCCGGGAACCAAATTTGGGAACTTAGACCGATTCTAAGTTATTCGACAACGGAGGTTAGCAGAACAGCAGATGTTGTAGGGTCAATGATTGAAAGCCGGGTAAGATTACAAAAAAATAATAAAACCAAAACTTTACAGAATCAAAGCCAAAATAAGTCACAAGATTTGAGATGAAAAGTTTACAGTTTTAACTGACGATTATTGATTTGAAACAGATAAATATGTAATAACAAATGAAACAGAAATAGTTACGTATCTACTTTACTGTGGTAGAAGTGGAAGCATACCAAAAAAAATCCTCCTTAAACTACCAACTACCTTGACCTACGCCTTGGTCCACTAAGGACTGTGATAAGCCATTTAAAAACAGCTGAAAAATACCGTGAACAAGCCCTAACTGTAACGTTAAAGCTTAAGAGGAAACACAAGGGCCGTTTTTCCATACAAACGTAGTCACCTGTTTCCTCCCTGGATAAAGCCAGTAGAGCAATAATTTTTTTTATTACAAAAATGGCCACTATTGGCATGTTTCTATGTTTTCCTTTTTTTTATAAATTAATTATTAAAAGAGATATGAGCCATCAAAAATCTAAAAAATTCGCCAGATTTTCCGCTGTGTTCAAACGTCCAGAAAACAAATTTGGCTAAATTTTAGAAAAAAAGGAAAACATATGAACACGGCCAAAGCCTTTCTTTAATTTTTAATGAAAAAAGTATTTAAATCGGTCTAGTTTTGGAAAAGTAATCGGGGTACTACGAAACGTTGATTTGGTGTGCTTTTAGTAGGTATGTTCGGTCCAAGAAGCAGTTGTCTCTATCACACTCTGCGGTGAATGCGTTTGGCACAGCGCGACAGCAATAGATTTTACAAATATCTATTTCTCAATTCTCTAGCCCGTAGTGTTGCCTCTTAAACTACCAACTCGTACCTTGAACTTCTAAGCCTTGGTCTACTAAGGACTATGATTAGCCATTTACAAACAACTGAAAAATACCGTGAACAAGCCTTGACTGTAACGTTAAAGCTTAGGTAGACACTTGAAGACAGTAAAAACAAAATTAATTTCTACAACAATTAACCTGCTAAATGATTATACACCTTATTACCATCGCATAAAGCTAACGGCAGCTAGGAGAAAATTGATAGTTTCCAACCAACAATTTGATGAAAGGTCACGCGAAGCGTACAGGTGTGATTCTAAACAGATTTGTCACGCGGATTTACTCGTCTTAATTAAGTTTTGTTCAGCGTGGAAATACTCGGTGGAATTTATAGTGAATTTTACCTATACATTATAGAGAATATTTAAACGTATTGTTAATATTTCTGAATAAAATTCAGTGCAGATCAGGTTGCATTGCGTAAATTTATTTAACTCTTTCGAAAGCACTTTAGCTTGGTTTAACCAAATAAAAATTAGGATGTCTTATTTTGATTTTGGCGTCCTAAATGTCTTCTTTAAAGATGGCGTGGCTTACGAAATTTGTATGAAAAATACTTTTTTATCTTGACGTTTCTTTAAACTTTAAACTTGCAAAACGTACTTAGCTTCGACAGTATAATATGCATAATATTTCTATTCATTTTAATAATTATATGCTGTAAATTGTAATACGTATCTGACAAAAATTTTCTTTAAACTCAATACGAGAACCCTTACCTCAATACGAGGTACCTTATTCGAAAAATTGTGAAACCCTCAATATTTTATTATAATCGATTATGTTATTTAGAAAACAACTATCACTATTTTTAATCTATGTGGAGGTTAGAGCAGTGGGCGTTCGAGTAGGTACCTACCTAAGTCACTGGAATTGATTTTTGTACATGTGGTCATATCGTAGATTTACTCTGTTTTATTAATGACATTTAAATTGAATAAAATTTTAATTATGTATTTGCATGCTGCTTCATATGGCTGGATGAGTGATTCTATTGTAATATGTTATCTGTCATCCTGGTGTACCTCATTCAAGAGCAAATAAATTATTCTTATTCTTATTCTTATTCTTATTCTCAATTCATGAAAAATGCTCGAGAATTTCTTAAAATGGCATATTCTTTGTCACAACTCTTTTATGTGTTTATTTTATTAAAATGCCCTTTCAATTGACTACTAGGCTCTTTATAAAAAATTTTGGCATTTTTGTATTAATCTACTTATCTTTTTCCTTTTTTTTTTGTTTTCTTCCTACATTTCTGTGTTAATATTTTTGTAGCCAATTTTTCTAATCATTTTTCTTATTTTTCTGCTTTGACGATAGGTACATCGATTTAAGATACAATGGAATAATCGCCCACATTTAATGCGTACACCCTGTATATCTGCCATCAAAATTAGCTCCATTATCTACACACACCCTCACTAATCGCGGCGCTATTGTCATAAATTACCATAAAATTGATGGCATGTCAATTATATTGTACCATGAAAGCCATTAAGTCGTTCGTAATAGTTAGATGGCTATAATCAAACTTATTATAGCACACGTGTTTGTGGACACAATCAATAAAATGTGCTTAGTATGTTCAACATCCCGTTGGGCTTAATACCGGGCTAATATCTTGGGGCCCTGGCGAGCCCATTCGCGGGTCGGACGGGCAACAAAAAGTTTCGAATTTTCGAACATTGCTCGGGTTTGTGATCACCAACCGGCATTTGGCAAGCGTGGTGATTATGCCTGTATCCATTATTTCTATGGTAACTTGAATTTAATGACGGAAGCCTTTGCCCTGCAGTGGGATAACTAATAAGCCGTTAATTTCCTTTTTACTTTAGTATGTCCAAGGAGCTTTAGCTAGGAATCTTACTATCGTATTATAATACGTTTTACTCACGAAAGTTAGAGTATGAATGAATAAACATACTATGTTGTTACTATACAAAAAGTATACGCATGGTTTTTGATAAAACATTCAAAATTATACAGAAATAAGATCCATTAAACGGTAGAAAAATGGGGCTGACAGACTTTAGGAATAAAAAAAACACAAAAATGTAATAGGCAAAAAGTGTAAAAAAATCTACCAATTGTGAACAAATTACTGCTAATCAAGCACCTACTCAATATTGGTGGCTTACGGCCGGTTCCAATAACCTATCTATCTTCAGTTTTGGGCATATCGGAGATAGGAATCATTTTCTATCTCTGTTTTTGCCATCCAGAGAAACAAAGACAGAAGTTGTTTTCTATCTTCGATATGCCAAAACTGAAGATAGATAGGTTATTGGAAATGGCCGTAAGTCGCTTTTCATCGGTTCAGAATTTATAAAAAAAATAGTTCAAAAATACGTGATCGTTGCTTTAACTAGCATTTGTTTGAGGCACAGGCATGTCAACAAACAGTAAATATACAGTTATTATGACTTAACAACTGATCAACCTATAATTATTCGATGTACAAATGTGAGCTTTTCAGTTGGTGACGCTTTGTAAACAACTAACAGTTGTTAATACATTTTTAACTACGGTAAAAAGAGGTTCTGTTTTTAGGGTTCCGTACCCAAAGTGTAAAAACGGGACCCTCTCTTAGACTTCATTGATTTTGATGATTGTTTTAGGAATCCGTAATACCTACCTCAAATGGAAAAACGGACCATTGTTGTCCGTTCGTCAGTTCAAACAGCTGTATCTGTATATACCTACTACAACGTAAAATGAATTTTACCTATCCATAACTCGTGCTCTGAAGCTTCTAAGGAGTTTAGTAAATACCTGGCTACGGCCTTGAGAAATCCTACGGCATGCACAGCCATATTGGTTGGGTAGGCTGACATATGACCTTTAGTTGTATCTGCAGACAGGCGCATTCCACCTGCAATATAATGTCCTCATAAAGTTTAGCCATATTGCAAGAACAGTCAAACTGGGTTATTGTGAAAATACACGAGAACATATTTTAGGCGCTCAAGTTGGAACAACAAAACCGGCCAAGTGCGAGTCGGACTCACGCACTGAGGGTTCCGTACCAACTTTAACTGAATTAGGGGTCCACTTACTTCCACTTAGACAAAATACCAAAATATTTAATTGACTGCAAACATAACTTTGTTTTTCATAGTGTTTGTATAAAGGACAAAGTTATATTTGAGGTTGTTAAAAATGTGTTATTTCTTAAAAAACCGGTAGGGTTTGATCTCGATCAAACCAATTTTTGTTGTAAGTTTTTGTTAAGATCTACAAAATGTATTTTTTCAAAATTTTCACTTGCTTAGTTTAAAAGTTAGAGGGGGGGGGGGTCGTTGCTTAGTAGCATTCAACTGTATATCATGTATATCATGTCTCAGGCTGACTCAGAATGTCAGCATGCCAAGATGTAAGTGTGACCCTGTTGAAACGTCAGTTATTAATGTTAAAATAATAATGCAACCCGATTTTAATAAGACGTATTTCGCAATTTACAATATAAGTAAGGAGGTAAAGATTACCAGACCAGGCCTAGACTATTGCAGGAACCGTTGCAAGCTGTGTAAAATTTATCCTTTTTAAACCAAATAATTGGTATTCATAAAACTTTAACCATAACACTGTTCCAGACATGCACAGTGTTATGGTGATTGCACGAGTGAACAAGCATTTCAAATAACACTAAGTTGAACTTACATAAGAGAACTACACTAACTTGCTGCGAAATAAATTGCAGTAGAAACAAGTAACAGGTCCAAATTATGTTGCCACTAGCCTCATACATCAGTGCTCTTTGCGCCTTGAGACAGTGCAAAAGTCGCAACAAGGCGTTACCATGGCTTGTTGCCAGAACTAGAATTACTGGCCCGATTCCGAACTCATTCTAGCGCAATAGAACAATAGTTGGCGGTCGTTGGAAACAAAGCAGTAGCTGCATTGCCAACATTGCTGTAACAAGCCTCTAAAGAGCAATAAATTGTAGCGGGTTTGAGCGCAATAATTGCCCGTATGTCATGGATGAGAAGACTAAGATATAGTGTTTCAATGTATACACTGGTGGCGATCATACATGCTCTTTAGACAAGACTCTTGACTTGAAAAAAGTTTTTACTACTATACACAGGATTCGTATAGACTATGTTTCGCCGCACTCCAACTATTTTCGGAAATGCGCTTGTTTAAATACATGTGGTTTGCGTTGTCGAAATTCAAACAGTGAGTAGTCAAATCATACGTAGCTTTTAATCTGCTGAGGAATATCAAGTTTTTTTATTTTAATATCAAGGAATATCAACTCTCAATCGAAATAACCTGATCAATTGTCAATGATTTTTCTTCAATGTGTGTGGTGTTATTTGATGCTTTTACTTTTTGTTAGGTATATACTAAGGTTTAAACAAATATTAAAGGAATAGTATTTTCTAGTTATTATATTGTTTAGTAGAATTATAAAAAAAATATAATAATCGTATTATTTTCCGTTGAGTACATATTTTTATTTCAATGTACCGCTTGTAGCTTCAATGATTTTCTCTTCTTATTTTTTCATCACGTAACGTCTTAATGTAATCCGCTCTTTGTGACAATATTAAACAGTGACTTACTATATTTTTCGTACCAACCTGTGAATTTTCAACTAACGGTACTATCAACATAGCGCCCATACTTCCATTCTTTGTATGGAATGACAAAAAAAGACTTCTGATTTATCTGCGCAATACCAGAAAAAACCAATAAAATAGAATTGCGTAGTTTGTTAATAATCGTAGAGATTTCAGCGGAGCAGCGGCCAAGTTCCAATTGATTCCCCGTGTGTCGCTAGCGCACTTTGCGCTTTTAGAAACGGCGTAAGAGTAACAACAAGGCATTACCATGGCGAAATGCCAGAACGAGTAACATCGACCTGGTTCTATTGTTTTAGGCACACTCAAACAAATCGTGGCATGTTGCTGACGCTCGAAATAGCGTTCGGAGAAATCGGAAATCGGCCACTTGGGAATAAAAGCTTGTTAACTATACATCGGCAATAGTTGATATACTAACTATACTTTCTGCAATGTGGAACGTAAAAACAAAGTGACGTCTACTCTTATTTGATATCATAGGTGATAATGAATGATATTTTCAGACATGCCACACTGAGCCACACAGAGCCATCTAGCCCCAAATTAAGCTACTATTAAGTACCCTGTCGTATGGGGTACTAGACAACCGATAAACTTACTTATATACTTTTTTTTTGTTAATACACACTTATAATACATAGAAAACACCCAGACCAGTACAAACAGACATGTTCATGCACACAAATATTTGTACTGTGCGGGGATCGAACCCGCGACCCATGGCTCAGAAGCAGCGTTTGCTACCGCTGATCCAAATGGTCGTATGTAATGGTCGTAATAGGTATAACTAGTCTGGTGGTTAGCAATTAAATAATTCAACCAACGAAAAATTAATAGATACGTCATGTAACCACCCTATAATATTATGTTTGACAAGATATACAATAAAAAAAGTTTTACATTAAGAAGCATTCAATTTTATGTTATGCTTGCAAGGTCAAATTTACATTAGAATTTTAACGCAGATTTAATAGCAGATATTTTTTAATAGGACTTTTGTAAAAAATTAATTTTTTTTTACAAAAGTCCCAAATCCAGTTTTTATTTTTACTGGCTTCGTTCGAAACTTCGTTAGGGTATAAAATGTACCCTTTGCTATACCCTGACACGTAAACTAACACTACGCAAAAAGTCAAGCCGAGCCCGTTCAGTATGAAAATGTTTATCTCACGGGAACCAAATATTTTTCCGAGTTCGGCCGACTAAAGTACCTTGAATCAGTGCCAAATTCCACCCTGATTCTTTCAGTCATATAAATATACGTATTCATCCTAATTTTTGCATTTATAACTCTGTACGCGTGAACTACACTATATCGCGCGTGCGGTAACTTGTGCCCAACAGAAGAATACCACTAGCCTATGTTACTTCTAATATCTTCAAGAATAAGTGTACTAAGTGTCATGATTATCGGTTAAGTAGTTTTTGCGTGGAAGCGTAACAAACAAACTTTCATTCACATTTACAACGATATTATTATAAGATCCAATCACTGTAAAAATAATCTATTCATGGAAAAAAAAAGTATATACGAGAACAAGGAACCTAAAACTAAAAACCTTATCAAATATAATAAATTAGGCAAGGATCCGAAGATACTGGCAGCGTTACCCCTTTGAATAGCTAAACTAGTTCTTTGTTCGAGGTAGCTGCCAGCTCTTCGGTCTCCTGTGATGTCAACTAACCTTTTTGCTATTTCCTTGAAAAGTCTTTTAGCGCTAGGACGGATCAAGGGTCTCGACACCGAATGGGACAAAATCATATTCGGAGCCTAGACCCTAGACCTATTTGCATGCTTTAGTTTTATAAGATTAGTATGAAATTAGTAAGATAAGATCTATGAGCGTAGCCTCAATTTCTTTAGTTTAAAATGGTAAAGGCGTACGTGCCTTAGCTGTAACATTTTGCAGATTTTTTCGCCGACGTCATAAGGAACTTGATTAAGCCGAAAGAGGTTGCATGGTTTAAGGAATTCTTTGTTCCTATTTACTGGGTCGTTGTCGTGCAGTAATTTCGTAAATTGCCTCCTTACGTTCGTGGCTGAGGTCGGACTGGAGTGTTCAGTAGTGTGAGCCGAGTTTAATTTACAGACATCGTCTTTTTGGGTTTGCACAGGTTTTGGCAAGTAGCGCTTAAAATCTTAATATTTCGAAAATAGACTCCTTAATCGTAAATTTATGAGTTATCTTTTTTATTTGAAGAAACAAATGAAGAAAATGGAAAACCCGGCCAAATGCGAGTCGTACTCGCGCACGATGGGTTCTGAACCATTGACTAGGTAAACAGCAGTTTATTTAAATTTCATTATTTATTAAATGTACAATTAAGCATTTTGTGAATATTTCAAGTGCCTACCTATTGCCATTATATTGATATAGAACAAAATAGGACAAAAAATCGCGTTTGTTGTATGGGAGCTTAAATATTTATTTTATTTTGTTTTAAGTATATTTTGTTGTTATACCTAGCAGCAACAGAAATACATAATTTCAGCTGTGTAACTATCGCGGTTCTTCAGATACAGCCTGGCGGCAGACAGACGGACGGACAGACGGACGTACAGCGAAGTCTTAGTATAGACCCTTTCGGCACGGACCCTTTAAAATGAAGTTTAAAGATTAGATGCATTTTTTTGCTTTGTGTATCCCTGCCTAATTCTTAAAGGGTCAAAGAATAACCACAGACGGATAAACGTTTTTTGTTGATTGCCGAATCTAATACGAGTTAGATTATGAATCTTCCCTACAGTTAAAAGCGACGTTATTCAGATTTTCTCATCACTCGTAAAAGAGATCTAATTTTCGCATTCCGCAGAAACATCTAGAAGAATTAACACTTTTATCGGAGCGGAAATCGAGCAGCACAAGTGGTTAGGAACTTGAAGCCAGTAGTTTTCCATTTGCGAGAATATTGCAGGAAATTGTGATGCAAAACGCGGGCGAAAATAGAAAATCGAAATGTGATTTGACAAGAATAAACGTCAGCAGGGTTGTTGGAAATGATTTAAACTTGTTTCGATAAAAATTACCACCTTGCTAAATATGTGTGACATGCAATTCATTGGATTTGATTTGGTTTAGCTCAAAGTTAAACCCATTAATATATAAAACACCTCCAAAGGTAATAGGGTTGACAGCCATCTTAAATTAACAAATCAAACATAATCCGCACAAATTGAACTGACGAAAATCGTGAGAGAAGCCACCAAACATTGAATGAATTTGCTTACAATTATTATATTTATCAAGCACAGACTCAATTTGGCTCATTGCTGGGATATTTGAATATTTTTTTTTTATTTTACCCGTATGAAGTCGCGGGAACACATCTATTCTAGTATAAAGTTACAGTATTACTTCGTCAGAGAAGCATGCAATGCGAAGAAAACTTAATTCAGCAGCACTCAGCTATGCCATATTGAGTTTTAGCTTTCACTGTGAATTTTCCCGGGAAACTTTCTGAAGTATAGAAATATATTATATGTGGTTAGAGAGAACTGCAAATTTTCTTGGGTAGTTGCATCTATGGAATTTATATAACTGAACTATTTGATACTGCTGGAAGGTTATGAAATAAGTAGTTTTATTCCGAATGGATTGCAGAGCATTAGAAAAAGGACGAGGGAATTCCCCGTAGTCAAGTAAGATACTTTTATTTATATTAGTTTTAAGGTGTCGCCAGATCTGAGGTGCTGAATTCTTTTTTTTCTTGAGTCTGGGTGATTTCGCAAAGAGTACTGTATCGTATTAGCTAATTACTTTGGAATCAGAATAACGTATGTGATGTATTTAAAAAAGAAAAAAATACAAAAGCACAAATTCCACGCTAACTTTTGAGTCTAGTAAATAATTTTTTCAACCAACTGAAAAGACTCAGTAAATACTAAATGTCGAACCTGACTGGACTACTTGAATGGACATCCATGAAACGCATTACCAAATTCCTGATAATAAAGGGGTTTCGTCCTAGAGATCTCAACCGTGATACACTTATGGAACTCGATGACCGTGGGAAAGAAACATCCGTTAAGACCACGCATTAGAAACAAATAAATGCTACGAATATACAAATGAGTTACCAGAAATAGTTAAGTAGTCAATTTGAATGCGGTGAGCAAGAGGTATACCCGTAAAATCCTCTTTAACCTAGTCACAAACTTTAGGCTAGAAAGAACTGTAATTAGTCTTTTTCTAAAATGAATGTCAAAAGCGGCAAACTGGGATCGTACTAAGCAGCTTTTGTAGAAGTTTTGGTGTAGGTAAGTTTTATTATTTGGCTACACAGCCTAGGTCACACATGGTCACCTAGTCCCAATAAGAACTACAACTAAGCACATACTATGGGTACTGGACAACCGATAGACTTACTTAAATACTTTTTTATGTAAACATAACTCATTTACAGAAAGAAACTACCCAGACTAGTACGAACAGATAATAATGTTCGTGCACACAAATATTTGTGACTTGCGGGGAGGGGATCAAACCCGCGACCCATATCTTGGAAGCAGTATTTATTACCGAACTGGCCGTCAATTCTTTCATAAAGTTCAGTAATAGTTCGAGTTGTAATATAAAATACATACATTTTTACATTTCACTCTAGTGTACATGAAACCCAAACAAGGTATTTTAAGATATAAATTCAATAGACATGAATACTTAATTAAAAAGCGATTTTATAAATACAGCGACCGCGACTTTGACCGCACATTAACAAGTTTGATTCATTTGAAGCTCTAGCCAATACAAAAACAAAATTGTCATCATCACAAGCCACATTCCGTTGCTGGACTCAGGCCTTTCCAGAAGGAGTTTTTTGCCGTAATCACCACTCCTAGGATTAGGTTGGCGATTGACCAATGATAAGGAGAAGACGCTGCTGCCCGTCTTCTCGCAGTACTTTTTTTTTTCTTCTTTACAATCAATGGGCTTGCTCTTGACTACATACTTAACTCTACGGTTAAGCAGAAGCCTAAGATGGAGCGAGCTTACCCAGAAAGTGGCACTGGTTCTCCCACACACCAGCAGAACACAGAAAAACTGTTTGGCGCTGAACTCCGGTAGCATCCAGGCAACATCCGACAGGTGGGTGGTAGTATCCAGGCAGCTTCTTACGAAGCCTACCACCGCAGAGGGATCTGTTAGCCGTCATCATCGGTTAGAAAACCAAAGATGCTATTGCCCAGGGTGGACCACTAGAAGATATATCCCACCACCCCATTTAGTCGCCTCTTACGACCCATAGGAAGAAAATGGGGTAGTGCTAATCTCTTGTGTGACGGCAGTGGGGCCGGAATATATTGTGTCGTGTGGCTGAAACGAAATAAACTGTCGAATATTTATTAAGATCCTTATTCAACGTTTTGTAACTCGTCTCAGTCAACGGATAAAAGGGTTATCCCTTTCGGAATACGTTGTCATCAGTGGGAAGAAAAAATGGCCGTGTATGGAGGGGTTCTGAGAAAGAAGCAAAGGTGGGGGGCTGGGGGGATCAATACATGTGATGCTCGCGTCAAGTAATATAGACTATGCCGATAGTAAACGTATGTCGGGTCCGTTTTGTCAAAGCGTTTGTTATGGATTTAAGATTGGTCCTTCACTACGTTTGAAGTATTCTGTCCAATTTATATCTTTACCTGCAACTTATTACTTTATTCCTCATGATACCAGGAGATTTCATACATACCTACATAGCACACTTAGCATTGTCTATTATAATGTATTTATATCCACCTCATTTACACACCTCACATGTATAATTTTTATTTATTTATTAAGTCTACAAATAATTGCTACATTAAACTCAGCATAACTACAGGAGGATGAGGAAGAGAATAATCATCAATCATCAAATCAAGGAAATCATCTCTAAAAGGCCTTTAAAGAACAATGAAAGTTTGTCTATAGAATAGATAAATTTTACACCGATTCAGTAGAAATTTGGTTTGTTTGGAGATAGTTTGAGTCTTTGGGAAGTATGTAGGATAGTTTATATCTGGGACATCATCACTTTAGGTGAAAGTGGGGATAACAATAAGTATAAGGGATTAATTTGTTTCTTACATAAAGCCGCGGTTGACGCTAGATATATAAATAACATGTTACTTAAATAGCATGTTACTGCTATAAAAACTGGTTATAACGTGAAATTGTTTTATATTATTTTTGTTATGTCCCATTTTAATAGGACTTCTGGTAACCCTACCTGGGGCGGTACCCTTTTTTACCGTTATTGGGTCAATGGTTATATTATTTACATATCTAAAGGTACAATACTGTGTCACCAGATCACCATGGGTCACGTCTTAAAACCTACTTCATTTTATTCTTATTTTGTCAATCGATGAAAACAATTCGTTTTTATACTTAACTTTTTTGGTAGGATGACGTATTTCCCTGTTTTATTTTTGTTTGAAAGAAAAATCATTACCGAAAGAGACATAAATAGGGTTGACTGTTTGGGTCAATTTGGTTGACCAAATTTTAATATATCAATCTACGAGACAAAAAACAAATGACGTATTTTTTCTTTTGGTATAGCCCAGTACAAAAATGTCAAGATAAAGCACTTAAAAAATGTCCGCAAAAAATCTAAAATTTTTGATACAGCCGCCTAGCAACACTTTTTTTACGCGATACGAATCTCATTTATTCATTACGATACTATTCATACGTTTTTGATATTCCCTTTATACCTTATCAGGCCTAGGACCGTAAAACTTGAAAAATATATTGCAAAAAATATTTTCGGATGACAGCTTGATTTACATTTTTTACTTCATAAATGGGCTCTAAATACGATACCGAACGCCTATAAAAATTTTGGAAAGTGGTTAAAGTTTCACCCTGTATATTTAAGTGTAGCGTAAGAGCTGTATGCTACATTAAACAAATAAAAAAAATACCAAAATTCAAGAAATCACCGACAAACATCGCGTCGATATAAAGCGAGAAATATCACGCTATTCTTCGGTTATTTCTCTGTGAAAAATATTTTATATGACTATTACTACGCAGCGATTGTTATCCCAAACCGAATCTCATCCTAGCCTTATTATTTCGCCTGCTGTAGGTAACAAATCGTCCTTGATTCCAGTCTGCGACCTCGACCTATACAAGGCCAGACGTACCGGCCTAGGTGTTTTGTACTGATTTCGCTAGTGATAGTATCAAATAGCATTTTCGGTGTATCCATACTAATAATGTACTGTGAAAGTCTGTCTGTTACCCACGCTCAAACTTAATTTAGATACTTTATTTGATATTTTAGCAACTTAATTGCACTTATAATATCAGTATATAAACTTGAAAAATTTTGTCTCAGGCGGGACTCGAACCCGCATCTCCTCGCATTACTTTAGATTATTAATTTAGATAGTTTGAGAATATATAGGATATTTTTCATCCCAAATCATGAATTGAAATGTCAATAATAGGGTGTATAAGATTGGATGGTGAAATCAAATTATCCCTAGAAACATTAAGATTTTTTTCTGAGAAGTTTATATGGGCAACCGATATTTCTCAATTTGTATAGATGCGAGAATTGAATGTGTTCTCTTAGGAACGTAATTTAACCAGGACCTAGCGCGATATTACCGGGAGCGCCACAGATAGACAAACACTTTAAAGAACAAAACACAAGGCGTTTCTTAATGCTATCCAAGACACTGCGTAGAATTATTACAAAATATCAAGCACTTTATTTGATAGTAGCTGTTGCTCGCGACTTCGTACGCGTCAATTTCTGTTATTATGATCGCGATTATTTTTGCAACATTTTTCACTGATGCTTCGCTCTTATTGGTCGCAGCGTGATGTTATATGGCCTAAAGCCTTCCTCGATTAATGGACTATACAACACAAAAATATTTTTTCAATTCGAAACAGTACTTCCTGAGATTAGCGCGTTCAAACAAACAAACAAACTCTTCAGCTTTATAATATTAAGTATAGATTTAAGGAATTTAATTACAATTATAATATCAGTATTTAAACTTGAATAATCCCGCCTGAGACATAATTTTTCAAGTTTATATACTGATATAATATCAAGCGCTGGCTACTAGGCAGGCAGTCATCACTAAGTCTGGAGAATAAACTGCTGATCTACAAATGCATCCTAAGACCCATATGGACATATGGCATTGAGCTCTGGGGATCGGCTAGTCGGTCAAATGTAGAAATACTTCAACGCTTCCAAAATAAGGCACTCAAAATGCTGAGTTGCGCACCCTGGTTCACAAAAAACACTGAAGTGCACGAATACCTACAAATTCCAACCATCAGAGAAGCTATAAAAGAGTCCTATCAGGCTTACAAGCGCAGACTCCAGCGGCATGAAAATTATCTCGCTGCGTTCCTACTACAGTCTGCAGACTATCTGTTTCGGCTGAAAAGAGAGCGAATAGCGTCAATTTAACTTAAATTCTGTTACAAATTTAATTAGTGACACATCAAAGGATGTGAAAAACTAAAACTGCCACTAAACTAATATAATAAATCATCTGATTAAAGCTTCTGAAGCTGATCGCAGATAGTCTAAATATAAAGTAAAAAAAAAAAGATTTAAGGAATTCAATTACAATTATAATATCAGTATTTAAACTTGAATAATCCCACCAGAGACATAATTTTTCAAGTTTATATACTGATAAAATATCAAGCGTCGTTTTCGAAGGGTATTTTGCGTGTTGTTTTATCAAAGCTATTACAAATAAATGTTCAAGTCTCTACTTGCCCAAACTTGTTATGTTATTAAAATTTGTCAAACCCACAACTTTGGAGGTAAACAAAAAAGGCGGTCCCAACTTGTCCCAGTTTGGAACTGTCCGATTATTTATTCAATGTTTGCAAAAAATCCCTAATTTAACTTCAACGCTTTCGGCAAAGTAATTCTGGATGTCAGGGCTAGCTCAGGAAGTCTTGAGAATAAAAAATATGTCAAACAAATATACGGTTCTGTACTTTATAAAAACAGGACTATATATGAATTAACTTTTGGATGTGCTATGTGTCTATTCTTGTTTGGAAAAAGTCTGCCAATTTTTCCGGGGGACGTGGAAACTTCTAGATTAAAACGAGTTAACGTATGCAAGGAAAAAACAAAGGTTACAAACATGCAAACAATTTTATATATTTTTATAGACGCGCATTATAATTAAACGATTGATGTGATGAATACATATGAATACATACAATGAATGAATACACGAACTTTAGATAATCGATATCTAAGAATCAAAACTGTATTAACAAAGAAATATCGGCAAAAAGCAAGACAGCAGCGACTGAAAGTTGGTGGCTTAACTACTAACTTCAAGAGTTCGATATCAACCATCATGAACCGACTCAAAATTTATAATATAAGTTTTTTTTGTAAGTACTCCATAATACTTCTTATGTTTACATGGGGATCTAGCTATAAAACTACTAATCTAGCTACCTTATGCCATATATGGAATTAAAATATTCCAATATTTACATCTCACTCACTCAAAATTGGCCGTGTTACTTGTTTAATGGAAAATATTAAAAATATGTGTTTATTTACACGTAAAAAGTTTATTCCATGTGTCTTGTAAAGTGACTTGAGTGGTTTGTGTACCGAATTAATGTATGCATAAGGCATTTAACGCTTTTTCGCACTAAAACCCATTTAATGGAGCTACAGCCCCGTCGCGGACCTGTTGTAGACTGAAGCATAGTATGACACTTAGACTTACCTTGCCTGGAACGCTAGTACCGTATCTTCCTCTTTTAATTTGTTCTAATCTAAGAATGTTATATTATTGTTTAACATTAGAACCCTAAAAAGCCTGGTTATTCGCTCGCAAAACTACAAGTTCAGTTTAGTTTCCGTGGAGAGCCCTCGTGACTTGCTTGGAGAAATTGCACACAAGTGAGTTGGGTACCCACGGTGCGGTATTGTGAGCGGGCGCGAATGGCAATAGACTAATTTATTTATTTTATTTTATTTATTTATCATTTATTTCAGGCAACTGAGTAAAAAGATACAGGCCCATAAAATAAATACCTTAAAAACTAACGTACATACAATATTTATATCAAGATAAATTACACTATAAACACACAATTTTCACGGCGTTGTGTTACGCAACTTGGTGTCAGGTAACCGTCCACGAAACCGACGATCCTTCGACACAACACCCTTCGGCCAAAATTCTGCCTGCATGAAGAACGGCAGCTGTGCTGTCGGAACCCTAACCACAAACGAATTGAAATTCGTGTTGTGTCGCGATTCCAAACGCTCAACCCTCAAGGTGTATTTGGTCTTCAATCGCATGTACTCTACAATCTCCTCGACCTTTGTAGAGTAATGAAGCTGGGACACGTATAGCAGCGTCACTGGAATTGCAGGCCGAAGCAGGTGGTTCAGTCCGGTCGGTGCGTTGCCGCACTGGTTGCGAGTGGAGGGCTTTTTTTTCTTCCTCTCAACCTTCGTAAAACCCTCCTCATCACACTAACAACTGTTACTCACAATAACAACTGTTTAATTTGACTTTTGACTAAAACAATTTATATATTTATACTGATTTCAACGTTCATGGTCACAATTACAGGAGTTAATTGTTTAGAGGTAACAGTACATACCATGCATGGTTTTTCGAAACTTAGTTCTTCCGTGATCATAGTGCTTGCAATATATGGTGGCACCTTAACACCTTCTCAAAATGTAAATCTCTCCAAATATGTATGGAACTGAATCTCAGGCGTTTTTTTTTCTCTTTTAGATGTATTAACAAAAAGAAAACACTTACTTTAACTTACGACTAACCAATTAATTAACTAAACAAATGTTTACAAATTATGTAGAGCCTTGATAAACAGCAATGTCACACATCATATTTGCTGCATCAGGCGTAGGTATAGCCAGTATAGTTTGGACAATACCCACGTCTAAACAATTTATCTTAAACTTAAGCATTTATTATTGAAAAATAAAAATATCATATTGATTTAAATGTCCCTTAAAAGTTAAACGTGCTCATCCATTAACATTGGGCTTGCCCTATTTTTTATTGATTCTAAAATTACCAGAAATGAGGTTATTGGTACTATTCCTTACATCACAGTACGTAATATGACCGCGTGTGTTTCCATTCTAAGCCCCATTTTCCGCATTTCCTCCTCTAAATTTCAAATGCTCTAGAGCCTCCGAGGGTTTAAACGTTATTTTTTGCTTTTCGCAATGTATTCCATGTTTTTTGCGTCTTTATTTATCATTTATAAAGTTTTGTCAGTTTTTTTAGGCTTACATAGTTTGAAGCTGTATTCATTAATTGGTAAAATTCACTGAAACATGGAAAGATGTAAGATTTGTAAACAAAAGATTGGATATGTAAAAATAGCTACTGTGAAGCATGATATTAGAAAGATTCCCATTAATGACAACTAAGTAGCCGTTGCCCGCGACTACATACGCGTCAATTTCTGTTATTATGAACCCGATTATTTTTGTAACATTTTTCACTGATGCTTCGCTCCTATTGGTCGCAGCGTGATGTTATATAGCCTAAAGCCTTTCTCGATACATGGACTATCCAACACAAAAAGATTTTTTTCAATTCGAACCAGTACTTCCTGTGATTAGCACGTTCATACAAACAAACAAACTCTTCAGCTTTACAATATTAGTTTGAGTAGATAAGTAGTTATTTATTGTCATATAAATGGCTTCTTAATCAAAAATGATGAAATTCTACACTTGAATTATCCCTTTTTTTAACAATTTACAATTATTCTACTATATTAGCAGGTAGCATACTATACTAGCTTACTCTCTGACTTTTCTTTTGATATTATAAATTTTAAATCGTAAAAACAACACATGTCAGAGGTCTGTAATTGTTTGGAACGCTCTGACACCAGACTATTCTTGAAAGATAGAAATTTGTTATGAAGAGTAAGATGGCAATTTTTTTGCGTACCTGGATTATGCTTCCAAACATATTGCCTCAGGTTTTTTTTAAATATTCAATGGGCTTGCTCTTGACTACATACTTAACTCTACGGTTAAGAAGAAGCCTAAGATGGAGTGAGCTTACCCAGAAAGTGGCACCGGTTCTCCCACTAGCGGAACACAGAAAAAATGTTTGGCGCTGGACTCCGGTAGCATCCAGGAAACCTCTTAAAAAGCCTACCACCGCGGCACCGCAGCGGGTCTGTTAGCCGTCATCATTGGTTAGAAAACCAAAGATGCCGTTGCCCAGGGTGGACCACTAGGTAGATCCTACCACAAAAGGTATTGCACAATTAATGTACATCGACTAATGATATATTTGAACACACTAATTAGCTAATCAATTCAGGCATGACTGATTTATACCTCATAATAACTATTGACAGACCAATTTCAATATAATTAATGCAGCAATAATGATCCCCATTAATATTGGGAAACAACTTCATGCTGCATTGAAGCAAATTCTGATAATGTAGAGAATTGGATTTGTTATGTATCGTACAAGTGACAAAACATTAAGGTAAACACTACATCACCTTATGATGTTTAAGTAGAAACGATTTTTCTACAAAAATGTGTCGTTTTTAATGCACTGTATTTCCAATTTCTTTTAGACTAGTAAGTGGTGGAACACAACTGTAACATTTGAGATTCCCATCTTCATCCAAGTCACGGGGTATAACTAGTATTTTATATTTCACAATTATGGCAATTGTCCCACCAATGGCGAAGAAGTGACTGACTATCGATTATATTCTTGTACATTGTACATTCCATGTAAACAAAAGAGATGCATATACAGGAAACATTTTCATCACTGTCAAATTTTTTATAGGCGTTTAGTATCGTATTTAGGGCCCATCTAAGGAATAAAAAATGTAGGTCAATCAAGTTTTCACCAGCACATATTTTACATAGTTTAAAATTTTTACGGTCCTTCCGAAGGTATGAGGGGAAAACCAATAACTTATGAATAGTATCGTAATCACATAATGTAATGAATGAATGAGATGCGTATCACGTAAAAAGAGTGTTGTTAGGAGGCCGTATCAGAAATTTTAGCTTTTTGCAGGACGTTTTCTTGGTGGTTTATCTTGACATTTTTGTACAGGCTATACCAAAAGAAAAAATACGTCATTTGTTTTTTGTCTAGTAGATTGTTGCTGTTAGAAAGGCAATTAAAATTTCCTGTATTAATAGTTGATCGCTGACTGTTTATACCCGCGACGAGGAATCGCTCCACTAGTTTTTTTCTTTGTTTTCATCAGTTTTTAATTAAGTTATCATTTATATATTATACTAGCGGACCCGACAGACGTTGTCCTGTCTTTAACTAAAAATATTGTCAAAAAAATGCTATGATAAAAATATTTTACCATTAGTTTATTATTATTATTATGCTTCATGATACACAACATTCTTAGTTTTTTTTCTGGTGGGTAAATAAATAGCTTTGTTGGTATTCCGACACGGTGACAGGCGACATTACTGGCAATGTGCAAAATTCCGTTTTTTTACCCCATATTTGACAATATTTGCAGCACGCATTTTGACAATGTTATGTCAAACGCCATACATAAAAAAGTTTAAATTGTCAAAAGCGATAAGGTTACATTACAAAGAACAATGGCAGAAATACATAGTACAAATTGTCTGATATAAAAGATGAGCGTACATTAACGAAAAATATATAGAAATATTCCATGTTACTTGAAGGTTATAAATGTGAAGTCATTTTCATTTGGGAAGGCCGAAAAAAATTTATATTTCGTTTTGAAGTTTTGATTTTTAGGTTATGATGAATTAACAATAATTATTAACATATGGCTCTATGGATATGTTCCAAGGCCGTAAAACTTGTAATAAAAAAACAATTATTGACATTGACATCGAGAACGAGCGAGAAGTATGTGTGATCTGTCAAAGGGACAAGCAAGGGTAGTGCATTTTACTCCATTTTAATCGATACTTAGAGTATCGATAAATCATATTAATTCAGAACCACATCTCATATGTGTAGTGTACTTGGTTAATTATTAGATTTGATTATTATATTGGCATTATAAAGCATTTTTTAATGCCCAATCGTCGTCAATAAGGTAGAGACAGAGAAATTACTTAAAATCGAATGATCAGTAACGATCTATTGAATACTCAAATCAGTTAAAGATAGTAGTATTCACATCCCTTGCAGTCATCATGGCCGATGGATGGAAAAGTCCCAGATCATTGAATATTCTTTTAAAAATCTTGTTTAAATGCCGGCTTTCACGGGAAGATTTTATTATTTGTAAAACCTTAAAAAAATCAATAAATTCGTTTGGCAAAAACATCATTTATGTGCCTTCTAAAAAAAGTCAGACAATTTTCTGCCGTTGTTCTTTAATAATTTAGTATGGTATTTAGGATTTCTTAAATTTTCTAATTTTCCGCGCAATTTTCTATTTTTTTTCTTTCATAAGAACATTCTCCTAATAATAACAAACAAAACAAAAAAAGAATTAGCGAAATTAGTCCAGCCGTTCACTCGTGATGCGATGACCAAGGGAAATAGGGATTCATTTTTATATATATAGATTATATGAATATATTAAGTAATCTATTCTGTATAAACCTAATAGCAACGGTATTATACTTATAGTGCAAAATCCGAACTTCTCAGTTCTGGTTACTTAGTAAATGAAGCGAGGAGACCAACTCGCCGCGGCTCTACTTAGGAGATTAGTTCGCAACAAAGTAGCAGCTGGTTTGTAAACATACAATGTCTTATGTATACTGTATTAGAATAAACTACGGCTGGATAACATTATCAAATCACTTTAAAATAACGACAAGTAACGATATTTTAACGATATAATATAACGATAAGAATTGGTATCGTAACATAGTATTTTAACATTAAATACGTAATTATATCGGTAATAATTGGCTCATCAATCAAGATCACCCAGCGAGCAATGGAGAGAGCGATGCTTGGTATTTTCCTACTCGATCGAATCAGAAATGATGAGATCCGCAGGAGAACTAAAACAACCGACATCGCTCGAAGGATTGCATCGTTGAAGTGGCAGTGGGCGGGACACATAGCGCGGAGAACCGATGGCCGTTGGGGCGGAAAGGTTCTCGAATGGCGACCGCGTACCGGACGACGTTCCGTGGGCAGGCCCCCTACAAGGTGGACCGACGAACTGATCAAGGTCGCGGGAAGCCGCTGGATGCGGACAGCACAGGACCGATCGTTGTGGAGATCCTTGGGGGAGGCCTATGCCCAGCAGTGGGCGTCGTTCGGCTGATATGATGAATTAGCTATACTTAACGTTATTTCATGCGAACTTACCGTTTTAAAACCAAAAAGCGTGGCGACTGTTTTAATTTTAACAAAAATATAGACGATATTTTTTTACGTTACTTTACCAAAAATTTGTGCCAAATTAATCGGTCAAAGTGATATCGTTATTTCTAAATAAGGATATTCTCAGGTAATATCTATAGCGACACCTTACTTTGCCGGCCTATTTGAAGCTATGAAAAAAAAAACGGCAATCCCCACACCATCTTTATAAACTAAGATTAATACATAAAATACATAGATATATTTAAAAAAATAATAACACAACTAAAAAAAAAATACTACGAATTTGCTGTATTATTTAAAAATTTTTGAACTCAGAATTTTGTCTCCTTTCATTTGATACCCCACTCGATATGACTGCCAACTTTTTTTTTCAAAGTAGGTACACCAATACATTATTTGTTGTAGCATTCGCCATGTAGCTTTTTTTTATAAAAGGTACTCTATGTTACTCGGACTATAATAAGAAATCGATTGATAACTCATTCACCAACACAGCCCCCTTACTCTTGAATTTCATTTAAGTTCGATCTCGATTCGACCTAGCCAAAATCTGAACAAACTCAATCGAATCGAAATCAAAATCTAGTCAAGATCGATCTAAAATGGCGATCCGTTAAACATTTTCGGTTGATAACGTAATCACCATCGACTCAAAGGTTTAGGTTCACTTTTCAGAGTACCAAATCATTGATTCTCGACGTCGATTCGATTTTGATCGTAACTCGAACTTGTCAAGAGTAATCCTGCAGGCTTATGAATATCCACATACCCACATAATATACGTAGACTGCTAAAATCATCACCCTTCCTGTTGTTTTTTTTTTTTTATAAATAATGGGCTTGCTCTTGACTACATACTTAACTATACGGTAAAGAAGAAGCCTAAGGTGGAACGAGCTTACCCAGAGGTACTGGTTCTCCCACACACCAGCGGAACACAGAAAAACTGTTTGGCGGTGGACTCCGGCAGGAGGGTGGTAGCATCCAGGCGGCCTCTTACGAAGCCTACCACCGCAGAGGGATCTGTTAGCCGTCATAATTGGTTAGAAAACCAAAGATGCCGTTGCCCAGGGTGGACCACTAGGAGGTAGATCCCACTACCCCTAATCATTTGCCGTCATGGGGTAGTAAAAAGGTTTTGCGCCTCTGATTGCGTGTTAAAATAAAGCTACTAATAATCATAGAGTGATGAGTTGATAAGAAACAAAACAATTAACTTTTTATGTATATGTGTTTATTGTGTGTAAAAGAAGGCAGAAAGAAAATTGTTTCACAAATTGACTTCATTGGGAACTTAGACTGGGAACCTTACATACCACCGTGCCACTAAACTACTCTAACAAGGTCGCCAATGTACTAATACAACTTGTATAAGACTCATATAAATGAGAATGTTACGTATAAAAACGCGAGCATTCGCCTGTGTGGTCCTCATGTCGAGTGGTGCTCGCCTCAAACGCTATCAGAGTCGAGTGGCGATAAAGACTTTTGTGTACGTTCTTACACCTCTTTTACATGTTCTGTGTTCTTACTGTTAAGAGCTACGCCTTACTGTTAATGTTAACTATATTAGAATAATTTAAAGTATTTTGGTGGGAGATCCTCTATGGTTTTCATAAATTATACTAATGTATACCTATGCTACCGGAACCGGCAGACGTTGTTCTACCCGGAAGCGCCATCTACAGGGTCCAATTGTCTTTTCTTGGAACACATTGAAATTTAAGCACGAACATTTATTTAGGAGGAGCCGTTTAGGAGGAGTTAGGTGACAAATAAACGTACAGAAGAATTTTAAAGTATATACTATGATACATAAAAATATTAGATAAAGGTGCTCTTTTGTTACAATAATACCAAAAAATAGTGATCCAAATAGACGTTCAGACGTATATTTGGATAACGTATATAATATTTGTAACATTTTGATGATGAGTTTATAATAATAATAGGGGTTAAAGTATGAAATTGCCGATTATTTTCCCACTTTTTATTTTGTTTATAGCTCTTAAGTATAGTCATATTATTGCGTAATTCTTTTTGTATTGTATCAAAAACTAAATAAAGTAACTTTTGACTAAAAAAAAATGCAACTGATGACTTTCTTTGAAGTAATAGGCACTAGGCCTATTACTTCAAAGAAAGTCGTTGAAAAGACCCCTTACAATGTGTCAGCTGACCTTCTTGCTTCAATTAAGTATATTTGTATTATATACTTTGATTTTCAGAAATTTAAATACTATAATGCGTAGCTTTATAACCATCTAACTTTCACCTTTAATTGCATCGAAAACGGTTCAGGCGTTTTTAAAAAAACTGAAAAATTGTTAGTATGGAAAAATGACTTTTCTCGATTTCGTCCATACAAAACGGCAATTTCATACTTTAACCCCTAATATTAATATTACGAAGTTAAATACATTATTATTTTGATTATCGTAAAACTACATTAAACACCATTATTTTCTCATGAGTCGTCTGTTAATAGTCAAAGTTACAGGCTCTTATTTTTGTGTATAATATTTGTAACATTTAGATGATGAGTTTATAATAATATAATATTCTTGTTTGTCCTTAGTTGGAGCTGTATATGATGTGAAGCGGTGCACGCGCGCATGACTCCGCAAACAGCGACCATGACGTCCCGGAGATAGTGCCAGGTAACGAAACATTATCTTAGTACGAGTAATAACGTGGAACACATATAATTTATATGATACTAGATGACCCGGCAAGCCTGACCCACCGACTGCATGTCGCTCAGCGAGCTATGGAAAGATCTATGCTCGGTATTTCGCTGCGGGATAAAATCCGTAACGAGATTATCCGGCAGAGGACCAAAGTTATGGACATTATCTAAAAGTGTAGCAAGCTGAAGTGGCAGTGGGCTGGCCATATTTGTCGCAGAACCGATGAGCGTTGGAGTAGACGGGTTCTCGAATGGAGACCACGTCTCGGCAAACGTAGTGTAGGACCTTGCCAGATGAATCAATGACCAGAAGAAGGTCGCTGGTAGTGGCTGGATGAGGAAAGCGGGGGATGTGCGCTGTGGCGTGCCCTTGGGGAGGCCTACGTCCAGCAGTGGACTGCAATAGGCTTATTGATTGATAGCTGACCCGGCAAACGTTGTTTTGCCATAAAAATGATTAAATTACTAAAATGGCTATAAAAAATTGTGGTTGGTGATAAAAGGGTAAAACATTTAGGGTTGTATGTATTTTTTATACCACATTATAGAAAAATAAAAACAAAACATTTTGTCCAAAAATTAAATTAAAAATGTTAGTGGGAACAACCCTTATCACTTAGGGGTATGAAAAATAGATAGTAACCGATTCTCAGACCTACTGAATATGCATATAAAATTTGGTAAAAATCAGTAAAGCCGTTTCGGAGTTGTAAGGTAACTAACATTGTGACACGAGAATTTTATATATAACATTTTAGCGACTTAATTGCTGCGCGGCGCTTTACCATTTAGCATCCAAGACACTACGTCAGAGGCGTAAATTTTTCAAGCATATTCTTATCGCTGTAAGCCAGCGTTGTTTCATCAAATGTTAGGAGATTTGCTCTCTTTACACCCGAAATGATAAAGCGCCGCGCCCGCTATGCGAGGAGGTTCGAGTTCCGCCTGAGACATATTTTTTTAAGTTTTTATACTGAGGAACACATAACTAATAGAATCGACATCGCTCGAATTGCGGAGCTGAAGTGGCAGTGGGCGGGACACATAGTACGAAGAACCGACGGCCGTTGGGGCGGAGAGGTTCTGGAATGGCGACTGCGCACCGACGATCTGTGGGTAGGCCCGATCTGGTGAAGTTCGTGGGAAGCCGCTGAAAGCGGGTGGCGCTTGACCGATCGTTGTGGAAATCCTTGGAGAAGGCCTATGTCCAGCATTGGGTTTTTTTTTAAATCTTTATTTCATGAGCTTGATTACTAGGTGAACATGTCGCTCAATTACACTTTCATAAACTATTATAAATAAGTATCAGAATAAACTTAAAAAATAATAAGACTAGTTCTATGACCTATCATTAAAACAAATACTAACAATTTTCAACAAACGAGAGGCTTGTACTGTTATAGGTGAAGCCAAAACCATGTTACAATAGCCGACATTATACATATAAAAGATCACCAAAGTATTGTTTTCTTGCAACCAGGTTCCTAGCACAATCAACCATAAATGATGATACGCATCTTCTATCACCCCGCACAGTTGACAATAATTGGGTAATGGAACTTTTTTCATCATATATGCGAATTTGTTGAAGGGAATGTGTCCAGAACGAAGTTGTAAAGCCATAACTGTAGCGTTTCTACTGAGTGAGCAATCAACCCATGCGGAGGATAACGGGTGTGGTTGGATAGTTTTATACCATATGCCTTTCTCTGTTGATCTATAATCAAAATACTCTCGCCATAACTCATGGCACTTTAATTTAACAGCAGGCATATGTTCCGAATGGTAAGGATCGACAGAAAAGGATTGGGTGTTGTTTAATTGAGATGATGAACGAGGAACAAGCT
Source organism: Anania crocealis (assembly GCA_949315895.1). Taxonomy (NCBI): domain Eukaryota; kingdom Metazoa; phylum Arthropoda; class Insecta; order Lepidoptera; family Crambidae; genus Anania; species Anania crocealis. The sequence goes on from OX438880.1 coordinate 6,739,177, forward strand.
ACTCGCCTTCCATAACCCGTTATGCCGCAGCCACTTTTCAAAAGACAAATGAAGCGGAGGTTATGAATTTAGCGCGTGTAATTATGTTTTTATATTTTTTGTAGTATTCAAATCAAATCAAATCAGTTTTAATTGAACCAAGTAAGTTCATATAAATATAACCATAATTGGTCTTGTCAAAAATAATAGTAATGCCATTATATATGATTGTGCTTTTTGAATCACTTGAAAAACGAAGCCCACGTTAAGTAACCATTACGAATAACATCATGGCAATGTTATTTATTTTTCTGATAAAAATATTTTAAGAAAAATATTAAATATTTTTCAGAATTTTAGAAAGTGATCAAATCAGAAATGCTTTCTCATTTGATCTTTTCCGACGGCTTTTGATACTATGTTGAAAGTGTAGAATGATCGATCATTTTAATTATTATCATTTAAAAAATTTCAAGTTCAAGTTATTAAAAAAACTATTCGAAATTAGCAGAAAACATAACTGAATTAAATAGCGGTTCGGTTGCGATTTCAAAGGATGAAAACGTTACTAAGCGACCGTTTCGCGCTTCAGTATGACAAACATTTAGACAAAAATTTTTGTCGTTGTAATTATTTAACCACAAAACTAATTTTCATCAACATTTTCGTGGAGGCAGTATATCGTGGGGCGCTGCAGAGACTGCGCTGGCGCGAGTAATGAAGCCGTTTGTATGTGCGGGCACGCGCTAACACTCCGCAAACGGGATGGGACACAATATGTGCAACACGATATCGATGTAATTAAAAAAATATATATTTGAACAACTTACCTTGGGATCTCTTCCTCTTCTTACTTTGGGTTTCTTGCGCTGCGTCTTTTCGGCACTAGCCCACACTTGACCCAAAGCAGTGGTAGATTTAAATATTGGGACGTGTAAAGGCGCTTATTTGCAGAAATAAAACGATTTTACAAATAATTTTACTGATTTTATCGATCCCAAAGTAAGTAATTCTTCAAAGCACTTGTTTTTTGTGAAAATCAGAAACAACGAAGGTACCACAAACACCTAGATTTGCGATAATATAGAGAAACACTTTTTCCCTACAGTGACTCGTCCCGGGCGTCGGAGCAGGCGATACCTTGAAACAAATAAGGGTCGTCCACATATTACGTCACACATTAAGGGGGAGGGGGGGTTGTTGTTGTTTTCTTCACCTATTCTGGGTAGGAGGCAAAGGGAACTATACCCATACAGCCAAGTCTTCAGTAGAATTTTTTTAATGATATGAAATGAAAATGAAATTTAATGAGATGAAATGAAATGAAACCTAACTCAAGTCATTGAAATGTATGGGTGGTTTATACATTCCCATGATTAAGGAGTTTTACGCGAGAACGTGGATCAGAGTCAAATAGGAGCGCCTTTCCTTGTTTCTCACTTTTATTTGATTTATCCTACTCACTGACACATTATTATAACAATGCCACCACTTTATCATAATAAATGCCGCTTAGGATAATTTCACAAAATTACGAAACAAAGTCCATCTTTCTCTTCTCGTTTCCCGCGCAAAACCCGAGGAGGGTCTAACTTATTGTGTCATTCGACAAAATTGTATGGGAATTTTCGTAGAAATGCGTGACAAGGGTGGAGGTCTAAAAATCTTAAAAATCGTGTGACGTAATTTATGGGTGACCCCAATATTGCTAGGTTACGTACCAATGGAAACAATGAAACTTGCTCTATAAAGTAAATTAAACATTACTCGTATTAGATTACCAAACTTGATTTGGCAAAAAAAAAAAAAAATAATTTAATAATATCAGTATTTAAACTTGAAAAATTTTGTCTCAGGCGGGAAAAAAAAAAATTTTCAAGTTTATATACTGATATTATAAGTGCAATTAAGTTGCTAAAATATCAAATAAAGTATAATTTAATAACTTTGAACACCTACTACCTATTAGATCAATTTATGGATTCCACTCGGAATATATGAGTTTTACTTCATAATTTGGTTGTATAGTACTTGCCTAAATTCTAGAAACTAATATTTTAAAAACTTCATTCTTACTACTTATATGTAGTGTAAATAGGTTAAAGAAACATATTTAAGGTAACAAATTAAACTGGTCACGATAAAGGATAGCATTTGTCACTAAGACATATTATAGATATCATTTTGTAAAACAACACTTGCATTTTTAAGAAGCGTAAGATTAAGCGTAAGTAAAGAAGCGAAACGTAAATTATTAGAATAGTCATCTTACTTATATAAATTTTAGTTAAGCCCTTGACCAGACCTGATTTGGATACAAAACTGGACGGAAAGTAAAATATTTTGGATTTGTTTTGGTATCTACGTGTATAAACTAAAACATTTGGTAATAATTCTCGTTTTGCATACAAATAAAAATACATACAAGACTTTCGTACTATAGCGGCAGCTCTATTTGAATTGTAATTTTAGACTTTATGTTCTTGAATTTAGTTTTTCTTAAAAATATTCTATATATTTTAGGCTAACGATAGCACTTCTGGTTACGACAATGTTATAACGTTGTTACTTGACTAAGATTAGTTTGATTTGGCGAACAAATTAAAAACCTTAACAAACATTTTTATCGACATTTTAATCAATATAAAGCACATCACTAAATCTGACGTTGTGAAAATGGCGGGGTGTCGCGACCAGCAATAAAGTCAGGCTTATGCTGCTAACTTATTAATACGAGGCTACATGCCAAAATCTTTGTAAGCACGTAATAATATTAGTACATAGCGTACAAACTAGATCATTACTAAGCTAAGTAAAAATATAATAAAGTAAAGCCGACCTATATAATCATCTGACTGCAGGGCAAAGGCCTCCATCATTGAATTCAAGTTACCACAGCAATGATGAGTACAGGCATGATCACCAAGCTTGCAAACATTAGTCCCTCCCTTTATAAATAAATAGGGTGGTGGGATCTACCTCCTAGTGGTCCACCCTGGGCAACGGCATCTTTGGTTGTCTAACCAATGATGACGGCTAACAGATCCCTCTGCGGTGGTAGGCTTCGCAAGAGGCCGCCTGGATGCTACCACCCTGCTGCCGGAGTCCAGCGCAAAACAGTTTTTCTGTGTTCCGCTGGTGTGTGGGAGAACCAGTACCTCTGGGTAAGCTCGCTCTATCTTAGGCTGCTTCTTAACCGTATAGTTAAGTATGTAGTCAAGAGCAAGCCCATTATTTATAAAAAAAAAATTTTTCCAACTGATGTAAAAACTAAATTTATTATTATCGTAGAAATATCTTTTTCAGGAGGTTGATCGATTTATATTTTTTTTTGTCCGATTAGGTAGCAAAGTTAGTACTATTTTAATTCGAAAATAGAATTCCATCTTTTTTTGGAAAAGTTAGTTCTATAACAAAAACAGGAAAGGCATGACTGCATGCTGATTGTCATTTACTCGTTTGGCGTCGAATCATTAGTTTTTATTTACCTTTTTTTCACTATTAAAAAAAGAACCTTTCAAGGTGTTTTATACCTAATCCAAATTGACCTGTACAACATACCAAACAAAAATTCACCGAAATCGTTCTACCTGGTAAAAAGAAATATGCGTTAATATAGAACATCTTTTTGTCTAGTAACAAAAAAGTATAACTGTGGCAATGAATATGTTGTCCTTTTCGTTAGTAAATATAGTAAAAAAAAGCGATCCGGAAACCGACATAAACGACTGTACCGCGACCCCTATTTATGGCGATGTTAAGAAGTACTTTCAGAGGGATATTTAAATACCTCGCATCACCTGTCGATGGCCGTCGGCGGCCGAACCCGAACCTTTTTTAACGGGCTGTCATATGGTATATATCTATCACCTACCGTATCTTCAGGTAGGGTCGCTATGAAATAAGATATGCGAGGAAATTTATTATATAATTTATTTTGCACGGATTTCACACTTTACACGTCTTTTGTTTGGTGCTTCAGAAAGTAGTAGATGTTTAGCTAATGTACTAAGTCTTAGGTTAAATTATTCATGAATTTGAATGCCCTTAAGTTTTTGCCATTGTCCTTTTTTAATAGTTAAAAACTCGATCTCGATGAACTTGATGATGCCGTTAAACTGACATAATAACATTTCATTATTTTTTACATTTTATTACTATAGTAAGTTTTTTCATTAATTTTCATATTTTATTGCACCATTGCGTGCATAGCTCTACAGTACATACCTATGTTATTATAATGTCTACATCTAATGGTATTATGATATTTTAGTAATAGTAGTAATCTCTCTGTATAAAAAAAGTAACGTTACGTATATCCGAATTCGTGACAGTTGGAGTAAGTCAAAACTCCAACTGAGCAATCACTATAACACAAAAAAGGGATTATTCTTTTTGTTCCAACCTTGGCGACCCTAGAGGGTAGTCTCTCGTTACGGCCGTTCATAATAGGCTCCCCGGAGTATAAAATCGGCAATAAATTCCGTTTTGAAGCCGTCCGGTTATTACGTGAATGCTATTAGACTAGCTGACTCAGAGCCGTGATAATTGCAAAAGGAGAATTCCCAATTTGACCTATCAAAACACTTTTGTAAATCAAATGTAGTATGTTAGAGTTTATGTTCAATGTAGTGCTGCCACACAAATATAATAGCACCACAGTTGCTACCACCACTGCCTGCAAAGGAGAACTGCCTAATTTTTAGTCACTATAAAACTACTACTAGTAACCAATAAGGACTATTTAGAACCAAATTTTGTTATACCCTGTGTCAAAGTTAGGAATGTATGTGACTCTAAGCGGAGAGTTATATCTACGAAAACTTGAAAAACGTAACTTTCCTTTTGGAGACACGCTCTGTCTTATCTATTATCTCCTACTATGATCGGATAAAAAGCTAGTTCATAGGCAATCTTCTTATAAATGGCTTCCATATTCGAAAGATACACGCCAATTAAATTCCCACAATCAGTGGTGCCAACCAATTCAACTGAAGGTCACGTAGCTGTCGCATTGCCATCACTCCTCAACGTTTGAATTGCAAATACCCCGTGGTATCTGCATCGACCTTTGACCTTCGGGCACGCGACCCCGTGATATCGCGCGCTTCGCCGCAATTTTGAATTTAGAAGTGGGTTGTTTTTTTTCAAGTCGTCTTTAGTGGCCAGTGCTATTGGAATGTTTTATTGCTGTTGCGCGCTGAAAATAGGTCGCGAGGTGGAAACTTTTTTAGTTTTTGTGTGGTTGCTTGTATTTATGTTAAGTAGATTTTCAGGCCAAGAACTCACGGTATTTTGCGCGTGTTATCCATACTACTATTGTAAATGCGAAAGGTATTGTGGCTGCCTGTTTTTACCCCTCAAACCGCTTATACGATCTTAATGAAGCAGTATTGACTTAGTAAGAGATCCAGGAAAGGACATCGAATAGTTTTTAACCCGAAAGTCATCATTTGAAAGGTTTAAAAGTGTGTTGTACGGGGAACCAATCATTTTCAAATTTAGTTGTAAGATCGATTTTTGCAATTGCAAAAAAGTGATTTCTAAGGATCACGATAAAAATGGGAACGCGACATAAAATAATTCTAAGCGAAAGGAAATAGTCGAGGGCGGAGAGCTAGTAATTTGAAAGACTTCAGTCAGAATTTCTAATTAAATTACATTGATTGATCTGGGACTTTGATTAATCTAATCTCATTGCTCGCTTCTGACATCTTTAATTGAATAGCGGTAATAAAAAAGATAAGTTAGCATGGCTGGTTACTTTGCTTTGTATTTCTCTGTTAAGTATTTATTAAAATTCCTTTTACAAAATAAAATTCAAAGTTAAAAACCGCGTCAAACACTTAACGCCTGTTTAGCGGTAAAGCTGAAGCCGGTCGCTAGGGGCGCTTCGGTCGGATTTACATAATTTAATTTGGGCCTCTTTGGCCGAGCGAGCGATTGGAGCTCACCACAGAGTAAGCTTACAAAGATATATTGTTTGAATTAGATTGTTTGTCTGAGGGGCGAGAACTGGCAAAGCGAACGATAAGTAGGATTTTTCAACCGACGATAAAAAGGGGAGCGTCAAATCGGCACCTGTTTATCTGTTTTCAAGTTTTCTCCTCTGTAATTTCCTCTGATACGGCTCAACCGAATCTGAGAATAGGATTTAAACTATTTTTCTAAAAAAAAATATTTGCGAAAATAATTGAACACAAAAGTTTTTTTTACCGATACAACAACCAAGTATTTTTTGTAAGAGAAACTTATCCTATTGCTAGTAAAAAAGTACGGATCTCATAGAATAATATTAGATTCCATGCGTACGAAGTCGCAAATATCATAATTTTTGAAAAATATATTTTCATACAAATCGGAATCTCAAAATTTTTGATTGTATGAAAAAAAAGGTGATATCAAATTTCTGAATTCACTATACTATTAATATGCATATAGGCTAGCTTCTGTTTGATATACCATTTACTTAACACTGTAGAACTCATAAACAAGTCGCCATGATCCTTTACGTCGGGCTACTCAAGAGGATAACTATCGGAAAAGGAGAGCTATTGGTTTTATTTGATAGCATACTCTTTCCGTTTGTTTCTGGCAAATGAAAGCGAGCCGATTCCCGCAGGAAGGACCTGTCAATATGACGCGGACTTTGAAGGACTGAGTAGAGTGTAAACCGGCTATTTTATAAACTACCTAGATTTTATAAACATTAAGCATCGATTCCACTGACGCGGAGATTAGCGAACAGTGAATTGACCAATCACAGTGCTCGAAATATCCCCAGATTTCAGATAACGACACTGTGATTGGTCAATCCAGTCCGCTTGTTTCTATTTCGCGGTCCGCCTAACTCCACCTAAATGAAAAGTCATTAGTCAGTAGCCAATGTAGCAAAAATATTTAGGAATATTGTTTTTATACTAAGAAGTTCAAAAATCACAAAGGATAAAATGAGTAATCAAAGTGGAGTTGGCAATCATTATGATGTGAATGCTACTGTACTTTAGGTATAGTCCCTAAAATATAGCTTGATTAGAATGACACCTTTCAAACTGAGGTGACTAGTGATGGAACTGACTCGACTGATCAAACGAAAAAAAAACAGATAAGGCATATAAAATCAAATGAAAATCAGATATGTTAAGATTTAACAGTAAGTCAGTGTCGTGATCATTATGAGAATAATTGTAACAATCATGAAAATCAATTAGAATTTTTTTAACGCATATAGGATCTAATAAATTTGCAAAATTTTCGTCAACTATTAATAATTGCAATTTGATGTTCTAAGCATCAAACAATGCTCATTAAATCATTTGTAACATTTATTTTACATTACTTCGATATTGAAATTCTGTTAGTCTGTTGATTTCGATTTCTCGAATTTACCTCATCACTAGCGATTATAAAAAATCACCTAACCTTGTAAAGACGTCTTTTCAAGTTAAGTGTAATTTTTGTGACTGGACTATTTTAATGATTTTAACTTTAAATATCTATTTTATATAATTAAATTGATTAATATGTACAGCAATATAAAAAAAAAATACTTAACATGCCAGTTACCAATATTTTTTCTTGTGCAAATGTGTTTCACTTATGTGACGCTAGTACAAAGTTACGTCATCTCTTTCAGTGAGAACTGTCATTCTAATCAAGCTACGAGTATATTTTAAGGACTATAGGTATACTAGCGGACCCCGCGAACTTCGTATCGCCACAGAATGGAATTTGATTTTGACGTCTAAAATGTCATTGTCATCAAATATGGCGGAGTTGGAATTTGTATGAAGAAATACAGTTTCTTAGTTAGTTACTTAACGTTAACTTTCTAATGTTTTTAACTGTTATTATCCTATTCCCGACCCAGACAAATCCAGAAACATAAAAATTTCAAAAATCGGTCCAGCCGTTCTCAACTTATAAATGTTGTAACTAACACGACTTTCTTTTATGAATGTATAGATATAGATAGATAGATTATAGACACTACTGTTGCCCGTGACTTCTCCAGCGTGGAATTAGAAATCGGTTTTTTTTGAAGTATTATGTACCCTAAATGCTATTCCGGTCTAAAATCTATTTTATTCCCTAATTTTGTCCAGATCCATCCATAAATCTTCACAAACATTAATATTATTTGTTAATATTAGTAGGAATAGAATAATCGTGTACGTTTTCTTATAAAATTAAAAGTAACATTGCGCTGAGGAACGTTTAAAATACAATCCAGTGTCGCAGCGTAGCCCGTTTCGGTCGCACGTTCGCTACTGTCCTATACCGTGTTACGTTCCCGCGATAAGGAAACCGGTTAGCCGCCCGGTGCGGCGAGCCTGCTATACGCGGCTCGGGTCGGTGTTTACATTATTATGAATGATAATAGTTTAATTCAAGACGCAGATGGAGTGTATGTTAATTTAATGATCGATGGAGTGGATGATTTAGGAGAAAGGGAGATTGAGGACCGCACACAAGATAGTAGGAGTACTGAATACCAGACACAATTGAGAAATCGAGAAATTAGTGAGGATCACACGGAATGTATGGAGGATAGTTTATTACGAGCTGAAAAAAGAATGCGCACTGTAGATGAAGAAGAGATTTGGACACAAGTTACTAGGAGTGGTAAGAAACGAGTAAGGGAAGGAAGAGGTACAATGAGAGAAGCGGTGGAGAGTAAAATAGAGATTTGTGTAACAAGTAAGGAAGCCTTACCTAAACAATTCGCATTGGCACGATTACTCAAATCTGAAAATATTAAAGACATATCCAAAGTTAAGTATGTTAACCCGTATAAAGTCTTGATCACTTTCGATAACGACACCAATGCAAGTCAACTGTGTCTTAATAAAACCTTTTTGGAAAAAGGCTGGAAATGTCAAAAGACGCTCGAAGTGGGATTATCGTATGGTGTACTGAGAGACTGTGAGGTGGAGTTAGAAGAGAAAGAGATTTTGGAAAGTTTGTCATCACCTGTAGCGGATATTATATCAGTTAAGAGGCTCAACTATCGAGATATAGAAGGAAGGTGGACACCAAGTGGCTGTGTGCGAATATGTTTTCAAGGATCATCACTGCCAGCTTTTGTATTTATCCATGGTATCAAAACAAAAGTAGACCAATTCAAATTTCCAGTGACTCAATGTTCTAAGTGTTGGCGCTTTGGTCACTCAGGTAAACTGTGCCCTTCGCGAAAACTAACGTGTCCTAAATGCAGTAACAATCATGCAAATTGTGAAGCCCGAATGTTTAAATGTTCTAACTGTGGAGGCCAGCACATGGCTATGTTCAAAGGCTGCTCAGCATACTTAAAAGAAAAGAAAATAAGGGATCTTATGGCAGAATTCAATTGTACTTATAAAATGGCAATAAACATGTACGTCCCAACATCACCACGGACGTCACCACGGACTTCACCAAGGACTTCACCACGGACTTCACCAGTAAGAGACAATCAAAACACACCCCTGCCCTCTAATGTGAGAACGGACCAGACCTCCTCTGTGAACAGCTCATTTCCAGGCGAGACTGAGAAAATGTCAGTTAGTAATAAAACCAATCAAAGTAAAAAAAAACAACCCTCAAAAAAACAAAATACTCAAAGAAGCAGAGAGCAAACTCAATCTGACTGGGAGGCTATGGCTTCAACAACGGAATCGACAACTATAAACATAGCTCCGAATGATGATGACCAAGAAACAACGGAAACGAGCGGTGGACCAGGGTTACTTCAACGGTTAAAGGAAATTATATTTATGAAGAAATACGACTTGAAAACTAAAGTTAAAATGACCGTGCAAGTAGTTGGAGAGTGGATTTTATCGTATTTAATTAATAATATCAAATATGTGTCACTTTTAAAAAACATATTTGATGGGTAGTACAAATAAACACTTAAAATTAAATATCGCACAGTGGAATGCACAAAGTTTAAGACCTAAGTTAGTAGAATTCGAACAAATACTATGCCAAGAAAATATACACATAGCAGTAATAAGTGAAACTTGGTTAGAGCCTGATAGCAGTTTGCGAGTGAATGGTTATAATATATATAGAAAGGATAGGGATGACTCGTACGGAGGTGTTGCAATAATGATTCACTATTCAATTCAATCGCAAATAGGTCAGCAGGTGCAATATTGTACGAGCGGGATGGAGATTATCAGTGTGAGGGTGTTCAACTGTGATCAAATAGAAAACATAATTGCGGTTTATTGTCCATCATATGTGCAAACTACTCAGCGGGATTGGGATCTGATATTTAGCTCAGGGGCACGTAAAACCCTGGTACTAGGGGATTTTAACGCCCATCATTCAAATTGGTCTTACAAAACCGATGCAAGAGGCGTACAAATTTTTGACTCGCTTATCGATAATAACTTAGTAACATTAAACGATGGCAGCCCCACTCGTATAAAGCTCGTAAATGGTTTAGTGCAAAAATCATCACCCGATATTTCAATGGCTTCCTCTGATCTGGCAACTAAATTAGTTTGGTATGTTACATGTGAATCCCTTGGAAGTGACCATCTTATTATTAAATTAGCAACATATATTGAACCCACTTCGTCACCTCTTATAAAAAGAAACTTTAAAAATGCCGATTGGGCTTCTTACACAAAAGATATTCAGGAAAACCTTGTTAATTTTCCACTCCCCCATGACAATCAAGAAGCATATGACATGCTTGTAAATATTATAAATAAATCAGCAGACAAATACATTCCTATAGTTAAAATTAATATGAACCCGGCTAATAAATTCTCCCCTAAACCATATTGGAATACAAACCTTTCCAAAGCCATCGCCGAACGCCGTCTTGCACTCACAAAATTCAGACGTAATCCCTGTCCTAGGAACTACGATGAGCTCAAATTAAAAATCAAGGACGCTCAGAGACTAGTTCGCAACGCTAAAAGCGAAAGCTGGCGCAACTTCTGCAGTTCTACGGATGAAGTTATGTCTACTGGGGATTTATGGCGGAAAATGAAATGGTTAAAGGGATACAAAACCCGCGGTAGTTATGTAGACATGGATAGAGCAAGTGCCCTACTTCACAGTTTAACACCTGACTACGTATCTCCATGCCCGCCTGAGTGCATTTCTAGGAATCAGGTATTGGAAGATTGTATCACACTTCATGAACTCGAGAGCTGTATAAAATCAAAGGACACTGCCCCAGGGATGGATGGCATTTCGTATTCAATGATCAAAAAGCTCCCTTATGTATGTAAACAAATTGTATTGGATTTATTTAATAGATTTTTAGCTACTGGTTTTGTTCCTGCACAATGGCGCAACATATCGGTGATACCAATTCCAAAGGCTGGCCGGGAACCTACCTCATTGTCATCCTTGCGTCCTATTTCATTAATGTCCTGTCTATGTAAAATCTTTCACCATATCTTAAACAAGAGACTCGAGTGGTTTATAGAGAAAAATTGTTGGTTATCTGATAAAACAGTAGGTTTTCGAAAACAGAGGTCCTGTATAGACAGTCTTAGTCGATTGGTCTCAGCTATACAAATTGGTTTTTGCAAAAAGCAAGTTACCGTTGGATGCTTCCTAGATATTAATAATGCTTATAACAATGTTAATGTGACTTCTCTTATTAGTAAATTAGATAGTCTTAAAGTAGGTGCTAAAATTTGTCAATATCTCTGGAATTTTTTAAGTAATCGATGTCTACAAATTAAAATTGAGAATTCTGTGTTAAGTAGAACCACTGGCCGAGGTCTAGCACAAGGGGACCCTTTATCGCCCTTACTATTTAACATTATTACAATAGAAGTGTGTGCCATTCTAACTAATATTAATGTATCCCAATATGCGGATGACTTTGTCTTGTACAGCTCGGTGACTAACGCCCTGGAGGCCAAGACTACATTACAGGCAGCTTTAGATAGTTTTACAATGATTTTAAATGAAATTGGGTTGGAATTTTCTCCGGAAAAGTGTAAGGTATGCATATTCACAAAAAACTCAAAAAGAATACTAATAAATCTAAATATAAATAATCAGCATTTACAGACGGTAGATAACGTGAAGTACTTGGGAATGTGGTTGGACAGGTCATTAAGATGGACTAAACATGTAAATGAACTTACTGTTAACGTTTTAAAATATATCAATGTTTTTAAGGTCTTGGCAGGTTCAGGCTGGGGAGTTCACCCTAAGCACCTAAGGAAGCTGTACATATCTACTGTCAGAAGCCGGATAGACTATGGTAGTTTTCTCTACGATATGTGTTGTAAGACTCATTTAGGGAAATTAGATAAAATTCAAAATCAAGCTCTACGCGTCATAGGCGGTTTCATCAGGAGCACTCCAATCCACGTTATGGAGAGTGAACTATGCCTCCAACCTTTAGAACTACGCAGATGGTATTTAGGTGCAAAATTTTGCTTAAAATCAAAGTCATTTGCTGGCAACCCCATTTCTTGTCTATTAGAAACTTTATGTGGTCTATGTGAAGCTAATTTATGGAAAAGGAAAACACCGATTTTAACTATACTTCATAAATATATAAAATCTAAACCTGTTAACAATAATAAACAATTGGGAATGTTCACCTTAGACACTTGGGTAAATAATATATGTTTGGATAAAATTGTAATTCATAGTATTCCATCGATGGAAATGGCTAAGCAAAAATATAATGTAGTCAAATTAAGAAAATTGTGCACAGAATATCTCAATACTAAATATTCGAACTTTTGGCCGATTTATACTGATGGGTCAAAACAAATAAATGGTATAGGAGCTGCATTCTTAGACACAAACACTGGAAGCTCAATGAAATTAAAAATAGATGCGACCATTTCAATTATGCACGCGGAACTAATCGCTATTGCCGAAGCCTTGTCATACATTACCACATTAGATTATGACAAGTTTGTTATCCTAACCGACTCAAAAAGTTCGCTACAACATTTGGCTCGATGCACCTCGGTAATACGAGGTCTACCGATCGCCTATGACATTTTGAAATCAATTCGCTCTCTATTGACACAAGATAAACTGATTACACTTCAATGGATACCGTCTCACATTGGGCTCCCAGGTAATGATGAAGTTGATACACTGGCCAAACTGGCCTGTCGGGATGGTGTACAATTTTCCGTAGTTCCATTTCACACTGAACACATTCCCTCTATTAAAATACGATGCAATGAATTGTGGCAAGAATATTTTGATAAAAGGTCGGCGGAGAAAGGTATATGGTATAGAACTGTGCAACCACACCCCTTGAGTTCTCCATGGATTGATTGTGCTCTTAGTCGAAATTACATAATGCTGCTATTAAGACTTCGTTCCGGTCATATACCACTGAATAAGTTTGCTTTTATGATGAGAAAGGTTTCATCTCCTAATTGTAGTCAATGCAAGGTCCCTGAAGATACATATCACGTTATGGTGGAATGTGTCCGGGGCCAGATATTGAGACATATTTATTTCGGAAGTAGACTTAATGATCTAGGTGCCTGTAATGAAGTTTTGTCTTCCCCTCTATCAAAAGAGGCTATGTATTTATGTAAAATTGTTAAAGAATGTTTAGATAAAAGAGCTTAGTGTATGATTGTTTGTAAATGGTATTGAGCGACATGTTCACTCAGTGAACAAGCTCATAAAATAAAGATTAAAAAAAAAAAAAAAATACAATCTTATAACTTGAGCGAGCGTTGTTCCTAATTCTCCATACCCGTGAAGATTAAACTTACGTCTTAATATTTCTGGCAACACGGGAAAATTGGCCTGCCAAATATCATAGCGCGATCTTGCCAAGCCCGAATTACGGCACGAGAGCCATTTAATTTAGTCGGGTAATTTGCGCAGATTATATCGTCATCAAGGAGAATTGCACAGTTTTATAACCACATTTAATCTAAGTTCATAACCTTTATGATAGCAAAGGCACACTCAAGAGTTGTTACAAAAATTCTAACTAAGTAACGATTACAGTTAAGACATACAAGTGTTATCACAAGATCTGTATAAAACGAATGAAAGATAGATTTAAGGATTTTAAATTAGCTTTTATTTTGGTTTATTCCTACGTTTCGAACACTTTACAGTGTTCATGGCCACGGGCAGACTGGGATAAACCAAATTAAACGCGAATTTAAAATTTAAAGTGCGCGTAAACTCAAGAACTGTCAGTTTATATGGTTTAGCTTGATTTATATAAATGTAAGTAATGTATGGCTTTGGATTATCCTACGTCGCACTAGCATCTTTTGTAAACATAATTATTTGAGGCTGACAATAGTGACCGAGTTTCTTGCGTTGCTTCTCCTCGGCATTAGTCCACATTAATTTGTCTCGAAGCAGTGGCAACTGGCAGGTTTAAGTATTGGGCCTGCTGGGGTTTAAACTAATTAAATACCTTATTAATTTTACTATAATATGAAAGAAATTAGTGTCTTCTTAATCGATTGTCGCAATATTGAACAAACATGTAATAAGATCTTTTTAGAATTCTATGCAAGAATTTTTATTCATATTCATATTCATTTAATCACATTAAATTTGTAACAAAAGATACAGTAATGTCAGTACTTCGAGGTCAATAAATTGGTTACAAATTTACCTTTTCTAGGCATTGTGAATTTTGATGTCAAATGTAAACACGTAAATGAAAATCATGCAACCATTATAAAAATGTCAATACCTATTACTAAATACAATAATTAAGTCATTTACAATAAAATTTACATGTCAAAGAAAGAATATATATAAACAAATGTATAAAGAAAAAAAAAATGTCAAAAAAAGAAAATAAATTATATTCATGTATTTAATTAATTATAATTTGTCTTCAAAATATTCTTTAATGTCATAGTATGCTTTCTGGATTAGTAAATCCTTTATTGCACTTTCATACTTTCCACCTTGGAGGGCCTTTACATATTTTGGCATATGATTATAAACTTTGACAGCCATAAAATACGGACCATTTCTATACAGAGCAAGCCGCGGCGCGGGTAGTACAAGATCATTTTCGCGACGCGAACCATAACGCCTTGACATGTCGCCGATGCGTTGAAAATACTTGCTGTGCCTTCTCACGAAGCGGCACAGTTCATAGATGTATAAGCAAGTGACTGTGAGCATTCTGTACTTAACAAATACCATCCTGCACGATGCACGTATTTGGACATCACATTACTATCGGCTATCGTAAACAACTATGCGGTACTCGAAATATGTTTTATTGCGTTTACCTGTATTGCGTTCCAAACGCAAAACTCATAACGGCCATTGCTGCCACGCAAATATTTGCTTCGACGTCCGATTGTTTTCGCGCCAATACAAACAAACAGCTCTGCAGCCGGATATTCGACATTACAACAAAACAGTGAGCGCTTCATTTCCGAACGCTTCCGAATTGTTTGTGTTTGTGCTCATTTAAACAAATAACGACGGAACGGAACGTTCGATTATTGAAAACAATTTTTTAAAGTTATCTTAATCATCACTCGTAAAATATTGTTTGTTATTTTTATGTAAGGGGAATTGAATTGAAAATATGGATCTGCAGTCCATAAAACATTGAAATAGTTGGTACGATATTATTGGTATATAATATGTTTTTTTTTCGCATTGTTTTTCATGTTATTTCTAATATTTTTTGTAAGACAATATAATTTCATTTTTGCCACATGTGAGACGTGACTACTGCCGGTCGTATGTAGGTAGGTACTGCGTGAGATGACTGAAGAACTACTGTCAAAAGGAGACTGGCAGCATCGTCTTATATTCATCTTACGACCAGTTTTGGTTCAGAGGTAGCAAAAGATGTTCGATCTCCGCACAGTAAAAATATTTGGGTGCATGAAAATATCTGTTTGTACTATGGTTTGTACTAGTCAACTAAGTATATAAGCTTAGTTGTAGCTTAGTTTGAAACTTGATAACTTTGTGTGGCCCAAAGTGGCCTGTCTTGGAATATTCAAACTACGATTGCCAACTCACCTGCCATGTGTGGCGATTATGGCCAAATGTTCCTTTTTGCTGGGTCTAGCTGTACCTAGGCCAGTTGACTAATAATGATTAATGGAAAGGACAAATTTTTAACAATGATTTGAATTTAAGTCAACTGTTTCAACTCCAAAGATACAGTATTTATCAGCTGGGAGGAATAATTCAAAGTTGCTCGCCACCGGGACAATCGGTTTCCTCTTATTTATGCGAGTTTCTATGGGCGCGCAGACACTGAGTACTTAATTGCAATTGCCGACTTAGGTACGGGGTACCCCTGCCCTCTTCAGAACAGCAAGTCGGACTCGCGCTCGAAGGGTTCCGTACCATTGACTAGGTAGGTACTTATTAATGTAGCGCCTAACTGTTGCCATTATTGATATCGAGCAAAAAAGGCCTAACGAACAGACATTGAAGTCTTAGTAAACGGGTCCTGTTTTTACTCTTTGGGTACGGAAAAAGACTTGAGCCTAAGCGCGCGCGCGAATTGAGCTAATAATTGTAGGTGATTTCTTGGCACCTACTAAAACTTTGGGCAGCAAAAAAGCTTAGAATTTTTGAACATCGCTCGGGTTTGTGATCATCAACCAGCATTTGGCAACCGTGGTGATTTTGCCTGTACCCATCATTGCAATGGCAACACGAGTTCAATGATGAAGGCCTTCCTTTACTTACTTTTTTTACTTAAAATTTAGTGATTCGGTAGATAAATTTTATGGAAATAGTGAAAAGTGCACGATGCAATGGGAACAAGGGTTCAAAGCTTAGGTTCAAAGCGACAAAAATACTATTAGTTACAAAAATAAAATCCGACAAAAATCATTGATGACATGACTGACAATCATCATCATGCACTAACAATGCAACCAACAATGGTGGTTTATTTCATGTGTTTTGTTGGGGTGCCCTTCGGTTCGCCTAAAATTTAAAGTCCTAATTTCATTTGGCCGAACCGTATTGGCCTAAACTTATAACGTATTATTATTGTCTAGTCTAACAGTTGTTTTCGCGCTGTTATAGTTTGGCCTAAAAGTTTAAAACCCTAATTTCAGAATGTCGAATATCGAATGCACTAAAATGTATTCGCATCTTTTTTTTGGCATTAAGCTTTGTACTGAAATCTCTGTTTTTTTTAAACTGAAATTGTTTAAGAAAAGAATCGCTCACAAACCGACCCCAAGCAGTCTTGTCTGCCCTACCCCTAGAGTGTAATTTAAAAGCGCGTAGGCGCGGAGGGCGAAGCGGCCCGCGGGCTAAGGAGCAGGAGGCTGTAAGCAAACACCGCGGCTGAGGCTGGCCGGCACAGCCAGCCAGAAAGCCGAAGCTGCGGTGGTGAGCGTAAGCCATCTGCGACGATTAGCACGCGTGGGACCGCTAGAGCCCCGCAGCGCCGAAGCCGTCACAGAAGTCTGCTTGTTTGGATGCATGCATGATTGCTTGTTTGCATGCATGTTTGCTTGATTGCATGCATGCTTGCTTGTTTGCATGCATGCTTACTTGTTTGCATGCATGCATGCATTGCTATTTCAAATATTGATATTTTTTAAAACTTTATGCGAATAAGAATTTGGAACTGCAAATGGTAGGTGTCAGGATATATTCGGCTAAATGTCGCATTTGGGAAAATATAATACGGCGATATACAGTAAGGCGTAGTAAAAATAGGCTAAACACGTTTAGGAAAAGTAAAAATGTGCGAAAAAAATTTAGGCTAATAGTTTGTGTGCCAATGACAATTAGGAGTACAAACAATTCGGCATTCCGATATATACCCGTTTTGTTGGTATATTTTTTTGTATACAAAGTTTATTGCTTTTCGAAAATGGTATGATCTTATATTCCATACAAGCAATCTTACTTAGAATCTAAAACCATTCTACAGGAACCGCATATTTTTTCAGCATAGAGATCAGTGGCGGAGTTTGGGGGAGACCTTTGCCCAGCAGTGGGATGATATCTTTCTTCTATATGTATAAAAGAAAGTGTTAGTTACACCACTTATAAGTCGAGAACGGCTGGACAAATTTTTATGATTTTAGTATTTTTGGATTTGTCTTCGTCGGGAATAGGATTGAAAACGTTGGAAATTCATACACGGTGCATTTTCAGACAACAGAATAACGTGGGCTTCATTTTAAAGGTGGTTAAAAATGCACCGTGTATTTAAAAAAATGTATTTGTTCATAAATTTTTCCAACCACGCCATATTTGATGACAATGAAATTGCAGACGTCAAAATCAATTACTATTCTGAGGCAATACGAAGTTCGCGAGGTCCGTTAGTAAGTTGATAAAAAAGCAGCATATGTGCTATTTCAGTCTATTCATCAATGGACCAAACTTTACCCAGATTCTCCAGTTCTGGCGTGATCCAGCAACAATAATCCATATGATTCACAACTAATACACCTGCCAATCGTTAACAAACATAATTGCTATCGGATGCCAGATGCAATATAGTATTGTTAATCCCCCGATAACCAATTGAACTGTTTCCGATCAGCAAAGCTTAGATTAGTTGTATTGTATCCCAATTATTAATCATATTATGTGATACGTATTCGTACAGTATATCTTTGTTTAAGGCGACTACTAGAGCTATGTGATGCCCGCAATTAATTTAAATTTTATTACTTCTAAACAAAATCAATTCTCAAAAAACTAGAACAGTATAATTGTCACAAATTACCTCTACGTCACTTGTCGCAGTATCGACAGTCGTATTCAGAGTGGAGATTGCTAAAAAAGCTAACGATGTATTGATCTCCGCCCTAGCTAGACGTTACGGAATAAAATGAGCTGGAAGAATACTAGCGTTGTCTTTATAGAGGCTCTGATTTTAACCAAGTGGATTTTATATTGACTTATCATCATAAAGATGATGACTTTGACTGGTGTTTTAAATTAAGCGATTATTCGAATTTTTAAAGTTACGAGTGCTCAGGATAATACACGGCCTAGGTTTGCTTGTGTCAGTCTTTATACAGACGTAGCGGTGAGGCGTATTTATCGCAACAGATAAATTTAACAGATATTTAAATACCGAATATAACAACTGTTCTTCATAAGAAAAATATCTGTTATAGGAAATAACAGCTAAATCTTAACAGTTGCCGTAAGAACAGTAGAAGAACAGATGCATAAAATATTGCTTGGCTGTTGCTGTTATCTGCGGGATAACTGTTATTGTATCATCCCCTCTCATTCATTTCGCTTATACACAAAAGAGAGGCACCTAGTATTGACTAAACAACAAATTTAAATCAACCTCACATTCGCAAATATCATAGGCAAAATGTGTCTTCTTAATTTGGTTTTATGAGCAGTTTAATAGCTCTATCTCTTTTTTTTCGATCGCGTTGGAAAGAGAAGCTCCTAGTATTTATCACATGAAAAAATGAAGTGGTTACTAGATTACTCAGTTTTAGGTATCAAAAACCGTCTCCTATATTTGGTCTTGTGTTTGATTGATATTTTGACGTAATGTTCGGATACATTCACAAAATAAAAACACAAAATGTTTTACAAGATTTAGGTGCCAAGACATTCTTTATCAAATCAATTTCTTACATCAATGATACTAGTGTACGTGTAAATTAAAATAATACACTTAGATACTTTATTTGATATTTTAGCAATTAAATTGCAATTATAATATCAGTATATAAACTTGAAAAATTTTGTCTCAGGCGGGACTTATAATTGCAATTTAATTGCTAAAATATCAAATAAAGTATATAAATAGCTGTTTCATCTTAACTGACTGTCAAACATCTGCAAAGATGTTTCTTTCGGGTGTTGGGGGTGCAAGCTCCTAACATTTGATGAAGCAACGCTGGCTCACAGCGTAAGAATATGCTTGAAAAATTCGCGCCGTGTCGCAGTGTCTCGGTGGCCTAATGGTATGGCGCCCGCCCGGCATGCGAGGAGATGCGGGTTCGAGTCCCGCCTGAGACAAAATTTTTCAAGTTTATATACTGATATTATAATTGCAATTTAATTGCTAAAATATCAAATAAAGTATATAAATAGCTGTTTCATCTTAACTGACTGTCAAACATCTGCAAAGATGTTTCTTTCGGGTGTTGGGGGTGCAAGCTCCTAACATTTGATGAAGCAACGCTGGCTCACAGCGTAAGAATATGCTTGAAAAATTCGCGCCGTGTCGCAGTGTCTCGGTGGCCTAATGGTATGGCGCCCGCCCGGCATGCGAGGAGATGCGGGTTCGAGTCCCGCCTGAGACAAAAAAAATTTTCAAGTTTATATACTGATATTATAATACACTTAGACATAAAAAACACTAAATCGGATACATGAGTAGATTAACAAACATTTAAAACCTGATTGCGAGAGCGTATCCAAACATAATTCCTTACTTAATCAGGACACAGATAATATAATACTAATCAGGATTAATTGAAATTTTATTCTTAAACGTTAGGTCTTATTACGTTAGTATTAAAAGCTATTTAGAGATGATGGAATACATTGGGTGTGTTCAGCCGATACAAAAACTAGTGTATCAAAATAAGGAATAACAGGCTGTTATTTAATAACAGATATTTGGAACTGTTATTTTTATATAACAAGAACAGTAGTAACAGATATCGACTTTTACCTGTTATAACTCATCTTTATACAGACGAGCGTGAATGGATAATGACAGGTAGCGCATTTAAAAAGCTATATATAATTCCGTAACACCGCAACGTAAACGCGATGTACAGCGCCATCTATTATCGCCTTGGTGTAAATCTGTGACATACCTTTTAGTCTTCTTTGGCGATAATCTTAAAATACGATGTAAGCGATGATGTAAGCCTAGCTATTTTGGTAGCGGATAGGAAAGAATAGTCCAAAATGCCTTTCCCTTCCAAAATATGTCCTAAATAATGAATTATAAAACTTAAATATATCCACGTTGTTATTTTAGTACTCATTGACGAGAACTAAATAGAGAATCGATTATATTTAGCTTTGAACAATCATGCTCCGGAAATAGTTCTGTGGTTTGGAATAGTTCCTAGGCGATATTAACCCTGTTGATTATTGTAGGAACTATTTGGGACAGGGTTTGATAACGCTATAAATTTTAATTTAAGGAATAATTGAGAAATGGTATTTTCTCATAGATATTGCCACATTGGTACGTTTTGGTGACGTTATTAGTGTCAAAACCACAGGTCATAAAGTAATTGCATAGTTAAAAACATATCGGTGTAAAATTAACTATACTTAGTGATATTTCAAGTCAAGACGTTTCTTACAGTATATTAAATCTATGTTTCTAACAATATTTAGAGGACGAGAAAGTGGTGGTGCTGTTTTTACTATATGTCAATAGTTGTACCTATGTGTAAGAAGAACACATAGGTATAAATCTACAACTAATGTACTCGGGGACTATCGTTGAGTTTTGTTGTAAATGACACAATCGCAGTTTGACCAATGGTGGAAATAAGACATATCTTCCGGTCCTCTTTTTCCTTTAGTACAACTTACGCCACCTATAGAAGCATAAGGGGTAATTCTATACTGTTTTTGGGCACCACACTTCTTTTGTGGCAAATCTAACTTGAAGTAAAAATGGTTAGGAAAAAACCTGTCGACGGCTACTTAAATTCCCAAAAATGTCTTCTGAATCGAGCCTTTGTAAAGGCATCATTTCTTTTCAGATGTCTCCTACAGCCGATGACAAATTAGTCGGCAAGAAAACTCAATAAATCGTCCCAGTACAAAACGTAATTCATCAACACGCACAATGGGGTGGGACACTCAACGATAATGTATCTGAAGGGGAAACTGACGTTCCTCTTAAATCATCTTTAAGATGCTTTATATGATATTAAGCAATTATAATATCAGTATTTAAACTTGAAAAATGATGTCTCAGGCGGGACTCAAGCCCGCATCTCCTCGCATGCCACGCCCGGAATCTTCATCATGACCCACTCTGGTGATGATGAAGAAACTAGGAATGAGCTCAGCAATGGACTGATATACAATCAGTCCATTGCTGAGCTCATTCCTCTAGGACTAGGAGACGGCACATTATCTTTCACTTTATCTCATTCTTATATCTTATATATTTCATTTTATCAGCCACTGATACTATTACGTCACAAGTCTATGAGTTCATCCTTTATCTCAATTTTACTTACACATGACATTTTGTCAAAACTCGCTAGACACTTTCTGGCCGATCGTGCAGTCGATCGGAAGCTATGCGCGTAATTACATTTCGGTGATTAATTTTTATTCATATAGATTACAATAGTGATGGCGTAAAAAAAAACGAATCCTGCTAATAACTGTTACCGGTTCGTTCCAGGTGGTGACTGTGGGAGCGGGTGTAGCGGCGGCATGCGCGTGGTGTTAGCCGCGCTGACGGCGCTGGCGGGCGCGCTGGCCGGGCCGCACGAGCACCGCGCGAGGCACCACGCGCCCGACCACCCCCTCCATTTCCCCGGGCCGGCGCCGGTACCGGCCCCCGCCCAGCCCTACCGTGGACACGGCGAGGCCGTCCGGTACAACCCAGAACTCGACACAATCCTACCCCGCATCGAGGACCACGAAACCTCCTCTAAACGGGCCAAATTCGAAACGGAAACATCCTCAAAACGTGCAAAATATGATGAGCGATTTTATTCCAACCATGAACGGGCTGACGAGGAGTTCATGGCTGACGAACCACAGCTAGGACCTGAAGATGAAGATCCACTCGTCGTTAGGACGAGGAAAGGAAGAGTCAGAGGCATAACTCTCACTGCTGCCACTGGAAAGAAAGTCGACGCCTGGTTCGGCATTCCTTACGCGCAGAAACCTATTGGAGATCTCAGATTTAGACACCCCAGACCGGTCGAGAACTGGGGAGATGAAATACTCAATACGACGACACTGCCACACACATGCGTCCAAATTGTAGATACGGTGTTCGGGGACTTCCCTGGTGCAATGATGTGGAATCCAAACACGGACATGCAGGAAGACTGTTTGTATATAAATATAGTGACACCTAGACCAAGGCCTAAGAACGCAGCTGTCATGCTTTGGGTTTTCGGTGGAGGTTTCTATTCAGGAACCGCTACATTAGATGTGTATGATCCGAAAATCCTAGTTTCAGAAGAGAAGATAATTTACGTTTCAATGCAATATCGCGTTGCATCTCTAGGATTTCTTTTCTTTGATACCCCTGATGTGCCGGGTAACGCTGGTTTGTTTGACCAATTGATGGCATTGCAGTGGGTGAAAGATAACATTGAATACTTCGGCGGAAATCCTCACAACATAACACTGTTTGGGGAATCAGCTGGTGCTGTGTCTGTATCTTTGCATTTATTGTCTCCGCTATCAAGAAACCTGTTCTCACAAGCAATTATGCAGTCTGGGGCCGCGACAGCACCGTGGGCCATAATTTCTAGAGAAGAAAGTATTTTACGAGGAGTTCGTTTAGCTGAAGCAGTTCATTGCCCACATTCAACCAAAGACGTTGGGCCAATGATCGAGTGTCTGAGGAAGAAGAGCGCTGATGAACTAGTCAACAATGAGTGGGGTACTTTAGGCATTTGTGAGTTCCCATTTGTACCTATAATAGATGGCTCGTTCTTAGACGAGATGCCTATTAGGTCTCTCATTCATCAAAACTTTAAGAAGACAAATATTCTTATGGGATCCAATACTGAAGAAGGCTACTACTTTATACTGTATTATCTGACAGAGCTATTTCCAAAAGAAGAAAATGTTGGAATAACAAGAGAGCAGTACCTTCAAGCGGTGCGGGAACTAAATCCCTATGTGTCTGATGTGGGAAGACAAGCAATTGTGTTCGAGTATACAGACTGGTTAAACCCTGACGATCCTATAAGGAACAGGAACGCTTTAGACAAAATGGTGGGAGATTACCACTTCACGTGTGGGGTTAATGAGTTTTCTCATCGATACGCGGAAACAGGAAACAACGTGTATACCTACTATTACAAGCACCGCAGTAAGAATAATCCTTGGCCTTCCTGGACGGGGGTGATGCATGCTGATGAGATTAACTATGTATTTGGGGAGCCGCTGAATCCTGGGAAGAATTATTCTCCTGAAGAAGTTGAGTTCAGCAAACGTCTAATGAGATACTGGGCTAATTTTGCTAGAGCAGGGTAAGTTATATTTTTACCTTCACAACCAGAAGCCCTACAACGCAACGAGATGCCCGTATGTACGGATCCGTCTCTTTCACATACTTTAAGATATTGGGATGAGTAAGAGAGTCAAAAGGAGTCGAATATACGGATATATGTTGCGTAGCAGGGCCTCTGGACCCGTGGTTCACATTATATAGTAGAGCCACCCCTTTTCGTCCCGTGGATATGGTTAGACGCTTTGCCAGATTAAGACGGACATCCTCGTCTTTTTTCTATCATTGGCCAAACTGCGATCATCACACTGCCTAACAAACGTTGTGATTAGGCCCAATCCTCCTTTTGGAGTTACAGCTGTGAAGTAAGGATGATGAACTAGGCATATAGGCTAATTGCAATAATTCTATGATTCCCAAATTTCGTGCCATCTTGTTCCCGTCACAACAAATCTTAAAGCTAGGTCTATGTTCAAATGTTACTGTTTCATTTTTAAACAGTGTTTCTGTGTTTCCCGACTTAATGAAAGCCCTAAAAATAATACTCTTTAGCACCTGACGACGTATTATTTGGTGTATAGCTTCAAGCCATTAATTCAGCTAAATTTTAATGATTTAGTATTTAACTAGTTTTTGCATAGTTTTTCATCATACGACTCGTTGCATGTTTGGTGATAATAAAAAATAAAAACGTATGTGATGGTATCTCTAAAAGTATAAAATTCTGAAACAAAATTATCTTTTGCAATAAAAACATATTAAGTGTATGAAACCACCGATAATCAACATTCTGAAAGGTATCTACATCAAAAAGACAGACGGTTTTATAAGATTCATGAGGCACAATGCGACCAATAATTTGTTTGTAGTCGAAACAAAACAGTCACTTGTGTCAGCAGATAAATCTTAAAAGTAAGACCTCAGATAGAGAAATGTGTGTCATCCAGTCTGAGGCAGACTAAATCCAGCTAAAGCAGTCGATTTTCTAGGAAAACATGATAATTTCAAACAGAATTTGATCTTTATCGGTTTCTGTTCCAGAAATCCATCGCAGAACCCCAACGGTGATATGACGAAGGTGCATTGGCCAGTGCATACTGCATTTGGTAGAGAATACCTATCTCTAGCCGTCAACTCCAGCGCAGTGGGTCACGGGCTGCGAGTGAAGGAGTGCGCTTTTTGGACGAAGTACTTGCCTCAGCTGATGGCTGCTACAAGTAAGTACCATTGCACTCAGTAACCAAATCACTTACGGCCGGTCCCAATAATTTATCTATCTTCAGTTTTGGCATATCGGAGATAGAAAACATCTTCTGTCTCTGATTTTGCAGTCTAGAGAAACAAAGGCAGAAGTGGTTTTCTATCTCCGATATGCCAAAACTGAAGATAGATAGGTTATTAGGACCGGCCGTTAAACGACCCAAGTATACTTTGTTTTTCATCATCACTATCATCATCAGACTATATCAGTTCACGTTTGGATACAGGTTTTTTTTTTTATCCCAATTTGAATAACTATTTAAAGCATTCGTATTTTGGAAACCAGAAACAACGAAGGTACCACAAACACCCAGACCCGAGAAAATGTAGAAAAACATATTTTTTCTACATTGACCCGTCCGGGAATCGAACCCGGGACCTCGGAGCAGGCGACACCTTGAAAACCGGTGTGTACGCCTCTCCGCCACGGAGGTCGTCGAGGCTTCTCCAAAGGGAGAATTTTGCCATTTGTCATGCTTGACAGGTTGGCTAATGCACTGACCTGATGACTGACTGACTCCAGTCGCCTCTTACGACACCCAAAGGACGAGGAGGTGGTCTATTCTTATAACGTGCCGGCACCATACGACACTGCCAGCACCACACCGTTATATTTAACTAGCTGTTGCCCGCGACTGAGTCCGCGTCAATTTCTGTTATTATGATCGCGATTATTTTTACAACATTTTCCACTGCTGCTTCGCTCCTATTGGTTGCAGCGTGATGTTATATAGCTTTAAGCCTTCCTCGATAAATGGACTATCCAACACAAAAATATTTTTTCATTTCGAACTAGTACTTCCTCAGATTAGCGCGTTCAAACAAACAAACAAATTAACTCTTCAGCTTTATAATATTAAGTATAGATTAGTTACACACCATATTATGAGCCCTATTAAAAAAGATAACGGGGATACCATAATAATAATAATTTAACACAATTATATTTAAATTTTGTAAAGTAGTACCATATTATAAAG
This sequence comes from Anania crocealis, assembly GCA_949315895.1. Lineage (NCBI taxonomy): Eukaryota > Metazoa > Arthropoda > Insecta > Lepidoptera > Crambidae > Anania > Anania crocealis. The sequence goes on from OX438880.1 coordinate 6,765,502, forward strand.
AGGAAAGATTTGTATTATATGCTCCGAAACTACTGGACCGATTTGGAAAATTCTTTTACCACTAGAAGCCGACATTATCCCTGATGAACATAGGCTTCTTTTTACCTCGGGACCCGGTAGGTGGCGCTGCTGTCGGTATGTCAACTACTAAACTGCTTGACCGATTGGGTTGAGATTTTGTACGTGTACTCGTATTTCCATGGTTTCACAATCACGAATGTATTAAGCTAGGCACAGGTTTCCGACCGCGCGATACGACGTGAAGATCACGCAAGCAGAGCCGCGGGTAAATATTTCATAAAACTATGTTATACAACTTATAACAAGATCACCACCCTAAATTTAGGATCTACTGAGAAAAGTAAATCTCATTAGATCCATCATGGATCTGGCCATCTTATGAGATTGAAGGCATAATATGGATGATCGGATTGGAGCAGTCAGTATATATTTACCGCTACGTTGCACAACCTAATTACATATGTACATCAATTTGCAATTAATTGAATGCCATAATTTAGTCAGCTGATGAAAAAACACTATCAAAGGTAAATGACGTCAAGCTATGATTAGATTTTATATACTTATTAGTAAAGTTGCGTTTATCTATCAAAACAGGTGTCTAAAAACGATCAATCGTTATTAATAAGATAGAAAACATGCTGATAATTATCTGAACACTTGAGTTTTAACACACCTACAATTTTGAAACGTGATAAAATGTGACGTGGGTAATTGTCATTGACAATATGTTTGAAAAATCAAGGTCAATAAATACCTAGGCTGTTCCTTTGCAAAGGATAAATCAAAGACAAAATGTAATAAATACCTACTGATTGTAATTATCATGGTCATTGTCATAAGAACTAACGTTGTAGATAAGTTGTTTTTTTGAGTTTCCGATATTTCAAACATTGTTTCTCAATACCAAAACTTTGACAGTGATAGTGATCATAACGATTTGTCAATTAATCAGGGCCCAATTTCGCTAATTTACAAATGACTCGATAGAATAGTAAGTAGTAAAGTCAAAATATACGATGGAGATGCGATTGCGATTCTATTGAGCCATTTGTAAAATAGCGGAATTGGAGCCCTGATCGAAGGTCGTTTCGAATTCGTATTTTTTTTTAACTAACGATAAATTTAGAATCAAAGCTTCTTAGCATCAATGGATTTGCTGGGCAGGTTGCGTCTCTGGCGGTAGTTATATTTATATTTCAAATTTCTTTCTTAAATCTAAATAATACAAACTTTATATATCCGTACTCATGAAGGCTGCAAAGTATTTGAAAGGTCAGGATAAATTAGAAACAAAATAAAATCCTACCTTTCATTCCAACGTATTTATAGATAGGTAGTGTTTCCGTAAATCCAAGATACCAATTAACATTTTTTTTGTTTTGAATTAAAATATTTTACGACACATAATGTCAAATCTGAGTAATCCAAATAGGTATAACGTTATTATACGAACACACTTAAATGCAAGTAGTAAGATAAAACATTTAGATACAAGGCATTTAATTTTGCAGATAAGATATTTTTGGTCGCAGAATTTGCAAGATAAATATTTAATTTCTTTATATAAACTTTTCCAATAAAATCGTCTACCAGCAAAAACAATGGTTTCAGCGTAGACAGTTGGCGGTAATTGTTTGGCATTCATTGACATAAAGTAAAGTTAGTTACTTAGTTTAATCGGTTTTATTTGGTAAAAACGTTGTTTTGTAATATTTTTACATTTGTAATCTACTGGTCTGCATAATTTGCCCATAGAAGTCCAAGAGGCTTCACCAAAAGCCTAAGGAGATTGTGATTTGACCTATGGTAGAGCGACGCTGCTAGCCGTCTTCTACTTGCAGTACTCTTACCCCATTTTGTGGGATAAGAAAGGAGTTATTCTTTTTTTAAATAAAACCACTCGGCTGCGGCCTTTACCTTTTTTAAGGTTTCTTACCCAAAGGGTAAAACGGGACCCTATTACTAAGACTTCGCTATCTGTCCGTCTGTCCGTCTGCCTGTCACCAGGCTGTATCTCAAAAGCCGCGGTAGCTAGACAGTTAAAATTTTCACAAATTATGTATTTATGTTGCCGCAATAACAACAAATACTAAAAACAAAATAAAATATTTATTTAAGGGGAGCTCCCATAGAATACCTAAACCCGTTTTTTTGGCCTTTTTGGTACGGAACCCTTCGTGCGAGAGTCCGTCTCGCACTTGGCCGGTTTTTTCCTTATGAATGGTCATTCTTTTTAAATTTATGTAAGATCAACTTTTCATAAAACTTTTTCTTCAAAAAAAGTAACCTAAGAAAAGCGTAAAATAAATTCTTGATAGATTTCTTGGCACCGGCTGCAATATTAGTGGCTTATTTTACGATTTATGTCGGTAAATTTTCAAATAATTAAATATCTTCGTTTAGAGGTTTTTATTTTATAATATTTGAATGTGACCATAATGGGGACTACCGTTTCTTTGCTCACCAGTTGGCGCCACTGTAGACTGAGGTCCGGAAGTATAGCAGTAAAAGGCGATCGGCGCCGAAACAAAGTGTTATATCTTGAATCTAATTAAGGTTATATTGTTCATAAATAACTATCTTGATATCAACAAACTAACTTCTGAAATAGTTGCTCTTGAGGCCGCCTATTTTTGCGCTTTTTCTTAATTCCGCTTTTAAAGCGTTCACATTAATCGCCAAATAATCCATATTTGCGATATTTTACGAAGGAGATCACTTTCCAGCAGGTAAATTAAAGAAATTATAATTTATGCAACGAATTCCGCTAAAACCAGTACAAAGTGAATGATATTGGACCTCACGCGACACTAGCGCCTCTAGTGGCAAATTTACTAGCGATAGCCCCCATTGCGCTAGTACACGATCCAAAAAAAAACCTCAAAATCAGTCTACGAGGTAAAAAATTATGCGTTGTCAAAAAAGTATGAACACCCTTTTTTAAAAGTACTTTTTATTGTATAAGATAAAAAAAATATATTGAACGGTTCGAATTAAGAACGTCGGGAAAAGTTCTACATAAAAAATAAATCACACATAAAAAAAACGGATCGGCGCCGGCTTCAGGAAGTTTTTTCTTTGTCGTAATTTGAAAAATAGATTTAATTCTGTTCTCTTATTTCACCAGGTAAGCCGGAGCCGCCGAAGAATTGCACGAGCAGCGGTTTCTCATTCCAGCCTTCGCATGATGTGGTCAGCCTAGGACTGATCGCCTTCGGTGTTCAAGCCACACTGTTCAAGTTCGTCATATGAACGATCTCTTAGTAGCCTCGCCGTTTTGATGTCACTGAGTTCCGCGTTCGCTTGTTCGTATTGAATGCGAGTCTGAAGCCATACTCCGCAACGCGAAACATTTTCCTGTCTCTCCATCTCACTTTGAATTTGGAATATTGGTATAAGTGAGAGAGAGAGATAGATCTGAATGCGTCCTGATGCGAAGTATGGCCGCTGAAGATGCCATACGTTCAGTGTATCAGTCAAAGCGTATCCTTTGAATTAAACTAGTTTGTTCACCAACTACCGCCGTAATCCAACATTGAACAAAGCGTTTGTTCAAAACTTTATATAGGCGTAAATATTACTCTCTTAAGCCAAAATACGTTGGTACATAAACATACAAATTCTAATTAAGTATCCATACGAAACGATACAATGTATTATCTACAAATTTCATACAAAAAACTTTTCTGACTGTACCCATATCACTACTTACGTGTTTTGGCTTTGAAATGTAGTTTCTAAACTCTAAGTCCTCTCAACTTATGGTAGCAGGTAAATGTAGTAGATAAACAAAAAAATCAACGTTTTATTAACAAATATCTAAATTAAACTATCCACTTTGGTTTTGTGTATTGGACTTCTGAATTTTTAGTCTAAATACATGATACGCTGAATGTAAAGGCAATTCAACAAAACGTCTTGTATTATAATAAATTATAAATAGTATATGTGTGTATATGTTGCCGTCTTATGAAGCTCTGGGATATTTTATTATCAACTTATTTTTATATGTAAAATTATAGAAAGTATATTTTAATTATAAGCCACCTCAAGTGTTATATTGCGCTTCGAGATCTGATGTCCCAGTATCGATAAGCATTGATAACCATCTGTAAATCGATACTGTAATAACGATCTTAAGTCCATTAAGTATTCGTCTAGTAAAATCGCTATTAAGTTCTAATTAAATCGTTAGGGATGTAAAAGTATCGTTTATGAATTAATGTTATAGTATATTTTAAAAGGAGTGATGCCTCCACCAACATATCACTTGTTAATAACAAATTATAGAATTATGTAGTCGTAATTTTGTCATAATATTTAAGTCTCTACATATCTCTCGTATGTAGGTCACGTCTGAGGGAAATGAGTGTTGGTGTTGATTTGTGGACGCTATCTAAACCAGTAAAAGAAAGGACATACAAATTATATTTAATACAAAAAATAATTCATACTACCTCATGTGTAGGTACAGGTCCCTAAAGTAAAAAAGGTGGTACTTATTTAAATAACAAAAAAATATAATACATTTTTGCTGTAATATCTATCTCAATCATCAGAGTCCTTGAAAAATTTAAGCAAAGTATTCACTAGATAAATATTCTTTCATACCTAATTATATAAAGATATTGCGCGATATCAATAGACGTCGCCAGATATCTTGTCTCTCCTTTTTTGAACAGAAAAAAAATGTACTTGGTACAGCTTAGGTTGGACCCAAAATTTATACAGAACGTAACTCGTAAAATTGTAGTTTAAATACGAGGCGTAACATAAAACGAGTTGGATATTTTAGACATTCAATTTATGTACTGTGATTTATCTTTCACTGATTTAGGTACTGTGGTTTATGTTCTTCGGTAAGATGGATTGCAGGATGTCAGGTCGGCGTAGCAGAGTATCGTGTTAGCTTCGACGCCTCTAATCCAATACATATCACGCAGGGCATAGATATTTTTAAGTTATAGCATTAGAAATTAAGTAAGAGAATAAGCTAGATCATTTCACAACTCAGTAGCGGACCAATATTAGAAAGTTGTACGTGTAATAATGGTTCGTATGTAGTAAACGGTGGATGTGAAATTGGAATCAAAATTAATAACAAAACTGTAGAAAACAATGTGCCTCGATAAACCAAATAGAATCGAAACATGATTAATAGAAACTCAGAAAGAATGTACAGTCGAGTGTTCTTAGTTTACTGTGTTAGAACATACAAAATTAGTTACTAAAAGTTAGGGTCGACACATCTAGTTTAGAGAACGTAGTCCAGCGGTTCAGCTTTCAAATATTGGTATAAACAATTTTATTTAATAGAAGAATCTTTACAATTCGAGGTTTAAGATAAAATTTACTAGTACAATACGGTAAGTTTGGAAATACTCTTGCAGAAGCCACATAATAGGTAATGAAATATATTGTTGTTGTAAATAATGAATGAGTGTTAGTATTTGTAGGATCTTGTCATTGCCCTGTTCATTGTCTTGGGTTCAGGCGTGACACACTGACTTTAACCTGTTGTGAAGGACGATACCATTTATGAGATATAATTAAGCGCTAATATAACTTGGTAGAACGTTCGTGCTTCGGTTAATTTAATTTTGTAACTAGGCATGTATGTATAGAGTTCAGCCAAAGACCGAATTTCGATCAACAATGTTATCGATTTTCATTTATATAACTGTTCAAACTCTTATATAGACATATTACTGAAGGACCCATTTCAATGGAGCTTTAACATTTGACTTAATAGTCGAATCATTTCTATATCAAGTAATAAGTAGTCGACATTAGAAGAGTAGATGCATTGTATTGACTATAAAACTCTATACTCGGTCTTTGACTTAATTAAAATACAAATTTGCGTATTTATATGAACAATGTAACTTTATTCGCTGACGTTAGTGTATTATAGTATCATTCTCACATGTTCTAGTTCACGTTTGATGTTTCACCGACTACGCTTATTTAACCTGCGTATGTAAACCTATAGAGTGCCTCTTGTTCACTTTTATATATATTGATAAAACACTATATTATAGGTGATATTAGTAGAGTAGTAATGCGTTCCTTCTAAATAATGTATGTGCACTATTTCTTTGATTATATTATGTGATATTGAATGGCCAACGAACGATGGGTAGTGCCAAAAAATGAAATGGATTTAAATACTAAAAGATTGATATTTATTATATTTTGTTCAATATTCCAACTGTCCCATGATAACTTCCAATATTAACTAGTTTTATATTATAGATAATTTGATTAATTATTATTATACATACAAAGTGAGGAAGCTTAAGTATAGGTTATTTATACATTGTTATGTTAAACTGTTCAACAAATTATATAAGTAATAAACCTTAGACATGCTTTAGAAAACAAAAATTATCATTACATGAAGTTAAAAATCAATTTTTAATTTTTTGAATTGGAAATTATCTTTGTTTGATTTATTACATTTAGAAATAGTCATTTGAAGTTTTTAAATTATTTGTATCAGTTATATTAATGAATTCGTTATATCATCTGTTTCTTTGTTAAGTTAGTTTGGACATTTTTTTTTGAATAATTTCAATTATCTAAAATCGGCATTATCAATGATAACTGATTCACTTCTGTTTTTATTATAACACTGGGATTTTTAAATATACTGTATTCCTTCACAGCAAACGCTATGCCAAGACAATAAGAATATTCAGATATCGACATTATGACTTAAATCAATGTTATATTTTATCTTGCGTATAGCTTTCCTCTTTACACTTAAAATTTGTTATCTATTTCTGAATTGGATGAAAGTTGAAAAATACTGTTCTTAATAAGTTAATGTTATGTAACTGCATGTATGTAACTGATGTATTACTTGTTGCAATGGTATTATATAAACAAATGTATGATCTGCTGATCTCTTAGTATTTTGTCAACTTCTCTCAGTAATTTATACATTAATATATCGGAGATCTTTTCAATACCATTACATTGAGTTATATTCCTTTCGTGTAAATTACTGCAAAGAAATATGCTATTATATATCAATATTGTTATATCTACTTAAAGTTTAAATCAATGGGTTCAAATATTTAATAAAATTATATCTTTTAAACATATTTGGATATCATGAACAGATCTCTAAATAAATGTTACCAGCACACATGATATTAAAATAGTGACTTTATTATCATTTTGGTGTATTTTCTTTAGTATTTACTTCTAAGCAACAAAAAACTGGCAATTGAGTTTTATGTGTCAAATTTGCAGAAAAACAATTTGGAAATAGAAAACATCTAATTGTTTTATACACATTGATTCTTTGCCTTCAACTCTGCTTGCCTATAATGTATAATAAAACGTCAATGTGTCACTGAATGGCCTAAATAGCAAAAATAGCACGTGAGGCCTACAAGCATTGTCGTAATTATTTTAGTCGAGTTATCTTTTTAAATTCTAATAGTAATTTTGAAGTAAGTTTAATATATTATTAGTGATATGATTGCATTATTGAATGTTTGCAACGTTTGTGTTTCATTATAAAAATAAATGCTTGTATATATATGTATGTCTTTTATTTTCATTATCAACAAATATTATAATATTGCTTTGTATAAATTTGAAGTCACGAATACTCGGTAATCGGTCTATGGCAATTATTGGAGATTGCTTGTTCGACACCGTTCAAAATTGGATACCAATTTCAATATTTTCGTTATCATCAAATCATTGGTCCTAGGCGTCTTTATGATCATGATTGTGCCATAATTGCCACACTTGGATGGCGGGTCTAGGATTGCATAAGTAGATAAAACTATAATTCTACGATACTATCTTTTGTTACATAAGTAATGTAAGGTTTCATGTGACATCTTCTTCTGATGGATTCTTTGATCACCTGTTACGACGCCAATGCCTAGTACAAAATGGGTTACGCTATTAATTGAGGATGGTTCCTTTTAAAATAATTTACGTTCAAGCATACTTAATTAAGCAAAAGACGAGGGTAATCAAATTAGAAATGACAGTGAAATTTGATATAAACGAGAGAGTATACGTCCTCAAATGATTCTTGGTCGATGAAAAATCAGTAATGTACCATCCGCAAACAATACCGTCTTAGAGATTATGCTAATACACACTTAGTAGGGTAGGTCGTATATGTAAATAAGAATACAGTCTATCAAATAAGTGTATAACTATCTAACAGAATCGTTTCGTTTTAAATGAAACTTGTAAATTTTCTAAGAAGGCAGACCTTGTTTTAGTTCTTAAAATTTGATCGTTATGGTAGCTAAACTGATTGATAAGATCCATAATTATTTTTAATTATCAAAGGATTAAAAAATATAGATTTAAAATAATATATACGTATTTAGATTGCAAATATTTTTAGATGCGCTTTAATGTCACCGAAACTACAATTTAATAATCTTATTTAGATTACTGAATCGTCAAGCGATAAGATAATTGGTAATTTGAAAATAAATCACACCACCGTTTTTATCTGATGAATATGCAAATCAATTACATTTAATTGAAAAACACAGAGCACGAGTTGCCAAGTTGAAATGGCAAGGGCACGGCCATATCCAGAATCTGAGGTTAACCATTGAAATGTATACGTTTTTGCCATAATCTGGAAATGCATAATTTTTATAGCTAAAATAGTCGATTGCCATAACTCTTTATAGCATACCTTTAAAACGCATAACAACAAATGACCGAAATTTGTTAGTCATAATCCAAGAAAGGCATAATTTCAAAAAGGAAAAAATTTAGATTTTTTGTTTCCTATAATACTAGTACACAGAATTTACGGAAGTAATATGTATATAGTAAGTATATAGTAAGTGTTAATATGTTTATGCCCTATAAAAAATTACAAACAACTATTATGAATCATAATAGTTGTTTGTAATTTTTATGATGTTCATTTCAATACCATACTATGATGTAACTAGTTATGTCAATTGAAATTATGGCAATGAATATTATGTGTTTAATAATGTCAACCCAGAGCCGAATTAATCCATATGTGAACAAGGCACTTGCTTAGGGCATCAGGTCTACGAATGCACCAGGAATGTACTATTTTACAAATATTAGTTAGCTTGATATAAAACAAATTTTACGTGCTCTGCATAAAGATATTAGCATTATCTTAATTTTTATTGTTATTTTTTATAAATAATGGGCTTGCTCTTGACAACATACTTAACTATACGGTTAAGAAGAAGCTTAAAGCGAGCTTACCCAGAGGTACTGGTTCTCCCACACACCAGCGGAACACAGAAAAACTGTTTGGCGCTGGTCTCCAGCAGGAGGGTGGTAGCATCCAGGTGGCCTTTTACGAAGCCTACCACCGCAGAGGGATCTGTTAGCCGTCATCAATGGTTAGAAAACCAAAGATGCCGTTGCCAATGGTTGAACCATTAGGAGGTAGATCCCACCACCCCAAAAACAAAGTTTTAAATTCATACGACAAAGTGATTTTGTTTTAATACAAAGTCAAAATATGTTACGTGTTTCCTTTAAATAATTATTTATTCAGGTACAGTGGCATGTACATCAGACCATAAATTTTTATTGCAATTTTGCACCTATGGCAATTACCTCTTTCTATGTTCTGTGGCAATTACCTTAAAACACAGTGCTATACCTACACTGGAGCTTTTAGTGCTTTACCTGATTTCCTTTTAATTGCACAATTTTTCATAATTTTAATACACCTATAAGACGCAAGTAGCTTTAAAACATGCTTTATACCAGCTCCATTTATGTTTCATTCATTCTCATATTGTAAGGTACGTAATGATTACTATCACTGGGTAACCGTTCCATACTATGAAAAAAATATTTCCAAATTATCTCAACAGGTGGCGATACTGGTATCGATTCACTATTGATATTTATTTTAACCGAAAACTAAAACAAAACAGAACTTTAAATAAATCATATATAATTTTAAAAAGTCATTAATTCACAGAAAGTGGGATAATACTAACAAAATCGTTAATTTTCATTAAAGTCGGTGAAGTTTTTGTATCTCTGACGGCAATAATTGGAACTTAGTTGCGTACTTTAGTATTATCTTATCTGTGTTACTATCTAGTTGAAATAAGTCGTTTTTTTAAAGACTGATGCTCAAAGACTGGGGGGCACAAGTGTCGATTGCTTAGGGCAGTGTTTCCCAAACATTGTTCTGCCCTGTACCAGTAATTTTCACACTGCTCCTTTGTGACCCACTTAATACTTTTAAAACCAAACTGGTTCCATTAGGTAAAATAATACACATTAATTAATAGCAAAATGTTTTATCAATACTACAATTTTTTACTAAGGAATTCAAGTTCCCCGAAAATGACGACAGTTTAAGAAGAATATTTACCATAGCTCGACCGATCGAGTAGGTATTATTTTATAAACAAGGCGATGTTGCGACCCGATTTTTTATTTTGATGGCCCGGTACCGGGTCGCGACCCGGCAAATGGGAAACGCTGGCTTAGGGCATTATTAAGTAAGTAATCTTAATCACACAACATAATTGTTCGGGATGAAGATCAGCGTTGCTGAATCACTACTTAGTTGCCTTACATACTAAGTACGTGCGTGTGCAGTATTATGTGTTTTAATGATATTACGCCTAAGGTTACTTTTATTTTGCACACGTGGTTTTTTACTTCGTACCCAGCGGACTTAGATTCAAAATTATCAGGACCATTAGATAGTTAATTGGACTGGGGTTGGAGTACCGTGTACCTTGTTATCCCAATAGACCGAATCTAATCATGGCGATTCTATCAGTGCAGAAATATTTAAAGATGGTACCCCACAGTACGTGCTTATAGAATGAAAATGCGTGGCAGATCAACAAGCACGGACTTTCCAATCACCGATTAGTCCAAGAAGCCTGTAACTGGACAAGTTGCTAACTTTCTGTTACGATCTAAACTGGTAGGAATGAAACTGTATAATAAATTAAGTATATAGAAATGCCTAATTTAGTGGCTAAGCAAAAGTACTTATATTTAACAACTTTAACACTTTGACATTTACTTGTGTCACTGTTGTGAATTCATTACCGTGGAAACCAAAACTCCCCAAAATCGCTAATTGTGGCTGTTTACCGAGTTTTATGTTCAGCAGTATCTAAATGCGATAGTAATAACGAAGGCCAGTGAGGAATATAACCAATCACTTTATCATCATATAACCATATAAAAACCTGCCAATTGGGTGTCACACCATACGCAGTTTAGGGTTTTGTAGCTGCGAGTTTCAAATGTCAACATTGAAGTACATGATTTTGTTATTTCTTAATTTAACAGGGTTCGTAAAATTAAGAAATAACAGGTCTATTCCACTAAATCTTTAATCCCCCATAGTATTAAAAGTTTATTTGTACTACATTTCAGGATAAATTTGCGCTTTGTTATTGTGACTTTTGTGTTATTGATCTATTTGCATTTTTTTTAATTTATCTATGTTTGTGCAAATACGGTTAATTAGTGTTACTTGGAATGATAGCAAAATATCGTGAGTGACTATTTCGAAAACAATGCTGCTGTTATTACTATTATACAACGTGTTCCTTTTGATATCCCATAACTCTAGGGTATTAAACAGACTATGGTATAGAATTAAATTGCATATGAATTATTTTTCAATTATAAATTTTTAACCTATTGCATAGCTTCTGTCGCGGGCCTTGAGCGTGGAGATCGAATCCAGAAATTCCGTAACAAAAATAACCTAACCTAACACTCGGGGCGAGGCACGATCGAAAAATTTTGAATTTCCGAAATTTAAAAGAATTTAGAAGAAAATAAGGATTTTGACAGTATGGTTGCCTATGGTAACTATATCTGCCAAAGTAACAAAACATTTTATTACAAAAGTCAAAATTAGAAAATACATAAAATTATAAAATTAAGCTATTGCATAGGTTCTATCGCGGGCCTTGAGCGTGGAGACAGAATCCAGAAATTCCGTAACGAAAATAACCTAACACCCCCCACTCCGACCGGCACAGCGGTGATACTTTCTAGTTTTATAATTGCTTTACGACTGTTTATGTAAAACACCCTTACCTTGTTATGAATGAACTTTTGAATGAAAACGATTTACTCGTAACTTCTTGGCAATGAAACACCCACACTCACGTCAATGTTTTTTACAAGTTACGCTCTTCCGCTACTTTACTACTACACTTTAGTGTAAGTTTGCCAACGTCTCGCAAAACTAAGGAAAAATGTAACCGCCATACTGGTTACATTTTTTAACAAATTTCACTATAATTGATGTTATATTCGAAAGTATTGATTTTTGAACCACATGTTCTAGGACGTTTTATATTATATTTACCTATAGAACATAACCTTATAGTTATGGGATATCAAAAGGAACACGTTGTAGAAATCAGGCAGTTATGATATTAAAGGATGATCGTGTTTATCTACTTCATGACAATTAGAGTGATTTAGAATAATTATCAAAATGTTTTACAAAGTGTTTACGCGCAAACAATATTATCTTTAAATGTACGACGTCAGTACGTCAACCCATAATCTGTATTTTTCTAAATCGGTCTTCAACTTCAATGGCATGTTGAATCTAGCATTTGTACGGTGTTATAATAGGTAATGTGGATTAAAGTAAAATGATGAATACGCTTTATCACAGAAAGAAGTTTTTCTTAATTGAAAATTGGCATACCTATTATCAAAACATCAAATAGAATTAATTAAAACCATTCATACAAATGTCAGGCCAAGAAAAATTATAGAATTGAATAAAAAAGTATTTTGTATAAAATAAAACTAAAAGTATCCGATTGTATTGTTTAACACTTTCCTTTTTTTTTTGTTTGTTCTGCTGTGCGCCAAAATGAGTGAATCTAAGCAATTCATGATGTATGGCCATTCTGAAGTTTTGTTATATAAGAGAGAAAATGTGACCAAAACCGCGAAAGACTTGTGATTTTTCTAGACCTTATGCACAGTCAGTAGTTAGGATAGTGCAAAATCGGTTTAAGCGGATTCAGTACAGGAATTTTGATGTCAAAGAAGCAGCACGCTCTCATCAGGCAATCTTCTTAATGGATAAAGTCAATGCCATTTTTTAAAAAGTGAAGCAATCTACGAATATTTTTGACTACTTATATAGTCAAAGAACTAAACACTTTTTTTACAAAGAAGTTTGATACTTGGGTGCCACAGGAGTTTACTGAATGTATTCGTGAGAATTCGTAAGGGCAATCAACTGTTTTTTGATGAAAATTGGTATGAAGAAGGTTTATCACTCTGCAAATGACTTAAAATAGCTTTTTTCCAAAATTATGTCTAATAGGGATTAAAAGAGTGGACGTATGTACCTATAGGGAGTCAATATTTCTTAATAACCTTAGAGAATAATGGACATTGCCATTGCAAGAAGTAAAAAGGATATCTAAGAGGAGCGATTTCATTGTGAATCCAATATAAGCTGGAGTACTATAAAACTGACTCCCACGCATACGGAGACACAAATGGTTTTATATATTTGAGGAAAAAAAAGGAATCTTATAAAGATAGATGAAACAAAACATAAAAATCAACATATTTGAAAACAATAATAAGTGTAAGTAAAGATAGTTAACACGTTTCTGTGGATTATCAATTTTATCAAAAATCAATGTCGATAAAATCTGGATGAAGGTACACCACAAGCAGGTCCAAATGTCAAAATTTTGCAATAAATTTGTATTTATGTCTCGGACTTAAAGTTGAGAATCGGTTGGAGAATTCCATCATGTCTAAGCGCTGTTGACTGTATTAAATAAGCAGTATCGGATTATAATTCATAATACCTTATCTATTAATTGCTCTTGGTATATAAGCTGAGGTTGATTGTATTTGTTAAAGAATTTTATAATTTTTATCCAGGTGAGATTAAATTATGTTTTGATTTTAATATTTATATTTAACATAACAGCTTTAATAGTACTTACAGTCCATTACGTCGAACCCAATGATGTAATTTTTTATAATAAATTTCATGAAACTTTAACTGCATTGCTGCCTCATGTAGTAGAAAGTGTTCTCCTTAAAGGGATATTACATAATTTTAATACCATATTTTCTATTTATATTCATTTATATTCTATTTACATCTATTTATGTTTATTTCGTGATTATCGTACAATTATAATCTAAATAAAAAATTCTATTAACAACAAAATCAAAATAACTGAACATTTTCAAACATTATGTAATATTAAGGACCTAATAAAATTATAGAATATAATTTATATTGCTTGAAACTAAATGGTACAGATAATTAAAAATACATTAATATATCATACCCATATTATCTTTAAGTATAGTTTACTTATATTAAAAATATGCACTTATACACCAAAAACCCTTGAAAATTGTAAAATTTTTGAAACCACGGAAGTCCACCGGAAAAACTGCATTTTTGACAACAAACGTTTTGACATATCACTTGTTGCAGATGGTTTTGTGGTTGCGTTTATGTGGGATCTAAATAAACTTGTATATTTCCAACTCTAAACTCCAACAGTTAAAGATCAAGGTCAATTGAGAGCATTTGTTCTAATGGATATGATGATGTTTACTGAATATTTCGCTAAGCAGATATTTTTCCAATACTGAAGGTCGTGGCTAAGAGAATATTGATACATTTGCGAGTAAAAAATTGAGCACGTAGTTTATCGTAATGGTATAAATTCCTTTCACTTTCATACAGAATAACTGAAGCGATATCTTCTAACTTATTTAATTTTTGCAGCATTAAAGAAAACATAATGAAATTCTTCGCATTCGCTTTCGTTGCACTGTTTGCCGGAGTCACTGCCGGGCCAGATATTCAGACAACCAATGGTAAGTCGGCTGATTTATACTTATAATTTCTTGATACATTATTATTTGGTTTTGTTAGTTACGGTAGTTGTTAGTAGTGTGTAAGTTTAAAGCACAAATAAAATTGATTAATATCAAACTGCGGTAAAACTAAAATACGAGTGAACAAAGCAAACATTTAATACTTATACTATACATTGCTTTTATATTTCAGAGCGATTTGTCGATGGTATCATCATCAATATGCTCGACGACCTTAGTAATGATATAAAAGAGAGAGGTTTGGACCCCTTCATTCTGGATGAGGCTTCTATTGACTATAAACTTCCTGTAACTGAGTGAGTAATTAGTTATATTTTCTAAATTTAGTTATACTAGTTTATTTGATATTTTAGCAACTTAATTGCACTTATAATATCAGTATATAAACTTGAAAAATTTTGTCTCAGGCGGGACTCGAACCCGCTGCGAGGAGATGCGGGTTCGAGTCCCGCCTGAGACAAAATTTTTCAAGTTTATATACTGATAAATAAATAATAATAAATAAATAAATAAATATTTAAGACATGCCACACTGGGCCACACAGAGCCATCTAGTCCCAAATTAAGGTACTATTAAGTACCCTGTCGTATGGGGTACTAGACAACCGATAAACTTACTTATATACTTTTTTTTTTGTAAATACATACTTATAATACATAGAAAACACCCAGACCAGTACAAACAGACATGTTCATGCACACAAATATTTGTACTGTGCGGGGATCGAACCCGCGACCCATGGCTCAGAAGCAGCGTTAACTACCGCTGATCCAAATGGTCGTCAACTGATATTAGTTATACTAGTCTAAGATCCCACCATACAACGACCTTCACCGAGCTGTTTATTGGATGAAAAGTAATTTATATACAATTAAATATGCCAATAAATATATTGCAAATAGGTTGATAAAAAAAAACAGTCCAGAGTATGATTAATTAACATTTTTTTTAATTTTAATTTAATTTTTTTTACTGGTTTGGTTAATAGACAAATTTCATACCAATCGAAAATATGAAGCCCAAAGAATATGCAAACGTTAGGTTGACTATTTTTTTCCCGTCACAACTCTTGAGTAGGCAGATATAAACAGGTAAATCGAATTAGTAACTTGCACCGGTCTGGTTAATTAAATAAAGTTAAATACAAATAAATATTATTCATTTATGAACACGGTGGTATACGGTTGAATGCAAAAAAAAAAGTCATGAAATTCGGTTGTCAAATTTTAAAAATTCTACTCTGGACTGAAATTTTTTAGGCAACCCATTTGCAATATATTTTTTGGCATATTTAATTGTATATAAAATACCTTTCATTCAATAAACAGCTCGTTGAAGGTCGTTGTATGGTGGGATCTTAGACTATACTCTATGTTTACCTAGAAACATGTACCAGGTTATTCGGTGCATGGTACGAAGACACTAGAGTGCAGGACCACACATTAAAGAAAATGTTTCTGCATTATTTCCATTAAGCATTAATCTTGAAAATATTTATCAAAAGTACAGTTCTGCCATACTAGTTCCTATTCTGATAAAGACGAAAAACATAATAAAGCAAATCCACTGAATAGTTTTTAATGGCCCCAAAGAGTTCTGGGTACTTTCGAAAGGTAGACTAGAAATGGATGAAAGATAATTCTGTCCCAAAAACAATCAAAAAAACTGCAACCTGGAATCCAAAAGTGACTTATGGATAATGTGCAGCGAATCTCTTACCACCAAGCTAGGTTTTCCTTACACAAAACATAACAATTATTAACAAATCTATCAGTACTTGGGGCATGAAGTTATATTGTAATAATGAAGCATTTATTTTCAGCATGCTTGTTGTTGATGCTGCCATTGAAGACGTCCTAGTCGAAGGCCTCAGCCACTTCCAAATCAACCGCATCAACTTCTCGGTTTTGACTACAAGACTCCAACTTGACCTCTCTCTGCCCCTCATTTCTGCCAAAATTGGTAAGTGTTTACTTATTTGAATAAACAGTAGAACTGTTATCTTGTTCTTGAAGATTTATAATCTATATGCACACTTTTATGAACAGATACAAATACAAATACAAATACAAATATATTTATTAACAGGAAACGTAAATACATCTTTTGGTTACTAGCAGTCCCCAAACTAGGTAATCCTGTTTTTTGAGGACTAGCGAGTTGCTGATTTTTACTTTCATTTACGTTACAGCTAAAATTTGTAGAAATGAATTTGAACATGCAGAATCAAACAAAAACAAATTTGGTTTGTGTTTGTGCGTGTGGTGTGCGTGTGTGTGTGTGTGTTTGTTTATAAATAAGTAATAGATGAAAACTATTTACTTGCTCGAGATTATACTGAAGTGTTTCTGCAAGATTTTGGTTGATTAATTGGTAGTTAAGAGTGATCGTGGAGACGTACTTCTAATGATTCGAGCTTAGAGCTATAAAATTTGCAACTTCAAAAACATTGATTGTGAAAATAATGTAATAAAAAAACAAATCAATAAAATCTGTCAAAAGCATGCGACGGTTATCGTTCAGTGTAGGGTTCCGTCCCTCAAACAGATAGGTGCCGACCGATATTTGCAATTTTTTACATTGATCTGTTGATCTTCCTCATGGTTCGCAAATTTCTATTCGTGACCAGTTTGACGTAACTGGAGCTTATTCAATTAATTTTCAATGGTATTTCGAACCAGTTTCTTTGACCATTTTTTGTCTATATCGAACTATACCTAAGTCTTCAAAATGCTAAACTCTCGTACACCGTGGGATAAACTGGAATTAAAATAAAAACCTTACAAGTAGGGACGATAGCTAAAATCCATAATTAATGCTCCATAAAAGCAGAGAAAAATATAATTCTCTTTATTTTGGTATTAAATCACTATAATTATCTATCTATTTTTTTCAGGCTCATCCAGTGCTTTTGTCAGGATCTTAACAGCTGAACTAGCTGCAAGTGCGAGCGGCAGGTAATTAAAACACATTTGTATTTTCCGTTTGCGATATTTAAAACTCTTTCAATATTTTTTATTTACTGGTAGGCAATAGGTACTAATATTACAAATCACAGCTTCAATAAAAAAAGATACCACTAGCGTCTTGGCCCACGTTAACTATACGTTATATCGCGTGGGCGGAAACCTATGCCCAACTGTGGGATACAAAAATGCCTATGTCCTGCCTGCCTCAAGGTCTATTTTATCTTTGCACAAAATTTCATAAAAACCGGTACAGTATTTTTGGCGTAAAAGCGTAACAGACTAACAAATAGAGTAACTTTTGCATTTATAACATTTACAAGGAAATGAAGGTACTGGCTAATTGCCTCTTCATCGTATGCAGGCGCGCTCTTTTTATTGTTATACAAGTAAACAAGTTATTGGTGACATATATTTTGTGTATTGTAGTTTTAATCATATAGTTTATGACATGTGGGTTGTGCCTGATAGCTTTCATTGTAATTTATCATAGATTTAATATACTATTTATATACTTTAATGACACAAGCTACAAAAGAAACACCACATATATTAAACATGTGGTTTGTTCCTTGTAGCTTGTGACATGTAGTATGATGACATGTTACTTCATATCATGATAAAATACTTACATGTAATAAACTTTTCGTTTCTACTTTGAGGCATGCAGTCTGTTATATTAAGTACTAGTCAGAATACTCTCTATTAGATAATATAAATCTATCTTATATTTGTGTTGTCATATCAAAGGCAAACATTTTAGGGTCAATACTCCACCAGACGACGAACTAACCAGACTTAATTGCTTACAGCTTCGCCATTGAGGAAATCCGCGTTGTGCTAGATGTCCGCGTAAACGTCGGCATCATCAGTGGCATTTCCATCCGCAATCTCTCCATTGACTTCAGCATCAAACAAATCAAGGTTATCTTGCAAATTATATTTATCCCACTTGGCGTGTTATGAATAGAGTTGGAGTTACGCCTAGAAATTTATCGAATAAACCTATTGTAGTGATAATTTTATTGCCGAGCATTTATACAAAATGCCCAAAATGACCGTATATTAACTAATTATCATCATCATCATCATCATATCAGCCGAACGACGCCCACTGCTGGGCATAGGCCTCCCCCAAGGAACTCCACAACGATCGGTCCTGTGCTGTCCGCATCCAGCAGCTTCCCGTGACCTTGACCAGATCGTCGGTCCACCTTGTAGGGGGCCTGCCCACGGAACGTCGTCCGGTACGCGGTCGCCATTTGAGAACCTTTCCCAACGGCCATCGGTTCTCCGCGCTATGTGTCCCGCCCACTGCCACTTTAACGATACAATCCTTCGAGCGATGTCGGTTGTTTTAGTTCTCCTGCGGATCTCATCATTTCTGATTCGATCGAGCAGTGAAATACCAAGCATCGCTCTCTCCATTGCTCGCTGGGTGATCCTGAGCCTTCTTATGGGACCCATAGTAAACGACCACGTCTCACTTCCATATGTCATTACTGGCAACACACACTGGTCAAAGACTTTCGTCTTGAGACACTGAGGTATTTCGGACGCGAATATATGCCGGAGCTTTCCGAACGCTATACTCAAACTGCCCGGATGTGAACAAATCGTAGAGTTGGTTTCATGCCTGGGTATTTTCCCGATATTCTCAAAATGTCCGGGTGTACACCAATCATAGAGGTTGGGTAATGCCGGGCATTAATAAAACATGCTTAAAGTGCCTAGAATCCTAGATGTAAACCAATTGTACAGCTGATTAAGTGGGACATTTTGGGTACAAATACCCGGGGTATTTATCCAATATTCCCAAAATACACCAATCATAGAGTTGGGTTAATGGGGGCTATCGCTAGTGAATTTGCCACTAGAGGCGCTAGTGTCGCGTGAGGTCCAATATCATTCACTTTGTACTGGTTTTAGCGGAATTTGTTGCATAAATTATAATTTCTTTAATTTACCTGCTGGAAAGTGATCTCCTTTGTAAAATATCGGAAATATGGATTATTTGGCGATTAATGTGAACGCTTCAAAAGCGGAATTAAGAAAAAGCGCAAAAATAGGCGGCCTCAAGAGCAACTATTTCAGAAGTTAGTTTGTTGATATCAAGATAGTTATTTATAAACAATATAACCTTAATTAGATTCAAGATATAACACTTTGTTTCGGCGCCAATCGCATTTGACAGCTATACCACCGGACCTCAGTCCACAGTGGCGCCAACTGGTGAGCAAAGAAACGGTAGTCCCCATTCCCGGGCAATAACGTAATATTCCTAAAATGGCAGGTCACAAACCTATCTCTAGTCGCGACGGATTCGAATGTTATTGACTAATGATATTATCATTAGAAACGATCACTGTTTATATCTTAGCAGCAGATAGAAGGGACTGGGAGATAGCGCCCTCACAATAAATCAGATCAATATGTGCTAGTTCTATAATCTGATGTGTCAGAATCGTTTGATATTTTTGCTATCAAATCATAAATAAAAAAAGATAAAATAAAAATGCTGTTATTCTATTTTAAATTGGAACAATACGGAAAACTTTGAATGGTATAGGCACTTCCAGCAAATGAACTAAGCAATCTACTTTTTTCTTCGGATTGATGGAAGCAGAACTCAATACATATCTTTTTTGCAGTCTGAACTGAACGTCGTTCTCTTCGGCCACGACCTGTCAGACTCCCTCAACACGTTCCTAGGTGAAACTCTCCCCAACAGCTTGGAAGAACATAGGGTATGTAAAGATTATTTTCATAAGTTATTTATGCGTACGAATTTAAAGTTTGGTGTAGCGGAATGCTCTTTCCTAGCCACTAGTTTTAGTATCGAACTATCGACTAATACTCGACTTGGTTGGGATAGTCGTGCGTTGCCACTGCGTTGGTCCACCTATTAGGCAAGGGTTACGAGTTGTATTCCCAGTGAGATCTGTATGGCGGGCTTTGTCTAGCTCAGATGCCGGTCTCTCTCAATCTCTGTCATTTAACTTGTAAACTTTATTATTTAACATTATAATTTATTCGTTTTTGTCTGATGTCTTAACAGATAATGATTTTTAATAAAAAATATATATTTATTCGTTTTTATGTGATACTCGTATCTTGTACTGTGTTAACCATCTTTTTCTATTTACAGGAGGAGATCAACACTCTGCTTGAACATATTGTTACGTTGATCATTGAAGAATTACTTTAAATACTTATTAACACATTAACGACTGTTGGAAAGTTTATCTCGATGTTAGAAAAAAATATGTTTGTCTTTCATAAAATAATACTCTTGTGTAAGTTAACTCTGTGATCAATATTGATAATAATATTTATTTGAAGACACTCAAATTGAAAGATTATTTCTTTGCATTGAATTGCACCTAAGGGGACTAGAGCTATGTGCTGTCCCCAATCGGTTTTATCCTTAAGGGGACTAATTTATTTCATTACTTCCAATTCTCAAAAAACTAGTATTTATTGAATCACTGTTAACTGCTTTTCATTCTGGCATTCTTTCGTATTGTACATGATAATATATCAGTGTAATGATATCGATACAAAAACACTCACTACACTATTAATTACATATACAAAGTCAAATAGCGATTTAGAATTTTGACAACTTTAACAGCACGAAATAGGTACCTATAACAAGAATTTTATAAATATACTAATACGCGCTCAGCGCTTAAGTATTTGTAATAAAAATTTGCAATATTCATAATATAATACATAATAATAAAAATTATTAGATAGTTATATTTACAAAACATTTTCAAGGACTTGCAGAATGAGTTGCGCGAGCGCTTCATTTATTTGAGCCTGTAAAAACGAAACAAATATTAAAATAAATGAAGAAACTCTTCACCAATAACGACCTATGGAAAAATGGATATTTGTGTATTTCATACCGAAATATCGGAAACTCATTATAAATGCATGCGATGCAATTGATTCACGGTAGAAACCTCAAAATAATTAACTGTTTCAAAAGAGTCGATTTAATTTCCACAGCAAATTAATTAAGAACCTCCTCTTTATTTTTTGGTTAAAAAGTTTGTATTAACAAGTAATAATTATACTCACATTATATTTCCTCAAAGTCTCGGGAACGGTTGAGCTTATGATAGTGTTAATAGATTCAGACAGGTCATAGCCAAAGATCACGAGTACGAAGTTAGACTGAAAAATAATAACACAACATGTATTTTTCAAACCTAAACACTATACCTAAAGTAATCGAAGTTTCTATTGTAGGAACCTCATTTTCAATGCAATGTGAAGTATTTGGTCGAACCTAACCTAACCTGGCATTGAGATTTGGTCACAGGTAAGAGACCCCCCACACTAGCGTCTTTCGAGCGTCGACGTCGAGGCAGCAACCAATCAGTGTTGACGCAACGCAAGCGCAGCGGCATTTACTTAACGCTGATTGGACAATGCTGCGACGTCGACGCTCGAGAGACGCTAGTGTGGGGAGGCCTTAAAAGATAAAACTATAGTCACAATCAGCGAATTTAACTTTATGTCAGGTAGGTAATATTTAATTTCTATTAGCGCAGGTATAAAGCATGATAATACTTACGAAGAATCATTTGAAGACATTCAAAATCATTTTGTATCTAATTCTTATAATATTACCTACGAGATTGTTGGCATATTATAAAATACACTGTTACATCTCTACATTAGGCCTTAGTTTGCCTTGTTGCAATCAGATCAGATTACTCTACAGGCTTCTCCAAAAGAATTATTCGCCATAATTACTACCCTTGGCAGCCGGGATAGCAATCGCTTTTTAGCAAATGATGAAGTAGGTAAATGTTGCTGATTATTTCTAGCAATGCTTAGCATGTAGGTATTATGATTAAGAATATGATTAAGAATAGAATACTTCAACGACACATAAAGGAATGAGTAAGGGTAGTGATATTCTAAGGTCAGCGCCAAACGGCACTGATGAAATATGTTTAAACAAAAATATTCAAAATTGGTACGAATCAATTTATGCCTACCTTTATGTCATTAATAGTGAAGTTCACAACGACACTGCGTACCGATATCCCACTGATGATACCAATGCTTATACGAACTTCAGAACGTAAACGAATCTCCTTAATTGCAAACCTAAAAATAAAAATCACTGTTATTAAAAATGTGATACTTGGCATAAAATAACGACTGCCTTAGTTTGAAATTGGAAGTTTTTTTGAAACGGTATTAAGTATTTCATTCATTAAATGAAACACTGTCAAAGCCAATAAGTACCTATGGTTATCTTACAGTATGTATCATTGTTCGTTGAGACAAAAAAAAACATCACTTATACACTCATACACTACATTATATTTCCAATACCTAGAAAATCGCAATATTAAAACTGTTTTTTAAGCAAATAAATAGCTGCTTTTCATACAAACCAAGCATACAGTCTGTTTGGGGTTTATCTGATTCAAATATTAGTACCTGCCTTTTACTTATTAATACCATTTTACTTACTCTCCACTAAGTCGCCCACTGCCATGGATTCCGACGAGCTGGATTTTTCCCTCCGATTGTCCTGCGAAGAATATTTTTTTATTGTAAAGTATCTTTATTAACAACATTTTAAAAAAATGTTAACGAAACTACTTTTCTTCGTCAAACTGAAGCATGAGGACTGACATAGTTTTTTTATAAAAAACTATACAGGATGAAATTTTAACCACCTTCCAAATTTTAATACAACCATCTACGCTACAAAAAACAAATGACGTCTTTTTTCTTTTGTTATAGCCCAGTACAAAAATGTCAAGATAAAGCACTAAGAAAATGTCTGCATAAAATCTAAAATTTTTGATACGGCCTACTTACAACACTTTTTTTACGCGATTCGCGTCTCATTCATTCATTAGGATACTATTCATAAGTTGTTGATTTTCCCTTCATACCTTACAGGCTTAGGACCGTTAATATTGAAAACTATGTTGCGAAAAATATTTTCGGGTGCAAATTGAAATGACCTACATTTTTTACTTTATAAATGGGCTCTAAAGACGATACTAATTGCTTATGAAAAATTTGAAAGGTAATGAAAAAGTCGTTCTAATGATTATATCATTGTAAAACAGTTTTAACTTAAACGGATTTTAGACAGAGTTGTTTTTGAATATTGAAAATTAGCAATTATTTCTGTTTTCTCTTTAAAACAAACTGTACAGTGTTAAGAAACAAAATCCGCCTATGCTAATATTATTATTCTCAAAAAAAGAATGGTAACGCCAAAAATTATATATCACAACTTAGTTAACATAGGCCGGTTTCTTCTTATATACTTACCATAACAAAGTAACTTTGTCTGTCTGTTACGCCTCGATTTGAATAAAATTTGGTATAGAGATGTCATTCAGGTGGGCAGACCTTTGGGCGAAAAGCTAGTATTAGAACAAGGCTTAACATTATCTTAATGTTAAGCCTTTGGGGTGGTGGGATCTACCTCCTAGTGGTCCACCCTGGGCAACGGTATCTTTGGTTTTCTAACCAATGATGACGGCTAACAGATCCCTCTGCGGTGGTAGGCTTCGTAAGAGGCTGCCTGGATGCTACCCCCCTCCTGCCGGAGTCCAGCGCCAAACAGTGCCTCTGTG
The DNA here is from genome assembly GCA_949315895.1 of Anania crocealis. Classification (NCBI taxonomy): domain Eukaryota; kingdom Metazoa; phylum Arthropoda; class Insecta; order Lepidoptera; family Crambidae; genus Anania; species Anania crocealis. Next base: position 6,790,020 of record OX438880.1, read on the forward strand.
TCTTGGACAGTCTTCTTACTTGCATCGCTTGCAGATGGACGTGCCGTTTATAATTACAAAATAATTTACACAATAATATTAAAATCTGTGTCAGTAAAACATTCGCGTAAAACTGTGTCACCGCATATTCGTCATGCTCGCACACAAGTAATTTTTGATTACCTACTAATAAGTCTACAATGGATAGTCCGTTCAATCGAAGTACCAGGACTAGCAGAAGCCCCCCACCACCACAGGGAAGACCAACTGAAGAAATCCCACCAACGGCCACAACATCAAAAACTGAAGCAGTACCGACCCACGAGATTCAACAATGGCTCTCCTCCATCGAAAAATGCCTGCACGATATATGCGGTATATCAAACGAGGGAAAGCTTAACACGGAGCAGAAGTTGAGAATAAGCAACGTCAGCAGAAATGTGCTGGGTGGTGTGTCTCAGCTAGCTGTACAATATCAGTCTCTAAAACAGAAGTATATCTCAGCCCAAGCAATGATCCAGTCCTTGACAGCCCAAAAGGAGACCTCCAATAGAATTGGGGACCAGCTCGAAGATTTGAAGGAATGCATTCGTTCCGCCCCAAAGGTTCAGCCACAGCATACATCTTTCGCGAACGTCGTGAAAGCAAGCAACAGCGCCATATTGCGACCCCCAAGCACCAACAGTATTGCAATTTACCCAGCAGAAAAAGATAAGTCTAGCGAAGAGACAAAGAAACTGATTCAGACCATTATTAAGCCAGATGAACTCCAACTACATATACGTGGGATGAGAAAAACTAAAGGCGGAGGTGTCATAATCAGCGCACAAGGAAAAGATGACCTTGAGAAGCTAAAGCACTCGGAACAGCTCAAAATCTCAGGGTTAAAAGTTGAAGAGACCGCCAAACGCAGGCCGAAAATTATATTGCTGGGAGTACCATCGAATACCCCTGAACAAGAAGTTTTTGAGTGTTTATACAAACAGAATATTTTGGAAAAGTACCCACACATTGAGCACGAAAAATTTATAAGCACGATAAAATTAAGCCACAAATCTGGTAAAAAAGACGCGCCTAGCTGCAATTTTATTCTGGAACTTCCGTCTGACCTGAGAAAGATCCTCATTGAGCAAGAAAGGTTATTTATCAACTGGACTTCTTGCCCAGTGAGGGACTACACACTTGTAACTAGATGTTACAAGTGTCAACAATATGGCCATTCGGCGAAGTACTGCCGGGAGACAGAGTCTACTTGTGGGCACTGCGGCTGCGTCGGTCATTCCCTCAAGGACTGCTCCAAACAACAAGAACCAGCCAATTGCGCTACATGCCGGCGTTTCAACAAGCCCAGCCAACATAAAACAGGTGACACTCAATGCCCTGCTAGAAAAATCGCCGAGGCTAGGTATGTAAGTTCAATTGACTATGAGGGCGCCTAGAGCGCCGCTCAACCAGTTCTACTCAGTACAAGTATGGGTAATGTAACCCCTGATTTCCTTAACGATATAGACTCTTCTTATGAATATGAATCATTCACCTGTGACCCACATACTTGCTCCTCGCATATAGCTAATATTAAGAATTGTAATAATATTTTTATACAAAATATTCGTAGCATTAATTGCAATTTTGACGTTAGCTTTAATCCATCAGATCAGTGTGAAATATATATTAAGAATAAATTATAATAAGAATAAAGTTCAATGTAAAAATACCATACAACAGTGGCTAAAAGGGAAAACATATAATGACACAGAAAATCTATTATAAGTTATTACATAATTAAGCATACCTCAATACAGCAAAAATGCTAGCTAAGTAATTCAGTACTTCAGTAGGTTAGGTTCGTATTTGGATATTTGCTAACATACAACAACAAATACGAACTCATTTGTGAACTCATTATTATTGTGTAAATGTTAAATAAGCACTAACCTACATTTTAAAAATAGATACCTAAGTAACAGGCAAACTATTTTGCTTAGTTTAGGTATATGCTATATAAATTGCGCACTAACCCAAACATACCCTAGCCTAAGTTTTTGTATCCTAGGCTAAGATTATACAGAAATAAATTGTATCTTGTATCTTGTATCTTGTATCTTGTGTTCCACTGGTGTGTGGGAGAACCAGTGCCACTTTCTGGGTAAGTCCAGTTGCTATGGGTAAGCTCGCTCCATCTTAGGCTTTTTCTTAACCGTATAGTTAAGTATGTTGTCAAAAGCAAGCCCATTATTTATATAAAAAAAACATATTCATAAAAAATTGGGGTTATAATATTAAGTTTATTATTAACCAAAAGTCAATAGCGAAAGACAGTCATGTTGTTATCACATGTCATTATCAAAATAAACTTGATTTTGTAATTTTTATGACTTACCTATGCCGCCGAAAATGAGAGGTAAGGAGATGTCAATTCGAAGTCTTGAGAAAATTACTGAATAGTCGACATCGTTGATTTTCATGTTGCTGAGACCTTTCAAAAAGACTTCGGCGAGAACCGCCTTGAGATATAATATGCTGTAATAAGACAAAGTACCCATCATTGCTGTGGTAACTTGAATTCAGTGATGGAGGCCTTTGCCCTGCAGTGGGATGATTAGGCCGTTAGTTGTAGTAGTAGTAAAAGCCTATAATCATCCCACTGCAGGGAAAAGGCCTCCACCATTGAATTCAAGTTACCACAGCAATGATGGGTACTGGCGTAATCACCACGCTCGCTATAGGCCGTTACTCAAAAACATAGTTAAAATTGTCTATCCTTTTTTTAAAGCCGAAATATTTTAACAATTTATTTGTATCTGAAGAGTTTTAGTTTGGTGAGTTGACCGTGCTTGTCTCTAGAAGTACCACTACTATGTTGAAGAATAAAAACTATTTATATTACATATTCTATAGAGAAAGGCTTTACTCTTCTTTAAACCTATAGAAAAACAACAACAATCTTTTTCTATAACGCAATTGTGATTTTGTAGTTCCCAGTGGTCTCTGATTATGTAGTACATATGTGAAATAATTGCTAAAATAACTGTAAAAAATATAAGAGACGACCAAGCTTCTGTAGTAGAAGTGTAACTCAAAGTGTATACTTACTCTGATACTGCAAGTTCGTGCGTGAATCCCTCGTAATGGTAAGGATCCAATCCTCTCTCCTTAATATTATTGCTCAAGTCTTCAACTATGTCTCTGATGGTCCCTGAGACCCATCTCTCTGAAACATTTGAGCGTTCCCTAAGTCTATTTATTAAAATTTAAATGTGTAGCCCATATGTACTAACTAATTTTGTTCTAGCAACGAAAGGTTTTTCAAAGTCGTACCAGTAGTTATTGGGAATATTCATAAATAATATTTAATATTTTCGGGTTCCAAGACATGCCACACTGAGCCACACAGAGCCATCAAGTATTACTTTGGGTAGGTACTAGACAACCGATGAACTTATACACTTTTTCTTGTAAACAATACTTATACAAAGACAACACCCAGATCAGTAGATACAAACAGATTTTTATGTACAAATATATTTGTACTGTACGAGGATCGAACGCGCGACTAATGGCTCAGATTCAGTGTTTGCTAACACTGAACCAAACTGGTCGTCAGTCAGTATTTAAACTTGAAAAAATATGTCGCAGGATAGGACTCTAACCCGTATCTCCATGCATACTTGGTCGTGAGTTATTGCAAACAAACTAAGAAGCTTAAAATCTTTTATGTAGGTAACTTTTTTATGGACCTACAATTTCATTGGAGATTTAATGAGTACGGAAGGCACTCAACCCCAAGCTGCTAGTTAAGAGGTACCACGTGCCTAGGTCCCAGTATAGATGAAGTAAATCTTAAGAGGAAACACTAAGGGTGAGAGATTTGAAAAATAGGTATTTGTAAAATCTATTGCTGTCGCGCAGTCCCGAACACCTTCCCCAAGAGCGTGATAGAGACAACTGCATCTTGGACCGAAAATACCTACTAAAAGCACACAAAATCAACGTTTCGTAGTCCATGGTTCCTTTTCCAAAACTAGACCGATTAAAATATTTTTTTCATTATATATTAAAGAAAGGCTTTGGCCGTGTTCGTATATTTTGCTTTTTATCTAAAATTTTGCCAAATTTGTTTTCTGGAAGTTTGAAATCTGGCGAATTTTTTAGATTTTTGATGGCTCATATCTCTTTTATTAATTAATTTATGAAAAAAAGGAAAACATAGAAACATGCCAATAGTGGCCATAGATTTTTGTAATGAAAATTATTGATCTACTGGCATTATTCAGGGAGTAAACAGGGGACTACGTTTGCATGGAAAAAAGGCCCTTGTGTTTCCTTTGAAGGCCACAAAAGATATACAAAGGCCTTAGACTCATCCACGCTTGGGCCCTGTACTAGCGGAAGCAATCGGACCTGTTCTAATGTTCATCACTAGAAAGTTAGCAATACCTATTTATAAAACTTTAGTAGAAATTATAACTAATAACATACCATAGAGTTAAATAAAGACAAAATATCTTTTTTATTGATAATGTCTATTTAACAAAAAATAGTCAATCGCGAAAACGGACTATTAATGAAGAATAAAGAGCATTTGCACACTCTGTAGTAATTATTTACAGTCATAAGTTGTATTAATTAATGTTTAATGTATGGGCATTTATTTTAAGCTAGCAATTTAATTGGTACTAAATTATTAATACTGTTTAGGGATCTCTCATCAAAGTTGTAAGAGTGTAATTAATCTGATTTTTTAACTGATTTTAACTGCTAACGTCAATGAATCCCAAATAGTTGATGTTCTACTTTACCTAATTAATAATACTCACTACTTGACATAATATATTTTATTGTTATAATTATTATTTACGCTTTTAGGCGGTAATGGCTTCAGTGATGATAGCAAGATACTTAAAAATGTTTGAGGATAACTATTTGGAAAAGTATAAGCTTACCGTTAGATTGTTGCTGTATATTCGGCATAGCGTTCACACCAGCCACCAACACAACCAAGGCAAATGCGTAGGTTTTCATTGTTATTATAACTATAAACAAAGATAAAGTAATTATATTTATTATTATTAAAATGGGAGTTATTCGGTCTTAAATGGCACTAAAATGCCTAAGTAACCAACAGTCTACTGATGAACATAGGCCTGTCCGTTGGCGATCGCAGTTTGTCTAATAGTGAGGAAAAAACACTCATGTTTTTTTTTCTGGTGCCCATATACAGTTTTTTAGTCACTGCTTAGGAGATACCTATACTAAGGATGAGAAGAAATTTGCTGACTGTAACATGATCAAGGACTCACAAACGTGATGTGCCGCTGGTGATAACGTGGTAATCACTATGAAGCACTGCCGCGTTAAAAAAACACCATACAGTATGAATCAGAACATTCAAACATTAACACATATTGCTAGCCAATTTTACGAGCTGTCGAATTCCGGCTCCTCCATTTGCAGCCTAGCGGTTGTCTGACAAAACCAAGTGTAAGGCCCAGAGTTCAGGGTCGGGCGTGTTAGGCTAGTACTATCTACTATACTAGCAGATTGGGCTTCTGTGTAGTTGAAATATGTGACACATATTATGTGTGCCTTGGGCAGACATTGCAGTCAGGTAGAAACAACATTGAGGATGAGGTGAACAGAAGAATCCAGTTGGGTTGGGCAGCATTTGGGAAACTACGTCATGACATACGGAGTCGAAACGTGGACACTGACGGTACGGCTAGTCCACAAGTTCAAAGTCACTTAACAGGCTATGGAAAGAGCTATGCTCAGAGTTTCGCTTAGGGATAAAATCAGAAATGAAGTGATCCGGCAGAGAACTATAGTTACCGGCATAGCCCATCGGATTAGCAAGCTGAAGTGGCAGTGGGCTGGCCATAAATAGCCGCAGAACCGACAACCGCTGGGGTAAATGAGTTCTTGAGTGGAGACTGCATCTCAGCAAACGTAGTGTAGGACGCCCTCAGGCCAGGTGGAGTGATGATTTTCGCAAGATGGCTGGCAGGAGCTGGATGCGAGAAGCCGAGGATCGACCTAAGTGGTGTGCAACTGGAGAGGCCTATGTCCAGTAGTGAACTGCGATAGGCTGATGATGATGATGATGTAGTTGAAAGGCCTAAACAACCCGCTTGTGGTGATACCGACAGGATCAGGGCTTATTGTTAACTTACAATGACTAACAATATATATATAGCTTATAATTTGCGTAAATATTAATATAAAAAACTTACACGTAAATAAAACGGCTAAAATCAAAATACTGTTTTTGCAATGATCTAGACATAAGCTTTTATACCATTAATGTAAAAGATATAATCTAGTTAATCGAGACAAACAAACAATCGATTAGTGAAAAACATGATAAACAATTAATATACAATATTAATCTAACATAACAAGTACCTATGAAAGACATCAAGATAGATACTAAATAGATATTAACATAAACAAAGAAAGGGAAAAATGATATATTTTTAAACGATAACATGTCGTCTTTCGTGTAAGCATAGATTTAGTTCAATACTAAGTCTATGGGTGTAAGTTATGTAGATATGTAGTAACGTATGGTAATAAAAATAAAACAGATAATTTACAGTATATACCTAGTCATGTATTCCGTAATCCACCCAATATCACTTAAGTCCATAGACAAAAGGCATGAACGGAACACTCAAGCAGTAATTTAAAGCACAGCAAGAATAGCGGAAGAAATAGTTAATGATCTTAACATGTGGTGCCGGTTAGTGGTGTTATTGATCCTAAATATACGAGTACAAAAATAGTATCACATACTTTATTTGATAATTTTAGCAATTAAATTGCAATAATATAATATCAGTATATGAACTTGAAAAATTATGTTAAGGGTGCAAACTCCTAACATTTGATGAAGCAACGCTGGCTTACAGCGTTAAGAATATGCTTGAAAAATTGCCCGGCAAGCAAGGAGATGCGGGTTCGAGTCCCGCCTGAGACATAATTTTTCAAGTTTATATACTGATATAATAATATCACATTCTATTCTTTATGGGGTCATACGAGGCAACTAAAGGAGTACTAACATGAGAATTAGCAGTAGCGTCATCTCTCCACCATTGACCAAACTGCGAATGCCAACCCGCGTCCCAAGCATAACGATTACGGATAAACCCACAGAACATGGAAAAAGGTTAGAAAGGCGATGTAGGCACGCCACAGAGGTTATTAGAAAATGCTTATACTTAATTCTGCCCAAACTTGCTTTATGTAAGTGAGCGATATTATTAGTTTCCTTTGACGTTCATTCAAGACTTCGCTTGATTGGCGTTCTTTGAACTCGTCATCAGTCTCAAATGGCGGTTGACAGCCTTTCTAACCTTTTTCCATGTTCTGTGGCTAAACCCTATGGAAAGGCATTTGTCTAGAAGTAGACTGATGTAAGATGGTGATGATGCAGATAAAATTAACTGGATCAAGCCGAAAAACGGATTTACTAATATGTGCTTAAAATTGATATGGTTAAGATAGAAGTGGAATGTTATACTATCTTTTCTAATGAATACTGATCGAACGAGATCGAAATTTATCAATCTATCTCAATATATCCTATCCTCAGATAAAAAAAGGCTAATCGGAAGATGCCTAGACATTTTTGATAATTTATTCAAACTGTCAGCAGTTTATAAGCAATGAAACTAGAATAGGCCTACTATACCTTACTGAGGATACGTCACTAACAATAATATTTGTTGTCTTTGAATTCATCCTCTAAATAAATAATATAATAAATAAATCATTTATTACAGGATTCCTTAGTCCCATATTCACAAAAACATCTTACTCAATAAAAAATAAATAAATAAAAATAAAATTAATATTAGAATTAAATACTACATAAAATAAAAATAAATATATAAAAACGCCTTACGCACTGCGATGACATGTATGTCACCGCAATATCTCATGTAGGGACAATCTAGCCGGCCAGCTATCATTGCTAGAACGGTGTTGGAGCTATCTCGTACTCTGCGCACGCTCGCGTTGAAGCAGTCCACGCGTGCCGCCGCGAACATGCCTGAGGCGCTGCAGTAGCGGGGCAGCCCCAGCACCGCCCTGAATGCATTGTTAAACTGGACACGAAGGGCGCTGTAGACTCGTTGCGAAGAATCAGCCCATAGAGCACAGGTACAGTGAGGTGCAGTACGCTTGAAATAAGCTAATTTTAACCCCCACTGAACACCGCGCAAACCTACGTGCCAACATATTCGCACGTCGTGACAGCGCCCTTCGCTCCCTTTCCAAATCAGCATGGTCCTTGAGATACACAATATGAGGTCACAATATGCCCCAGATATTTGAATTATGAGACTTTTTCTATAGCGACGCCATTCAGCGTGACAGACGGTATAATCTCTGAACATCTAGCACTAGTGGTCTCAAATACCACTGAACTGACTTTTAACAACATTGTAATAGAGACCGTGCTTTTTGGCATACTCTTCCCAAACCCTCAATAACTTATTTAACCCACAGATAGAAGCGCTCAGCAACACCATGTCGTCTGCGTAACTTAAGTTATTAACACATACGTCGTCAATATAGCAGCCAACATGTAGGTAAGTTGTTGAGCGCAACGACCAGCGCATCTAGGTACAAGTTGAACAAGGTTGGAGATGTCAGCCCACCCTGTCTTACCCCACATTCCATCTGATACGGATCAGATAGAGCCCCTGCCCATCTGACAGCATTGATCTGGTGTGCATACCAATACTGGAATATTTTAACAACCTCTTTTGGTAAATTAATGCTTCTTAGCTTCTCCCACAAGATATCATACACCACCAGATCAAATGCCTTGGACAAGTCTAGAAAGCAGGCATAAACCGGTGTATTACGAGTCGTGTAGTATTTGACGGTGTGCTTAAGGCATAGTATTGCACTTTCAGTACATAGCTTTGGTCTAAAACCAAACTGGTTATCATGCAGGTTTGTGTATTTATCTAATTGAGCGTTAAGCAAACCGTCAAATATTTTAGCCGTGATCGTGGCTAAGGAAATTGGTCTATAATTTCCTTTATCAGCAATGTCACTGGTTTTGTTTTTAACGACGGGGACTACAACCGTTCTCATGAGATCTGTGGGTAGGTAGGAGTGGCTCACGCATAGTGAGTAAAACATTGCCAATACTCTAGGTGCATGAGGACCGGCATGTTGCAAGTGTTCCACACTCAGGCCGTCGTGACCCGGGGATTTGCCTTTAGTCAAGTTCTCAATTACTTTCTTAACGTCATTTGCACTAAATCTAACCTAAACTTCTCCACTAAATCCCTCCGTATTGCACATCCCCGACGAACCTAAGGCAGACTTCACCGAAAAGTGATTTCTAAATACATTAGCAGTGACCTTTCATATTCATATTCATATTCATTTATTCAAAACATAAAGTAACAGCAGTCTAATAGGTAGGCATACAGAGGTGTTTAATAGCTACTTTATAACCTAAAAGAGGTATTTGTGACTTTTAGTAATATTCAATAACATTTAACAGTTCCTAAAATTATACATAATTACAATGTCAAATGTATGAATAAACGTCAACTAATTCACAATACAGGTTTTATTAAAAGGATAATATAATATAATAGGATTAATAATAACTAAAATAAATTAATAGTAATTCACAAATGTCAAATAATTACACATTAGTGAAGGAAAACATAAATTAAAATAGAAATTATAAATAGATCGTCAGCAACTACAATAACATGTCAAAAATAAAATTATAAATTACAGGATGTCAATGGGAATATTTCCTTTGTCGTTAAAATATTCACTTAGATTATAGTAAGCCCTTGCAATCAACAACTGTATTAGGATTTTTTCGAATTTATTGCCTTGGAGGGCTTTGATGGAGTTGGGTAAATGATTGAAAATTTTTATAGCCATGTAAAATGGACCATTTCTATAAAGCGTAAGTCGCGCGGAGGGTAGTACGTAATCATTCGCGCGGCGCGGCTTGAGAGCTCAGTACTACACTGAAAGTGATTTCCGTGGTTTCTAATAAAGCGACACATTTCTAAGATATAGACGCAGGTAACCGTAAGTATCCTGTATTGTACAAATAACATTCTACACGAGTCTCTTTGCGCAGTAAAGGTAATAATTCTAAGGCATCGTTTTTGCAATACAGATATCGCGGACACATCCGTCGAGTTTCCCCAGAATATTATCCCGTATCGTATCCAAGCGGCAGCATGGCTGTGGTACGCCGTGAGTGCACACTCTTCATTAGTACTCTTTCGAAGTTCCCGTAGTGCATAAGAGAAACTGCTAAGCCTACTCACCACGACTTCTACGTGTGGTTTCCACGTTAGTGTCGAGTCAATCGTGATTCCTAGAAGCGAAAATGTGTTAACTTGCTCAACATTTTGTCCCTGATAAGATATTGAAAGCATTAGCTCTGCTCTTTGGTATGGTCTAAAATGCATAATTTTTGTTTTACCAAAATTCAGTTCAAGACCTATTCCTTTTAGTTCCATTACAATTTGGTGCAGGCATTCGTGTATTACGTCTTGTAAAGTATTTATTTCATCCTGTTCACAAGTTACTATGAGTGTAGCATCGTCCGCCAATAAAATAACTTTTTGTGTAACAACTGAAGGTAATTTGTTTATATAGGCTAAAAACAACAAACAACCCAACACACTGCCTTGAGGTATCGATCCAGTAAGATTTTGAACGGAAGATTTGATTTGATTAAATTGTCTAGTTTTATCATTATGGTCACTCTCTCCATCGATGCTCACGGGAAGTCCAGGTTTAACATTTATCTTATTTGTAGCCTTCCAAAAACCTCGAAGGTCATCCTTGGAATGTCTTAAAGCTAGTTAATTCATTTTTATTTGATCTTGATGATCTTGGCACCATTTTAGGCCAGTTTTAAATATTTTTCTACTTTTACACATTTGAGTGTACATGATGCCAGTTCTAGGCTTACCGCACGACACCCATTCCCTAAAATCGGCTCTGGACCTCCCGTGGGCTTCGCTGACATGCTTATTTCAACCCACAACCCGTGATCCACTCCATGAGTGGAGCAGGGGCATCCCCAACTCGCCACAGAAGCGGCGCGTAAGGCATCCACAATATCAACGTATAGTTTGTCAAGAGTACACCGGTGCCCGGAGTCAACACAATATTTATCTGCACAGTTTATAAAATCCGTAGGAAAACCTATACATTTTAAACGGTCATGACTCTCGGAGGTATACTTCTTAATTTGTACATCGTTTCTGTTCCCCCACACCAGACCCTTCTCAGTACATAAAGTCTTTTGAGAATACTTTACCGTTAACAAGTCTAAGTTGCATTCAACTATTAAGGGAAAGTTATCAGACCATAGTGTATAAATATTTAACGCTAACATTAACAACCGCTTGTTTTGCTGATTGAGTCACTACACAGTGATCCAACCAACTACAAGACCCGTGTGCTTCACTGATGAATGTGTACGTACCCGAGTTCTCTCCTAATAGATCAACATCAATACATGATAAGCGATATTCATTACAAAAATGTCGCAGCTCGCAGAAAAATAACGCGGGTATGTCAGCATTAAAATCACCAAGTACAAATACCGATTCTACTCCGTACTCATCTAATAAAGTGTTTACCGTACTGAGACAATCAGTAAAATCAAGTAAATTTTCTTGAGAGTTCGTAGGCATGTACACACTCATCACCATCAACGGACGATCCCTTGTTATTATCTTAATGGCATAGATTCGAGGACTTTGCCACGGTAACACAGATACATGTTGAAAGACACTATTCTTGTCTGTATGGAAAGTCAATACTTTCCTAATTCCTGTTCGTTTTTCTTCCTTGATGACCTTTGCGTTGAAGTGGCGTACACGCCGGTTTTCAATGTGTCACTTGCTCAGAATTCAGGGTTCGACTCCCGGACGGGTCATTGAATCATCTTATCTTTGTGATTGTACCTTCGTTGTTTCTGATTTCTATAAAATGTTTTTTTTTAATAGTAAGGTACTACATTGGGTTCAGAATAATGATGTGATGTTGTCTATATTGATGATATTTGCAATATTTGTTTAACGATTTTTAATGAAAGCGTGATGCTTTCATTAATAATCATTATCGAAGACGCGCGATATACCTATCCTAAATATTAAACGACTCACGGAACATAAATTCCTTCTAACTATTGTTGTGCCCATCAGGAAGTCTCTGCGGTGGTAGGCTCCACAAGGGGCTGAAGGAGTCCGACGCCAAACAGCACTCGTTGTGTTCCGGCGTTGAGCGCGTATCCAGCGCATCTGGGTCAACTCGCTCCATGCATCTAGGCTTCATGTCAATTTTAGGGTTTAATGCGAAATCAATGGCAAGACTATATTCAATAAAAAAAGAAAAGAAGATCCTTTGCGATACCATTACTACCAACGCCCTCTTGGTCTAGTAACGCCCGTTGGTCTAGTAACGCCCGTTGGTCTAGTAACGCCCGTTGGTCTAGTAACGCCCCGTTGATCTAGTAACGCCCCGTTGATCTAGTAACGCCCCGTTGATCTAGTAACGCCCCGTTGGTTTAGTGGTTTGAATATCGGGCCAAGAACACGGGTCCCGGTTCAATCAACGGGTCGGAAAACAAAAGTTTTGAATTTTCGAATATTGCTCTGGTATGTGATCATCAACCCGCATAAGGCAAGCGTGGTGAATATGCCTGTACTAATCATTGCTATGGTAACTTGAATTCAATGATGGAGGCATTTACCCAGTAGTGGCATTATTATAGGCCGTTACTTGAGATACCATAACAGTTATCACCTTTGTAACCTATGAAATGCAATAGCATTATTGAGTATCGGATGTTGAGCCGCTTTGTTTTGCAAGCTCCGGCGTTTTTCTAGAGACGTTGTCGTCTCGAGTCTCTATTGATAAGTGACTTCGCAAAGTCAACGTTGCGTCAACGTGACGTTGACGTTGCGTTTTTAACGATAATTACCACTGAGCAAGTAATCACTTCGTTATACTATCACCCGTCCCGCTCTGTCCGTGAGACACAACCTATTTGAGACATAAAAAAAAACACTAACAACTTATAAAAAGATATAAGACTAATTAAAAATGTGTTCATCTGTACAAAAACTTGGCAAGGTCATTTTTGCAGCGATGTAGGTACTCAATAAAGCATATTATAATATCATGGAATGTTAATTAGCCTAACTGATGTATGTTAATTAGCCTAACTGAATGTATCTAAGCATTTCTCTGAATATAGTGTAATGCAATGTTTTGTTATTGAAGTGAAACTTCTTTATCGGCGTTGGAAAAAATTTACCGTCACGTTTTTCGGTTGCGCGTCACAGCGTCACATTTTTCGATTACGCGCCATCTTTTTCTTGCTCCTACCACGGTTGGTTCAGACGATAGCAAAAAGGTAAAGTGAAATAATATTTAACCAATTTAACCAATTTAACCAATTTAACCAATTTAACCAATTTAACAAATTTAACCAATTTAACCAATTTAACCAATTTAACCAATTTAACCAATTTCTGGAAAGTTGCATGTAGATCATTTTTCGAAAAATAAGGCCATAAAGAAGTTTCACTTCTTACGTGTGTACACTAGTACACGCACAACTTTTTTTTATTAGGTACTAGCTGTTGCCCGTGATTTCGTCGGCGTAGTAATTTGCATTCAAAACTATTCCTCAGAAGCCGTAAATTTTTCGTGTATCTATCTCTGTACCGAATGTCATCAAGATCCATTGAGCCGTTCTGGCGTGATCGAGTAAAAGTATTCAACCAATTATTTGCATTTATAATATAAGTAAGATAAAATTACCAAAAACTTTTTTATTTTTGTCATTAAAAACATTTTTGTATACCTATCAAGTTGCAGAAGTAGTGCAGGCCGAAAGAAGCGAAGCACCATTCCTTATACGAGCTCCAGGGGCCTAATTCGCGTAACCGAATCGCAATTGGATCGTGATTGAATTGGACTATTTTGACATTTAGCCCATACTAGAACTGTCAAAAACCTGTCTTACAATTACGATTGTAATACGATTCGGTTACGCGAATTAGGGACCAGGTCAAATCGTTGTGGACACAGCCACCAGAAGATCGGTAAAGCGCATTCGCAAAAGATGTTTACCAAAACATAATAATGACGTAATTTTTCAACGTAGTAGTCATGTGTCAAAAAGAAACAGATAACATTATTATGTTGTTGAAAATGTGATTCAACGTGTGAGCATCATCGTCTATGACTAGGTACTCTACTGCGATCCGAATCACACAGATCAAAATATGAGTTGTTTTATTTTATTAATTAATAGTTTCGTTTTTTTTATAATCAATGGGCTGGCTCTTGAAGAAAAAGCCTAAGATGGACAAGCTTACTCAAAAAGTGGCACTAGTTCTCCCACACACCAGCGGAACACAGAAAAACTATTTGGCGCTGGGCTCCGGCAGGAGGGTGGTAGCATCCAGGCAGCCTCTTACGAAGCCTACCACCGCAGAGGGATCTGTTAGCCGTCATCATTGGTCAGAAAACCAAAGATGCCGTTGCCAAGGGTGGACCACTAGGAGGTAGATCCCACCACCCCAAAAACATCAGTATCAGCATCCCGTGTTTTTTACGGGGTGGTGACCGTCTGTAGGAGACTAAGCCCCTCACCTACACCTCACACACCGCATTCCATCTATCAGATATAATATCGGGAGCCTAACGTCCTCAATAGAACGTAAAAGTGTGACGTCACAAATCTGTTACGTTTGCAGGTGTGCCATAGAATCCAAAACTATGCGCTTGTTACGTGACACTGAAGAGTACTGTCAGAAGAAGACGGGCAGCTTCACTTCACTATTGATCAGAGAGGCCAGCAGAGAAATAATTTGAGTTGATGTTGATAGCACTTTCACAATAGCGTTACTCCAGCGTAAGCATAGCTAAATGTATGCGCATACGACGCAGCAACACGTAGTAATGCTGGCGATGAATAAACAGCAGAGTTTTTAATGCTTAGACTATCGGCTGAGACTGATGAAGTTTTGAGTTACCTCATCTAACCCCACACATAGGCTGATTAGAACAGTACAGCACTAGTAGCACACGTCATGTTACCCATAGTAGTTTCAAAATATTTGCACATGCTTTCTCTCTTTCTCTGAGGCAAACCACGCACACTGCTGGGCTCCAAGATCTGACCCAAAATGCACCACAGCCACTAGCCAAAATACAATAACAAAAAATTACCAAATGATTTTACACACTTCCATTCTCTATCTAAGCCTTACGACGCCTAATGGCATGATCTATACCACGTTTCGGTCCCATGATAAAATATCGTATTCGCTTCACGTAACCCTAAAACAGCCTGTTTTTTGCGTTTTTGCAGTTACTTGAAAATGTATACCTACTTTTACTAAACATATTTTGCAATTGTTTATTTGATAGGTTTAATTTAAAATTCTATGATACAGTTTTAATTAACTATTAATTAATGAGTAACAGATAATAAGTTTTACATAAAACGATCTGAGTTTACATACGGATACATTTTTATTAGGTCGTTTCTGTTATTTCACACGTACCTACTACGTTTTTTTAGTATTTAAAATGTAATTTAAAAGGTCAAATAGTTTTCGTTAGATCACAATAGAAATACTAGTGTTCACTTTTGATCCGCAGAATTTGTAAAATCGTTTCTAAATTTAAAAATTGGATAGGTATAGATACAATGAAATTTCTTATAATAATCTTCGCTGTCTCTCTGACTGGCACAGACAGTCAAATTGTCGGTAAGTAGTCAAAATCTTTATTTTACCGCCATCAACAACAAATCTGGGTCATCAATTTCCGATAAAACAGACTTGTCAAATACTACAATACACTTCAGAGCTAAATTCATATCTCGATGTATTCAATAACAACGCTTGGCATTTCCATAATAATATGCAATATAATCAAAATGACGTAATCCGTAGGAGATTTAAGATAACTGACAATAGCTCGTAGATTTGTTGAGATGCTGTGGGCCCGCTGTGGGCGGGATATACATAATTAGTAAAAAGAACTAATGGTCATTGGGGCGGAAAAATTCTAGAATGGCGACCGCACACCGGATGACGACCTGTGGGTAGGCCTCCACTCAGTGGACGGACTATCTGGTGAAAGTCGCTGGAAGTCGCTTTATGCGAGTGGTACGAGACCGAACCATACGGAAGGCACATGTCCAGTGGACGTCGTTCCAAAATTTTTATAGGCGTTTAGTATCGTATTATGAGCCCATTTATGAAGTAAAAAATGTAAATCAAGTTTTTACCCATAAATATTTTTCGCGATATAGTTTTCAATATTTACGGTCCTATAGGCCTGTTAAGATATAAAGGGACAATCAAAAACTTATGAATAGTATCGAATGAATGAGATGCGCATCGCGTAAAAAAAGTATTGCTAGGCGGCTGTATCAAAAATTTAGATTTTTGGCGGTCATTTTCTAAGTGCTTTATCTTGACATTTTTGTACTGGGGCCTTAGCTGATATTTTTTTAAATAGCTGATATTTCAATCGCCGTTCGATCGTGATTGAATTGGACGATTTTGACATTTAGCCCATACTAGAACTGTCAAAAACCTGCTATTCAATTACGATTGTGATACGATTTGGTTACGCGATATTAGGGGCCTGGGCTCGTGGATTGATATATATTAAAATTTGGAAGGTAGTTCAAATTTCATCCTGTATAGGTCATCGATATGTCCTAAAAACTAGAAGCACAGTCCGATACAAAAAGGAGACCTAAAACTGTCCTTGATGAATGAAATGTTGGAAGGGGAAGGCCTCGACGAACTTATCTTGATCAAATCGGGGAAGTTATAAAGAAAGGTCAGGTCAAGAGTACCCTAAACCGGCGAGCGTGTATGAAAAGATTAATGAATGTGGATGAAGCGAAAGTAGTCTGTAAGGATCGTAGCAAGTGGAAAGATGTGGTCTCTGCCTACCCCTCCGGGAAAAAGGCGTGAGGTTATGTATGTATGTATGTTTTTTATAAATAATGGACTTGCTCATGACTGCATACTTAACTTTACGGTTAAGAAGAAGCCTAAGATGGAGCGAGCTTACCCAGAGGTACTGGTTCTCCCGCACACCAGCGGAACACAGAAAAACTGTTTGGCGCTAGACTCCGGCAGGAGGGTAGCATCCAGGCGGCCTCTTACGAAGCCTACCACCGCAGAGGGATCTGTTAGCCATCATCATTGGTTAGAATATCAAAGATGCCGTTGCCCAGGGTGGACCACTAGGAGATAGATCCCACCTCCCTAAAATTGATGTTATGTTGCATCTTTTCGATTGATATAGGTTGCACTAAAAGTGCACCCTTATGTCAAATCGGTGCACATTTTGTTAAGACTTTTTGATGCTGATTGTGTATCTAGTTTTTACATTATACATATACTAATATTATAAAGCTGAAGAGTTGTTTGTTTGAACGCGCTAATCTCAGGAAGTACTGGTTCGAATTGGAAAAATATTTTTGTGTTTGATAGTCTATTTATCGAGGAAGGTTTTAGACTATATAACGTCACGCTGCGACCAATAGGAGCGAAGCACCAATGAAAAATGTTGCAAAATTATCGCGATCATAATAACATCAATTGACGCGTACAAAGTCGCGGGCAACAGCTAGTCAATGATATAAGTACGCAACAAATTGAAAACCTCTTTCTTCGTCGTTTGAAAATAATTGTACCTATGTATAATTTTGTATTACAGAGAGCATTGTAAGAAACATGATTGACGATATCAGCCAGAACATCACAGACCCGATAAGAGTGAAAGCCCTTTCTTATAACTACAGTCTGCCAGGTACAAAGTAAGTTGGAAACATTTCTTCGCTCGAAACAGAAAAACACACTTATCAAATCCTTTACAGTGGCCTCCACAATCAAACCTTAACAATTTGTTCCAAAACCACACTTGTGTCAAACACATAAACACTAAAATGGGTTAAGAATACTTCGTTTAAGAAGGCTCAAGGTTTTTTTTAGGTAGGATTCTTTAAATCACCGCCATCTCTCGAAGAACAGCTGAGCTGAGGTGGCAGTAGGCGGGACACATAGTTAAAAGAACCGATGGTCCCCGTAACATAAAGTTTCAGGAATTGCGGTGGACTGTCAATCTGGTTTGAAGTCATAGAAAGCCGTTTTTTGATACTTAGGCAGAGATCCTCAGGGAATACCTATGATCAGTAGTGGCCAACTCATATTTAAATCTATACTAATAGTAGCAGACCCGGCAAACGTTGTTTTGCCAAAAAAAAATGATAAAATTACTAAAATGGCTATTAAAAAATAGCGGTTAGTGATAAAAGGGTAAAAATTTAGGGTTGTATGTATTTTTTAATGCCACATTATAGAAAAATAAAAACAAAAAATTTTGTCCAATAATGTAAAAAAAATATTTAAGGGTGAACAACCCTTATCACTTATGGGTATGAAAAATAGATGGTAGCCGATTCTCAGACCTATTGAATATGCATACAAAATTTGGTGAAAATCAGTAAAGCCGTTCCGGAGGAGTAAGGTAACTAACATTGTGACACGAGAATTTTATATACAACTAGCTGACCCGGCAAACGTTGTTTTGCCATAAAAATGATTAAATTACTAAAATGGCTAACAAAAAATAGTTTATAAAATTTTAATATTTTACTACCCTACCCCTACCCTACCCCCACCCTACCCCCACCCTACCCCTACCCCTACCCTACCCCTACCCTACCCCTACCCTACCCCTACCCTACCTCTACCCTACCCCTACCCTACCCCTACCCTACCCCTACCCTACCCCTACCCTACCCCTACCCTACCCCTACCCTACCCCTACCCTACCCCTACCCCTACCCTAACATTATCCCCGAGAAAATTGTGAATCTAAACCATTCCCAGATCCCCTTGAACACACACAAAAAATTTCATCAAAATCGGTCCAGTCGTTTGAGAGAAGTTCAGTGACATACACACTCACAGAAGAATTATATATATAAAGATTATAAAGCTGGAGAGTTTGTTTGTTTGTTTGTTTGAACGCGGTAATCTCAGGAAGTACTGGTTCGATTTGAAAAAATATTTTTGTGTTGGATAGTCCATTTATCGAGGAAGGCTTTAGGCTATATAACATCACGCTGCTACCAATAGGAGCGAAGCATCAGTGAAAAATGTTGCAAAAATAATCGCGATTATAATAACAGAAATTGACGTGGACGAAGTCGCGGGCAACAGCTAGTTTAATAGATGTGTTAGTAAGATTAAAGTTAAACTTGACCTACTTAACCTTTTTTTGATAATGTTGTGTGTTTTACTTATCATTTTTGTTGTATGTCAGTTTTTATGGTCTACATGGTGTTCCTTGTTATGTTAAACAGACTTGATCGTCTAGGATATAAATAGTGCTATTACCATCATCATCACCAGCAGCCTGTATCACCACAGCTGCAGAAGGGTCTCTCAATTAGAAGGTTTTTGTCATAATAGACACGATGATCTTAGCTTGGCGTCAGGGATAGAGAGAAGACGTTGCTTCCCAAACATGGTATACAAGATGTTGTATAATAAATATTCATATTCATATTCATTTATTCACTCATAACATAATTAGAACGGCTACAAACATTTAGGTACAAGAGATGGTAAAAGTAATTACATTATGACCTCAACGAGGTATTCGTGAATTATTATCAAATAAAATAAATGTCAACTAAGTAATTAAATCACATTAATATTACAATCAAATTAAAAATCATAAACCTAAATTATAAACCTAAACACAACAACAATAATATTCTTAAACATATATAACTAAATATATTATATATCTATATATTCATATATATATGTATATATATATATATATACAATAAACATACATAAACTACATAAAATATTTGATATGCGAGAGAAGAATGTGTCACAATATTGATCAGCAATTCACTATTGGAGTGCAAAAGTGAGAAAATAATAATAATAATAATAATAAATAATGTCAAAGCGCTAGATAATGTGCTTTGAGCTTCGAGCAACGCGGCCTTCGGAAGGCCGCGTTGCTCGAAGGCTTTGAGCCGTTTCTTAAAAATTGACAAGGACTCAGATAGCCTGATGGGCGGGGGTAAGGAGTTAGATATTATGTTTTGCCTATCAAAATGGCTTTGCACGGCTTGCTCAGTAGAAAACTTTTTCTTTTTAAATTATTGTGTGCATCATACAGAAGAAAGCAAATTTAACCAAGTACCAAAAACAGTTTTTTTATCGTTATTAATGATATTTTATGCGTTGTATCTGAAAATTAAGATCGATTTAGTAAATCTGATGTCCAAGGGTAGTTGGTGGGCCACTGTATGTTTTTTACTTTGTTTCATAACAAATACTGATCAAAATTGGTTACAGCTTGCTGGCACTCCAAGCTGGAATTGATGGTATCGAAATGTCAGGGATGAGTAATATCGTCCTAGATAAGTTCAGATACTCGGTGCTGTCATCACGGGCTACATTCACAGTAATCCTGCCTGGAATCACGGTCACGCTCAGTAAGAGTTTTTTTTAAATATTTAAACATTAAACACTATAATAGATAACCGACAACACTCGAAAAAGAAGCTGAAGTGGCATTGAGCGCGACACATAGGTAGTAGGAAAAATCACTGGTCGTTAGGACGTGAAGGTTCTAGAATGGCGACTGGGCATTGGAAGATGATCTGTGGTCAACCTCAAGGTGATTATCCCACTGCACCGCGCTCCGCCGCAGTATGCGGGGTGGCAGATTAAATCATTATATGCAATTAGCTCGGTTTGTTTAAAACACGCGTTGTACAAGTAAAACACACTGACAATGCGTCGGCGCAGGAGCTGCTATACCTATGTTGCCCCGCGGACCGCGCTCCGCATAATCGCTTAAGGTCGAACGCTAAAACTCGCGCGGGCGCACGCTCGCGTGTCTTTAATGAAAAATAGTATGAGCAGCGCAGGCGCGTGCGACGGAGCGCGGGCGCGGGCGACGGATTGTTACACGCGCGGCGGGCGGCATTATCACGGAAAATAGTAAAAGAAACATGGTAGCAACATAATCTTGTTCTTCGGTTTTTGGGTTCCGTACCCAAAGGGTAAAAACGGGACCCCTCAAGAGCCACGGTAGCTAGACAGTTGAAATTATAAGAAACATATTAGCAACATAATCTTGTTCTTCGGTTTCTAGGGTTCCGTACCCAAGGGGTAAAAACGGGACCCCTCAAGAGCCACGATAGCTAGACAGTTGAAATTATTTAACTAATAATAAAATTACAATAAAATTAATTTTAAGGGGCGCTCTCTTACAAAAAACGCTAGTTTTTGCCTATTTTTGCTCGATATCAATAAATGGTAACAGGTAGGCACTGCATTAATTAAATTTATTTACCTACTGTTGTTTACCTAGTCAATGGTACGGAACCCTTTGTGCGTAAGTCCGACTCGCACTTGACCGGTTTTTTTTTCATTGTATTCTTAATAACGACGCTTGCAACAGAACTGGGGTTTCCCCAAAACTATTAATTCGTCCTAAGTAATTGTAAGCATTAAAGTTTAAATCAGTACAGACCTACATTCAGCACAAGCTTTTATTATAGAGCTAGTGAAAATGAGTCCATAATTCAATACTTAATCTAGATATATTTAGAATTTTGTTGATAAAGTAGGTCGTATTTTAGGAAAATAATACTTTTTAGGGTTCCATACCCAAAGGGTAAAAATGGGACCCTATTACTAAGACTTCGCTGTCTGTCTGTCCGTCTGTCCGTCGCTCTGTCAACAGGCTGTACGAGTATCTCAAGAGCTGCGATAGCTAGACTGTTGAAATTTTCACAAATTATTGATTTCTGTTGCCGCAATAACAACAAATACTAAAAACAAAATAAAATAAATATTTAGGGGAGGCTCCCATGCAACAAACGCGTTTTTTTGGCCTTTTTGGTACAGAACCCTTCGTGCGCGAGTCCGACTCGCACTTGGCCAGTTATTCTAATTCCTCCTTTGTAGGCTTTACAAAGCAATCATTTTTTACTCCTAGGTTTTACACTGACTTCATGAATTTACTTAGGTACCTACTTTTAGAGTTTCTACTGCTTTGAATCTATGTTTTTAATTATTTAATGCTTTTTTATAGATAATACATACGTGAGGTTCAAATTCTTTGATTTAGATCTAAGTGCCCGAATAAGTGGAAGGTAAGTTTTTTTTTAATTTATTAACATATTAATGTCTCTTATTTAAAAACATAATGATGTTCATATGTATATAGGGTGTTGACTGTTGATACAACATACATAACAAAATCATACAAGAAACAGGGTTAAATATTGGCTATGTTACAAACCATATTTTGATAATCTTTGGTTTGTACTATTCCTTTTATATTGTATATTTTAAAAACTATTGATTTTGTTTAGTTTGTCATTATCGTTTTATTATTGTGTTTGTGTTCGTTGCCTGTCACCTTATTTCTTGTTCTTTTCCCATTAGTTTGGTATTGTATCCATTACCTATTCATAATATATTATATTACATTTACACCTATCATTTTATTAATCAACATACAGTCCACCCTTTTCAAGCTCAATTCAAGTTTTTGGCCCGAAATCGCTCTTCCTACTCATTTGTAATCCGAACAATCACTCTTCCTAACCTAAAATGTTACTTCCTAAAGTTTTTATTCATATGAATACAGACGATGTTCATAAAACTCATGTTTCCAGAAATTGTAGGTAATTATTACTAATATCGCTAATCTATACTAATATTATTAAGCTGAAGAGTTTGTTTGTTTGAACGCGCTAATCTCAGGAAGTACTGGTTCGAATTGAAAAATTATAAGTTGTGTTGGACAGTCCATTTATCGAGGAAAGCTTTAGGATATATAACATCACGCCGCGACCAATAGGAGCGAAGCATGAGTGAAAATTAAATGATGTTAAACTTTCGCGATTTAAACACATATTATTTATAGTACACTGACGGGTCGTTATCGCGTTAAATATTATGAAGGTATGAATACCGTCAGGTAAATAAATAGGTATTTATACTTTCATAATATTTAACGCGATAACGACCCGTTAGTGTAGGTTATATAAATAATAAATAAATAATATCAGTGAAAAATGTTGTAAAATTATCGCGATCATATTAACAGAAATTGACGCAGATGAAGTCGCGGGCAATTGCTAGTGTAAATATATTGAAACTTCTACTGTTGTTTTTTACAACGCTTTTATCCCTAAACATAATTTATAGAATATTTTTACACGTGATCAGAAAGAAAATAATCATTTACTCAGTGTCATTAACGGCCATTTCCAATAACCTATCTATCTTCAGTTTTGGCATATCGGAGATAGAAAACAACTTCTGTCTTTGTTTCTCTGGACGGCAAAAACAGAGATAGAAACTGTTTCCTATAGACTCCGATATGCCAACATTGAAGATAGATAGGTTATTGGAAATGGCCGTAAATTGTATGCGACCTGGTAGAATCTGTATATTGGGGTTCCCCCAGATGCTGAGGAGGGGGGAATGGGGATCCGTCTATCATAATTTATCCCTAGATGACTTTGAATAATAGTGTGAAAGACGGTTATGTTGAGAAAATTTAGAAAAACAAATAGTAGGTTATTAGATATTTATTAGAGTTTTGTTGCTTCTGAAATAATGAAGTTGAATGATTCGGAATTATAAACATTAGTTATAACATAGTTGGGATGAAACATGTTAGGAAGACAATTTTCGGAGTTCCAAATAAAGGAGTTGAAAATTTAGGTGAACTTTGGCGCACCAAAGAGGCATAATGGGATACTTTTGACTATCTGTTTTTATTGTTTTAAAAATAAGTTAAATTTTTTTTGACAACCTCCGTGGCGAAGTGGCGTACACACCGGTTTTCAAGGTGTCGCCTACTCCGAGGTCCTAGGTTCGATTCCCGGACGGGTCAATGTAGAAAAAAGTGATTTTCTACATTTTCCCGGGTCTGGGTCTTTGTGGTACCGTCGTTGTTTCTGGTTTCCAAAATACGAGTGCTTTAAATAGTTATTAAAATTGGGATCGGAAGAATCTATGTGATGTTGTCCACATTTATTATTTAATATAGGTAATGAACATTTTAGTCATTTGACTCATCGACTAAGGCAGACAATATTTTTATTCAAGGAAATAATTTAAAACTACAACACTAAAAATGTCAAGTAGTCTACACTGACTGATATTTTGTTTAAAATTGACTTGCACTGTATTGCAGTGTCAGTAAAATCAGTTTTATGTTGTATACCCTGAAGGTTTTTTTACACGATCCAATATTTTAACCAGAACATTGAAAAAGGTTAGAAAGGCTGTTATGCGCGATTTGTGTGAGAACCGATGTCGCTTGCGTGCGCCCCATTACACATACCTAAACGAGTTCAAAGAACGCCAATCAAGCGAATTCTTTTGACGTTGCGTGACCAATAGGATCGCGTGCCTGCCCCGCCTACATCGCCTTTGTAACCTTTTTCCATATTCTGTGATATTTACCTATTACTGCTTTGGGATTAAAGTGGGCTAGTACTGAGAAGAAGCAGCGCAAGGTCACTGTTGTCAGCCTCTTTTTAAATAATTACCTATGTTCACAAAAAGATAACACCTATGCCAGTGCGAGCTAGAACAATGTAATGACGTACACTTCTATCATTTATATTTATCAGTTCTTTATCACTATCATTGACAGTTCTAACCCCCGTATTTATAAAGAAGTAATTACTTATTGCTTAAGAAAGTCATAACTTAAGATGTTACTACCTAGTGCTTACGTGAAGGAAATAGGTCACCATTAATAGACATATTGTTTGGCTGAGAAGGCTAACTTTTCATAGTTCTAAATTCCAATAATTACTAGATTAAGGACTACAAATTGTCACATAAGTAATTACTTTTAGTCAAGTAATTACTTTTAATTGTTTATAAATACGGGTGTTAGAGTATTTCAGCTGATTGGTGTTATCTTTTATGTATTTTTTTGTATTCACAGTGTTGCCATCACGGAAATCACTGCCGCGGGTACTATTCGCGTAAGACTGGGAATCATTAGAGATATAGAACTTCGAGATGTTGACATTGACGTGTCAGTAGGAAATATAAAGGTAACTTTAAGGGGTAATAATTACTGAACATGGAAAAAGGTTAGAAAGGCTGTCATGCGCCATTTGTATAATATAATAAGAACAATAAAAAAGCGCGCTAAACTACACTAAACGAGTTCAAAGAACGCCAATCACAGCGCTCACGTTTGGGCAGAAGTATTTATAAGCATTTGCTCATAACCTCTGTGGCACGCCGGCATACATCGCCTTTCAAACCTTTTTCCATGTGTGGTTATAATATTGCTTTATAATAACTGGCAACTGTATAACATCTTGGCAGTGTTATTTATTTTATCAATGAAAATAATCTTAGAAAAATATTAAATTTTGATGCAGGCAATTCATTTTGAAACAGGCTGTGATGTGTGTGGTAATAATGATTTTCTTCACTACTTTCGGCTGCGTCCGAGTTCCGGGTGAACGAGCCTTACACAACTACCTCCTTGCGCGTCATAGCGTGTTTCAAAATATGCAGTCTGAATCAATATTGTATTATTTTTATTGATAAAATTAAAATAACACTGTCATATTGTTATTCATAACGTTTACATAACGTGGGCTTCGTTTAAAAATGCACGGTTAGTATAGAACTAATTCTCTACTATAGAGACTTCCATGTTGTATGTACACCAACTGCCAGAAAAATGCAACAGGGTTTTTTTTTATCACCGTAGCCAAATTGCGATTGGCATGGCACTTGCCAAGCGTGGCATATACTACAAAATCCCCCTTTTGGAGACCTGTGTCTAACTAACAGTAGATTTATAAGGGCTTTTGGTGTTTCTCGTTCGGGGGTTCCCCAATTTTTTATGTTTTCTTTTGTGTAATTTCAATTCAGATTGATGCTGTTTTGATGTATTTGAGTAACAAACGTCTATCCAAAATATTTTATAATACTAAGTTATTGATCGGCTTCGTCCGCGTGAACTTTAGAATGGTACTATCCTAATGATAATATCGCCATCTATCGTCTGTGTCACGTGATTTCTTACAAAATACAACTTTTACGCCTTGTTTTCAAAGCATATATGTACATAGAATTTCGGGATAAATTAAAGCCTATATATGTTATTCTCATGCATAGGGTACATTACTGAAAAGTTGAATAAAGACAATAAATATTAAAAACAACAAAAAGTAATGACAGTCTCAATCTTTAGCTAGAAAAAAAATCGTTAATCGTTATTAGTTGTATTGTGTTTTGGTTGTAGTGAAAATATTAATATTTTAGGAGTTGGTTCAAGTTATTGTTTGATTTTTTATAATAACATACCTTTTTTTTTCAGTCTGACCTACAAATCATGGTGCTGGGTCAAGATATTTCTGACGCAGTAAATAGTTATTTAAACTCTACCATACTTAACACATTGAACAATAATAAAGTGAGTAATACGGCGTCGTCCACTCTCTGGTGATATTGAGGGCTTAAGCTAACCTATTAAAGAGTACTATTATAAAAAAGTACAAATTCCATGGTCACCAACAATATGACGGAGTTTAAATTAAAAAAAACTCGCCATATTGCGGAAAATTTTGGAACTAATTTATGTGTGGACTTTACTATGTGTTACCCTATAAAAGAAACATGATGCAGGTTATATATATTTCTGGTGAAGCTATACTGAAATGAATATGTATATATATTTATATATGTTGTCTCTCTACTTCTGGGACACCAGTATTAGTAGAAATAACTCTATTAAGTTAGTCCCACAATTTCATTTATTTTAATTCAATCATTTATTTTGAAATGAGATCAACAAACTTTTTCAATACTTTTGTATTCAACCAACGGTTTCTTTCGTAGGGATTAGTTTATTTTCAAAAGACTTTAACAAAATCCCTTTTGTTAAAGTCTTTTGAAAATAAACAATATAATCAATACATTGATCAATCAAGATTGGAGACACCAGAGTTTATTTTATATTTTAAAGCATTTTACGTATCAAGTTGTTATACAGGGTGTCGATTTCAATACGAGCGGAATTTATAAAAACAACTCATGATCGCATATAAAACAAGAACCAGGAACGAATAAATTTAAAAAAAAACTGAAATTTTAAGCGAATATTTTGTGTTTGGCGTTAGATACTGTAAACTGTTTGCACTGTACGCAAAGCACGGCGCGAATTGCGTAGACAAGCGGTAGGTAGACTCTCTTTATCTGCCGTCTGCGTTATTCCCAAATGTGTAAATAGCTATTTGTAAAGGAATCGATTTCACGTCAGTTAATTACAAATTTCCTTTCCTACTTCAATCGGGCTAAGGACTGACAAACATACCAAAGTACCAAAGGGCGATCAATCGGGAACCGGAAGAACCTCAAACCTACACTACCTATCTGGGTGTATCTTAATCTAGGTCAACCTAAAAATTAAGTGTTTTTCCAGGTCATCTGGTCGCTCACGATTTGAGCCTTCAGTCGGGAATAGAACCTGAATATTTTTTGATCTTCAAAATTTTAAAAATTAACATTAGTTTTATTGATTGTATAATGAGCAAAAGTCGTTGTGCAGGAAATCGAACCCTGAGCTTTCATGTTGTTTTAGCCTAACCCTTTTTAAAAAACGATGTATCTTAATACCTAGTTTTTTGTACACTCTTATTTACGCTAACCTCAAAAAATTTTTGTAGTTGCAACTTATTTATTTTCAACGATTTTATCTTAATAGGTACCTAGTTTTTGTACACTTTTATTTTCACTAAACTTAATTAATCTTTGAAGTGGCCACCGGACTGAGCAATACATAGTCTAGCACGGCGTCTGGTGTTCCTTTTCAAACTATTCAACACAACACGATTTTGTTTCACTGTCTAGAATGCACTCACTATTCTTTGTCTCAAGTCGTCAACACTTGTCGATTCTTCAGTGTACACTAATCGTTTTAGATCACCTCACAAATAAAAGTCTAAGGGCGTTAAGTCTTGGGACCGTGGTGGGCAAGGCACCGGTCCACCACGCCCGATCCACTGATTTCCAAATTCACGATTTTAATAGTGCTCCATCGTGCTGGTTGGAATGGAAATACAAAGGCATGTCTTCCAACATCTCGTCTTTATTACGACGTTTTCCAACAGTTCCTAGAATGTAGCATTGGTGAGGCGGCCTTCGATGAAGTAAGGTCCTAACAGCTGATCCCCTACTATCTCAGCCCACAAATTGACACTAAAAGCCGGCATCTATGGTGCTTGCTGTCGGTTCCCTCTCAAAGTAGTCCAAGATATCTTCTTGCAGTCTTACATCAAGCCCGATACGGCCTTCCCGACTTCGAGCGTTCATGGAACTGATCATGATCACAAAATCTCTGCGTTGCCGGGAGCATGACTGTTCTCGAGGGTCGTGGACGGTTTGGGAATGACTCACTAAACATCCTAAATAGCTTTACTCAAATTATCATTTCAACTAGCTCAACGTTGGAATAATATTGCGTCATTTTCGCAAAAAAACACGGACAAGTTGCTTACGCGATGATTTCGTCACAACCGACCGCGTGAACGAGAGTAGCTAGGGCAGGCGGCACGGCACAAAGAGATGCCGCCGCTTATCGGCTTCTTTCGGCACGGCTACTGGTCGGCGCGTACGCGCTAAACACAAAGATTGCGGTGCCTTTGTACTTTGAAGGTATCGTTTGTTCGCATGCTCGGCGCCGCTCGTTAGTGTCGGGGTCCTACTACGCAAATCGAAGGGGTCTACTTTGAAAACCATGATTATTTAATAATAATAAAAAAAAATTGAACTTATTTTTTTATTGATGCTTGATCAGTACAAGGTACATAATCACTTTTGAAAATACCGCTCGTATTGAAATCAACACCCTGTATAATGCGTTTTTTAAAGTTTCAATTTTTTGTTTTATAAACGTTTACCGTTAGTCGTTATATAATACCGTTATTATTTCAGGAGGACATCAATGAACTAATTGAAACAATCATCATGCAAGCGGTAGGCAGCAAAAAGGATTAATTGAATTCGCTTGCAAAAAATGATTCTCTCTTCAATTAATGTTACTATACAATAAACGACACCTCAAAATATATATTTTATTTAACACCACGTAATAAATGATCCCGATAAAATAAGTCGTAACTAGTTAAGTGAATAATAAATTTTAATACATAAAATAAAAACAAATGTAAGATTATAACTTTCACTAATGATCAAGTAACCTGAATCTGAGGAAACAAGGTGCCTCATTTATTATGATACTCGTATCCCAAAATGATTTTAACTATGTACCGGAGTGCCGACCTCATATTTTAGATTATTTCTTAAAAAATCGAAAAATACGCCAACGTCTGAAACGGACCGTTGTTCTAACAAATTTGTCTTATTTTTAATAGCTCTGAAACCTAAATGTATCCAAACGCGTGAAACGGAACAGAAACACGAGTAGTTCTGATTCCATTCAACTAAGATAGCGTGAATGTGGTATTGCTCGTTTCCTTGTATTTTAAAGCCTTAGCTACGTTTTTTACGTTTTTGTCTCTGATCTGTTTGCTTCACTGATGACCTTCGCGTACCGTCAATAACATGTAGTAGGTTTATTTTTGCAAACTGGCAACACTAAAATGTTATAGCTCGGGATTTTCCCCGAACATGATGATTTCTTCGAGGTCGTGATTAACTTTAAGTTATTTTTCTTGTAAAGTTCGAGTGAGTGACAGTCTAAATCAGTCTTTGTACTAAGCCAGTGTTATAAAATTAATAATACTTTCATTCATACATGTTACTGTTATAAGTGATACAATAAACATAAGTACAACACTGTAAGTACCTACTTGGTAACAAAGCCATCGCTTCATGTACGAGTAATTCGTTTTTATCTTTATGCTAAGGATAACATCTTAGAATAACCGATGTTATTATTAGAATTTATTGTGTTATGATTATAATTAGCATTTTTATAACCTTAACTAGGTTTTCTTTAAAGATTATATTTAGCTGATAACAGAGTTGTTTGTTTATTTTATAATCTTGTTGGGTCTTTTATGGTTAAACATTTTGTACACATTTTTGTTTTAAATTGGTCAGTCATTTATCATTACTCTTAAATGCTGTGCCTAGATGGCTGTCGGTACAATGTGGCAGATTTTTTTTCACAACTTATTATTGTTGTGGTATCAAATGAAAGGGCTTGTATTCTTGACATAGTAAAAAAAGGTTACAAATTAAGACCCGCGTTCACTAACCCTTAAACAGCCGGTAAATAATAAGGCACAAATAATAAGAGCCTCGGGCCTAAGGCCTAAGGCCCGAGTTCACCAACAGACGTTTGAGTTTAAACAGCGTTTAAACAGCGTTTATAATATTATTTGACATATTTTGTATGGGAATTGTGTCAAATTAATCGTCACTCTTTGTTTACCGGCTGTTTAAGTGTTGTTGAACTCGGGTCAATATGTTTTTGAAGGGATTATAAATAAACGAGGACTTTTGTGTAATAGCAGTATTTTTATTTAATAGAACCGACACCGTTACACAAGTTACACATTCGGAAGTTTAAATTTAAAAATAAAGCAAACTTTTGAAACTTTAAATTAATAATTTTTAAGGCAAGTAATGCCAACTTAAAGGTATTACAAGACTTACATTGAGTTGTACCAACAGTTTTCACCACCCCTCGACATGGACTATCAAATGAAAGGGCTTTCTTATTTAGAATAAACTAATAAACTATAAAATAATAAAGGTATGCAAACACAATATGGCCGCCAAAAAATTAGCGCATTTAGTATTTTTTCACCACCCCACGTTATGGGTATCAAATAAAAGGGCTAACTAGTAAAATATAATATTTAATAGTTTCCTGATTTTTCTCCATACTCTTAGTATAAGACGTAGTATTATATGCAAAAATTTCATATTAGTTAGGTACCTACTAGGTCAAATTTTGATTTCCTTGAGATTCTCGAAATTTACGTTATTGGTGGCATAAATGGCCGGATCTTTTTAAATGCAATCTTTTTTAATGCAATGCAAATGGCAAGGAAGTATTATATTTTAAGTAAAGTAAAGTATGGATGTTATTGGCCTCAGAAGGAACTGTGTTTAGGACTTGCAAACCAGGAGTATTTTCTGGAAAGCGTTGAATCCATGGATGCACCTACAGAATTCGTTATCTTCCTTTATGATAATTATGAATACTAAAATTATTAATAATGCATTACAGAAACATGGAGTCCATAGTAAATGCAGTTGTTGAAAATATGCTACAGGGATCCGTCGAGAAGGCAAGGCAATATATCGTAGAATCCGGCTTAGGCAGGTGGACTATAAAAAAGTGGAATGTCCAAAACAACGATGCTGATTTTGCAGAGTAAGTTTTATCAATTTCAGGTAAGTATTACGAAGATATATTATTTTAAGAACTATTATCTTTTCTGTAATGCTATCATAGCCACTTACATTTGAGTGTGTTTTTGCGATATGTAGGTACCTACCCATTCACGTCTAAGACATTCGAGTTCGCTTTAAATTTTATCAAAAACTAAATAGGACGATCACTGCAAATAAATATTACTTTACTTATCACTTCAATTTTAAATACTGAAATATTTCGTCGATTCGAAAACGACCGGCGATAATCATAAAAAAAATATATTTTTGTTCACAATCTCAACGTGTTGTTTAACGTGGCGTCTGCGAACATTATGCAGTTGCTTACATAATAATTGTGTAAAACATCGCGTATGTTATTGTTCTGATGCCAAAGGAAGTAGTTAGTAGTTACCTAAACGCAAATGGTAGTGCGATACCGATAACATAACTAAGTAGCTAATTAGAGCATATTGTACTAGAAATAATGAGATGTGTTACCCCTAAGAGTACCCTCTGACCGTTAGTTTTATCTAAAACAACATTTTGTGTTATTAAAACACTAAAAAAGGGAAGAATTTTGAAACCGCTCAAACTTTTCTTCTTAGGCATAACCACAGAACATGGAAAAAGGTTAGAAAGGCAATGTAGGCGGGGCAGGCGCGCCACAGAGGTTTTGATCAAATGCTTGTAAGTGAGCGCTGTGATTGGTTTCTTTTGACGTCGCGCGACCAATAGGATCGCTTGATTGGCTTTCTTCGAACTTATTCATGTGTTTTAAGGGCGCAAGCGGCAACATCAGTTATCAGTACTCAAACAAATGGCACATGACGGCCTTTCTAACCTTTTTCCATGATCTGTGGGCATAACTATTTTGTTTCATGTTCGGTCTGCTTACTGAGCATAAGACGCAAATATCATCCATCATATCAAAAGGCGACTGGCAAAACGGTGACGGAATCCGTCACTGTTTTGCCAGTCGCCTTTTCACGACATTAAATTACTTGAATTTCGCAATTTACGTATTCCAGGTTTCTTGGTTATAGTGCAGTATTAGAGAAACTACTCCTCACCGGCATCAGTGACTTTGTCGTGCACCGCTTGTGCTTCGACTTAATGAACTCGAAGGTCAATTTTGATGTGTCAATTCCAGAGCTCATCCTCTCAGTTGGTAAGTACCGCTAGGTGCCAGTTCCGCTATGCACCACTTTTAAAATACCTACTTAAAAGTGCCGCTATTTACCACCTAATACTAAGTTTTTTTCATACAATCATCAAAAATATTCGTTCCTACAAACCTCCTGACCATTACAAACTTATCGCGAATAATTATACAATTTGGTGCAGCCGATCGTAAGTTAGGCGCGTAATTCATTTCGGTGATTCCATTAAATTGATATAACCATTAAAAAATAAAAAAGTAAGTTAGAACATAACCAGTATAATACCTACCTAAAAAATCGGTTCTATTTTAAAATCCTTTTAGCGTCCTCATTACCCTAATTTTTAATTTTAATTGTTTTTAGATAAAGGAGAAATAGACTTGAAATTCTTTGGTGCAAATTCATCCGGAAAAGCAGCAGGGGTGTAAGTAAATCTTTAGCTGTAGCAAGTAACGCGGAGTAGAATTCTTTTACTTATAATAAGAAATTGAAGAAAAATCTCTGGTTGTACAGTACTCTTTTGTTAAAATCTAGATTATAAGAAAAATAAAAACAATATATATTTTTCCGCTATTTTTAAATTGTTTTGCTTTCTGCCAAAATGAGTAAATACACACAAAACACACACAACACACACACACAATAGTTATTTTTGACGTATTTCACGCCTCATGAGTAATATTAATAACGATACCTTTTGCATTTATTTTTTGTATTATCAGCTAGTCATTGATTTAGTTTTCTGACGTTTGATGACGGTTTTCTACTAATATTCCAATAAATGTTACAGTTGTTCAAAAATCGCCCCTTTCGATTTTATTCCAGGGTCACCATATTGGAGCCCCGGATAACCGGTGAAGCGAATATTAATCTAACCGACAATTATGACTATGCTTTACGAAGTCTTAAACTGCGGGTCAAGTTGAAAGCCATTAAGGTAACAAGCTATTAATTTAATATTTGGTTACTAATTTGTAAATTAGTCAGTCAGTCAGTCTTTCCAAAGTTTGTGTGTGAACATGGCGGTCGGTAAAAATAAAGGCCACTCGAAAGGCGGAAAGAAAGGTGTTAAGAAGAAGATTGTAGACCCGTTCACACGTAAGGACTGGTATGATGTCAAGGCACCGTATATGTTCAACAAGAGGCAAGTGGGAACCACCCTCGTCAACCGTACCCAGGATACGAAAATCGCATCGGAAGGTCTGAAAGGACGTGTCTTTGAAGTATCGCTGGCCGATCTTCAAGCTGACACTGATGCTGAAAGATCCTTCCGCAAGTTCCGCCTGATAGCTGAAGATGTCCACTTCCACGGCATGGACCTCACCACAGACAAGCTCAGATGGATGGTAAAGAAATGGCAAACCCTCGTCGAGGCCAACATTGATGTGAAGACAACCGATGGTTATTTGCTCCGTGTGTTCTGCATTGGATTCACCAACAAGGACTCGCTCAACCAGCGCAAAACCTGCTACGCTCAGCATACACAGGTCCGCGCCATCAGGAAGAAGATGTGCGAGCCGTGACGTGACCAGCTCTGAACTCCGCGAGGTGGTCAACAAGCTGATCCCCGATTCCATTGCTAAGGACATTGAGAAGGCCTGCCACGGCATCTACCCCCTCCGCGATGTTTGCATTAAGATGGTCAAGGTGCTCAAGCGACCAAGGTTTGAGATCTCCAAGCTGATGGAGTTGCACGGAGAAGGTGGCAGTGGCAAGCGTGGCGAGGCTGGTGACAAGTCTAAACGCCCCGAAGGCTACGAGCCTCCAGTGCAAGAGAGCGTTTAATATAATATACTTGTAATATACTTGTAATTTACAACACTAAACTGCCAATTTGGTCTATCGTTTATCCAGCGTGAAAAATTGATTTACGTAGAGCGTCAGTCTCATTTTTGACAACATCACATACATTGTTCTGATCCCAATTTGAATTACTATTTAAAGCACTCGTATTTTGGAAACCAAAAACAACGAAGGTACCACAAACACCCAGAGCCCAGAAAATTTAGAAATATTTTTTTTTATATTAAGCGGTCGGCTGCTTAGTCACGGATCCGAGCTATATGACAATTGATTTCTATTGTATCTGGCTTTACCCACATACAAGGGGTTAACCCGTCCGGGAATCGAACCCGGGACCTCAGAGCAGGCGACACCTTGAAATCCGGTGTGTACGCCACTCCGCCACGGAGGTCGTCGTCGTCAATATAATTAACCAGATAGGTTATTTTCGAACATATAGATTTAAAGTTTAATTGTTGACTTAAGTTTTAAATAAATAAATTTGAATTTGAATTAACCAGACACAATCAGCGTCACAAAAGTGTCCCGACTAACCGCCGGTCCTAATAACCTATCTATCTTCAGTTTTGTCATACAGGAGATAGAAAACAACTTCTCTCTTTGTTTCTCTGGACGGAAAAATCAGAGATAGACACTATTTCTTATCTCCGAAATGTCAAAACTGGCGAGAGATAGATTATTTGGGACCGGCCGTAAGTGTGCACCCATTTGAGATGCTTATTTAGTACAACCCATATTAATCGAATAGATACAACATGACATTAAAACCTACACCATTTCATGTCGACATAATTTGGACGGGTTATAAAGATGATAACGATGATCAGCGTACGATCAGCGTGACTCTAAAATCAGCCTTAGGTTCATTCATCCGGGACCCCGCCAAATAATACGTCTGTGCGCGTCATAGCGTGTTACAAAATAAAAGTCTGAATCATTATCTATACTAATATTATAAAGCTGAAGAGTTTGTTTGTTTGTTTGAACGCGCTAATCTCAGTAAGTGCTGGTTTGTATTGAAAAAATATTTTTTTGTTGGATAATCCGTTTATCGAGAAAGGTTTAAGGCAATATAACATCACGCTGGGACCCACAGGAGCGAAGCATCAGTGAAAAGTGTTGCTAAAATAATCGCGATCATAATAACAGAAATTGACGCGTACGAAGTTGCGGGCCACAGCTATTTTAATACGTTACAGCTCAAGCAGTTTCAAAATAAACAGCTGAACCAACATTAAAATATATTTTGGCTGTTTTGTATCCTACTGCTGAGCACAGATTTCTACGCGCACAATAGTTTAACGTGTAGTACATAACAGTCAGCTGCATGTATACCCTTCTGACTAAAATTGACTCTTAAGACAACGAGATAAGGTTTGTAAAACGAAAAAGTGTTAACATACTTTTTCGGCTGACTGTACACGCAGGAGTGTAGTATCTTGATAATTGTTTTTAGTTTTTCATAGTTCTTCATACTGTTCCACTTATTTTGGATATCTGCTTTTTATAATTTCATTTTCTTTTTAATATTGTAATAGCTGTAGTTTTTCATACTGTTCCACATATTTTGGATATCTGCTTTTTATAATTTCATTTTTTTTTAATATTGTAATAGCTAGCCTTAAAATGAATTTGTTAATGTTTTAACGTGTTATTTTTTAAATAATTATTGTAAAGCTATTATTGCTTTTATAAATAGATAAAATCTTTGTTACAGTCTGAAGTTAATGTCAAAATGAACGACACGGATTATTCAAAGACGGTCAACGCATTTCTGATGACAACTATCCCTGGGTATTTGAAAAAATATGAGGTAAGCCCAGGACACTGATGAGGCCTAGGACAGGAGTTTGTGGCATAACCTAAAGGAGGCCTACGTCCAGCATTGGACGGATAACTGTTGACTGATTGATTGAGGTGATCTATGAAGCAGTGACTTTGCATATTTGGTAGTTGGTTAACAGTTAGGTACAAAGTAACTACGGAACTAGTTTTGTGGAAACAAAAATAACGAAGGTACCAGTGGAAACAAAGAAATCCTTTTTTTTACATTCACCCGTCTGGGAATCGAACCCGGGATGTTGGAGCAGACTGCGCACTGACCAACATTGTGTAACTCACGTCACCACGAAGGTCGTCACCATCGTTTGATTTTAACAGATATTTTATTTTACTCAAGGTAATATTCAGACATTGCTCAACTTTAAATCTGCTCATCAATTAGGTAACTTTTATAAGTGGAAACTTCATTCGTTTATGTGACTTTCTCATGTTCTACAAGTTTATTATATTATTATAAGGCACAACTGTCTGTTTCCTGAATACTTATAAAATAAGAATGTAATTACTCGTACATGGTAGAAGCCTCAAGGGGACTACTAGAGCTATCATGTGCTGTCCCCAATTATCATAAAACAAGAACAGTATTACCTTAGCACATTACCTCTTGTATCTATTGAATCTCGGTAAACTTTTCATTTAGTTGTTTATAAAGTCGAATCTGTCGCTAACGCCAAACGCGGCCGCTTTTAGCAATAATGCACAATACGAAAGAATGCCAGAATGAAAAGCAGTTTTTTGTAATTTAATAAATACCAGATGTAATTTGCTAAGGTAATACTGTTGGCAAGGGAAAAAAGTGTCCAAATATTACACTCTTTTTTCCTTGCTGTTCGATCTTGTGCAATATATACATAGTATTCTTTGGCTT
Organism: Anania crocealis; assembly: GCA_949315895.1. Taxonomy (NCBI): domain Eukaryota; kingdom Metazoa; phylum Arthropoda; class Insecta; order Lepidoptera; family Crambidae; genus Anania; species Anania crocealis. Next base: position 6,827,186 of record OX438880.1, read on the forward strand.
GGATGTGTCGGGATTATTTAGGAATTGTAATTTTTGCTATAATTTTTTTTTTCTAACCGGTATTTTCAAATTTAGGCCCAAAAATGTATGAAACATGAATGACCTTCACTTTTATAATGGTGACTGCCATAAAGCTAAAATCAGTGTGTATTTAACATTTCAGAGGCAAATCAACGAGGCTATTGCAAAAGGAATTCTCCAAATTCTTAAATAGAATCTGTTTTGATACAACATTTCATTGGAGCTGCGAGTTACGAAAACAAGTGACGTACATTCTTAACAATCTACAATCAAACTAAAATAAAAACATAATCAATCAGAAGATGTCTAATATGATCATCATCCACAGATTAAGATGATTTCAACTTAAAATCATGTTTGTAAGGTTGATTTAAATTAAATGCAAAAAAGTAATGAAACATGAAAATTGATTATATCAATCGTGGACTGTTCGAAATGGCGTTTTTGTATGAATCCTTGCAAGTAGTTTTTATTAGTTATTGTCTATATGTATAATACAATTATTATATTATTACAATAAATTCTTTATATAAAGTGTTTGTTTATTATTTGTTGCCTATTGCTGCATTTGACTTAAATTTCATTTCAGAATATACGCCGTTATTCTCTAGCGGCCGGTCCCAATAACCTATCTATCTTCAGTTTTGGCATATCGGAGATAGAAAACCACTTCTGTCTTTGTTACTCTGGACGACAAAATCAGAGACAGAAGATGTTTTCTGTCTCCGATATGACAAAACTGAAGATAGATAGATTATTGGGACCGGCCGTAGAACATAATATGTGAATCGACCAGTTATTTTTAAAATAGTTTAAGCACGTTTTGTGTCCAGATCAAACCCACTTTATGCTAAAATATTTTCGAGCGAAAACTTGACCTAGATTTTTTACTTCGTAAATGGCTCTAAATAAATACGATACTTAACGCCTCTAAATTTTTTTGACGATGATGAAAAAGTCACGTATATTATTGTATTATCATTTTATTTGGACGACCATTTGGTCAGCGGTAGTTAACGCTGCTTCTGAGCCATGGGTGGCGGGTTCGATCCCCGCACTGTACAAATATTTGTGTGCATGAACATGTCTGTTTGTACTGGTCTGGGTGTTTTCTATGTATTATAAGTATGTATTTACAACAAAAAAAAAAGTATATAAGTAAGTTTATCGGTTGTCTAGTACCCCATACGACAGGGTACTTAATAGTAGCTTAATTTGGGACTAGATGGCTCTGTGTGGCCCAGTGTGGCATGTCTTAAATATTTATTTATTATTTATTTATTTATTAGATTAGTTACCAAAATATCGTAAACAGAAATACAAGTAAAAATATTTGGTCCGATAGCTGCAGAGTATCACGTTTTTATAACGACAATAATTACAAATTATATATATTTTTTGTAGTTTAAGAAGAGTTAATGTTGATTTAATTATAAAGAATAATTTTTTTTTATTAATTTTATTAATTTTATTTATTGCAATAAACAAAAAAAATTATCTATCACATAATACAGGGTTTATACTCCAAAACTATTTAACATGAGAAAGGGTTTGACAATAAAACATTTTGCAAAATAATTTCGGAAAATGGCTACAGGGTATGATCGATGCAGCATTCAATAAAATCAGTGGAGTACGTTTTTTTCTTAATATATAAACCTACCACATTCAGAGGGTTTGCGCGTCTTTCACTACATCGTCGGTCCAACTGGTGGGGGGCCTACAGAATAGTGGTCCGATGTCCAGTCGCCATAATGTACACAAACCTTTCCGTCTTAACGACTATATAATATGTCGACCAATATCTGATGCTGAGCTCTTCGGCGAAGAGCTATACATAAATGATAGTCTTTCTCATGGATAAATATAATATATAATGTTACGGACACACGTCAATCTCGTTTAATTTAATATTTAGTTTATGTAATTAACCTTATTACTGTATTATTTTAGCTTTGAATATGTATGTATGTAAAGTTTTTATATTTTATCACAATAAACGTAATTTCTGTTAGGGCCTTAGTTTATAAGGAAATGTATTAGCGCAGGGCTTGTTTTATTTCAATAAAATAGCAAACCGGTTTCTTATTTCCACTTACAATATCTAAAGTATTAGGTAGGATCTGGTATGGTTGTTTAAAGGTACTGGGGTGAAGGAAAATAACTGTAGGCCGTCCCGCTCACGCGCGGCGGAGGTATCCTATAGGCTGTCCCTGTCCCCCTAACAGATTCTGAAGGTCGGTAGAAAAAACCCATGTAGGTAGGATTGTAAGTGGAAAAAATGTTAAGAAGCCTGTAGGTAGGTTTAGAATATGTAAGACAGAGATAGCAATACACATATCGGACCTCTCTTTTCTCCGAAGTTATTATGTGGGTGGATCGAGAAAGTGTCCAAAGAGTAAAAGAGACTATGTGTGTTCTATCTTTGTCTATCTAAGGAAAATCACGAATTTTGTATAGTCACTAGGCTAATTTAAGAAATGTAAATAAGAATAGGACGTGATCAGGCGAAAATTGTCCCTGCTCTCACGGTCACCATCAAGAAAAAGAAAATAAACTCTGAAGAAATCAACAAGTGTTTTCGTCCGCATACAGTCCACTCAGGAAGTCCATGGTCGGCTTGTACCTACAACCTACAAGGTCTGGTCCATGCGATCCGGATAAGTGAAGCCAGCAAGATATCAAGATCAGTCTGAAGATCAGTGCAACAGTGAAGCAACATCGTCGTAACCGTTCATCGTGTAACGAAGAGAAGAAAGTGTAACCAGACGCGGGTGTACCGCGGCTCGGGCATTCACCACCTAACGGTGTCAAACGGTGTTTGTTCTGAGTTAACGCCGTTCCCAGGCGGTGCAGTCAACGGACGAGCTGCCGTATATCGTGCAAACGATTACGAACTAGTCCGACCACGCCAGTACGGTGTGCGCAAGCGTAGGGGCCGGACTGTAGGCACTGCTGAGGGTTCTGGTGATTCCAGCCAGGACAGAGCACCCTACGGCTGCGTACATTCTCTGCTGGGTGGTTCCTCCCTTTCCACTCCTGCACGACCATCCATCCCCAGACAGGCTCCCTACGGTAGCGTACCTGTCCGGGATTGTTAGGAGTAGGGGCTGCAAGTAAGAAGATGCCAACAACGCGAAGACAAGCTGAGGCCGCCGGGAGTCAAGCAATGGAAAACTCAAGACGATGTGATTTTGAAGAGCCACCTGCATCGCCATCGGTGCAAACATCAAAGAGTCAAGTACCCGCAGAAGGCGGATATATTATGGAGACGGACCCAGCACCGATAGCAAAGCGTCAAGATGCCAACGCCGACACAGACGTGCCACGGACAAAGGCACCGTCATCGAGGGGGTCAAGCGTTGCCGCACGAATTAGACAAGCGGACTTATTGGCCGCAGAGAAGCTCGCCGCACTTGAGAAAAGCTTAATTCAAAAACGATTAGAATATGAAATAGCTACAATTATGGAAACCGACGACGATGACCGTGAGAGCATACCCGCCGGTGACAGTCAAGCCAGAGTGGACGACTGGCTGGACAAGTCGCAGTCCCGGCGTCGCGAAGAAACGCAGCTACCCACCACAGAGGAGCCTTGCGACATTCTTACTCAAGAGCGACAAAGACAGAAAGATGTTCAAATGACAGAGATGGTTAGAAACCGTCATTTGAATCCATCACAACCTCCGGAAGAGAATAAAAAGGAGGAAGAGCCTCGAATGAAGATGGACGGGGCGGAGGTACTCGCAGCGACATTAGAGAAAATCATGTCAAGACGACCGACACCACGACAAGCAATAGAATTGCCGATATTTAGCGGGGCACCGACAGACTGGCTTTCTTTTAAGGCAGCAATGCAAGAATCAACCATGACAGGCGCATACACTAAAGCTGAGAACCTGGCTAGATTAAGAAGCTGTCTAAGAGGAGAAGCCAAAGAAGCAGTAGCGGCTTTATTATCATACGCATCCGATCCGGACATAATTATGAAAACTCTAGAACAGTGCTACGGAAGGCCGGAGATAATAATTGATCGAACGCTAAATGAATTGAAGAGTCTGCCGCGCCTAGGACCGACTGCCAGTGACTTGAATACATTTGCAATCAAAGTACAGAATATTGTTTGCACGCTGGACTCCATAGACAACAGAGGATACCTGAGAAATCCAATGCTAACACGGGAGATAATTGATAAACTTAGCCCGCATTTGAAATCTCGATGGTGCGACTATGCAGTACAATACTCAAGCTATTCGGAGCCAGAGATAATCACTTTGTCACATTTCCTAATGGAAGAGGCTAACAAAGCGCTACGCTACGCATATACGCCGCAGTCGAATTATTCCGCTACAAAAAGAGAAGTCGTGTCAGTCAAACCGAACACAAACATAAGAAAGAAAAATACGGGAGTGTACGTCACAGCCGAAGAAAGGAGGACGGCACAAAAGAAACCCTGTTTGTGTTGCGGTGGAGACCATGAGATGTCACTGTGTAAAAAGTTTATAGCTATGACAGTTAACCAAAGATGGAACTGGTTAAAGGAAGAAAGATTATGTTTTCTATGTTTATCAGATAGACATCGGCGTCTCAAATGCAAAGCGCAAGTATGTAATGAGAATGGTTGTGGTCGACGTCATCACAGAATGCTACATATGTCAGAGAGGGACAGCAAGAGTCCACAACATACATTAGAAAGGGACAGCAAGAGTCCAGAACAAAACCAAGAGGTGGTCGCATCTGTCAATCATTCGATAGACGCGTCCAAGGTATTGTTAAAAGTATGTCCGATCACTGTAGAAGGACCTATGGGTAGAGTACGTACGTACGCTTTACTTGACGAGGGGTCAACAATTACACTGATCGATAAAGAGTTAGCAGATTACGTCGGCGCAGAAGGGCCAGTTCGAGACTTACACATTTGCAGTGTGAATGCACAGAGCGTGCCACATAAAAGTACGGAAGTGGAGATTCAAATCATCGCTAAAGGCAATAAGAAGCACGCGGTGAGAGCGAGAACAATGGAGAATCTTCAACTTCATAGACAAACGATAAATGAAAGTTGTTTGAGATATAAACACATGCGTGTACTAAACAATGAAGACGTATGTTATGTAAGCGCCAAGCCGCGTATCCTGATCGGCGCGGATAATTGGCACCTGATAGTCAGCAGAAGGCTGCTAATAGGCAAACGTCATGAACCAGTAGCATCACCTACACTCTGGGGTGGGTGATTCATGGAATAGCGCCGTCTCATGTGATAAAGGAGAAAAATACTGTGCTATATGTCAACGGCAAGCAAAGTTTAACTCAGTGCACGACGCGTGCCATGGATGACGAGTTACACAATATGGTGAAAGAACACTTTGAAATAGATTCATTGGGTATCTTAAAGAAAGAACGTGAAAATCCAGATGAGATTCGTGCCAAAGAAGCCTTTGAAACTTCAGTAAGATATGTCAAACGACAGTATGAAGTCGGATTACCATGGAAGGAAAATGTGAATGTTATGCCACCGAGCTACGATCTAGCACGGCGCAGACTCATGGCAATCGAGAAAAAGATGGACAAATCGAAAGAGTTCAAAGAAGCATACACGAAACAGATGAATAATATGTTTGAAAAAGGTTACGCCAAAGAGAGCCAAGACAACGAGATAGATAGCCCACGGCTTTGGTATCTACCACACTTCGCAGTAACCAATGTGAACAAACCCGGTAAACTGAGATTAGTGTTCGACGCTGCCGCTAGAAGCAATGGAGTGTGCCTGAACGACGCACTACTAGAAGGTCCCGATTTACTGAGAGATTTGGCGGGAATGCTTTTTAGATTCCGAGAAAGAGCCATAGCAGTGACCGCGGATATCAGTGAGATGTTTCTACAGATAAAAATCTTAGAAAGAGATCAGCCGGCGCAAATGTTTTTATGGAGAGGCGACGACAGAACGTCACCACCAAAGCGTTATAAAATGACTTCAATGATCTTCGGAGCGAAGAGTTCACCGTTTTTAGCACATAGCGTACGTGATTACAACGCTCAGAAACACGCCAGTACGTACCCAAGAGCACACGAAGCGATAACGAAGAACCATTACATGGACGACTGGGTCGACTGTTTCGATACACAACAAGAAGCAAGTGACGTCATCGAAGAAGTTCGTCATGTACACGCGCAGGCGGGATTCACGCTTACAGCCTTTAATACAAACGGGCCGGACGTGTTGCGTGAGCTGCCAATTGATAGCCGTGCCACGACACCGAAACAGCTCGGTGCCGCTATGACTCAATATGGACGAACGCTGGGACTTATGTGGGACGCTAACAACGACGAACTAAGTTTTAACACGGTGCTAGTCAAAGTGCCGCAAGAAGTGAAGACATTGAAACGAACGCCTACGAAGCGAGAAGCACTGAGCGCAGTCATGTCAATATTCGATCCACTTGGACTACTGAGTTATTACACCATCCGAGCGAAGATACTAATACAGAAGGTGTGGCGCCTAGACACAAGCTGGGACGAAGCGCTACCCGAGGAAATAGCCAATGAATTCCAGACATGGTTGAGTGGTGTGGACGCTCTAAGCAGTTTGCGTCTACCCCGTCTATACTCTCAGACGGGGGGAGTGACTAGAAAGCAGCTGCACGTATTCTGCGACGCCAGCGAGTCTGCTTACGCTACGGCCGCATACTGGGTCGTGGAATACGAAGATGGGTCGAAACGAGTGATGTTAGCCGCCGCTAAAGCGAAGGTAGCGCCGATAAAGGCTCAGACGATACCACGGCTGGAACTACAGGCGTGTCTGATCGGCGCACGACTTGCGTCAATTATAACGAGAGAGCACAGATGGCAACCCGATAGAGTTACATACTGGACGGACTCTAGAACGGTTCTACATTGGATAGAGAACGAGAGAGTGCGTTACACCCCGTACGTATCGCACCGACTGAGTGAAATTACGGAGTTGACCGATCCTAGCCAATGGAGATGGGTGCCGACGCAAGAAAATGTAGCCGACGACGCAACGAGAATCGACTACGATATAAAGTCTCGAGAAGACCGATGGTTCACCGGACCGTCGTTTCTATACTCAAACGAAGAGCTATGGCCATCACCGAATGTGACAGCAGACGGCGATAATGAAGAAAACAACGAAGTCATATGTAACGTAACTACTTACAAATGACTTATGGAGCGTGCCAGATGCGAGACGTTTCTCGAATTATGAACGTCTAGTGAGAGCAATGGCATATGTATTACTTTTCATAGAGAAATGTCGTAAACGTACTAGAGAATTGACTATACGACATATAGAAAAGGCAGAGACGTGGCTAGTGAAACAAGCACAGGAAGATTCATTCCGCGAAGATTTAGAACGCCTAAGAAAAGGCTACAACATAAAGGCGAGCAGTCGTATTAAGATGTTAGATCCATTCATCGACGGGGATGGTGTGTTGCGGGCTAGAGGACGTACGAGGGCAGCGGGTGTGTCTGCCCCCGATACTACGCCCGTAATATTGGACGGCAGCCACCCGTATGCGCGGTTGTTGTGCAATAGGGAACACCGTCGCGCCCACCACTCGCACAACGAACGCGTCGTCAACGACCTACGACAAAGATATTGGATACTACGACTACGACCGACTGTACGCGCTGTAGCCTACAAGTGCGCTTTCTGTCGCATGAGGAAGACGAAGCCAAGGAGACCAGTCTTCGGAGATCTACCACGAGCTCGACTAGAAGCTTTCACTAGACCATTTTCAAACTGTGGCCTAGACTTTTTCGGGCCAATGACAGTGACTATAGGCCGCCGACATGAAAAGAGGTGGGGAGCGCTCTTCACTTGCCTCACCACAAGGGCCGTGCACATAGAATTAGTAGCTAGCCTGTCCACCGACTCGGCTATAATGGCTCTACGGCGCATGGGAGCACGGCGAGGGTGGCCACAAGTTATGTACTCAGACAACGCGACGAACTTCAGGGGCGCAGACAGCGAGCTACGTATGGCAATGGCGGAGTGGGAACCGGCTCTGCGCGACTTCGCGCTCACCCAGCGCATAGACTGGCGCTACATATCACCGGGAGCACCACATCAGGGCGGGGCGTGGGAGCGGATGATACGCTCTGTCAAGAACGCTCTACGTGTCACGCTTAACGAGAAGGCGCCGAAAGAAGAAGTTCTACTGACGCTGTTGATGGAAGTCGAGCACACCATGAACGCTCGACCACTCACACATGTACCGGTTAGCGCTAACGATCCCGAGGCGCTAACCCCTAATCACTTCCTGCTGGGTGGTTCGCACGGCTTACCCATCACCGGGCCGTGTGAGCAATCGTCGAGGAAGACATGGCGGGCCGCGCAAGGTCTAGCCGACGAGTACTGGCGCAGATGGCTGAAGGAGTACCTACCCGAGCTCATACCAAGAAGAGGGGCTCGTGACGTCAACGAGGTCGCTATCAAACCAGGCGATCTAGTCATCGTGGTGGACCACACGCTTCCACGCAATGTGTGGCCCCGAGGGGTCGTCACACGTGTTCATCCCGGACCAGACGGAGGAGTAAGAAATGTTGAAGTAAGGACCAAGGGTGGCGTGTTTCGTCGACCGACGTCGAGATTGGCTGTCCTGCCGGTAGAAGAATGAAGAGGTTCCGCACTGCGCAGCGCTGCACCGGGGGGAGACTGTTACGGACACACGTCAATCTCGTTTAATTTAATATTTAGTTTATGTAATTAACCTTATTACTGTATTATTTTAGCTTTGAATATGTATGTATGTAAAGTTTTTATATTTTATCACAATAAACGTAATTTCTGTTAGGGCCTTAGTTTATAAGGAAATGTATTAGCGCAGGGCTTGTTTTATTTCAATAAAATAGCAAACCGGTTTCTTATTTCCACTTACAATATCTAAAGTATTAGGTAGGATCTGGTATGGTTGTTTAAAGGTACTGGGGTGAAGGAAAATAACTGTAGGCCGTCCCGCTCACGCGCGGCGGAGGTATCCTATAGGCTGTCCCTGTCCCCCTAACAGATTCTGAAGGTCGGTAGAAAAAACCCATGTAGGTAGGATTGTAAGTGGAAAAAATGTTAAGAAGCCTGTAGGTAGGTTTAGAATATGTAAGACAGAGATAGCAATACACATATCGGACCTCTCTTTTCTCCGAAGTTATTATGTGGGTGGATCGAGAAAGTGTCCAAAGAGTAAAAGAGACTATGTGTGTTCTATCTTTGTCTATCTAAGGAAAATCACGAATTTTGTATAGTCACTAGGCTAATTTAAGAAATGTAAATAAGAATAGGACGTGATCAGGCGAAAATTGTCCCTGCTCTCACGGTCACCATCAAGAAAAAGAAAATAAACTCTGAAGAAATCAACAAGTGTTTTCGTCCGCATACAGTCCACTCAGGAAGTCCATGGTCGGCTTGTACCTACAACCTACATATAATATAAATAAAAGTGAAAGTGAAAGCGAATTAAAACATAAAGATTACTTCTATTGACCCAGAGTCATAAGTTCGGCACGAAACAAATACGAGTACCTACATACTCAAGCACAACATCGACCATCAATACAAACTACTTGGAGGTACGGAAACCTCAGTAAGCGATTCCGACTCGCACTTGTCTGGTTTGTTTAATACCTCGCGAATTCAGTAAATCAATGTTAGGTACTCATACACTGTTCTGCTGGTTTATATTCGAGTATTGCTTAGGTTTGTAATCACCAACCCGAATTTGGCATGTGTGCTAATTAAACCTATATCTATTATTGCTGAAGCGCTCATAGCCCAATGCTTCTTCGGGATCAGTTTCTGTCACGAATGTTAAGCAACGATGGGAGCGGTAACGCATTGAATGGGTGACCGTTTGTGGCATCATAACTTGAGCGCTTCCGTGCTTCGGAGGGCACGTTAAGTCGTCGGTCCCGGTTGTTGTCACGAGATAACAGTCGTTAAGCCCTGTTGGAAGCCTTCGGGCGGCTTGAGAAACGTCCAATGGCGGGGTGATGTTGCCATAGCGTCGCCCTCGCCGTCCACCAAACTGCACTAGGCCAGCGTGGTGGTACTAAGGCCTTTATTCCTCTCCTGAAAAGGAGAGAGACCCGTGCTCAACAGTGAACGATTTGGGTTGTTACTGTAACTATCATTGCTGTGGTAACTTGAATTCAATGATGAAGGTCTTTGTCCTGCAGTGGAATGATACATAGGCTGTTTTATACACTTTCATAAAATAAATTTAGGTGGGATTTCTGAATGTTCTGATTTGTTTGATTAACTTTTACTCAAAGAAGACAAGACCCGAGTTCACTAATTCTTAAACAGCTGAACATAGATTGACGATTAATTTGACACAATTCCCATACAAAATATGTCAAGTAATATTTTAAACGCTGTTTAAACGCTGTTTAAACTTAAACGTCTGTTGGTGAACTCGGGCCTAATAATACAAAATATGTCAAATCATATTTTAAACGCTGTTTAAAACTTAAACGTCTGTCTGTTGGTGAACTCTACCCGCCAACGAAATAAAGGACACACACAAAGGACGATGACCTTGAGCAATGAACACGCCCACAAATTTATTCGTCTTTGAATTTCTTTGGAACGCGCCACAGCTATCACTGTCGATTCTCGTAGGAGTGACAGAGAAAAAGTGCATGGAATAGAAGGGCCTAAGTGCCAAACAACAAAATTCGTTGTGCAATTTAAAATTGCCATTTTATTAAAATTCTAAATCAGCCATTTGCTTAAGCAACATGTAATATACAATATAGCAAAATTTTATTATAATTGTTATACGGACTGCTGAGAAAAATGGTAATTTATGTATTTTCAGAGGCTACTTTGAGATTTTTTTCTATCGAGAAAAGTTTTTAGAATCGTGTTTTGGAAACAGCCACAACTACATAGAATTTGGCAACAATACGAGCCATAGGCTTAAAGCAAAACAATCTTTATTGAGCTCAATTTGGCTCATGTCAGCGTCTTAAGAAAATAAACCTATAGGGTCCGTTTTTAGCGAATGTGACCTATTAAACAAATATCACGATCATAGATATCAACAATTGTAGTTTATATTTCTATGGTCACGACCCAGATAAGGCATTTGTTCCACCGACCGATGATGAACGAGAAGCGAGTAATGCTGGAAACTAGAAACGAATTGTCGAGCAGCGGGAAGCGACAGCGAGTGTCTTGTATGATAAACCGACAAAATTTTACTTCTTTTGTGGCACAGAATCAATTTATTGCTTTTTTTATTAAATAATTGTAGCAGAAAATTAATCGGAAATTTGTTTATTATTAAACAACTGACCGCCGTAGCGGAGTGGCGTGTACACACCGGTTTTCAAGGTTTCGCCTGCTCCGAAGTCCCGGGTTTGATTCTCGGACGGGTCAATTTAGACAAAATGTGTTTTTCTTCATTTTCTCGGGTCTGGGTGTTTGTTGTATCTTCGTTGTTTCTGGTTTCCAAAATACGAATGCTTTAAATAGTTATTCAAATTGGGATCAGAACAATGTATGTGATGTTGTCCACATTTATATTTATACTAGCTGTTCCCCGCGACTTCGTCCGCGTCAATTTCTTTTATGAGATAGTGATTATTTTTCCATCATTTTTCACTGATACTTCGCTCTTATTGGTCCCAGCGTGATGATAAGCAGCCTAAAGCTTTCCTCAATAAAAGGGCTATTCAACACAAAAATAATTTTTCAAATGAAACTAGTACTTTTAGAGATTAGCGCGTTCAAACAAACAAACAAACAAACTCTTTAGCTTTGTTATATTAGTAACAGATTTATATTATGATGAACGAGAAGCGAGTAATGCTGGTAACTAGAAACGAATTGTCGAGCAGCGGGACGCGACAGCGAGTGTCTTGTATGATAAAAACTACTGGCCGTCAAAATGGTTCTTCTTTTGTATCACAGAATCAACTTATTGTTTTTTTTATTAATCAATTGTAGCAGAAAATTAATCGGAAATTTGTTTATTACTAAACAATTGACGGAATGGCTAAGATACACACAGGTTTTCAAGGTGTCGTCGGCTCCGATGTCTCGGGTTCGATTCCCGGACGGGTCAATATAGAAAAAAAGTGTTTTTCTAAATTTTTTCGGGTCTGGGAGTTTGTGGCACCTTTGATTGGTACTCAAATTGGGATCGAAAGAATGTTCGCAATTTTTTTTTAAAATAATGGTAGCAGAAAATGAATCAGACATTATTTATTTATTTATTTATTTATTTATTTATTTATTTAGGAACACAAAACAGAATTACAACATATACAACACAATATACAAAAGTAGGTAAAACTTAAGGCTAGGAGTTATCCCAAAGCATGTGTTCACAACTAGGCTATCATGTAACTACGAGTACACCTTAGTATTAATAATATTAACTTAAAAAAAAAAACAGATATTACTTTATTTGTTACTTAATAAACAATTATTTTCCTCCCGATTTTACATATCATTAAGTATTCCCAGTATTGCCCGTTTGAACTTGGGCAAATTATCGTTAAATATATCCATTGTCATGCTGTTCTTTAATAGTAATTCATTGTATAGGCGACACATTTTAGTGAGACGTATTGTTTTTATAAACTTGAAGCGTGAAGGTTTTCAGGAAGGGCTCGCGAGATCTTGGGCGTATGTTGAAGTTGATATTAGAAAGAAGGTTAGGGGAATCTACATGTGAATGAATTATTTTAAATAGATAGATCATGTCATGGTATTTGCGTCTAGTTTCGAGAGCAACAACGTCAAATTTCTTAAGTTTATCCTTGTAGGAAGGTAGACTGCGCTTAAGGCCGGACCTGTGACAGAGTATGGTTAAGAATCTCTTTTGGATTCTTTCAATGCGGTTTGAGTGAGTTGCGTAAAATGGGGACCATACCGCTGAATTATATTCCAAGATACTGCGTACCAGGGCGTTGTATAGGTATATGAGACTCCGAGGGTTTTTAAAGTCCTTGGTAGTGCTGCATATAAAGCCAAGGAGTCTTGAGCATCTAGATATTAGATCATCGTAGTGAGCACTTTGTTAAAACAGAAAGTATTGTTTAAACAGAAAGTATTTCTGTAGTACGTTTCTTGAGCTAGAAATTAGCCGATGTCGCTTCCTCCTCGCTGGTGGTGGGACAACTGCCTAAAGTCTGAGGTAGCGATTAGTACTTATAATAAACAGTTACAACTCGCTGTCTACTGATACAGCACGTAAAGCGAAAGATTAGCTTTGTTTTATAAACAACGTATGATGTCATCAAAAAGGTATCTATGAGTTTACTGTAACACAAATGCAGTTTCAAATGAAGTGTTTTGAAGGTTTGGTAAACAGCAAAGAACTCTTCTAGTTTTGCCATGTCCATCTGTCTATCTGTATGTCAGTTGGCATGAGTACCTATGCTTATAATATTAATGACACCTATATTTTTTTCATTTCTATTTTTTTTATCCATCCCATGCATGGAAACATAATTTTTACATTCAATAGATCTTATTTGTGAAGTAGGTATTACGTTTTTTTAGATATAAATTATCAAGTGTCCCTCTACTAAAGAGTTGCTTACGGATACGTGAAAATATAAGGCTGCAGTTAGACGATGCAAAAACTTTCACGCGGCCGCGTTAGACTTGTTACTAGGTTTCGTTCATAGAAAATTTAAACTCTATTATTTAGGCCAAAACATCAACATTCTTTTGGACAACCACACCGCGCGGCGGCCGCGCGGAGGCCGCGCGGCCTCCGCGTGGTCGCCCCCTAGCTCTCTTGCCCGAATTTTCTGGATGATGCGCCGCCGCGCCCCTCAATAGCCGCCGCGCCAATCTCAGTAGACTTGGGGAAAAGCGTTACTTTTCAATCACCGTGACCGTCGTTCCAGTTCCAAAAATGTCACTGTGAAATATCACCGTGACTTTGTCACTCCCGTTACTCGTATCACAATAGACGTTCCGCGGTTCCGAACGGTGAAATGATATTTTTATTTAAAGTGACTTTGTAACTGCGGTTACTAATGTCATGGTACAGTATATGGATTTTGTCAATACTGTTACTAATGTCACGATATATGTCGCGAGCGGAATATTATATTTTAGTTAATAAGTAAATAGTTTTTTACACACGTAATAGAGGACGCTGAAATAAATTTATGTGATTTAATCACATTGCGCCGTGCCAGTGCCACAGACCGCGCTATACGTATCAAAGTCTAATACGTATTGTCGTGACATGATCACATGAGTGACGGGAGTTCTCGGCGATACCGGTAGGAACAGTAGGAACCTAAGTGATTTTGTAACGTTGTTCCTCCGTGACAAGTCACAGTGATACTTTTGGACGCCGGATCACTGTGACTTTTTCACCGTGACGTTATTTATCACTCACCTCTAAATCTCAGTTGCTCGAGTTTTCTGGCGCCCGCCGCTCACTTCGCAGTCACTCAAGTAACAACACGTATAATTCGTATTTCTTTTTCTTTTTTGCATTGTCGGTACAAGTAATATGCAATCACCACTTTTTTCTTCTTTGTCAAGTTACTCATGACGAACACGTGTGTATTTAGAGAAGTACCAAAAGCAACTGAATGAGCCATTTGCTAAATTGATTTTAACTTTAAATGTAGTTACTGAAGAGCTTATTTTACTATAACAGTCGACTCTTGAAAACGCGTACGCGGTGGCCACTAGGTGGTAGTACGCGTAACCGCGCGGCAGCCGCGCGGCAGCTAAGCGGCCGTTTGACGTACCAAATAAAGCTATCGCCCGGCCGCCGCGCGGCCTCTCAGTATCCCATATAAACGGGCCCTATTAATGTAAAATGAAAATTTCCAAATATCTGAGTTCAATGGAAAACTACTGTAACTAGGTTTACAATTAGACAGTCTTCGACCAAATTAAATGGTTTTGGTTCAAAGTCCAATGAAAAGTGGTTAGGTAAAATAACTAGTTACGTAAAATAGGTTTAGAGTAACCGAACCATCACCGTCATCATCACTCCAGTCTATATCAGAGGCAGAGACCCAGCCCACTTGCGAGCAACAACAACAACATCCCAATCATAATAATATCATGATTGAAACATTTTTTCATACCCAAATTTTTGATATTTTTCCGTTTTAACTGTACCTATACTTTTTTCTATTAGCAAAAATGAAATCGGGTAGAGATGGGATTTTTTGTTAGGTACCTAATTTTAAATAGGGTAGAGTTGGGACGAAGTCCACTTGCGTAGGAGGCGGACCACCGTACTATTATACCAATTAGGTGGAAGACTGAAATAGGCAATCCACTTCCAGGCGAGGCAATTATGGCAATATTGAATATTCTCATTTTGAAGAAGAGTGTGTGTAAAATTCTAAAGTAACGGCATAGGCCTTTACTCAGCTGTGGGATGATTCTATTCTATAATCATCCCACTGCTGGGTAAAGGCCTCCATCATTGAATTAAATTTTTTTAAGGACCTACGCTGTCTGCGGATGACCGTTACAGCTTCACCGGGCGGGTTTTAGGCGAGTGCGGAAGGCACTCAGCCCAAATTTAAAAGCGGCCTGCTAGCATACCTCGAGCGCGGGGTGAGTCCTAAGCCTAACGAAGCCTAGGGCTCGTCCGCGCAAGGGCCCCATTTTGTCAAATGCGGGTTGGTGATCACAAACCCTAGCAATGTTCGGAAATACGAAACTTTATATTGCCCGACCGGGGGATTGACCCGGGACTCTGAGATTTTGGCCAAGTATTTATATCACTAGACCAACGGGGCGTTAAAAGTCCCTAAGGCAGAGGTTATTTTGATAGCAATTACAACACTCGAGTATTGAGAGTGGTCATTATCTGATATTGAAACAATAGGTATCGTGGCTTACACCTAAAACTAATCGTTATCAATTAATCAGTCGTCACTAATTATTAAGACAAGGACCCGCGCGCTCGTTCCAATAAAACATTAATAGATTATTTTTATTTTCAGGTAAGTTGTGTAAAGTTTTTATTTTTAATTAAATTTATTAAGCTTTTAATCCCTTAACCCCCAGGAGGCACTCGGGTGCCACGATAACCATTGATTTCAATTGTGTCTGGAATAACTCACGATCGAGGAATTAATAACTATAATAGTGGTTTCAAATTCGAATCTTAAGGATAAAAAATTACTTATAAAGAAAAGTTATTTGAAACTGGAACATTTACCTACTGAACATTTTTAAATATGCCACAAAGCTACATTTTTTTAATATGAGCAAAACAATGATTGTTAATATTTGTTTATTTTTTTAGTTTAACCCTAATTGAAGTAGATTTAAAAAAAAATAGAAATGAATTAAACTTTGTGCTATGCCATCTCGACCAAAAAAAAAACACACGACATCAACCAACTTTGTAAAAAAATAAGCGTCGAATACTTTTTTTTTTGCTTCAAAAGTGCAAATTCAAGTATTTTTTTGTAAATTTGTGTTAAAATTATAAAGTTTAAGTTCAAACTTTATGTTTTAGTTCTATCATGCGTTTGCTGTGGTATCTCTTGGCGGTGGTTACCGCTGTTGCTTCGGTCCCAGTGAGCGAGACACGGTTGTTGCAAGCATTAACTAAAAGCAGTAAGTAGTTTAAGTACCGTTTGTGTTAAAATATCCGCTAGTAGATAACAGCCTATAATCATCCCACTGCAGGGAAAAGGTGCAGCAATGATGGGTACTGGCATAATCACCACGCTTGCCAAATGCGGGTTGGTGATCACAAACCCGAGCAATGTTCGGAATTTCGAAACTTTTTGGTGCCCGACCCGGGAATCGAACTCAGGACCCCGAGATCTTGGCCCGGTATTCAAACCACTTGACCAACGGGGCGTTCGCTAAATATCCTCTAAGTTAGAGTCAAATCAAATCCCAAGAAAATATCTGAGATAATTATAATGTATATTTTTATACATTTTTACATTAGACGACCATAATTTGGATCAGTGGTAGTAAACGCTGCTTCTGAGCCATGGGTCGCGGGTTCGATCCCCGCACAGTACAAATATTTGTGTGCATGAACATGTCTGTTTGTAGGTACTGGGTATTTTTCTATATATTATAAGTATATATTTACAAAAAATATATATATTATGTTTATCGGTTGTGTAGTAGCCAATAATTATACGACAAGATTCGTAGTAGTTGCTTAGTTTGGGACTAGATGGCTCTGTGTGGCCCAGTGTGGAATGTCTGATATAATAAATATTTATATACGTGGACAGCATCACATACATAGTTCTGATCCCAAAGTGAGTTACTATTTAAAGCACTCTTATTGTGGAAATAGGAAACAACGAAGGTACCACGAAAATCCAGCGAAATAGGAGACAAACTTCTTTTTTTACATTAACTTATCCGGAAATCGAACCCGGGACTTCAAAACAATTAAGCAGACACTAGTGTGAAATCCGGTGTGTTCGCCACTCCGGCACGAAGGTGGAGATGAACGATATATACTTTTCAATGCTGTATGTGTAGTCTATATACATCTAGTCGTCTGTTATTCTTAGTATCAGTCTTTCTAGTCCTATGGATTTTGGATGGTGACTAAAGGTGGTGGATAAAACAAACTGCGATCGCCAACCCTCCTCCCAAGGTGTCGACTATACTAAAATTAGTAGTAGAGACAATATCCAGTACTGGAACTATATAGGCTGTTAATATTATAATAGCCCTCTTGCTAACATTGCTAAGGATTGCATAACATTTTCAGATGCAGAGCAGCCCAGAAACTCTCAACTAGAGCAGGTCCTCCTGGACCTTATTGAGTCTCTGAGGGATGTGATACTCAATGGCTCAGGCATCATACCTCCTCTGGATCCTCTTGAAATAAGTCAGCTGGATGTGGATGACAGCATTATACCGTTGCCTGGGTAAGACCACGTCACCATGATATTTTCACTGCCCATAAAACAAAAGCTATAGAATCGTCTTGCGTTGGAATATAATGATGCAATGGCCAACTATGTACAGTGGCTAATTGATAACCGTTTAGGTTTGTTTTCCAGCTCGGTCGATTCAGAAAACGGTCTGCTCTAAATTGGCGCGGGTCTGGAAAGGTGGGTAATTGGGTTTTGTAGAAGTGATAAGGAAGGCAACCTAAGCCGTTCTTTCACAAGACAGAAGTCTTAAAGACAAGTCATGTCAGAAGACTTAATAGTCTACTTGGAAAACTCTAATACCAGATTATCACTGAAGGAAAGTGAAGACGAAATAAAGATGAAGAAGACGGTGGAATGATACAATCAAACTTTTTTCAGACACCATTTTGGTAAAATAGGTTACATTTGACACTACGTACTAGTAGTTAGAGGCAGGAAGATAGAGATAAAAAATTGTTTGATTTGGATTAGATTCGGTTGTTTCTTTCGGGTGCCGTTGCATTGATATGAATCCAATTAATGCAAAACATGGGATAAATTTCATTTTTTTAATCTGTTTCTTATATTCCAGCGCTCGTGTGTCACTCACCGATACAACCGTCTCTAATTTGGGAACTTTTGAAGTAGATGATTTAAGTGTTACCATGACTTCATTACTTTTACAACGGTACAGGATCATTCTTGATGCAAGGATACCAGTCCTAGAACTTGTTGCAGGTAAGTAAACATAACCATGTAGAAGTAAAACGAGAAAGTGACCTTCCTGGTCAAAGTGTCCGTTGACCATTCTTGATCTGAGATAAGAATACCGGTTCTAAGTGTTATGTTGTTACTGGTAAAAACAATGTAAAAGTAAATCAAAAAAACCGGCCAAGTGCGAGTCGGACTCGCGCACCGAGGGTTCCGTACAAACCTGCAAGGTTTACAAAGTTCGTTCATAAATTTAAGGTTTTCGGAATTTTTCCTTTATGTGTGCTATAAAACGTTGCTTCATGCCAAATTTCAAGATTCTAGGTCGACTGGAAGTACCCTTTAGGTTTTGATTCCCTTGCGAGTACTTGCGAGTTTCAAAATATGCAGCTTAAATTGCTGTTTCTTTTGATTGCGTTGACATAGAAGTTTGATTTTGTTACAGCTTAAAGGTATTATAGACCTGAGTATTTGGTATGAATTTCAATTTAATACCTCTACGCGTTTATGAGGAAATGGGTAGTAAGTTTAAAATTATTAAAAAAAAAAATATTATGTGATGTAACTAAAAATTTATGGTTTTCGTAATTTTTCCTTTATCTATGCTACAAGACGTTGCTTCGTACCAAATTTCAAGATTCTGAGTTTACGGGAAGCACCCTGTAGGTTTTGATTCCCTTGCAAGTGTCGAAAATTTGCGGCATAAACGGCTGTATCTTTTGATTGCGTTGGCTTAGAAGTTTGATTTTTTCACAGCTTCAAGGGACAGTAGACCTGAGTAATTGATATAAATTTCAGCTTCATACCTCCACGCGTTCCTGAGAAAAAGGGTCTTGACAGACGGACGGACGGACGGACAGACGGACAACAAAGTGATCCTATAAGGGTTCCGTTTTTTCCTTTTGAGGTACGGAACCTAAAAAAGAGACTTTGTCAGGTCGAAGTGTCTGGTTCAGGATAATTTTTGATACAAAAATACCACTCCAAGGAGTTTTTGGATAAGGAAACAGTTTAGTGCAGAAGAAAAACAAGAAAGAGACTTTGCCTGATCTAAGAGCTTGGCACAGGATCATTGTTGGGTGCAAAAATATTAGTCCTGGGACTGGTTCCTAGTAGGTAGACAATACAGTGCTAAAGCGATAAAGCGACTTTGCCTGATCATAGTGAATTTAAGCAATGCGTTTATCGTCTATTTTCAATCTATCTTCAGTTTTGGCATATCGAAGATAGAAAACAGTTTCTATCTCTGTTTTTGCCGTCCAGAGAAACAAAGACAGAAGTTGTTTTCTATGGAAATTGAAATGGCCATATGACCTGGAGTAACTGCAAAACAATAGAGAGTCAAATATAATTTCAAGCTGTTTGTAAATTATTAAAGCTGTCAAACCTGAACGAAAAAGATTATCAAATAAATCAAACTGCCATTATCACAAGTGGTACTTTTAGGGTCAATGACCGACTTCATCAACACTATGATAACATTAGGAAGTGAAAACGATGGCAGATATTAGTGTTTCTTCCGTAATTATTTGCTAAAATAGTACACGAATCACGCAATGCTACTCAAATAACTACTCATAGATTTCAGTGTAAAGTAAAAAATACATGCAAAAATTTTTGATATTAAAAATATTATTTAAATTAATAAAACTGTTTTAAATCTGAGTTTAATTTCGTAAAAATTGTAATAGGAGTAAAGTTGAGCTATTAGTGACTAAAGGTCAACAAACAACAATAAAAGTCAGTCCAACCCATAGGTCAAACCTATCCCGGTCCAACCCGTTAAACGTTCGTCAAAGTAAAAGCGACATAATATTCGTACATAAAAAAAACTATTGTAAGTTTGATTTCATAATAAACTAATAGATGGCGCTGTATGGATTTACTATGTGGTAGAAGCAGGGTTTGTTCTAATTTGTAGGTATAATAAGTACTCACATTGATAATGGATATAAAGCGATGTTGAAACGTCAACCTTACATCGAATTAGGACCAATAGAGTAGGTAAATGCGTTTCGTAATTGGGTGATTGACAAAAACAATAAGATAACACAAGTTCTTTAGATTTTGAACCATTACTTAAAAATAAGTAG
This sequence comes from Anania crocealis, assembly GCA_949315895.1. NCBI lineage: Eukaryota > Metazoa > Arthropoda > Insecta > Lepidoptera > Crambidae > Anania > Anania crocealis. Next base: position 6,847,875 of record OX438880.1, read on the forward strand.
GTTTATTTAATTGGATGTAATTAATAGTTAGTGCGCTACTTCATGACTATACTTTAGTGTCAGTCAAGTACCTAAACATTTTTGATCTATAATAAAATCCTGATAAAGTTAGTATTAGAGTTGCAAACTATCGATAGTTAGGCTATTAATAGTTGACCTCGAAAACCAGTTACAATATCAATAGCGATGTCCATATTATCGAATCAATCTATACTATAATAATACGAGGTAAAATTTAAAAAAAAATAATTTGGAGGGTGGTTACTCCAAATTATTTTTTCAGACGTATTATAACCCAGTACAAAAATGTCAAGATAAAGCACTTTGAAAATGTCCGTCAAAAATCTAAAATTTTTGATACGGTCTCCTAGCAACCCTTTTTTTACGCGATGCGCATCTCATTTATTCATTACGATACTATTCATAAGTTTTTGATTTTTCCGTCATACCTTATCAGGCTTAGGACCGTAAAAATTGAAAACTATGTTACGATAAATATTTTCGGGTGAAAACTTGATTTACATTTTTAACTACATAGGTAAATGGTCTCGAAATACGATACTATTCAAATTCATTTATTCAGACATAAGTCCATTCGTATTAGTAACAATCCATTCTTAAAACTATGTTAGTACAGACAACAGCACGTCAACCTACCACAAAACGTCAAATTTTCTCAATTGATATTGATCTCTACTTGTTGGACTTAAAGTTGAAAATTAATTCAATGACCTTTAACTTTTTGGGTAGGTTGACCTGCCGTAGTCTGTACATATAATTATTGCTGGGTATTGGTGCATGAAGTGACACATCCAGTGCCCCAAAAACGGTCCGTCCAAACGTTCTGCGACTACAGTCAGTGGTTCTAGCACAAAAAACTATCGAATTCGAATCGTTTGCGTGTTCGTATCGCCATCGAAATATTTAGTATGAAAACTTAAACAGCGCTCGCGCGGTCAAAACGAGAACTACAAAACAAAGCACGAACTTTGTGTCGTTTGCTTTCGATACGCAAACGATTCGAAGTCTATAGTTTTTTGTGCTAGACTGGAGGCTGTTGCGGCTGTCCCGCGTTCGACGTGCTATCAAGGTCGCTCTCTTGCGCATTAGTAAGTTGAAGTACCTAAAGTAAAAAAATATTACGGAGACCGAACATTAAAAAAAAGGTTACCTACCATATTCACTAAATAGTTTGTCGAGGACATACGACGGGAACCAAGTAAAAATATTTTTAATACCAAACTCATATATTTTTTTAATTCCATAGTTTAACAGCTTAATATACGAGTATTCATAATCAATAGATCCTGCAGATAAACCGTGTAAACAGTTTTGCGAAACTTTGTTAAAGATATCTGTCAATTATTGTATGTGTAATAATGATAAATAAATAAATAATAGTATTGTAAGCAATACATTAGTCCACAATAGTATTGATACTATTGATAGGCTATCGATACTATTGACGTTAGCTATCGATAGACTATCGAGCGGCAACCCTAGTTAGTGTAGTCTGTAAGTATCAATTTGTGGGTATTAACTTTTGTAAGGTGTAATTACTTTTCAGATCAGTACGACATTGACATCTCGGCCTTGGGATATAATATATTTGGCAAAGGGAAACTAAAGTAAATATTTTTATTTATCCTCACTAATCATCATCCTCATCATAATCATCAAAAAAAGAGTATTTAGCTAAGATCAATACGCTTGACGATTGCGTTTTGGCCAACGGTGAAGGAATCATCATTCTCTTCCTCCTGCAGTTTTTGAGGTGTGATTCGAAAGCCTCCGCTTAACGGGCGATAGATTCGACCATTACCTAAGCTTGCCAGACATTTCGTGTGTCCACGAATTTATTAGTTACAAGAAAACAGATTTTTAGAGTTTATAAAACTTTTCTCTAAACAAATACGTTGCTCATCATTATTTATGAAATCATCAAGTCATTGTCATTATCATTACAGTGTAAATTGAAAATAATAATAATATATTTTCAGGCTTAAGATTAAGGACCCCAAAATAAGTGTCGACATGGAAGTCGGTGTCAGCATCTTCGGATCGAATGGCATATCCTTAGTCCTCAGAGACTGTACTGTTAAATTCAGTTTGTCTGCTTTTGAGGTATGTTTTTTTTTAACAATTGAATTAGGACAAGTTTGAATCCTATTACGAAGCACAAACATTGAGGTTGATTGGATTGAAATGCAATAACAATGTCGATTGCTAAAAGTTGCTTGTAGTATAAGTATTAAGTACATTTTCCTGCATTTGCCTGTAAAGCATACGCTTTCACTGTTGAATACACAGAACAATCGACATGTTGATATAAAGTCGCTTACAGACGGTCGTACGGTGTAGTTGCCGCTGTCAGGACACCCTAACGGGCTCGGTTCTTAGCTAGCTTTCATACCTATTTTCAAGGGGTTCCTAGCTTTGGGGTCCCAGGTTTGATTTCTAGATGGGTTAAAGTGGAAAACCAATACTTAATATTATCTTTAAAAGCTTACTTTGCGATTCAAACAGTGTACTACAAACTATATTTGTCCATAGGTATTTGTTCTTAACTAGCTGTTGCCAGCTATTTCGTACCCGTGCCGTGGAGTTATTAGCCCATAGGAATAGTATTCTATAAATTATATTTCTACTTTCAGTTTATCTCCGTAAATATCTTATTTAGATCCTTTCAACCTTGCTTGTGTAACAAACATTGATTTATACTGTCACATTTATTATATTAGTTAGATAGCAAAACATACAATGCTTGAAGATAATCGATATTCTTTTGGTAATTTAATTGAATATAAAAATATTTCATTTATTTTTCAGCCCGAAATCACTGGGCTGTTTGGTCACGAGGGTGCTAGCGATTTTGTCAACCTTTTCCTGAAAGATTTGGTGCCTACATTAGTTGATGTCTTTGAGGTAATTAAGAGCACAACCTGCTTAAATACACAACGATCCACCAGATATGCAAGGGTCTAGGTTGCTTCTAGGTCAGGTGAAGTTAAGAAATGATCTTTTGTCTATTGACTTCGGTCTAGAAGGTGCACTTGTATACAGTTGTGCTTCGGAAGGCACGTTTAGCCATGGATTAAACAAAACATGAAAAAAAATATATTTGTAAAATATTTTGATCCGTATCAAATTATTGACTCCCGCAAAGTGATACCTGATTAAGTTAATTATGTAAGTCATAAAACAAGTTCCATCAGAGAGCTGTGACAGCCGCCTTGAAAAAACTGACACCAGATTATTCTTGAAAAGTCATCATTGTTATCGCTAGCCTATTCCAATACACTGGCTGGGCACAGGCCTCTCCAGAAGGAGGGTTTCGCCATAATCGCCACGCTTGGCAAGCGGGTTGGTGATCGCAGTTTGGCCATTGGTTAATGGAAGATGCTGCTGCTCGTCTTCTTATGGCAATTTTCCTTAAGTCGCCTCTTACGACACCTACAGGAAAAAATGAGATAATAAATAAATAAATAATCTTTATTTGTAATAACAGTTTTATACATAAACTTGACATAAGAATTATCTGGATGACAATAAAAAATACACAAAAAAACAATAATAGAAAAATACAAATACTAACGTGCGTGTGTGTGTGTATGTGTGTGTGTGTGTGTGTGTGTGTGTGTGTGTGTGTGTGTGTGTGTGTGTGTGTGTGTGTGTGTGTGTGTGTGTATGTATGTGTGTGTGTGCGTGTGTGTGTGTGTGTTTATAATTTTACTTATTCTTTTTATAATTATTTAACAAGATGGTGCTATTATTTTAAGGTGATGCCGGTACCACACGACTTATGAAGATAATTCAAACGCCAAGAAGTTTACTACTGTGCTAATAATTCATACCGACGACCTCCGTGGCGGAGTTGTGTACCACCGGTTTTCAAAGTATCGCCTGCTCCGTGGTCCCGGATTCGATTGCCGGACGGGTCAATGTGGGATGAAAGTGTTTTTCTACATTTTCTCGGGTCTGGGTGTTTGTGGTGCCTTCGTTGTCTCTGGATTCCAAAATACGAGTGCTTTAAATAGTTATTCAATTTTTTTTTACTATTAGTTAGAAATAATGCTCTGGCAATAACGTATTCTTATTAAATGGATTTTTTTTATTTCAGCCGGAAATCACCCAGTTCCTGAGTGACATCGTGTTTGACATCGTCTCGGATATTCTGGAAAACTTAGATATTGGCGATATAATTAATCCTCAGTTACTAAATGTGATAAAAGATCATTAACAAATAATTAAAGAAAGAAACATAAATGTCGTTTTGATGTTTTATTCTCATTAATTTCAAAAATTCTTTAACTCTACATGACTTATCATCATCATCGCTAGCGTATATCAGTCCACTGTTGGACAAAAGCCTCTCCAAAAAGAGGATACTGGCATGATTACCACACTTGGCAAGCGGATTGGTAATCACATTTTGACCAATGGTCAACCGAAGACGGTACTGCTTATTATCTCCTTCTGGCAATAGGTACTCAATAGGTACCTTTAGGAAGCGCTTATTGCCCAATGCTTCTTCGTGATCAATTTCTGTCATGAATGTGAAGCAACGATGGGAGCGGTCACTAATTGGATGGGTGACCGTTTGTGACATCATACTTTGAGCGCTTCCGTGCTTTGGAGGGCACGTTAAGCCGTCGGTCCCGGCTGTTATCATAAGATAACAGTCGTTAAGCCCTGTTGGAGGCCTTCGGGCGGCTTGAGAAACGTCCAACGGCGGGGTGATGTTACCACAGCGTCGCCCCCGCCACCAACCCGCACCAGGCCAGCGTGGTGGTACTAAAGCCTTAAGACCTCTCCTTAATAAGGAGGGAGACCCGTGCTCAGCAGTGAGCGAAAATGGGTTGTTACTTTTAGGTACCTTTAATGAAATTCATAGGCAGACTGTTGGTTGGTGCTAGTGTTTTAAGCTCCTAAGACCAGCTTTAAAAAACAAGGCAGTTCTATAAACCCATCGTACAAAATTATGTACATAACAAATATTTGCTGTCAGTCCTATGCATATTTTGCTTTGTACATGGTATGACTATGTATATGGTATTAACTTTTAACTCAGTATGTAAATGAAAAAAAAAACTGGGACTGAAAGGTGAATTTGATTTTGTACAAAATTGTGTAGGTACAAGGGTTCTTAGGAGGATGCTGGGAAAGGCAACACGCACTGGTAAGAGACTTCAGTCTTGAGTCCAGGGACTGAAAAACCCTTTTAAAGAGTAACCCTATTTATTAGAAAAGCCTATTAAAATGTTAAACAGGTGATAGGGTTACCCTATGGACTGTGTTAGCTTGTCCGCCCGTCATCATGAACGCTGTAAAGTGTTAGAAACGTCGGGTTAAATCAAAAATAAACGCGTTCTAAATCCGTAAACATATCTTTAATTTTAATGTATAGTGTTCGCTTAAACTCAAGAAAACAGTGTTATAGCTTATTAATTTGGTAATCTTTTGAATCGGATAGGGTTTTTGAAAACAAACCTGCTAAAAAACCGAACAAATACCCTTTCAACGGTACCTAAGCGGTTCCAGTCCCTGCTCGACACAAAATCAATAAACAGATGTTACTGTAAAGTAACAGCCTATAATCATCCCACTGCAGGGAAAAGGCCTCCATCATTGAATTCAAGTTACCACTGCAATGATGTTACTGATATGAACTTAAATTAAAGGCTAACATTTTAGCGACATTATTTTTGTAATAATATGAGAGTTAGAAAACAGACAATCACGTCCCTTAGTAAGATCAGCGAAAATACACCCTAAAATCGGAACAAATATACTTTTACGACAAGTGTAAATCTAAACACCATAAAAGTTGCAGGTTATTAAGAAGAATATTAAACACGATACGATGTTCAGAGCGTAAAATAACATACCGTGTAATGTTCATTTTGGCCATAAAATTTTGATTAAGTCACATCAAGCCCTACAGAGGTGCGCACGAAATGAATACAGAAATATCACTCCCAAGTAGATTTAAGATCTTAACTGTATTGTGATTTCCAAAGATTTTTTTAACTTCCTCTTTACATGCCTGATGACAAAACTCCTTCCAATGCACAACGTCATCTCATTGTTGCACGATGAAGAATGTTTAACTGAAAGCCTATTTTTTTTATTCACTCTGAAAAAAAATTTCAAAAAATCAATATTACAAATGCAAAATAGCCGTTCTTTGCTTACATTAATTACGTTCTTCTTAATATAGTGTTTTTTGTTGCAAACCTCATATTGTGATTCATATTATTTATTGTTCACAACAAAAAATCTAACTGTTATTTAGTGTTCCATTGTTTTTTATTCATAGATATAGCTATATTTTACATATAGGCATTTCTTCCCGTTAAATCAGGTTTTAAGACGCCATGCATCAGACCCAAAGCGAATTCTCCACGTGACATGTCACTTTACTAAACTTTACTTACCTACTTTCTTTCGGAGCTGGCTCAATATAGAAACTATTTTTCCCCTAAATACAACTAATACCTTTTTGAAAAACGCATCAAAATCGGTTCAGCAGAACGCGAGATAATCCGGGACAAACGTACCGGTCCAATTTAGAACCAATTTTTTCAAGTCAGTTAAAATAAGCTCTAATTGAATTTATTAATAACTAGCGGACCCGACAGACGTTGTCCTGTCTTTAATTATAAATATTGATAACGAAATGGCATAATAAAAAATATATTACCGATAGTTTATTATTATTGTGCTTTATGATACACAACATACATTCTTTGTTTTTTTTTCTGGTGGGTATATGAATAAAATAGTTTTGTTGGTATTCCGACACGGTAACAGGCGACATTACTGGCTATATGTGCAAAATTTGACGATATTTGCTAAGATATTTGCAGGACACATTTTGTCAATGTTATGTCAAACGCCATACATTAAAAAAGTTTAAATTGTCAAAAGCGATAAGGTTACTTTACAAATAATTTAGTATGGTGGTTAAGTTATCTTGAATTTCCTAATTTTCCGCGAAATTTCATATATATTTTTTTTATTTCATAAGAACATTCTCCTCACAATAACAAACAAAACAAAAATAGAATTAGCGAAATCGGTCCAGCCGTTCACGCGTGATGCGATGACCAAGGGAAATAGGGATTCATTTTTATATATATAGAAGACTAGCTGTTCCCCGCGACTTCGTACGCGTCAATTTCTGTTTTTATGATCGCGATTATTTTTGCAACATTTTTCACTGATGCTTCGCTCCTATTAGTCGCAGCGTGATGTAATATAGTCTAAAGCCTTCCTCGATACATGGACTATCCAACACAAAAAGAATTTTTCAATTCGAACCAGTACTTCCAGAGATTAGCGCGTTCAAACAAACAAACAAACTCTTCAGCTTTATAATATTAGTATAGAGAAGGGTGGCTAAACACTTTAGTAATATAATAGGGGTTAAAGTATGAAATTGCCGATTATTTTCCCACTTTTTATTTTGTTTATAGCTCTTAAGTATAGTCATATTATTGCGTAATTCTTTTTGTATTGTATCTAAAACTAAATAAAGTAACTTTTGACTAAAAAAAAATGCAATACTAGTGCCTGTTACTTCAAAGGAAGTCGTTGAAAAGACCCCTTACAATGTGTCAGCTGACCTTCTTGCTTTAATTAAGTATATTTGTATTATATACTTTGATTTTCAGAAATTTAAATACTATTATGCGTAGTTTTATTACCATCTAACTTTCACCTTTAATTGCATCGAAAACGGTTCAGGCGTTTTAAAAAAACTAAAAAATTGTTAGTATGGAAAAATGACTTTTCTCGATTTCGTCCATACAAAACGGCAATTTCATACTTTATTATCAAAGTAACAATAAGTAACATTAACCTTAGGAATCTTTTGTAGAGTAAGGAACTTGTCACTGACAAACGATGAAGCTACCGATGTCACTTTCATTTGTTAAGGCAACTTGATTTTTATAGCGTTGATGGTGAAATGTCTGGTGTAATCTGCTTAAAGATATGTTTTACACACGCATGATTCAATAATAACAAAAATAAAATCTTCAAAAATTGAGCCCTATTTTAAAAATGGAAGTAACTTTAAACTAAGTAACTATACCATACCGAAAAAAAAAAAAAAGTTACCGCCGAAAGGCGTGATAAGCATGAATGTGCCACCAATTTGATACGGTGTTTAGACCTTTCGGAAAGAAGGGACAATGCTATTCTTTTTATGTATCGGCAAATAATATTATCTCTTTTATTAGATACGTAAGTATGTGTACATCATTAATGAATTTTTACTCAGGTTGTGTAAATTTGATTCAATGCAAATGTTAAAGTTATTGGAGGTAGACGCAGTGTCAATGAGCTATCAGTAAAAAATATCACAGTAGTTAACAGAGAGCTATTACATGTAAAAGAATACTACATGTCTCTCCTTTGACAATCATGAATAAAAAACACATTAAAATGAAAGATAAATTTACGGATTTCACTCGCATTTAATTTTTTTTACATTGTACCTATCTTGATTTATCCCGACGGTTCAAACTCTTTACAGCGTTCATGGTCACGGGTAGACTAAATGTGTTATTCGTCTGATAGACGTACCAAAAAGTCTCGTTCAAATTATTTGTTAAAAAAGTTTCAATGATAATAATCAATTCTGAAACCTGATTTTGATAACATTGGCTTTAATAGTGATGTATAGTCAACGAAGAACTTTCATAATTTCCGTCTATCTGACTGCTCGTCTGTTGTTAATGTTACAAGTAAACTGATTAGTTTGTTAAGTTTACGAGTAAACAATGTTTTACATCAAAAAACAAAAGATGTTTACTGCAGGCATTGTTATAGTCACCACGCTCACGATATAAAACTGTATTGTGAAAGTGTTTTAAACGCATAAAATGAATAGGATTCCCTCTCTGATTTATTTGGCGAAATACTGGTTTGACCAAACACACCGTGTTGTTTGGAATTTTCTACACTTGCACGAGAACTGAAAATATTTTTGCACAATTGGTTGTATTTGTTTGTACTGCGGTACAAATACACGTAACTGGGTTCACTAAATTGAACGTTTTATTAGAAACAAAAAATTGGCTTAATAATGTAGATCTTTTTTTAATCTCGAGACTCTGTCCTTGTCCTTGCCAGGCCCCTAATTCGCGTAACCGAATCGTATCACAATTGTAATTGAACGATAGGTTTTTGACAGTTCTAGTATGGGCTAAATGGCAAAATCCAATTCAATCACGATCGAACTGCGATTCGGTTACCCGAATTAGGCCCCAGGTCGAAGCCTACTCGCACAAGCTCATTAGACGATATGTTCAATCTATATCTATGAATTATGTCATGTGACACAAATGAAGGATCACTGTATAAATGTATCCAAGGACAGGAAGTGCAGCCTCTTTGCCCTTACGTAACAAGGCTCAGGCACCCGGGCGAGCGGGCGGAGGCTGTTCTCCCTCCGCGCCCCTGGCTTAAATTACACTCTAGTATTGGGCAGACAAGTACCAAGGCGAAGGACCACGGCGAGTCGGACTGGCGGGCACCTACTAAAACATAAATAATTGTAGCCTAATAATATTTGGTAAGATGTGTTTTAGGTCAAGTGAACGTATGGCAAATAAGCCATCTGGTAAATGAAAAAAGTTCAAAAGGAACTTCGGCCAACAGTAAAAAGTTATCATAAAAATCGATGAAACGTAGTTCGGTAAAATGATACTTATGTCAAGAGATATTCCGATGGACTAAAATTATGTCAAATGATACATATAGAAAAGAAATGTCGGTCTATAATTTTCGGGCAACTAAAATTCTGTCAAGTAAATTTCGGACAAGTAATCGGTTCCCCACTAGGGAATATGTCCCTGCGTCTCTTTGTAGAAAGATGAAAGGAAAACAAGGACTGTCATCCATGAAAAATAGTCATGCGATAAGAAAGAAAGCGTTGAAATCTCTCATACGATTATCAAGTTCAATTTAGCGGTTATGAATTGAATCAAATTTGACTGTTGTTAAGTACTAAACTCCTATGATTAAAAATGTCTGTCAAATAGTATACTGTTAAAAAGTATGTCAACGTTTAGACCGCGGTAGCCTGGAAAGACTTCTTTAATTTTGTGGAACTCGTTTCATCATATCAATTCAAGTCGTATTTCGTGTTCAAATTAAATTTATGATACGCCTCCGAAATAAGAAACTTTCTGGGTTAGAAAAAAGTTAAATTAAGATTCAAATAAGGAATGATATGATATAGGAAAGAAAAATTCGTGTTTTAGTTTAATATTATAAGTACGAGATAAAAGTGAGACAAATAAATAATTTCGTTTCGATGCTAAGTACGAGTAATTATGTTGTCTTAATTATTTTGCTGAGCACCTGATTCACTGAGCTTTGCTCGTTTTTTTTAATTATGTTTTGATACGAAATACATACTGATGAGTAATTCATAATAGTTTTCGACCTTACCGACATAAGCTAATTGTCACTTACGAGTAATTAAACAATTGATACAAATGTTAAGATCGGTTGTAAGTATTTCTACAAATAGGAGGCTTTTACACGTCCCAATATTCTATCTTAGCCACCACTATAACTATAGCTTCGGAATAAGTGTGGGCCAGTGCCGTGAAGAAGCAGCGTAAGAATCTCGAAAATATAAAAGAAAATAATATATACCTACCAGTGCAAGCTAGGACATTTAAATTCCAAATACTTTTATCGTTTCGATAATAATTGTACAGAGTGTTGAAATTCAATTGGAGAAATCAATGCATTGACGTCGTATTATATTTATGAATTTCCAATATTTTGGCAGTGTTGCAAGCGTGTTGTGACCAATTATTCGTGATTACGCTTGCAATTGTAACATGTGTGACAGAACATGAAATATAAAATCAGTATATCTGACCTTTAATATTCAGACAACGCTAATCTCACCTAATGCAAACATAGTTTCACAGACCGCATCCCAATTAGACCAGCCGCAGTATCCAACCGCAATCCAGATCAAATACCAGAAACTAATTATAACCAATGATCGGGGTAGGCATAATATGTTTCGGGATAATGAACTTAAACGACTATATTAATATGGACATGCAATAGACTGTAGGATTGAAAAATATATATTTGCAGTCCGTATACTTCTGTCTTTATAAAGTCTATGACGAGTGCGTGTTGCCAGCAAAGATTTATGGAACATAATCGTGGTCATTTAATATGGGTTTCAAGAAGGTTCTTGGTCGCACAGTGGGTAATGGAAAAAGCAATGCTTGGTTTTTCCCATCGCAACAAAATCAGAAATGAGGAAATCCGTAGGAGAACTAAGATAATCGGCATCGCTCGAAGAATTGCTAAGCTAAAATAGCTGTGGGCAGGCCACATTTTAAAAAGAACGCTGTTGGGGCGATTTACTCAGGGCAAGCAACTTTAGTATAAGTAGTAGAGGTTTTATCACAGTTACGAGGTATTGTCTTCTATATCATTGTATAACATCTTAACTAGCGGTTTCATAGTAAATTGTACTATCAAATAGCGTAGATTAGATCAATCAACGAGCCGCGCAAAACCGAATCGACCACAACAGAATGTAAATACGGGCGCTTCCGCTTAGATTGCTCAACCATTTACGTCTACAGAGATCCTTGTAAAGTTATAGGTATAGGCTATAAGTAAATAATTTCGTACTCCAGATTGTTGGCTATAGTGTAAAGAAAAAATACAGTGAGCTTAAGAGGAAACACAAAAGGCCGTTTTTCCATACAAACGTAGTCCCCTGTTTCCTCCCTGGATAAAGCCAGTAGAGCAATAATTTTTATTACAAAAATCTATGACCACTATTAGCATGTTTATATGTTTTCTGTTTTTTCATAAATTAATTAATAAAAAAGATATGAGCCCTCAAAAATCTAAAAAATTCGCCAGATTTTCCGCTGTGTTCATCCAGAAAACAAATTTGACAAAATTTTAGAAAAAAAGGAGAACATACGAACACGGCCAAAGCCTTTCTTTAATTTTTAATGAAAAAAGTATTTAAATCGGTCTAGTTTTTATAAAGTAATCGGGGGACTACAAAACGTTGATTTGGTGTGCTTTTAGTAAGTATTTTCGGTCCAAGAAGCAGTTGTCTCTATCACACTCTGCGGTGAAGGCGTTTGGCACTGCGCGACAGCAATAGATTTTACAAATACCTATTTTTCAATTCTCTCGCCCGTAGTGTTTCCTCTTAAACAAATTCTCAGCGGCTGAGCTCCCGCTACGTGACAATAACGCGTTTATGAATTGATACATTGCCATGTAGAACATAATTATGAGGGGAAATTAAAAAGTAATCTATCTAAGTTTCGAAACAGAACTTAAATGGATGGCAGATAGATACTACATCAAAATCAAAATGTTTTGTACTAGGAGTCAAAACGGCTTCCTTCATCTCTTTTTACCTCGGTAAAAATAAACAACCTTACCTTTTAAGGATACACTATCCCATAAAAAAATGTCGCTTCTAAATCTCCGCGAATAAACTCCGGAATTTCAACTTTACGTATCTGACTTAAAGTTGAATAATACTCGTATACTAAGTTAAAAAAGTGCCCAAATATAGGTACTATTTGGCGCTCATTTGGTGAGGACGTTCTTAAGTCATTGATTGTGTATCTAGATATCATACTTTAACTACATAAAGTTTGTTGGAAATATTATTTGAACGTTCCAATCATATTTTTTCTATACAGGGTGAAATTTTAACAACTTTTCAAAATTTTTATAGGCTTTCGGTATCGTATTTAGAGCCCATTTATGAAGTAAAAAATGTAAATCAAGCTTTCACCCGAAAATATTTTTCGCAATATAGTTTTAAATTTTTACGGTCCTAGGCCTGATAAGGTATAAAGGGAAATTAAAAACGTATGAATAGTATCGTAATGAATGAATGAGATGTGAATCGCGTAAAAAAAGTGTTGCTAGGCGGCCGTATCAAAGATTTTAGATTTTTTTGCGGACATTTTCCAAGTGCTTTATCTTGACTTTTTTGTACTGGGCTATACCAAAAGAAAAAATACGTCATTTGTTTTTTGTCTCGTAGATTGATATATTAAAATTTGGAAGGTGGTTAAAATTTCATCCTGTATTACTTCAAAAAAAAATTTTTTTTCAAAAATGATTGGATAAATTTGGATTTAAACGTTAAAATAAGATGCGCATGTTACGTGATGTGAGGTTCAGATTTTCAACAAAGATATAAAATACTTTGCAAATAATGAATATATTAAATAAATCAATGCAAAATTACAGCGTTCTAGTACTAAAAGTTAAGACTATGAATATTTCTATGGAACCCTAAAAGCAACTTTCATCCGTAAAAGGTGGAGTAGCTGCGCTTAAACATCAGATATTACGCTGTACACCTGCCTGAGAGCTTTAAAATGTTCCTGTGTCCGTGTGCAAGTATGCTAATTGTTTTGTCAACTTGCTAACGAACAGTGTTCGTTGCAGCTAAGGCGCTCAGGTGACCCTACCGGAACAAAGAATGAATTGAGAGGCAATTGCTTTGTGTAAATCTAGAGTAAAGAAACGGCCTATAATTAAAATCATCCCACTGTAGGGTAAACGCCTGTTATCAAATTCAAGTTACAACAGAAATGTTTTTTTTTTATAAATAATGGGCTTGCTCTTGACATAACTTGACATACTTAATAACTATACGGTTAAGAAGAAGCCCAAGATGGAGCGAGCTTACCCAGAGGTACTCCCACACACCAGCGGAACACAGAAAAAACTGGCGCTGGACTCCATCTAGGCAGCCTCTTACGAAGCCTACCACCGCAGAGGGATCTGTTAGCCGTCATCATTGGTTAGAAAACCAAAGATGCCGTTGCCCAGGGTGGACCACTAGGAGGTAGATCCCACTACCCCAAAACAGGCACAGGCATAATTACAACGCTTAGTATGACCAATTTGAAATAGGTTTGTTTTACTTGGACGCTTCCATTAATAATTCAAATCTTCAAAGCTATGCAACAATCGCAGCTCAGATTTTGGGTCCACTTACGCACACTAACAGAAATACAATTAAACATTTTTAGAGACAATGGTCAGCTTCTTTCTTTCTCAGTCTCTTCTTTGCACCTGTGATTTTTTTCAATAGGGCTAATGGTTGAAGGTAAATAAACAAACATTGCACGTAATTATTATGCGCAGCTTTAATGACATTGTAGGACTTTGTGTAAGAAAAAGTCAAGTAGGTTTACGAAAAGAACATATTATTATATTTTTGAGAAACTTCAGTCAAGCGGTTTTCAGTAGAGGAAAATAAGTAATGGGGACATTTTTGTTAAAATAAAAACCGTTATTTTTATTTCATATGATTGCTCGATCTCTTTGTTCAACAATCAAGACATTACCCACCTCAAATACAAGGCACGGTGCACTTGACTGCAAATGGTGTGTTCACCATTTTGATTTAATGAATAAATTACAACTTATTTCTCGTTTTGCGCAATAAAATAGTGATTAGACCGTCTCCATTGTCTGCTGGGGCCCGTAGTGTTCGTACCTATGCACTAATGAGTTCGCTGAGAACGAACAGAGTAAGTACATTTCGCGACCGAAGCAGACTTGGACAAAGGGAAAGTGGAAACTCCTTTTTTAAGTTTGGCTTGATTGCGATTAAAACTCATTTTGTAAGACAATTTTACTTATTGAAAGTTTTTTCCAATTTAACCGTAAATTTTGAATGAAGTTAGGAAATTCTGCGTCATTGTAATTGTTTGTCTTGCGAGACAATTTCAAAATAGGTTTTTCATAACCCGTGGCAAGTAAAAACTTTGATAATTAATTTGAAAGAAAAAATTGAGATTTTCAGGGATTATACAGCTTAATAAAAAAGCTTGCTTTTTTCCCACATTTGATGTGTCTTTAACAGGATATTGTATACATTTGCGACCTATCAGCATAACTTATTTAGTTTGTCCAGTTACAGTAGCATATAGGTACCTAACTGAACCGAATTCCAAACAATCGCCTACAAAAAAACTTGGCACTTTCCCGTAACCTACGGTCACTTATACGGAGAAGCCAAGATATTGCTCTTCTCAGTACCCAAATACAAAAGAAATTTGGAATTCAATGCGATATTTGCATCACAAGGAGATCTCGTAAAATTTTCATAGAACCACTTTATGAGATATTGTGACTCATAAATGTGTGGAATGGTTTTCCTCTTTCTGTGTGTTTTTACGAGTTTTATAAAGTTTTTGGAGTTAATGGCGTGGTTAGTATGCAGAGATAATACTGTAAAGGTACGATCCTGTGACGCTCGCCGCGTTGAGTGGAGAGGAGAGGAGTGGAATGTGAATTTATTGACCAATTACAGTGCACGGAATCTTCACAGAGTTTAAGCACTGTGATTGGTCGGTCATAGTCCGGCTCTCTTAACTCAGTAAAAACGATTGTAGCTATTAGAACTGGCGATTGTAGCTATTAGAACAGCTGTAAAGTTCCTGAGACTTCAGAGATAAAAAAAAAGAAGAAGACAGAAAAACAAGGATATATTTGTGTGGTTTAAAAGTCATTAATAGGTATAAACAGAGCGTTGAAAAATGGAACTGAAGTTCTCTTTTTGTTTTGTACACGGACGTGAGCTCAAATACCATCAAAGAGTTTTCAAAGTAAATAATAAATAATAAACTAGCTGTTGCCCGCGACTTAATAAAAATAACTTTTCAATTCGAACCAGTATTTCTTGAGATTAGCGCGTTTAAACAAACAAACAAAGAAACAAACAAGCTCTTCAGCTTTATAATATCAGTATAGATAAGCACAGAACAGACACTTCTTTATCTGTTGTCAGCTTGACGAGGCATTTACTGGCGTTAGCGCTGGACAGACAGCATTGGCAGAAATTAAGGAAGACCGTCGCCCAGCAGAAAGATGATAAAGGCTGAAAACAAAAAAACAAAAATATAGGAGTAGTCTTTTTTTAGAATTTTGACTAGGTAAACTCAACTCTTTGCTCATCGCTAAGAACCAACTAAGCCGAACGAACTGTAGTCCTAAGTAAATACACAAATCCTGTGTATACATTTTTTGGGTCGAATTGCAATCAAAGATCAATTGGTTTGATAGGTCGAAAAGCATCTACGAAGTACTCATTTCTTCTCTTTGAAGGCTTTGCAAGGGATCGCTTGTGGGGTATGTTTCAAAAAAAGTTTTTTATAAAATCATTATTTTACTGGTCACTTTTTAAATCATAAGGCAGCCGACAATTTTACACAATCCTTTTAGAATAAAAAAAGGATTGGGTAAAATTAAAAAAAAATATCGACGTGTTTTTTTTAATACACAAGCAATACGCTAATTGATTTGTCGAGGACGAATTTTTTCATATCGCACTCCTCAGACATGCACTCAAGTTACTGCAATAGCCAAGTTCATAAAAAAAAAAAGAAAAAAAATTCACTAAATTTTGCCTCTTTAGCGAGTCCTCTAAACCAGTAAGCGATTTATTTGTGAAAACCTAAAAAAAGGGGATATTACATTTGAATTTATACCTTACTCATAGCCTAATGGTATGTAATTGTTACTCTCTCTTTATAAGACACTAGCTGTTGCCCGCGACTTCGTACGCGTCAATTTCTGTTATTATAATCGCGATTAATATCAATAATTTTTGCCGTTTTTGTAACATTTTTCACTGATGCTTCGCTCCTATTGTTCGCAGCGTAATGTTATATAGCCTAAAGCCTTCCTCAATAAATGGACTATCCAACACAAAAATAACTTTTCAATTCGAACCAGTACATCCGGAGGTTAGCGCGTTCAAACAAACAAACAAACAAACTCTTCAGCTTTATAATATTAGTTTTTACTTACGGTCAAAGAAGTATTTATTCTCATAAGAAATATTATTTCACTTACAGGAGAACTTAAAAACTAAAACTAATTTGTAAATATTATGTTCTGTACGCGAGCTTACAATATGACTACAGTTAAAAAAAAAAACTTGATAAATCATGAATTTATGACAAGAACCACATAAGACGAAATTTAGTAATTAGTGGGTAGGTAGGTATCATTTCAACAATACTTAATCATCTTAAGTAGTTATAACGCAAAATAGGCCTTATCGAAATTTGAAAAAGATAAACATTATAAAAATGTGTAAGACCCGAGTTCACCAATTCTTAAACAGCCGGTAAACATAGATTGACGATTAATTTGAAACAATTCCCATACAAAATATGTCAAATAATATTTTAAACGCTGTTTAAAACTTAAACTGAACTCTACCCTAAATTGGCTATAAGACCAACCAATATTACGAAAAAAAAAAACTTATTAAAAGATGACCTCGATTACCTTTTTCGATTCGGTGTTACACACTCATCATAAAAATCGGTTTTTGAAACCTCCCCTCAGGATTTCAGTGTTACATAAACGGACTTGGACGTTTTTCATTCCGAATATTACATCAGAATCTATGTAAAGTCGGGACTTTAAGGGAAGGACTTCTGAATTATATATTGCCCCTGGCGTTTAGGGTTATATTCACAAACCGTGCATATTTTAATTATGTATTATGATTTACCTACGGTTTCGTTCCTACAATTGAATATCAAATTCAATACTGTTAACCTTACTAGGATTCAGTATAATTCGTATACGTATTACCAGTTCTGTAGTCGAGGGACTTAATGAATTATTTTTGGTCTCTTTCTTTGTTTGGAAGAAAATGATTGATCATTGTTTGAAAAAAATAACCTGTTCTTGAAATATCTTCATACATATTACATAGACAGTGTTGAGTCTTAAACGTGGTCTTAAACAGACCATTTGCATGTTCATTTGTAAACACGTACAAAGCCGGGACGGAAAGCTAGTATATTTATATAATCGCGCCTACTTTAAAACCTTCTTTACCTAGATAATTACTATGTATCAGTTTTAATCCGAACGTTCAATAAACATAATTAAAGGTTAATCTGATGGTATTAGTTCGCATAAAATAAATTGCAATACAAATTAGATACCTCCCGTTAATTACCTCGTTAATTAGCTGAACACGCTGGCATGTAATCGAATACGTACCAAAATAAATTGAAACAAATTTCATTTGGATACAATTATCGGGAAAGCCAGATTCAGTTGCTTTGACGTCAGGTTACTATACTTACTTCTTAAAATAGCCAATGTTTTAATTGAACCTCTTTCAACCGACTTCAGAAAGGAGAATGTACATGTACACCGATTAGTCCGACATTTCATGTTCGATTTATTAGATTGTTATTTTGTTGCGCAAATCTCTCTAGTCTTTCTCACAAAAATGTCATTCATTTTTATCGAGTACTGTTTGTAATGATCGAGCAGAATCAAATGTATTTTAGTCGCTCTACCCATAATGATAATATTATTAATAGTTCATTTCTCAATGTTTATCGATGCAACTGTACTTAGGACTCTTTTCACTAGGTAAAAGCAAAACAAAAATGCCCACTTTGAAAATCTTCTTACGAAAAAGGATTAACAAGCAGAAATTTTACTATGATAAGTACTGATGTGTTTAAAGTCTGTGCCAGTCGGTTTGGTCAGTGCCGGTGGCACGCTTAGGTGCAGCAGTGTGATGGGATGTTACATAATCTTTCGATGGTGATGGGCATCAACGTCTTCTCTCCATTAAAAGTTTTAAACTATCGCGTTGCATAATTATTTAAAGTCAGCCTATGTGACCACGGCCGATGCAACTCGGTTGAAACGTCAGGCAAATAAAATAAGGTATGTTCGCGATAAATCTAGTCTTACTGCCAAGCGTGGTAGAAAATAACACTAAATCCATCCTCTGGATACCTTTGTCTAGCAGTGAAGTGATGTGATCTGATATTGATCAATAGCAATACTAAGAAAAGTTTAGCCGTATAGAATCTTAAGCTGTTTAACTAATTTAATTAAAAACAAATAATAAAGACTCAATTTAAAAATCGGAGTCCAACCATTTATCATTTGATTGTCTACCAATTTATTTCAACACAGGCAATTTGTGCAAACGCTCTGTGGTTTTTTACCGAAATTGTTTCCGAAACGGAGTTTGTTTGCGGGTATTAATTAATTTATACATAAAATTTTGGTCCGATGTTTTTGTATCTTGATTCTGGGGATAAATTAAAAGAGGATTAATAAAGTTTTGTTAGCTCTGACTTTAAATTTTTTAATTTTAGAAGAAGATTAGAGAATTTACAGAAAGGGATGATGAGAAATCAGACGGTTTCCAGTTAAATGACTGTATAGTTACAGGTTTGTTTAGAGTCAAAGCAACTATGAGTAAGGCATTGATGTTAAATAAAAAAGATTCGATTAGGTACAAAAAACATCTCTACTAAAATATTCAGAGACGCTCATCATTATGATCATTATGATGAGCGTCTCTAAACATTTTAGTCCTCTTTCTATATTTGTTATTAAAGTCATAAGGTAATATACACGACGGTAGTTATGACATATGATTTGCTGCTTTTTAGGGTTCCGTACCCAAAGGGTAAAAACGGGACCCTATTACTAAGACTTTGCTGTCTGTCCGTCTGTCCGATAGCTAGACAGTTGAAATTTTCACAAATTATGTATTTCTGTTGCCGCAATAACAACAAATATTTAAGGGGGGCTCCCATACAACAAACCCGTTTTATGGAACTTTTTGGTATGGAACCCTCCGTGCACGAGTCCGACTCGCACTTGGCCGGTTTTTAACATTGGAGAGTTCAAAGAGTCATTTTTGTATGTGATTGTGTATCTTTAGTTTATTCGATGGAGTAAGATATAACAATAATTGCTTTGATAAAATGTACCTATTACGTGGAATTGATTTGGCGTTGTCAAAATTTTGATTATTTAGTACTAAGATGAATTATAAAGTAGAAGATTTCTATGTAAAAAGCAGCCTTGTTTGAAGGATATCTCACAAGTTGTATAAAAGTTATACAGTTTCAAAAGCAAACATTAATAAATCTCTCAGAATTAACTTTATTCGTAAGGAATACACAGTTGGTGACAAATGCTAGGATCCAGGAACGGATTTTTTGACTAAACCTAATTTAGATTATTATTATTTGTTATTATTTTAAGTATATTATCATTTACTCAAAAATGTGTATCGAGAAGGCCTGAAATAAACGCTTTTATTTATTTATTTATTTAAAGGGCGAGAACTACTACCAGTATGTTGACTCGCATTAAACATTGTTTCTACTATTAGAACTTGCAAGCTGGCACGTATTTCAATTTACTGTAAGATCACATAATTTCGGGTCCCGTACCCTTCTAATGTCAGGATAATTAATCAAGTCGACCTAACGGCAAAACAAATCGGAGGCAGTAGGATCAATGCTGTGAATAGTAGGTTACACCATAGGGAAAGAAATATTTCCCTATGGTTACACTTAGGTATAATTATTACTAACTGCAATGATTCCATAAGTTAGGTACCAATTTCAAATGAAAAATGTTTTGTCTTCAATAAAAAAAAAAACGAAAAGTGTAATCAGATTTATCATACGAACAAAAATTACGAAGTTATACAAGATTTTTAATAAAAAATTGATAAATTCTTCTCTGCATAGGTACTTAGAAAGAAAGTGATATTTCTCCATCAAATTAAGTTGATTGTTATAAATTCTGCGTCACATGAAACAATTTTTTCATTACAACTTGGTCAATGATAGAATTTAAGAAAACACACAAGACTTATTTTGGCAATTCCCGTTGCTTCTTGCTTATGACACCCATTGGGTAGGAAAAAGAGGTGTAATTTTATTTTTGGCTACTATCATAAGTTCCTTTTTGATAAACCTGTTTGGTTAAAACACGATTGTTTAAGTAAATACTGCCTCCAGTACAACTTAAATATACAACTATTTGATTACAAAACTTCTCTTCCCATTGAATTGGTTAAACTATTTAAGGCTTTGCTGTATCATCAATGTTAATAAACCTCGAAGATAGAAATACGATAGCTTCGACAAAATGTACTGCCTTACGTAGAACTCAAACAATCAACTATCCGCTTACCAGGCAACTACTCTTTCAATGGACGTACCAAAACATTGTTTGTATCGACGAATCTATGTACCTAAGGCTTTGCGCTGTATAATAGGGGTTAAAGTATGAAATTGCCGATTATTTTCCCACTTTTTATTTTGTTTATAGCTCTTAAGTATAGTCATATTATTACGTAATTCTTTTTCTAAATCTAAATAAAGTAACTTTATACTAAAAAAAAATGCAATACTAGTGCCTATTACTTCAAAGGAAGTCGTTGAAAAGACCCCTTACAATGTGTCAGCTGACCTTCTTGCTTCAATTAAGTATACTTGTATTATATACTTTGATTTCAGAAATTTAAATACTATAATGCGTAGCTTTATAACCATCTAACTTTCACCTTTAATTGCATCGAAAACGATTCAGGCGTTTTTAAAAAAACTAAAAAATTGTTAGTATGGAAAAATGTCTTTTCTCGATTTCGTCTATACAAAACGGCAATTTCATACTTTAACCCCTAATATTAGTACTTTTTGACTGCAGATATGTGTCAGAAATATTAACACCAATTATTTATTAAAAGTATTGACACAAATTTTGAAAAATTGGTTAAAATTGCATGGGTTTTAAAAATGTGTATCTGGTACATCTTGGACGATTGTTAGATATTTGTAACGCCTCGTTGGTGTAGTGCTTTAAGTATCGGGCCATGATCTCCGGGGTCCCACGTTCGATCAGCGGGTCGGGCTACAGGAATTTTAAATTTTCGAACATTGCTCGTGTTTGTGATCACCAACCCGCATTGGTGGGCATTGGGCAAGCGTGGTGATAGAAAGAAAAAATATTTATTTGGCATCAGTCAAAAACATAAAACATTTATCAATAAAAATAAAAATAGAATACACATGATGCCAAAAGGGTCCCCCGCTCAGCATTAAAATTTGCAATGCTTAAGGCATGCCACGACGCTGATCTTCTGCGGGTACCTACACATTTAATATAAAATAGGACCTGGAAGTAAACACAAAACACACTCATTTGTTTGAGAAGGGAAAAAGGGAAAAAAATAAAAGAAAGAACATAATAATAAGAATAATACATACTAACGAATAAATAAAGTAACATGCATAAAACAGTTTAAAAGTTTAAATAACATAAACAAATAAAAATAAATAAAACGAACAAACAGAAAGGGAAGCCACACGGCAACAAAACTGATATGGTGGGTGCACGCATACCAGAGAGGATACAACCATCATTCATCGTTCATTCACTTGCTTGTCATGTCAGGACTAGTCGTCCACAGAGAAATGGTGATGATGCTTGTACCTATCATTGCTCTTGTAACTTGAACTCAATGATACAGGGCTTTTTCCCTGCAGTGGGATAATTATAGGCCGTTAATTACTACTTTTACATTTTACGTGACTTTTTCTACGCTCTTTGCGTGATGTAAGCCTACTGACATTACATGCTGTGTTACCGTAACGAATGCGAGTTGACCCAGATTCAAGGTTTTTTTGTGAAGTTCACCGCCGTAATTTTTACAATGTAAAAGAACTTTTAGAAAGTTCCAGAAGCTGGTGATTCGTCAGTTTGTTGTTTTCATGGCTGGATTTTTGTTGGGCTTCCTAATTGCCTTTTAGCCTTTGTGTTAGTTCGGAAGTACCTTTACGGGTGGTTCGTTAAGTTGATGCTATTTTGCGAATAGCGTCACAAGTTTTTTTTTGTCTCATAAATAAGAAACGTAGGTATAAACTTACGTTAACTTATTGGTGCGTTGATAAATAAGGATCGAAAAAATTTATAAAATATGTATAAATTTTCATGTTTTATGGTAATGTAGTTTAATGTTTTGATTGGAACTCATATGGTGTTGATTAACAACTTTATAGTTTTTGTTAGATAGATATTTTTGTTGATACCCAGCGGAACCAGCTTGAAGGAGGAAGCTACTTGAACCAGCGGACTGTCATCTGGAATGGATCTAGCTGATAATAAGTAGTTGTACCTACGTCCGAAATAATGTGCAAGTAATATTCAACCAAAATAACCATAATAAACGTTCTAAGCAATCAAGATTTTTATTATAAAAAAAATCCTCAAGCTAAAATTAACCCTCTTAAGTATAATAAATTTTGGCAAAAATACTTTTTATCACAGTAGTATTAAGTATTTCATGTATTTTCTTGAGATGACGTCACGATAAAAATGTCACTTGACACTGGTCATTTTAACTAATTCAAAAAATGCCGGCTTAACGATATGCTTTAGTTTTTGTTTTGATAGTAGATTTAATAGATTTTTATAAGGTTTTTTTAGACGTTAACAGACTACATATCTTACCTTCTGTATTGGCAAACTGCGATTGCCAACACGTTTCGAAAGCGTAGCGATTGGCAAAAATTTTCAGCCTCATGTCTTGAAGACTAACGGCTGAAACTGAAACGCACTCAAAATACTTTCACTAATAATACCAATAACTTAAAGTATAGGTATCTTTTCAACCATGACCTTTTAATTTTTAACTTATGACCTGAGAGAAAGCCCAATTCGTTGAAGTGATCAATTAACAGAAAGCACTTTGCTACAATTTAGATGCGAAAGGATTATCAATCAATACCGTCATCAGACGTCAATTCTTAACAAAGTAGGAACCAATTTTTAATTCATCCAGATAGGGAATGCCACGTTGAAAAGCATAATGTGAAATATCGATATCTTATGGACCAGAAGCAGTTATACAGCAAAATATAGCTTAGATATCAAGATATAATACAGCAAGAGAAAGAGGAAACAATAGCTTTACTTCCAGTGTGTGAAAATAATATTATGTGGCGACAAACAAATTACATTGTGTAAGTCTTTTCAGAACATGTTTATGGTTTCATGTTAAGAAGCCAACGAGACACTTCTAATGGGAATCTGGCGTCTGTTCGTCTGTACCTATAATACAATTAGGGCAATAAATCTCTTAAACCGATGGCAGGAAGAACGTTGGAATTTTCGCACCACAAGCACAACAAATGATTTAAAAAATTTCTACATAAAGTAAACCTACAAAAAGTGCGGCATAAGGTTATTTTATAAACTAATTTTTATTTCATTAAATAGAGAAATGCCGCTTTGAACACTTTAAGCAAAAATATTTTTTTGCAACAGAAGCCATACTGCTTGCAATACTCGCTATGTTTATTCAGGAAAATGAACCAGTAAGTAGCAACTTATAGCAATGTATAACAAAAAAATTTAGGCTTGCAGCACCATTAATTTTATATTTGCAGGTCTTTTAAACGTAGCTATAGACAGTTTAAATTTACTTAAGTACTTTATATAAGTACTTTTCCACAATTTCAAAATGAAGTTAGGTAGTTTAAAAAAAATCGATAGTTTCAGTGGCTAGAAACGAAACAATCACTCACTGTTAAGTGTAAAAATCATTAACTTTCCATTTTCTTAGTTCAAAATCGATTTCATCAATCACCCATAGTACCATCGATGGAACTATCAATAGTATTTTATCGATATATGATTATCAGCCAGTGACACTGGAGTAAAAAAAGTCCAATTATTTTTAATTAAACAATTGAAAAGTCAATCAGAGCGATAACACCCCGGTGTTCATCAGAATTTTCGCGCTCTTTTAAAGCCCCGACCTCATTTGGAAGTGCCATCGGACTTGGATGAGATAGAATCACGTTTCAAGGAAAATGATGAAGTCACTCCCAAGTTTCCAACGTGACGAAATTTGACAAAGTACGGCTAGTAGGAAATTTTTCATAAAAACATGTTTTCGATCAGTACTGAAGCAGTTAAAAGTTTCTTGAAAGAACTGGATTTTGTAATATCTTATCAGTCTTATTAATATTTATTATAAACTAGCGGACCCGACAGATTTTATCCTGTCTTAACTATGAATATTGATTACGAAATAGTATAATAAAAAAATGTTCTTTTTTTCTGGCGGGTATATAAATAATTTTCTTTGGTATTCCGACATGGAAACAGGTGATATATTACTGGCCATGTGCATAATTCAGTTTTTTTGAACGATGTTTTGCAGAACACATTCTGTCAATGTTTTGTCAAAGGCCATACATTAAAAAAGTTTCAAATTGTCACAAGCAATAAAGTTACATTACAGATAATTTAGTATGGTAAATAAATAAAAATAAAATTTCTTATTATCCTCGAAATTTCCTTATTTTATTCTTTTATAAGAACCTTCTCTTGTCCACGAAAAACAAAACAAAAAAAGAAATAGCGAAATCGGTCCAGCCGTTGACGCGTGATGCCATGACAACATAATAACTAAAATAAATACAAGATAAATTCAACAGTTTGGATGTATGTTTGTTATTGAATCACTAAAGCCGATGACCTTGAGCAATGAACACGCCTACAAATTTATTCGTCTTTGAATTTCTTTGGAACGCGCCACAGCTATCACTGTCAATTCTCGTAGGAGTGACAGAGAAAAAGCGCATGGAATAGAAGGGCCTAAGTGCCAAACAACAAAATTCGTTGTGCAATTTAAAATTGCCATTTTATTAAAAATCTAAATCAGCCATTTGCTTAAGCAACATAATAATAATATACAATATAGCAAAATTTTATTATCATTGTTATACGGACTGCTGAGAAAAATGGTAATTTATGTATTTTCAGAGGCTACTTTGAGATTTTTTTCTATCGAGATAAGTTTTTAGAATCGTGTTTTGGAAACAGCCACCTGATCTAAAATATGATCAATTACAACTACATATAATTTGGCAACAATACGAGCCATAGGCTTAAAGCAAAACAATCTTCACTGAGCTCAATTTCGCTCATGTCAGCGTCTTAAAGGCTGTATTTAAAAGAGCCTAAGGTCTATGTGCAGAATAAATCCGATTTTACTGATTTGAACCAATTTGTATGAAATGGAAACATGCTGCTAGAAGAAGACAGAAGTGTCTTGTTTCCACTATTGGCCGAACACCGATCGCCAAAAGGCTTGTCTAGCTAACTAACACAGATAATTATGGTTTCCATTAAAAAAACTCGTAAGTTTCTCTAGATAAAGCCTAGATTGGATTGCTGTTCAAGTCGTTATTTACTCTTTTACAACTTCAAAACGGCACGGTATAACGTAGCAGAATATCTGGGGTACCTTTGAACAGGAATACCCTCAGAAACCTAGGTTCTGCTAAGCTACAAAAGAAAATGAAGTAAAGGGGAAAGTTGAGGGAACCTACCTCCCTATAACTATTCCCTATGAATGAAATAAAACACAAAATAAGATGATATACAGTTAATATATCTATACTAATATTATAAAGCTAAAGAGTTTGTTTGTTTGTTTGTTTGTTTGTTTGAACGCGCTAATCTTAGGAAGTACTGGTCCGATTTGAAAAATTCTTTTTGTGTTGGATAGTCCATTTATCGAGGAAGGTTTTAGGCTATATAACATTACGCTGCAACCAATAGGAGCGAAGCATTAGTGAAAAATGTTGCAAAAATAATCGAATTCTTATTAACAGAAATTGACGCGGACGACGTCGCGGGAAACAGCTAGTTAAAACTAAAATTAAACAAATAAATAATTACGTAACTTAATTTTTTCTGGTCTGGCAGACGACCATGCCAAGACCCAACCCCGTTTCAACGCTGCTGTAGTCTCTCAATCCGAGAGTAAACTCAAAGTCAAGAATAGAGTTCCTCGATGCCGAGAATAAAAGTGAATCCCTCCTTGTCAAGTATGACTGCTTATATATCAAAATTGATGGAACAGTAATTTCTTTTTAAACATTTCAAAATTATAACTATATTTACACAAGCAGCTTATAAAAATTACTTAAAAAAATTAGGTTTAATCTAAAATTGGCTAAAATACAGTGTCTCCTAACCGAAATTTAGATGAATCTACTCAATTAAAAAAAATATATAACGTTTGACAAGGTGGTTGCCAGCGGTAACGATGTCTGCCAAAATAACAAGAAAATTTTAATATTAGTGTCAAAATTAGTAAATAAATAATATTTACAAGAAATTACAAACTAAAGTAGACAAAATGATGATGAAATTAACAAGGAATAAAAGGTAAGGTATTTACATATATCAAAAGGTATCTACATACCACAACAGCTACATAAATAACAAAAGATACGAAACAATTGCTATTATTCACGATGAGTGGAAATAATATGAATGCAACCACAAATAAATTTCATTTTGTATGTCTCTTCAGAACATTTTAGGGTACCGTATTCAAAAGCCAACGGGACACTATTAATATAAACCTGCTGTACGTCCGTCTGCTTATCAGAGAACTATATCGCTGCCGCTGGAAGGAAAAAAAAACCCCTATGTTTACGAAAATTCTGAAAGTGGAATTGGCTGCATTATTTTTTCATTCTTTGTTCATTCGTCTTTTAAAAATCAGAACATTTCTTCTCGTGCAGCTTTTGGCACGTCATTGTTTATAGCGAATGAAATGGAGCAAAATGATTAACAGAGAGCAGGAGTCAATAAGCTCATCAATCGTGATGGAAATATGCCTAAGCGGCCATAATTCGGCAGCGCATGCTTAAGGTATTTGGAAATCATGACTCACGATTTTTTGCAAAGGAGCACTCAGATTGGGAGATGAAGAATGTCGAACATTTTTACACCCTAATTTAAACATATTTTAAGGGTGTAATGACGGTAATAATTACTATCGAGAAATGGCTCAACTGTAATACGTACTGATATGTAATCTTCTGTAGTCTTCTTGAGCCATTTCTCACAAATATTATAAAAAAGAAACTAACTCAATGTTCTTAAATTTACGTCAAAACTACTCGCTACTAAAAAACTATGCCTAAATAGATTTTGACAATATTTTGTACAAAAAATGACTATACCTTGAGAATGGATAAGCTATTTCGTATCCCAGTGCCAGGTACGGGTTTACGCCCGCGCAACTCCCGCGCATGACAACTTTGCGGAAATTCACTTTTCAGCAGATGAGTTTCCTTGAGTAAAACTTTTTTGTACCATTCTGACTCGCACTTGACCAGCTTCTTTTCAATACAGCAATATCAGAACAACTGTGATTTATAATTGTGCATCCTCTTCATTCTTTTGTGTAAATTTTTAATGGATATGAAGAGTAACTTTGCAATTTACTCTTTTTCTGTGATGCTATAAAGCGGCGGGTATTAAATTGTAATAACAACAAAATTAACTAATTTATAGTCCTTCAGTGACATTATCAAGCAACGACTTAAAATTGGTTTTTGACTTGACGCTTTATTTATTTATGTATTTTGGTAAGATTTACAGCATAAGTATTTATGAATAACAATATATTACTAATTCTATACCTATTACAAATCTCCACATACAAAGAAGTTATGATAGTTTCATTATGTGAAATAAGGTTTATCTTCTGTATTCATGATTCGAGTTGAAAGCGAGCACCGAGTGTAAGGACCATTTAAAAATAAAATGGTATTAGAAACTTTGTAGGTGTCTAAATCGCCGAGGGTCTTAATCATGAAATATTTGAATTTTTCGCTGCAAAATGAAACATTCTCGTGAATTGAGGTATTTTCCCGCGGTCGGGCTTATTTAGTTTATCTTTGTGTTTTTTTTTCGTTTTCAACATTTTAAAAAGGTTTCAGATTAAAGGAATAAAAGTCAGACGAGAAATTGTTGGTAGTAATTCTTAAAAGCATGTTTTAATAAGTGGGTTTTATGTGGATTCCAAGTACGTAGATTCAATAATTATTTGCAAGTTAAGTTAGGTTTTGTATGATCGTAATAAATTCTACTGCCATATGAAGAATGCAAAGAAGTAATATCAATTCTTCGGGTGTCATAATAGGTGGCAGAAGAAATATCTACTGAAAAAGGCAGCAGCGTCTTTTCGTATTAGCCAAACTGCGACTTACCAACCTGCCTGCTAAGCATGGTATTTTCATTTTGATAGAATACTTCTTTTGGAGATGTATTTTATCAACATTGTACTGTTATTGGCTGATGACTAAACGCTGCTTAACGCTTATCCACAAACACTTACCTACAAGATCTGAATAGACTATCTTCGTGAGTCATACCAACGTTCAAAATAATTGCTGATCTTTAAATGACCTCCACAAACGCTAACAAAGGTTTCAGAGGAGATTTTAAAACTCAAGAGACAGTTTGAAAAGGGTTTTCCCTTTGAGGAAACGGACCATAATGAACGTAAATCTTTTAATTCGCGGTCGTCACACTCCATCGTGTTTTGTTAATTAGCTATTATGAGGGAAGCAGTGAAAGAAAATGTTGTAGAATGCTTGGATGAAAACAAAAAAAAAGGATCATACGGTACGCTCTTGTAGTGAAGTAACGGCTTTTATCACACTGCAGGGCAATGATGGGTGATTGCGGGTTGGTGATCACAAACCCGAGCAATGTTTGAATATCCGAAAGTTCTTATTGCCCGACCGAGGATCGAATGCCCGGTATTTAAACCGCAAGATCAAGTAAAGTAAAGTAAAGTAAAGTAAAAACGTTTATTTGCCAGAGTACAGTACATTTGTGGTGAAAAATATTACCAGTGCACTCAACCATACAATGGCATGCAAATAGTGTGTCAAAGCTAACAATACAAGGTACAATATAGTTTGATTAATTTAATTGAATTAACAGATTTAATTAAATAGGTATGTCATTACATAATTACAATTATTTATTTTTTAATTTTGAATTCTATAAATTCCTTAACACTATAGAAGCAATGTTGCCACAGCCATTTTGTCAATTTAGATTTGAAATCGTTTTTGTCAGTGAATATTTTGATGTCATCCGGAAGATTATTAAACAATACAATACACATATTAAAAACATTTCTCTTATATATTTGTTTGTGACAAGAAGGGTGATACAGTCGGTTCATTATCTTAGCTCTAGTTTGTCTCTCATTCACATCCATTCGTTTTTTAAAATATTCTGGATGAGAGATCACAAATAGACACATATCCCTAATGTACATTGAGGGGCGTTACGCTCTTGTACACAATAGCTGTTTATCCATATCTATATATTCAATGCTTTAATTCTAGTGTCGTTACTTAACCATCTTGATAAGATAAGCTTTTGCTTTAGTGTGAGCGAAAGAAATGATCAGATTGGAAACGATCATGTGTACTCTAGCGCCTGTGAGCTTACTCCTGACAGATTTTGTTCGGGATAGAGATTGGAATCAAAATATTGCGTATTTGGCACTTTGAACGCCAGCGCTAAATCAAATTAAAATTGTAGTGGTAGTGGAACTCAATAATTTCGATATTGATTAATTTTGAGACTTAAGGAATTTGTTTAAGTAGTTTTGATCAAGTAAAAGTATCTCTTAAAGAGTTGACAAGAGGTTGGAAGTTTATTCGAGCAATAATAGCCTTCTTTACCGATTTGCATTTATTTATACAGGTATGAAGATAGTTGTTATAATCTCAAAAAAAGGATGAAATAGAGTTTGGAAGTGTTTTTGTAAAATCAATAACTTTTCAACTGATTTCCTTCTTTCCTTCCCAAGGACATAGGACTTTTTATTATACATCCTTGAGACAGGTGAACAAGGAACCAAAAGTTAGTAGAGAAATTCAATAAAATCTTAACTAGATATACAAAAAGTATATCTCTAAAAAGCTCTATATAAAAAGTAAATACGAAACCTACGATTCTAAGCTACTTTCTTTCCCATTTGAAAGCTCTTTTTTCATCCTTGAACTTTCTCGCACGTTACAAACAGCTTATGTTCGATTTTGGTGTTCGTTGGCTTTGTCTTTTTAGAAGCCTGCTTAAGCCTTTTTAGTAAGCTTCGTATACCTTTAAGGCCTGAGTTTTCAATAGTAAGTTAAGAAATATTCGTCGAATAAAATACAATATGGCTAATTTAAAATCGTCACGTATTTATCAGCAATCATTTATGTAAATGATATTTTAAAATCGGTCGTTTTATAATGATTCAGTCTGATAAGTTCTGACGTTAGAAAAATCGGCCCTACATGATAGTGCATTTAATTTTAGCTTATATTTCTAGAATATGTTTTAAAATTGTAATTGTATTATTCTTCTAGCAGTACTCATGTTGTCCCTTACGACACCCATAGAAAGAGAAGGGGTGGTGCTGTTATTTTTCAATGTGCCGACACCACAAAAAAATATTCATTTACTTTACTTTTATTAGCGACATTTGGTTAACAATGGCTGAACTAAATTAAAAATTCAAGTACTTAACGCAAAAAATGATGGAAATTGGTCAACCAGGTAAAAAAAAGTTTTGCCATACACGAAAAAGAACGATTTTTCAAATTTATTCTTGTAACTACTTATAATAAATAGGAATAGCTTGTTAGTGAACTTTGTTTATTGTTAACTTAGTAAGAATAAATAAGTTGAATATTGTAATTAACGTATCGAAGTCTTTTCTAAACAAACAAGTAACGACAATCTTAATAATGAGTTTTAGTTAGTTATAGTCTTGCTTGGAAGGGCTAGTTAATATTTTGTAAAACAATAATACCAAACTGTTGAAGAAAATTCAAAGTTACATAAGATAAGGACTTCGCTGATTTTATTTAAAGCATTGCCTCGTCAGCTTGTACGGTCGTAACAAAATTAAGAAAACACCCAAACAGCCCTCTTGGAAAATTTTGAACTCTAATACTATAGCAAAAAGGGTCCAAATGTTGAGAGTGGAGGTAGGGTGTGGAAATATAACACCTTTTTGGTAAACCCGTAAATTGTCAGCACGACAACTACATATGGCGCCACTGTGCTTGTTCAAGTCGATCGTGTTTATTTTTTTACTTGCTACTTGTTTGACTTCGAACATTATTTGTTAGGGACTTCAAAATTATTTTTCTTATAATTTCTGCGCTTTCTGTGTTGAAACTAAATTTTTTTGGTTAGTCTAGTAATATTATAATATAAGCATCATCTATTTATGGTAAAAATACTTCATCTTAAGTTTGTAGGCAGTGCTCGTATTAATTCATTCTGTGGTAAAGTTACGGGACAAATTTTGGACAACTTATAAATTCCCATAGCCATAATTCCTCGAATCTTATAAAATACCCACGACACGCATACCAAAAGTTTTAGCCCTAATAAAATAGTTACAGCTCGAAATAAGATCTTTCAAAAAGTTAAACGAAATAAGTAAGGCGATTCCGCTTTTAAAACAGAAACCACTAGTGATGCGTGTTGCTGAAATGTTATTTAGAAATATTTATCATCGATCTATTATTGAAATAGTTCGTTGTCTAAGAGGAATAGCCTACATTAATATTTTGAGATTAGACTATAAGAGAAGAAAAAAGGATGAAGTTAAAACAATTGTAAACAAAGAAGTTGTTAACATTATCGATATGTAGACAATCTCGCTAAGTATCATCTCTTCTAGCCACACGGTGCCCAAAAAAGTGTATTATTTATGACTGAAAATTGCGCTGATAAATATTTTTTGGTGATTAAAAAAACCGAACACATAGGTGCCACCGACTCGTCCGGCGAGTCCACGTTAATTTTATTCCAATGCCGACAACTCGCGTGGCGAGTTCAATGTTTATCGCAAAATTTTTCAAAAATGCATCCGCCTTTTTTGCTTAAAATTATACTGAACACTAAATATACGCTAAACTAAAAATTTATGTTGTGGGCCAGGTTTGCAGACATGGTTTATAATTTAAAGAAAAAAAAAAACTATTCTAATGCCGTGAACTCGCTAGGCGAGTTTACTAACATGAATCCTCAACCTTTAGTGAAATAAATACATATTGAAACACATTTTTGACCGAATTACAGCGTATGCAATCAGCTCTAGCCTCGCTACTATCTAAAAAATATACATTATGACATTTATTTGGGTACTTATGTGGTGCTTAAAGATATTGTAAACTAAATAAAAAAGCAAAGGTATTTCACTTATTTTCACAGCTAGATTTTTAAGACATATATCCTTTTAGCACTGACTTCGTAGCTCAGTCACGCCAACTCGATATAAACTCTCTCCTCTCTAGTCAAACTTTTCGCTTTATCCTATCTCAGTTATGGACCTAATAAAAGTTTACCAGTTTTAGCCCTGCTATATCAATTTGTGAAGCAAACTTAGTAGGTACGTATTAGTCGCCGCTCATTTCCCTTTGTATAGGTTTTTGCTATTTGGATATGGTCATACGTAATCGAATCATGGCCGCGAACATGATTCGTGCAATCGGATCGAAACGTCGGGAAGGTATATTAGTATTTACCTTTAAATAACGGTTCGTTGCATTAAACCCCGTAATGTGTTAAGTGTAAAAATGCAACAAGAAAGTTTAAAATCCTTTAAAAAAAAATCTTAGAAAATATAAAACAATGATTTAGCTACTCATTTTGAAACACCGTGACGGACACGGACGTATTTGTGAAAGGTTTATTCATCCAGGTTCTAGCCGAAGCAAAATAACACGTCCGTGCATGTCACAGTGTGATTTAAAATAAATTGTCTTATTTTTTTACATTTTTTTTTAAATTCATTGAAACATAAAATTGACTCTGCCAAGATGTTATACATAATGGTTACATAACGTGTGCTTCATTTTCCAGGAGTTTCAAAATGCACCGTGTAAGGTGGTTGTTTTAATAAACTTTATATTATCACTACATAAGATATTCCAAAAAACTCATCGTTCATTCATTCCCATAAATCACCGTAAAGTAAAAAAAAGTATAGTAGCCTATGATCAACCCACTGCAGGGCAAAGACCTCGATCATTGAATTCAAGTTACGGTTTAAGAACTTTATTTTCTCAAAAGAATACGATTAAATAATTCACTTCCTAATTAGTCCGTTAACGCCCCGTTAGTCTAGTGGTTCAAATACCGGGTCAAGATCTCGGGGTCCCAGGTTCGATCCCCGGGTCGGGCAACAAATAGTTTCGAATTTTCGAACTTTGCTCGGGTTTGTGATCACCAACCCGCATTTGTCAAGCGTGGTGATTATGCCAGTTCCCATCATTGCAGTGGTAACTTGAATTCAATGATGGAGGCCTTTTTCCCTGCAGTGGGATGATTATAGGCTGTTACTACTTACTACAATTCACTTCCTGAGAAATTAAATTTTTTAAGAAAGAAAACATAATGAGCGTACAACTAGGATTAACCAAACTAAAGTAGTTATTGTTAGTAACAAGAATAAAAATATTGTCGGGTACACACGTACACAACAAAAACAACGAGCCAAAACATGAACGAGATGCGTATGCGACGGTAAACCACGGACGTAGTGCGTACCGAGCGCACCTGAGAAGTACTGGATGCGGCATATTGTTAAGCTATTATAACTTATTTCGTTTTTTAAATTTTTGGTATATTTTTAGTTTACCTGATTTATCTATTATTTTGTAAATAATTAATTTAGTGATTTATATTTTACATTTATTTTTATTGTTAAGAAAAGATTTGTTTTATGTTATTTTTTTTTATTTTATTATTTTTACTGTGTATTTTATGTTACTTTTAAGCATTTTAATTTATTATTCATATCTCATTTAGCACGTAGTTTTTCAGTCGTTTTTTAAAGGAGAACAATGAATCCGAATCTTTTATTTTATTAGGCAATTTATTATACATTTTAACACCTTCAAATTCTATATTTTTTTTACCATAATTAGTTCTAGGAGGGCGCGTGATTAGATTGTTAGCATTTCTTAATTTCATTACTTGTACTCGGGCTGCTTTGAAGAATGATAGGGACGTATGAATGTGTTTGTTTAGAATTTTGTAAATTAATATGCATGTAAAATAGGTGTACGTTTGCCTAATGTTCATAATTTTGGTTTCATCGTAAACCTTTTGGGTAGACGTGCGGAAATCAAATTGAAATAAGGATTTTATTAATTTGTTTTGGGAAATTTGGATAACTTGTAAATTTTATTTAGCGGCTGAGACCCAGATTTCTATCAAGTAATCTACGAGTAAGTACGGTTTTATTAGAGAGTTATATATGGTATATTTTATTTTGTGTGGCAAATACTTGGAAATACTGCGAATGGTACCGGTTAAAGATGTGAGTTTAGTTTTGACCTTTTCAATATGAATTTCAAGTTACCACAGCAATGATAGGTACAGACAATGGCAGGTCAACCTCCCCAAAAAGTTAAAGGTCATTGAATTGATTATCAACCTTAAGTCCAACTAGTAGAGATCAATATTGATTGAGAAAAATTGTTTTTTTTGTAGTAGGTTGACGTGCTGTTGTCTGGACATGCATATACAACGTGTTCCTTTTGATATCCCATAACTCGAGGGTATTAAACGGACCATGGTAAAGAATCATATTGCATATGAATTATTTTACAATTATTAATTATTTTTTTGTTAAATTTTTTCATATAAAATAATTCTAAAAAGTCACGACTGTTTATGTAAAACACCCTTACCTTGTTATGAATGAACTTTTGAATGAAAACGATTTACTCGTAACTTCTTGTCAATGAAACACCCACACACGTTAATGTTTTTTACAAGTTACGCTCTCCCGCTACGTTACATTTTAGTGTAAGTTTTCCAACGTCTCGCAAAACTAAGGATTCGCCATACTGGTTACATTTTTACAACAAATTTAACTAAAATGATGTTATATTAGGGGTTAAAGTATGAAATTGCCGTTTTGTATGGACGAAATCGAGAAAAGTCATTTTTCCATACTAACAATTTTTTAGTTTTTTTAAATACGCCTGAACCGTTTTCGATGCAATTAAAGGTGAAAGTTAGATAGTTATAAAGGTACGCATTATAGTATTTTAATTTCTGAAAATCATAGTATATAATACAAAGATACTTAATTGAAGCAAGAAGGTCAGCTGACACATTGTAAGGGGTCTTTTCAACGACTTTCTTTGAAGTAATAGCTAGTGCCTATTACTTCAAAGAAAGTCGTTGAAAAGACCTTAGATTGCATTTTTTTTTGTCAAAAGTTACTTTATTTAGTTTTTGATACAATACAAAAATAATTACGCAATAATATGACTATACTTAAGAGCTATAAACAAAATAAAAAATGGAAAAATAATCGGCAATTTCATAATTTAACCCTTATTATTCGAAACTATTGATTTTTAAATGAAAAGTTCTAGGGCGTTTTATATTATTTTTACCTATAGAATATAAACCTTAGCGTTATGGGATATCAAAAGGAACACTTTGTATAATCACCATACTTGCAAATGCGGGTTGGAGGTCACAAACGCGACCAATGTTTGAAAATTCGAAACTTTTGTTGTTCGATTCAGTGATCGAAGCCCGAAAACAGAGATCTTAACACTTTCACGCAAGCAACGTATGTATACGTCAAATTGTGGTAGATGTGGTGAAGCACAGCGTATTAGTACGTTCAGCTAATAAGTGTTGTGTTGAACACAACGTAGTAGCACGGCGCCTGTTCATACTAATCTCTATTAGTTCGGTTGCTGTGCGACAACGCATCAAACTCTTAAAAATGTAGTGCTACACCGTGTCGGAAATTTTACACATCTTTGAAGACTCCATACACTGGCAGTGATTCGCTCCTTGTAGACGCACAACGTTACTATACGTCAATCAGCGCAGGTTACGTCATACATTCCGTTGACCTGTGCGAGCCGCAGGGAAAGGAGCGCGTGCGTTGCTGTCCACACACAGCCCGCAGTGAATAATATTACGCATAATCGTATTTTTTTACTATTTACGTAGTTATTACAATGTAACTATTCTAAAATCACTTCAATGGTCATTGATTTCTTATTACTTTTCAATATTTGTAAATATACGTCAGTATTTATACGTATATGCTCCGTTGCAAAACGGAAAAGTGAAGCAAACAGGTGACGACTTGGTACCCAAGGGACGGCACTAGAAGCAGAAGACGTAAAGTAACAAGATGAGAGGATGACTTAAATATTACCTTGAAATAAGAGTAGCGGCAGCCAGAAATCAGTGGAAAGAGTTGAAGGAGGCCTTTGCCGTAAGGCGTGCCTAAATAAGAGACATTTTGTAATAGGTGTAGCACAGCATAATGTAAATATTTCGGAAATAATAGCTTTATTATTATATGTATACGCCAACGTTATTACACGTTGTTAGGAATTGTATAGATGTTTATCTGTACTTTTTGGCACGGCGTATGTATACGTTGACGTCCTATGACGTAAATGCTTTATAACATAATACTAAATTCACGTGCTCTTAGCAGACCGTCTCTGGGCGTCGATCCAGTTTATATGAAAAAAATATGTGCGTAATCGCATCGAGCTCAGATAATAGCATGTTCGCATGAAAGTGTTAAATAATAAATAAATAAATAAATAAATATTTTAAGACATGCCTCACCGGGCCACACTGAGCCATCTAGTCCCAAATTAAGATACTATTAAGTACCCTGTCGTATGGGGTACTAGACAACCGATAAACTTACTTATATACTTTTTTTTTTTTTTTTTTGTAAATACATACTTATAATACATAGAAAACACCCAGACCAGTACAAACAGACATGTTCATGCACACAAATATTTGTACTGTGCGGGGATCGAACCCGCGACCCATGGCTCAGAAGCAGCGTTAACTACCGCTGATCCAAATGGTCGTCTTCTTGGGTGTATAATTTCATTAATTCCGCCATTTTCTTTGAAACTGTTGAAAAAAGATCTGTCTAAAGTTAATTTTAATCGCCACATTCGCATTTCGACCATATGGGTACAAAGGTACCGTACACGAAATGACGTCTTTTCAAAATCTTACACCAAAATACCAAATACACACGCCCGATGACCATTTTTTTTTTGTATACTTTAAAGGCTCTGCTTTCTCTCCTCTGATATATTTGCAGGGATCTTATGTATAGGCACAGATAAGATAATTCTTGGTATAGGGGTAAACTTTATTATGTTTAAATATGAATTATTTACACTGTATTCAAAATGATTACAAAGTAAAGTAAAGTAACAGCCTATAATCATCCCACTGCAGGGAAAAGGCCTCCATCATTGAATTCAAGTTACCACAGCAATAATGGGAACTGGCATAATCACCACGCTTGCCAAATGCGGGTTGGTGATCACAAACCCGAGCAACGTTCGAAAATTCGAAACTTTTTGTTGCCCGGTGATCGAACCTGGGACCTCTTGGCCCGGTATTTATACCACTAGACCAACGGGGCGTTTTGGTAAACTTAATTATCTTTATTCAATATTTTTTTACATTGTATTCAAAATGATTACATGCTAGGTTTTTATTTCTGCATTTTGATAAATTAATGATGATCGGATATTGGCTATGGAGAAAAACACGGCGATTAAACGCCGCCTGTTTCAAAATTCAAACACACTGCGTAATAGCAACATCGAATCTCTGGTAAACACGAATATTTTGCACGGAATCGATTAGTTACGCTTCGCATTCTGCTCGTGTCGGCGCCACTCGATTGTCGCGCATAATTCATTACACTCAGGTGTTGATCCCGCACCGTAATATTCCCAGCGAAGGGTTATCATTACTGGATGCCACTCACGTTCGTTGATAGGGCTGACAGATTGTGTTAATACATTATTAACGAATAAACTGTAATAATCATCCCAAGCCAGGATATTATAGTATAGTGGCAAGTCGGACTTATTCGTCAACATGTTTCATTAAAAAAAAACAAATAGACTTAAAGTTAACAATATTTTCAATAAACATGTGTATGCGACTTTCAATCTTGCACACTGTTTTAATTTACTGTGAATTCAAATTTGGGCTCCAAAACAATAATATCGATATAAGTACCTATCTCTGGCTACTGTTTTTAATGTGTGCCAGTATTTCCTAGCTAAGATTTGGACAGTAACAAAAACAGGAAGTGGTCCTCTTTCTATTATCACAAAATTTCTTTAACCGCTCTACTTCTGAACACCAAACAGGTATCACCTGTTAGGTGGTTTCTAATAAAACAGCAATGTTGAACTA
Source organism: Anania crocealis (assembly GCA_949315895.1). Lineage (NCBI taxonomy): Eukaryota > Metazoa > Arthropoda > Insecta > Lepidoptera > Crambidae > Anania > Anania crocealis. The sequence continues at coordinate 6,886,875 of OX438880.1, forward strand.
AAACTCGCGGTAAATAACATTTAGGTTTCATTCCATCCTGATGTTAAATTTTAGACGTCAGGACCAGTAACTCAACAAACAACCGGTCAGAACTGGAGATGATATTGTCGCGGTCAAGCTAGAAGGTTCGAGCTATCGCTAGAAGAATGTATATAACTACCTAAGTTCAATCACAAAGTAATAACAAGACCTTAGTGCAAGCGACATTGAACTTTAAGTTTACAGATTAAGGCACAAAATGGCATAACTTATTAGAGTTGTTTACGTTTAACGTCCTTGTTATTTCTTCTAGAAAACGAACATTCTAGTATGTACGACCGGCGTCGATGTTGAGATATATGAATAACAGGACTTGAGACGCCGAGTCAGTTCATTCTGAGCTTTCGGTGCGATACCTGCGAAAAGTGATCTAGTGCGAAGTAACGACGACTTTGGCGATACCGACGGATATAAGGACTACTCTACGGATTGGCTAAATAGTGTATTGGAACCAACGACCTCAGCGACCCACCGGACTACGATTCTTGTGATTTGGCTTTTGTGATAGTGTTTGCGACCTGTTCATCGCCTAATAAAATCTTCTTATAAGTCAACGGTGTTTTATCCAAATCCCGAACTCTACGTTCGTAACAATATTAATAAAATAAAGAATGATTGGATTGTAGCAGCCCTATTAACTTCCCCAAATATAAGAAGTGTAAGCACAAAGATAATGTAGCTGACATCTCGTCATCAGACAGCCATTGATTCTGGTAACTGGATCACCAAGGTTCTCCTTGGGTTCGGATATTTTCTTGGGTATAATAAGCTAAGATATAGATAGTTTATTGTGACAGGATTTGCGAGACATTGAAAGAAAATACATACATTAATTTATAATGTCTAGGATGACATATTTCCGTCTTTAGGATGGACTAAAACTTTTATTTCTTTTTTAAGGTACACCAACTGAACTACTACTGTCTACTATTCGAACAACTTTGACTGCACTAAACAGTGCTAAAAGAAGACAATTTTAATTCAAAATCTCATAAAATTTTGTAGTGCCTAGCGTGTAAGTAGTACGTAATCTTAACCGAAAAACAAACGGAGGTGGAATCTAAATCAGTTAAAAATAACTGTGTGAAGTTAAAAAACACCTAAGATACAACTAGCCTTCCGCCCGTGGTGTTCCATGATCCTTAGTCATCACTTTACAGTTTGCTATTGCTTTCTGTTATTCTATACCAAATTGAGAAAAAATCGATGCTCCAAGCACATTTCTTGGATTAAAACTATCTTTAGTGGTTAGTATTTTTTAATAATCATGCATCTAGACTAGACAAAACTGTAACGCAAAGACCTAAATAATTCTTCGCTCGGTTTTATTATCATTAGGGTAATAAACTACTATTAGTTATATTAGGGGAGTCGCAAAGAACGTGTTCAGAATGTAATATGTTCCGTTAGTTTGCCAGCATGTAACATTCATTCTAATAATACACGTTGGTATAATTGGGCTACAATATGTATCGTACTCAGTAATAATTAAACCAGAATATATGTTTGCATTCTGCTGGTTTAAAAAATATACCCTTATCAAAAATAATCTAGGTCCATTTAGCTGTTTTTTACAAACAAAATTTTATCCAAACTTATGCAAATATAATATTCGGAAAGATTTGTAATATTTAAAGATAATTCAAAATTTTCAAAACAAAAGTAATCCAAAAATAGTGTTGTTTTTCACTTTGACAGAACGAAGCTTATTAGGTCTAAAAGATTATTAATATGGCAACAAAATATATATATCTAAACAGTAACAAGAGATTTGCGACCACTGCTTATTACAGCAGCATGTCTATAGAAAGATATGGTCATAAAATATACTTTTGCTTACTTTACTCTTACTACTTGATTTTATCGAGTGGTGCTGGCACGTAATAAAAATAGTACCACCCCATCTCTTCCAAAGGGGGTCGTTGAGGCTACTAACGGCCGGTCCCAATAATCTATCTATCTTCAGTTTTGGCATATCGGAGATAGAAAACATCTTCTGTCTCTGATTTTGCCGTCAAGAGAAACAAAGACAGAAGTTGTTTTCTATCTCCGATATGCCAAAACTGAAGATAGGTAGGTTATTAGGACCGGCCGTAAGGGAGAATAAATTGCTAGGAGATGGACATGTGGCGTCTTTTCGCGCCCATTGGCAAAACTGCGACCCCCCGACCGCCAAGCGTGGCGTTTATGGCATAGTCCTCCTTTTGGATAGGAATGTTTTATTTCATTTTAATTTTATTTTTATTAACACACAAAACAGTTTAAAGTTGAGGTGCTAAGTAGGTACAAATTTTATACATAATAGGTGTAATATATTAAACTGTAAGCCAAAACATTGCTTGAGAAATGTACATAAGTATGAGTAATATCGTTTCGCAAAATCCACTCTTACTTTTCTATATTTTATTACACACGAAAGTTTGTGAGAATGGATGCTTGTTACTTTTAACAACTACTTACTATGATATTATTTTTATTTAATATGTCCAGCAGTGGACTGTTGTCTGGTAATTATTCTTTCTACAAGACAAAACTTCTAATTTAATTTAAATTTAATCTTAATTTAAATTACCTCACAAAGTTTCCACTCCCCCTAATCCATCCACATCTCACAGATCTTAATCAAGTATACTAGACGTCACTCGTAAGCTACATGACATGTCAGACGGTATAACCCGATGGAAATGTCTCAACTTCGGGAGATTATCATTGGGAGCACACGCCGGGAACTTAGTTGGAATAACAAAACTGAGTCGAGTCGGAAAATATAAGCCCTTACGTGGGTAAAGCTGTGGCCGTACAGTAGAGGTTACATTTTATCGTATCTTTACCGTATTTATTATACTAACCGTACTATTGTGCAGGGTGGCCTAAATAGGCAATCAATTTTTAAAAATAGGTTTGTCGAATTTTTTTGCAGTACGACGTAAGTGCGAATATACTTAGGAACATAAGTATATTATTCTCTAAGTATTCGGCTCCGTTTAGAAGCTCGAAAGGTCCAATAAGTTGTCCGTTGAATTTATTAGTCTTAGCCAGCTGATAATTTTATCTAAGTTAGTTTAATTTATAAGGATCATACTGCAATAAAAACTCTGACAATAACATAATTAAAAATGGATGTATGTTTTTTAAACTGATTAATCAAAAATTCTCACAATTTGCGAAAAATATATATTTTTAAAAACTACGAAAATTCGGCTAATATATACAGGGTATATTTGAATAGCCCTGGATGTAAGGAATCCAAAATAAAATTTTGTAAGTCACTTTTTGAACCACGCTGTATATTATTTACTCCTTACTTTAGTTTTAGTTTATATTTTGTAACTCATTGACGCTAGAATAGCTGAAATCATCTAGATATAGCTCGTGGACAGATTATAGCCTAGAATATAACAAAGACTTAATTGATTTTGAATAAAATTTATGATTTCAGTTTTTTCGTAGGATTTCATTCCTTTTTAGAAATTGACATGATTTTTAAACAGTGGCAGTTTGGTGTTTAGCTTATGCTACTTTTAACTAGGAAAAAAATACAGTTGCAGTAGCATAGACTATAAAACGATATTTCGCATAATAGGGGTCGCAAAAGAATGAAAAAGGGAAGTTTTGACTTTTTGAAACTTCTATGCAATCGAAAGTTGCGAACAAGATCTCCTACATATATATTTACTAGCTGTTGCCCGCGACTTCGTACGCGTCAATTTCGGTTATTATGATCGCGATTATTTTTGCAACATTTTTCACTATTGCTTCGCTCCTAGTGGTCGCAGCATGATGTTACATAGCTTAAAGCCTTTCTCGATAAATAGACTATCCAACACAAAAATAATTTTTCAATTCGAATTAGTACTTCCTGAGATTAGCGCATTCAAACAAACAAACAAACAAACTCTTCAGCTTTATAATATTAGTATAGTTTAGAGATAACATACATATATTTTCAAATATACTTGCACTTGAACGATAAGACTTGCAATACATAATTTGACATGAATATCTGTACGTGTACAAATGAGCGTGCTTCTCACACAATCAAGTGATGTGGCAAGCAATTGGCAGGTTTTTATTTTTAAGTTTATCGCTACCACTCGGCCGCGGCCTTACGCAGATCAGGGAATGTCTTCTACCGAATTATCGGTCCATAGTTCTATTTTCTTTAACATTTCGCTTGCGCACGCAGTTCTCGTAAGTAGCGCGGAATGGAGTCGTTTTATTTCGTTCGCCTTATTTGTTTTGAACGCACAATTTTTGTCTTTCATTACCCAATTTCCGTCGCTTTAGCATTATATGAATGGAGTGTAATTTTCGGGATACTTACGTCATAACCTTATCAAAGCGATATGGAATTCTTCCTTAAGGTAACCCATAGGGTAGTTATTTTGTTTTTTTACGAAATAAGAGGAAAAATACCAAATCACTGATACTTATAAGTAATCATGTTGGTTAATAATTTTGTTATTTCCAAAAAATGAAAGGAAAACGATAAATAACGGATTCTTTTGTCATATCTTCTCTTAGGTACCTACAGGTATAGGTTTCTAAACTAACGAATGTACACAAATATTTAGGGGAAGAAATATTTGTGTTATTTTTTGTTTGTTTGGAGCAAATAAACTCAAAAACTAGAAAATGTATTTAAATGAAATATGCTACGGACATATTTAGTTGAAGTCCCGAAAAATTATAAAAATTTTTATTTAAATTTAAAGAACCTAAAAAGTGCTTCTACTAAAGAAGAGTTTATTAAAAAGGGTTGAAAAGAGGATGAAAGTGTATCGAGAAACCAAATTTTACTTAATTTAACATTGAACAGGATACACGACAGTAAATAGACTTAGCACTTAGCCCTTGCACTACTCATTTTAGGCCGACACGTTTCTTTCTTCTTCTCACTACCAGCTCTCATTAAGTAATTATTGAAGCAATCATGTCAAAGCACTATTTTTGGGACGTATGTAAAAGCCCACATTGTAGAAGGCAAACATTTTGTACAATTTTTAAGTCTATTGTCTGTCTGCTCTGACTTCTCGATCCAGAAAGTATGGAAAATACTGTCTGGGTGCTTATGGTAACTTCAGTGCTTCTGATGTCTACAAAACATGTATATAAATAATTACTTACTTTGGAATGCTCTGCCTGCGTCTGTTTTCCGAAAAATTATAATCCTAAGATTTTTCAAGAGTGAATAGGCTGCTTCTGGGTAAGCTCGCTCCATCTTAAGCTTCTTCTTAACCGTAGGGTTAAGTATGTATTCAAATTTATTTATTCATACTCGTACATTAATGACTTTTCTATTACCGTCAAATCTTTTTACAGGCGTAAAGTATCGTATTTGGAGCCTATTTAACCTAACCTTTCTTTTTTTTTTTGATTACGCAGGAAAAAATGCATTACGCATATCTACTGCTTCAGGGGCAGCAGTAGGGTATGTGGGACTCTCTTGTCGGTGCCCGACAAGCATACCCACTAAAAAGACCTGCGGTGTACCTTGCAACGTATGTTGGCAGTGTATGGGTTTCCCTTAGGATGCCCTCCATGCACCGCCTACGTACGGCCTATGCCGGGCCTCAGGCATAAAGTATAGGTGATCCTGTACACCAGGAATCACCCCCAGTCTGGCAAGCTGTGCAATGCGAGCGTTGAGCCCCCCGGCCCAACGCCCACTAGTCTGCTAGAGGGGGGAAGTTGAGTTCGGCGTATGCCTTCTCGTCTTCCCCCATCTACGACTTCGGGTCGGGTCCGCAAGCAACCTCGCCGACCCGAACCGTGGCCACCCTTTGCAACGACAGTGCATGTCGTTGCAAGGGGCCGCCAACGTCTCACGCCCACTCGCTGCCCAGCATGGCTCAAACCATACTGGGAAGCGAGCGACTTCCGTCCGCCGCGGGGCTGATGCCCCAACGGCAACACCGCCGTCGCGCCCTCCAGCGCGAACGGCCACAACAGGCCACGGGCCGAAGCCCGCTACCACCGTCTGGAGACGCATTCAACAGCGGACTGCCCAAGCCCACTGGAAGCGTCTCCCTTGTGGGTTTTGGTCCGCGCCGGCCAAATGGCCGGTACCCTCCATGTCTGGAGGGCGTTCCCCTATCCGCCACCTGGGGACGCGCCCGGTAGGAGACCCAAAACTCCTTCCCTGTGAAGGGCGGGTATTTAACCTAACCTAACCTAACCTAAACATATTTTTTGCAACATAGTTTTAAATTTTTACGGTCCTAAACCTGTAAAGGTATGAAGGGAAAATCAAAAACTTATGAATAGTATCGTAATGAATAAATGAGATGCACATCGCGTAAAAAAAGTGTTGTGAGGAAGCCGTATTAAAACTTTTTGTTTTTGGCGGACATTTTCTAGGTGCTTTATCTTGAAATTATTGTACTGGGCTTGTAAAAATTCTTCATCTGTTTTTTTTTTCTCATAAATTGTTGTATTAAAATTTAGAAGGTGATTAAAATGCATTATGCATAATAGATTTATATAGGTATTGAACCGGTGTCGTGTGGTGACTGCACATTAAAAGAATTAGCACCACTTCTTCTGTTATTATAGGTGTCGCAAGTGGCGATTAAAGGAGTACTGCCGCAAGAAGACGGGCGACAGTATCTTACTCTACCATTGGCCCAACTGTCTGCCAAGCGTGGCGATTATGGCAAATCCTTTTGGAGAGTCCTGTGTACAGCTGTGGACTGATAAATAATGGCGTAGATGATGATTATACAGGATGAAATTTTAACCACTTTTCAAAGAGTATCGTATTTAGAGCCCATTTATGAAGTAAAAAATGTAAATATTTTTCGCAATATAGTTTTAAATTATTACAGTTTTAGGCCTGTTTAGGTATGAAGGGAAAATCAAAAACTAATGATTAGTATCGTAATGAATGAATGTGTTGTGCATTGCGTAAAAAAAGTGTTGCTAGGCGGCCGTATCAAAAATTTTAGATTTTTGGCGGCCATTTCCTAAGTGCTTTATCTTGACATTTTTGTACTGGGCTATACCAAAAGAAAAAATACGTCATTAAAATTTGTATTATGTCTCGTAGATTAATATATTACAATTTGGAAGGTGGCCAAAATTTCAGTCTGTACAAGACTCGCATTATATTAAGTAAGAGCTACTGATATTTGTGTTTTGAAACTGGTTTGATGTTGCAATGTTTTTGTAAGCGCGAAAGCAAAAGTAAGCTTTACACATGTCCGTCATTTTGACGCCTGGAAGACGCTTGCAGCTTCCTTACAAAGCTCTAACAACAAAGCGTCGTGTAACCTTTGAAGGCTTTACGTTGCACGGTGCAGTGCGATACGCTTGGCTGCTGCCGGTTTAACTGCATGAGTATCTCAACCGACGATAAAAACGACAATTCAAAGTATAACGTAAAAAAATGTCTAATATGACCCGGCGAACTTCGTATTGCCTCAGAATAAATTAAAAAAGACGTGTGGCACTTGGAGACTGCCGCGGTAAAGCTATTGCAAAGCATTTTTTATCAACTTATGAAATTATAAAACTAAAAAGTATCACCGCTGTGCCGGTTGGAGTGGGGGGTGTTAGGTTATTTTCGTTACGGAATTTCTGAATTCGGTCTCCACGCTCAAGGCCCGCGAGCTATGTAGCTTAATTTTATAATTTTATGTATTTTTTAATTTTGACTTTTGTAATTAAATTTTTCTGTTATTTTGGCAGATATGGTTACCATAGGCAACCATGCTGTCAAAATCCTTATTTTCTTATAAATTCTTTTAAATTTCGGAAATTCAAAATTTTTCGATCGTGCCTCGCCCCGAGTGTTAGGTTAGGTTATTTTCGTTACAGAATTTCTGGATTCGGTCTCCACGCTCAAGGCCCGCGATAGAAGCTATGCAATAGCTTAAAAACTTGAGAGGTGTCAAGGGACACCCGGATGGAACGAAGTTAATTTTTAGTGAAGAAATTGTAATAAAATTTTATTTTATTTTAAATTTATTTTTTATTCTCTCTCTCTCTCCCTCCCTCTCCCTCCCTCTCTCCCTCTCTTCCTTTCCCTGCCCCTCTCCCTCTCCCTCCCTCCCTCCTCCTCACCCTCTCTCTCTCTCTCTCTCTCTCTCGCCGCACGGCTTACAAGTTTACAACTATAGCAAAAAGTGTCGTTACAATTTTTACCGTCTATTACGTATACCGTCTTCGCAACGCGCAATAAGGAACTTCGTTCCAAAAATTAAATAAATGTTGTGTTAATTGGTTTCTTTTTTGACGTATTGTCTGTGTTATTGATGCATCATGACGCGTTTTCCTCTCGTATTTATCCGTAGGAAGAGAATGTCATACATTGTATACTATGTTTACGTATTTATCTCTTTGACTTTTTTGATGTCATCAAAGATGCGTGGCATTATGGCATAGGAAAAAATTATGAAATAAATTATAGTTTAAAAAACTAAAAAACCACGCTTTTAAAACAGATTGAACTAAAAAATTAAAAATAAAACTGTAGTAATCAATTGAAAAATTCATATTATTGTACAAAAAGCGTGGGGGGCTTGTTATGATATCCACAGATATAATAAATTATTGATAAAATATTTACAACAATCTAAATCAAGCCCCCCACGCTTTTTGTACTACTAGTACTTTTTAGTTTAGTTTATAAGATTTGATTCCTTCTTTACCGACTGTAAGTCCAAACCTATGCAGGAAACATAATTGATACAGATCGCGCGCTAGCTCTATCTCTTTTACTCCCTCTTACAGAGGAAAACTGGGAAAACTGTTATTAAATTATTGCATTGTCATCGGTCCTTGATACGTGTGCAAAGTTTCAAATTAATCAAACTTCTGGAAATCGGTCAAATTTATGTTCAAAGATTCCATTACATATAGATACATAGATAGATACAACCCAAGCTAATAAAAGCGTGGTAAAAACACTCTTTATAAATCTATATAACATAATTGTAAAATAAAGTCGTGTTAGTTACACCACTTATAACTGAAGAAAAGCTGAACGGATTTTTATGATTTTTGTGTTTTTGAATTTGTATTCGTCGGGAATAGGATAATAATTAAAAACATTAAAAAGTTAACGTCACAAATAAAATGAATTTCTAATGTCTTCTGATCACGCCATACTCGTATTAGATGACAATTACGTTTAACGGCCGGTTCCAATAATCTAGTCCAATAATCAATAAAGGAGATAGGAAACAGTTTCTATCTCTGATTTTGCCGTACAGAAAAACAAAGACAGAATTTGTTTTCTATCTCTGATATGCCAAAACTGAAGATAGATAGGTTATTGGAATTGGTCGTAAGACGTCAAAATCAAATCCATTCTGAGGCGATATAAAGTTCGCAGGGTCCGCTAGTTATAAAAAGTATTTTTTCTCGGGTCTGGGTGCTTATGATACCTTACGTTATTACTGATTTTCCGGATCCTAAGATCTTTAAGAAAAGCGACATAATCGGTGTGCGATAGATATTGATATAGAGTTTAATGTTGTATTTTTATTATTTTTTATTATACTTCCTGAAATAGTTTATCTCTCTCAGTTGTTTTTTTTTTTGTTTTGATGTCGCACCGCCTACAAAGCATTTCTATTTAACCCAAAGGTTGACTAGTAGAGAATGCTATATTATAGCATTGAATCTTTAGCACATTTTTTACTCATCTGTGAAATAAAGTTTAAATAAATAAATAGATAAAGCCGATAGTGTCTTATTCTAAGATAGTGTATATATATATATATTTTTAAATGCTTGTATGTTTTTTGAAATTTGGTAAGTTGTAAAACGAGTTTTTAAATCAGATATAAAGATCCCTAAATCAAAACGAAGACCATGCAATCGAAGCTATGGTCTAATTTTAAAGATAGTATAAAAGTAATGGTCACTATCACAAGTGTTAATTGAGCCTCAGTTTACAGCATGTACTCTTTTATGACTTTCCAATATTTATCCTTTAGGATACTATTCTATTTTAGAATATTGAAATCTCATAAAAAACAAGGTACCTACATGATATTAACCCTTTTAATTATAATGATCGTACTAGGGTTGCTAGCTAAATGTTTTTGGAGTTTGACTGAAACATATGTCTCTGCAAAAGCTTATTTCCAATGGGCAGACAGATTGAAGTTGATGTAACATCAAAGCGAAATTTAGGATTCATCCGGTCTCCCGGCAATATGCAGAATGTATTACGGCATTATTCAACATACCTCAGAGACCTTACTCCACAACGCAGTGTCCGTAAATTTGAGTCATCAGTCTCTTTCAAACATACCAATGTATTCGAGTATCTGAAAGAGTCAGGTATATCCGTAAACGAGCTTTGTGTTGCGTAGTAGTGCTTCAGACTCGGGCACTCACGGTATTGAGTTACGAACGCGCCCGATTGGCATCGAACGTCAATTGGAGCCTCCGGGAGCATGCATATGAAACAGGGAAAATGACCTATGTTTCACTTAGGTGCGAAGAAAGTGGAATTCGCTAGCTGAGTTATTGATGGGTTAATTTTCTGTTATTTCTTGCCATCGTTGATTATATCGGTCGAACGCTACGTTAGCTCAGCGGTTTATAGCAAAACACACAGGACGTGCGCTCTGTGCGGCGTCGGGTCGCTGGCGGCTTGTTGGGACAGCGGGCCGAAATAGGGCCCACTGCCGCACTGAGCAGACGTATGTCACCGTGTCAGTGCGTGGTAGGCTGAAAACAACCTGCCATGATGTTTCTAGGGGAAATCATACAATATTTAATACAAATTTAAATTATAAAGAATGAAATTTTAATCACCATACATTTTTTAAAACAACAATCTACGAGACTAAAAACAAATGACGTATTTTTTCTTTGTACAAAAACGTCAAGATAAAGCACCTAAAATCACCGATTTAACACTTTTTTACGCGATGCGCATCTTATAAATATAAGTTGTTAATTTTCCCTTCATAATACTTACACCTACTACCTAGGTACCTTATCGTTAACTGTGCAAATACGAATCCTCAAGTTTTTCGGACACATCACCCGCAACGAGGACTCAATGGAACGACTTGTGGTGCAGGGGAAAGTCGAGGGCAAAAGATCCCGTGTGCGCTCTCCGACACGGTGGACAGACCTCATCAAAACTGTGACCAACTCCAGCATAAACGATTGCTCCCACTCTGCCAAACATCGAGCTACTTGGCGACGCGTCGCGATAGCAGCGGTGACGCGGGAACTGACCGAATCATGACCACGACCACTCTGTCAAGAGTGCACGACTAAGAAGAAGAAGAAGAATACCTTCACAGGCTTAAGACCGTAAAAACTGAAAAGTATGTTGCGAAAAATAATTTTGAGTAAAAACTTGACCTACTCGTACATTATTTACTTCATAAATGGGATCTAAACACGATAGCTTAAGGCTATAATTATGACGGTGATAAAAAAAATGGTTGCCTGTAAAGTCGGTTTTACGGGCGAAGATTTTACGTGACAACGTCTTTTTCTCGGTAGAATATTTATTGATATGAATATAATTAAATTGCACAATAGGAACAAGGAATTGAATGAAAATAAGAATTGCACAAATTTTAACTATAGAAAATCTAAGCACTCCACATTTTCACTACAGACACAGCTGACGATACTTTAACCACACGTGTGAACTTGTATTATGACGCTTTCTTGTTTTTCCAACGCCAAGAACGTTCGAGAAAGACAAAGACAGAGACACAAGCATGCGCCGATTCAATGCGCCTAATTCTCTAGTGCTGCGCGCGCGGCAGACCGATCATAGTTGAGTGGGAGAGAGACGCAAGGCATTCGGCGGGCCTCTCTCTCGTTCGGTGACTCATCGTAACGTTACCGAGCGTTACACTTTTTCATAAGTGACTCCCAGCCGCAACCTAATTTAAGACGTTGTCACGTCAAAAGACATTCTATATATTTATCTCTGTCGAACTCTTACAAACACCTGAAGTTAATAATTGTTCCGCACTAAAGAGACATAGTTTTCTACATCCGCACCAGCTGCAGTACAGACCACGTCAACCTACCATAATACGTCAAATTTTCTCAATTTATATTGACCTCTACTTGTTGGACTTAAAGTTGAAAATCAATTCAATGACCTTTAACTTTTTGGGTAGGTTGATCTACCGTTGTCAGTACCGCGGCCCGAAATACTAAGACCTGTTTCGTAGCAAGGTTTTAATATTTTTTTGCCTTAATCGCAATCGCAACGATTGGCAGGCATATTGGCGATCGCAGTTCAGCCAATAGTCGAGATAAAAAACGGTCATAACTGACAACCTACAGGTTGTTTGATTGAAAAACAAAGCATTTCCTCTCTTAACTAGTTAGCGCTTTATTTCTTTTACCTGCGAAGGGGAACTAGGTGTTAATTCAGTTTCCCTCAATCGAACTCGACAACGAAGTTGGAATAGAATTGGAACTTAACTATTTTACAATTCATGTTTCCTGTCTCTGTTCCGATATGTATTCATTGAATATGTTGTTCAAAGTATTTCTGATGCGATTGTTTACAGCAAATTTCAATATTGAATTAATTTTCGGTAAGTTATAACAGTTGCTTGTTTTTCAAAATTATTTATTTACTATAATGTAGGGTAGTGGTAACCATTAACAGCTACATTCGTATTTATAGTTTTCAGATTAGTATGAAAACCCTACCCGGAAAACTAAAATGTAAGTAGATACTTGTATTAGTTCTTTCTCCTGATTTCGAATGCGAGGACTTCGAAATTGGGTTCAGGGAGAAACGTATACTATGTAAAAATTATAGTAGGTAACGACTGCGCCATCTATCGTCTGTGATTGATAAATACAAAAAGTGTGTTAAGCTTGTACCTAAATATATAACAGTTACTGTAATGTTGGTACCACATAAATTTTTTTTTTCAAAATTCAATTACCTTTGATGTGTTCCCATAGAAACCTGACTCCTGTACCTATGTTATACCATTATCCGTATAGTACTCGTATTATTATAATTTAAAAACACTGCTTCAATTTCAAATGCAACTACTTCAGTAAAACGTTTCATTGGAGCCTGTTAAAATAACTTTCTGACAAAACACAATTCGATAACGTCTCATCCGTAATTAGAGCTGTAACAAACCGTATGTATTCGGTACTGAGTAACGGGTACTCCATGTAGTACCGAGTAACGAATCGTTACTCACGAATGCATTTCGTTACTCGCATGTTCCGTATTAGGTCGCGAAAGTACAGTGTGTTATAAAGTTTGCTGATCGTATATTTTCTGAATACCTTATTTGGTTAATTGAAAAAAAAGACAATAATGCACCTTTATTTTGTAATTTAGAAATATATCTACATATTGCGATTATATGATACGACTCCGTGATATCATACTTTATGTATGTACGGAATACGAGTACGACTCGATTTGCTGCTCCGCACTGTGTAATTAATGAGGTACCGTATCAAAAGTAACGAGTAACGTAACGATACGAAAGTAACGAGTACTTTTTGTCAAAGTAACGAGTTCATACGGGTACGAAATATTTCGTTACTTTTACACCTCTGTCCGTAATGGCTGCAAATATTTGTTTTCCAATCAACGACTCTAACAAAAACACACAAATTCCTTTAAAAAAAATAGAAACCACCCGTTGCTCAAATTAGAGCGTTTCCCTTAACTCTCATACTTTTTTCAATAAATCGTTCAGTATAATATATATATCGCGTTACACAAAAGCATATCTTATTACGTCTGGGTAAGGTTGAACGATTAAACCTAATCGAGTCGATTGTGTTACTACTAGAGCCCCCTAGAGCTGTCGAGTTCAGAAAGTAACTCGCTTGAAAAAATATTAAATGGATTGTTGGAATACAGGTGAAATTGAAAATGTGGATTTAGCCACTCATGCTGAGAGGGACATACGGACACTAAGAATAGGATACTTTTTATTATTAGCGGAAGGTACAGACAACAGCGCGTCAACCTACCACAAAACGTCAAATTTTCTCAATTGATATTGATCTCTACTTGTTGGTCTTAAAGTTGAAAATCAATTCAATGACCTTTAACTTTTTGGGTAGGTTGACCTGCAGTTGTCTGTAGGTACATAATATTTTGTGCAAAGCAAGTTAGCACTGGCTATCTAGTAGTAGAATGAGGAATCAACTTAAATTATTATAGCACTACCCCTTTTCTTTATTGGTATTGCAGAAAATTGCTGCCTGATAGAGACGTCATTCGTTCCTGGCGATCTGCGATCACCAATCCGCCTGCCAAGCGTGGCGATTATTGCACAATTTTAATTATGGAACGAAGTTTCTTATCGCACGTTGCGAAAGGGGACTAGACGGAAAAAAATGTAATCACACTTTTTGACCGACACTTTTTGCTATAGTTGTAAGCCGTGCGGCGAGAGAGAGAGAGAGAGAGAGAGAGAGAGAGAGAGAGAGAGAGAGAGAGAGAGAGAGAGAGAGAGGGAGAGGGAGAGGGAGATGGAGAGGGAGAGGGAGATGGAGAGAGGGAGAGGGAGAGAGAGAGGGTGATGGGGAGGGGAAGGGGGAGAGGGAGAGAGAGTGAGAGAGAATTAAAAATAAATTAATATTAAAATTAAATTTTATTACAATTCCTTCACTAAAAATGAACTTCGTTCCATCCGGGTGTCCCTTGACACCTCTCAAGTTTTTTGTTGTAGGCATGTGACTAAAAATGTTCTTATATGATAGCTGATTATAGGGGATGTAGAGGGGCGAACCACCATCTTCCGCCCCAAGCCAACCTCACCTGCACGCGGTGCATCCTGCTGGACGACGAACGAGGCTCTGGCGATTGACCGACCGATGGCGGTATAACCATCCAACGGAAGGCGTAGTTAAGTGTACCGGGCCGGTGACGGGCAGCAGCGTCATCGGTGCAAGAAGCTACGCCCTGCGATCGCCAACCCGTCTGCCCAGCGTGGCGATTATGGGCATAACCTCCTATGCAGACGCACAAAAAGCCACGGCCCCCAGTTCCCGGCGGTCCCGCTATTCCTGGTCATGGTGGCGACCACGGTTAAGGCGGGACGGGGGGTGCGAAGAATCTCCGGGTTACGGGAGGCCACCAAAAACAACTGACCCTGGCGACGTACAACGGACGCACGCTACGGCTAGACTCGCATCTGGCTCAACTTGAGGTGGAACTTGGGAAGATCAGGTGGCATATCCTAGGGCTATGTGAAGTCCGAAGAGAGGGGGAGGACACCATAACCCTCGAGTCGGGCCACCTAATGTACTTTCGTGAGGGAGACCAACAATCCCAAGGTGGCGTTGGGTTTCTGGTAAATAAGTCCCTTTCTGACAACGTTGTGGAAGTGTCCAGTGTGTCGAACAGGGTAGCGTACCTTATTGTTAAGCTCACTGAGAGGTATAGCCTCAAGGTGGTTCAAGCGTACGCACCGACCTCGAAACACTCTGACGAAGAGGTGGAGGATATGTTTGATGACATATCAAAGGCCCTCCACTTCACCACTAAGACTCACTACAGCGTTGTTATGGGGGACTTCAACGCTAAAGTGGGAGTACAGAATTGCAACGAATCGGTAGTAGG
This sequence comes from Anania crocealis, assembly GCA_949315895.1. Taxonomy (NCBI): domain Eukaryota; kingdom Metazoa; phylum Arthropoda; class Insecta; order Lepidoptera; family Crambidae; genus Anania; species Anania crocealis. The sequence continues at coordinate 6,902,470 of OX438880.1, forward strand.
ATCCCATGGATTTGGATGCAGAAACCATAGGGGGCAAATGCTTGTCAACTTCCTCGAACGGGAGGGGCTCTTCTTGATGAACTCCTTCTTTAAGAAACAGCCCCAAAGGAAGTGGACGTGGCAAAGCCCCGACACTATGACGAAAAATGAGATTGACTTCATCATGATCAACAAGAAGCATATATTCAGAGACGTCTCTGTGATTAACAGGTTTAATACCGGAAGCGATCACCGACTCGTTCGAGGCTCTCTGAATATCGATTTTAAGGCTGAACGTGTCCGTCTGATGAAGTCAAGGCTCCGACCTACTTTGCTTCAAACCATGATAGGATCTGAAAAGTTCCAGTCAAACCTGGAAAACCGACTTGCTGCCGTGGAAACCACAACAGACGTAAACCAGAACCTCGAAAATTTGGTTCGGATCCTCAGGGAAGAAGGTACGAGATTTTGTGAAATGCAGCGTAAGGGCAGGAAGTCAAAGCTTTCGGAAGGAACTTTAGGGCTGATTAAGGAACGACGCGAAAACCCACCCGTTACTTCGTCAGGAAAGCGTGCTCTAAACCGAGAGATCAGTAAGCTCGTACGACACGACCTCCGTTGCTCCAATACTCTTGCGATTGAAAGAGCGATCGAGCAAAATCGGGAGTCGAAAGTGTTCGTACAATCTCTTGGAAGAAGCCACCTGACGAAACTGACCACAGCAAGTGAAGAAGTCGTTGCTTCGAAGCCAGCAGTCCTTTCCGAAGTAGAACGCTTCTATGGCCGGTTATACGCTTCGCATGCATCTCGACCTGATCCCGAAAATGAGGACCCTAGAGCCGCGTTAACACGCCACTACACTCAAGACCTGCCAGAAGTCAGCATTGACGAAATCAGGATGGCTCTTAAACAGCTGAAAAATGGAAAAGCCCCTGGAGAGGATGGCGTTACAACAGAGTTGCTAAAGGCTGGAGGTAAACCCGTACTGAGGGAGCTTCAAAAGCTTTTTAACGCTGTCCTGTTTAAAGGGAGAACTCCGGAGGCGTGGAGTAGGAGTGTTGTCGTCCTGTTCTTCAAAAAAGGAGATAAGACCCTGCTGAAGAACTATCGACCCATTTCCCTTCTAAGCCACGTCTATAAGCTGTTTTCAAGAGTCGTCATGAACCGCCTTGCGCGAAGACTTGTCGAATTCCAACCACCGGAACAGGCTGGATTTCGGAGCGGATACGGCACCATAGACCACATCCACACAGTGCGGCAGATTATACAGAAGACCGAAGAGTACAATCAGCCCTTGTGTCTAGCATTCGTGGACTATGAGAAAGCCTTCGACTCGATAGAGATCTGGTCCGTTCTGGAGTCCCTGCAGCGTTGCCAAGTAGATTGGCGGTACGTGCAAGTGATGAGATGTCTCTACGAAGCCGCCACCATGTCCGTCCAAGTACAGGATTAGCAAACAAAACCTATACCGTTGCATCGAGGAGTGAGACAAGGGGACGTCCTTTCCCCGAAATTGTTCACAAATGCCACGGAGGATATGTTCAAGACGCTGCACTGGAAAGGACGAGGCATCAACATCAATGGCGAATACATCTCTCACTTGCGATTTGCAGACGACATCGTCATTATGGCAGAAACGCTGCAGGACCAACAACAGATGCTGAATGACCTGGCTGACTCTTCTGTGCGCATCGGCTTGCGAATGAACCTGGATAAAACCAAGGTTATGTTCAATGAACATGTACTACCGCAACCGATTGCGATGCACGGCGCCGTCCTCGAAGTTGTTCAGAAATACGTGTACCTCGGGCAGACATTGCAGTTAGGTAGAAACAACTTTGAGTTAAAATCAGTTAAAATCAGTTTTATTTCTGCAAATAGGCCCCAGGAGGCGCTTTTACACGTCCCAATATTTAAACCTACCACTGCTTCGGGACAAGTCTGGGCTAGTGCCGAGAAGAAGCAGTGCAAGAAACTCGGTCACTATTGTCAGCCTCTTTTTAAAAAAATTTTTACAAGATAAGGTAATTTTTACAAGGTTTAAGCAAGTACGAGCTGGGACAACTTAATGCCATACATTTCTATCATTTAAATAATCATTAACAGTGTAATAGCCCTTTTTCATTAAAATAACTTTAACATACGATTTAAGTTTATGTACAGGGAGTTCAGCAATATCCTTTGGTAATTTGTTGAAAATACGGATACAATTTCCCATAAACGATTTTCCTACTTTTCGCAGTCTGAAGCCTGGAACGGCGAGTTTATCTTTATTTCTGGTATTGAAATTGTGTACGTTACTTTTCTTAAGAAATAAATGTACGAGTATGTTCTTACGAACGTAAATAATATTCTCGAGAATATATTGAGAAGACACTGTAAGTATATTAATCTCTTTGAAGAGCTCTTTCAGCGAGTCACGGGGTCGAAAGCCATAAATAGCCCGTACAGCACGTTTTTGCAATGTAAAAATTGACTCAATATCTGCCGCTGAGCCCCACAACAGAATTCCGTATGACATTATGCTATTAAAGTAGCTAAAATATTATACTAATCTTGCCGTTCCAACATCAGTCAATTGCCTTATTTTTCTCACAGCATAAGCAGCAGAACTAAGTCTTCCAGACAGCCCTCTAATATGAGCACCCCATTGCAAATGAGAGTCTACAGTTATACCCAAAAGGTAGTAAAATCTACAGAGTTTAGTGGTTCATCTTTAACAATTATATGAGGGGCAGCTAACCTTACGTTTGGCATCGTAAATTTAACACATTTTGTTTTATTTGCATTTAGTAAGAGATTATTTGTTGTAAACCAATGCAATAATTTAGAGAAAGTATTGTTAACATCGTCAAATGAAGATTTGCCCCTCTTGGTTTTAAAAATCATTGATGTATCATCTGCAAACAATACCATCTCACAAAGATTATGTAAGTAACAGGGAAGGTCATTTATATAAACTAAAAATAGCAGGGGTCCTAATACTGATCCCTGTGGGACACCCATAACAAGGGCTGACCCTGAAGACTCAGCTCCATTTATGCAAACCTTTTGTATTCTGCCTTTAAGGTAAGAACTTATTAGATCCAAGAAATCATTCGATGCACCATAATGTTTGAGGATGAGGTGAACAGAAGAATTCAGTTGGGTTGGGCAGCATTTGGGAAACTACGTCGAGTCTTCTCATCGTCGATCCCACAATGCCTCAAGACGAAAGTCTTCAATCAGTGCGTCCTACCTGTCATGACATACGGAGCCGAAACGTGGACACTGACGGTACGGCTAGTCCACAAGTTCAAAGTCGCTCAGCGGGCTATGGAAAGAACTATGCTCGGAGTTTCTCTTAGGGATAAAATCAGAAATGAGGTGATCCGGCAGATAACTAAAGTTACCGACATAGCCCACCGGATTAGCAAGCTGAAGTGGCAGTGGGCTGGCCATATTAGCCGCAGAACCGACAACCGCTGGGGTAAACGAGTTCTTGAGTGGAGACCGCGTCTCGGCAAACGTAGTGTAGGACGCCCTCAGGCTAGGTGGAGTGATGATTTGCGCAAGGTGGCTGGCAGGAGCTGGATGCGAGAAGCCGAGGATCGACCTAAGTGGCGTGCAATTGGAGAGGCCTATGTCCAGCAGTGGACTGTGATAGGCTGATGATGATGATGATGATGATAGCTGATGGTCGACTTGTGTAAATAAAATCTATGATTAGGTCGATGGCTTTCATTGACACCTACATTGGAAAAGGCTTCGTAGATCTATTATAAATAACTGGACACGTTAATTGTTGGAATTGCAAACGTAAATAATAGTAATAGATTAATATTTTAAACAGTGAAATGTCACAAGAAACGAGATTTTAACGCAAAATCTTTTTCAGATATCCTCAAACAGTAAAAACGAAGTTATTTCTAGCGAATTCAACAACCGACTAACCTACCATAAAACATCACACTTTAAATCAATTTATAATGTAAGCAATTGACTGGGATACTCAAAACAGGACAGTTAAATTTTCGTTTAAAATTGTATCTGTAATCCTTGCTTCAGAGTATTATTTTGCCCATCATTCCCACAAGCAGTGTGTCACGTGTTTTCTGTGAAGCGCGACCAATGTACAAATTAGTTTTATTTTATATACATTTCGCTGCGGAATAATGTCCGGGGCATATTCGAACGATCCGTTTTAATAATAAATACAGCTCATTCATTAACAATAGTATGGACCGTGTGATAGCGGGGAGTTTGAATGCGTTGTCATTAATTAATGGGTATTGATTGGAATGTTCCACAAAATGCATGTACGCTTTAATCACAATCGAATGGCTGTGAATAAATATTGTAATTGTACAAAATGGAATATGTGTAAGTCTTTTAATGACGCGGTTAATAGGTATATTGGAAGAATACATTGTTGTTTGAATATTTACGGATGGTGTCAAATACACGGTGCATTTTCGACCACCTGTATGTATGCATAACATCTTGACAGTGCCATTTTCATTTTTTTATCATTTTTTTTTATAAGAATCTAAAATATTGGTCATCATCATCATCATATCAGCCGAACGACGCCCACTGCTGGGCATAGGCCTCCCCCAAGGATCTCCACAACGATCGGTCCTGTGCTGTCCGCATCCAGCGGCTTCCCGCGACCTTGATCAGATCGTCGGTCCACCTTGTAGGGGGCCTGCCCACGGAACGTCGTCCGGTACGCGGTCGCCATTCGAGAACCTTTCCGCCCCAACGGCCATCGATTCTCCGCGCTATGTGTCCCGCCCACTGCCACTTCAACGATGCAATCCTTCGAGCGATGTCGGTTGTTTTAGTTCTCCTGCGAATCTCATCATTTCTGATTCGATCGAGTAGGGAAATATCAAGCATCGCTCTCTCCATTGCTCGCTGGGTGATCTTGAGCCTTCTTATGAGACCCATAGTAAACGACCACGTCTCACTCCCATAGGTCATTACTGGCAACACACACTGGTCAAAGACTTTCGTCTTGAGACACTGAGGTATTTCGGACGCGAATATATGCCGGAGCTTCCCGAACGCTGCCCATCCGAGCTGGATTCGACGAGAGATCTCTTTCTCGAAGTTGGACTTACCTAACTGGACTATCTGTCCCAGGTAAACATAGTGGTCAACAACTTCGAGTGCAATGTTCCCAACGTTAGCTGGAGCGGGTGCAACATGGGCATTTAACATGATTTTCGTCTTGTCCATGTTCATCCTAAGACCCACTCTTTGAGAAGCATTACCGAGATCTTCGAGCATAATGTTCAGGTCTTCCAAGGTCTCAGCCATAAGAACTACATCATCGGCAAATCGCAGGTGTGTTAAGTATTTGCCATTGATGTTGATGCCGCGTCCTTTCCAGTCCAGAAGCTTGAAAATATCCTCCAACGCAGCTGTGAACAGTTTCGGAGAAATAACGTCTCCCTGTCTCACACCTCGCTGTAGTTGGATCGGATTAGAGCTCTGGTTCTGTAATCGGACTGACATGGTGGCGTTTTGGTATAAGTACTTTAGTACTTATATCAAAACGCACAATAAATATTGGCACAATAAATATTGGTACAGCTATTTATTTTTAAGCACGCTGTGACGCGCACGGATGTAACTGTGAAGGTTCATTCCTACGGGACCCGCCGGAGTGTAAGGTCGCATTCACGTAAAAAAGCTGACTTTGACTTTGAGCTGAACCAGAAGTATAGAGACTGCCTGCGCTGGCAGATCGGCGCCGGTAGCCAGCTTTCTACGTGAATGCGCCCTAAGTCTGTGTGCGTCACAGCGTGTAACAAAATTAAAAATCTAAATCAATATTTAATTTTTAATTAAATAACCCTGCCATGATGTTATACATAATGGTCTCTTAACCTTAGGTTTCGTTTTCAGGTGGTTCAAAATGCACCGTGTATTTATTGAACTGTTGAATGAAATGTATGGTGCGTCACTAATCTTAATGTTATATAACATTTTGCTGGAGATTGATCTCTCTAAAATTGATTCAGGATGATAGCTTTCATGGTGGTGAAAAGACACAACTGTCCGTCTTCTTTTAACAGTTTTTGTACTCCTCTTTCGTTGCGACCTTTATGGGTTGAGAAAGGATAGGATAAATATCGTAAATGTTTGTCAACGAAATGAACGAAAAACGTGTGGCTTTTACATACTAATAGAATAACACCACCCCCTCTCTTTCTATGGGTAGCAGTAGGTATCTTGCCAAGGCCATTGGAAAACCTACAAGCAGAAAACAGAAATATACTTCACTAGCTGCTGCTCGCGACTTCGTCCGCGTCAATATCTGTTATTATGATCGTGACTATTTTTGCAACATTTCTCACTCATGCTTCGCTCCTATTGGTCGCAGCGTGATGTCATATAGCCTAAAGCCTTCCTCGATAAATGGACTATCCAACACAAACAATTTTTTCAATTCGAACCAGTACTTCCTGAGATTAGCGCGTTCAAATAAACAAACAAACAAACAAACAAACTCTTCAGCTTTAAAATATTAGTATAGATTAACAGGATTAAAATATTTATCGTTAGCACATACGTAAACGCCCCGTTGGTCCAGTGGTTGAAATACCGGGCTAAGATCTCGGGGTCCCGGTTTCGGTTCCCGGGTCGGACAACCAAAAGTTTCTATTTTTCGAACATTACTCGGGTTTGTGATCACCAGTCCGCAAAATAGTTTTAATAACATTTAAATTTCGGCTTTACGTCGCCATTCAGGTCGGTTCGTAAACCCACGCATTTGCAGTGCGTTGGTTATATAGTTGTAATACGCGACTACGCGTAGGTGTCAGAGTCGGCATCATGACGTAAAATATTATCTGGCATACCGACAATACATACAACTGTAGGAATACGCTGTTCTTTGCTTTACATTTTTTTAATACGAACTGAATGCCTTTGAAGTGTGATAAAATGACGTTCGTACTTAGTAAGCTCAGGGTTTAATGGCGGCTATCGCTAGTGAATTTGCCACTAGAGGCGCTTGTGTCGCGTGAGGTCCAATATCATTCACTTTTCACTGGTTTTAGCGGAATTTGTTGCATAAATTATAATTTCTTTAGTTTACCTGCTGGAAAGTGATCTCCTTCGAAAAATATCGCAAATATGGATTATTTGGCGATTAATGCGAACTTTAAAAGCGGAATTAAGAAAAAGCGCAAAAATAGGCGGCCTCAAGAGCAACTATTTCAGAAATTAGTTGGTTGATATCAAGATAGTTATTTATAAATAATAAACCTTAATTAGATTCAAGAATAACACTTTGTTTCGGCGCCAATAGCCTTTGACAGCTATACCTCCGGACCTCAGTCTACAGTGGCGCCAACTGGTGAGCAAAGAAACACCATTCGTTGTTACGCTAGTGGCTGTGATCACGGATGTCTCAGCCGTCACATCCACCGCTGTTGTCACGACTTTTTGACAGCTTTTTGTTTAGTAGCCATGTCATATTGGTAGCGTTGATCAGCATTATTTTTGACGATACATTTTTGTGTAAGCAGATTATCTTTAACATTTTTTTTTAAAACATTTTACTTCATTGATACAACTGGCTAAGGAATGTAAACAATACCTAGAAGTTAACTAAAACATAGGCAGCATTAAATGTATTCCCCCAAAATGTTTTACTGACCAAGCAAGAAATAGTTGTAAACCGATAGACGTTGGGGCGGAAATGTTCTGAAATGGCGACCGCGCACAGGACTACGACCTGTGGGTAGACCACCCACCAGATGGACCGAGGATCTGCTGAAGGTGGATGTAGGTGCTGAGTAGGCACCCATTGTTGTAGATATCCTTAGGGAAGATCTTAGTCCAGCAGTGGGCGTCGATTAATTAAGATGATAAACTTAACGTTCAAGCCCTATGTAGTACGCCTCTGGTTTAAATACCGGGCCAAGATCTCGGGGTCCCAGGTTGGAATTCCGGGTCGAACAAAAAGTTTTGAATTTTCGAACGTTGCTCGGGTTGGTGACCACCATCATTTGAAAAGCGTGGTGATTATGACAGTACACCCATCGTTGCTGTGGTAACTTGAATTTAATGATGGAGGCCTTTTCTCTGCAGTGGGATGATTATAGGCTGTTACTTTTAAGCCCCATGTAAGGCCGTTGAAATAGTTTAAAAAAAACATATTTAAATAATATATATAATTTTTACTATCTTACTAATACACCGCGCATTATCAACCACCTGACAAACGAGGCAAACATTATGTACCCACTGATGTTCCTATATAAAATATTAGCAGTGCTTAAACAAATCTTAAAAAAAAATATATTAATGCAGAGTGAGTGAGCCCATGCTCACATACAATGTCAAAAAAACAGAAGGCATGGTTTTTGAGGCCGCTGGTAAATATCACAATTTTGCAGATAATATTATTACCCTTAATGGCTTGAGCGTGAAACGTGTCACTAAATTTAAATATCTGAGACATATCATTACCGGTGACCTCAAAGACGATGCAGACATTGAAAGGGAGCGTAGGGCTTTGGCGGTGAGAGGTAATATGTTGGCTCCGAGGTTTTTCCGTTGTACAAACCAGGTAAAGGTAAAGCTTTTTAAAGCGTACTGTCAGAGCATGTACACGGGGAACCTGTGGGTCGGGTATGCCAAAAGATCGCTTGAAGCCCTGCGTGTCCAATTCAATAATATATTCAGAATGCTGTTGAGACTGCCCCGTTTTTGAAGTGCATCTGGGATTATGCAGAGACTGATCACGGGGCCTTATTCACCCCCGTCATAGCCCGTGTGAGCTTATTCTCTTTATAAGTGTGTGTTAAACAAAACTAACTAACCTTAGATTAAGTTATTTTTTTTATTACTAACCCACATATAGATTTAAGTTATCCGAAATAAACAATTTATTATTATTATTCATTTTGAAACACACTGTGATGCACACGGACGTATCTGTGTGTGTATCCAGGACCAGGCCAAAGCAAAATAATATGTCTCTGCGCATCACAGTATGATTAAAAATGAATAGTCTTATTTTTAAAATTTATCTAACACAATTTTAATTATTAAAAAAACACTGCCAAAATTTTATACATAATGGTTATATAATAATTCGAAAGTTGTATGGTTGTTTGTTACTTGAACGGTTTATCACAAGAACGGCTTAAATATGAAGGAAATTTGGCATACAAATAGCTTATACGCTAAAGTAGCACAAAAGCTACTTTTTATCTTGAAAAAATTTACGGATCCAGTGGGATACTTTGTAATTGTAATTTCCACGCGTTCGAAGTAGCGGGATACAGCTAGTAAATATAATAATTACTGCAATATCGAGTATAGGTAACTATTGACTAGTGTGTTCATGAAAATGTGGTGCAGGAATATCTGTCTCACTATATTGTGGATTAGTGGTTTATTAAACTACACATAATGATCAAGTCTTGATTGAAATAAACCAAAACATTAATATTATCCAATGAAATCTCTCTATCTAAGCCACAATGCAGCTCCAGCGTAAGGACTAAGTGTTTTCATATTCGTAGGATAAGCATACAATTCACTTTTCCAAATATATCCATCGTAAACAAATCAAATTATTTCCAAGTTCAGTTTTTGTCCAAAACATTAATATCATCCAATGAAACGTCTCTATTTAAGGCACAATGCAGCTCCATCATAAGGACTAAGTGTTTTCATATTCGTAGTTTATGCATACAATTCACTTAAACAAATATATCGATCGTAATTTATTCGTAAACAAATTAAAATTATTATTTTCAAGTTTAGTTATGTCATACATTCGAGTATGAGCTTTATATGCGAATCAGAAGGCAAAACTGTTACTTTAAAAAATAATGATAAATGAACCAGTGCCACCACAACCAATAAATGGACCCTTTCGGTTAACTTGGCAAACCGGTATTACCTACCTAACTATTACCAAGAATTTAGTGACGGCATATTCAGACAAGACTATAACCGCATAGCAGCACTAAAGGACCAACCAAAACTCCAACTCTCTTTAAAATAAATAGTTTTGTTTCAACCTTGTGTGGCTACCACCTTAATTAACATTGAGCTATCTAGAGGGAAGTTTGTATGTATAACAGTTGTATTAATAATTTTTTTAAGGATTCCTTAGCCTCATGTTTATTTTATTTATTCATTTCTTATTAGATCTATTACAAAATCTTGATATGAAATTTGTGCCTCACAAATCACAATCATGGTTGTCTGCGAGTGCGAATCTCGCATAATAAAAATAAAATGTTTATTAATGGTCATATTAGTTGGTATTCCATTAAATACAACCATTACATGCGTCGCTTTGAGAACCTTCTCTAGGTTTCGTCGGTAGAAAAGAAAAAAATATTTCTCCCTTCTAAAATATGAGTATGGTTTTCAGCCAACGTATTTGAGTCACGTGTCAATGAAAAATTGGGTCCAATCGTGGGCGGTGCTCCTTTCGACAGACGATTGGTTCCGATAACATCGCATTGTTATTTTTCTATTATATTTACACAGTGTTATTCTCGTAAAATTCCCCAGATATGTCTAAACGTATATTGTTACGAAAAGATACAATTTTGGTTGAAAATCTTGAATATGTACTCGACTATGGCGAAGGGCATTTCTAACATATCAAATGAATTGTTTTACCTAATAAGACTTCATAAGAACTATACTACTTGCGTCGGCACCCCTCTCTTACTGTGGGTGTCGTGAGAGGAAACTAAAAAAGGTACCGACAGCGGCAGGGCAACCTACCCAAAAAGTTAAAGGTCATTGAATTGATTTTCAACTTTAAGTCCAACAAGTAGAGATCAATATCAATTGAAAAAAATTGACGTTTTGTGGTAGGTTGACGTGCTGTTGTCTGTGCTATCAAAAGAAAATGGGCACCAATCTCTTTTTTCTTGCCAAGAGTGAAATCTTTGAACCATAGCTTGATGATGACTGATAGAACGAATGGTATTAAATTGTCCTAGCTCGTACACTTGCTTGAACTTTTTGTAAAAAAATAAAACTACACCGACCGGTCTTACTGACTTACCGTTTACATATCCAGTTAAATAAAGTAGGATAAGCAGACAGAATTCCATAAATAATTCCAATAATAGCTTTCATATGAAAGGGATCCGGATAATCCGTACGAAACAGTTCGCACTTCGTACAATAAGGTCTTCCAAAACAATAAATCAGAAAAATGCAGGAAATTAAATACGCTCCATTCGAAGCACGTAGCCAATACTGCTGAGGAGGCGGGAAGCAAGCAGGAACTCATCGACATGACTGAGCAGGTACGCGATCTACTTTTAACCGACGATGACGTAGGAGGCAACAGGTGTCGCAAGTTTGTGAATTCAGCTATGCTCAAAAGAGATAGGACAAGAAAAACATTAAAAAGTAAAAAAGGCATAAAATTTTACGGCCTGTAATCATTCTACAGCAGGAGAAAGCCTTCATCATTGAATTCAAGTTACCATAGCAATGATGGATACCTACAGACATAATCAAACACTTGCCACATGCGGTTTTGTGATCACAAACCCAATTTTCGAGAATTCGAAACTCTTATTGCCCGATTAAACCCAGAATCCCGGATCATCTGAAGATTTTCGTAAAGACTTACCGCTCATATTTTTTACGTACCTGATAAGAATCATGTATCTTGACCCGTTATTTAAATCACTTGACCTACAGAGCGTTGAAATTGATCAGGTACGTAAAAAATATGAGCGGTGAGTCTTTACGAAAATCTTCAGATGCGACAAGTTAATTAAAAAACAGATTTATTAAGCTATTGCATAGCTTCCATCGCGGGCCTTGAGCGCGGGGACCGAATCCAGAAATTCCGTAACGAAAAAACCTAACGCTCCCCACTTCGACCGGCACAGCGGTGATACGACTGTTCGACGAGGTGCGTGCGGTTTGACGAGGCGTTTGCCATTCGACGAAGTGGGTCCCGTTTAACTAAGTGGGTGCCGTTCGACGAAGTGGGTGCCGTTCGACGAGGCAGGTGCCGTTCGACAAGTTGGGTGCTGTTTGACGAGTGGGGTGCTGTTTGATGAGGTGGGTACTGTTCGACGAGGTGGGTGCCGTTTGATGAGGTGGGTGCCGTTCGACGAGGTGGATGCCGTTTGACGGGTGGGGTGCTGTTTAACGAGGTGGGTGCTGTTTGACGAGAGGGGTGCTGATTTTCGAGGAGGGTGCTGTTTGACGAGAGGGGTTCTGTTTGGCGGGTACGCTGTTTAACGAGGTAAGTGCTGTTCAACGAGCGAGGTGCTGTTTAACGAGGTGGGTGCTGTTTGACAAGCGGGTGCTGTTTTACGAGGTGGGTGCTGTTTGACGGATGGGGTGCTGTTTAACGAGGTGGGTGCTGTTCAACGAGCGAGGTGCTGATTAACGAGGTGGGTGCTGTTCGAAAAGCGGGGGGCGTTTGCCATTCGACAAAGTGGGTGCCGTTTAACTAAGTGGGTGCCGTTCGACGAAGTGGGTGCCGTTCGACGAGGCAAGTGCCGTTCGAGAAGTTGGGTGTTGTTTGACGAGTGTGGTGCTGTTTGATGAGGTGGGGTGCTGTTTAACGAGGTGGGTGCTGTTTGACGAGCGGGTGCTGTTTTACGAGGTGGGTGCTGTTTGACGGATGAGGTGCTGTTTCACGAGGTGGGTGCTGTTCGACGAGCGAGGTTCTGTTTAACGAGGTGGGTGCTGTTTGACGAGTGGGGTGCTGTTTAACGAGGTGGGTGCTGTTCAACGAGCAAGGTGCTGTTTAACGAGGTGGGTGCTGTTCGACGAGCGGGGTGCTGTTTAACGAGGTGGATGCTGTTTGACGAGCGGGGTGCTGTTTAACTAGGTGGATGCTGTTTGACGAGCGGGGTGCTGTTTAACTAGGTGGGTGCTGTTTGACGGGTGGGGTGCTGTTTGACGGGTGGGGTGCTGTTTGACGGGTGGGGTGCTGTTTAACGAGGTAGGTGCTGTTCGACGAGCGGGGTGCTGTTTAACGAGGTGGGTGCTGTTTGACGCACGCAAGCTATGCAATAGCTTTACCGCGGCAGTCTCCGAGTGCCACACGTCTTTTATTTTTTTTAGAATTAATGCGCTTGCTCTTGACAACATACTTAACTTTCCGGTCAAGAAGAAGCCTAAGATAGAGCGAGCTTACCCAGAGGAACTGGTTCTCCCACACACCAGCGGAACACAGAAAAACTGTTTGGCGCTGGACTCCGGCAGGAGGGTGGTAGCATCCAGGCGGCCTCTTACGAAGCCTACCACCGCAGAGGGATCTGTTAGCCTTCATCATTGGTTAGAAAACCAAAGATGCCGTTGCCCAGGGTGGACCACTAGGAGGTAGATCCCACCACCCCAAAACATTATTATTCTCCATAACGTTATCCAACCCGCCTATTACAGCTCTCTAATGTGACTTGATTTGCTGCTTCCATTTTGCAATATAAGATGGAATGGCTAGCACGACTAGCTCGAAGGGTCGGGCTTCCAGCCCCAAGCCAATTTAGAAAAGTTCGTTTCCTAATTCGGCCTGACCGTGAACCGAACCCGGGAACCTTTCATAGTAGGCGGACAACTTAACCACTGATACGAGCCGCCGCCTCTCACTCAGCTGATTGTCAAGTAATGAATGTCAATTACTTATAATGATTCCAAAAAACATTATAGTAATACATAAATATGTCTCTGATAATCAAATGTACTTTGAGATTGTTTGAATCAATAATTCTGCTAGTGAATGTTATACATACAACGTCAAAGTTTATTGTATCACAAAACCATTGTTGAACATAAACAGAATGATTTTAATTCTGAAGTTGTTTGTACATAAAAAAGCTTTTGTCGTTTGTGATTTCAAACTAATCGGCTTTTATACGGAAAGAACAATGATGGAAAATAAACAATGGACAGACCGACACTGCTCACCTTAGCTTTTGTGCTACAACAATGCACCTCCTCCGCGAAACGACGCGGCTAATGAAGGAACAGGGTGTTTCAATATGTGCGACTTTGCCGACCGCTAAAATTCTGACAAAAAATAAAACATTTCAATAAATAAATCTGTATAAGTCATAAATTACAAGAAAACATGAACGTCTTGCATTGAGAATCTCAACTTTTTGCGTTAATTAAAAGACATGTTTTGTTACCTAGACTGGAAGCTATTTTCCGGATATTTTTTAAAATAACAGCAAGTTGCTTATCAAATAGTTTAGTATTGGATTGGCTGGGATTCACCGCCTATCGATCCACGCTGGGCAACGTCTCCACTGTCTGTAACGGCCTGTGTTGCTGGCTGAGTGATCCCTTCAGCGATGGTAGGCTCCGTCTGCCAGAGTCCGGTACTAAACAGCATTATCTGTATTCCGTCTTAGTACTGGATTTCTAGCGCGCTTCTTGGTACGCTCGGTCTATCGCAGGCTTCCATTTCATTCTCATCCATTCCATTAAAAGTCCATCATTAATCAAAAAATGCTGCTGTATGTGTTTGGTTCAATCGTTCGTGAACGCGATGCCTTATCCCACAGTGGCCGGTCTGACGCAGCTCCACATAGGAACTCGCAGATTAAATTCCTTTTATGCCCGGACACTTTGCGTTGATGTGAGCGTGTTGTTTTTGCGGAATTTCCGCTGGCTTGTGGACAGCCTATTTTTTGTTTTGTTTTCGTGTGGGGTGTAGACGACCTATATTTTGTTTGGCTCGGTCGAAGAGATTAGCGTTGTGGTATGTTTTTTTAGATTTGTATGGAATCAGAACGAGGTTTTATTTATCTTTATCATCATTCTGAAGTTACTGAAGAAAGTTCTAAAGTTTCTTAAGTTCTGAAAGCAGGATTTTGCCAAAATTGCCATGCTTAGCGGCAGTTTAGCGCAATGCTGGAGATAGGATGTTGCTGTTCGTCTCCTTCTGGTTGTACTCATTTTGTTTCCTATTACCAAACACCGAAGAGAATGGATGTGCTGATTTTTTTGAAGTTCTGGCACAAGTACAACACAAGTTTTTATAATGGAAAATCATTTTTTGTTTTCAATATGTAATAGCTAATTAAGGTTACACTATTGCTGGTTTCTAGTATGTAATGATGTTGATCTGATTTATTAAGTGGTGCGGTGGTCTGAATACTATGCTTATTTAGAAAATAAGCAGTATTTAAACTTGAAAAATACGTCAGAACTCGAACCAATACCATTTAGCCACCGAGACACTATGCTAAAGCGCCGCTCCTGGCATGCGAGGAGATGCACGTTCGAGTCCAGCCTGAGACATACTTTTTCAAGTTTAAAATTAAATACTTATATTATAATTGATATTAAATTGCTTAAATATCATATATTTGGAAAAGATCTTTTATAGATTGGCTTGTCTGGAAGGACACCTACAGTTCGAATTCTATCACAAGATAGAAATCTATAAATCAAGTCACGTTAGTGTAAAAGACGTAAAACCCTGACACCAGATCATCACTGAAAGATAATCACATGATAAAAACGAATGATTTAAAAACAATCGAATATAAACTGTTTGAAAAAGGAACAATATCAAATACTTTTTAATTTGGCGAGTGCAAGTAAAACAGGCACAAAACGCGTTCGCAATTATACCAATTTGATTGGGCGAATGTCGACCGATATTGGCCTCGGCGTGAACAATCGAATGCTCCATCGATATTAATCGAACACGACGCAGCAAAACTGCGGAATAATTAAATCTAATCGTTTTTACATTTTGTTGAAATTCAGCAGCGTGCAATTTTTTTTTATAGCAAAGTTACTAACCGTTGAATAGTTAAATGGAAAGCCAGCAAGAATTGTTGTTGATCATTTGTTTGGCACTGATTTAAAGTTTTTACCCGTCAAAATTTGAGTTGAGGAGGTTGCAATGTTGCAGGTAAATAATATGCGACGAATTCACCTCCACACCTCAAATTTAGTCAGGTAAAATCTTTTAATCAGTGCCAAATAAAGTATCAACAACAAGCCTTGCAGGCTTTCTATAATAAACTACACCCATAATTTTATGACATAGTTGCACCCTTTAAATTTGACAAATAAATTTTAGTCCTGAAGGAAATTAATAGTGGATGAGTTACACTTATACAATAGTAATGAGTAGACACTAGTTTAGGATCGTGTAAAGGAGTTGTTTACTAGTTCATTGTCTCCACACTAGTACATTTTCCCTCTATCAGTTATCCGCTTATAATACGCATAATGAAATGAGTTTCAGCAGTTTCAAAATTCAACCTTAAAGGATGTAGCTAGAGACGAAAATGTTTGTGTATTTGAACTGCTAGTAATGAATGGGCATATAGCTTAGTAGCGACTAATATATTTTCGTCTCTAAGCAGGCTTTTACTCAAACTAATATAATTTATTACTCATAAATAGATCAACACTATTTTCTTATCTTCAAAGCAAAGGGAAACCAATAACAGAAACTGCGTGGGAGATGGAGCCAAAGATCAACGATTACGTTAAGCCACAACTGCCTTCATACTTCTCGTACGATACCTAAATCTCGCTCTACAGTGCTCTCATTTATTGAGATTCTTTGAAATAGGTAAGAACTCAAGGTTTATTATAATTTAAATATGTTTCTATGACATCTATCTAAATAAAAATCAGTTACCGAAATGTACGTGCATCTCTTTGGTATGGCTGCAAAGATTTGGATTACCTATTTATTTTTTTCTCGTTTGTTTATAATGATAAAGAAAAGGTTTTTATAGAAGTGAATATTAACTGATTGTATGGATGAAAAAATATTTAGAGATATAAACACATGAAGAGTGTCTAAACAGACAATTTCCTTGCATTAAAATTAAATATAAAAAATATACCTTTAAAACGGTTAGACGTAAATATTTAAAAAAGAAATTAACCAATCATAGGATTCTGAACCTGTATCCTGTGGAAGTTACAAGTACTATGGTTCGCTAATAAACGGGTCTTCGCCTCTCCACTCCACCGCTCAGCGTACCCTTAGACATACCACGCTGTTATTCTGCAGAAGAAAACAACGTTTAACGAAGTCACTACAGTCGATGTTTTGAAATGTAGATGTACATTTTATCATTATCATCCTCAGTCTATATCAGTCTACAGCTGGACGCAAGCCTTTTTATAAGGATAAATCTTTCATCTATTCCGTATTTATGATTTTGACATTTGCTTTGCTATTTCTATTTGGACATTTGGGTTCAGTTTGGAGTGTATCTACTAAAAATCTATTATTCTTTGGCCACATTGTTTCAGAGTGTGATAATATCAGTACTGTTTCAAAAGAAAGATCCTTCTTTGTTAGAAGAGAGCACTCTTAAAATATTAAGTATATTATTGTTTGAGGCTTTCTACTGGTTTGCCTCGACCTCAGACACTTTGACAAATTTAAAGGCCCAGGAGACATAAATTATATTTATATAATAACTTTTTATCCTTGGTTGAATACTAGAAAAAAAATACCACATTTTCGTTGTTTGTTGGAATGCCATCGCCTAAAAGGCCCCTTATTTAAGGTTATTCGTCGGTTAATTAAAAAATTGATAAACCCAAGTCAACCGCTTTCCCGCCAAAAACAAGTGTACTTAAACAAATTACGGCGTTTTTCTTGAATTTGCATTCAAAATACGTAATTTGAATAATAGATTTCATTACTGAATCTGCCTGAACTTACGAAAAAACACGCGATCGGAATTTCAGATGTGAAATTGGGGAAAAATAATTATGTACAGTTGGGAACATGATTACGAACATGTGCTCGAAGATATTTTGCTGTATGGAACTTTTAAACTGGGGTTCTTAATGCCTAAGTTACAAATTTGTAATTTCATTCATAAAGCGAGTAGCGATTTTTTTAAACGGTTTTTAGCGATTGTATTGCTTTTAAGTTTGATATTTATCTGCATTTAATTAAATGTTAAAGTTAGTGAGGATGTGTATAGAAAGATGTTTGCTACTCTTTCATACATACATTCATCATCATCATCATCATCAATGCATTATTTTTATAACTTTCAAGTAGCTTAGACATCAAAATAGTGTATAGTCTATCATTTATTCCAGAATTCCGTCTATGATTTACATTTTTTAAGGACACATATATTTCTTTTGTCTCTGAACCTAATTCCAAAACCCAGTAAGTTATTAAAGTAACACCGTGCCAAATTTCATTCAGATCCGTTGGATCGTTTTAGCGTAAAAGAGTAACAAAAATCCATACATTCTTACGATGACCTTGAGCAATGAACACGCCCACAAATTTATTCGTCTTTGAATTTCTTTGCAACGCGCCGCAGCTATCACTGTCGATTCCCGTAGGAGTGACATAGAAAAAGTGCATGGAATAGAAGGGCCTAAGTGCCAAACAACAAAATTCGTTGTGCAATTTAAAATTGCCATTTTATTAAAAATCTGAATCAGCCATTTGTTTAAGCAACATGTAATATACAATATAGCAAAATTTTATTATCATTGTTATACGGACTGCTGAGAAAAATGGTAATTTATGTATTTTCAGAGGCTACTTTGAGATTATTTTCTATCGAGAAAAGTTTTTAGAATTGTGACTGGGTCGTATGGCGTACTAGACAACCGATAATCTTACTTATATACTTTTTTTTTAAATACATTCTTATAATACATAGAAAACATTCAGACCAGTACAAACAGACATGTTCATGCACACAAATATTTGTTTTGTGCGGGGATCGAACCTGCGACCCATGGCTCAGAACCAGCGTTTACTACCGCTGATCCAAATGGTCGTCTAACTTATATCTGGTACAAAAAGCTAGCTAGGTGAGTTTGATTACGAGAAAGAGATATCTCGTAAAAACCAACTCGGATGGGCAGCGTTCAGGAAGCTGCAATCCAAATTCTTCGTGTCCAAAGACCAAAAATATTCGTGTCGGAACGAAAGTTTTTTTATTATTATTACCATTTTAAATGTGTCAAAATATACAATTGCGATGCAATTGCGATTCTATTGAGCCATTTGTAAATTAACGGAATTGGGTGCGTATTGCCAGTGATGATTGATGGAACTAAAACATGGCCGCTTAGTATGGGTCTTATAAGAAGGCTCAAGGTGTGGGACCTTGAGCCTTCTAGCGGGCAACGGATAGAATAATGCTTGGTATTTCCCTTCGTGATTGAATCGGAAATGAGGATAAGACATCGCTCGAAGAAGTAGCTGAAGTTGCAGTGAGTGGGACACAAAGTATTTTTTTTATTTATTGAATATTTGGAAGACCAACAGCTAATGCAAAATAACAATTTACATAGATAAACATCATAAAGCTAATAACAGTTCCTCGTAATTAACAACTGATGCCCGTTGAAAAATAAACTTTAAGGTATTCAGTTTTCTCAGTGTTAAATAATTCTTACTGTACCTGAATAACGATTTGTATTCAAGGCTGATATTTTTATAATCGCAAATCGAATTATATGAAACTCCAATTTATATTGCTTCTTCATGTTCCAATAATATGCGGTTTGTTTTAGGTTTGAGATTTAAGGTCTCAGAAATGTACTCGTAGAATTGTGAAATGTGGATAACATCACAATATGTATGTGATTTAAATAGCACAGTAATGTGTTGATTAACTGTTTAAAACAAATGTTTAATGGAATAAGCAGTAACTAAGGCACCTCAGACAACTAATTTAGAGCAGTAGCTACAGTCAACATACTGTCTTATATATTTTTTTTTCATATACTTCAGGAAAGGAAAGTAACATCTCAAAATCATCCCACTGCAGGGAAAAGGCCTCCATCATTCAATTCAAGTTGCCTCAGCAATGATGGGTATACTGGCATAATCACCACGCTTGCCAAATGCGGGTTGGTGATCACAAACCCGAGCAACGTTTGAAAATTCGAAACTTTTTTGTTGTCCGACCCGGGATTCGAACCTGGGACCCCGAGATCTTGGCCCGGTATACAGGGTGTTAGCTAAATGGTATAACAAGCCGAAACCAACTTATGCAAACATCTTAATAAATAAAAATTTCGTGTCACGTTGTTTGTCAGCGATGGAATCCTAAACTATTTAACCTATTTTAATATTTTTTTTTACACTGTGTGCAGTTTGATCCAACTTGAAAGATAGGATAGCTTACATCTTAATTTATAGTCGCATTATTATTTTATTGCAATTTTTTTGTGTAACTTTGTAAGGTAAACGCCATATTGATGCCAGTGACATTTAAGACGTCAAAATACATTTATGTTATTCTGAGGCGATACGAAGTTCGCGGGATAAACTAGTATTCATATAAATGTTATGGTGTAGAGAAGACATTTCTGTGTATCTTTTTTTTGTTGTTAGTGCTTTTTAATCAACTCCATTTGATGAGAAGAGGCGTGCTATTCTGTTTTTGGCCAAAACCATACAGCACTAACTTACTTCGAGGATGCTAATTTAAACCTTAACTACAACAATTCAATTATTCACCTACCTACACCTAATTTGGAAGTACACGGTTCTCTTATTAAAGATTTATTAGGGTGAGGTCACAGGGACTGACCCTAAACATGAAATAAAGAGGTGCGGTAGGCTCACACAAAAATTATAGACCGCTTCGACTGTGTACCCTTTCTAATTAAACATGTCTTAAAATTCTCCCTGTGACTGTTCTCAATCTCATATGGGTTAAATATGTTCCAAAAATGCAAATTGAACAAAAAAAGATCATACAGATCGCAACTCTTGTTTTGGGGCAAATCTAAGCCTATCACAATTTAATGAAGTATAGTCTGGTACCGGTTAAAATACAACAAAAAAATTGTCCCTAAGTGAACAGAGATAAAGTTTTGGAAAGATTAGTACACGGCGCTATATATCCCAGATTACATCGCCTAATTATGCCTGAACAACACGGTTTCATTAAAGACCGCTCCACAGTCACTAACCTTTTGTTATATACTACTTTTTTGTTTGAGAATATGGATAGGGGACTCCAAACTGACGCTGTTTATACTGATTTTTGCAAGGCCTTCGATAAGGTAGATCATGCTATATTGTTGCAGAAAATTGCATATAACGGAATACGCGGAAGTTTATGGCGTTGGTTTTCTTCTTATGTTTCTAACCGATCTCAGAGGTTGGTTGTGAATGGGTACACTTCTGCACACGAAATAAATGTTACTTCCGGAGTACCTCAGGGATCTATTTTAGGGCCATTATTATTTGTCTTGTTTATAAATGACATTGGCAATTGCTTTAAAAATACTCACTATCTTTTATATGCAGACGATCTTAAGATTTACAGGATCATAGAGAATATTAATGACTGTATGAAGTTTCAGGAAGATCTTGATCTCCTTTCTAAATATTGTGTAGATAATAAATTACAGCTAAGTATACCTAAATGTAAAGTTATCATTTTCACAAAAAACAAAAAACTGTTAACTTTAATTATGAACTTCTCTGTACTAAACTTCAAAAGGTTGAAACTATAAAGGATTTGGGTGTTTACCTCGACTCAAAATTACATTTAGATACACATATAAATTCTATAATAAATAAATCTTATCAGTTGTATGGGCTTGTTATGCGAACTTGTAAAGATTTTAAGAATGCATCAACTTACTTAATGCTGTACAAAACCCTCGTTAGATCTCAACTTGAATACGCTTCTGTCGTATGGAATCCTTATTTTCAAAAATATATTCATCAGCTTGAGATGGTTCAAAAAAAGTTTATTCGCTCTGTTAATTTTAAATGTTCTCATAATAAACTTTCATATAATAGACTTTTGGAAAAATACTCGCTTTTGACGTTAGAGTCTAGAAGATCATTTTTGGATCAAGTCGTTTTGTACAAAGTCCTCGGTAATCAGTATGACTGTACATCTTTGACTGACCACATATATTATCAATTACCCAGTCGCTCCCAACGTATACGTGATAGTCGCTCACATGGCATTTTCGCTCCTAGACTCTGTAGGACGATAGCAGGCCACCGCGCACCGCTACGGCGAATAATTTACTCGTTCAACAAACAATTTTCTCAGATAGATCTATTCACACAATCCCTTGGCCAGTTTAAAAATGCAATCCATTCCAAATTAAAAATACTCAACGATTAAATGGTGTTTCACAGTTTTTACGTGAAGGTACCCACAGTAGCTGCAAATGCTATAGTTGCATAGTTGCTTTGATTGTATAATTGTTATTATGTTTTAATATTCTGGTTGCAGGAACTTCATTTATACTCATAAAGACTTATTGTTACCTGTTTAGAGTCAAACACAGTGTTTATCTCAATAATCTCACTTAAAATTATATTGCGAACAAAGTAGTTGGTTACATATTTAGTAAGATTGTCAAATTTATTTTACTTAGTTAGTAAGCCATAATATGTAATTGTTTTTTGTTCCAAATAAAAAAAAAAAAAAAAAAAAAAAAGTTGTCAACCATAACACTTAATAACTTTTAGTCAAATGTCAAAATATGTGCTTCATTCCTAAGTTAGATTTAAGTTTCTCCTAAAAACATAGTCTCAGGTCTCAGTTGGATTTTAATCAAGTGATACGGTATTTCAACGAGTATTTTTCTAATTGTACAAATAAAATCAATAACTTCATTTTCTAGATTAAACTATAATGAATTCAACACGTTCTTCTTATCCACTAAATCACGTGTTGTTCCGGACATTAGTAATCTCTGGCTACTCGTGGATAGGAGAAAAAATTAATGTATTATAAGCACACATACTGAGCCTTCCTAGGTTGTATCCAAACCTTTGGGATGATGTCCGGCAATTGTGCCTGATAGACTTCGAAGCCCTGCTATTAGTTAAGGGCAAATCAATAGACGGTTTAGGATAAATACATCAGTTTTCAAAAGAAATTTGAAGTAATTACCGTGATACGAAAGTCTTGAAAAAAGATTTTTTAAGTTTAAAAAAACCTTTGGCACGTTTAACTTGACTCAAAACGTGAATGTGGAAGTTTGTTGGATCGAGTGACACCATTATCAGTATTTTTTTTAAAGGAATTGTATTTTTGTAGTTTTAGAGAGGAGACCGCTACAAATACGTTTTTTTGGTTGAATGTTATACGAGTAATATTACCAAAAAACAAAAATCATGGAAATTTGTCTAGTCATTTTTGAGTTACAAATTATGTAATTAACACCATTTATAACTCAAGAATTTGTTTTATATACATATAAAAATGTATAGATACTTAAATGAAGAAAATGTTTGTAAAATCTTAAGTGTTCGACTCTACAATTGCCATCGCTAATGTTCCTGTGATGGAAACCGGCAGATGAAGTAAAAACAACTCTTAAGTTGAAAAACTTTTGTCAGATCGAAAACAAATTGCCTAATTTATCAAATAACCCGTTAAAGCATCAAGTTCCTGTAAGTTTCTTAAGATCAGATAATAAACTCAAATGTAGTTTAATGCTGTACATTTCTCTAAGCACTCTGTAATCACGCAAGATTTTCAGACAAAAATTACTTTAAGTATTAACTTTATATACTACTGAATAGTGACCGTGGGAAGTCTGCTGTCTCCTTTCTACTCTTACTTATTTAGATTATAGAAAAATATTTCGATCACTGGTGTTTGTTGTTGTTGTTGTTCTACGGTCTAGCAATAAAAAAAAAAAAAAGAATGCATTATAATATCAATTATTTTTAGCCCGAATCTATATAACGTACCACCACTACGACAAGTTACTAAGTTACTACCAAAGTACCAAAGCGCTGCTGGCTCTAAGGTACATGCTATTCTGTAATTAAACATGGATTAAAAAAATATTTGCTTATATACAAATACATATTAAAACACCGCTCTCCCTCAAGGCGCAAGCAGTACAGATAATGCAATTAGTGCCCAACACCGATATATAAAGTTTCTAAACGAGTTTAACCACTTCACGTGATATTCTCAAGGGATGTTGTCACCGTTGCCGCAATCCGAGAAATTACTAGCGAAGACGCCAGTACGCACAAGTAATTCGTCCTAGTTTTGCCCACTGTTCCTCTATACTCAGTAGTAGATTCTCTCAAAAAGAAGGTAGTCGCTATAGCTGCCACTTTTGTCGAACCGATTTACCATCCCAATTTGGACAATGGTAGAGGGTAGACACTGTTGCCAGTATTCTTCTGGTAGTACTCCGGGCGAGAGAATAGAAAAATAGGTATTTGTAAAATCTATTGCTGTCGCGCAGTGCCAAACGCCTTCACCGCAGAGTGTGATAGAGACAACTGCTTCTTGGACCGAAAATACCTACTAAAAACACACCAAATCAACGTTTCGTAGTACTTCGATTACTTTTCCAAAACTAGACCGATTTAAATACTTTTTTCATAAAAAATTAAAGAAAGGCTTTGGCCGTGTTCGTATGTTTTCCTTTTTTTCTAAAATTTAGCTAAATTTGTTTTCTGGATGTTTGAACACAGCGGAAAATCTGGAGAATTTTTTAGATTTTTGAGGGTTAATATCTTTTTTATTAAATTATTTATGAAAAACAGAAAACATAGAAACATGTTAATAGTGACCATGGATATTTGTAATAAAAAATATTGCTCTACTGGTTTTAACCGGAGAGGAAACAGGGGACTACATTTGTATGGAAAAACGGCCCATGTGTTTCCTCTTAATGGCCTCTTACAACACCCATAAGAAGAGACAGGAAGATGCTATTTTTGCTATGTACCGGCACCACAAGATTAGGTATTTACTAGCTACATAATTTGAAATTTGACGTCCCAATGAAGTCATAGTAAAATACTAACAGGTTTAAAATCAGGTCTAATATTTCTAGTAGTTATTTATCAGCTAATTTACAGACCCCGCAAAGTGCCAACCTTGACTACAGCTATAGGCAGGCATAACTCAAGAAATCTTGTTAATTGTTAAACAGTTGCCCAAAGCCCGGGGCTTATCTTAAACAAATTAAATTGAGGCAATGATACGAACCGCTCCCTTCAGACTTTCAATTTAGCGAAAGATAACTTTAAATGGCTTTTGAACTGAAACTAGTTGGACGAGAGAGGAATTGAGCTGGCAAAACAGATGAATGCAGTAGGGTTATGGACGACGTTAAAGCCTAAAGCTGGACCATTATGAGCTGGGCAAAATAAACACGACAAAGCCAGGGTTGTGAAATATTTTGTGAACGTACGAAAAAAGCAAGTCACCTGCACTATTGACAGCACCTAGCAGGATTTGAAACTATGTAAACCAATCTATGTTAATTAAGACACTGGACACTGCTATAATGCCGACATCAGTCCACTGAAAAAGTAGTCCAAAGTAAGGTACGATAGGGGCTGGGTACAAGAAGGAATAATGTATGCGATCTTGATCATGCATATATTTCATGTTTTCAACTCCAAATTAGTGAATATGAATTGTTAACAGTTACTCGAGGGTAAATTCCTAATATTATCAATCTGCTACTAGATCCAAAAGCATTTAGGCCATGTTACGGATTTTTGTAGAATTTAAAACTGTTAAGACAGTGAGTTGTGGATGAATGTAAAGATGATTCACCTGAGGCCTTTAAGTGGGAACTTAACGATTCCACTTGGGAATCTTATTAAAAAACACAGCAAGTATGATACAACGTGGCTTCATTTCATGTTTCAGCCCTACAGGTCGAAATAAACTGAAAAGGAGGTTGCTCAATAATTCTTCCAGTAAGAAGTGGCCCTACCGTATCCGTCTGGGTATCTGGAGTTAGTACTTAACTTTTATGACGCTATTTTTAAAGTTGTTGGGGTAAATGTAGCGGAGGATTTGAAACTCGGGAATTTCTAGTTTGATTTCCTTTGTTAAATAGAGCAAGATGTTAGTTTATTTGATGTAAAATGGATGCAAATAGACAGATTCTTTTAAAACGTTAGAACTACAAGATTTACAGAAAAAAATATTAGAAATGCGAAAGTGTGTGGTTGTCTGTTTCTGTGTTTACCAATCTGTTTGTTAGTCTTTATGTTTGAACCGCTGAAGCGATTTAGATGTTTTTTTTTTAAATGATAGTAAGAAATTTAATTGCTGATGTAAAATGTAAATATTTCGCCTGCCTCTTGTTGGACCCGAACTCGAAATATTTCGCTTACCAGGCGACAAGTATACAACTAAGCCAAAAGTTTAGGGTTCAAGTCCAAGGCAGTCGCGATTCGCTACTTCACGTAGCATCCTCAGGAGATGTTGTCGTCTTCGCTGCGCTGCGACGACTTCATGTACATACGAGTACTAATTGCATTATCTGTACTGCATGCATATTTGTAGCGAGGGCGGGCGGTTTTTATTTTATTTTAATTTTTTAGGATAGCTTACAGCTTTCACATTTTTACAGATTTAGGAAAGTAATAACTACAAGCTAATAACAACTTTTTCTGCATAAGATAGTGCTTGCTCATTCAGTGTTAATGCGGGTATACACTATAGTGTGGTGAAGGTACCTAGGCCAGTGTTAAAAGATTTCCGCAAAGTAGCATTATTAGCCATAGATTATGTTATTAGCCCACATCTGACAGGCCTCTCCAAAAAGGAGACTTTGCCATAACGGCTATGTTAGACAGACGGGTCGGTGATTGTAGTTAGGCCAATGGTGAAACGAAGACGCTGATGCCAATAGAACGAGAAAAGGCGGTGCCATTTTAGTGGTTCCATAGTGCAATATCTATATATATAAAAATGAATCCCTATTTCCCTTGGTCATCGCATCACGCGTGAACGGATGGACCGATTTCGCTGATTCTTTTATTGTTTTGTTTGTTATCTTCAGGAGAATGTTCTTATGAAAGAAAAAATTAAGAAAATAGCGCGGAAAATCAGAAAATTTTAGAAAACTTAATCACCATACTAAATTATTTGTAATGTAAGTAATGTAACCTTAGCGCTTTTGACAATTTAAACTTTTTTGATGTAACATTATGGCGTTTGACATAACATTGACAGAATGCGTGCTGCAAACGGTTACAATTTCCGCGGATATCATTTGCAATGACGATAAATAAATTTGTATCTGAAATATTTTTTAATTAATTATACCAATTTGAAACCAATATTTATAGTTTAGGCAGGACAACGTCTGTAGGGACAGACGCGTCCTTTTTCGCGCACAGAGGGTTCCGAACCGCAGACGTGCAGTAGAGCCTTTGTTTTACCTAGTCCTGTTTTTACCTTTTGTAATATAGAACCCTAAAAAAGGAAGTTCAAATGTGCACATAAATTTGTATTTTAATATGTGGCCTTTTCTCAACATTTCCCGGTTGTTCTAAGTTATGTTCCAGTTGTAACGTTGCTCTAAGATATAAAATGAAGGCTCTAAAGTCGTAATATTCTCAAAAATGGCCTCTGCATCTTCTAGACCCGACTTACTCACCCTAGGGAAATTTAGAAAAATTCACCTCTATAAAACGAGTGGAGATTATCTTAAAAATACTAGGTTATTTTAAAAGCTGATAGTCACAAAACTTTTTCTGGTAAAATATACATTCCTACTAATGAAATAAAAAGCGTTTTTTTGACTAAACGTTTTTTTTAATGTTTGTCTCGTAATTTTACTAATTTCGGTACGATGTGGTTGGAAAGAAAATGTTGACCTTAGTGCCTACATAAACAGTTAGTAAAAAAAATATTATGGATATTAAAAAACATAACATACTTTTTAGCCACCCAAGTTCCGTTCGTCTAGTAGTTTAATGCCAGGCCAAGATCTCCGCGTCCCGATAAGAAAGAGTATTTTCAGCTCTCCACAAAAATACGATCAAATACTAAAAAAAAACCGCAGACACAAAAAACTAAATTCCTTTTAAAAAGTAAATAATAATAAAATAAACTCAATCTTAAAGTTCGCACATAAGTCACCTTTAATACAAAAAAAAAAACTAAACTGTAATCGCTTCATCCGTTCGGGAGCTATAATGCCTTAGACAGACAGACACAACTTTAAACTAATAACACGCCTCTTTCTGTGTCGGGGTTTAAAAATGGTTACTCTCTACCAATGGCCAAACAAAGATGGCAATTACAGAAAGCCACAGCAATTACAAAAGACCAGCTAGGGACTGATATAGGCTGGCGATGATGATGATGATGATAATGTATCTTTACACAATGTATCTAATGAACATTTTATATATGTGTCACACTTGCAATGGGGGCTACCGTTTCTTTGCTCACCAGTTGGCGCCACTGTAGACTGAGGTCCGGAGGTATAGCTGTCAAAGGCGATTGGCGCCGAAACAAAGTGTTATATCTTGAATCTAATTAAGGTTATATTGTTTATAAATAACTATCTTGATATCAACAAACTAACTTCTGAAATAGTTGCTCTTGAGGCCGCCTATTTTTGCGCTTTTTCTTAATTCCGCTCTTAAAGCGTTCACATTAATCGCCAAATAATCCATATTTGCGATATTTTACGCGATATTTTATTTAAAGAAATTATAATTTATGCAACAAATTCCGCTAAAACCAGTACAAAGTGAATGATATTGGACCTCACGCGACACTAGCACCTCTAGTGGCAAATTCACTAGCGATAGCTCCCATTAAATGCCTTAAGAGGAACAGTTTTTCGTCTTTAAAGATTTGCCGATACATTTTAAACTTGAATTCCAACACGTAAAAACGAATTCAATGGGTAAGCTAAACGTTTTGTGATTGGTCCATGAGCGAATATTACTTTGCTATTCATTATCACGCTGTTTACATCTTACCACAAATGAACTCACGCTAGTTCGCGAATCGCAAACATTGTTAGAATTTAAACGACAGTATTAAGGTAAAACGACAGTATTAAATTAAATAGACTTAATGGGTGGCAATAAACTTCCAACCGTGTGGTGCCGGTCACTGCCGGTGTCAATTAATAAATCACTTATCCTTCTCGCTCTATGGGTGAATAAATGAGCACCTGCTAGTAGTAAGTAGTAAGTAAGTAGCGATTTCTCTCCATAATTCTCAAAATGTACAACACGCGTGCGGCGTGGGATAGCAAATGCCTACTCATTTTCTGATGTGAGTGAGGTAATGATAAATAATAATGTATTAATTTTCTGCTATTATTATTATTATTATATATCTGCTATTATTATATGATATTATTATTTACGAAGGTGAAAAATATTAACTAAGTGTTATTTGCTGGTTAAGAGGTCATTTTCAAACTTCTGGATTGGAAAAGTCTTAACATCAACATGCTGACACAACATTGTTTTCCCGATGATATTATAGTCCTTATGGCTGAGAACTTAAAGGAACTGATCGCAATGCTCATGTATCTTAATAGTATTTCCCAAGGAGTGGGTCTTAAGATAAACGTGGAGAAGAAGAAAATCACATTGAGTCCCCATGTTGTATCTAGTTTATTATGGTGTACTACACTTTTTTGACTTCGTGATAGACAGACAGACAGATATCTGGGACAGATAGTCCTGCTAAGTATTTTTGAGAAGAAATTTTTCGTCGAATCCAACTCGAATGGGTAGCGTTTGGGAAGCAACGAAAAATCTTTTGAATTATGTAGTTTCTTGACGTTACTGTGTGTTTTGGTTTTCTTGCTAAAACTGTTTTGTGACCTATTTTTTAGCCCACAATTCCATACGACAGGCTACTGAACCGGAATTTTGCAATTAAGATTGTTCAAAGAAACCTTATTCTCAAAGATGGCGTATACTCAACGAACATGAAAATTGGTAAAATACACAATTTAGGTAACGTGTTTGCGATTCCAATTTGGATTGATAAGAACCTAACCACACCGATGCTCTTGGCAAAGCGGTACGCATAGCCTATTGCGAATTTAATTTGCATTATTCGAACTAAAGTTTTAAGGTAAAAAATGGCCTTATTCAATAGTCATCAGCTTGAATGACACACCCACGTTGATCTCTATGGGTCTTAGACAACCTAAAAACAACAGGACGCGGGTGATGGTGGAAACACTAGAGATTCATTGAAAGTAAATAATTTTATCTATAATGTTTCATAGACTTTTAGTGAAAATTTAAAGACACTAAATTGCCTATACATTCTACATTGATGGTCCTCCTGGTAAGGTGCCTAAGATATTGGCAGCATTAATAACTTTGCTGGATTGCTATGCTCAGTCGCTGTGCGAGGTAGCTGCCAGCTCTTAAGTCACCGCTGAAATCATAAAGATGTTCATCAGTATCTTTAAAAAAAGATAATTTGTTTGTTAAATTTACGTTTTGTTTCCTGTTTTTTTATTCAACAACACCATCCTTCTATTAGGATTATATTTAACAAATATATTTGTCCTTCCTGTGTGCAGAGCAAATAAGTTTCTTTGGAAGTCCAGGTCGTAAACTGCACTGTGCACTAAATCTTCATCAGTGTCACCATATTTTATGATTATTTTGCGGACTAAATACTATGTTATTATGTAACATAAACATATTTATGATTTATAGTTGCGCAAGAACGCTATGGAATGGCGACCGCTCACTGGATTGCAATATGTGTGAAGGCCCCTATTAGGTAGACTGCAGATCTGGTGAAGGATGCAGGAAGTCACTGGGTGCGACCAGCGTGGAAATGATGGTCGTAGAGCCACTCAAGGGAGGCCTATAAGCAGCATTATGGCTATATCTGCTAAGAGAGGGTTCGATCCCGCATGCAACAGATCTCATAGACGGATATTCTAACCAGGTTTAATATTATCCAAAGAATCATCATTTAACAGTTTTTTGTTTCGTTCATCTGTTTGATGTTCAGAGCCGAAGTGCTAAAGTGCTAAGCGGAAAAGGCTCATTAGAATACACTATTTAAAAAGAAAATCGTGAGGTGCCAGAAAGCTAAAAGAATAGCACCACTCCCTCCTCTCTATAGATGTGGTAGGTGGCGACTAAAGGAGAACTGCTAAAGAAGACAGGCTGTAGCGTCATGTCTCTACCATTGGCTGAATTGTGATCGCCAACCAAGCGTGGCGATCCGATTATGGCAAAAACCTCCTATTGGATAAGCCTGCGTCCAGCAATGGACTCATATTGACTAGTTATGATGGAAAAGTAGGTGAAATGTCCCAAAATATGATAATGTATGGTACCTCTACTCTCAACCATGATAGGATGTTAATTTCCATGCAAATGCGCGGCAAACCTCCCGTACTGCTACCTACTAAACTAGACGCAATCAGACTGTTATCAATAGGTTAACTACATGGGAACATGTATGCATTTACTTCGTTGATTATAAGTTGTTGCTAAAATTTTGTGGCCTCGACATTCTTCACTTGGGTACAATTCAGAATGCTAACTATATAAAGTAAAAGCCTATAATCATTCCACTGCAGGGCAAAGGCCGCCATCATTGAATTCAAGTTTCCGCACCAAAAATGGGTACAGACTTACGACTAGAACATTGCTCGGGTGATCAATACGCTTGCCAAATGTGGGTTGGTGATCACAAACCAGAGCGATGTTCAGAAATTCAAAACGAGTTCGGTTGAATGCCCAACTGTCTGCGAAAACTTTCATAGTCATCATCACCAGCATTATCATCTCCAATGTTACACTAAAAACTCTCCAATTGCCCGACCTAGGGATCAAACTCAGGATCCCGAGATCTAGGCCCGGTACAAAAACCACTAGACCAGTGTTTCCCATATAATAGGGGTTAAAGTATGAAATTGCCGATTATTTTCCCACTTTTTATTTTGTTTATAGCTCTTAAGTGTAGTCATATTATTGCGTGATTGTTTTTGTATTGTATCAAAAACTAAATAAAGTAACTTTTGACTAAAAAAAATGCAATACTAGTGCCTATTACTTCAAAGGAAGTCCTTGAAAAGACCCCTTACAATGTGTCAGCTGACCTTCTTGCTTCAATTAAGTATATTTGTATTATATACTTTGATTTTCAGAAATTTAAATACTATAATGCGTAGCTTTATAACCATCTAACTTTCACCTTTAATTGCATCGAAAACGGTTCAGGCGTTTTTAAAAAAACTAAAAAATTGTTAGTATGGAATAATGACTTTTCCCGATTTCGTCCATACAAAACGGCAATTTCATATTTTAACACCTAATATTGTTCTGCCATGGACCGGTTATTTTCACACAGCCCCTTTGTGACCCACTTAATACTTTTAAAACCAAACTGGTTCCATTAGTTAAAATAATAAACATTTATTAATAGCAAAAATTATTACTATTTATGAATCAATACTACTATTTATGAACCTACAAAATAAGGTATGAATCATCCAGGCACAAAATCATTTATAGCGATACTAAAGTCCATACTACGATGGGCATTTTCCTTTTAGTGCGAATATCTCGCACGCTGCCTATGTTTTTACTAAAGAATTCAAGTTCCCCGAAAATGACGAAATTATAAGAAGCATATTTACCATACCTCGATCAATAGTAGGTATTATATTAAAAACATGGCGGGAATGGCGCGACCCGGTGTTTTATTTTGATGGCCCGGTACCGGGTTGCGACTTGGCAATGGGAAACGCTGCATTAGACAACGGGGTGTGCTGTATATTTTTCCGTGTCCAGGATATGAAGTCCACCAGTATACTTTTATGGACAGATGATGGTGAAAAGCTTAAAGAGTGTTCACATTTTACAACACGAAGATATATTACGACCATTTGGATCAGCGGTAGTAAACACTGCTTCTGAGCCATGGGTCGCGGGTTCGATCCCCGCACAGTACAAATATTTGTGTGCATGAACATGTCTGTTTGTACTGGTCTGGGTGTTTTCTATGTATTATAAGTATTTATTTACAAAAAAAAAAAAAGTATATAAGTAAGTTTATCGGTTGTCTAGTACCCCATACGACAGGGTACTTAATAGTAGCTTAATTTGGGACTAGATGGCTCTGTGTGGCCCAGTGTGGCATGTCTGAAATATTTATTATTATTTATTATTATTATTATTAAGTATGTGTGAAAGTCGGCTGTACTCAAAACACCCGCGGAGTCACGGAGTTGGTTACAAAATGAATAATTCCATAAATCGAATATCCTAGAAGTTAGTTCGAAATTTTAAAGACATTTCCAGTAACTCTCATCAAATCCCACCAAGGAACGCTGTTAACGTGGAAACGGTTATAAATATTTATTGCGTATTTTCTTTCTAGACTAATGTTTGACGTAAATTATGTTATACGGAAATTTTATCTACACTAATATATAAAGCTGAAGAGTTTGTTTGTTTGTTTGTTTGTTTGTTTGTTTGAACGCGCTAATCTCATGAAGTACTGGTCCGATTGGAAAACTTCTTTTTGTGTTGGATAGTCCATTTATCAAGGAAGGCTTTAGGCTATAGAACATCACGCTGCGACCAATAGGAGCGAAGCATGAGTGAAAAATGTTGCAAAAATAGTCACAATCATAATAACAGAAATTGACGCGAACGAAGTCGCGGGAAACAGCTAGTGAAAATATAATAAGATTCATAGTTTTGACTGTCGGCTCTCGTTTATTTTGCCAGCCTGTAAAATTAAGGAATTAATGAATAAATAACTTTCTATTTGCGCTTTCTTACACATAAAATTTAACACTTTACGGGCTTTACTGCAAATCACAGTTTTGAGTGTAAGAAACCTGATAATGATGATATCAAATGTTTGACTTTGGCATACTGTGTTAACCTAAGCTGGTTTTGGCTTGATGCACTACTCGTATCTACCTCTAAATATAGCCAGTAACATTATTAACAGAATCCTTGCTGGACATTGAGGGTTTAAAGCTTACCAAATATTATATATTACTGTGAAAACATAAATAAAGTACAAAAATGTCGACTGTCTGAGGCGACTCAAACTCACGACCCTCTGCTTATCGACGAATTTATTCAAGGCTTTACGCTGTAAGCTATAGCCCCTCCGCTGGCAGCCATCTTGCGCTCTTTACCCCGTTGACTGGCAACCATCCACGAAGCCCCCCCCGCTGTTCGGGAACAGTTGCATTCTTTTGACCATTTCTTTAATATTTTGTAACAATGCCCTACAAAATGTATATATATTACTGTTCTCCATAAAATAATCTATAAAACAATGCTTATGCAATTCGTTAATTTAGTTGCATCTATAAATGAGAACAATGTTAACTAAGGGAAAAGTAAAAATATGGTTTACATGAGATTATATAAAGTTTAATAACCATACTTAACAATTTTTGTGTACAGTTTTGTTTTCATTGTAAACCTTTATACTATCATTTACTTAATTAAACCATGAGTGAATGAGTTAATAAACACTGTTAAAATAAGGCGAACACACCGCATACCACAACACGTAACGAGTGACGTCTGACGAACACTTACAAATTGCTCAAATATTTTGTTTGACACATGACCTTAGACTTTGGCTTGCTAGCTAGCCCCTTCTTTCTTCTACACAGCGGTATAGGTGCAAAAGGGATAGGAACAGCCGCGTCTGTAGGAATTCCCGCAAAAAACGCAACTAAGTAGGAAGCCCGATTCGGACCTCGTGCCAGAAGTTTAGCTTTTTGACGCGGCCCGAATCGGACTCCTTGCCAGTGGAGGGGAAAGTTTTATCAATATTTTCGTTTAGTAGGTACCTCAAATATCCAAGAGTTTTCATTTTACAAATGATTATAAAACGGTAAAGATGAAACAACTTTTTAATGTTTTTAAACCTAAACAAGTACGACGCAAGCAATCGACAAGATTTTTGTCTTCTCCATGTCTATAATAAGACCCACTATTTGGGTAGCATAAAACAAGGCGAAGTGATAGACAGATCAAATTTCATGTGTAGTGTCGAATTAGGCATATCTTTAAGAATAAACCAAACTACTGAAGTTTAAATCTGCGTTCTATAACTATACGAGTAAAGGTGTGATTAATCTAACCCTTATTTATCGTGCGTTAGTTCTAAAATGTGTGTAGGTTCATTAAAACTCTCCCCTCTACCGAGCAGGAAATTGTGCAAGTTCTATAAACTTGCACTACATGCTTTTTACGCAATCAAAGTATGGAGAGTAGTGTTGCTTTGAGTATGCTGGTTTTTGTTCAATGACCAACGCCCCGCTGGTCTAGCGGTTTGAATACCGGGTCAAGACCTCAAGGTCCCGGTTTTGAATCCCGGGTCGGGCAACAAAATTTTCGAATTTTCGAACATTGCTCGGGCTTGTGATCACCAACCCGCATTTGGCAAGCGTGGTGATTATGCCTATACCCATCATTGCTATGGTGACTTGATTTCAATGATGGAGGCAATTGCCCTGCAGTGGGATGATTTTAGGCCGTTAGTTTACTTTTATCGATTTTTTGTTGTTTCTAGTGGGTGAGGAGCCAGCGTAGATAAGTCTCTTATTACAGACTAGTCGTTAATGTAGTCCTAAGGCCAGGATGAGAAATCAGATCGAACGATGTAAAAACAAGAGGTTCATGATGTAAAAGTGTATTTTTTTATTACTTTTTTGTAAGACCATGTCTTTAATTAGGTACTTTTATTTTAATGTAAGAAGGCACTCATACATAAATCTAAAACAACGAGACTAAAGGTTGGTTTTATTTAAATTTTGCAGTCACAACCGTGTAGAAAGAAAATTTGGAAATTACCTGCTACAAAACATGAAAACTTTTAAACAATATAGTAGATATTTTGACAAAAAGGGTAAAATATGATACAATAAACATTTTGATGTGCCAAACAAGTAGGTAATAACCGAAACATTTTCCTTTATTTTTCGAATTTGTGACTTATTCGATGGGCGGTGGGATCTACCTCCTAGTGGTCCACCCTGGGCAACGGCATCTTTAGTTTTTTTATCAATGATGACGGCTAACAGATCCCTCTGCGGTGGTAGGCTTCGTAAGAGGCCGCCTGGATGCTACCACCCTCCTGCCGGAGTCTAGCGCCAAACAGTTTTTCTATGTTCCGCTGGTGTGTGGGAGAACCAGTACCTCTGGGTAAGCTCGCTCCATCTTAGGCTTCTTCGTAACCGTATAGTTACGTATATAGTCAAGAGCAAGCCCAATATTTATAAAAAAAAGCTATTTGTCAGTAGAAATAGGCCCAATTTTTCCATTTAAAGTTTTATTTTAAGATAATAGGAAAATGGTCTCACTGCGCCTTAAAAGCCCAGGAAAGTAACTAAACAGAAACAATTGAATTATTTGTACTCCATTGGCTTGCGAGCCTTCTGAGTATTTCTATTGTTCTATGCAATTGCTGTGCAAGATGAAGAAGAAAAACAACAAAAGTTTTGACACTCTCCTGATAGCTTGAGCATCGTGTAAACTGGAAACTTACAACACTTGGTACGAAGTCCACATAATCTGCATACGAAGGGCTACAGCCATTAAAAGAAAACATCTAACTAAGTGTAATGTAGAGTGGGAGAACATTGAGTTTGGACATGGCAATTTCTTAGCTAATATTTTGTAGATCTTATATTCCTTAACCTGTTAAAAGGTCTTGGTCTACCATGGACTTCAATTTTGCTTGTTTTAACAAATATTAAAAATTTCGGCAAACGTAGTGTAGGACGCCCTTAGGCCAGATGGAGTGATGATTTGCGCAAAATGGCTGGCAGGAGCTAGATGCGAGAAGCTGAGGATCGACCTAAGTGGTGTGCGATAGGCTGATGATGATAAACAAATATCGATAGTAGTAGCATTAGCAGGAATAATCCTAGTAATCTTATAACCTACTAAATATGACTAAGACAGGGAAGGTTACCGGGGCAGCTGTGAAGGTGAGCTGACGCGAGTCTGAAGAAAGGAAACCTACGCCTGGGTCGCAAATCCTAGCGCTACCCTAACTTTCCAAATTGTCGGAAGTCATTGCAATGAACATGGCAACCGCACGGTGGCGCATTTATGGGTAGTAGGTAAAAAATGAATTTTTAAGGATGGTACTTCTGCTTAATTTTAATTACAAATTGTCTCTTAAAAAGGAAACGGACGAGCATGAATCAAGTTATAAAATTTGTGACACGACCAAAGTCATGAAAGAAATCAAAATATGTGACTTAATCTATATATATAATATGTGAAATGGATGCAAATATTTCTACTCGTATATTATAACAATCCCATTTTCAAGACCATTTTCATCAAATTACTTTTTCAATTACAATTTGCAGTCTGAGTGTGAACGAAAACCCTAGAAATGAACATCTCGTGATTGAGTTTTCACTGAGGAAAGTTTGGGCGTGCGCTGCATTAGACACTTTGCGTCAGCAAATAAATATTAGTAGGTATTTTTCTTTCAAAATATCAAACAGATGAACTGTCAGAAATTATTAACCAAGTGAATGATGATTGTCAGTGATTTCATGCTTCGAATTGTTTTTAGGCTGTCAACCATATTCTTTTAGCCGTAGAGTTGGATTTTAAATTTTAAATGAGATCAACATTGAACAAAATTCTGATTTGTCCAACATTTGAAGAACAACTGCTGAACTTTATTTTCTTTCTTTTCAAGCAAGTTTTCTGATAAAATGTATAACAATAATAAAATGTAAAATCCAAAAATATGTTGATTCGTAAGTATACGTACTGTCCAAGTTTAAGGCTGCCCGCCCACGTCCGACTTTTTGTAGGACCGATAATCGGGCCGATTTTTCTATAGTAGGCAGCAGCATACACAATCATGATCGATTTTTTGTAGGACGTGTGTGTTGCTCCATTGCTATCACTACGTTCTATTTTTCTCCTACAAAAAATCGGTCACCGATTATCGGACGTGGGCGGGCAGCCTGACTATAATCAGAATATCATCTGTCATATCTCCAGTTATGCAAATTCACTATATACCTACATGAACTCTCGACGAATAATAAAACGAAAAGAAAAGAGCACCCAAATATTTAATTTTTGATTTTTAATATTAACAATTTGACACAATATCTAATTCTGATGTCTCATTTTAATTTTATAACTCTGTAATTTTTTTGGAATCCAATATTTATTCATTGATTTGATTTTGTTAACTTATAAAAAATATTTTGCACACTTGAATGCAGGTTGAATTCATCCATAATTATGTTATAATTTAAGACCTTGGTATAATTAGATGTTTTCATGCAAATAAAAATGATTTGATTTAATTTGATTTAGTGTGTGTTCTTTTGGTAAGGACGTCTTCTGTCACCGAATGGGTATCTAGTATTATATTATACCTAAATGTTAAACAACACTAACCCCCGTATTTATAAAGAAGTAATTACTTATTGCTTATGAAAGTCATAACTTAAAATTTTCATACCTAGTTCTTAAGTGAAAGAAATTGGTCATCATTAATAGTCATATTATTTGGCTAGAAATGCTAACTTTTGGTAGTTATAACTTCTAGTAATTTCTTGATTAAGGCATACAAATTGTCTCTCAAGTAATTACTTTTAGTCAAGTAATTACTTTTACTTGTTTATAAATACGGGGGTTAATCTAAATTTACACCTGTTATAGTCGGGTAACGTTATTGAACGAATAGTTATAGTATCGTGGCGTAATTACAAATCGGTATCGGTTTTAATCACCGCTGTTGAAGGGATTAATTTGGTTACATTACAATACATCAGGTAACGTTGAAGATAGTATTAACCACTAATTACGGGTTGAGTGGGTGGGTTTGTACACCATTCATAATTCAAGAACAAATCATAGATCATCGAAATCTGTGCATCAATCTTGATGGTCTAAGATTTGTTGGAGTCCACCCTTGTAACTATAGTGAAAATTGGAAAACTCACTATAAAAAATATATAATAATAGGTGTTAAAGTATGAAATTTCCGATTATTTTCCCACTTTTTATTTTTATTATAGCTCTTAAGTATAGTCGTATTATTGCGTAATTCTTTTTGTATTGTATCAAAAACTAAATAAAGTAACTTTTGACTAAAAAAAATGCAAAACTAGTGCCTATTACTTCAAAGGAGGTCGTTGAAAAGACCCCTTACAATGTGTCAGCTGACCTTCTTGCTTCAATTAAGTATATTTGTATCATAAACTTTGATTTTCAGAAATTTAAATACTATAATGCGAAGCTTTATAACCATCTAACTTTCACCTTTAATTGCATCGAAAACGGTTCAAGCATTTTTAAACAAACGAAAAAATTGCTAGTAAAAAATAACGACTTTTCTCGATTTCGTCCATACAAAACGGCAATTTCATACTTTAACCCCTAATACTAGCTGTTGCCCACGACTTCGTCCGCGTCAATTTCTGTTATTCTAATATCGATTATTTGGTTAAGGATTAATATTATGTTGATAAAGCTCTTTGGCAAATAACTGGCAATAATGCATTAATTTCAACCTAATTTGATTACCATAAAAAAGGTTATAAAGTCAATCTTAAAAAATAGAAATATACCTACTGTCCTGTCGCGGACATTTTTTAAAATCATTTAAAGAGGAATAATTCTTTACATATTTTTGGGTAACTTGGACCGTTTACGCAGCGCACGCAACGGAAGCCTTCAAATATGAATAATTTTCCCCGTTTTTGCAACATTTTTCAATGATGCTTCGCTCTAAATGTACTATCCAACACAAAAATATTTTTCAATTCTAACCAGGACTTCCTGAGATTAGCGCGTTCAAACAAACAAACAAACAAACTCTTCAGCTTTATTATTTATGTATATCGTAGATTGTTTCGTATTTAACGACTTCCGTGGTTTCGCGCGAGCGCTTCACATCAGATTTCAAGGTTCACTCCGGACCGCCTTTACGAATCTGAATAAACTTTGTAAACATTGACACGAAGGTGGAGTATAGGATGGAATAGAACATAATATATTTTAAATCCCGTTAAAATTTATGGTTTCCATGGGATAGTTTAAAACTCAAACTTTTACACGAATGAGGTCGTGGGAAATAGTTATTAACTATACAGGATGTACCACAGAATGGAGCAGCTGAGCTGGTGCTCTATGAGAGAGTGTATAGGCCCACCCTATGTCAAAAATTGAATAGGCCCATATAAACGATTATTTGGAAAATACCATAACCTTGCAAAACTTATAACTTACTTAACTTGCAAACTTACTTAAACGGTCAAAGATTTAAATTAGCACTTACAAATTACGTCACTTCAGATGATAAAAATCAATTACATTACCAACCATAATGTAACCAAAAGTTAAGGGAAAACTCGAGAAAACGGGAATCTTGTAGACAACATCACATACCTACCTACATTGTTATGATCCTAAAGCGAGTAATAGGGGTTAAAGTATGAAATTGCCGATTATATTCCCACTTTTTATTTTGTTTATAGCTCTTAAGTGTAGTCATATTATTGCGTAATTCTTTTTATATTGTATCAAAAACTAAATAAAGTAACTTTTGACTTAAAAAAAAATGCAATACTAGTGCCTATTACTTCAAAGGAAGTCGTTGAAAAGACCCCTTACAACGTGTCAGCTGTCCTTCTTGCTTCAATTAAGTTTATTTGTATTATATACTTTGATTTTCAGAAATTTAAATACTATAATGCGTAGCTTTATAACCATCTAACTTTCACCTTTAATTGCATCGAAAACGGTTCAGGCGTTTTTAAAAAAACTAAAAAATTGTTAGTATGGAAAAATGACTTTTCTCGATTTCGTCCATACAAAACGGCAATTTCATACTTTAACCCCTAATATTTATTAAAAGTACTCGTATTGTGGATGTCAGAAGCAACGAAGGTGCCACCAACATCCAGACCGAGAAATGTGGATATACTTTTTTTCCGGTTCTCCGGGAATCGAACCCGGGACAGGACAGGAGGAAGGCGACACCTTGAAAATGGGTGTGGGAGTGGCCTCCGCTACGTAGGTAATTACGTCAATTAAAAATTAAAATAGGTATACCGCACGCAGACAATACGAATCAATTACCTGTCTGACCTAACAGTTACAATAATACCATGAAATGTTGCATTTTCATTTTTTTTTTTTTGAAAGGACCTATGCTGTGGCAGAAGGCCGTTACAGCTTTACCGGGCGGGATTGCATTTTCAATGTATTTTAACCCTGTTAAAGCAGCTGTTCCAACTAAAATCCATTTTATTTCTGCAAATAGGCCGCTAGGAGGCGCTTTTACACGTCGCAATATACCTACCACTGCTTCGGAACAAGTCTGGGCTAGTGCCGAAAAGAAGCAGCAAAAGAAACTCAGTCACTTTGTCAACCTCTTTTTACATAAATGTTTACAAAAGGTTTGAGCAAGTACGAGCTAGGACAATTCAATGCCATACGTTCCTATCATATAAATAACCGTTAATAGTGTTCTCTTTTTCATTAAAATATTACTTTGATATATGATTTAAGTTTATGTACAGGCAGTTAAATGCCGTGTGGTAATTGGTTGAAAATTCGAATACAATTTCCCGTGAACGAATTTCCTACTTTTCGCTATCTGAAACCTGGAACGGAAAGCTTTTGTACACCCTGTATAATAAACAAAATCATCAATTATGAAGCAACCAAAACTTTGGATAACTCGTAACAAGGCTTTGGGGACCGATTTCACCGATTTTAAGAGAAGGAATAAAATCGGCAATTACAAAGTTTAAAAGCGAAAACTCGAAGGAACGCTCCAAAGTCTTAGATTGGGAAAGCTCGAATTGTCTGACATTGTACAGTTCTTATTGGCTGTTGCCTTTGTTATTTATAATTAAAGTCGAATTCCGGACCGGAATTTGACAAGTTATATTATGGTTTTAATCGAATTAACTATTCTTCAAAGTAATGCATAAATTTGTCGGTTCAATTATTTGCGGAAGTAAATCTGATTATAATACAACTAGATCTTCGCCCGCGGCTCTGCCCGCGTGAACTCCACGTCACATCGCGCGCCTAGCGGTGTCATAAGCCTGTGCCTAGCGGTGTCATATAGAATGATAGATTAAGTGGGCTTAATACGTTCGTGTCTGTGAAATTATGTAAATACATATACAACATTTTAACCCAATCTGTCTAGCCGTCTAGTACTTGACATACCGACAGCAGCGCGACCTATGGGATCATGCTATAAAAAAAATTGCCTATGTTCATCAGGGATAATTTTGGCTTCTAATGATAAAACATTTCTTTAAATCGGTCAAGTAGTTTAGGAGCGTATTCGAAACAAACAAACAATCAAATCTCTTTCGTTATATAAAAATAAATATTTAAGACTTGCCTCACTGGGCCACACAGAGCCATCTAGTCCTAAATTAAGTACCCTGTCGTAGGTATGGGGTACTAGACAAGCGATTAACTCACTTATATACTTTTTTATAATACATAGAAAACACCCAGATCAGTACAAACAGACATGTTCATGCACACAAATATTTGTACTGTGCGGGGATCGAACCCGCGACCCATGGCTCAGAAGTAGCGTTTACTACCGCTGATCCAAATGGTCGTCAAACAAAGCGTTATAAAAATAAGTGTAGATGAGTCACAATAGGTAAATATTTTATTGTATCGTGAGGTGATAGCGGTGACCGCCTCTTCTCTTTTTATGGGTCTCATAAGAGATCTTCTAAAAGAAGATAAGTTGCAGGTTACTCTCCAGTCTCCACCATGTGCCAAAGTATATCTCAAACAGAACCTACTTAAAGTAAAAAAAAAATACTCCCAAGTTGGTTAGATTAGAAAATAAGATTGACTGCTTTCAAGTGTGGAATAAATAAAACTTAATAAAAAAAAATACCGAACAAAACCTTTTAATAAGCCTACAAGTCAAATAAGAAATTAGTAATAATTATCAAACACCGACAGAAAATTGGTCGCTTTTTGTCTGTTTTTTTTTTTCGTTTATTTTATCGTCTATGTCATTTAAAACTTAGTTTTAGGAAAGTAGTGATAATTATTATCAAGCACCGTCAGAAAATTGGTCGCTTTTCGTCTGTTTTTTTTTAAAGTTTATTTTATCGTCATTGTCATTTTAAAACTTAGTTTTTTTATTGCTGCGGTAAAAACAAGTGAAATAAACCATCCCACCGCCAACACATAATTTTTACACCACATAAAATTCGTCGGATCTTATGCCTATCGTTAAATTTCGCCATTATCCAGAAATAAAAGCCATTATCATCAAAGTCATCCCCACCCTAACACCCTGTAATTGGGGGTTAGACTTTGGGCTGTGAATGGCCGACGCAAAGGGTATACCACATAACACCTTTAATTAATTATGTAGCAAAACATATACGTACGTTTTTTTACACTCTGATAATAATGTTACTTAATTTTTGACGACCATTTGGATCAGCGGTAGTTAACGCTGCTTCTGAGCCATGGGTCGCGGGTTCGATCCCCGCACAGTACAAATATTTGTGTGCATGAACATGTCTGTTTGTACTGGTCTGGGTGTTTTCTATGTATTATAAGTATGTATTTACAAAAAAAAAAAAAAAAATATATATAAGTAAGTTTATCGGTTGTCTAGTACCCCATACGACAGGGTACTTAATAGTACCTTAATTTGGGACTAGATGGCTCTGTGTGGCCCAGTGTGGCATGTCTTAAATATTTATTTATTTATTATTTATTAAAAAAAAAATATATATAATACATTCGCTTAGTTGGCATTATATTCTTAGATAATAATAATAAAAAGTTGATTGACCACAAGCACGTATAGTAGTAAAAAAAAACAAGGCGTTCAACAGAAAAAAAAAGAAAATTAATTCATTATCAATCAGTAAAGTAAAGTAAAGTACCTCCTATAATCATCCTACTTTAGGGCATAGGCCTCCATCATTAAATTCAATTTAACACAGCAATCATGGTTATTATAGGCATAAGCACCAGTACCACGCTAACCAAATGTGGGTGCCACTTTCTGGGTAAGCTCGCTCCATCTTAGACTTCTTCTTAACCGTAGAGTTAAGTATATAGTCATGAGCAAGCCCATTGATTAAAAAAAAAAAGAAACGGGATCGAAATTCTTGTAGCACGACTCGGGGATCGTAGCTAGGACCCCGAGCTCTTGATCCGGTACTTAAACAAACCTCTCGACTAATGTGGCGCTATCAATTAAGCAGATTTACGAAAATTTAATTTTGCCGTATTATAAGAGTAAGTGACATGAAGACTCATCAGATTCATAATTCATCATAATGAAAG
The DNA here is from genome assembly GCA_949315895.1 of Anania crocealis. NCBI lineage: Eukaryota > Metazoa > Arthropoda > Insecta > Lepidoptera > Crambidae > Anania > Anania crocealis. Next base: position 6,946,490 of record OX438880.1, read on the forward strand.
GCAAATCTACTAACAACTTCATTTTGAAATACTATCTGTCTAGCTCTTTTTCTTTAACAACATTGTATGTAGAATGTGAGGAATGGAACGCAAGGGGTATGAAAGAGAAAAAATCTAAAATCTTGTTACCTACCCCAACCTAGAACCCCAAAATCTTGGACCGGTATCCTAACGGTATCCTAAGGAAGTCCACGGCTGAAGATAGGCCTCCCCCGATTACCTATCACCGGGCCAATACTCGCCACGCTTGGCAGGCGGGTTGGCAAGCAGAGCAATTTGTATAAAAAACCATTTTAAAACTTGTTTAAAATACAAAATCATTTAATACAAGTTGTTCGTAATGTGTTCTTACCTTATACTTAGAGCACCAATAAACGTGTGGCGGCATCTTGTGGAGATCACGCTGAAACTGCCTGAGCGTTACACTCCCTGAGAGGCTGTAAACTCGCTTGTTGCTAGAGTTCAAGAGTAAAGACGAGATCACAATATCATCTAATCGATTTGGTACCGTGCGCCAGAGTATGATATAAATAACATCTGAATTTTTGAAAATTTCTCTGATTTGTTATCAGCAAACTGCATTTGGCAAGCGTTATGATTATGCCTGTATCCGTCATTGCTGTGGTACATAACTTGAATACAATGATGGAGGCCTTTGCCCTGCAGTGAGATGATTATAGGCTGTTACTACTACAATGGTCTAGGTACAGTGGGTCTCCGACGCCTAACCACTTTCAAACGAAAATAGCGTGCAGTACTACAAAAAAACGGACGTCACATCAAACAATAGACGACGCGAGCAGCAAGCGATTTTGCTCTTAAAGGTGGTCAGGCGACGAAGAAGGCGATAGTACCTCAACCATATTGCATGTCCCTACACCGTGTGAAGAGGTGGTAATAGATGCAAGAAAGCCACCCGCCCTCCCTCTGAAATGCATGCAGTACCATAGCAGTACACACAATGCAATTATTAGTAGTAGTGTAGGAACGGATAGTGTACTCGTAGTTGATCGATGTTAACGAGAGGAATTTAGTTTTTTTTTATATTAAGATAGTTCTGGATTTCCCAAACGTATGAACCCAAAATGCCAAAGCAGCAATCTCTTTTGGGTGGCGAAAAGAAGTGACTTAAGGAGTATTTTGTTATTATGTATATATTATGACAAAATCCTAGTTTTAGATAAGGCTGTGTGTGTTCAGCATAAGACTGATGCTACATCAGTGGATTGCTTAATATGGATGTAGACTTGTGATGATATTTATGGTAAGAGTTCATTTATTGGGTGATTTTTTTCCCACCGTCATCACAGTCCACTTTTTATTTAGTTTATCACCGAACACGTTGTGCTGGCAGGTTGGCAATTGCAATTCGCCAGATATGAGATGACGAACCTGCTGTCTTTCTTCTTGCTGGTAATTACTTCTTTAGTCTGTTGCGGTTTTGAGCTCATAAACTTTTAATTGTAATGTAGTTTGGCGTCACAGTTTTAACACATATCGTTGGCATAAATTATATAAATAAAAATAAATAAATGTGGACAACATCACATACATTGTTCTGATCCCAGTTTGAATAACTATTTGAAGCATTCGTACTTTGGAAACCAGAAACAACGAAGGTACCACAACTCACCACAAACACCCAGACCCGAGAAAATGTAGAAAAACACATTTTTTCTACATTGACCCGTCCGGGAATCGAACCCGGGACCTCGGAGCAGGCGACACCTTGAAAACCGGTGTGTACGCCACTCCGCCACGGAGGTCGTCGAAATTCGAAGTATATAAAAGGCAGAGTCGATAAAAATTTTAGTGTTATTCTATTTTAGGACGACGCAAAAATATAGCTTAGCTTTACCTTAAATAGTATAACTCGATTAATTAATAATCTATACGGACGATACTCAACGTGCATTTGGACTACTTTGGTTCACACGACCACGCGGGTAGCAGGATAATGCCGAATAATTGTCACCCTTATCCAGAGTATTTGTGCGGGATTGTGAGTGTAAATGACTGAAGAGAGACTAATAGTGATTGATCGGTATGAACAATGAAGCAGTGAAATGACGTATAGATGCAAGCATAAACGAACGAACGAGATAATTAATGATGTTTGAAATGATTGAAGAGAATGGGGAGATGTAAGATTTGAGAGAATTGGAAAATCGCGGCAAATGGAAAAAAGACGTGTTTTAAATTTTAATTTACGAATTTAGTTTGATTATTGTAAGACTTAAAGATGAATAACAACGACGTTCAACGGTTCAAACATGATTGTTTTACTCCGTTTCCTGATCCTACATTTGTGTAACCTAATCTTTACTCTTAGAGTGGTTATAAATTTGCCTGTTGCTGAAAGATGTTCTAGATTAAGATGTTGCGAAGGCTTTTACGGTAATGAATTAATGAGCGGAGTGTAGTGAAATGCTACGTTGGTTGTGTTTTTTGGAAACATCGACGATCTATTTGGTTTGATTCGCAGAGTAATCAATGTAAATAAAACTACACTGACAGCCAGACAGGCGGACAAAGAAGTGGTTTTATAAAAGTTGCTATTTTTTTCACTGGCACGAAACATACTACTATCTCTTGAAAATGGCTATAGATTTAAAACGCCACAAACAGATAAAAAATAATTATCAACATAACTAGTTATATCGGCCAAATTTTTTGACATTGGTATCTTTAAGACTTTGCAATAATCACTGATTGGAGCCCGTTTAAGCCTCAAAATAAACAACGAAGATATCAGTTTTCTTATGGCAGTACTGTTTTCTTCGCCTCATCACTCAAAACTAGATCTAAATGGTACTATTTACACAAACACACCGAGCCATTGCATCGCATAGAGCGACAACATTTTCTTTCAATCAACTGTATATAAACAAACAAACATGTTTCTCAAACAAGCATCGCTCTTGTTCAAGAGAACAGTTTTGTTTTAAGTGTGCTTTCTGTAGCTAAGTCTTCTAAATGTTAATGCAAAACTATTGTTCGTTGACAGGTAAAAACGTACCCTCTTTAAATCCTTTGTGACACTTATAAAAAGGAAACCATTAAAATGTTAAATAAGGTTCTACTTAAAGTGTTACTCTAGAAACACTAGAAAGTGTTTATTTATCATTAAGTTGTAATTATTCTTGTTTTTTTTTATTCGAGGTTAATGTCTTGTGTTTATCTGTGTATAAAATTAAAAAAATGTTCGTCGCTGTTCGTCGATTGTGCGTCCCATGCGTATCTCATGCCCCACTGACTACATGCCCGTGCGTAGAAACTCACAAGCTTCCATCTTCTAACTAGGCCCATTTAGTCCACTACATTCTACTGTTGTCCATGCAAACCCATAGTAAAGGAGAGCCACTTTATTAAGGCGACACATTGAAAAAATGCCATGTTTTTCATCCATTATTATAGGTCAATGACAAGACTGACGGATCTGGAATTACAGTATAAGTAATTTCAGTCCTTTATCTTGAATTTGCTTGCTCAAAAACGCGATTGAAAAATGTTGACTCGATAATAATTATTTTCGAAAACACCTCTTATATATAACACTATATTTGAAATTACAACGAAATTAATTAATCCTTATCCTTCATAGTCACATAATACATTGAAACCAAATTGTTTTTTAAATGTTTTAAATTTTGCAATAATTTCTAGGCAATTTCAATGGTGGCGGACGTTGGTGTTTTCGATCTTATTACTGCAGAAGTAAGGAATATATACGCGGTGAGAAGTTTGAGGATTCACGGGCCGTGGTGGCGCCTTCACATTTTAGCATTAAACTAATCCACTTCTACATAACTAAATTTCACAGTAATCTAGACGCCATTTTAAATCTCAGCTAAAACGAATATTAAGAGTAATTTATAAAATGTACTCCCGTAATATTAAGTCGCGTAGAAAATTCACAATTTAAAATGTTGCTTGCACCCGAATCAAATTTTATTAAGTAAGCAAAAATTCGTTTAGAAAGTTCCAGAAGCTTTCTAGCTTTTGCATTTGAAGATTTTTAGAATCTTTTCAAAGTATGCTTATTATAAGCATGAATGATACAGCACATAAAAAGTACTTATAACACGTGTACATCAGGCCTTTATTTTTAACCGATGGAAAAAAAAGTAATTTACAGTTTATGCGTATTTGAATGTATAACCACACACAATGTTTCCGATTGATTTATAGCTGATAGCTAGTTTGATTTTACAAATTATATTGAAAGTCCTACCCAAAAAACTGCAATTTGAGATTGAAAATCTAAATTAGACTAAATTGATGATCCTCAAAATTATTGTTTATTCTTCCGAGGATGGTTGTCTATAGAAGCACTTTGACTAACCGTCATAAAAATAAGTTATTTTAAAATATTGCGTCATAAAACAGAACGCGAGAGATGCGCCTTTGTATCCTGTTGACGAATTGTAAGGGATAAGGTTTTACGCAACTATTTCATCTAAAATAATTCACATTAGGTAAGTCAATCTGCCACTACATAAAATAAACCCAGTCTCTTCTAAGACAGTTAAAAAGCTTTCTGCATTTTGTTTCTCAAATTCACCACAGAATAGTTTCAGTCGACCAGTCTCCCTACGATACCACTATCCCCGCCCTCCCATACAACAAACCTGTTACCCATATACTCGTACGTTCACTTAAGTAAATCCTATTACCCTAGTTAGTATGTTGTTAAATATACTTTGGGTAAAACATAGACGAATTAGTCAAGGCCAAATTGTATTATGTGCCCCTAAAATGTACGGTGGGGGTCACCTACTAACCACTTTAGAAAGAAAATAGCTTAGAGTAGTACACAAAAACGAACGTCACTTCAAACGGGTTATTCGCAAAGGTCCACGACTCTATTGTTCTTTTATTCCCTCCGGGTCCATGAAGTTTTAAAATGTATTTTTTAAATTTCATATATGAATTCCCAATAGGTCCACGAGACTTTTTCAAAGTACAAACAGCAAAAACGACACAAACTATCTTTAAAAAAATACTTACAATGTTATACCTAAACTGTGTTTTTTATTTATGTTTAAGACTATTTTTGTGTAAGATGAGATGATTTATAGTAATATTGATTCTACCAAAACTGTAATTTTTTAATGCTTAAGTCTGTTTTAGTGTAGTCTTTTTTTTTAGTCTATTCCAAAGACAGTCTGACACAACAATAAAGACTCCTTGTTCATCTAGCCACTTTCTTTTATTTCATAATTAATAATTTTAATTTCTATCCCTTTACCCAGCTTTTACTGTTGACTGTAACAAATATTCTCATGGGGAAAGAAAGTGCTTCTTTATTTTTAATGTCGTGGACCTCTTGGGAATCAAAGTATGAACTTACGTTTTTTGAAAACAATAGAGCCGTGGACTTTTGGGAATAACCCATTCAAAACAATAGGCGACGCGAGCTGTAAGCGATTTTGCTCTTAAAGGTGGTCATGACGGAGACGAGTCTTTTGTACACTAACACTAGTTAGTACACTAACATTGTTCTGACCGACGAAAAGAAGAGAGGGTACTTAAATCGCCACATACCTACAGGATGAAATTTTAACCACCATCAAATACCTACCACCATTTTAATATATCAATCTACGAGAAAAATCTAAAATTAATGACACGGCCGCCTAGCAACACTTTTTTTACGCGATGCACATCTCATTCATTCATCACGATACTAATCATAAGTTGTTAATTTTCTCTTTATACCTTAACAGCCGAAAAAGTTTTAAACTATATTGCGAAAAATATTTTCGGGTGAAAACTTGATTTACATTTTTAACTTCATAAATGGGCTCTAAATACGATACTGATCGCCTACAAAAATTTTGGAAAGTGGTTATAATTTCATCCTGTATATGTATATGTTATTATGTCGTATATCGGCATATTAAAAAGAAGCACCATCCATTCTCCTATGGGTATCGTAAGAGGCGACTAAAGGAATACTGCCAGAAGACGAGCAGCAGCGTCTTTTCTCTACTGGCCAATCTGCGATCACCAACCCGCTTGCAAAACATGGCTATTATGGCGAAGTCTGCCTTCTGGGGAACCCCGTATCCAGCTTTAGACTAATATAAGCTGATGATGACGATGATGAGTAAACTCTTACGAAACTTATTTCACACGTAAATTGCAATGCAAATATTTAGTTTTCCTAAAGCTACGCGAACACGGTAAATGAAAGATAAATTACGGATTTAAATGGCGTTTATTAGGGTTTTAATCATATCTTACCCCCGTATTTATAAAGAAGTAATTACTTATTGCTTAAGAAAGTCATAACTTAAAGTGTTCATACCTAGTGCTTAAGTGAAAAAAATTGGTCATCATTAATAGTCATATTATTTGGCTGAAAATGCTAACTTTTGGTAGTTATAACTTCTAGTAATTTCTTGATTAAGGCATACAAATTGTCTCTCAAGTAATTACTTGTAGTCAAGTAATTACTTTTACTTGTTTATAAATACGGGGGTTAGTTTATCCAGACGTATTGAATTTTTCACTGCTTTCTTTCTTGGTCACCGGTAAACGTCTAGTTTGGGAATCAGAATTTTTAATTTAAAATAAACCTTTGTTATCAATAAAGATGTTCGAATTTGAATTTGAATTTGAAACGGGTAGGCTTAGGTCTATTTCAATGCTAAAAAGTAACTGCCTGTAATTATCCTACCGCAAAGGCTTCCATAATGGGGACTACCGTTCCTTTGCTCACCAGTTGGCGCCACTGTAGACTGAGGTCCGAAGGTATAGCTGTCAAAGGCGATTGGTGCCGAAACAAAGTGTTATATCTTGCATCTAATTAAGGTTTATTTATAAATAACTATCTTGATATTAACAAACTAACTTCTGGAATAGTTGCTCTTGAGGCCGTATATTTTTGAGCTTTTTCTTAATAATAGGATTTACAGATTTATCATCTTTTCGTGTTTCAATCAATCCTAACTGAATCTTAACTCAATAGATTCAAGGCTCAGTTAGGATTTACAGATTTAAAGATGTATTTGGAAATCGTGGGATTTAGAGAGTGATTCCATCCTTGACACGGATGTACATCTTTTTTAGGGTTCCGTACCTCAAAAGGAAAAAACGGAACCCTTATAGGATCACTTTGTTGTCCGTCTGTCCGTCCGTCCGTCCGTCTGTCAAGACCCTTTTTCTCAGGAACGCGTGGAGGTATGAAGCTGAAATTTATATCAATTACTCAGGTCTACTGTCCCTTGAAGCTGTGAAAAAATCAAACTTCTAAGCCAACGCAATCAAAAGATACAGCCGTTTATGCCGCAAATTTTCGACACTTGCAAGGGAATCAAAACCTACAGGGTGCTTCCCGTGAACTCAGAATCTTGAAATTTGGTACGAAGCAACGTCTTATAGCATAGATAAAGGAAAAATTACGAAAACCATAAAATTTTAGTTACATCACATAATATATATATTTTTTAATAATTTTAAACTTACTACCCATTTCCTCATAAACGCGTAAAGGTATTAAATTGAAATTCATACCAAATACTCAGGTCTATAATACCTTTAAGCTGTAACAAAATCAAACTTCTATGTCAACGCAATCAAAAGAAACAGCAATTTAAGCTGCATATTTTGAAACTCGCAAGTACTCGCAAGGGAATCAAAACCTAAAGGGTACTTCCAGTCGACCTAGAATCTTGAAATTTGGCATGAAGCAACGTTTTATAGCACACATAAAGGAAAAATTCCGAAAACCTTAAATTTATGAACGAACTTTGTAAACCTTGCAGGTTTGTACGGAACCCTCGGTGCGCGAGTCCGACTCGCACTTGGCCGGTTTTTTTAATCACTCCGCAGTTCCACACCTGTCGAGCGCCAGTCTCCACCTATACAAACATCGCTACAAGACGCACGCGCGTGCGTCTTGTAGCCCGGGCCCAACAAATTACGTTCTAATTTCTTTGTTATCTGCAAGAGACTCAAGTACACCATATTTATGAAGAACCGTTTTTCATTCACCTGCAACATCGTAAACACGTGCGGTGATCCCAAAACCAAGCGATGTTCGAAAATTCAAAAAACCTTGTTGCCCGACACGGTGGTCGATCCCAGGAACTTGGCCCGGTAATTAAACCACTAGACCAAAGCGAACCTCCTCATTTAATACTTTAAACATACTATGTATTTAGGCAAACACAACAATAAATTTAAATAAATAAATGTGGACAACATCACATTGTCATACATTGTTCTGATCTTAATATAAGAAACTATTTAAAGCACTCGTATTTTGGAAATCAAAGACAACGAAGGTACCACAAACACCCAGACCCGAGAAAATGTAGAAAAACACTTTTTTTTTCCAGCATTGACCCGTCCGGGAATCGAACCCGGGACCTCGGAGCAGGCGCTACCTTGAAAACCGCTGTGTTCGCCACTCCGCCACGAACGTCGTCTAATATATTCTAACATAACAAAACACAGGATACAAATCAAATGATAGACAAAAGTCAGAAACAGACGTTCTGGCAAACGCCTTGCTATTTCTCCCTAGATATCATAAATTTTATTAATTCACCGCAAATTGGGGAGGCAAGAATTCATGAATAGTCCCATGGTGGTAACAAATTTGAATTCCTTATAGGCTGCAGTCGAGGTACATGGAATACATTAAGCTAGTGCTAGCAGCGCAAATAAAATGAAAGGTCAGGATATTTTGGACTAGTAGTAACTCTTAGTGTCGTTTTCATATTTTTGCTAAGTGACAGTCTGAAGAGGGATTGCCGTTGTCGATATTTTTATATACAATAAAAATGGCGATTCAAAATAGATTCTTGTTTTTTTATACACCGTGTATCGATCGTCATCATCATCGTCATCATCATCAGCCTATAGCAGTCCACTGCTGGAAATAGGCCTCTCCAATCGCACGCCACTTAGGTCGATCCTCGGCTTCTCGCATCCAGCTTCTGCCAGCCATCTTGCGCAAATCATCACTCCACCTGGCCTGAGGCGTCCTACATTACGTTTTGCGAGATGCGGTCTCCACTCAAGAACTCGTTTACCCAAGCGGTTGTCGGTTCTGCGGCTAATATGGCCCACTGCCACTTCAGCGTGCTAATCCGTGCTATGTTGCTAACTTTAGTTCTCTGCCGGATCACCTCATTTCTGATATTATCACTAAGGGAAACTCCAAGCATAGCTCTTAGCTTCTCCATAGCCCGCTGAGCGACTTTGAACTTGTGGACTAGCTGTACCATCAGAGTCCACGTTTTACCGCACGCTCGTCATCACCTAACATATACAGGATGAAATTTTAACCACTTTCCAAAATTTTTGTAGGCGTTCAGTATCGTATTTAGAGCCCATTTATGAAGTAAAAAATGTAAATCAAGTTTTCACCCGAAAATATTTTTCGCAATATAGTTTTATTTTTTTAATTTGGAAGGTGGTTAAAATTTCATCCTGTATATCAATGCCTACCGGGGGCATAAACTAATTCCATTAAGTAAATTTCTTTAGTGCATTTCGATAATTAGAACACGCTAACTTTTCATGCATTGAATTAAGCAAAGAGTTTTCTTTTTAAATGTTAGCTCTACTTAAAATTGTATTTGCTTTAGGCAATTTGGTTTAGTAAATAGAGTTACGAGACCGAATTTAAATGTTTTTTTTACGTCTGAAAAGGTTACACTAAGACGCTACGCTAGTTGTGTTTACGCCCTTTTAAAAAACAAAGACACCCACACCCTCACTACATTTCATTCAATTGCATAAATTTGATGTGTATCTAATGTGTTGACCTACACAGCATTTGATTGTGTGTGTGATAAGTGTACCTACTCATTTGTGTATTATTCAGAGATTAGGAAAATGGATAAATAATTTGTCTGATCATGAATTGACCATGGTTTTAGAACCCAGGAGCCAAATGTGGTAACAAAATAAATTATAATGTGTATTTGTATGTCTTTTTATTAAAATATTGTTATTTCTAGGCATGTTTGGTTGTTGTATTCATAGTTGAAATGCCTTTTTTATTATTTGAACCGCTTGTTTTATATAAAGCAGAAGCTTGGCCTCTGCAGAATAGCAAATAAATAGCTACGCTTTTAGATCTGCGTAGAGTAATCAATTGATGTATTTTTTTATATTAATCAATGGGCTTGCTCTTGACTACGCGTAAGTACTTAACTCTACGGTTAAGAAGAAGCATAAGATGGAGCGAGCTTACCCAGAGGCACTGGTTCTCCCACACACTAGCGGAACACAGAAAACTGTTTGGCGCTGGACTCCGGCAGGCGGGTGGTAGCATATAGGCAGCGTCTTACGAGGCCTACTACCGTAGAGAGATCTGTTAATTGCCATCATTGGTTAGAAAATCAAAGATGCCGTAGAGCTGGACCACTAGGAGGTAGATTCCACCACAGTAAATTCTTTTAACAGGAAACGACATTTTTTACGAAAGAGTTAAAATTACTGTTTATTTATATTTTGACCTTAACCTACTAATACTTGGTAACGTATCACTAAAGTTCATGATCGCATCAAAGTTAAAATGAAACTGAACCTTTATCTAAGGCTGTAAAGTTTAAAATCCCTTGGCAAAACTGTTCGCCCATAACCAGTGATGGATGGCACTGCAAATGTTGCAAACTTAATACATGCAATGTATACTAAATTACGACTTATAGTCGCACCGAGCTGTACTAATTTCCCGTTAGTATGACTCACCTGGATAACTGGTCTGAAGTTAGCAAATATGCATATACAGGGTTACCAGTAATTCGATACATAACTTTGGAGAAGTAAAAGTTCTACTGTAACTCATTTGCAATAGATTTTGTCATGATGAACCCTAGCCGATAGTGATTACTTTTTAAATAATCAAAGTTTTGTGCTTTTATTTTTGAATTGCTTCTTTAAGAATGTCTCATTTTGATGCTATTTTCATGTTTGATCTAATACCTTACATCTCAACACTTCATCCAAATAACAATAAGATGTAGAAATACTCTAAATTTTTTTTTTTTAAATATTTAAGACATGCCTCAATGGGCCACACTGAGCCATCTAGTCCCAAATTAAGGTACTATTAAGTACCCTGTCGTATGGGGTACTAGACAACCGATAAACTTACTTATACACTTTTTTTTTTTTTTTTGTAAATATATACTTATAATACATAGAAAACACCCAGACCAGTACAAACAGACATGTTCATGCACACAAATATTTGTACTGTGTGGGGATCGAACCCGCGACCCATGGCTCAGAAGCAGCGTTAACTACCGCTGATCCAAATGGTTGTCATCACTCTTAATCTTTATGCCATCCACGTGAACTCGCTAGCGTAAAATTTTAATTTGTTTTTTTTTTGTTTGGCAAAATCTATTGCAAATGAGCTCTACTTTTACCCCTCCAAAGGAAAATATCGATTATAACACTTTTTTGTAACCATAGAACTACTATTTTTACATCAATCACCTCAGCGGTATAAACGTGACGAAGTAACTGACATACATACATTTTTATCATAGGTATGACAAGTGAAATCGTATTAATGATTTTGCCTTTTCTTATTTCTTAAAAATAAAATATTATTCTTATTAATGTAAAATAATCTCTCGTTATAGTATTTGATAGCAATCTCCTCGGAAACAGGTAGACCAATTTTTGACAAATTTTATGTATTTATTAAGGTCGTAGGCTATTTATTGGTGTACACCCTTGATCTCTGAGAAGCATGAGCGCCGGTAACAGTACCCTTTATTTCATTATTTTCATTAAAACGATTAACTACGCTGAAACACTTCCTCGTAGTAAGCTTTGTTGTGACTACCTACTATTTAGATGGTCGCATCGTTGTGAAGATCCTTTGGACGATATTTGGGTGATATAATGATGATGATGATGATGAGGTACTGAAAAGAAAGTAACATTATAATATTCAGTAGGTTTTGTTTAATGAAGTTGGTACTAAATATACATTCGAAATTTATAATTAACATCTAAACATAGCTAATTAAAGGTTAAAAATAAATTTACACTTCAAAACTTCATTAATTAGTCAGAAATCTTAGTAAGTTTTATTCAAAATTAAATAAGTGCAAAGCCTTTTTTGGGGTTTCGAGCCAGAACAGAGGCAACGAAACCCTGTTATAAGTCTTTGCTGTCAGGCCAACTGTTTTTCAACATTCCGTTAGATACAGTTTACTTCAAATATGCAGATAGTTTTTACTATCTGTTATGTGGTTGTTAGTATATAAATAATAGCTATACTATAGCCTTTGCATTTTTTTAGAATATTAACATCAGAACTTCAACCTGCCTGTAACATTAAATAACACATTTTACCAATGGATATTCAAATTAAAATGAATGTGTAAAGTTATGTTTTCATTGAGAATATCTGTTATTTTGGAGAAGGTTAATAACTTTATTGCGCTTTCAAAAAAAACGATCATATTCAAATACGAGAATGTATTTTTTTATGGTTGATAAAACGTTTACTTGGCGTTTTTTTTCTTTACATTCGTAATGGCTATATCTTAAACACAGAAGAATCAAATAAAAAGTTATTATCAAGGTATTTTTCTTGTACAGTATTAGTTAAGAAACCCTTTCTGTACGAATCCAATTCTATCTTGACCAATCTAAACGATGTCCCCAACGACCCTTAAATAATTAACTCCTTTTAAAAATAACAACGAAGCACACTTCACTCGCAAAATTTGCCGAATTTGCCGAATCGAACTCCAAGCTATCAGCAAACTTTTTTAATCTGTTTTCAATGATCCGTTTTAACTCAATATAGAATTAAAAAAAAACCTTACTAATATATAAGACGGTTGGAAAGTACTTGGCACCCTTTTATACAATCGGTGAAATCTACAAACTATGGCGACGCCAAAACTTCGGGCTTATTTAGCTCATAATTCGTGTAAAAATAAAAAAGGTAGGAACATCAGTAATGACTGACCGAATTCAAAAAAAGGAAGAGGTCCTATGTTCGTCTCTTTATACATATTTTTAATATAGGTATTTGCCAATTACTTTTCATTGACATATAACACCTAAATTTTTTCTGTGACGTTAAACGCTGTAAAGGGTTTGAAATGTCGGGATCAATCAATATATAATTCTAATATAAAATAAATAAGCGAAATCCTTTTTTTAATCTTTCTTTTTGTGTGCACATTTTCTCAGAGATTTTCTACACTACTTTGACATATTAAGACGCTGACTGCAGCCGATGACCTTGAGCTATGAATACGCCCACAAATTTATTCTTCTTTGAATTTCTTTGCAACGCGCCGCAGCTATCACTGTCGATTCCCGTAGGAGTGACAGAGAAAAAGCGCATGGGGTGCACGAAAGAAGCCTCCCCGCGGCGCACCCTGGAAGCAGCTAGTCACCGTAACGAAGTGGCTAGGCCGACTGATTCTTTCACTACAATGGCAAATCTCCAAACATCAAAACAAAGAGGGCCATTGATGTGGCCACTTTTTGGGCGCAGAGAGTTTAATTGGTTGCCATTGACTCGAGAAGAAGAAGAAGAAGAAGAAGAAGAAGCGCATGGAATAGAAGGGCCTAAGTGCCAAACAACAAAATTCGTTGTGCAATTTAAAATTGCAATTTTATTAAAAATCTAAATCAGCCATTTGCTTAAGCAACATGTAATATACAATATAGCACAATTTTATTATCATTGTTATACGGATTGCAGAGAAAAATGGTAATGTATTTTCAGAGGCTACTTTGAGATTATTTTCTATCGAGAAAAGTTTTTAGAATCGTGTTTTGTAAACAACCACCAGGTCAAAAATATGATCAATTACAACTACATAGAATTTGGCAACAATACGAGCCATATGCTTAAAGCAAAACAATCTTCATTGATCTGAATTTGGCTCATATGCGAACGTATTCTATTTGCCTGTTAGACGTTTGCAAATTTTGACAGCTGAAACTCGTTAGTCTCTGATTACCATGATTGGCCACAAGGTATTTAATTAAACACTACAATCAGCCGCTCAGCCGAAGTTTCGGCTCATTGCCGATTTGCGGCCGCAATGTTCACGGCCGAACAATTTCTTGAGGATCGCGCCGACTGATCTTTGGTGATGTAAGGGTTCGGATAATGTACCGAAGATATCGAGTAAAAGGCCTATAATCGTCCCACTGCAGGGCTTAATACTACGTCGATTCGGCATTGTCATTTCTGCCATTTATCACCATCATTAGCGTACATAAATCCAGGGTTTTGCCGTTTTGTCGAAATTATTCTGATAAACATTCACTACTTGGACAAATTTTAGCATTATTTTTAAATGCAATGTTTGTAATGATATTATTACGAACATTTTCATTTGGATTTTTTGCTCTGCATATTATTAGTAATAATAATGACAGTAAGGCCTTTGGTCTTTTACCAAATGATGTATTACAGAATCTATGAACTGTAATATTTAATAAATTATTGAATTTTTTGGCGAGGACTGTGTAGGCTGACATAGGCTGGTGATGATATCCAATATGTACTACTACTTCTATCTATTTAATTGTTGTGTTGCCCATCAGGGCCCATATGATAGAGATACCATAACAGTATAAGACTTTTTGTAACTTAAATGCAATAAATTATTAAGTATTGAGTACATTACCTATTGAATTATAAATTGTAAATGTCGTTAAAGTAAAGAACGTAAGTGTGTCTTTAATTTAACGACATTTATTAGAGTTTTTTCTTTTTTTATTTATTTATGTATTTATTTATTACTAGCTGACCCGGCAAACGTTGTTTTGCCATAAAGATAATTAAATTACTAAAATGGCTTTTCAAAAATAGGGGTAGGTGATAAAAGGGTAAAAATTTAGGGTTGTATGTATTTTTTAATGCCACATTATAAAAAATAAAAACAAAAAAAAATGTTTAAAAAAAAAGGGTTAAGGGTGAACAACCCTTATCGCTTAGGGGTATGAAAAATAGATAGTAGTCGATTCTCAGACCTACTGAATATGCATATAAAATTTGGTAAAAATCAGTAAAACCGTTTTGGAGGAGTAAGGTAACTAACATTGTGATACGAGAATTTTATATATAAGGTATCAGATAACAGGATCTATGAGAGTTTATTTGACGTGATATTTTGGATTATCGTGTAAATTTATTTTTCATTTCTATGTATTAACCTGTTGCATGCCTGCTTGCTTTCATGCATGCCTGCTTGCTTGCTTGCATAAATGCATGCATGCATTCCTTCTTACTTGCATGCGTATTCATGCATGTGCTTACTTGCATGCGTGAATGCATGCGTACCTGCTTTTCATGCATGCATTAATTCATGCATGCATGCATGCCTGCTTACTTGCGTGTGCATGTTTCTATATCTGTCATAATTCGGATTTTCAGTATTTCATAAAACAAATATGATCACTAACTGTTATGAGCTCCGTTAGTAGTAATAAAAATGTATGAATAAAAAAACTATAAAAAATCAAATTATGAAGAGTGTTAGGGTTTCTAACAGATCTTCTTGTGGTCAGATGAAACAAAGTGGACTGTATTAATAGGTGCTGTATTTCGCCTCTAAATTACATGGGATTTGTGGAATAAACTCAAATATGAACCGCCGACCGTGGTATCCCAAAGACGAGTGTGCCGGCGCATTCAAACCGGGTCCGCGATGACGTCACAGCCCGTCGCCCGCTCGTCTCCTCCCGCGCGTAGGTATGTTGTTTATTTAACAAAGAGTGATTATTATGAACACAAATCGGTAGACGACACACGTATTACGAACACAAATTTGTCTTAACAAAGAATAGGATTTAGTATTTTACGTGAGCCAAGCCAACCCAAGGCAAAGAAATCGCTATTCATACAGCATTGATGGCTCCAAGGCATGACAGCAATCATAGGTCGGGTCAGGCAGACAGAAAAATGCGGCCTCACCGCGTGGTGGAATGTCGGGGAAACATAAATATGGTAATCGATGAACAAATGAATAAAAGGACAAGGATGTAGAACTAATATGGGTGTGAAACAGTTAAAATGTCTGCTTGGATACAAGAAACAAAATATACTTCTACGTCTTTAAAATTTGTGTCTCTTTTTTTATTGATGGTTAATAAGCAACTAGGAGTTTCCGGCACAATGACTGAAGCCTTACGTTTCAATGTTCACTAATTGCATCCGAGATTGTAATTAGACGTTTATCTTTTGGGACTTAATGACGATAAGATTATTGCTTTGACAGACGTGACTTAATATTTGACTATCTTTAATTAATAATAGATAATTAGATGTCTGATTAAAATTAAGAATTTTCAAGTAGGCTTTTATAAGTACTGAAGCTTGTGTATAACTTAAAAGTAGTTTTAGATCAATTGTATTCCTGTGATTCCTAATATTAGTGTTATTGGCGGACTTTTTTCATAGTTAAAACTTAATTAAGAAATTTTTATATCTCTACCGTCTTATTTTACGTGTATAAACTGTTTACCACAATTATCCTAAACAGACTTAAAAACTCGAAGATTATTGACGGAGCAGGCAGATTTTTAGTCAGACCATTTACTGTAGTATATGTATGCGCCACCCATACATTGAAGGAGTCAATGTATACAGGATGAGATTTTAACCACTTTCCAAAAATTTTATAGGCGTTCAGTATCGCATTTAGAGCCCATTTATGAAGTAAAAAATGTAAATCAAGTTTTCACCCGAAAATATTTTTCTCAATATAGTTTTCAATTTTTACGGTCCTAGCCCTGTTAAGGTATAAAGGGAAAATCAACAGCTTATGAATAGTATCGTTATGAATGAATGAGATGCGCATCGCGTAAAAAGGGTTGCTAGGCGGCCATATCAAAAAATTAAGATTTTTGACGGACATTTTCTAAGTGCTTTATCTTGACATTTTTGTACTGGGCTATACTAAAAGAAAAAATACGTCATTTGTTTTTTGTCTCGTAGATTGATATATTAATTTGGAAGGTGGTTAAAATTTCACCATGTATATAACCATTGTCAGCTTATGAAGAGACCAACTATACTCACATCGTGAAAGCATCACACGTTTATTATTTGTTTTCGGTCTCTTAACATTGCACTACACACTTTGAAGATCGTTTTTAAGGCGATTATCCCACTGCACCGCGCTTCACCGTGGTACGCTGGATGACAGATCTAATCATTATAAGCAAGTACCTCAGTTGTATAGAAAACACGCGTGGCACAACACACTGACAATGTGTTGGCGCGGGAGCTGCTACAAGTCGCCCCGCGGACCGCGGCGGAGCGCGGTGGAGTGGGTGCCATGAATATCAAAAGGCAATAATAATAATTATCACTTTCACACACGAAAAAACGTTCCGTGAAATCATAGACGGTATAAAAAGCGCTGGTTCCCTGCAAAGTGATCGAAAGATACTCCGTACTACGGTTAATTAAAAACCTTTATCAGAACGGATCGATGGAGTTTTCAGAAGGCTAGATTGCCGTCCAAAAGGATTAGGCTAGAGACCTAGCAATTGGCGGTTCACAAACAATATTTCTTTATTACTGGTGGCATTGAAGAAATGGTGGTTTGCTACATAATCACCAACATTCCAGAATTAAAAGCTACACATACCTTTCGAAGTCGTTAACTATAGTAGTTTATCTTGGCCATAAATAAGTCTCAAGCTAAAGTATCATATAGCAGAAGTCGAATGAAAGGTGACGCAGGCATAAGCGGTTTCATGGGTCAATGGGTTAGTTATTGTAATAAATAGGCTCAGGTAGCCTTTGCTGTTGTGGGTCAATAATGAGATCAAAAATCATCTTTCAGCATCTTAAATTAAAGGTAGGTACTGTTTTCTTGAGTTTACGCGAACACTATACATTAAAATGAAAGATAAGTTTACGGATTTAGAACGCGTTTATTTTTATTTAACCCGTTTCGAACCCTTTACAGCATTCATGGTCACGGGTAGACCCGTATATAGACCCGTGACCATGAACGCTGTAAAGAGTTCGAAACGTAAATCAAAAATAAAAGCGTTCTAAATCCGTAAACTTATTTTTCATTTCAATTAAATTAAAGGTCTCTATATGTCCTAGATTGTCTTTACCTATCTGATGGAGGTAACCATGATATGGGCCATGGAGAGAATTATGATTATGATTAGCCTCATGGACCGTAAAATAAACTCCGGATCCGAGAAATAGAGCGCAAGAAGATGGTTTAAAAAAAGGTTTAGGTTTTTTCTTTAAAACCATGAAGTTAATAGCTTAATCGTTTTGACATTGTATTTGCTAAACATACACACGAACAAGTATGTGCCCTCTCTAGAGAACGAACAAATACAATTGTCTCGTCTCAAGATGTCGACTGTTTTCATAATAAATTACCAATCTAATGGAATTCCGAAAGGTCTGTCTGTTTACGCACGTGCGATGTGACAGTTGCTGGAGAAGCAAAAGAAACGCAAGGGACGCACAATCGACAAACGGTGGCGAACAACTCTGAGCGAACGTTCGGTACGCACGAGACCATAGATGCTCGACGATTTTTTTTTTATAAATTTGCATTAAAAAAGAAGTATAAAGAAAAGAAATATTCTGTCACTGTTATTGTAATTGTCCTTAATTACACTCAAACTCGATTAAAATACTGTCCGCTTTTTATTTTACTGAAGGCGCCAAATATCTTTTAAATGTCTTTTGATGAAAAATTCTATAAAGGGAACTCACATTGGGATGGTGCACTTTCGGAATGAGCAAGTTGAATGTTTAAAGGAACATTTTTTTTTTAATTAAGTAGAAGTAAATTTGTGTAAAAGAATTTTATGATTAGACAATAACCTTTTTAAGTAAACAATTTCCAGTGAAACTCTTCGTTTTATTTTTACTTTCTTATGTCATTCTTGCAACAGGAACTGTATGCAGGTGAATATAAAAGCAACACTTCGTTGATTATTAACCATTTTCACTTTACTAATACGTTACTTATTAATTTGCTTTTTATTAGAAGCAAAGTTTAATATTATTATCAATTATCACTCTCGAAAATTTAAATCATTGGAACCACGTTATTATTTACTAACATGAAATAACATGTAAGCTTAGGCCACACCTTTAGTTGACTCATCAAATTAGCAGCGTTGCATTAACTCTGTCGAAGACAGCGGAAGTGAGCTGGGACCGGTAACGACGTGACGTCACAGGAAATGAGTAGGCTCTGCCTTAATTGAAAACGCCGCTTTGACACCTTGCGCTTTTACGATGCAACAGACAATGCCACCCCAATATACTAATACACTGAAAATACAATTCCTGAAATAAAAACTTCGAATGGAATATCAGTACCTATTTAAACTTGTCAAATTTTGTCTCAGCCGGCAATCAAACCGCATCCCCATGCATACCAGGCACGGTGCTTTGTCCAATTAAGCTACCGCGACATTACGTCACAGCCTTAATTTTTTCAAGTATTTTTTACCTTTGTAAGCCAGCGTAGTTTTATCAATATTATGAGTTTGCACTCTTAACACCCGAAAGAAACATCTTTACAGATTGACAATCAGTTGAGCTGTTCTAAGCTATTTAAATACCTTATATGATAGTTAGGCAATTTAATTGCAATAATATTATCAGTCATATATTTTTTCAAGACAAACATTTTTAGTTAAAATTCAGATATTATAATTACAACTAAATTGCTAAAATATCATATAAAGTAACTTCAGCTGTCTTAAGTGGGATATGTTCCTACAAGTTTCCACTTACAGAGCGACTTCTCAAACCAATTGAGTTTCCAATGAGTTGCTTGTGCCGACATATTTACTCTCGGCTTTTTCGCTGTAAGCCAGCTGAGTTTCATGGCTATGTGCGCCTCCGACATACGCAAGAAATATTTTTACATTTATTTTATACATTTGGTTATGAAAAAACAACTTACTAAACGTTTTGTTACTGTTTGTAAGCGGTTAGATTGCTGATGAAATAGAAAATATTTTATTTATAGGTTGTTAGAAATTCTTCCATTAAAACAATTTATCTACATGGTATAAGCATGGATTAGCTCTTGTGGTAGTGACAATGAAAGGATGAGTCAGAACATTTAATCATGTTTACCGGAAGTTAGTCCTGTTAATCTCAATGAAGATGTCTCGCAAAAAGGTGCTCATTAGAAGGCGTGTTGCGAGATCTCGAATGTTCTTTAGAAACAGCTCGGAGCACAATACCTCACTTCCTATACAGCTGTGCAGGTGTTAACGGTCGAAAAGAATAAAGGGGCAACGAGCGATTTCTAAAAGCGTAGAAAATAAAAATGTTATGTTTGCCTTCGTATGCAAACATAATATTTTATTATGCAATTAACGTTCAATATTTATGACGATCATTAGGATCAGTGGTAGTAAACGCTGCTTCTGCAATGAGCCAGTCGCGGGTTCGATCCCCGCACAGTACAAATATTTGTGTGCATGAACATGTCTGTTGGTACTGGTCTGGGTGTTTTCTATGTCTAAAAGTATATATTTACAAAATACTAGCAGACCCGGCAAACGTTGTTTTGCCATAAATTTTTTTTAATATTTTACTACCCTACTCCTACCCTACCCCTACCCTACCCCTACCCTACCCCTACCCTACCCCTACCCTACCCTACCCTACCCCTAACCTACCCTACCCTACCCCTACCCTACCCCTACCCTACCCTACCCCTACCCTACCCCTACCCTACCCCTACCCTACCCCTACCCTACCCCTACCCTACCCCTACCCTACCCCTACCCTACCCCTACCCTACCCCTACCCTACCCCTACCCTACCCCTACCCTACCCCTACCCTACCCCTACCCTACCCTACCCTACCCCTACCCCTACCCCTACCCTACCCCTAACCTACCCTACCCTACCCTACTTGTGAATCTAAACCATTCCCAGATCCCCTTGAACACACACAAAAAATTTCATCAAAATTGGTCCAGTCGTTTAGGAGGAGTTCAGTCACATACACACGCACACAAGAAATATATATATTAAGATATACTCGTATACAGGATGAAATTTTAACCACTTAACAAAATTTTTATTGGCGTTCAGTATCGTATTTAGAGCCCATTTACGAAGTAAAAAATGTAAATTAAGCTTTTACCCGAAAATATTTTTCACAATATAGTCTTAAATTTTTAAGGTCCTAGGCCTGATATAAAGGTATAAAGGGAAAATCAAAAACTTATGAACTTATAATGAATAATATGGGCTTGCTCTTGACTTCATACTTAACTATACGGATAAGAATAAGCCTAAGATAGAGCGAGCTTGCCCAGAAGCACTGGTTCTCCCACACACCAGCGGAACACAGAGGCACTGTTTGGCGCTGGACTCCGGCAGGAGGGTGGTAGCATCCAGGCGGCCTCTTACGAAGCCTACCAGCGCAGAAGGATCTGTTAGTCGTCATCATTGGTTAGAAAACCAATGATGCCGTTGACCAGGATGGACCACTAGGAGATAGAATTTTAGAAAGAGACTATTAACTATAACAGCACATAAGTAGGTACGATGCTTTACACACGAAAAAAAAAAAAAAAGAAACAGCAATAAACTTATCCTTGCGTATAACACGGTTTTTGTACATATTACCTACTATTAGAGAATCGATTTTGTATCAAACTTACAGATTTTTTGTTAGGCCTCCAGAGTGTTTGTTCAGCAGAAAATGTATTAGCAAACAAAATGTTTGTCGATTCGAATCACTAAGGAATAGTAGGCTCACTCCATTAAGAAACGAAAATTAAAAATTAAGTGAACCTTATATTAATGAGCAGTGTGCTAAGTACGACTTTTAGTATCATTGAAAACTTAAACTTGGGTCTATACGGTATGACTTCATCATCACCATCAGAATTTTTTATAGGCGTTAAATATCGTATTTAGAGCCTATTTATGAAGTAAATATGTAGGTCAAGTTTCCAGTAGGAAATAGTTTTCGCAACATAGATTTCAATATTTACGGTCCTAAGCCTGTGAAGGTATGAAAGGAAAATCAACAACTTATGAATGAACAACTTGCGCATCGCGTAAAAAATGTATTAAAAAGGAGGCAGTATCCAAAATTTTAGATTTTTGGCGGACATTTTCTAGGTGCTTTACGAGAAATTTTTGTACTGGGCTATACAAAAAAAAGCTTCATCACTTTTTTTCTTGAAGATGGTTGTATTAGAATTTGGAAGGTGATTAAAATTTCATCATGTATAATAGATTTATATAGGTACTGAACTTGTTTTCGCAAATTTTCATACAAATTCACGTTTATGTGTTCGACAATCAAAGTCTTATATTCTCCACAATTGGCCTAAATCAAATCAAATCAAAAAAAATATTTGCAAAAACACAGTATTAACAGGGATAGCGTTCCAAGAACTACCTACATAATAATAAAACAATAGAAATAAAATAACAAAAAATGTTTAACTTAGCAAATTCAAACACTATATGCCTATTTCAGAATAGAGGACCTTCTGAGATTGCAATACGTTTTGTATCTATCCCTTTCAATGGCTGCCATTCTATTACAGAAAACTGTACCGTCATTGTTTCCAATCTTTCAGATAAATGAAAACACTGGTTCATGAGAATCTGTGTTTACAGATTTTTTTGTTATAAAAATAAATGAAGGGAGAACATTGTTCCGACATTTGCTTGCGCATAAAAATTCGAATGGCTAATCGTCTTAGATATGGTGATAGTGAATAAACTACTGTTACCTTATTGAATTTGTGAATATTCAAAATAGATCCATTTATATGATATTTTAGCAACTGAATTGCAATTATAAATTATCTTATTTGAACTTGAAAAATTTTATCTCATATAGGTATTTAAAACCAGGGGCGGCGATTCTTTCCAATTAAGCTACCGAGAAATTACGTCACAAAGCGCCAATTTTTCAAGCATGTTCTTATCGCTGTAAGTAAGAAGTTTTGCATGAATCGCTTAAGGCCAGCGTAGTTTAATCATAAGGATATGCTTGAAAAATTTGCGCTGTGACGCAGTGTCTCGGTGGCTTAATGGTATAGCGCCGCGCCTGGTATGCGAGGAGATGCGGGTTTGAGTCTCGCCTGAGACATAATTTTTCATGATCAATTACTGATATTATAAATAATTGCAATTAAATTTCTAAAATGTAATATGAAGTATCTATCTTTCGGTTCGAAGATTCGAGTCCCGTCTAAGACAAAATTTTTTAAATTTAAAATCGATCAGTTTTATGATAGATTTTGTAGCTTGCAGGCGTGTTTACTTTCACAGTAGTTTTGAGTTACCAATAATGCGCCACGAGTCCATTAGAGAGTATGAACTCTCAGGTGAATAGTTAATTACTTACTCGTAGATATAATTAGCTAGGAGTCAATTTCATTAGTGATCTAAATAAAGGCCTGTAAGATTTTAATCTCTTGTTTTATGTCGTGAATTTCACTTCTAATATTACTAACATTATAAATGGATTAATATTTTTTTTGCTGATTTATGGAGATTTATGGAGTATTTCTTTTTAAGGTTTCCTTCTATTTCGTAACCTGATTGTATGTCTGTGCCATATTATTATCATTATTATTCTAAATATTTTTGGACGACCTCAGTCGTGGCCTGGACGCCAGTTTTACCTCGGAAAATTCTCCGAGGCCCTGGGTTGAGTTCTAGATGAGTCAATTTAAAAATTAATATCTTCCCGTATGCCGAAACAATGTAACATATAATAATCCAATATACCGAATGTGTAGATTATGTACCAGTATTAAATTAGTAGGGAGTTAGATATTTTATTCTGTATCTCGTTCAATTTACATAAAAGAATGTAAAAGTAAAATAAAGCTCACAGTATTCATAATTATCAAATAAAGTATTTATTCGATATTTTAGCAACTTAATTGCAATTATAATATCAGTATATAAACTTGAAAAATTATGTCTCAGGCGGGACTCGAAGGCAAGGAGATGCGGGTTTATTAGTTTAGTTATTCACATTGCTGTAGTTTTTACGTATTAATTATCTGAACTATCCAATAATAACATTTAAATTTTAATGTTTATTGCTCGCGTAAATTCAAGAAACCAATTTGCTAGAAAAAATCAAAAGCATTATTTAATTTTTACTTACAACCTTTTGCGTTTAGACTGTAACAATATAAACATTCGAGATGCGTGCGCATCTGCCGTGCGAGGGAATTAATGCGTCTGCTCTGAGAGATTTCGCACTGTTTTGAAGAGCTTAATCTGTTTTGTGTACCTACGTGGAAGCTTTGTGAACTTGTATTGTGTTTTATGCCAGATCTGGAGATTTATGGAGTATTTCTTTTTAAGGTTTCCTTATATTTCGTAACCTGATTGTATGTCTGTGTCATGTCATTATCTTTCTAAATATTGTTGGACGACCTCAGTCGTGGCCTAGACGCCAGTTCTACGTCGGAAAATTCTCCGAGGCCCTGAGTTGGATTCTGGACGAGTCAGTTTAAAATTAATATCTTTTATTTAATAATAGGGGTTAAAGTATGAAATTGCCGATTGTTTTCCCACTTTTTATTTTGTTTATAGCTCTTAAGTATAGTCATATTATTGCGTAATTCTTTTTGTATTGTATCAAAAACTAAATAAAGTAACTTTGGACTAAAAAAAAAATGCAATACTAGTGCCTATTACTTCACAGGAGGTCGTTGAAAAGACCCCTTACAATGTGTCAGCTGACCTTCTTGCTTCAATTAAGTATTAATACTTGTATTAATATTTGTATTAATACTTTGATTTTCAGAAATTTAAATACTATAATGCGTAGCTTTATAACCATCCAACTTTCACCTTTAATTGCATCGAAAACGGTTCAGGCGTTTTTAAAAAAAATAAAAAATTTGTTAGTATGGAAAAATGACTTTTCTTGATTTCGTCCATACAAAACGGCAATTACATACTTTAACCCCTAATACGACCTCCGTAGCGGAGTGGAGGACACACCGGTTTTCAAGGTGTCGCCTGCTCCGAGGTCCCGGGTTCGATTCCCGGACGGGTCAATGTAGAAAAAAAGTGTTTTTTTATTTTCTAGGGTCTGAATGTTTGTGGTACCTTTGTTGTTTTTGATTTCCAAATGCGAGTGCTTTAAAAAGTCACTCAAATTGGGATCTGAACAATGTACCTATGTGATGTTGTCTACATTTATTTATTATTTATTTATAAAAAAAACGTGTTCCTTTTGATATTCCATAACTCTAGGGTATTAAACAGGCCATGGTAAAGAATCAAATTGCATATGAATTATTTTTCAAATATTAACTTTTTTTTGTTTAATTTTTTCATACAAAACAATTCTAAAAAGTCACGACTGTTTATGTAAAACACCCTTACCTTGATAAGGATGAACTTTTAAATAAAAACGATTTACCCTGTTTAATACCCTAGATTTATGGAATATCAAAAGGAACACGTTTTTTTTATAAATAAATAATAAATAAATGTGGACAACATCACATACATTGTCCTGATCCCAATTTGAATAACTATTTAAAGCATTCGTATTTTGGAAACCAGAAACAACGAAGGTACCACAAACACCCAGACCCGAGAAAATGTAGGAAAACACTTTTTTTTTCTACATTGACCCGTCGAACCCGGGACCTCGGAGCAGGCGACATCTTGAAAAAATATTGTATACAACGAAAGCACAATTAAAACTATCACAGTAAATTAAGCTAACCAAATTAACGAGGTAATAGTCCACCAAAGTTTATAGTCCTTGGAGAGATAAAAAGGTTAATTTGCCAAAATTATTATTATAGCTTCATAGGTTACTAAAATTATATCTAGTAAACAGTATAAAAAATCAAATGAGATTATGAAAACAAAAAACGATTAAAATTGCTCATAAAAAGGACTGAAATTCACTTAAGCTCAACAACAACGAAATGTATCATTTATCGATAAAGACAAAAGATAATTTTAAGTATAACAGGTTAATATTTTAAAACTCAATCATAGACTGAACTCAGTTTTTGTTTTTTTAAATAAACACACACGCACTTGTAATTTAATTTAGATGTGTGCGTCGTTTAACAAGGCAGAGAGTATATTTGTGAATGTCGCGCGTGAGCACCTGACCTGAATACTAAAACATACTTCTGTATCTGTTTACAGGGCAAGCAATCATAGCTACCTGTTGAGAATTTGTGAAAGGAAGATTTAGGTCTGAATCCATTCTATGACAAGTTTAACGGAAAAAAGACATTTAACGTAGTTATTGTTTGGTCAACAGCATACTGATTGTTGTAGTAGTTTGTTTATCCGCCTACTATTCAATGATCCCTGGTTCGATTCCCACCTAGGCGAAAATGGAAAACCATCTATTCTCTTTTGGCTTGGGTCTAGAAGGCGGTATCATACGTTGAATGTCTTGGTAGCTCAATTAGTAAGAACGCGGCTGGGGAATACTCTTTAAAGATAGTCAAAATATTTGTTCCAAATATTGTATATCCAAAAAACCGGCCAAATACGAGTCGGACTCACGCACTGAGGGTTTCGTACCAACTTTAACTGAATTAGGGGCCACTTACTTCGACTTAGCCAAATAACACAAAATTTAATTGACTGCAAAAATAACTTTGTTTTTGATAGTGTTTGTATAAAAGACAAAGTTATTTTTGCGGTTGTTAAAAAAGTGCTATTTCTCAAAAACTACTGGTTTGATCTCGTTCAAACTAATTTTCGTTAAAAATATTATGTTAAGATCTACATTATTTATTTTTTCAAAATTTTCACTTGCTTAGTTTAAAAGTTAGTTGAGACACCCATTTTACCACTTTGGAAGCGCTATCTTCCAAATGTTTGACTTTTGAAAAAAATAGTTCTAGGAACCTCTATGTCATTTTAAAAGACCTATTCATAGATACCCCATAGATATGCATAGGTTTGGAAAATTTTTTTTTTGTTTTAGTTCTATGTATGCCCTTAAATATCATTATTTATTATTTTTTGTATAAGAATCGTAGTTCAAGTTTCAACTGTGTAATGCTAATACTTT
This sequence comes from Anania crocealis, assembly GCA_949315895.1. Classification (NCBI taxonomy): domain Eukaryota; kingdom Metazoa; phylum Arthropoda; class Insecta; order Lepidoptera; family Crambidae; genus Anania; species Anania crocealis. The sequence continues at coordinate 6,973,528 of OX438880.1, forward strand.
CAGAATAAAGTGGCTGTGACATACGGACAGACAGACAGACAGACAGACTTGACGAAACTATAAGGGTTTCGTTTTTTGCCATTCGGCTACAGAACCCTAAAAATTTATTTATCAGGACAATAGCATTCGTTTTAAACTTTCAATATGATTGAAATTGTTGATCGAAAATATGTAAAACTACACAACTAATCTTATAAATAATATAACTGCGAAAGTTGATAGAAGTTTGCGAAGGTTGATAGAAGTTTGCGAAGGTTGATAGAAGTTTGCGAAGGTTGATAGAAGTTTGCGAAGGTTGATAGAAGTTTGCGAAAGTTGATAGAAGTTTGCGAAGGTTGATAGAAGTTTGTTACTCAATCACCACACGAAAACTACTAAACGAGTTTGGTTCAAAATTGTAACGGAGATAAGTTTAACCACTCAAGTGTGAAGTCATGCCAACAGCTAGTGTTAATATTATTCCTCTTATCTTTATTTTAATACAAGCTCGTAATTATTACAATATTCAAGGTCCAGCAAAATGTGTGTTATTGTTCTGCAGATAAAACCAAAAATGTGAATTTTAACATAATTTGTGACATCAGTAATTAAACTTGAAAAATTTTGTCTAGACTAGATATCCTATCTCCGATATGCCAAAACTGAAGATAGATAGGTTATTGGAACTGCCCGTTAATTGAGGCAATTTCCAGCGGTCTATCTAGGACGCTTGGTGGTTGATTTATATGGAAATTGAGGAAAAATATGAACAGCCACGGAACCGGTAATACCTAGTTTAAAAATGTTTTGTGGCGTAATTGTGATAGTTACACCTTTTGTAAAACAAACTGTTTGCTTTGTCCTTGGAGTACAAACTATTTTACGGTTGCGTGAAATACTCAGTTTAGTCATAATGGTTCTTAATTAAAATCTATTACGGCTGAGTTACAAGTATACACAATTTATCTAGCAAGCGTCACAATTTGTAGTTTCGTAGTCTCCTGAAATAGGTATTATATACACATGCCTTAAAGGAGACACCTGCAAGTAGCTATTCAAAATAACTGTTTGTAAAAGATAACATTTTTTTATTATTATTTTAAGCTTTAGCAACTTTTGTTAGGTACAGAGTTTCAAAATAGAGACGCAGAAAAAAAAGGTTTATTAACTACATGTTAGTTCTTGTAACTGGCCATTTTAGGCTGCACACAATCACAAAAAAAACGTTCAATTCAATTCATTCAATTCATTTATTATTCCATAAACAAGGGTATTATAGGATGTTACTTACAAATGTTTTAGTTACAGCCATGTTTCACCTTAGAGGTATATGAATATATTGGATTATTATTATTTGTCATGCTAAATTAAGTACATTTTTTTCTATTTAATTATTGTCACAAATAATAGGGGTTAAAGTATGAAATTGCTGATTATTTTCCCACTTTTTATTTTATTTATAGCTCTTAAGTATAGTCATATTATTGCGTAATTCTTTTTGTTTTGTATCAAAAACTAAATAAAGTAACTTTTGACTAAAAAAAAAAGTGCAATACTAGGGCCTATTACTTCAAAGGAAGTCGTTGAAAAGACCCCTTACAATGTGTCAGCTGACCTTCTTGCTTCAATTAAGTATATTTGTATTATATACTTTGATTTTCAGAAATTTAAATACTATAATGACGACCTCCGTGGTGGAGTGGCGTACACACCGGTTTTCAAGGTGTCGCCTGCTCCGAGGTCCTGGGTTCGATTCCCGGACGGGTCAATGTAGAATGTCTCGGGTCTCGGTGTTTGTGGTACCTTCGTTGTTTCTGGTTTCCAAAATACGAATGCTTTAAATAGGTATTCAAATTGGGATCAGAACAATGTATGTGATGTTGTCCACATTTATTTATTTATCATTTATTTATTTATATTTTATAATGCGTAGCTTTATAACCATCTAACTTTCACCTATTTGAATTGCATTGAAAACGGTTCAGGAGTTTTTAAAAAAACTAAAAAAATGTTAGTATGGAAAAATGACTTTTCTCGATTTCGTCCATACAAAACGGCAATTTCATGCTTTAACCCCTAATATTACAGTATTAGTATTTAAATTTACAAATTAATTCTAAATGCAAGCTTGAAATTGTTTTATATCCTGTCATCGAAGAAAGATCTAATATCATAATAAGCTTTTTTAGCTAAGTAGCCACTGAGCGCAGTTATAAATCTATTTTTATCATTAACATCATAATAATGCAGGTATAATAATATAAATGTTCGTTTTGTGTATTAATAGTAACTATTACAGATGTTTGTGATATGCCAATATCGAGTAGTCACTTGTTTTGCTGCTTTGGATGAATAATTTTTTTTTTTCTCTGGACTCCGTCGAGACTTTTTCGCTTGAGGCAGTTTTTAAGACGCTTTCGCATTTTAAACTAATTGCAACTGACCATGTGATACTGGCAGTGCATTTTTGTTTTTAAAACTGGTAAGTGACATAGTAAGGGTAGTATCCTAGAGTCTCAGAACTAAGCCACAGACGGACAGACATCGGACAGACGTACACGGCTAAACTTTGTGGTTTTTCTCGTTGATTACTGAAAAACAAACGAACGTTGTCGAGTGTCTTCTATTTTTCGTCGGGTAAAAATAACACTGAAGCGTTAATTCAAACCGTTTTATTTTCTTAGTGAAGACCCAACGTCTGAGTACATAGACAAACAGAAAGTACTTGTTGTTGTTTGAGGACTTAAACTTTTTGATTAAATTGCTTAAAGATAGATATACCTACTCTTTATTGCAAAATACTAAATAATCGTAACAAAAATAATATGTAAATATAATAAATAAGAAATAAATATGGACAGCATGACAAACATTGTTTTGATATCAAACAATAAAGTATTTTTTATAAAGCACATGTTTAGTAGAAATCTGAAACAACAAAGGTTGTACCTTCGTAAGCACCAAGACCCCGATAAAATATATAAAAATACGTTTTTCTACATTGGCCAGGAATTGAACCCGGGACCTAGGAATATAAAACTCATCAACAGGCCTAAAAAGTAGGTAAGCTTTAATAATTTGATCGATACCACACAAACACATGACTATAATATCATGGGTTGACTTAAACTGAGTAGCCAATGTTTGTCTTTTATTTTTTAAGCATCTTGGCATTTTAGTGACGGAGTATTTAGTGTACCTAATGGTGCCGTAGTCAGACTACTATGCATGGGTCCCGGGTTCAATTACCTGCCGAGTCTTTTACCAACTGCTACTAAATATTATATAGATAAAGTTATGATTTAAGGCTTAAAATAAAATATATTTCACACGTCATAACTATGCACAACGCACAACTAGCGATATGACGAATAATTTATGCGCAACTAGTTTGCGCTACGAATATTCATGGCGCCACGTAGCTCGTAGCCACGTAGCGTTCGTAGTCCGCTACGATTGGCTACGAGTTGTTGAGAATATTAATAATATTAATCGCTGTAGTAATGCCTTTTTTGGTATATAATCTTTTTATAAAACAATTTGTGTATTTCAATCCTTATTATTTCAATATGCATTATATAAATAAAGAGGTAATTTATTTATTGAATATCGTAATATCTACGGCAACACCATCCAGGAATATAGTGGTATTTATGTATGTTTAAAAATTAAATTCCCTTAAAAACAACTGAAATGATAAATTAAACACGAATATACATTATTATTTTGGCTGACGTTTCGATCGGGTTGCACCGACCATGGTCACAGGCTGACTGGCGACAGCGATACACTCACTCCGTAGGGAAGGTAGATTCATATAAATCTCCCTTCTAAATGTTTATTTAGAAGGTTGCGACGACCTCCGTGGCGGAGTGGCGTACACACCGGTTTTCAAGGTGTCGCCTGCTCCGAGGTCCCGGGTTCGATTTCCGGACGGGTCAATGTAGGAAAAAAAATGTTTTTCTACATTTTCTCGGGTCTGGGTGTGTGTGGTACCTTCGTTGTTTCTGGTTTCCAAAAAACGAATGCTTTAAATAGTTATTCAAATTGGGATCAGAACAATGTATGCGATGTTGTCCACATTTATTTATTTATTTAGAAGGTAGATTATATTCTCCAAGCACCGTCACACACTACACTAACCATGTCCTTATTTCGCGTGACAACTGCCGCGTCTGTATAACGATGCTTACTCGACTGCGTACTAAAAGGAGGCTTTGTATTTTCAATCACCGGATTACACGTCACAGATAGTTTGAAACCGTCTTCCCGATTGAAATTTTTGAGCTTCTTTATTTCAATCGCTTCACGCACAACCCTTGATTAAAAGTGGCGATCTGTGGAGAGGACTTCATCATCATCATCATATCAGCCGAACGACGCCCACTGCTGGGCATAGGCCTTCCCCAAGGATCTCCACGACGATCGGTCCTATGCTGTCCGCATCCAGCGGCTTTCCGCGACCTTGACCAGATCGTCGGTCCACCTTGTAGGGGGCCTGCCCACGGAACGTCGTCCGGTACGTGGTTGCCATTCGAGAACCTTTCTACCTAACCTAACCTAAGCTCTAACGGCCATCGGTTCTCCGCGCACTTCAACGATGCAATCCTTCGAGCGATGTCGGTTGTTTTAGTTCTCCTGCGGATCTCATCATTTCAGATTCGATCGAGTAGGGAAGTACCAAGCATCGCTCAAGGAGAGGACTTGCGTTTGATGAAATTCAATCGAGTGATTGGTGCCTGTTTCAAGCAAATGTTCCACAATCGCAGATTTTGCTGTCTGGCGATTTTTCACAGCGGCGATGTGCTCCTTCACCCTTTCCACAATGGTCCGTTTAGTTTGCCCTTTATACGAACTACCGCAGCTGCAGTCGATTTTGTAGACACCAGGAGTTTGTAGCGGTAATATATCCTTCAGCGAGCCCAGTACGGTGTTAACTTTTGACCCCGGTGTGAACACCGTTGGAATGGAGTACTTCTTAAGCAGGGAGCCAATTTTATCAGTCATTCCTTTCACATAGGTCTACTCATACTCGGACTTTTATAAACTCCTGACGTGACGGCATTAAAAAACCGTTTCTAATTAGTACCTCCTGTACATGTTCTAAATCTCGACGTAAATGCTCAGGTAATAAGGTATAATCGCGTTTCATTTCCCGTTATCGTTCAAATAATTATGCAACGCGAAAGTTTAAAAGTAGTTACTGAAATGATTTTGTAAAAATTTGTATATTTTAAATTTTAAGGAACAATACGATAGTTTTTATTCCAGAAAACCATTTTTGAAGGGGGTAAAGAGGTGGGAAGAAGGGAATCAATAATATCTTAACTAATTTAGATGTATGTATGTATGTATCAGTATGTATTTGAAAAAGCAAAAACATAATCTCAGCCGTGACTCGAAATCGCACTCCATGCATACCGGGTGCAGCGCTTTACCAATTAAGCCACTGAGATGTGCGTCACAGCCTCAATTTCTTAAGGATACTTTTATTCTTCGAAGTTTGTTCAAATGTTAGGAGTTTTTCACTCTTAACGCCCAAAAGAAACATTTTTACAGTTGTTTGCCAATCAGTTAAGATGAAAAAGCTATTTAAATACAGATATTATATAGGTCATTGTAATTAAATTCTTTATTTGATATTTTAGCAATTAAATTGCAATTATAATATCAGTATATAAACTTGAAAAATGTTGTCTCAGGCGGGACTCGAACCCGCATCTCCTCGCTTGCCGGGCGGGCATCTCCGGCATCCCGCCCGGCATGCGAGGAGATGCGGGTTTGAGTCCCGCCTGAGATAACATTTTTCAAGTTTATATAGGTACTGATATTGTAATTAAATTGATAGAAATATCATATAAAACAATTCTGATGTACTTTTGGTATTCATATAGTTTGAGATGTTAAATTACATGGGATAGATTATTTATTTGATATTATCACATCGGAAGTGGAAGTGTTTAGGGACTCGATTTTTTCTTAATATCTTTAAGAAAATAGCGGATAGAGATTGCAATAATTTATGTGATCTCTTATGAGAGCGACACATATTATCTAAAACGCAGTAAACCAACGCAGACGGAAAGGTAGGCAGACTTAGTGCAAATATAAAGCAAAATCATTACAAGCAAGTTCCGTTATTTTTGGTTTTAGGTATGAAACAAGTTCTAAGGATTTACCGGGAGACTTAATTAAGCACATATTATTACTGTCGTCCACACTAAAAAGAGAAGTCAGACCACAAAGAATAAGACAGAGCAAAGTAGGTTTTTTTTTGTACTTCGGCTGGTGTTCCAAGTACGACCTCCATCTTTATGGTTTTAGGCATTAAAGGTTCAAATTTCTTGATTTGATTAATTGATTGATTGATGGTATCTTAAAACACATCCAGTATTATTGTATTGTATTGTATGCAGCATATCTTTTATCGTGATTTCAATTCATATCCGACATTCCACAAAATAACGGATCATAATAACAAATGCTGGTTGGTTTCAGAATCTATTTCTGAGATTACATTCCGATCTAATTGTCCAAAATCCTCCTCAATAGGATATGCTATCACAATGAACCATAATAAACATCGATGGTAGAAATGGTATACGCATATTCTATGTATAAGGTTATACTAAATCAATATTTATGATAATACGTTATGCTACGTTCATTTATGATAATACTAGCTCTTCGCCCGCGGCTCTGCCCGCGTAAACTCCACGTCATATCGCACGGTCGGAATCCTGTGCCAATTTAAGCGATGGCATAAAGTAAGATAAATTAGGTAGGCTTAATACATTTTTGTCTGTGAAACCTAGGTAATACCCGTACAAAATTTCAACCCAACCGGTCAAGCCGTTTAGTAGTTGACATACCGACAGCAGCGCCACTTAGAGCCGTGCCACACGACGCCGCACCGCAAGCATTTTGTATGATGAGAGGCGCCGGAGTAGTGCCGCTGGCATACAAAATGCTCGTGGCACGGCTCTTACCGAGTCCCGCGCTGAAAAGTAGCCTATGTTCATCAGGGATTATGTCGGCTTCAAATGATAAAAGAATTTTTTAAATCGGTTCCGTACTTTCGGAGACTATTTCAATCCAAAAAAACAATCAAATCTGAGGCCCTACTCCAGAACACAATGTCCGTATATTCCAATCCATCTATCCCTATCACTCATACCGATGTCTTAAAGTATCTGAAAGAGACAGATATATCCGTAAATACGAACTTCGTGTTGCAGAGTAAGGACTCTTTATATAATAATACTAGTGTAGATGTAGATAAGACCGCCAAGTAAAGAATTTTGTTGTTTGGTATCTTCTGTCATTAACTTTATTAAGTTTGCAATGAAGAATACTATTTCAATAAGAAGTACTAATACTTTGAGTATCCCTCGGAGCAAACCCAAACCCTTTGTGTGTTTGTAAATAAACCGCGTTTTACAAAACGCTAGCATAAGCCGTCAACAGCAATTAAATAGCAACCCTTATTAATACGCGCCTAAAGGTGAAAACACAAAGCTTACAGCAATGCAAGCTATGAATCACTGTACATGTAGTGATTGAAAATACGTTTCTTTTGTAATTTTTATTTACTGAATGTAATTTAGGTTATGTATGGCAGTACAAATATACTGGTATGTTCACTGTTTTATTGCATTATATTTAAGAAAACTGTGTCAAATCGATGTTTCAGTGTACAAATATTCTTTATTATTTAGCAATGTTTTTTTTATAACTGTTAACATTATTTAACAATTTTTTTTTATAAAATATTTTCAGTTTTTTTTTAATTTGAAAACAAAACGCCACCATAATACGTGACAAAAACGAAAAGGAAAACTAAATCTCGCCCTAGATCGATTTAATTTCGATAAGACCTAGTCAATCTGCTCATTAAGTGAAGTAAAGCATTTTTCATCTGAAATCAAATCTGTCACTAACAGTGCGGCCTTACCCTAACTAGTAGTATTATATTATCTGAGCCCTAAGCTTCGAATACAACAGGTGCGGCGAGTCGGCCATTCGGCGGCGACCGTCGTAGCAGCCGCACGTACGTTCGGAATTCGAAAACTGAAACTTCCGCTTCTGTGCGGCCAGTGTGAAAAGTTACCGTTACCTTTTTAAAAAGTTGTGATCGTGATTGTGAAGTAAAGTTATGCAAATATTTTGGTAAACTGAAACGGAACTTGGTGTGTGATTCAAATTCAAGGATTCGAAAAAGGTACGGTTTTTTTTTTAAATTATTAGCTTAGGGTATGACGTGCTCTAATTTTTTTTAGGTTGTAAATTACAGGTTTTCATTTTTAATGTTGAGTTATTCGATATATTTAATGATACCTCTATCAGAATGTTAATCCATCACTATTTTACAAGCATGTAATTAACATTTGTTTCTGGCAGCCAACCTGTAATGTTATTTTCAGGTTTTAGCATTTTCATTTTACTATATAGTGTTAACAAATAATATTTTTTTGTAATGGGAAAACTGTTTTTTACTAAAACCGTTTTTTAACGAAGCCTGGTGTTTCTTTTTATCAAATCGTTTATGCTCATTACAAAAGAGAGTTTAGAATAGGTACCAAAAAAAGACGCAAAAATGCCCTAATAAAATTTACTATAAAAGTTGTGAATATATTACCTACGGGATGCTACCTAAACAGTACATAAGGGATCATATGGCATTGAATAAAGATGAAGTAACATGACCAGCTGACTTTATCATACAAAAAACTAATAGTTTACCGTGACTTTGCCCACGCAAATGTGGAGTTTTACATAAAAATTTAAATCACCAATTTATAAAGTGTATTAATCCACACTTCGCGTTAAAAAAAACTTAATGTTTCTGCATAATTGGTTCTTTATTGAAGAGTTCAGCCTTATTAAATTTGTCTGATATTATACTCGTACTAACGCGATATTCAATATAATTCACTATACACAATAATAAGCACAAAAAAGGAATCGAATAATGTGATATGGTACAAATAATATGCTACGTAGCTAGTGATATTTCCGGAATTCTTAGAATAACTACCATATAATTAATAGTATCTATCTCTTTTTTTATAGAAAAGATATTAGTTACCTACAGCAAGAGATAATTATTTCGAAGTTTCCACATTCCGAACACTAGATGTACCTAGATTAGAATATAGAATTTACGGTTTAACCTTAACCTAAATATAAAAAAACCCTAAAAGACGCGAGTAAAATTATTTTAAACCTTTCAATTTCATACTATTTGTGTTTCTTATTTTTTACGAAATATCAATATTACGGCTCTCATACAATCGCCAATATTATGAAGATACCGGAAGAAAGAAAAACTTGGATTGTAGAATCATCTTGAAAATAATGTAACCCTATAATGTTATGATGACCATCATAAGCCTGTGGGTTGACGATCGCATTTTGGTCAGTAGTAGAGAGAGGTCGCCCATGCCATGCAATCTTCATCCTAAAGTACTTCTTTAGTCGCCTCTTTCGACATCTTTATAAAGAGAAAGGGTGGTGTCATTTTTCTTATGTGTGTGGCATATACCCGCCAGCCTGTAAGTGGTTTAGTTATTATTTTGTAAATTTTTAGCTTTAAAACCAAAATACACTTAATGTTAATTAACGCTGGTTAAATTTGTTAATATTTTCATTTAAATATTGTTTTTTAATTGAAATACCTACCTTTTACTATTTATTGACTTGATAGGTTCTTTTTTTTTATCTTTTTCTACTTACCAGTACCGTCAATGGCGTCTACAGAAGTACTGCCTTCAAAACAGTTGTATCATCTACCATATTGGCTCAAAACTTTAACCCGCCTGCAAAGAGTGACATATCTGTCCTTTCAGACCAGGTAGTAAGGGTTACCCTTACTACAGACTGCCTGGCGTTTCTGAGTTTTTGAAACTCTTCTGACACTTAGAAAACAGCGTTTTAAAGTCTGGAAAAAATATAGGTATTGCTTACGAATCTAGTCTAGTCACATTCGTTATCGGTTACAACATTTGTCTCAATAAAAAAATCACAAACCTACAACTTTTTGTAATATTTTTTCAATATTACGACTAAATACGGATATTTGAAATTTAAAAATATTATGCTAGTTTAATTCTACTAAATATTAAATAGACAAATTCTCTGAGTTTTATTTCCTTAAATGATATTCTTAATATTACTATAATATCAGTATTTAAAACTTGAAAAAAATTGTCTCAGGCGGGACTCGAACCATCTCCTCGCATGCCGGGCGGTTGCTAAAATATAAGATACAGTATATAAATAGCTGTTTCATCTTAACTGACTGTCAAACATCTGCAAAGATGTTTCTTTCGGGTGTTAAGGGTGCAAACTCCTAACATTTGATGAAACAACGCTGGCTTACAGCGTAAGAATATGCTTGAAAAATTCGCGCCGTGTCGCAGTATCTCGGTGGCCTAATGTTATGGCGCCCGCCCGGCATGCGAGGAGATGCGGGTTCGAGTCCCGCCTGAGACAAATTTTTTCAATTTTATATACTTATATTATAAGTGCAATTAAGTTTCTAAAATATCAAATAAAGTTAATATTACTATGTTTAAGTAAATACAAAATACGCGAGCGCGGCGGCTCGTCAGGCCCGCCCTCTCGCGCGCTGGCGCTATTGGAACACCTATATCTATGAATGACGAATTATATGGCCTTAAATCCTACTCTTACGGCCGGTCCCAATAATCTATCTATCTGCAGTTTTGGCATATTGGAGATAGAAAACAACTTCTGTCTTTGTTTCTCTGGACGGCATTATCAGAGACAGAAGATGTTTTCTATCTCCGATATGCCAAAACTGAAGATAGATAGATTATTGGGACCGGCCGTTAGAAAACTATGTTCCGCTGTGGCCAAAGAGCTAATGATGATGTGGTGTGGTGTAGGGAATAAAGGAGTACTGCCAGTAGTAGACGTGCGGCAGTTTACCACTGGCCAAAGTGATGATTGTTTTTTTTTATATATAAATGATGGGCTTGCTCTTGACTACATACTTAACTCTACGGTTAAGAAGAAGCCCAAAATGGAGCGAGCTTACCCAGAGGTACTGGTTCTCCCACACACCAGCGGAACACAGAAAAACTGTTTGGCGCTGGACTCCTGCAGGTAGCATCTAGGCGGCTGCTTACGAAGCCTACCACCGCAGAGGGATTTGTTAGCCGTCATCATTGGTTAGAAAACTAAAGATGCCGTTGCCCAGGGTGGAACACTAAGAGGTAGATCCCACCACCCCAAAAGTTCATCCCACTTTAGTCGGGGAAAAATATTTGAGAGAAAATCATTTGAGTATGAAATATTTGACATTTTGAGTCGATCACGAACAAGAAATCGCTAACAATGATTAAAAAAAACTAGCTTATCGCCCGTGGCTCTGCCCGCGTTATGTACACTCTACTTTATATTGCGCGTACGAAAACTTGTGCCTAACAGTGGGATACCAAAATAATAGCCTATGCTACTTCTAATACGTTCAAAAATATTTGTACCTATAAAGTTTTATGATGATCGGTTAAGTGGTTTTTTCGAGCGTAAACTTGTATTCACATTTTGTTCACTTTACACTATATTCACTATATCACACGATAAATAAGAGAACTTTTTGTAAGCTAATATAATTTTAATAAAAATCAAAATGAATGCTCTATGTAAACCCAAAAAATCCAAATGATACCGCAAGTCAACTTTATACAGCGCCATCTATGAACATGAGATGACACTATTTTTACTAGGCGCGGATTCGCGGTAACAAGAGTACGCTTAAATTATTTTTAAACATCTTTTAGCATTAAACACATTTATAATATTAATTTACGGATTTTGCTCAAGCTCTAGTTCAAAATTGGTGACTGATTCCACACTTTTGCGTCTGTAAAATTTTTGTGAAAGAAGATTTTTTCCTTCGATGAACCGCCTACAGCTTTTAAGCGCAAACATTTTAACCATAAATTGTTTCACCTAACAAATTGCGCTGTATCTCCAGTCTTCGGAGGTAAAGATCTTAATTAATTTTGTTAAAGATTACAGTGTTGCGGAAGAATGCTTAATTTATCCACATTGTTACGGAAACTCCGTTATTTTCATGGGAGAACAGTTAATTGATGTAAAGAGGTTTTGGGTGACCATTTGTGTGAGTATTCGTAATCGTTAACGATAAGTAATAACTTTTTACTTAGGAAAAAATGCCTTTTGAACCATGGAGCGAGCTGATAACGGATATTTCGTCTCTACAGGAAAGTTAGCACTTATCTATGAGATGCTACTTGAATGAAATTGTGCGTGCCGAATAAAAGTGATTTTAAAATACGATCTAAAAAAAATCTGTTAGTACGATTCCTAATTTATATTAAATGATTTGATGGTAAAATTTTTATCATGAGTATCGTTTCAACTCTTGATAAAAAAAAATTAAACAATATTTGAGTTTTCATTTAAGTCGACTTTTCTCAAGATTTTGAGACGACGGTGAAACGATCTTGGGTCCTCGGAGCAGGCCACTTATTTCTGCAGGTTCCGTATATTGAAGACTGAAAGTGGGCTGAAAATATTAATGTAACAATATTTCACCGCCTGTTCGTAATTTTGCGTTTACTTAATCAGTTATTAAGTACACTATAAATTCAAGTTTAGCATCTTTATTAAAATACATACCGGAAATTAAGTACAACCTGGCAGTAGCCTGTACATAAGACTGTACATGTTGTTGCAAACTAGCACCTATCTCTACAATGTTAAGGTTCCCCTTATGTATATCCTAATATGAATTCGCCTGTACTATATAACCGCTTGTCGGTTTCTACGATCGCGACCGGTGTAAATCGATTAAACGATGCGCAATCAAAGAAAATGTCGTTGTGTCAAAAAAAGTGTCGTGTGGTGCCGGCACTAAAATTACACGCATCATACCTTCTTTTCTTATGCGGGTTGCAGACCAAGAGCTAAGCTAAGTGGGTTTAGTTTAGCTCGCATAGCTGACGTAGTTTCTCATATAGTTTGCAGTCTGCACACAAGTATGAAAAACTAGTCAGCTATGCTAACTGAACTAACTTAGCTTAGCTCTTGGTCTGCAACCCGTATTATTAGGTGTCTTTGAATTGGAAACGTACCCTTATGCTGGATGAAGAAATATTAAATCGCTCATTGATTCAGAATTATAATAATTTTTTACTAATAAGCAATCTTTTTAAACCGGAAAATCTATTTGGTAGAAAAATTCCGACCGTATCCGTTGGGACTTCCATCCTTTCTCTTACAGCTCGGTCCATCTATGTAGGTATTTTTCTTTAAGAGAAACTATTTGAAAAATCTCTAAGTTTCATAAAACAACAGCGCAATACCGTAAATAATTCGTCAACATAATTCAATTCAATTCAATATTTTATTGCGTTCTATAATGTTACAAGGATGTTATAAAATATGATATAAACAGTTCAATAAAGACCCTGTTCGGGCACAACAATACAATAGTAGTAGACAGAGAGGATGACGCCCTAATTACATAATATTTCAGTACAAAATAACAAATAATAAGTGTATACATACACTCTAAAATATATTTTTTTTTTTTTTTTGCACACGAACGACCGGTCGTTTCCTATTGAAACGATCGCTCGAACGGCAACCCTCCCACGGGGGAAGGAGGTGGTGAATCCTCATGGATACCTCACAGCCGGCTGTGAGGTTATGTGAGACTCCTACTCACTAAACACCACCTATAATCGCTATCACCAAAGGGTGTTATAGCATATCTGAGCGACCACACCCCCTGGAGGGGGTGTGGTGCAGGGCGTCACTCACCTAGGCGAAGTGCGCACTGAAGAGGGCTGGCATTCAGAAGGAATGATCAGCTGAATTGAATTTAAAAATAGGCCTGTGTCCAGAGTGGACGTGGGCCGGAATGGAATAAATTTAATTTAATTCGACGGACTCCCAGAAGGGGTGACTGCCGATTGAGAGGACTGGGGTTGACCTGAAGGGTCCTGTGGAAGTGAGTGGGGTTGACCTGAAGGGTCTTGGGAGAGAATGGCTTCTGCGGCTTCCTGAGCCTCCAATAGGCGGTTCAGGTCGGCCGTGAGCTCGTCGGGCGGGTCGTTTAGAACAGATTTGGGTTTGCGGGATAGCGGAGGGTCAGAGGAGGTGGGTGGGTCATAGTCCGCCGCGGATTTGATTAGGGGGTTAGAATGGTTCTTTGCGGATTCGAAGAATCGCTCGGAGACCTTTCGGAAGTGTTGTTGGAGTGTGGGAAGCTGAAGGTCCCTAGTCCCCGCATTGCGGACATAGTAGGGGGCATTGACCGCACGGCGGCAAAAGATGTTTTGAACTCGCTGTAGTTCTTCAAGTTTGTTTGGATTGGCATGGGCGAATACGACTGATGCGTATGACAGTACCGGTCGTATGCAAACCTTGTAAAGCGTGCGCTTGTTTTGTAAGGACATTTTACTGTATCCGCCTATCATTGGGCTCAGTCTATTTAAATAAAATCGGGCGTTTCGTGTCACATTTTGAACGTGAGGCTTGAAACTGAGTCTCTGATCTAATGTGACACCTAAGTATTTAACTGTACTTTGCCAGGGGATGGCTTTGCCTAGTAGGGTCGGGGGGCGGTGATTGGGAGGTCGAATGTGTCGCTTGGAATCGAAGTAAATCGCGGAAGACTTTTCCGGGTTTACTTCGATTCGCCATTTGCAAAACCATTCACCTAGCTTGTCTATTGAGGTTTGGAGCCTCGGTAGGATTTTACTAAGGGAGGACGCTCGTGCGTATAGTGCCGTGTCATCGGCGAAAAGGGATAGTTGAACATTTTTGTTCGGGATGGGGATGTCATTAGTGTAGGCTGTGTACAGCAGTGGCGCCAGGACCGAGCCCTGCGGGACACCGGCTGTAATAGCCCTGGGAGAGGAGAGCGTTTTTTCGTGCTTAAACCGAAAAGTACGATTTTGTAGGAAGGAGGCGATCAGCCGGACTAATCGAACTGACAGATTGAGTCTGTACAGTTTGACTATAAGTCCGGTGTGCCAGACCTTGTCGAAGGCTTTGGCAACATCAAAGAAGACTGCTACGGTCTTGTACTTGCGTGGCCAGAAACCGTTCAGGATAAACTCGACAATGCGATGTACTTGTTGGGGGCACGAGTGTTTAGCTCTGAATCCAAATTGATGGGGAATGATTAGGTCCTCACCGTGGAGGTGCTCTTTCATACGAGCCAGAATACATTTTTCTAAGAGCTTTGCCATTGCCTTGAGGAGGCTGATGGGGCGGTGGCTCGACGGTTGGTTAAGGGGTTTCCCTGGCTTTGGTATGCCTATTACAATAGCTTCTTTCCAGGAATCCGGAAAGTAGCTGTTCTTGAAACAGGCATTGAAAATGAGAGAGAGGAAAGTCAGGACTTGTATTGGGAAATACTTCAGCGCCATGTTGGAGACACCGTCGGCTCCAGGGGCTTTTTTGACTTTAAGCTCTCTGATGAAGGTTTTAATTTCATCAGTAGAGATCAAAATAGGGTCGGTGTCAGGAGATAGGGGGGCGGAGTTCAGAGTACTGAGCTCCTTCTCTATTTTCCGGATATGGGCTGGGTCGCAGGGTTGTGTACTGACAGAGCATTGTGAAGCAATGCTGTCAGCAAAGCATTCCGCTTTTTCGTCATCCGCGAAGGCTACGGAGCCATCGGGACGGACGAGTGGGGGAGTATAGGTAATAGCGTCAGTACGAAGGGCTCTCGCCACTTGGTAGTACGCTTTGTGAGATGGGGAGACCTCGGCCATGAGGTCATTGAACTGGTTCGACCTTAGTTCCTTTAGCTGGGTTTGGATTTGGCGCTGAAGGCGATTGGCAGTGGCTCTGTACTCGGGAGTGGGGTATTGAGCTGCCCTTCTAAGGGCTCGGTTTTTATTCGTAATCAACTTTCTGAGGGACGCGGGAATGTCACTGCGAGGTTTCGCTGGGACAGACTTTACGTTCTCCTCAATTGATTTTTGAATAAGGTTGGTGAGGGAGCTCACCGCACTGTCTATCTTTTCCTTACTATCAAGATAGTCGGGTTCGATAGCGTACGGGGAGTTTTCGGCATCCATTGCCGTCCTGAGTGACTTTTCAAAACCGTCCCAGTCGGTGATGGTTTTAGTAAGGGGCTGGGGAGGATCACGGTGCCCTAGGACGAGTGACACCGGCCTATGGTCTGAGCCAAGGTCGTGGAGTGTTTCGATCGATCTAAGGTCTAGGGACACGTCTTTGACTAGCGCAAAGTCTAGTACATCGGGTTCGCAATCTAGTCGATCGGGGTAGTGAGTGGGCTCGTAAGGTGAGATTACGGATAGGTCGAGGGCTTCGGTGATTTCTAATAACCTATTGCCAGAGGTGTTGGTTTGGCGGCACGTCCAATCGGTGTGCTTTGAGTTGAAGTCACCAAAGAAGATAACTGACTCGCCTAGGGATAGGAGTGTTTGGAAGTCACTCAGGAGGGGAGTAGTACCAGGCGGTATGTAAACTGACACTATGATAATGGTGCGGTGACCAGTCATAGCCAGTCTACACACCGTGGCTTCCATGTTGGAGAGTGGAGGGGTTGGTATAGGTGAGCAATGCAAGCTCCTCCTATAGTAAATGGCTGTACCGCCTCCGTGCGGTTCTCTAGTACGGCTGGGAGTGGGGGGTGGTACCCTATCGTTTCGTAGTAGAGTGTACGAGGGGATTGTTAGTCCCTTCCGGAAGCGTGGCTTAAGCCACGTTTCCTGGAGGAGAAGAAGGTCAACTCCCGTTTTGCTTACGAAGTCCCTTATTTCGGGAATATGTAAGCGTAGGGAACGAGTGTTAAAGCTCACAAGCGATAAGCCTTTTGGTTTGACACGACCGGCACTGAGAGCCCCGGTGTATACCATAGGGGAGGAAGAACCTAACATATTAATCAGCTAATCAGTTGCACTCGGCAACTATTTAGTTGATCAATAACCTAATCGCCTACCAACCGAATAGTTAACTGAGTAACTAACCGGTTGCCTAGCAGAGGGATGCTTGTTGAGACTTATAGATCCTTTGAATAGCTCTTAGGCTTTTCTGGTGTTGATCTAATGCGTTCATAATGTCAAAAGAGGAGCGGGCATTCCTAACTTTGATGGCAGCTACAGTGATATCGTCAAAGTCGATGTCAGCTGTGAGTTTGCCGAGAAAGCCAATGTCGCCCTCACCAGAGGCGTTTATAGCCTGAGACGGCGAAGACGGTGGCGTTTGGGAGCGCTCACGCAGGGCGGGGGCGGGGGTCGGGGTTGTGAGCGACTTAGCCCAGCTCCCTGCTGGTCTGGTGACCGGAGCTGTTGGCTTGCCAACCGCTTTCGGGAGGGCTGGGAAGTTGTGAGCGTCACTAGTAGGAGGGCCAGCCTGCGACCTCTTAATAGGTTGCTGATTGGCTCCTCCTTGCGTAAGGGACTGGGGTTTCGGGCGCGGGGCGGGGCGCGTGCACACCCCCGCCAGTTGGCGGGATGGCCAGTAAGGCCACAATTGACGCACGCCGGCTCACCGGGGGAGTCGCGCGTGCGCTCACACTCCTTGGTGAAGTGAGAGCCAAGGCATTTAACACACCTTGGCGGGGCTGTGCAGTTCGCCGCCGCGTGCCCATAGAGTTGGCAGCGGTGGCATTGGGCGGGGACTCCGCGGCTTCGTGGGGGCTCAATTTGGATCTTTGACAGACCGCAGACAGTTATGTCTTTGAATCTGAACAGATCCCTAGCTCGGGGGCTATTGGTCATTGCGACCAAGACAAGAGGGAATCGACGGCCGCCATGGCCGAACATAGGGTGGACGGATTCAGCTGGGAAGCCTTGTTTAATGAGATCAGATTTGATCTCATCAGGCTGAAGTTCGATGGGGACTCCACGGAGGACCGCACGTACTTTACGCTCTTCCGGAAGAGCGTAAGTGAGGTACGCATATTTATGCGTAGTGAGGAGGTCGATGAGTCTGCGGAAGTCAGAGATGGTTGGCACCTCTATCTTGATCGCAGACCCTGTGTTGGACGCTCGGGTAAATGCAATCTTTGACTCAAAGCAAAGTCGGGACACTTCGGTCCACTTTTCTTTAAGTCGAAGAAATACTGGGGGTGGTGGCTTGGGCTTGGTGGGTACGGGGTTTGACCGCGTGTGTGGACGGGGTTGGGAGTTAGAGTCAGGTGCGGAGGACACCGTAAGAACGGGCCCCGTTCCCTGCAGGGGGATGTTGATGGGGGCGGCTTGAGTAGCCGGGGATTGGACTGGGGATGGGGAGTCCGGGAAGTCAAGAACCGGCGAACGCCTGTTCTTGGCGCGCTTCCGGTTCTTCTTCTTCCTGCTGGTGACGGGCAGGAAGGGGTCCTCAGGAGCGGAAGACTCCTGGGAGGAAGTGGGGGAGGCGGACCTTTCAGACAAGGTCCGCTTGAGGGGGTGGGCAGGCGAGCGGGCACAGTCCATCTCTTCAGAGGAGTGGACTTCCGCGGGGGTGACATAGCCGGGTGAGGTTGGGATGGCTGAGGGGGAGACAAACCTCGAAAGGTTGTCTTGCATAAACTCCAGTAAGGCTGGAGTTTTAAGAAGGAGATTAACTAGTTCCGCTGGATCCATCGCGGAGAGGTTGAGGGGATGACGAAAAAGGGATCAAAGAGACACCCCCCGCCAGAGGCAGGGGGGAGGGGGGGGCGGTGAGTGAGCAGGTATCCCTAATGGATAGCCGCTCTTCCCTTCCCCTTGGGACTAGGCCCAAGTGCAATGGGTCCGGGACTGCGGTTTTTTCCAGGGCCTGGAGGCCCTAGAGAGCGAACCGGGTGCGCTCAGTTGGCTTCGTTGCCACCGTAAGGTATCAACCAACTCAAACGCGATCGGTTATTTAAAGTAACACTGTTTTAATACAAACAGTGAAACTAAAAATAACAGATTAAGTGCACAACGATGCAAACGTAGCAAGTGCGAGCGCTGGTGTATGGCCTTCGCCTATCACCGGTAGGAAAGGAAGGGGCGCACGGGCAGACGGACGTCTGCACCGTACGGAGTGGAAATGGAAAGTGACTCTAAAATAGACTTTATATTCAATTTATAGATATCGATTAAATTTGTGATAGTTATTTATTATATCAGCTAGTCTCGTATTTTTATTAGATTATATTATTAAACATTTTTATAAATTAGAATTTGAAAAATAAAATTAAATAAATTGTAATATTTGTTGTCATTGTATTAATTAATTTGATTATATATTTTTAAATTTTATTAGATTGTTGTCATTTAGGTATTAATTTATTGTATAGTAGCAATTATTTAAAAGAATAGATTTAATTGATTGTAAATATTTAATTTTATTTGATTCCTCTTTTATAAATTCCGGTAGTTTATTATAAATTTTTATTGACATGATTAGTGGGCTTGATGAATGAAGCTTTAGATGGACAGGCGGTAACATTAATTTGTTCTTACGAACACTTCTCAATGAATGGTCAATAAATGTCTTTGTAACATAATGGGCAGAACAATCGCTAGGTAAGTGGGTAATGGGTTCGAGTTTCGCCTTATATAGTCAAATACTTCTTCTATGTATCGTATTTTTAAATACTTATAAACATTTTTTTTTTGAAATATAGATTCAAATAAAAACTGCTTTGATAATGAAAATAGTAAATTGAAATTATTTCCACTCGTTAACAAGTTATTAGCAAAATAATTTTCATATTTAGTTATGAATTTCCGTAGAACAACGCCTGTGTTTATCAATTAAAGTAACTATACCGTTTTATTTGGGTATTGATTTTCAGATTTAAAACTGATAGGTCAGTAACTGAAAGATAATTGATAAATAAAATTACAAACAGTTTATTTCGATGTATTACCACCCCTTAATCTTAAATGTGATAGAACATTACAATAGTTTGATTGTTAGGTAATGTCATGAGAGAATAGTTGTACAATAGAAGCTTTTAGGTGTCACATAAAGTTGGTTTTAACATCTCTGCTTAAATAATTTGACGAATACGAGCTAACTATAAAGTACATACACCGGTATTAGCCCGTGACTTCGTTCGCGTTGAGTCTTTTTAATTTGAAACTATCCCGTTTACCCGTAAAACAGGTCGTTGCACCTGGACCTGTAAATTATTATTGTATTACTACAACGCCTTTGTAAAAGAAGGATGCCGCACAAAGCGGGTAATGGAGAAAGCAATGCTTGGTATTTCCATGCGTCATAGAATCAGAAATGAGGAATTCCGTAGGAAAACTAAGTTAGCCAACATCGCTCGAGGATAGCGGAGCAGAGCGGATTGGCAGTGGGCGGGACACATTGTAAGATGAAGATTATGACACCTGCCTTGACCTGACCAAGAAATAATACCTTTTTTTTATGCGAAGTAAATGAGTTACGCATCATCACCACTGCCCTGGGGGAGGGCGGTATGTGGGACTTCCGTCGCCCTAAAAAGGGTGCTGCTACTGGGAATGGGACCCAAGGGTATACCTACTAAAACCTCGCTTCGCCCGTCGCACTGACTAGGGACAGAGTCCTTGGTGACTCAACAGTCCACGGACCCCGCATACAGCCACCATCACCCTGAAAAAAGCAGACCTCCTCACAGGGGGTGCTGAGACGCACCCCGCTCCTAACTCTGGACGACGCGTTGGGCGAACAGCGCGCCATACTGGTCCCGTGTGCTAGGCTGCTCCCGTGTGCAGAAGTGCGAATCCCGCTATCTCTCCCTCTCGGTGGCCTCCTAACCAAGAAACCATACTACCCTAATCATAGCATGAAAATTTATTGTTTAATTCCTGCATTACAATAACCATAACAGATCAGCAACCCTTTGCTAAGAGGTACCACTAATATAGGTAGCTTAATATTGTAACTTAACAATAAAATTTGTTTAGCACAGCCGCCATTCAAAGACCCACCATAATTAATTACATTTCAAAGCTTTTTATGCAAACTGGTTGTTAATAAACAAGATGCCCTTTCAATTTATTTTTAATTTAGTCTCGCCTAATTAAGTAATTGATCACGAAGATAAAACACGGTTTTCCAATAAATGGTTGTGCCTGTGGGCGAAGTTTGCATAAATTTTAATGAAATATGCTTAATTTAGCTGATAACACCATTTTCAATTTGTTACAATTTAAGACAATTTATTAGGTATTTGTGTCGCGTGGAGCTGGCATGTAATAAATTAGGTTTAGGTTAGGTTTAAAAAAAGATCATTTATTCTCATTAAAGATACAAAAATCACTTACATGAGAATAACACTGTAATAAAAATAAATTAGAACAGCCATTTCTCTTTCTATGGGTGTCGCAAGAGGCAGTGAAAGGAATACTGTCAGAAAAGATAGTACCCACTATCCAATGATATTATATTAAAACTAAAAAGATATGTTATAAGTGCGAGTGTTGTGAAGACTCAAATACGCATTAATTAGGCTGTTTTTTACAACGTCCACGTCGAGTGCAGTCACGAGCGGCAATCATTAAAAATTATAGCCATCTCTTTCATTTGCGTGTTATTTTGCATCTTTTGTTCTGCTTATCAGTGAAACTTGTCAATGTGTGCAGTTTTGGATTGCTCGGAACAGATTTAATACGCGAATTACTATGATGGTAACATATCTATACTTTAAAATATCATTGGTACTGTCCATATTTTCTGGCAGTGTATTATGAAGTTTTTTATCCACCATTGCATTGCTCAAACGACGATCGCCAAACCAAAGTGAGTCGATTATGTCAAGGTCACCTTTTGGAGAGGCCTAGCTCCAACAGTGCATCTATGTAGGCTTATGATGATAATGATAATTAGATGTTCAAAACTAAGAGGTTAAAATGGTTTCAATTAAACTACGGTTATTATTTACTAGCTGTTGCCCGCGACTTCGTACGCGTCAATTTCGGTTATTATGATCGCGATTATTTTTGCAGCATTTTTCACTATTGCTTCGCTCCTATTGGTCGCAGCGTGATGTTATATAGCGTAAAGCCTTCCTCGATAAATGGGCTATCCAACACAGAAAATAATTTTTCAATTCGAACCAGTAATTCCTGAGATTAGCGCGTTCAAACAAACAAACAAACAAACAAACTCTTCAGCTTTATAATGTACCAAAATAAAATTTTTAGTCTTGGCAAATAACATCCCCGGTAATCATCATGAAAAAAACCTAAAATTGTTATGCACGATGGGTGTTGTGGTCCACTGCGTTAGAGTCTGGGATTCAGTGGAATCTGGTTTAATTTCTGAAACAATTTTTTCTACATTGGTTCATTTATTTATTGAAGCTTAGCTCTGACTCGGCTCAAAGTCGTGCTTCTAAAGGCACGTTAAACTGTTGGTCGCAAGAAACAAGTATCACCAAAACAAAAAAAAAAATGGGAAGCTTGGAAAACCAGATACCAGATTATTTGCAGGATGACCATACGATAGATTGATTGTTAATAAATAAAAATCTTTTTTTCTCTTTAAACTAATTTTAATATTTACTATCAAGAGAAAAAAATGCTTATAGTTCAATACCTCAGTGTAAAATATACTCGTACAATTTGAATTCAATAACTAACGAGTAATTCTATAACGCATTTTGGTCGTGAAGAGAAGAGTGACTGAATTAAGTGGATTCGTCAGACTGATAACAAGTAATATCACATTCTTACTCATATGATAATTTTATTTTCGATGTTAAATCGTATTACGATGCCAAAGTTTCACCTCTTACACCTAAATGATATAAACAATGTGAATTGTTCAATTTCGCATTGTGGCTTGTCCAGACATGTTGACACCGCACGAGTTGTGGTCATTTTGTTTCGCAGAAATCATGCGCCATTGTAGTCACGCAGTGCTACAATTAATTATTCCGACTGTGTTGCGAAAGTTAAAAGAAAAATGCCGATTTTAGCTTTCATGGTCACTATCACAATAGTTAATTGAGAGTCGGAGGTTATGCAGACAACGGCACCTACCCAAAAAGTTAAAGGTCATTAAATTAATTCGAAACAAAATACAATCTCATGCTAGAGCGGATACAAAATAAATTCATACGGTATCTTTACTTAAGGCAGTACGGTGTCTACCCGTTTTATCCGTTGATGTATCCTACATTATTCGTTCTATGAATGGTAGGGTACAATGAACTGTCGGCTCGGAGAGACCTTGCGCTGCTGTCATATGTTTTTAAAGTGATAAGAGGCAAGTTAGGTAACCCGGAGTTTCTTGGAAACATATATTTTAATGTGCCGGATCGGAAAGCGGAGCGGAGACGGCTTCCGCGACTACTCGCGGAGCCGCGTGCGCGCACTAAGCTACTGAAGGAAGCGCCAATCGCTCGCGCCACGCGACACATCAATCGATTAGCGAGCGATGTAGACCTTTTTAGTTGTTCTCTGAGTGAATTTACAAGAGTTGCAATGTTCACAATCTGTTATGGAAAAAATAGTTGATGGTATTTGTGCTATCGCATTAGGTTTAAACCTGTAATGATAGTCATAAGTTTGGTTAATAAATTAAAAAAAAATTTTTTTTACTTAAAGCCCAACAAGTAGAGGTCAATACCAATTGAGAAAATTTGACGATTTGTTGTAGGTTGACGTGCGGTTGTCTGTACGTTGTGTCTTGTTTGATTTTTAAGTTTATTCAGTTAAGACGCTGACTGCAGCCGATGACCTTGAGCAATGGATACGCCCACTAATTTATGCGTCTTTGAATTTATTTGCAATGCGCCGCGGCGATCACTGTCGATTCCCGTAGGAGTGATAGAGAAAAACCGCTTGGAATAGAAGGGCCTAAGTGCCAAACAACAAAATTCGATGTGCAATTTAAAATTGCCTTTTTACTGAAAATCTAAAGCAGCCATATGCTTAAGCAACATATAATACATAATTTAGCAAAATTTTATTATCATTGTTATACGGACTGCTGAAAAAAATGGTAATTTATGTATTTTCAGAGGCTACGTTGAAATTATTTTCTATCGACAAAAGTTCTTGGAATCGTGTTTTGGAAACAACCACCAGGTCAAAAATATGATCAATTACAACTACATAGAATTTGGCAACAATACGAGCCATAGGCTTTAAGTAAAACAATCTTCATTGAGCTGAATTTGGCTCATATCAGCGTCCTAATTTGTGATGATAGCGCTAGTAATAGTGCCAAAATATTGCAAGGTATGTGCTATATACTCGTAAACTCAATAAATTTACATGTCTTACTTATTATCAAATACAGATCTTCATTTTGTCTTTAACCAGTTTCAACCGATCTGCTCTGATGACCTCCATTGCAGAGTGGCGTACACACCGGTTTTCATAGTGTCGCCTGCTCCGAGGTCTCGGGTTCGATTCCCGGACGGTAGAAAGAGAGTGTTTATCTACATTTGATCGGGTCTGGGTGTTTGTGGTACCTTCGTTGTTTCTTGTTTCTAAAATACGAGTGCTATACATAGTTATTCAAATTGGGATCAGAGAATGTATATTGTCCACATTTATTAACATTTATTTATTTATCTTCAAAGTAATAAATTTGCCAGTGTAAATAAAAAGTACGATTTCATGCGAAAGGTTAAAGGTTGAAATACTATTTAATCAGGGCATTTATATAATGATAAAAACTAATTCAATATAATTGACGAAAATAAAATATTTCTAATAAAATTTCTATAAAATTTATGGAAATGGAAACCACGATGGTTCATAGCGCAAAGCCCTTTTTGTTCATTGACACAAATATTGTCCTAATTTAGCTGTTAGAAAAAGCAATCGCCCAGTTAGCCAGTTAATTAATTTAGGTATGGATTTCCGCAAATAACGCCTGAGTGCATGAATATTGTAAGATGTTAATTATTAAAGCGTTATTAGTAGAACCATACCAGATATGGATGCATAGGGATGGTTACTCGAGCAGAGGTCTCAAGGTGGGTCGCATGCTCTAGGTAGTGCTTCGAGTTTAGTTTTAAGCAGCGCGATGTATAGTGGCCTGAACGTGATTTTGTTGCAATCTCGCACTTACGGTAAAGACGTTAAGATGTCCCGGTGTGTAGCCTGGTATGCTGTCGTTTGTATCTGAACGGCATCCCCAAGGTGAATTAACAGATACCAAGAAGTTTTCATTCGGTTTCGATAATATTGTAAACTTATATTACTCCCAAGTGTAGTCTTACATCCATCAACTACTCAATAGTTTGCTACAAAAGCGCCACCTTTGGGGAAAATAAAGTTTTTGTTTGAAAGTAATTCATCTTGCTTTATAACTCTGGGTAAGTAAAAACAAATAAATAAATGTGGACAACATCACATACATTGTTCTGATCCCAATTTGAATACCTATTTAAAGCATTCGTATTTTGGAAACCAGAAACAACGAAGGTACCACAGACACCCAGACCCGAGAAAATGTAGAAAAACACATTTTTTCTACATTTACCTGTCCGGGAATCGAACCCGGGACCTCGGAGCAGGCGACACCTTGAAAACCGGTGTGTACGCCACTCCGCCACGGAGGTCGTCAAAAGTAAATGTTTCATTCATTCGTAAATCAACTAACTTAGTCGATAATAATCAACTAAATAATTAAACAGCTAAGGCCCGAGTTCACCAACAGACGTTTAAGTTTAAACAGCGTTTAAAATATTATTTGACATATTTTGTATGGGAATTGTGTCAAATTAATCGTCACTCTTTGTTTACCTGCTGTTTAAATGTTGGTGAACTCGGGTCTTAGTATTCGTACTATGCTAAACAATACGTAAGAAAAAATTAGTTCTTAAAGTTCTTCCTCCTTCTTTCCTACCTTATGACTCTCCTTCAAGGATACTAGAGTCAGAGTTTCCTAAGACGTCTTTTACAGACTTTTGTCCATCTTTTCCTAGCAGTACTACTTACTTTAGTCGCCTCTTACGACACCAATAAGACAAAAAGAATATATTTTGTTGCTTTGGTTCGGTATAACGCGGTTTATGCAGTTCACAAATATAAAAAGAAACTATAGTTATGGATTTACTTGCGTTTATGAAGAGATTTTAAACACTTTACAGCGTTGGTAGTCATAAGTAGAACGAGATGTTCTTTGTCTTTAGAAGGTAATTTAAAAAATGTTTTAAACTAACGCCGCTAATTACGAGTATAATCATATGTTGAGTTTATATCTATACTAATATTATAAAGCTGAAGAGTTTGTTTGTTTGTTTGTTTGTTTGAACGCGCTAATCTCAGGCAGTACTGGTCCGATTTAAAAAAATATTTTTGTGTTAGATAGTTCATTTATCGAGGAAGGCTTTAGGCTATATACGCTCACGCTGTGACCAATAGGAGCGAAGCATGAGTGAAAAATGTTGCAAAAATAATCGCGATCCTAATAACGGAAATTGACGCGGACGAAGTCGCGGGGAACAGCTAGTTCACACATATAAGTTAACTGTGTTGGGAGGTCTGCTGTGTTGATGTATAGTAAAATTCATTGATGGTATGACGCGGTCCCAATAAGATCCCAAATACATAGCGATTTTCTTGAATTTCAGATTTGTTGAATCTTATTCTTACTAATACTCGTATTTTAATGCGAAAGTTCTGTCTGTTACTACCACGCTTAAAATACTATACCAATTTTGAGAAAACTAGGTTTAAAGATAGATTAAAACTTTATAAAGAATAAAGGTCATTTCGTTTCCCACTGCTGGCCACAGAGGCCTTACTCCGCAACACAATGTCCGTATATTCGAATCCATTTGTCCCTATCACTCATACCGATGTCTTAAATTATCGGAAAGAGACAGATATATCCGTAAATACGAGCTGCGGGCAGAAAGCTAGTAATTAATAAATTTGCCATTTGTTTCAATGTATGTTAGTGTAAATTCAAGAAACCAATATATACCTAATACCTATACAGAATGACTATTTCATCACCTTCGAAATTTCTTACAGGCGTTCAGTATCCTATTTAGAGCCCATTTATGAAAATCAGTTAAAATCAGTTTTATTTCTGCAAATAGGCCCCAGGAGGCGCTTTTACACGTCCCAATATTTAAACCTACCACTGCTTCGGGACAAGTCTGGGCTAGTGCCGAGAAGAAGACACTCGGTCACTATTGTCAGCCTCTTTTTAAATAAATTTTTACAAGGTTCAAGCAAGTACGAGCTGGGACAACTTAATGCCATACATTTCTATCATTTAAATAATCATTAACAGTGTAATAGCCCTTTTTCATTAAAATAACTTTGACATACGATTTAAGTTTATGTACAGGGAGTTCGGCAATATCCTTTGGTAATTTGTTGAAAATACAAATACAATTTCCCATAAACGATTTTCCTACTTTTCGCAGTCTGAAGCCTGGAACGGCGAGTTAATCTTTATTTCTCGTATTAAAATTGTGTACGTAACTTTTTTTAAGAAATAAATGTATGTTCTTACAAACGTAAATAATATTCTCGAGAATGTATTGAGAAGACACTGTAAGTATATTAGTCTCTGTGAAGAGCTCTTTCAGCGAGTCACGGGGTCGAAGGCCGTAAAAGTTAAAAATGTAGGTCAAGTTTTCACCCGAAAATCAAAAACTTATGAATAGTATTGCAATGAATTAATGAGATTTCCATCGTGTTTGCTAGGAGGCTGTACCAAATATTTGAGATTTTTGGCGGACATTTTCTAAGTGCTTTATCTTGACATTTTTGTATTGAACTATACCAAAAGAAAAAATACGTCATTTGTATTTTGTCTCGTAGATTGTTGTATTAAAATTTGGAAGGTGATTAAAATTTCACTCTCTAGACATGTCTATATAATATATAACATCGTAATAATCGATAGTGTTGTTACACCGTGGCTCATTTGAATATGGGCTATATAAACAAGGTCCGGGCTTAGAACAATCGATTGTACCCGACCGATTGTGACCTTAAACTTGGAGACAGCTGTCAAAATGTTTGGCTGAACATGAACCTTATCTTAGCGTATTGTTAGAGACTTGACCAGATATGAACAGAAATACCTAACAGAAGTTTTATAAATGATTACAAATTACCAACTGCGTTAAACCTGTCATATCAATATTGAAGTCACACACACTGTGGCAACACTGTTAGAACTACAATAACAATCAATATTGCATTATAGGAACATATCTGTGAAAGTAATAATTCGATGCGATAGTTTTAATCAAGTTGTTTGAATTATCTTCTGTGACACAAATACAACCTTAGTATACCCGTGACCTCGGAAGCTGTAAAGTATTTGTAATGTTAGGATAAATCAAAGGAAAAAGTTTTTTTTTTTGTAATATTTTATCTTGCAATCAGTCCATGTCCATGAGCAGATGTTTTGACTGGGATAAGACATGTGGAGCTATTCCTCTTTAGGAATAGCTCACTAACAATTTGATTAACAATCTAGGAGTCTAGGTTGTCAAGTTCCAGTATTTTACTCCTTTTTTAGGCGTTTTTCGCTTTCAGGTATCAGGAGATTCAGAGCCAACGGGTTTGGATGTTTGCTGAGACGTGACTTATATTTTGTACAACATGATCTGATTTCCTCCTTAACTGTAGTCATGCCCAGGTGTTCATGGATTTCAGAGTTCCTTATGAACGGTGCATTGCATATTTGCTTTAATATATTGTTTTGTGATCTTTGGATAATGCAGAAATGTTAGAATTGCATGTGGAATCCCATAGTTGAAAAGAAAAAGTAAAGTAAAAAAAAAAACTTTTTGGGATTTTTATTTGAATTCAATAATAGGATGCAGCAGCAGCGTAGCAGTGGGATGACTAAGGGTTGTTACTTTATTTTAATCATATACTACTTAGCTAAAATAATTCAAACTCGTTACGATTTGTTTGCATTCTGCAACACTAAACCAGATTGTCGTAGATCTTCTTCTTCTCGTCGTATCAGACATCATCATTTTTTATAAACTATGAACTTGCTTTTGACAACATACTTAACTTTACGGTTAAGAAGAAGTCTAAGATGGAGTGAGCTTACCCAGAGGTACTGGTTCTCCCACACACCAGCGGAACACAGAAAAACTGTTTGGCGCTGGACTCCGGCAGGAGGGTGGTAACATCCAGGCAGCCTCTTACGAAGTCTACCACCGCAGAGGGATCTGTTAGCCGTCATCATTGGTTAGAATACCAAAGATACCGTTTTAAAGTAAATTGTTACGATCTAATTTAAATATTATCTATCAAAATGTTAATATTTTAATTGCTAAACTGCTTGGTATTTTAAGTAGGCCATAAGTTTATTAACATATAAATGAAACATTTAAATATTTAGGTATATTATTTTAAATTACCGTTGTGATCTGAAAAACAACACCTGAGTATACCTATCAAATAATTGATTTAGACATAGTACTTTTTAGTTTTTTTGTTGCCAACACCACGCGACTGAAAAGTACTATGTCTAAATCAATAACACCACCCGTTCTCTTTCTGAGGGTGTCGTAAGAGACAACTTAAGAAGTCTTGAAAAAAAAAACGGTTGCTGCGTTTCGGAGGTCTAAAACTCTATATAACACCTTTTTTCACATCTTTTTTTCTACAGCACTAAGAATAGGCTTTATGTCATGTAGCTGACTGATATGAACTTAAGATGTTTTTTTATCGATGAAGACTTCATTTTGTGCATGTTTTAATTTCTTTAATGATGGAGCTCTTATTTTTGTTGTTTAAAAATATAATTTAAGATAGCCCTTAGCTCACTAGTGTCTTTATTGTTATGAATTATCCTCTTGTTATTTTACAAATTAAAGGAACACTACAAACAAGCCTTAGCAATAAATTTCAAAGAGATTGCGAAGAAAACGCATTTATCATGAAAAAACTTGAGGCGGCAATTACCATCATTATGGAAAACTCAAACTCACAAACTGTCGTTAAACTTAAAGTAGGTGTAGTGGGAGAATTTCTGAATTTGCTAGACCAATTTAAATAAGTATCAGCTTCACTTCAAATCAGTTTAATTCCTGAATCAAGGCCGAGGAGCAGCATTCAATTATATTCAATGCAATACTCTTGCCTACTGCACAAAAATACGGATGAGGTCAGATCCGGTATCCGAAAATGTTATACACAGTTACGAATTTCTAATTTCGGATATCCGATGGTTTCGGTTACAGAGCTCCATTACATCTCTAGTGGTGACCGCTAAGTACTGGAGCGCCCTCCAGCAAAGTGGAACAATGATTTATGCAATACTGCTCAGAAGCAGTATCCGAATGTACCAGTGGAGCGAAAGCAAAATTATTGCCGAAAACATGGCTCAATGGATTGATTTGGATAAGGCCTATAGATGTCAGGTTAATTAATAAGTGATTTCAGAATCAGTTATATAATCGTAAGTAATAAAAAGAAGAAATATTCTTCTTTTTCTTCAATTGAAAATTTATAGATTAAGTTCTTTTTGTCTCCAAGTTCTTTTAGCATACAATACGCTTTGTATATTTCAATTATTAGGTTCAGCTTTGTTTTAATACTTTTATTTTTTAGCTTACGCAAGATTATTATCTGTCTGTTTATCTTTAACATGGTGTTCAAAAAAAGTAGTTGATTAGTATATAAACTTGAAAAATTTTGTCTCAGGCGGGACTCGAACCCGCATCTCCTCGCATGCCGGGCGGGCGCCATACCATTAGGCCACCGAGACACTGCGACACGGCGCGAATTTTTCAAGCATATTCTTACGCTGTGAGCCAGCGTTGTTTCATCAGTCCCGCCTGAGACAAAAAATTTTTCAAGTTTATATACTGATATTATAAGTGCAATTAAGTTGCTAAAATATCAAATAAAGTAAAGTAGTTGATTATTAACATATTCATCATCATCATCATATCAGCCGAACGACGCCCACTGCTGGGCATAGGCCTCCCCCAAGGATCTCCACAACGATCGGTCCTGTGCTGTCCGCATCCAGCGACTTCCCGCGACCTTGATCAGATCGTCGGTCCACCTTGTAGGGGGGCCTGCCTACGGAACGTCGTCCGGTACGCGGTCGCCATTCAAGAACCTTTCCACCCCAACGGCCATCGGTTCTCCGCGCTATGTGTCCCGCCCACTGCCACTTCAACAATGCAATCCTTCGACCGATGTCGGTTGTTTTAGTTCTCCTGCGGAACTCATAATTTCTGATTCGATCGAGTAGGGAAATACCAAGCATCGCTCTCTCCATTGCTCGCTGGGTGATTCTTATGAGACCCATAGTAAACGACCACGTATTACTCCCATAGGTCATTACTGGCAACACACACTGGTCAAAGGCTTTCGTCTTGAGACACTGAGGTATTTCGGACGCGAATATATGCCGGAGCTTCCCGAACGCTGCCATTAACATATTAGAAACAATAATTTAAGACAATCATCTTGGAGTAAAAGGATTCAAATATCTTCCTAATAATTACTTACTTATGTTTTTTTAAATCCCTTCGTACGAAAACTTGGAAAGGTCTTTATAAAATCTTTATTTTTTAAACTGCTAACTAACAGATAGGTTTATTAGAAAATTCAGACACACTCAGGTGTGAGAATTATGAAAAAAATTAAAAGACCCAGGAGTTACTTTGCGGAAATCCATAACTAATTATGGATTTAGAAAATTATTTTGCTAATGGTTTCCGCTAGTTAATATACCGGCCTAGATACCTTCACCACACTACCCGCACCAACACCGATTTGAGGAAGCACCCGCACCACACCAACACTGATTGAGCAAGCACTATTTCATGCAGGAAAACCGCCCGCCCTCCCTCAAAAATGCATGTAGTACAGTTAATGCAATTATTAGTACCCAACACCAATACAATAAAAACCTCGACGCGTTTCGCCACTTCACGTGGCATCCTCAGGAGATGTCGCAGCGACAGTGTTGGTGTGGTGCGGGTGCTTCCTCAAATCGGTGTTGGTGCAGGTAGTGTGGTGAAGGTATCTAGGCCGGTATATTAACAAGCGGAAATCATTAGCAAAATAATTTTATAATTCCATAATTATGAAAAAAATGTTTAACGTCGCGTCGCTTTTTGAACCAACTTCTTTACATAAATATATAAATACTGCGATGCACTGCGTGGGTTGATAATGATGGTACAGAACCATATAATATTATTAACTTATTGTGACATCAATATTGGTTACCATATCATTGAGACCATCATCTTTCATCATCAGTCCGTTGCTGGACGCAAGTAAAGGCTTTTGAAGAGTTAAAAGAAGAATTTTGTCATAGCTTAACAGGTAATCGTAGCTTGGCCAAGACGCTGCTGCTCGCATTCTTCTAGCAGCAGTTAGTCAAGACGAGAAAGAATGGTCCAAATATTATGTCCCAGCACCTGGCTACCATTTTTTCCATACCATTATACTCGTAGCATCATGAAAATGCAATTAAAACTCTTTTATGTATAGCAATATCAACTCCAATATAGACAAATTGGTAAACAAATAAACTCAATTCGCACGATACAAACAAAAGTCTTCCAAAAGTATAATTCAGTATTCAAAACGGTTCGCTCAAGTTTCATTTTAACTTCAGACGAAACTTTCTCTATAAAACGCCTAAAATTTCCATTGTCATCTACACAATGAAATGTCTACACAATCTCAAAGTTGCAATATAGGTCTTTATTCATATTTGTCCCGAGCGGAGTGATTCTGCTTTGCGCGAGTGTACTGTCATTTATATTATACAGAGTGTTGAAAAAATAAGTTAAGTGCGAGGCAAATTCGCGGTGGTCTAGTAGCTCAATTACCGGGCCAAAATTCGTGGCCCTGTGGTCGATACTAAATAATCAATACTTATATTATAAAGCTGAAGAGTTTGTTTGTTTGTTTGTTTGTTTGAACGCGCTAATCTCAGGAAGTACTGGTCCGATTTAAAAAATTCTTTTTGTGTTGGATAGTCCATTTATCGAGGAAGGCTTTAGGCTATATAACATTACGCTGCGACCAATAGGAGCGAAGCATCAGTGAAAAATGTTGCAATAATAATCGAATTCTTATTAACAGAAATTGACGCGGACGACGTCGCGGGAAACAGCTAGTATTATAATATTCAAACATTGCGTTTTGGGATCATTGGGTTTGTGATCACCAACTCACGTTGGTCAGTGTGGTGGTTATGCCTGTATTTCATTGCTGGGGTAACTTATATTCAATATTTGAGGCTTTTGCCCTGCTGTGGGATGGTTGTAGGCCGTTACTTTACTTTTTTATGATGCAAGTTCAAACGGAAGGTGCTGAAGGAACTTTAAGTACGAGTATAGGACTTTTTCATCATCTTCAAAAGTATTTATAGGCGTTCAGTATCGTATTTAGAGCCCATTTATGAAGTAAATCAAGTTTTCACCTGAAAATATTTTTCGCAGCATAGTTTTCAATTTTTACGGTCCTAACCCTGTTAAGGTATGAAGGGAAAATCAAAAACTTATAAATAGTATCGTGATGAATGAATGAGATGTGCATCGCGTAAAAAAGTGTTGCTAGGAGGCCGTATCAAAAATTTTAGATTTTTGTCGGACATTTTCTAAGTGCTTTACCTTGACATTTTTGTACTATACCAAAAGAAAAAATACGTCTTTTTTTTTTGTCTCATAATTAAAATTTGGAAAGTGGTTAAAATTTCGTTCTGCATGAAAATCAAAAGTTATATTGATCAGTAATGTATATGATTTATATTAGCATATCATTATTTTATTAAAATAATTAGGATAAAGCACTTTTCTCTGCTGTCGACGGTCCGAGCATTTATGGCAACATTTTTGTTTCTGAATCCTTAAAATCCTTTCTTTGGGCCCAAAAATGTTTGTAATTTCTTCAATTATTTTGTAAAGTCAACTTTGTATTCATTTCGAACGTTTTCAATCTGAATCTCTCGTGTTGAATTCATAATCTATACTAATATTATAAAGCTGAAGAGTTTGTTTGTTTGTTTGTTTGTTTGTTTGAACGCGCTAATCTCAGGAAGTAATGGAGCGATTTGAAAAATTATTTTTGTGTTGGATAGTCCATTTATCGAGGAAGGCTTTAGGCTATATAACATCACGCTGCGACCAATAGGAGTGAAGCATAAGTGAAAAATGTTGCAAAAATAATTACGAACATAATAACGGAAATTAGCGCGGACGAAGTCGCGGGGAACAGCTAGTATTACAATATAAATATACATTCACTTCATTCAGAGCATGTTTTGAATCTTTTTAAAAGAAGCAAACATTATTCTGTTCTGGCTTGGAGCCCGCGGTCTTGATGACACCGTTTTGTATCTGCGCCCTCACAAATGTCAGCCATATTGAAGTGAAATCTGAGATGAAATGAAGCAGACGTCTTATCTAGTAACTAGAAAAAGTTCTACTAAAATAAAATACGTTTATGTAAAAATACATATTTAGCAGGGCACTTAATCAAGTCGCAGTTTGGCAAATGATAGAGGGAAGACGCTTCAGCCCGTCTTGTTTGGCATTGCGATTCTTTTAATGCAAATGTCATAATAGCTTTGGTTAAAGCAGCTGTTACAGCAATGAACGCACGGCGCACGATTTGTATTCTCTTTTAACGCTGATCGACACTAGCGCCGCATAGCTATTAAACAAAAAGCCGTGACAATGACTATCAATGTGACGGCTGGGACATCAGATCACAGTGACAAACGCAGCGACGATAAATACGATTATTTAAGAGAATGCAAGGGCTGGTAATACCTCTTTTTGAGCCTTTAACGATACCTATAATAGTAATACCAAGGGTGCTGCTATTTTTTATTGTCCCGGCACCACACGACACCAAAATTTAAGTATTATTTTATATTAATCACTATATTTTCATGTAATGAAAGAAAATACTTAAGATTAAATGAGTTAAACTAGAGTTAGTAGTTAAGATGAAAGTTACCGAAATTATATCTTAATTAAAATATAAATAATGCGATTTCATAATTTCGTAGCCAAACAAGTTATCTCTCGATTTGTATTACGTTAGAAATGTCTGAAAGGAATAATATTTTACAAACAAACATTGTTACAACTTGAATGTCGCCAGACAATAGATTTGTGTGAATTTCTTTCAGCGAGACCTCTTTATTTTTCCGTTCCACCTTTTCATTTCCTTTGGCATAATTGAAGCGGTTCAAACCAGTTTCGAGTGGAAAGCTTTGTTTTATGTAGTCTGCAATAACGCAGACTGATGAACAAAGATAAATAATCTAAAGAGGATTGCTTCGTTTGTAAATAATAGGTGTATTTCATAAACTCTTTCGCAAAATATAAATGGACAGAGAGAATCAAATACTTATTTAGACTTCACCGTCAATTGTTTATTTGACTATTACTTATTTCGATTAGGTTTTAATGTTGAAATTGTGTTGTTCTATTCAAATTAATATACTTTTTTACTTAAATGGTAGAGTTTGGGCTTTATAAAAAACATTGAAATCCGTTTATATCAAATATCGGTACTCAATTAAAATCATATGTTTCTTGCCAGTTGAACTATGATAAAACGAAGAAAATGAACTTGGTTATGATTTTTTTCTTATTCCGTTCCGATATAAATTAATTCCATTTAAATATGAAAAATACAATAATGATTTAGTAACAAAATCATAATCCTACTCGGATACTGGGGTGTTTATTTGACAAGATAGCATTCGACTTTACTCAAATATAAAACATTTAATGTCAAACTCAAAAACACCCAGTATTCCATTTTTCGGCACTGATGCAAGTGCCATGATCACTAAAGAACTGAGGCGTGAAGTAAGAAAATCAAGTAAGTAAGTGAACTATTGAATTACTAAACTTCCAAGACTGTCACTATCACTAATCAATTAATTAGTTACATACTTTGTCGTAACTAATGTCAGCCAGTCTGTACAAACTGAACAGATATTATGTCTGTTCTGTGTTGCCACGAGACAATATTCCACATAAATAATGGTTATTTAACTAGCCTTGTCCTGTATCTTTACTTATGGTGTTTAATATGGTACTTAGTATAAGTATCAAAATAAATGGAAAATATAAATAAGTAACTTCATTATAATTATGACTTGCGTGTTTTATAGCTCTGTAGTAAAAGAGGAACCTTTACAGTTTCGCTTTGTCTGTTTATCTGTTTGTCCTTTTGCATTTAGCTCAAAGACTATCAGTACTTAACTTTTTGTAAAATTTCTATCTAAAATGCAATTACTCAGGTACTATTTTATCAAAATCATAATCAAACATTTACACACATTCAGTTTATTGACTAAACATCATTAATTTGTCGACTTAATAATATTCTGCCTTATTTTATAAGCATGCAAATGAATATCAGTCACAATAATCAATTCAATTAATTGAAAGTCAATTAACAATTAATAATTAACATCAATAACGCCAACATATTTGCAATATGTTTTCAATAAATAACACTTCATCAGAGTTCTGATATGTCTAATTGAAAATTTATTTGTTTGCTTTATTGAATGAATCAAAATGTCGATACACATTTGAATTAAATAATGACTATTAATTATAATGATACATTATAAAACCACTTTTGAGGCAGAATTGAATATGTAATTTAGTGTTCATAGTTATTCAGGATTAAATTGTATTAATAAGTTATAATTACTCATTGACATACGAGTAATATTAGTATGGTTGGTAAATTAATCTCACTATTTGTTCATTTTCTCATTAATTTAGTAGAAGTTGTGTTGTAAGAGCTACTGAAAAAAATAATTTATGAATTTATTTTCGGATTGTGACTGATCCATTATGTCCGACGAAAGCTTATTAAACATTTAGATAGATAAGCAAGTTGTTAAATAAATAATTGTTGTTGTTGTTGTTAGTTGTTGTTATAGTTTTAATGAGCTTTGTTTGACACTTTGTCAGATTACAATTGGGTGTGATTATGTCATTATTTTTGAATTCTTTAGTACTTATTTGATCTAAGTTTGCTACATGTTGCAAAATGTTTTGGGTCCTTTTTACTAGTAGCTTTATTTTGTATGAAGAAAATGATGATATAAGGTACATATTTACTTTGTACATACATTGGCCACAGCATCTTGACAGATAGTCTGAGATCCCACCATACAAAGACCTTCACCGAGCTGGTTATTGGATGAAAAGTATTTTCTATTCAATTAAATATGCCAATAAATATATTACAAATGTCATAGTCGACAGTGTCATATGTTATCCTAAGAAGTTCAATGTGTGTTTATATTATAAATAGCCGAATTAAATTCTGATTTGTCCAAACTGTGCTTTGTTCATGGTCACCTTAAAACTACAACCAACGTAGAAATTGTGACAATTGAAGGAGTTGTCATTTTGCCTTCGGCATATTACATATCAGCGAGCGTTTCTAAACTGACGACGCCGTATGTAAACGGTGGATTCACACAAAATGCCTGCGACATATGCATGATAGCATAGGCTGGTTTCGCCTACCTAACGCCCCGTTGGTCTAGTGGTTTAAATACCGGGCCAAGATCTCGGGGTCCCAGGTTCGAATCCCTGGTCGGAAAACAAAAGAAAATGTTTCGAATTTCCGAACGTTGCTCGGGTTTGTGATCACCAACCCGCATTTGGCAAGCGTGGTGATTATGCCAGTACACCCATCATTACTGTGGTAACTTGTATTCAATGATGGAGGCCTTTTCCCTGCAGTGGGATGATTATAGGCAACAGCCTATAATCATCCCACTGCAGGGAAAAGGGTAAAAATAGTAAAGTAACAACTTTACTTTACTATTTTTACCCTTTACAGCATCCTGTATACCATTCAGCTAATACGCTATATATTGTGTAGCTGTTGAGGTAAAGATAGTACCTCCCATATCATTACTTCAAGTTCTTAACTTGTCGCATCAACCTTAAAATTTGCCAGCTCCCAGGAGGTGAGACATCTTGCTAATATGAAAATCAATTTTTAGCTCATTACTGTGGTGGATTGGCTGGTTTTCTGCCTGATATAAAAAAGTAATGATTACTTATCATTTTAATATGTGCTGCAGGAAGGTCTGTTAATCTTATCAATATTATCAATGCGAAAGTTCGCTTGATGTTTGTAACGTAATTCCGACTCGCATGGTCACCAAATCGCATTTGGCAAGCGTGGTGATAAAGCACATTATTGCTGTGGTAACTTGAACTCAATGATAGAAGTCTTTGCCCTGCAGTGCGATGATTATAGAATGTTACTTAACTTTTGTTTGCCTTAATTTTGTCATAACAGTTGCATGGCTCGGAGTAAAT
This sequence comes from Anania crocealis, assembly GCA_949315895.1. Classification (NCBI taxonomy): domain Eukaryota; kingdom Metazoa; phylum Arthropoda; class Insecta; order Lepidoptera; family Crambidae; genus Anania; species Anania crocealis. The sequence goes on from OX438880.1 coordinate 7,011,743, forward strand.
TTTGCACTGGAATAGATTGTAGGTCGGACCACAGAATATGGAAAGGTTAGTAAGGCTGTCATGCCTTCTTTGAACTCATTTATGTGTAGTGGGGTGCTAGCGGCGACATCGGTTCTCATCTCAGATCATATAAAGAAATAGATATGAAATGGGGGCGTGGCGCGTGCGAATCCAATATGGGCAAACAGAACTATTGCACACCGCGGCGAAACATTTAATGAAAACATCCATGTAACGATAATTGTATCGGCACAATATACATTGAAGGCTTGATACTAACTAGCTGTGTTGTGAGTATTACACGACTGCGCAATGTACTCGTATCGAGGTTTAATCGAAGCGTTCACTACCCGACGTGTGCGTTACGACCACACTTTGTAGCTACACACAAATTTGTGTGAGCATTGTGTAAGCGAGTAAGTGGTAGCCGCTGTGATTGGGTCCAAGTTTGTGTGCGCACCAATGGGCGTTGTAAATTGATATAGTGTGATCCTTATGCTTACAACAGTGTTATTGTAGTTGCGTTGCACACATAAATAATTCAGAGACACGGGTTCGCTAAGGATTTACGAGCAATTTCATATCTCCTTCTTTATATGATCTGAGGTTCTCATACAAATGGCGTATGACAGCCGTTCTAACCTTTTTTCATGTTCTGTGAGATCAACGGCTCAACGTGCCTTCCATAGCAGGATTTTGCCTATCCACTAAAATAGCAGAGGCACCACAACTCAATTAGAGCTTCACTTTGAAAACCTGTATACACCACTCGAAAGTCCTAAATCACCAAATAAATTCATCGTGATAATAATAATAGCCTTTCATGGATTTTAAGAAGAATAAAAATAATCTATTCCCATTTTATACAACTCCGAAGTCTGATCTTCCACTGTAGAGTATCAACAGCGAGTAATTTGTATTATAGGAAGTACACAAATGTATCGGAAAGCTTTATACCACATACTGTACTAGAATAATATTCACGAGTATAATAAACAGAGATTACGTTGACAATGAAATCAGGATGCCAGTTCACCGCGTAGCACTTTGCATAATTCCAGCTTCCGTAAATCTCGATAAAGGTGAAGGTTTGATTTCGTCACTTCTCCACAATATAAAGGGTTATGGCAAGGTCAGTCTCACAATAAAATCAACATTTACAAACGCCCTGTTGGTCTAGTGGTTTAAGTACCGGGTCAAGATCTCGGGGTCCTAGGTTCGATACACGGGTTGGGCGTGAGAGTTCCGAATTTTCGAACATTGCTCGGGTTTGTGGTCACCAACCCACAGTTAGTACTCGTGGTGATTATGCCAGCACCCATCATTGCTGTGGTAACTTGAATTCAATGAGGGAGGCCTTTTCCCTGCAGTAAGATAATAAAAGGCTGTTACTTTACTTTTTTACCCATCATTGCACTTTAATTTTCTACATAATTAAACCAGTTTACGATATATTGGTTGGATCATCGTAATTAAGTTAAATAAATAAATAAAATAAAATGTTGCCATATGAATCAAAACCTACCCTCCATTTTTCCATTGTGGTGAACTGGTAACCCGTTGTCTTGTTCCCTTAGTATTGATGGGGTAGCCATAAAATGTAAAGCGAAGGTCGACCCGGTAGTAACCTGGTGGAATGTTACGGTTTTCTGTTACGCAAATCGACGGATGCCAAGTAAATAAAGGTAACTGAAAATTTCGTTTTCATTTATTGCATAACTTCTTGTTATCTGGCATACTTTGATCAACTTTATTTTTTTTGATATATTTCATGAACACCAGCTCCGCTGCGTAGGACCATTTTATTCCGAAGTAAAAACGACCAAGTTATGATGACCGCATTGATACGAAGCGCAGTGTTTTTCCCAACCAAACACCAAACAAATAAATATACAAGATAAAATTTCAATCACCTTCCAAATTTTAATACAACAATCTACGAGACAAAAAACAAATGACGTATTTTTTATTTTGGTATAGCCTAGTACAAAAATGTCAACATAAAGCACTTAGAGTATGACCGCTAAAAAAAAATGTATATGGCCTCGTAGCATGGCCACTTTTTTTACGCGATGCGCATCTCATGCATTCATTACGATACTATTCATAAGTTTTTGATTTTCCCTTCGTACCTTAGCGAGCTTAGGACCGTAAAAATTGAAATCTATGTTACGAAAAATATTTTCGGGTGAAAACTTGACCTAAATTTTTTATTTCATAAATGGGCTCTAAATACGATACTGAACGCCCATAACAATTTTTTAAAGGTGATAAAATAGTAATTCTGTATAGTACAAGCACGCTTAGAACTCTGAATAATCTTCCTACCTTTTTCTGGGATAAAAATTGGCCATGTTCTATTCAACATAATAATATATCTCTTTGCCGAATTTCATCTATGTTTGTTCAGCCGTTTCGACGTGATTAAGTGATAAATATCTATCCAAACTTTCTCTTTTATACATACATACATATTACATACTTTTATGCATAAATACATATTACATACTTTTATAAATAAATAAGATAATTATGTAATCTGAGTATATAAACTTGAAAAATTTTGTCTCAGGCGGGACTCGAACCAGCATCTTCTCGCGAGGAAATGCGGGTTCGAGTCCCGCCTGAGACAATATTTTTCAAGTTTATATACTGATATTATAAGTGCAATTAAGTTGCTAAAATATCAAATAAAGTATATGTAATCTGAGTTAGATATGTAGATATCGTTTTATGTGTCCATTTTTCAGATAGCTCTTTTTACTTTTCACCCGACGAATAATATAATGGCCGAAAAATTTCGCAAAGTAGTCCATAAAACATGACCACGCATAATTTTTAACTTGATACACATAAAATTGTAATATCAATTCCTTCATCCCTTGTATTCAAGAACTTTTTAATTAGCTACACATCTATTTACTTTACGATCTTTATTTCTTTTCTTCGAACGGAATCATCGTCTGGCCACTACATGTCTTTATTAATTTGTAATAGCTAAAGAAATCAGATAAGTAGTCAACAAAAAAAAATCAGTTCTAAGAACTACAACTATTAGGTTTTATACTCTTTTCATTTTAAGTTAAGATTGAAATTTAAAAGCCCTAAAGCATTCGACTGAAGGCGAATCCCATAAATAATTAACCAGTTCGCAAAATAGCTGTAACATAAGCCCCACTCAAACATTTTTCAAAGCTTGAAAACAATAAATCTGTGTTTGTACTCGAATAATTTGTCTGATTTATTACACGTAATTTAATTTCTTGTTTCTCGTCACGCACGCAATGCTACTTAATCATAAAATAAGACATATTTATTACTATATACGGGATGTCCGTGGGTGGCGCGATATAGGCAGCACCATAGTCACTGTTCAGATAGATAGGCCAGATAATTTGAAACTTTCTTTTCTCTTCTTCTTTTCTTTGTAAAAGCCAGAGAATTTAAAACTTTCTTCACACACACCTAACCAAAAAGTTAAAGGTCATTGAATTGATTTTCTTTCTGGTTGGTTCAGCAGGTCTCCATTGCCATTCAACGTGGCAATGCAACCAGCGTAATGGGAACCATTGGATCAGCCGGTGAGCGGGGAGAGACTGGAATTACTTCTTGCTAGTAATAATATAAGCAGTGTTATTTTTTGTTGATACCAAATTAATAGTTTTTTTAAGTCAATAAATTTCAACTTTAAGTTCAACAGGTAGAGATCAAAATTAATTTAAAAAATTGGACGTTTTGTGATAGGTTGACATGCTGTTGTCTATACATACAACTTAAAACTTTACAGGATTTATGGATTTTTGTCCGCGGTCATTTTGTCCGCTAAAATAGATCGCTTACAACTGCATCGAGTAGGTAACCCAAACGAGGGATTAAAAGTACCGCGTACAAAAAGTCCACCGAATTATCGAGGACATGCAGAGAGCGGACCGGACAAAAGTACCGGGGAATTCCCGATAAAAATAGAACTCGTGTGACTAGGCGAAGCAACGCACATGGTGGACTTAAGTCCGCGTTGTGCGCTGGAGAGTGACGTATGTAGTATGCACGACGATAAACGAACAAATGATCGCACACCGTGTGCGTTGAGTTCGCGGTAAATCCGTGGCGGAGTTTTTATTCGCGGAGCGTTTTTTTTTCTCCGCCGCCGCGGAGGAAAGTCCGTCGTCTGCGCAGGCCATTAGGCTGATTGCCTAAATCCCGGGAAGTCTGGCCGTTTTTTGTGCATTTTTGAGATCGGATCGAAACGTTGGGAAGGTAAAATGCTTTTAAATTAAATAATAATTTGGTTGCAACAAATCCCGTAAAATGTTAGTTTTAAGCCAGTGCAAACTCATGTAAACGAGATGTGGTTCCTGCATTATAAGCACCGCTTTAGCTTATTGACTGCTTTATAATTTGATTTCGTAAGAACTACAGCTAAAACATCTTATGAGGCAAACGAAAAATGTAAGGGACAAGAAAGCGTAACTTTTTTATGTCGACTTTTTTTCAAATTTTTTATGCTATTCGGGAAAGAAATAAGTTTTGGTTGGAGTGTACGAAAGGGTGCGCAGGACATAACCTAACCTAAACCTAACTTAACCTAACCTATTTCCAGCGCAATCGTTTCTGTCACTAAATGTATCATAGTCAGCTTTTTGACAAAAGATTTGCATTTTTTTCACATATGTCAAATGAAACGCGTTTTATGTATGGTGCTTACACTTTTATCGAAAAAGAAACATTTAATAATATTTAATTGCTTACAAAGTCCAGTAGGTTAGGAAAAGTGTAGGTTAGGTTAGGTTAGAACAGTGTCCATACAAAGGCGTGAAGGCAAGAGAGCGGAGCGAGCGCAGCGAGCGTAGCAAACGTGCCGCGGCAGCGGCCGCCGAGCGCCTCAAAAATACAAAAAAAACTATTAATGATTCCTAACCTCAAAATTCTATTAAAATAATTTTTTACCGCGCGCCTCCCTGACTTTTCTGGGGGGGTTTTCCCCCCTGCCCCACTCGCCCTCCCCCGCCCCTTAACTCTACGGTCCAAGTCCTAAACTTTTAGTAACAGAAACAATTGCGCTGGAAATAGGTTAGGTTTAGGTTAGGTTTAGCGCACCCTTTGCGACACTCTGACCGTAAATATTTCAGCGTTATAAAATAAACCAACATGACTTGTTTTATAAGAGTTACGAGTATGTAAAGAGATTCAAAAACATAGGGTAAAAGATATTTTTATAATTTATTTTAAAACTAGGTTACTTTATTTGCTTTTGTGATAAGACCTTATCATATTCATACTGAAATAGATGTTTGTTACTCAAGCCCGCTAGAACTTGGACTTACTAAAGTTTTTAGAATCGTTTTACAAAATAAAAATTCGGAATTGTCATAGACACTATTCTGGAAATGGACGTGATACAGATCCAAAGAAAAAGTTCCGAAAAGTTTCTTGTGAGATAATTTGTTTTAATTCTTCAAAGAGCAAGAGATTAACATTATATTTGATTACATTCATGTTGTGACACATCATTATTCATCATCATCATCAGCCTATTGCAGTCCACTGCTGGACATAGGCCTCTCCAAATGCACGCACCGTTGTGACACATACACGCACTAAAACTTCCACGTGAACAAAGTCATGGGCAGCAAACTGTAATGACTAAAGCACTAATTACAAAACTTTTTTTTTTTAAATTTCAGTCTATTACAAAATATACCATACCAAAAGCAGACGTTTGAAGAAAAACAACTTTTTTTACATAAGAAGTGTCAAAAACCATTTTATGTCTATGTCTTTTGATTGTTTTGATGACTACTTTTTAATCTTGTTAAATTATTAATTTATAAATTTAGTTTAATGAGTTTCAAAAATAATCTATACTCTATACTAATATTATAAAGCTGAAGAGTTTGTTTGTTTGTTTGTTTGTTTGTTTGTTTGTTTGTTTGAACGCGCTAATCTCAGGAAGTACTGGTCCGAATTGAAAAAATATTTTTGTGTTGGATAGTCCATTTATCGAGGAAGGCTTTAGGCTATATAACTCCACGCTGCGACCAATAGGAGCGAAGCATCAGTGAAAAATGTTGCACAAATAATTGCATTCTTAATAACAGAAATTGACGCGGACGACGTCGCGGGAAACAGCTATCTATACTAATATTATAAAGTTGAAGAGTTTGTTTGTTTGTTTGAACGCGCTAATCTCAGGAAGTACTGGTTCGAATTGTAAAAATATTTTTGTGTTGGATAGTCCATTTATTGAGGAAGGCTTTAGGCTATATAACATCACGCTGCGACCAATAGGAGCGAAGCATCATTAAAAAAATATTGCAAAAATAGTCGCGATCATAATAACAGAAATTGTCGCATACAAAGTCGCGGGCAACAGCTAGTCATAGCTAAAACAGTAAATCAAATGCCCAAAAAATGTATACTATAACCATCAGCCTACATCAGCTGTCAGAGAACTCTCCAAAAGGTGGACTTTGCTATAATCTCCACGATTGACAAGCGACTTGGCAGTGGCAGTTTGCCTAATGCTGAAGATAAGACTTTCAGTCTTTTACTAGCAGTCCTTTAATCGTCACCTAAAACACTCGTAAGACAAGAAGAATTGGTGCTATTCTATTTTAGGATTTTCAGATTCACACCTAAAACAAAGAACAGTTCAAACGTAGATCTAGCAATTAGAGAAATGCTTTCTATAGCTGTCTAATTTCCGAAGTCGTTTTCCAGTAATTTTTCAATTCCATTTTTATCACTGGCCATAATCTGAAAACTGTCCGAAGACCTTGTTAGGTAGAGAGTCATTTGTCAATGTCGGCTCGCGGCGGAACTTCTTTAGCAACCTACTATTTGACTCTGCTACTTATTTGGACTATTCAGTTTAACTTATTGGAAATTAAGGTTATTGTGTTACCTTGAACTAGAATTAGTTGTTTGAGTGAAAAGTTAAGAGGAAACACAAGGGCCGTTTTTCCATACAAACGTAGTCCCCTGTTTCATCCCTGGATAAAGCCAGTAGAGCAATAATTTTTATTACAAAAATCTATGGCCACTATTAACATGTTTCTATGTTTTCTGTTTTTTCATAAATCAATTAATAAAAAGATATGAGCCCTCAAAAATCGAAAAAATTCGCCAGATTTACCGCTGTGTTCAAACATTCAGAAAACAAATTTGGCCAAATTTTAGAAAAAAAGGAAAACATACGAACACGGCCAAAGCCTCTTTAATTTTCAATAAAAAAAAGTATTTAAATCGGTCTAGTTTTGGAAAAGTCATCGGGGGACTACGAAACGTTGATTTTATGTGTTTTTAGTAGGTATTTTTGGTCCAAGATGCAGTTGTCTCTATCACACTCTGCGGTGAAGGCGTTTGGCACTGCGCGACAGCAATAGATTTTACAAATACCTATTTTTCAATTCTCTCGCCCGTAGTGTTTCCTCTTAAAGCAGTTGACATCTCTTAGTGAAGTCTACACTAACGATTTTAGTTTTCGATATTATAACGAAAATGAAGCCAGCGATGAAAGAAAATATGGAAATAAAAAATCGATCTAAGACTGTTTCGATGAATTGTATGAAAAAGGAAGAACGATGAAGTGTATATATGTACATGTACATACTATTCGAGAAAATAAAAAAAAATATATCACGTGATTCTATCAGTTGTTTAATTTTGATTGAAGAGGTCTGTTGATAGCTTTATGGGTAACGAAATCGTTATATTTAATTGCGATATACTGATGGATTTCTGGGGAAACAATTAATAATAATCAAGTGTTTCAATCTCTCAAATGTTCTCTACAACTGTTTCATAATCGTAGTACTGGAAGAGTTGTTCCTACAGAGACTATCTTTTTTGCATTCTTGGCCTAAAACGCAAAACACGACCTCGCTATTGAAAAGGCACTCCTGGCCCACCCCATAGATAGAAAGCTGAAAGGGTTAACACAGAACGATTTATCACAACCCGACATTCAAACCCTTTACACAAAGACCGCTAATAAAGTTCCTTCGAAAAATTTGCCCATTTTTTGTTCGGTGTTGGTAATGTTTTTGAACAGAGAATGTTTTTAATTGCGTAGCTTTTTAAATATATCGATGACCACGCATAAAGTTAGAAATGGTTAATAAATTTTAGAGCCTACTGTTTTGTTTAAAAGATTTTATTTGTGGTTCTTATTTAAATTCGGAATGAAAATTCTTTTGCTTGGAAAAGATAAAATGGCTTTAAAATTTTACATATATCTACTTACAATCCGGTTGGTCTAGTGGTTCCAGGCCCCTAATTCGCGTAATCGAATCGTATCACAATCGCAATTGAGCGACAGGTTTTTGACAGTTCTAGTATGGGCTAGATGTCAAAATCGTCCAATTCAATCACGATCGAACTGCGATTCGGTTACGCGAATTAGGCCCCAGTTATTATTTCAAGACAGTTTAAAAAACGATATTTTCTTACTTAGGTTGTAGTGAAAGTAACAGCCTATAATCATCCCACTGCAGGGAAAAGGCCTCCATCATTGAATTCAAGTTACCACTGCAATGATGGGAACTGGCATAATCACCACGCTTGCCAAATGCGGGTTGGTGATCGCAAACCCGAGCAATGTTCGAAACTATTTGTTGCCCGGATCGGGGATCGAACCTGGGACCCTGAGATCTTGGCCAGGCATTTAAACCACTAGACCAATTGGGCGTCTACTAGACCAACAGGGCGTCAATTAGACCAACGGGACGTCTACTAGACCACAGGGGCTTCTACTAGACCAACGAAGCGTCTACTAGACCAACGGGGCGTCTACTAGACTAACGGGGCGTCTACTAGACCAACGGGGCGTCTACTTAGGTTGGTTGGAGTAGTTTTATTTGATCTATAATAGTTTTATGTCGGCTCATTCGACATGTCGTTGTGTTAGTATTTGATTCAAATATTCAATGCTTCGCGAAGTTAACATTACTTTTAATGAATCGAACCCGTGGCCTTTGTATCCACAAACGTATTGCATCTCACCGCATTCTTTTCTTGAATTTACACAAACACTTTACATCAATTATATTTACGGATGAAATTGATTATTCCCTACATTTTTAAACAGTACGAATGTATCATGTTTATGGGTATAACTTAAAGAAACATCATTAGGAATAAATCATAATCCTTAGAAGTTAATATTATAAATGCGAATGTAACTCTGTATGTCTATCTGTCTGTCTGTTACTCTCTGCATAAACTACTGAATTCATTTTAATGAAATCGAGTACAAATATTGAATAGACCTTGAAAGAAAGAGGGCGGATAACGAACAAAAGAAACAGAGGAATTCCTTTTTTAATAGAAGCGTAAAATTTTGAATGTATACTCTTTATGTATGCATAATGTTTGTTTCTCAGAACATAGAAAGAGGTTTGTTTGACACTAGCATGTTCTTTTTTTAAGATTCAAGCTTTTGTTTTTACTCTATTCAAATACTTCTATAGGCTATTTATACAGCAACGTATAGATCCTATAACGGCTAACAAATTGCATCTCCTCGTGCGGTAACGGGACCGCGGCACGTGCGTGGACGACTACTAACAGCTTATCTATAATACAATATGGGACTTGTTTTGACCAGGATGTTAGGAAGTATCTGGATGGATCATCAAAACATGGATGGATAGATTTGAAAAAAAATTTTTTTATCGAATTATATATTTTTTTAAATATATGTAAAAGAAAGTCGTGTTAGTTTAACCACTCATAACTCGAGAGCGGCTGGACCGATTTATGATTTTTGTGTTTTTTAGGATTAATTCGCGTCCGGAATAATACATTTTAAAAATATGATATTCGTCAATGAAAAAAACTGCTACAGCCAACTCACTCTTAACATATAAATATTTATGGCAGAACAACGTTTGTCGGGTTAGCTTGTTTTATAAAGATATATTTATATTGTAAAATATCAGCGATTTATGTTCTAATTTACGTTCATAAAAAGTCTCCATGTGTAAAATTAAATTTTAATGCTACATAATTAGATAGAATACATGAATATGATGTAGTTATTTCAGCATTTAATCGTGTCTGCTTGGTAATTATTTTGGGCCTAAATTATGTGAAAATGAAGTTAAATAACGACATAAGAAAATTTAAATAATAAAACAGCACTCACCATTAGCTTTTAGCAAAATTGACATTGGTAGACTTTCTAATTCTATTCGTTTACCAAACAGTTAACCTTCAGCATAAAATGTATTGTGTTCTATACAATAAATCAAGTAGAAAATTACATGAGAAAAAAAACGTAGAAAAAACTTGGTATCTCATAAATACTAAAAATGTATAACCTTAGGTCAAAGAAATACTTAATTAACGATTATTATAATTTACTGGTTTATAGTTAAATAAAATAATTTTTTTTTTAAGATATTTACTGTATCTTTTTAAAAATACAAAAAGTTCTGCTTTTTCAAACATAGCAATAGAAGCGTAGTTTTAAAACCTTCACTTTCTTTTCTAAGATTCTATGCGATTATGAAATTTTCTAATTGATTGAATTGTAAAAGAATAAAATAAAATTCATGGCATTGCTTTGTTCACTTTTTCCAAACAATAATAAAAAAGAAACACAACATGTGTATTAAATATGAAATGTCTTTTAGATCTTTTTCGGTCGTGTTCTATTTTTAAATGAGTGTAGGAAAGCTGATTCTGTTCTTAAAAAAAACAAAAAAGTCGGATGATTGTAGTGTAAAAGGGCTTCTTCTACGTTTTATCTCTTCATCCGATGAACAGTACGTTCGATTGACTGGCCAATTGGCAACAACAGACGACGATCATTACATTTTGGCAGATGATTGACAGATCAAAGCTGATAACGACCTGTCTCTAATGGTCTATTGGTTTGCATGCATTGATGGTCAATTACGTAATGGCTCATAACTATTTATACGTTTCACTCAATCTATTATTGTAAGTACAGCTAAAAAATTGGTGCCTTCGGTAGTAAACATGGAATAAACAGAGGATATTTTAATAGGGTGGAGTATAATCAAGGACAAGTAGAATAACAGTGACTGCGCCGTAGAAAGATACTCAGTCGAAGACTCCCAGTTTGACTCAGCATTCACGTACGCTCAGGAACCCAAGGTACTGTTACACTGGGCACTGTCTTTAATTAAAAAAAACTTATTCAATACCGCAGCTTAGTTTATTAACAAATTGATTTTACAATTTGTCTTACATTATTTATATTGTCACTTCCGGTGGGCTTTATTGGTAACTTTAGTACTTTGACGAATTAATTCATTTCTGATTTGATCCCTAAGAGAAACTCCGAGCTTAACTTTCCATAGCCCGCTGAGCGACTTTGAACTTGCGGACTAACCGTACCGTCAGTGTCCACGTTTCAGCTCCGTATGTCATGACCGGTAGGATGCACTTATTGATGACTTTCGTCTTGAGGCATTGTGGGATCGACGGTGAGAAGACTCGACGTAGTTTCCCAAATGCTGCCCAATTTAACTGGATTCTTCTATTCACATCATCCTCAAAGTTGTTTCTACCTAACTGCAATATCTGCCCAAGGTACAAATATTTTTTAAAAACTTCAAGGACTGCGTCGTGCACCTTAATCGGTTCTGGTAGTACATGTTCATTGAACATAACCTTGGTTTTATCCAGGTTCATCCGTAAGGCGATGCGTACAATAGAGTCAGCTAGGTCATTCCTATATTTCACACTGAATTTTGTACTTGCAATCAATAAAGCATTTAGTGACGTTTTTCCATGGAGCTAAATATAGCTACACCTCTTTACCTTCAATAACGGTAGAAATGTCAAGGTCTGCAAGACAGCGTTTGCAGATAGCTTTATACCGTTAATAAATAAACATGGAAGTATTGCGATTTATTCAGCGCCGTAAATATTGATATCCTATAAACAGTCACGAACAGTGAAACAGTAAAATCGCCGGAATAAATAGTTTGATATACCTACTTTTGCTTTGCCTTACCATTTAATTTTTGATTATTTGTAAAAATATTACCTTCGGATCTTGGAGTTACAGAAACAAACATATTAATGAAAATTAGCTGTCTTTAACTGGTAGCGTAAAGCCTTGAACAAATCCGTCGACATAAACAATGTCTTATATATATTCCTTAAAATATAGCTTGATTAGAATGACAGTTCTCACTGAAATAGACTACGTCACTTTGTACCTACGTCATACAAGTGAATCAAATTTGCACACGAAAAAAGATTGGTATCTGGCATGTTAAGAATATTTTTTTTTATAAATTTCTGCACATATTCATCGAAAGAATTATATAAAATAGATATTGAAGTCAAAAACATCATAAATATCCAGTCACAAAAACGTCTTCACAAGTCATTTTTCATAATCGCTATTAATGACGTAAAATGGACAAATCGAAATCGACAGACTTTCATGATAAAAGTAGCATTGTCATAGCAGTCGCCCGGTAAGCGGAAAGTTATGGATTCGATTATGGATGCATTTTCATTTCCACAAGTAGGTATTTCACCGACATTATATATCAAAGCTAAGAAGTTGCTTTAAATAACCATGCATAGCCAGGTTTTTTTTTGTAGAATGGCCACGGGCACTGATACAGACCTCATAGAGGCGCGCAATTTTAGAACGATCAAGAACTACAACGAGCGAACGTTGAGTTTGCGAGCGTTCTGTTACAACCAATATTTACGCCAATATTGCTGACTAAGTTTTGATGTAGAGGGGCGAAGCCACCATCTTTCGCCCCAAGCCAACCTAACCTGCACGCGGTGCATCCTGCTGGACGACGAATGGCGGTGTGCAAACACGTGGTTTTCTCAATAATAGATCTCTTTAAAACTTCTCAAGATTGTATCAGAACATTCTAATAATATTATAAATGCTGATGTAGCTCTGTCCACTTGTTAACGTTTAAACTACTGAACTAAACTGAATTTTGGAACAGAGATGATTGTTGATCACAATGACATTTTTAAAACGTCAAAACCCAATTATATTTTTGTGAGGCGATACTCCGACCTGGGACTCGGTGGACTGATGACCTTAGGTGTCTGTGGGCCACCTGTGTCCACTGTGGGCAGCGGCATCATTAGTTTTCTAACCAATGATGTCGGCTAACAGATCCCTCTGCGGTGGTAGGCTTCGTAAGAGGTTGCCTGGATGCTACTACCCTCCTTTTCTGTGAAACAGTTTTTCTGTGTTCCGCTGGTGTGTGGGAGAACCAGTGCCACTTTCTGGGTAAGCTCGCTCCATCTAAGGCTTCTTCTTAACCGTAGAGTTAAGTATGTAGTCAAGAGCAAGCCCATTAATTATTAAAAAAAAGCGGATTGATGGGGCAAGCCTAGGATAGAGGAGTGGCCTCACTTGAAGGAGGTCTACGTTCAGCAGTGGACGGACAGTAGCTGTTCACAGGCGATACGAAGTTCACGGGGTCATCTAGTTAATCACATCAGAACAGCGTGGTACAGTATAAGAATACCTACAGGTCGAATTTGCATATAGGCATATGCCAGAAAAATGTAGACATTATTTAGACCGTATGGTCTTAATATTGTACCTATAGTATGTCTCTTGTAATAAACCTATGGTACTCGTAATATTACCAACTACAAACATTTCCAATACATATACACAATGTATCTAGTTTAAAAATACACGTCAAGTTAATAGCTTGATATTTGAAAAAAAACTCGTTCGTCTGAACAATTAACTAAAAATAAGTAAGTAAAAGATTTAACATTCTGTGACGCCAGTGTCTTTAACTAGACGGTTTAACAATTTACTTCAAGGTTGATGGCTATTCTTGGTCAAATAAATAATTATTACACTTTGTGGTAACCGTTAGACTACAGCACGCTGTTAGGTAATATAACATTGTTTCTATTAAAACATTTTTAGAACTTTAAATTATTACAATGGAACGGTCAATTTTCTCGTTGGAGTAATACACACACTGGTTTTCTAAGTTGTGTTAACTCCTAGGTACAGGATTTGATTCGCAAGGAGGTTAACGTATTAAAAACCTTGATCTGTATTGTCTTGGGTCTGATGACCACAAAACAAGTGGTTTATAGTAATTGCTTCGAGATCAGAAAGTAAGTAATACTGTACGAATGCGCAGGCCAAACAGTACTTTACTGAATATTTACTGATCTATTTTTGCCATTGTGGAATCCTTTGTCTTTGTGATTTGAATGGAATTAATTAGAACAATCATCTCAACACGTTCGCGCTCGGTTTAAACTCGTGTATTTTCTTTAAGTGTTAAATTCTTGCCTTACCATAAGCTCATAATTATGATTAATCAAGCAGGTATATAGGTGTCTATATTTTTACTTTCGATACGTACTATTCCTTGAAAAGAGCTATTTCTTAGCTGTTCAAGTCTCGTTTGTGATAGTTAAAATACATAAGTAAAAAATCCTGATTGGAATCAGTTGTTTATTAAAAAAAATCTTTAGGCTGGCAAAAAATCATATTAAGACCTCAGATATATTACAGGCATAAGATTTATTAAACTTCCAGCTCCTAGGTAATATCCATTTACTGATCTCAATGTTACAATGAGACGGTTGTTTTACATTTATGATCTTTTTAATCCCTCGATCGTGAATTATTCCGGACACAATTGAAATCAATTGTTATCGTAACCGTTACATCGCACCGGGTGCCTCCTGAGGGTTGAGGGATTAAAAGTTATTTTAATACCTATTTGTGCCGTGCAGATATAGGTACAACACACTTTTATAGTACCTACAGGATTACTGTCAATCTAGGATGTGCAGTCCCTTTTTCTGTCACATATCATCATAATCAATATGAATAATTATGAATAGTCACGGGTTTTTTCTATTTAAGTCTATTCTAAATCACTACTTATGTTATTGACTATTTTTTCACTGCGCTCTACACACTTTCCTTATACTACTTTGGCTTTTTCAGCTAATTTGAAATATCATCAATTCTATGAACAGTTTGGAAAATCTGAACCAATTAAAACACACCTAGCATTATAATATTTTTTGCGAAAACTGATACTATCAACCTTCCTACAGTTTCCAGCTTGTTAAACTACAACACAGCAGTTGTAATTAAAATCCGGTCTCGCCTCAAAGCCCTGAGAACATTTCAGAAGCGCTCGCCAGTTAAACCGCGCTTAAAGATTAATAGAGAGTTTTTCAGCCATTCAGAGCGTTTGAGCACAACTTTGAAGAAATCTATATTAAAACTAGTTGACCCCGCGAACTCCGTATCGCCTCAGAATAATTTAATTTGATTTTGACGTCTTAAATGTCATTGTCACCGAATATGGCGTTTACTTTACCAAGTCTTTCAGAGTAGAGAAACGAATAATTTGCAATATAATAATATTTCGACTATAAATTGAGATGTAAGCTATCCTATCTTTCAAGTTAGATCAAATTACACACGGTATGCAAATCAAATTTGAAATCGGTTCAGTAGTTTAAGAGTCCATCGCGGATAAACAACGTGACACGTAATTTTTATATACAAAGATTTATTAATAAAAACAATGCTAGCTTTTGCCTGCTACTCCACGGCAACCGTACTTTTTTCGGGAATACTTATTGACTATACAGGTACGTATTATTTTAGCCTAAAACCCGTCTACTCGTCAAATTTTATCCAGATCTGTATGAAGGAGTAACAAAGATAAAAACAAAGTTTTACACCTATAATATCAGTAAGATTAGTCAAGTGTCCGCGGGTCGTAAGTTTGATACCAGTACTAAGTTCTGTATACTTAAAATGCGCGGGGTTATCATTTGATTTTTGTTTTTAAAAAATCTCTACTGGCAGATGAAACTTAGTTGCAATGCTCTTCATTCAACTAACTGTTTTTAATATTTTTGATTGCTGGTAATTTTTTGGGCCATAACTACGCTTTTACTTCGTATCTTAAGATGAATTAGAATATTCTAGACACAGTCACCCATGGTCTGAACTGAGCTATTCGAAACTCCTACTTAGTCGCGATATAATATTATTTTAAAGTTCTTTTGTACCCATCAAATAGTAATGTTCTGGCCATAGTATTAAAAAACCGGACACGAGTTGGTCGGACTCACCCACAGAGAGTTCCGTACAAATTTTAAGATACATATGACCTCACAGAACATTTCTTCATAATCTTAGCCATACAATGACCACTGCTGGACATAGCTCTCCTAAAGATCTCCAGAACAATCGTTCTTCGTTAGATATTTTGACCGTTGCTCAAAATGCTCAACCGCGATGATTGAGTTCTTTAAAAAAAGTCGTGTGGCACTCGAAGACTGCCGCGGTAAAGCTATTGCATAGCATTTTTTATCAACATAACAATTATAAAACTAAAAAGTATCACCGCTGTGCCGGTCGGAGTGGGGGGTGTTAGGTTATTTTCGTTACGGAATTTCTGGATTCGGTCTCCACGCTCAAGGCCCGCGATAGAAGCTATGCAATAGCTTAATTTTATAATTTTATGTATTTTCTAATTTTGACTATTGTAATTAAATTTTTCGGTTATTTTGGCAGATATGGTTACCATAGGCAACCATACTGTCAAAATTCTTATTTTCTTCTAAATTCTTTTAAATTTCGGAAATTTAAAATTGTTCGATCGTGCCTCGCCTCGAGTGTGTGGGTGTGGGTGTTAGATTATTTTCGTTACGGAATTTCTGGATTCGGTCTCCATGCTCAAGGCCTGCGATAGAAGCTATGCAATAGCTTAAAAAAGAATATTTTATAAAATGATTTAATTTCAAATGTATACCTATACATTTATTCAAAATCAAACTTCCAAGTTCTAAAACGAAAATTACACAATTTACAATTTCACAGGATTTCACAAGAAACTAGCCACATTGATACACGAATTCTCTGAAAGTACTTATCTCAAAAAATCCTCTTTTAATAAACAACACAGTTAATATAACAAAAGTAACGTGTATTTCAATGGATACTAATAAAAACATTAAACTATACCCAGCTTCAAACATGTAACTTAGGGTGTAAAAGTGAGTAGGTACTTAAACCTTTTTTTTCAAACTTCAATGGCGTTGCGCGGGCAGTTCCACTTAAAATAATTAAATAATATTTCTAAGGGGTTTATAACAATACCTAACTTCAACATATTTTCGCCATTAGAAATCGATTACTGAAAAAAAAATGTTTGACCCACCCGAGTATAGGTGCCAGATTTTTTCCTCTATTTGTAGTATAAAACGGTAAGTATTACTTGCCTTTCATAGTTCTTTGTCAACGGAAAATACCATTAAAATTTTGATTTCTCCGAGAGTGTTGAAATATACTTATTTTGCGGCATAAATACATGAAAAAAGATACTGAGGCTGAGGTATCTTTTTTCATGTAAACTTTGAAGTTTGATTTTTGACAGCCTCGAGGAACTGTAGACTTAGTAATACCTATATGGTTTTAAGTATAACTCGTTACAACGCGTTTCTGAGATAAACGGTCTTGGCAGATGGACGGACAGATGAATAACAAAGAGATTCTACATGGATTCCATCCTTTTCTCTTGTGGAACTGAACCTTTAGGTCATGGCAGCTTATACGCCTAGATCTCTTGAACTGCACCACAGATTTTAATACAGCTTTTATCAATAAATTATAGTAATTTAAGATTAACTTTTATACGTTAAGTTTAATACTATATAAGACGATATTAGTTAGTTGTATCTCAGATTGGTTTTGCGGTTCTGCAAGAGTAAGTGTGTCATCTTGGAGATTTTTAGGGGCCTAGCATATGCCTGTAAAAATCCATCTCCATAGCTGTGGGCGTCGTTTTTCTAAGATGATGACAATGAAGTTTATGAGACAAAATACACAACCGTTACATCTTCCTAGTATTAAAACTGTAAAGTTTGGGTGGATGATTGCTACTTAATCACAACAAAACTTATCCGGACTTACCTTGGCTTAGAGAAATATTTTAGTTAGGAATAAAAAACGGATCCCGACTAATTCAAAATTTACCCTACAAAGTATCTTTTACAGCGATAAAATTAGCACAATACTGCTCAACTTTATACATATGCCAGTTATTAACCCGACCTTAGGTTCTCGTTACGGCGACAACCCTAATACTATAACAAAGAAACGACAGCCGTTACTATTAGTGACCTTAATTAGGAAACTTAGCGTTTATAACCCTAACGATCAGGCGTGGAAGTGGCGAGTTCTATCCATCTGACCCTTAAGGTTGGGACACAACGACCAAATGATAAATTTATTCCAATGTGCAATTTAATTTTAGTCATGCAAATAATGTGGACAATGGTATGGTATTTTTCTTAGTAGTGTCATGTTTTGTTCTAAAGGGCAGTGGTCGAATTTGGACCATTCCAATCTAGTTTGAAAAGAAAATTCAGTATCTAAGAGAAAAAAATCATATTTATTATCAACCTAATCAGCCCACGACCTCATCATTATCATCGACATTGGGTTCGATAGTTTGTTAATATTAGGGGCTAAAGTATGAAATTGCCGTTTATTTTCCCACTTTTTATTTTGTATAAAGCTCTTAAGTATAGTCATATTATTGCGTAATTCTTTTTGTATTGTATCAAAAACTATATAACGCAACTTTTGACTAAAAAAAAAATGCAATACTAGTGCCTATTACTTCAAAGGAAGTCGTTGAAAAGACCACTTACAATGTGTCAGCTGACCTTCTTGCTTCAATTAAGTATATTTGTATTATATACTTTGATTTTCAGAAATTTAAATACTACAATGCGTAGCATTACAACCATCTAACTTTCACCTTTAATTGCATCGAAAACGGTTCAGGCGTTTTTAAAAAACTAAAAAATTGTTAGTATGGAAAAATGACTTTTCTCGATTTCGTCCATACAAAATGGCAATTTCATACTTTAACCCCTAATATTGTCATTTTCATACATTTGTTACCTTTACATTGAACGTCAACGAAATTAGAAAGGAACCTGTCTAAGGCCGCAGATTAGACGAGCTAAATGTTTTGCAGATCCGATCGGATTTTACTAGGTAGGTAATAATTGTTGAAAATAGATCATTTTTAAGGATCAGATTGGAATAACTCTTTTTTAGGGTTCCGTACCCAAAGGGTAAAAACGGGACCTACTACTAAGACTATTACTAAGACTTCGCTGTCTGTCCGTCTGTCCGTCTGTCCGTCGCTCTGTCACCAGGCTGTATCTCAAGAGTCGCGATAGTTAGACAGTTGAAATTTTCATAAATTATGTATTTCTGTTACCGCAATACCATCAAATACTAAAAACAAAATAAAATAAATATTTAAGGGGGGCTCCCATACAAAAAAACAGTTTTTTTTGCCGTTTTGCTACGGAACCCTTCGTGCGCGAGTCCGACTCGCACTTGGCCGGTTTTTTATCTGTCACACCATTCGACATCCGGCCTTATACTTATTTTTAATGTATGTATTTTATATAAGTTGAATTTGCATTACAGATCACATTAGCTGCTTTCATTGAATTGTCCTGCCAATCGAGAACGATATTATGTCATTGCTCCATTTTTTCCAATAACGAAAACTCCACCATGAAAGTTTGCCATTTAGAAAAAAAACTGCAACGTCCTTCAGTTTCCTCTATCCGTGTGCTTTCGGCTTAATCCCCAGAGTGATAGCATCACCTGCGTCCAAAAGGTCTGCTATATTGCTGGAATTAAGCGCCTGATTTACTTTTATAGCCTCGGAGATTGCTGCCATCAGAATCGTTGTATAGAGATAGTTTCTGATTTTTAAAACTTGTACTTAAAATGTTTGGTATTTGGACTGGGACTACAGGAATTCAATACATACTGGGACTACACTAATATTACAAAGAGGCAAAATTTGTGTGTGTGTGTATGTTTGTAATGAATAAACTCAAAAACTATTGTGCCGATTTCAAAATTTTTTTGAAATAGGTTATTTTTATTGCTAGAAAAGATTAGGGACCCTTACTATATCTTATGTCCACCCGTGCAAAGCCAAGATGGGCCGCTAGTAATAAATATAATACCTACACATGGACATCATCACATTTATAGTTGACATCAAAGTAAGAAACTAATAAGGGTATATTATAATACATATATCCCAGGCCCGAAACAATATAGCATATAAAATTAATTTTATATCTGTCCGGGAATCGAGCTTGGAATCGCCTTCCAAAATAGATGCACCTTGTCTTTTCTTACGGAATAAAAAGTATACGGCATGTCTTATATCTCTGGACAAACTGTGATTGCCAAGTCGCCTGCCAAACTGCCAAGCGATTATTATGGCTAAATCCAATCTTTGAAATAGCCGGTGGCCTACTGTAGGTTAAAGATGAATATGATACGTAGATACTTAATTTTTTTCCGAACATAAGTGTTTATGGAATTTCTCATTGTTTTCCGAATATACAGGTGAAATTTAACCACCTTCCAAATTTGAATATAACAATCTAGGAGACAAAAAACAAATGACGTAGTTTTTCTTTTGGTATAGCTCAGTACAAGACACCTGTGTTTTTAAAGAGTTGCTTAGTAAAAAGGTCTTGCTTCCTTGTGCTAAAGAGAAAGAAATGGGTCAAAATTAGTAGTCATATTATTTGGCTGAGGATGCTAAACTTTTGATAGAAAACTTTTAGAAATTATTTGATTAAGGAATAGAAATTGTGACTTAAGTACTTTTACTTGTTTATAAATACAGGTGTGAGTGCATTTGTTAAGAAAGTGAAACACTGCAGTTTCGTATTAAAAATATTTTTCATAAGCAATTAGATTGCTATTTTAATTAAAAATATATTTCCCTGAATGAAATTTTAAGTGCTTTATTTGAATTTACTACTTTCCTAATCACATCCTGCACAAACAGAGCTTTTACGATGCTTACAGTATACTTTTAGCTCATAATATGTACGGTAACTCCGATAGAAAAAAGGTACTCAGTAAAACTCAAAGGGATAGATCGGTCAGTCAATAGAGAAAGTAGCTAACAGAGTGAAAGAATCCCGTAATTGTCCCTGGGATGAAGCAGTGACAATAAAAGTAACTGTCTAGTTTTAGAGAAAGGATTCGCTCTAAGCCATAGTAAATAATGGATACGAGTATGATGCAAATGACGTGTTAAAAAAAATAAAGTAATGTGTTTAGTGAAGTAAATTTTTATTAACGGCCTACTTATATTCCACTATAGGGCAAGGGCCTCCATCATTGACCCTTATTTTATTTTGTTATTTTAATTGTAACTTTCTATTGATTTTACACAACAACAACGCCCCGTTGGTCTAGTGGTTTAAATAACGGGTCAAGATCTTCGGGTCCCAGGTTCGAATCCCGGGTCGGGCAACAAAAAGTTTCGATTTTTTGAACGTTGCTCGGGTTTGTGAACACCAACCCGCATTTGGCAAGCGTGGTGATCATGCCAGTACACCCATCATTGCTGTGGTAACTTGAATTCAATGATGAAGGCCTCTTCCCTGCAGTGGAATGATTATTATTATACCTTTTTCAAATTACTACACTTTTTTACTCTTAAAACTCATCATCATTTTACGGGATTTACTGCAAAGTAAATCCCGTAAAATGATGATGAGTTTTAAGCTTAAGTGGTTATGGTTATAATGTTGAAATAAAATAAAATCGACTTAAAATCGACAATCATTTCTCATTATTGATTCGGCGTTCGTTAGTTTGTACTAATAAACGCCGTATCAATTACTTTGAATACTCTGAATACGAGTTATTATCACAACCTAAAAGGAAAACCAGAACAATACGTATTTTTAAATATTAAAATAACTTGAATATATTGAATTTTGCATTTTTTGTTTTTATAATGCAAACAATAAGGAAACTCATAATAAATAAGGTATGGTATAAATCCCTAGTGATAGTGACTATGAAAGTTTAAATTAATATTAAAAAGTTACAATAAGTTAAGATTGAGATTTTTTTCTTCTTGTATGTTACAAGCACCTGACTATAATTTCAGCTCGAAAAATAGGCCATAAACAATGCTCGTTGCAATTACAAGGCAATATAATATCTTAATAGGACGAATCATTATCATTGTCTGTCGATCCTTAAGCCACAATTCTCACAAAAGATTACCGATAGCAAAAGAAAACAGAAACCGCACCTTTACATTTTCTCCGGGCGGTAATTTTCATTCTGTTTCACTTCGAAGTAATGAGTCAGCTCTAAATAGTGCAGTGACTACTACTTGATGTCCGGTTATCGATAACTTGATTTGATGGTCAGTACTTAAAAAGGAGAATTATAAAAGGCAAGGAGGCAGGCTTAATAAGAGTACAAAGTTCTATATCACAAATAATTAAGCTTGATATCAGTACCTACATAAACTTGAAAAATTATGTCTCAGGCGGGACTCGAACCCGCATCTCCTCGCATACCGGGCGCGGGTTCGAGTCCCGCCTAAGACATAATTTTTCAAGTTTATGTAGGTACTGATATTATAATTGCAATTAAATTGCTAAATTATAGACTGCGCCCGGCATGCGAGGACATGCGGGTTCGAGTCCCGCCTGAGACATAATTTTTCAAGTTTAAATACTGGTAGTTTAATCAGTAATTCAAATCGAAATTCATTAACCGGATCTCATTAGGTTTGTTTATTATGTTCGAGCGGATTAAATAAACAAATAAATAATAAATGTGGACAGCATCACAAACATTGTTTTGTTTTTTTTTTTTTTTTTTTTTTTTTTTTTTTTTTTTTTTTGGACGGACCTATCACTGAAACCCCATATGGGAGGCTTTAATCAGTTAAACCGGGCAGAGTGTGGCGAGCGCTGAAGGCGCTCAGCCTAGGTCCGCCACGCTAGCGGTACTCCGGTGAGGCTCGCTCGCACCGGGGCCCATACTAGCGGGCGTGATCGGGCCAGTGTGGGGGTGCTAAGGGCACCCTACCAAATGGCGAACCCACCAGTGGTGGCGCCGCCGGAACCGGAGATGCCGTGGCATGCCGGATCACGGTCGGGCTCCATTCTGGCGGGCCCGATCTGGGAGGGGGGATCGGACAGCGACCTCAAGGGCGCCTCTGTAGGCTCGGACCTCGGCTTGGGTCGCCGTCCGAGGGGGGGGGCAGGTGAGAAGCGGCCAGGCACATGATTGTGTCGGCCGAAATGAAATTGTTTTGATTCCAAAGCGAGCAACTATTTAACAACGGATGACGACCTCCGTGGCGGAG
Source organism: Anania crocealis (assembly GCA_949315895.1). Taxonomy (NCBI): domain Eukaryota; kingdom Metazoa; phylum Arthropoda; class Insecta; order Lepidoptera; family Crambidae; genus Anania; species Anania crocealis. Next base: position 7,034,962 of record OX438880.1, read on the forward strand.
TGGCGTACACACCGGTTTTCAAGGTGTCGCCTGCTCCGAGGTCCCGGGTTCGATTCCCGGACGGGTCAATGTAGAAAAAATGTGTTTTTCTACATTTTCTCGGGTCTGGGTGTTTGTGGTACCTTCGTTGTTTCTGGTTTCCAAAATACGAATGCTTTAAATAGTTATTCAAATTGGGATCAAAACAATGTATGTGATGTTGTCCACATTTATTTATTTATTTATTTATTTAAAGTACTCGTATTGTAGGAACCAGAAACAATGGGAGTACCACAAACAACCATTGCAGATCAGAGAAAATGTAGAAAGACATTTTTTTCTACATAGATCCGGAAATCGAACGCGGGACCTTTGAACAGGCAACACCTTGAGAACCGGTGTGTACACCACTCCGAGATAGAGGTCGTCAAACGATTAAGAGATATCATTTTTTAAGTGACTAGTTTATAGACAAATACACTAAATACCATTTTTTTATTTACAATACAAACCCGCTAATAATTATTATGATGGTTGCATAATTTCATTCGTGGACTATGAGAAAGCCTTCGACTCGATAGAGATCTGGTCCGTTCTGGAGTCCCTGCAGCGTTGCCAAGTAGATTGGCGGTACGTGCAAGTGATGAGATGTCTCTACGAAGCCGCCACCATGTCCGTCCAAGTACAAAATCAGCAAACAAAACCTATACCATTGCATCGAGGAGTGAGACAAGGGGACGTCATTTCCCCGAAATTGTTCACAAATGCAATGGAGGATATGTTCAAGACGCTGCACTGGAAAGGACGAGGCATCAACATCAATGGCGAATACATCTCTCACTTGCGATTTGCAGACGACATCGTCATTATGGCAGAAACGCTGCAGGACCTACAACAGATGCTGAATGACCTGGCTGACTCTTCTGTGCGTATCGGCTTGCGAATGAACCTGGATAAAACCAAGGTTATGTTCAATGAACATGTACTACCGCTACCGATTGCGATGCACGGCGCCGTCCTCGAAGTTGTTCAGAAATACATGTACCTCGGGCAGACATTGCAGTTAGGTAGAAACAACTTTGAGGATGAGGTGAACAGAAGAATTCAGTTGGGTTGGGCAGCATTTGGGAAACTACGTCGAGTCTTCTCATCGTCGATCCCACAATGCCTAAAGACGAAAGTCTTCAATCAGTGCGTCCTACCCGTCATGACATACGGAGCCGAAACGTGGACACTGACGGTACGGCTAGTCCACAAGTTCAAAGTCGCTCAGCGGGCTATGGAAAGAGCTATGCTCGGAGTTTCTCTTAGGGATAAAATCAGAAATGAGGTGATCCGGCAGAGAACTAAAGTTACCGACATAGCCCACCGGATTAGCAAGCTGAAGTGGCAGTGGGCTGGCCATATTAGCCGCAGAACCGACAACCGCTGGGGTAAACGAGTTCTTGAGTGGAGACCGCGTCTCGGCAAACGTAGTGTAGGACGCCCTCAGGCTAGGTGGAGTGATGATTTGCGCAAGGTGGCTGGCAGGAGCTGGATGCGAGAAGCCGAGGATCGACCTAAGTGGCGTGCAATTGGAGAGGCCTATGTCCAGCAGTGGACTGTGATAGGCTGATGATGATGATGATGATAATTTCAAAATCCTTCATAAAACGTAAATTTCCTACAAAATAATTATGTCATTACCATCAAAAAGCCATTCAGACGAGTTCTTAAACCGAAGCAAATTTTCTCACTGTATCTCACTAATATTCGGGGTTAAAGTATAAAATTGCCGTTTTGTATGGACGAAATCGAGAAAAGTCATTTTTCCATACTAACAATTTTTTAGTTTTTTTAAAAACGCCTGATCCGTTTTTGATGCAATTAAAGGTGAAAGTTAGATGGTTATAAAGCTACGCATTATAGTATTTAAATTTCTGAAAATCAAAGTATATAATACAAATATACTTAATTGAAGCAAGAAGGTCAGCTGACACATTGTAAGGGGTCTTTTCAACGACTTCCTTTGATGTAATAGGCACTAGTATTGAATTTTTTTTTGGTCAAAAGTTACTTTATTTAGTTTTTGATACAATACAAAAAGAATTACGCAATAATATGACTATACTTAAGATTTATAAACAAAATAAAAAGTGGGAAAATAATCGGCAATTTCATACTTTAACCCCTATTATTTTAAACAGAATGACTTGTTTTCAGTAGGATTGAGCAAGCTTCCATAAAAAAACAATTCATACTTTGACTACTTTTTAACTATCCGGTATCGATATCTCGATAGTTTAACACAGAAACTATGTTAAGTTGTATCTAATATCGACTTTTAGTATATCGATAAACATACACCATTATCTCTAACTAGCGATCTTCCAACAACAGGTGAATCTATAATAGCATAGCCTCTTCCTTTCTGAGCTCGGAAAACGAATGTCCGCTTTTCCTTCAATTTTGTTTGAAGAATCGCTAATTATTTATCATCACTCCACGGAATTGTTTTGGAACAACCATTAAACGAAAGCGATTAGTATTTTGATAAGTTTAATATTACTTGAAGGTGGCTGGCGGTAGTATTTACCTGGCTGAGTGTTTTCTGAGTAAGAAATTGAACAACTGTAAATTATTACCAATTTAAGGCTTCAAACCCCAAGCGACAGCCGGCTGTCGCGATAAAAAATGATTTAAATTTTGTCTGGAATAACCCACGCTCTAAGGGTTAACAATAATTACTACCTAATAATAGGTGTTTATCCAAATCACAAAGGTCGCAACAATAACATGACAGTTATAACATCTTTATTTATTCAAAGAAATTTAGAAACATTTATGTTTTATCTACCTAATTTAATTAACATTATAAGTACGCAAATTATAAATATATTTTGGGTCAAATATGACATAGAAAAATTCGATCTAGTTTAATTCATATTTTAATTGTTTCACAAACTGCACAGTAAATATATGTGAGATGAACGCACGTATTAAAAGTATCTTATCTTAGTTTTAGACGGACTGTCTGCCAGTGAATGATCTTGGCAAAACTATAACAGATCTTAGATGACGAGCGTCGAAAGTCTAAAATTATTGAGTAAGTAACAGCCTATAATCATCCCACTGCAGGGAAAAAGCCTCCATCAATCAAGTTAACACAGCAATGATGGGTACAGGCATAAACACCACGCTTGCCAAATGCGGGTTGGTGATCACAAACCCAAGCAATGTTCGAAAATTCGAAACTTTTGGTTGCCCGACCCGGGGATCGAACCCGGGACCCCGAGATCTTGGTCCTGTATTTAAACCACTAACTAGCCCAATGGGGCGGAAAAAAAAATATTGAAATCATTATAAATTTAGATTACTTTTTTTCGTCGGCTACGAATATCCTTCGCAATTAAAACAAGTCGTTTCGTATATTAATTAAACCACGGGATCGTTAAGCTGTTCGTTCGCCTCAGATTTTACATTTCTGTTCAACCATAAAATATCCATATACAATTCCGAGTCCGCATATTAAACGCTTAGGGGTATAATTACACGCATTCGTTACCATTTGGCACATAACTCAAAAGGCAGTGCGAGTGAAATAGCTGAAATGCAGGAAACGTCTCGGAATTCGCTAATTATGGTAATACACAGACGTGTGTGCCGCTCAAAAGCCAGTGTAATACTGGCATTTTAGCCGCAGCAAAAATAAAACAGACCCCCATTTTCTTGTATCTAGCTCGTCTGTTTTATTTTGTTTGCATCCATATTTGCATCCAGCTCATTATATTACTAGTTCTTTTCAGTTGATGTTATGTTTCAAAGATTCCGTTGAAATTCATTGAGATATTTTAACCTTCATGAGCGTTGTGGCAAACCGAACTTCTTATGGTTTGAACACAACTTGTTATTTTTATATTGTGTTTCAGAATCAATCTCTCGCTGGCCATCGACATTGTACTTTGTTTATTATATTTTCTGATTAAAATTCATTTTTTCCTACGTGCGACTTGTAAGCGTATTGTTATTGATAAAAAATCAATAGATTACTCATTAATTAATTATTCGTCTTGTTCGCTACTCGAACAAAGGGAGAAATAAAAGCTTGTTTAAAACTATAATTGCTCCTTTTTAATAAGTTTAAAATAATAATTAATTAACAAGGGACAGTGCTAAGCCGACAGCGACCAAATGTGAAGTGGCATATCAAGAGTTACGTTCTAAACTACTATACGAAGGCAATTAACACTTCACTATTTTAGACCTTAGCATGATAAAATTAAGATACAAACACAATATTACTGAGAGTCCCACCTCTGGGCTTCAAGGTTAACAAGTAAAGTGAAGGGAGAGCTATGATTGGCTTAATAAATCGTATGATGTATGAGGCGATTTTACAACATAACTAAAACTATAGATCTCTAGCTAAAGCACCTACTAACAGCTATCTTAAATACAAAATTAAACTTATTCTATTACGTAGCTATGACGTAGCTGTCGGCGCTGTCGCGCGTAGACATCCTCCGGGGCGTTGAAGGCATAGCCTTCAACTCTTCCTCGTCCGTGGTTGGCAAGAGGCAGAGTCGGTTGAGAGCGCGGCGCACAACACCACGGGATGTGGTAACGTCAGCAACTCGAGGCACAGCGTCGGAGCCAGGAAAAATCCTTGTGACCCGGCCAAGACGCCAACAGAGGGGCGGAGCGGCGTCGTCCTTTAGCAATACGAGGTCATTCATTTTCAAATCCTTGCATCGGGTTTTCCATTTCGTACGCTGCTGCAGTTCGGAAACGTACTCGCTAGACCAGCGTCTCCAAAAATGCTGGCGCATCTGCTCCAAACGGTGGAAGCGGTCGAGGCGGTTGGTGCTGCATTCCATCAGGGCAGGAGCTGGCAGCGCTGTCAAGGGCCTGCCGATTAAAAAGTGACCCGGGGTTAAAGGTTGTAGGTCTGTGGGTGAAGGGCTGAGAGGACAAAGAGGGCGGCTGTTGAGGATAGCCTCAATTTGTGTAAACAGCGAACACAGCTCTTCAAAGGTTAAGTGCGCTTCCCCCATTACCCTACGCAAATGCTGTTTGGCCGATCGTACCCCAGCTTCAAAGTAACCTCCAAAATGAGGAGCGTATGCAGGCGAGAATTTAAATTCGATGCTCTGCTGAGCTGCAAAGTCCAAAATAAAATCTGTGTTGTCCTTTGACTTAAAAAAATCATTAATTTCGCGTGCAGCGGCAACGAAGTTTGTACCGTTGTCGCAAAATATCTTTTTTGGTAATCCCCTACGGGCTATAAAACGTTTAAGCGACAACATGAAAGCATCCTTGGAAAGCTCACTTACAGCTTCCAAGTGGATGCATTTATAATTCAGGCAAATAAAAATGCACAAATAACACTTGGTTATTTTACAACCCCTGCCTTTACGATCCGTTATTAAAAATGGGCCGGCAAAATCAGTACCTACGCTTGAAAATGGGATGTCTGGATTAATTCGCTCGGATGGTAAGTTGCCCATTATATTGGTCATGTGCTGTCCTTTAAAGCGATGACAAACTACACAATTTTTAGCGACACTGCGAGCTAGATTACGCCCACCCACAGGCCAGTATCGATCTCTAATAGACGCGAGGAGAAGTTGAGGACCAGCGTGTAAGAGTCGTGTGTGCTCTTGCCGAAAAAGAAGCTTAGTAAGGTGACTACGGGAGTGCAACAAAATAGGGTGTTTCTTGTCATAATCATATGACGAAGCAGCGATACGTCCACCAACACGAATGATTCCATCGGAATCTAGAAAAGGATTAAGCGAAGCGATATCAGATTTGGCTTTCAAACCCTTGCTTAAAGAGAGCAATCGTATCTCATTGTCAAAGGAGTCCCTTTGAGACATTCGAACTAACGCCTTCATAGCGTTATCAATCTCTGAAGCTTGAAGAGGACCTGTTAATTTATAATTTTTATTCATCTGCCTTGAATTATGAATCCATCTCAAAGCACGTGCGTAAGCTCGTTGCAAAATGGACAGCCTAGAGATCCTAGAAAGATCAAGAGGAGCATCCCCCACCAAAGCTGAAAAAACTTTGACTTCCGGCAACGCTGGCATTTCCTCGACATCTGAGGGTGGCCAAGACGACTCTTCAAGCTCCAAGAAGGAAGGGCCGTGCCACCACATGATAGAACCAATAATTTCCTTGGGATCAATGCCACGTGACACAAGATCAGCGGGGTTCTGAGAGGATGGAACATAGCGCCAAGAACAGGGATCAGTAAGTTCCTTGATTGTACCTACTCTATTGGCTACGAAAGCTTTCATCCCTTTAGTTGTGCGCAACCAACTCAAAACGACCTTTGAATCAGACCAATAAATACAACGATCAATTTTCAGTCGCAAAGCTTGAACTACTACCGCAGCAAGTTCAGCTCCTAGCAAGGCAGCACACAGCTCCAGACGAGGAACAGTAGTCGGTGCGACTGGAGCGACACGTGATTTGGAGCAAAGCAGGTTTATTTTAATCTCGCCCTGCTTATTAACAGACTTTAAATAAATACATGCTCCATACGCTTTCTGTGAAGCATCACAAAAACAATGCAATTCTACATGAACTGGATTATCAATTAAAATGTACCTAGGCACCCTCAACTCCGCGATACTATTAAGACCGTCAACGAACGTAAGCCAGGAAGACTTAATTTTTTCTGGAACAGGATCGTCCCATCCCAGTTTATGCTCGGCCCAAAGTTCTTGGAGTAGCATCTTTGGTGTAATAGTGCACACTGATAGCAGACCTAGTGGATCGAAAACCTTGAAGGTAGAAGATAAAATCGATCTCTTAGTGACGATGTCGACCAAGGGTGGCTCAATAGGAAAATGAAGCTCATCCAATTTAGGCATCCAACCAATACCTAGAGTGCTTGTTGCATTACTGATCATCAGATCATTTGACGACTCCGTGGAACTATGTTCAAGCACCGAAGGCAAGTTTGACCGATACTTTCTAAGATGAAACCCCCCTTTAGCTAGAGCTTCAGCCACGGACTGCTGAATATAACGCAACTCGCTCGCTGATTGAGCCCCTGTCAAAAGATCGTCCACATAAAAATCCTCTTGGATAATATCCTTTATGAGAGGATCAATAGTCTCTTCACCCAATTGCCAGAGACAACGAGTACTCAGAAAGCTAGCACTTGAGAATCCATACGTTACAGTATTAAGCATCAAAGTGCGCAAAGGCTGAGACTCACTATCGCGCCATAAAACAAGCTGAAGACTACGATCGTCAGGATGAAGCTTTATTTGCCGGTACATTTTTTCAATATCACCGGAAATGACATATTTATACAAACGAAAACGAGCCAAAATATTAAACAAAGAGTCTTGAATAGTAGGGCCGGTCATCTGGATATCATTGATCGAAAGCCCAGACGTAGTACGAGCCGAAGCATCAAAAACAACTCGAAGTTTGGTAGATTCGCTGTTATTTTTTAGAACTGGATGATGAGGCAAAAAGAATTCTGCTTCAGAAGACCGATGTACATCACCCCAGTCAGACAAATGACCTAAGTCAGCGTATTCACGCATAAAATCAAAATAAAGTTCTTTTAGCAAAGGCTGTCTCCTGAAACGTGACTCCAAATTAAAAAACCGCTTCTTAGCTAGTTGAAACGAGTTTCCCAAAACATCTCTTTCAGCACGGAGTGGAAGCTTAACAATAAACCGACCGTCAGTATCACGAGAAGTATTAGCAAGAAAATGCTGCTCGCACAACGCTTCTTCCTCGGTTAAAACTGACTTGGTACGAGGAACCTTCTCTAACTCCCAAAATTTGGATAAATTATTGTTTAGATCAGCAATAGTCGTATCGTTGTTTCGCAACAGACCACAATGAAGACCTTTACTATTCGAACTATCAGAGACTACTGGAGTAGTGACAAGCCAACCAAGTTTGGAACTGCGCAGAACTAGACAATTGTCACCTAATGAACGCTGCTCCGATCCTAGTAAACTCCAAAATAATTCCGCGCCAAGAAGCAGATCGACGTCTAGCGCCTTGTTAAATTGAGGATCGGCCAACTGAACTCCCGCTAAATTTAAATGGTCCCTGCTAAAGGAGCGCGTCGGTAATTTATCAGAAATAGTCGGCAACACAATACAAGATAATAAAGCGCTAAAGGCGCTACACCTAGACTGAACGCGTACCGCGCATCGCTCAATTTTATTCGCAACACGAATGGCGGCTATACCGACTAAATCCCTATCCAAAATCTGAGAAGTCAGTTGCAAGGCATCTCTCAAGCGAGATGTTATAAGACAAGACTGGCTCCCGCTGTCCAAAACCGCTCGCGCTGTAACCACAACATTAGTAATAGGGTTGATCAAATCCACTTCAGCCGTACAAAGAAGCGCTTCGGAGGACGACAACGCACACATAGTGACAACAGGTTGAGACGCAGAAGGGCCGCTGGTTTTAAAGAAACGATCATGCAGTAACGTATTGTGGCGCTGCTTACATGTTTTACAACCACCGGACAGCTTGCACCGCTGTGACTTGTGACCCGGCCTTAAACAAACGTGACACAATTTTAATACCTCGACGGCAGACATCCTGTCATCAATGGACTTGACTTTAAAAACAGGACACTCATAAACACGGTGCGAACCCTGGCACACATTGCAAGATTGCATCGACGACAACTGCATAGGTGGGGATGAGCTATCCGCAGAGGTACCTAGCATAGCCCTAGTCTGTGGTTTCTGCCTACCCGTGCTGCCAGACGACGAAGCTTGTTTAGCCGGCTGTGAATTACAATTAACCGTCTCTAAAACATCAGCACGACTTCTCAAAAAGCTAAAGAAATCATCAAGACCCGGTATCTCATTCAACGAATTCCGGTGCTCCTCCCATTTAAAACATGTCCTTGAATCTAATTTTTGCGCAACAATATAAATAATTAACACGTCCCATTTTTCGGTAGGTAAACCTAAAGTGTGAAGAGCGCGTAAATTCTTTGTGATGTGATCAATAATAAACCGTAATGACCTTTCTGTTTCACGCACGGACTCGAGACTAAATAAAGATTTCAAGTGATTATTAATCAGCTGGCGTTTATTATTATACCTATCGCATAAAAGCTTCCACGCCTCTGCATAGTTCTTATCGGTCACCTCTAAGTTACTAATTACTCGCGCCGCCTCCCCTTCGAGATAAGAATTCAAATAGTGGAACTTATGAACTTCCCGAATTTTACGTTCATGAACGAGTGAGACAAACATATCCCGAAACTCCAGCCATTTGAAATAGGTTCCATCGAAAGTAGGTATCTTAATGACAGGCAACTTGAAACCTAGAATTTCGTTATCATCATCATGATGATGACTCGAGCAATGAACGCTAGACCGTCGCGACGAGGAAGACTTAAAATCATCACTACTCGCATTAACAATTTGCTGCGCCTGAGCTAAATAATTATGAAAATCCTGCTCGATTGAGTCTCTCGTGCTTAATTCAACGTCCTGAGTGGAAACATTAATCACTTCTATCTGTTCCTGCACTAAATCAAATTCTGTAAATAATGCGTTGAATTTAGACAATTTACCTTTAAGCTTAAGTAATTCTAGCGACGAAAGACTATCAGAATTACTCACAGAATCTAAATAGTTTTTAAACCTCGTTACGCGCCCTTTGATTGAGCTACGTTTAGCTAACAAATCTTTAAGACTCATTTCAGACTTTGAAACATCAGTTTCAGGCATTTTTTACAAAAGAACTACGAAATTAAGCACAAAAATTAGGTAAATTGCATACGATACGCTCCTCGTTTTGTTCCGATGCGAAATGCAGATCAGGTGCACGCCACCAGTAAGCGCTGCAGCGATGTAGCCGGCCGGCAGCAATGCGGGCGTGGCGGTAGAAATGCAGCGCTGATGAGCTGGAATGCACGGGGCACAAAGATAAGCAACAATAAACGAAGCAAGATGATGCGTACCTATTGAATAATAAAGGTATTGGAATGCGCCTTGTAGTAAATTATGGCCAGTCCTGATGAGAACAGTTATGAGAAAGCACGTAAGGATGGCAAATATTTGCGGTGATTTAGTGCGATTAAGATAGGCAATATAGTGAATATTTCGTGATATAGTGATGGTGAAAGGTAACAAATGGATTGCCTTTATGAACTAGGTAAGTCTTGAGAGCAATTTAATCCTTAAAAACAAAGAGATTAGAAGATTCAATAGGCAATGCGATAGGATTGTAAGCCAATAAAAATACGCAACTCAGCTTAGGTTATGAATGCGGCAGTAGGCTACACCAGAATTAACAGGCACAAATACCTATTGTAAATCTCAAAGGATAATAAATTATTATTATAAAATTAGGCCGATGATGCGTAGGCGTGCTTCAATTAGGCTTGTGTGCAAAGAAAGCGCCACATGAAGGCGTAAAAGGCTACACAAGAAGTAGAAAGCACAAATAGGTATTGCAATAGGTAAATTTTAAAGGCGATACCTAGCACTAAATCGGTACCTTGAAGGCTAGCCCCTGTATACACAAATCAAGGGGGAAATTATTGGAAGGATAGTAAGGAACGGGCTCACTTGACAATCAGACAGGGAAGGTGGCAGCGCAGTCCAGTTGTTCTGCGCCCTGGGAGTCCCTCGCTGCGTCGATGAGACCTTGATTCGCCTTCCCAAACGGTGACTTCACGGTTTTTCTGGAGAATTTCACGTTGAGCACGTAGAACTCGGGGCACGCACACGCAAACGTCAGCGCCCAACGCACAGGATAAGGCCGGATACTCTCCTAGACCCTCGGTGATGCTCGATGTGGCGGATGACGTGGTGATGACCTCTGTCCGTCCTCAATAGAAGATATTAGGCTCTGTAAAAACTCCAAAATCGCTTCAAAACTAAGCACAGTCCTGTCACGGTCGCCAATTTTGTTCGCTACTCGAACAAAGGGAGAAATAAAAGCTTGTTTAAAACTATAATTGCTCCTTTTTAATAAGTTTAAAATAATAATTAATTAACAAGGGACAGTGCTAAGCCGACAGCGACCAAATGTGAAGTGGCATATCAAGAGTTACGTTCTAAACTACTATACGAAGGCAATTAACACTTCACTATTTTAGACCTTAGCATGATAAAATTAAGATACAAACACAATATTACTGAGAGTCCCACCTCTGGGCTTCAAGGTTAACAAGTAAAGTGAAGGGAGAGCTATGATTGGCTTAATAAATCGTATGATGTATGAGGCGATTTTACAACATAACTAAAACTATAGATCTCTAGCTAAAGCACCTACTAACAGCTATCTTAAATACAAAATTAAACTTATTCTATTACGTAGCTATGACGTAGCTGTCGGCGCTGTCGCGCGTAGACAGTCTCGTTATAATTACTGGTAATATTATAGATAATTTACTGGCATATTGAAACTTCTTTAAAAATTAAAGCCATAACGATGAATAGTTTCACATTGTTACCTAACTAATATTTTGTGTTATTTTAATTATTTTATGTAATAGTACGGATTATTATGTGACACTGATAATGTATAAAAATGGGAACTGTTTCCATTTTTAAATCTTGAAATAAACCAGATTTGGTTAGTAAACAAAATCCCTACTAGACACATAAGTATTACTTGACAGGAACTTCCTATTCGGAACGTGTCCAATTTGAATAGATTTTTTGTATAAATAAACACTACAGTGTAAAAAACTAATTTAATTTAGTGTGTGTATTACAATACAGACACTAAATTAAATTGTTTTTTTACTAACCCTAGATTAATGCCCTCATGTTACTAACTCATATCTAAGGGTAACTACAGTTAACTGTAATGTTTTTTTTTATGACTGAACCGTTTGTTTTATTTGTACTGTGCTTCGTGTGGCGCTCAGTGATGAAATAATACAGACTGGGTACCAGTTTCATTACAAATGTATAATTAAAGTCTATCTTTCTCTGATTGTGCTTTGCAGACTTGAAATAATTCGCAAAAGAGTAATTTGCATGAGCCCAGTGAGAATTTGTGACATCTGTTAATTTGTTGGAATACTAATACAGTAAGCATATATTTTAGTATTAAAATGTTCATATGAATTTTGTTTTACCATTTCAAGGCTTGATAACCATTTTAAGGTTTAAGTTTTAACTGTTGTTATCGTGTAATATTGATTTTAAGTGTATCATAAATATTGATTTGATAAACTGATTTGTTTTTTTTATTACCCACCAAATGTCAATTACTTATGTCAATTATCATCATAACAGAGTATAATTATTTGTCTCTCTTTAATCTCTTTAATCTTTTGACTTCCATGTTTTCTAATACGAGCATATATATAAAATATTAGCAGTTACCCGCGACTTTGTGCGCCATAAAATGCTCTAATAAAAAAAAATTTTTTTTTACTAGCATCGTTTTGAGGATGAAATAGTCCTACTTATTTTTTGACTCCTAAACCACTGCGCAAAAATTCATAACGATCCTTTTAAAAATGAAAAGAAAATATAATAATCCTTCAGGAACCTAATTTTCCCGGGATTTCTAGTAGTCTAAAGGCTATTCCAGATCATATACTACTAATTTAATTCTAATCTCATTTCATTTAGGTTTATAGATCTTTATTTCTCAAGAGAACATAGTTCGCTTACACGAGATTTAAATATTATTATAATTAAAGTTAACAATATAGTGGCAAATCGAAAAACAGTGCGTCGACAATAATTAAATATGCTTAATAAATGTTGGTATAGATATAGGATTTCAGTTTATCCAAACATCCATCCAATCATTCACATTTTATAATAGTAAGTTTGCACTTTTAAGAACCAAACCAATTCTGATTCTGCTTCCGTATAAAAACAAACAAAAAAACAATGCATGACATACACAAAAAACTCTTGCAAAATGATTTTCCTGTCATCTTGCAACACAACCGGCATGCGAGGAGATGCGGGTTCGAGTCCCGCCTGAGACAAAATTTTTCAAGTTTATATACTGATACAACAATGTAATTTTTTTACTAAGTAACATTGAAAACTCGCAATTGTAATGGCAATCAATCAATTTTGGACACTAACGGCCGGTTCCAATAACATATCTATCTTCAGTTTTGGCATATCGGAGATAGGAAACAGTTTCTATCTCTGTTTTTGCCGTCCAGAGAAACAAAGACAGAAGTTGTTCTCTATCTCCGATATGCCAAAACTGAAGATAGATAGGTTATTGGAAATGGCCGTAAGAGGACAATTTGTGGATCCATTACTGAAATTTTTTCAGGGCTTAAAGTTTATTTTCAGCATGCTGCTGTTATGGGTATTTAAATTTAGCTTTGGCGGGAGGGTATTTTGAGTCTGTCGATATTCGTTGATGGTCTAGCGTCCCGATTTAGCTTGCGCCCTCATTACAATTATGCTACCTATCAAGTTAACCACTGCTTTAAAAACCCAATTAACCGAGTAATTGGGTCACGGTGGTCAGGTCATGGCTCAAACTCTCGCTTCACATTGAGATATTACATGCTCTGATTTTAAGTTTATATTTGAATGTGTAAAATTCTATAAGTTAAGTAACGGCCTTTTATCATCCCACTGCAAGGTAAAGGCCTCCATCATTGAATTCGAGTTACAATATCAACGATAGGTACAGGCATAATCACCACGTTTGCCATGCGGGTTGGTGATCACAAACTTGACAATGTTCGAAAATTCGAAACACTTATTGCTCGCCCCGGGGATCGAACCCAGAACCCCGATTGGCCTGGTCTTGAAACGACTAGACCAACGGGGAGTTATTATAGTATTCTTGTGAATGAAAAAGAGTATGGAATTAAAAAATCCTAAATCGCACCGGTACCTATACATATAATAAGGTACTTGTAACATGCTTATTTAAAGGGAAGCCGATAAAAGTAAATAAATAATAAATAAATAAATATTTAAGACATGCCACACTGGGCCACACAGAGCCATCTAGTCCCAAATTAAGGTACTATTAAGTACCCTGTCGTATGGGGTACTAGACAACCGATAAACTTACTTATATACTTTTTTTTTTTTTTTTGTAAATACATACTTATAATACATAGAAAACACCCAGACCAGTACAAACAGACATGTTCATGCACACAAATATTTGTACTGTGCGGGGATCGAACCCGCGACCCATGGCTCAGAAGCAGCGTTAACTACCGCTGATCCAAATGGTCGTCAAAGTGACCGAGTTTCGTGCGTTGCTACTTCTCGGTACTCGTTCAACAAACAATTTTCTCAGATGGATCTATTCACACAATCCCTTGGCCAGTTTAAAAATGCAATCCATTCCAAATTAAAAATACTCAACGATTAAATGGTGTTTCACAGTTTTTACGTGAAGGTACCCACAGTAGCTGCAAATGCTATAGTTGCATAGTTGCTTTGATTGTATAAATATTCTGGTTGCAGGAACTTCATTCATACTCATAAAGATTTATTGTTACCTGTTTAGAGTCAAATACAGTGTTTATCTCAATATCTCACTTAAAATTATATAGCGAACAAAGTAGTTGGTTACATATTTAGTAAGATTGTCAAATTTATTTTACATAGTTAGAAAGCCATAATATGTAATTGTTTTTTGTTCCAAATAAAATGAAATAAAATAAAAAAATAAAATAGCTCACACTTCTACCGAAGCAGTAGTAGTATAGAATATTTAGACATGTGAAATCTCCTCCTGGGGCCTATTCGCAGAAATAATACTAAGTTTACTGTTTTATTATGAGAGATTTCAAACTAAACATTGATAAGGTTACAGAGATTTGATTTCAATAATTAATGTGTGTACCTACCTACTTTACTTTGTTGGAGGAACAGTAGCCCATTTTGTGAGGTTAAAGATTCCATAACATCTCGAAATGCTGCAAGTCAAGCATTAGCAATATCATATTCATTGTTCTTCTCTTCTCTCTGAATCTTGTCTTAGAATTATCGATTGTGTGCTATAATCATTATTTGTTCGCTAAGCCTACCATTTGCTTTATGTAATAATATCTGTTGCCCGCGACTTCGTCCGCGTCAATTTCTGTTATTATGATTGCGATTAAAAATTTTTCAAAAGAATACAGCCTAAAACCTTCCTCGATAAGTGGACTATCCAATACAAAAAAATTTTTTCTTATGAACCAGTAGTTCCAGAGAGTAGCGCGTTCAAACAAACAAACTAACAAACTTTTCAGCTTTATAATAAAACTTTAGTTTTGTATGTTCTTACATAACTGTTATATAAGCATATTACATTTAACATACGAGGGGACGATAGAGCAGTCACCCGGTATATCAGCAGATACCACTGGTTTAAGGGATCCGTAGCCAAATGGCAAAAAACGGAACCCTTATAGTTTCGTCTAGTTTGTCTGTAGGTATGTCTGTCCGTCCGTATGTCACAGCCACTTTATTCTGAAAGTATTAGCATCACATAGTTGAAACTTGGTAGGTAAGTGTATCCTGTGAACCGCTTTACGATTCTCATACAAAATTAAAAAAAAAATTTGGTGGCTTCCTATACATAACACTAAAACAAAAATTTTTTTTTTTACTCAAACCTATGCGTATGTATCTATGGATAGGTCTTTTAAAATGACGTCCAGGTTTCTAGAACCATTTTTTCCATAAGTCTAATATTTGGAAGATATACACTTCCAAAGTGATGAAATGGGTGTCCCTTCCCTCTAACTTTTAAACTAAGCAAGTGAAAATTTTGAAAAAAATACGTAATGTAGATCTTAAAAATACTTTCAACGGAAATTGGTTTGAAAAAAATCAAACCGGTAGTTTTTGAGAAATAGCACATTTTAACAACCGCAAATATAACATTGTCATATTCATACAAACACTATGAAAAACGAAGTTATTTTTGCAGTTAACAAAATATTATGGTATTTTGGTTAAGTGGAATTAAGTGGACCTCTAATTCAGTTAAAGTTGGTACGGAACCCTCAGTGCGCGAGTCCGACTCGCACTTGGCCGGTTTTTTTAAGTAGGTGTACCACCTCATGTGATCCGGAGTCCTACATTACTCGGAATCAACATTAAAACTATTTCTTATACACTTACAATAGAGGCATATGAGTAAAAACATGATAAGCATGAATTCAGTATCAAATAAAAAAAAACATATTACATTATTCTTAGCAGGCAGGTCCTGTATTAAATTGTGAGTGTTTTGCAAACCGAATAACAATTCGAAATGGGCAACACTTTACCATGCATAGAGTTTTAATATCTCTTAAAAAAATTTGCATTAACAATGAAAACAATAGAATTATTGTCTCTTATAGGTACTGCAGACACCACGAACTTATTATTATTATTGAAATAAGGTATAATTAATCCGAAACTAAAAGCTAAACTAATTAAACTGTAGAACGTGATTGTGTTAGATGCGACCAACTGAGGCATGATCGGATAGACGTTCAAACGTAATTAACTCCGCACAGACGGTCTCGTTATTAATAGATAGAGACGGGAAAATAAGATAATGGAATGTTTATATTAAAATTATCTAGTAAAAATAGCTTTGAATACCATGTAGACTTAGTTTAGATAATTGCATTTTATTTTCTAACCCTTGACATATACGGGACTATTGGCATGGAAATACTAAGAGTTGGTTGTTTTATTATATTTTAAGACAAAGCTCAGAAGGTGTACATTAGAATTTCCTAAGAATTTTCACGATGATTGGTAGGTACTGCTTAAAGCCAGCGGATCCCCACGACCTACAGGATCGTTAAGACAGGGTTCTGCGCAGCATTCGTCATTCGGTGCGCTGCACTGTAGCAATGATATAACTTATCCATCCCAAACGCCATCGGTTCTTCTCGCTAATTATACGACCTACTACTCCTACTTCAGCTTAGCAATCCTTGAAGCAATATCGGTTATCTCGATTCTCCGACATTTTTACTCATTTTGATTCCATCTCATGGAAAAAATTTTGGTTTGCATTTTTGTAGGGCTAAATAGTGCTGTAACTTTTACTTAATATCGATATATTTTTGTACCATACCCTATTTAATGGCAAATAAAGTATTTGAATTTTGAATTTGGTTATTTTATAGATTGACGACCCAATCGATGTAGTAGTGCGTAGGCCCCACAATGCAAGCATCGATTCCCGGTCGAATCATTTGAGGAAAAGATCTTTTCAAAATTGGGTCTTTTTCTCGAGTCTAAAATAGGTGGGGGATCACAGGCCTGTTATAGATGACTTGGAACATTCAATTACCAGATTGTCCTTGAAAAATACTCATACTGTTAGAATAAGAAGACAATTATTTAACAGAGTTTTTGCATTTTTACAGTTGGTTATCGTTTTTGGTCATGTAAGTACTTACAGTGTACATTTTAGAAGTCGCTAAACACTTCAGTACTGTGTCAAGAATCAAGTTTGTATTTGTTAGCTTGCAAGGGATTTCCTATGGGGAATGGACTAATTGTTTTTTTGATATGACACCAAAATTTACAGACTACAGCTCTTCAACCTACCACAAAACGTCAAATTTTCTCAATTGATATTGATCTCTACTTGTTAGACTTAAAGTTGAAAATCAATTCAATGACCTTTAACTTTTTGGGTAGGTTGACGTGCCGTTATCTGTACTACTAAGTATTTATGATACTGACTGAAACTCCAGTTATGGAAATGAATAACATAAATTTAGATTCTATTAATACCGCCCCTAATCATCTACGCAGGCGAACCCAAAACCATCTTACGATTTTCCAACTGTTTACCACATGTTGAATAAGTCTCTTCGCTTAATAATTTCAGGTTTCATTACATGTAAATGTGCCATTAGTAAGTGTGACGCCATATTAAGCCGTAAACCACTTGAAACTATTAACTCAATCGCTGATAATTTGATTCCGGAAACGTTCTTGACTAATGACGACGAATAATTTCAGGGAATAAGCAGGCATCTATTAACCGTAAGTCAAACAGAACAGATACTCAAGTGTTAAAGGATTTAATTTCAATTTCAATTTCAATTTATTTAAAATTGTAATTGTAAATAAGTGTAATTGTAATAATTAAGAAGTTAGGGAAGAAGTAGTGTCAAGTCCATACACAGAACGGTGGGTGTAAAGAGCTTAGTAAAGTTTTAGATTTCTTAATTAATTAAAATTTAAAACAGAAAAAAATATTGATTTACCATCAGACGTGTCATATTTTATGTTTAGACAGAAAGGTACTGAGTATTTTGGAAATGATCTGAATTCGAAGATTTTTACTGAACATTGAAATCAGAGTGTGATTTCAATTCATAGGTACATAGAATAAAAAATCGTTTCAATATATTGTTTTGCAGCCGATAAAGTATAATTTATTTTTACAAATTTTTCTAACTTGATTACAATCTTGAATAAAACTGGCATTATATTTAAAAAAAAAACAATAATAGTTGTTTATTCATGATATAATGGTTCGACATTGGGTTCGACGTAACTCCATGTACTTGATCTGTTACATTTCAAATTTAGAACGAATGCCTTTTTTCTGTACTGCCACGGTCTGTGTTCCGAATTGTATTTTCTGTTTTTAACAGGCCTTATCCACTTATAGCCACAGCGTGTCATTATACAGCACTGAAACCTTTCTAACTTGCGATTAGAGACACGTAATGAAAGCTGAGATTGATTACGACTACTTTTCTTTTGGTATACTTACCTACGCCAATTAAATTAAAATGTAGAGGTTCTTGAATCGATGCATTTTTCGGTTGGATAAGGACTTGTATAAGGTTAATCAATTTAAAATTATGATAACCGCTTTATGAAGTACGCGCGAAGTGCTTTAAGAAGAAAAATAATGAATGAGGAAAATAGGTACTTAGGTATACAGTAATTCATGTTTGGTGCTTAAAAATTTCAATGCTGCTGGGTTGGTGATCAGAAACCCAAACAATGTTTGAAATTTTCACAACTCTTGTTGCCTAACTAGGGGATCGAACCCACGACCCCGAGATCTTGGCCTGGAATATCCACACAAAAAGTTTGCTTGCAAAGCCAGGTCTATACCGGTCTTGCTAGTCTATTTAAAAAAAATGTATTAGTTTTATACAGAATGAAATTTAAACCACCTTCCAAATTTTAATTTAGAAATCTACGAGACAAAAAACAAATGACGTATTTTTTCTTTTGGTATAGCCCAGTACAAAAATGACAAAATAAAGCACTTAGAAAATGTCAGCTAAAATCTAAAATTTTTGATTTTTGCCTCCTAGCAACACTTTTTTTACGCGATGCGCATTAGACATTCATTACGATACTATGAATCATACGTTTTTGATTTTCCCTTCGTACCTAAGCAGGCTTAGGACCGTAAAAATTTAAAACTGGTGCAAAAATTATTTTGGGTGAAAACTTGATTTACATTTTTTACTTTATAGATGGGCTCTAGATACGATATTGAATGCCTCTGAAAATTTTTGAAGATCCTGTATAATTTTACATCATTTACGTATCACTAAATATACGGAAAATGTGATGCAAAGTAAGGTCGCTAGCAAGTCACGCACTGCCATTACCGTCATTGTCATTTTACTACAGCTTAAAGTCTACACTTTAAGGATCTTTTGTGTCGTATTCGAAAGTACTCGATTGTGAAACGACAATTGAAAGAAAGTTAACCAACCGTGAAGATAGAGTGAAAGCCCTAAACATTGGTACTTGTCGATGTCGGGGATAGAATAAAAACGCTAAAAAAAGGCTAAAAGCTTTACTTAAATATTTGACGGTAGTCTTGTTTGATGTTATTCGTCTGCCAACATTTTTTTTAATAAAGGGCGTGATTAGCGGCCGGTCCTAATAACCTATCTATCTTCAGTTTTGGCATATCGGAGATAGAAAACAACTTCTGTCTTTGTTTCTCTGGACGGCAAAATCAGAGACAGAAGATGTTTTCTATCTCCGATATGCCAAAACTGAAAATAGATAGAATATTGGGACCGGCCGTAAGAGGTCTTGATGAAATATAAAAAACTATATTCACGATAATGAGCGTCAAAAAGTGTACCAACCAAATGTGCACTTATTTGACATGAGTATCTCATAATATTGTGCAACCTTCATCGGTAGAATATATAAAATACGAGAAAATATTCATACTATAACGTATGTCGACTATTTGGCAACGTTATAAAGTTGATTCTGACATAAAATCAACGTCCATAATTATGTAGAGGACAGGTTTTGATATTATAAGACGTCTATTACAAAATTTTGACAGCTATCTAGGTATTTCTCAATCTTTCAATCTTTTCATTCCAAATTTATAAAATTTCACAGCTCGGAGAATTGTGTAGGTGAAATGGCGGTAGGCGGGACACATAGTGAGAAGAACTAATGGCTGTTACGGCAAAAAGGGTCTATAATGGCAACCACGAATCGGATGACGATCTGTTGGTATGACCTCCACCGCTCTGGGTCTCGACAAATAAATGTTTCTTTACTTTATTTGATATTTTAGCAACTTAATTGCACTTATAATATCAGTATATAAACTTGAAAAATTTTGTCTCAGGCGGGACTCGAACCCGCATCTCCTCGCAGGAGATGCGGGTTCGAGTCCCGCCTGAGACAAAATTTTTCAAGTTTATATACTGATATTATAAATGTTTCTTTCTTTCCCCCTTTCCTTCTAGGTGGACCACCGATCTGGTGAAGATCGCGTGAAGCCGTTGGATGCGGCTATTTGGCGTGAGATCGATCGTTGCGGTGATCCTTTATAGAGTATGTTCAGCAGTGGCGTCGTTTGGCTAAGATGATAACGATTATGATGTTGATGATGGCTACAATTTTGATAATAAACACATTATCATAAATATGATACATTTTTGATGTAATAAA
Source organism: Anania crocealis (assembly GCA_949315895.1). Taxonomy (NCBI): domain Eukaryota; kingdom Metazoa; phylum Arthropoda; class Insecta; order Lepidoptera; family Crambidae; genus Anania; species Anania crocealis. The sequence continues at coordinate 7,055,808 of OX438880.1, forward strand.
ATGTAAAGCAGCTTTTCCGTACTCTTGTACAGCCTGTAGATCTATAGAAAAAAGAAGAAAATATTTTGCTTGCCTACGTTTATATCAAAGGGGTATATTATTATCGTCACATTAACTTTCATAAAAGTCTGCTATACAATAGTATTATCTTATCTGTGGCTATACTAAGAAATTTTAATATTTCATAAACATTCGAATATTTACATGACATGAATACAAAGATATTTTAATGTGGCTTTATAGCATAGACCAACTTCAGTTCGATGATGCGTGACCAGTTTTATTTTGTCAATGTATGCGTTAACTAGTGACGAACCTTTTACGTTTTCAGACTATCGATAATAATTGCAGTTCGACGTTTGGAAAATATGTTTACTGTCACACTGTTTTTATCTCTAGATTATGCACCTACTCCGCGACATACCTAACCGCCCTCACTTCTAACAGAATTATAATGGGCAGTTAAATGTGCCTGGTGAGCATATATTTATTTTACATATGATTTAAAAATAAATAGTTTTAATTTATGAAAATATAAACAGCCATTGTTTATTAGTTTTATTTATTTATTTCTTCAAAAGATTTTACCGTATGTGTTATGAGATAGTCGATAGCTCATAAATGGCAGTAAATAAAAAGAACAAGTAAACAAAATCTGAACAAACATTTACCTTTTGATGAATCAATCCCTGATTATTGGCTTTTGAACAGGATAATCCTAGTCATGTGATTCCTCACAGTATCCTTACTCAAATTGTTAAGTTGACATTAATTTGAGTAGCTAAATGTAAAATAACATGTTATTTATCCGGGAACATTCAAAATAAATGCCGCTAATAGTATTGATAAATTTGAATTAAGCTCTAGCGTACATGAAAAATATTTCGATGAATGAATTATCCACCAAAATAATGTAAATTATCAATAAATACAACTTTATCAACATAAAATATTAAAGGGAAAAAACGAATTGACATACTATTATATTTACAACATAACAACAAGATCAAATTCAACAAAAATAACGCATTTTAGCGGAGACAACTTTCTAATTATTTACCTATGAAATGTGCAATTTTCTGGATTATTTCTGTTATTGACACCACAATCACTCACAAAACATGTGACCATTGTTGTATATAATCGTATTTACTTAAAATAATCTACGATTCAAGAAATAATTATATAAAACCGGGGAGCTAATATCACGGATGACACTAGGTGACACTGTGTCAATCAAAACAGATCACATAATGAGAATAGATTAGCTTTCCTTTTTCAATCTTGCTATATTTCCATAAGAGGTTTTCTTCTATCTCGCAGGCTTTGTTCGTCTATAAATATATACTATGTTTATGTTTTATAGTGACAATATTTAAATTATGGTAATAAATTGTATTTTTAGAATCACACCTTTAAAATCCCATCTTATGGGACTACTAGAGCTATGTGCTACCCCCAATTGAATTATTTATATTACTTATAAACAAAATCAATTCTCAAAAAACTAGACCAGTATCATTTTAGCAAATTACTTCTTGTTTTCATTGAATCACAGTAAACTTTTCATTTAGTTGTTTATAAAGTTGAATTTGTCGCTAACGCCAAAAGCGGCCGCTTTTGTACAATACGAAATAATGCCAGAATGAAAAGCAGTTAACTTTGATTCAATAAATATTAGAGGTAATTTGCTAAAATAATATTGTTCTAGTTTTTTGAGAATGGGGACTACCGTTTCTTTGCTCACCAGTTGGCGCCACTGTAGACTGAGGTCCGGAGGTATAGCTATCAAAGGCGATTGGCGCCGAAATAAAGTGTTATATCTTGAATCTAATTAGGGTATATTGTTTATAAATAGTACGCGACACAAGCGCCTCTAGTGGCAAATTCACTAGCGAGGGCCCCCATTGATTTGGTTTAGAAGTATAAAATTAAATCAATGGGGGCTATCGCTAGTGAATTTGCCACTAGAGGCGCTTGTGTCGCGTGAGGTCCAATATCATTCACTTTTCACTGGTTTTAGCGGAATTTGTTGCATAAATTATAATTTCTTTAATTTACCTGCTGGAAAGTGATTTCCTTCGTAAAATATCGCAAATATGGATTATTTGGCGATTAATGTGAACGCTTTAAAAGCGGAATTAAGAAAAAGCGCAAAAATAGACGGCCTCAAGAGCAACTACGAGAATTTCAGAAGTTAGTTTGTTGATATCAAGATAGTTATTTATAAACTATATAACCTTAATTAGATTTAAGATATAACAATTTGTTTCGGCGCCAATCGCCTTAAACAACTATACCTCCGGACCTCAGTCTACAGTGGCGCCAACTGGTGAGCAAAGAAACGGTAGTCCTTAATTTCATGCGCCTTATCTTCTTAATGCAAATTAAATGTTAGGTGTATCACTTACTCATTAAAGCAATTAAGGTAAAAGAGCATCCAGATAATCAGTGGGTGCTCATTTGATAAGGACGTATATCTTAATGATTGTGTGTGTAGTTAGTTCTTTTTTTTACATCAAAATAAAGTAGCGATAAACCAATCAAAAACCACTATCGAACAAAAAAAGTTTTATTATTCAACCATAAAATAAGAGTCTAAATAGAAAATTATTTGCGCCGCTTCCTATTCTCTTTTTTAGCTATTTAAAAAGACAGCCCATGTTTTAAGATTCTGTTTCAAACTTGGCCGATTATGTTTGTAGTCGCCGATGTCAAAATTCTTTAATACAAGTTGCGAAACTTGCGCAAAACATATGTCGCCATAACTTTAGTTGTAGGCAAGAAAAATCTTTTGCCCAACATTCTAATATTGCAACGTGATTTTGTATTTCCCAAGGCGTCAGGTTGTGGATACTTTGGGCTAGCGATATTTTATTTTGTATTGAATCTGCATTTTCATTTCGATATTTTTCGATATTAGAATAATATCGCTTGGTTGAGCGGTTTATGTACCGGGTCATGATCTCGGGATCCTGGTTCGATCTTTGGGTTGGGCAAAAAAAGTTTGGGATGTTCGAACATTGCACGGGTTTGTCTTCGCCAACCTGAATTTGATAAGCGTGGTGGATATTTCTACCCATCATTTCAGTGGTAACTTGAATTTAAATGATTGAGCCTGTAGTGTAATGTTTAAAGGCTGTTACTTTTATTCTTTTTTTACTATTTTTGCATTATAATTACATATTTTTAGGAAATCTTCGTCATATTCAGCTTCACGAGATTATATAAGTCCAGCGCTCGTAACTGCGAACCATGCAGGGGTCTTTCCAAAGACTATTTTTGCCATAATTGCGGAGGTGTTTTCCATAATCGCTACCCTTGGCAAGAGGGTTAAAGATCACAGTTTGGCTAATGGTGAGGATAAAACGCTGCTGTTCTTTAGATTCCTCATAAGACATCCATAGGAATATGAAGGGTGCTGATAATCTTTTCTGCTACCCTTACAAGTAAAAAGTTTTTAAGGAGACATAAGCTACGAAATTATTTTGTGACAGCACTGAACTAGGGGTTTTTGCAAATTATAAAAATTGGGGTTGCGAAAATTTTAAGTATTTCTAAGGAGCAAAATATAATACCGAGAAACCAGTATAGAAGGCGGTATAACTGATATAACTTATATAACTGAGAGCGATATATAACCAGGACCACATACCAAATCCCACGTGGACAAAGTCGCGGGCAAAGCGCTAGTCGTTTACATAAAATTGGGATGCGAAACGCCGGCTTTGCCGATAAATCGATGCATAATACAACGCACAATTCCTTGTGGAGCATAAACTTTCAGAAGTTATACGATAACACCGAAGGCTGTATAAGTTTGCTTCGATTATCTTCTTATACCTAGATGACCAAGGTTTGCTTTTTTTTACCTAAAACATATCTGTAACTTAAGCTGTTCAAAATGCTATTTGAAGTTCATCATCATCGCCACTAGATAATATCAGCCTCTCCAAAAAGGTGGATTTCGACATAAACAACACGCTTAATAGGCGATTTTATGATTACAGTTTTGCCAATGGTAGAAAAAAAGCGCTGCTGCCCATCTTTTTCTGGCAGTCCTCTTTTAATCACCTGTTACGACAGCTAAGATAAGAGGTGTTTCTCTTGCAATGTTCCGGCAGAAGATGTCACAAGTTATCTAGGCTATTATCACAATCCAAAGATATAGAAAGAAAGAAAGTACATTTATTAAAATTTGGACATCACACACAGATAGTAGCACACAAAAAAGATTTGAACAGACAAACGCAGCACCTCCTTCTTTTTTCTGAAGTCGGTTAAAAAATAATAATGAAACTAACACAAAAAAAAACATAGAACAACAAGAATATCGAGCAGTGCCACTACGTATCCGTGACGTCCACTTCAAAAGGACCTTACTCAGCATAGACCATGGCCCGATTGGGCCATGGCGCTGGTTTTCATGATATGTGGTGCTTTCTGTTAGAAGTCACGAAGATCCACTTATTCGAATACATATCAAACGTTTTTAAATCAAGAAACTAATAAACAACATACCTGTAGCAAGAAAATATTCACAATAAACTTAACTTATTCATGCTAGAATTTTTCGAACTATCTAAACAATAATAGTTAATTTCAATACGATTATTGCGAAAATTCCCGTAAAACCGTAATATGTTATTTAACCTTATTTTCAGTAACATTATGCAATTACATTTAAAGAATGGCAAGGACCGATTGCAGAATATTTCCAATATTTTAAAACATTTACTTATCTTTTAAATGCGACAGTAACTTTGAGAATCCACCTGCATCTTTGTTTCCCACTGCTGGGCACAGTTCCACCCGCGCGATATAATGTAGTTCACGAGAGTAAAGCCGCAGGGGAATAGCTAGTATCCAACATTCTTTGAAGTGTAAAATAATATGTTCAGAATATTGAAAACTATAGTAAAATTATTTACCATGCAATGAGAAGCATGGAACTTCTTGGTTTCATAAAGATCATTATCACTGATGGACACAAACTCTTTGAAGGACGGATTGTGCCGTGTTTAGGAGTGGGCATTGTAATTCTGGCAGGACTCCTGTAGCAACTTTTACGACACCGTTATAACGGTTGGTAAATAGTTTGTGGAGTTTTATTTAAGACTGACTCTTCCTAAGATAAAAAAAAAGGGTACCGAGGTACTTGGCATATTTATTTATTTATTTGTACTTTATTGCACAAGTTAACCAAAAAATTTGTACAAAAGGTGGACTATAATGCCATGTGACAATTTTTGCCAGTCAACCAGTGGGCTAAACAGAAATATTATGTAGGTAATGCTATACAATTTAACAAAACAAAGTAAACGAAGTACCTATAGGCATAAACTAAACACAAATACATCTTTAATCAATCATATACTAAAGAAATACAATAAAATATACGTATTATGAAATATAAATAGTGACAATAAATAATATTAGGGGTTAAAGTATGAAATTGCCGTTTTGTATGGACGAAATCGAGAAAAGTCATTCTTCCATACTAACAATTTTTTAGTTTAAATTAAAGGTAAAAGTTAGATGGTTTTATAAAGCTACGCATTATAGTATTTAAATTTTTGAAAATCAAAGTATATAATACAAATATACTTAATTGAAGCAAGAAGGTCAGCTGACACATTCTAAGGGGTCTTTTCAACGACTTTCTTTGAAGTAATAGGCACTAGTATTGAATTTTCTTTTTAGTCAAAAGTTACTTTATTTAGTTTTTGATACAATAAAAAAAGAATTACGCAATATACTTAAGAGCTATAAACAAAATAAAAAGTGGGAAAATAATCGGCAATTTCATACTTTAACCCCTATTAAGATAATGACGACAAGAACAGTAAAAGCAATGTTTATGATGATGATTCCAATTGCTTCAGAAAATGAGACCGATAATCATTTTTCTTAAAGTTGTATTTACAGGATAATTTCGGATGTTTTCGGGCAGTGAATTCCAAAGCCATGTTTACTTAGTTTAGGATGTTCACCAGTAGTAGTACCTCTACTTTGGTGATTCTAAGGTTTCAAGAACTATGTTTCCACTTTCATTCAGTGCAAAAGGTTGATGATAATGTAGATTAGAATACAATTCCTTGAATAAACTTTTTTTTCGAATTTTATCTGGGTCATGAACCCACAACTTCACGGGCGATGAATGGATGAATGAGTGAATGAATGAATGAGTGAATGAATGAATGAATGAATGATTGAATGAATGAATGAATGAATGAATCAGCTCTAACCAATGGAGCTACCAAGTCATTGTTTTTGTTGCCGAATTTATATTATGGTTTCAAGTTCCACCTGAGACAGTCGTACAAAAAATAATAAAGGAATTGTATTTTCAATTGAGACCACCAATTTACTGGCTTAGAAATGCTCTAAATCATGTGTAAAGTTTCCTGCAGTAAGTAAATGCATATGCTTGTGTAAATTATTAAAAGGAAAACATTTATACTGAACTAATTTAAACCTAACCAGAAAAAAAGCAAAAAAAAATAGTAACTATCTAAAACTTTATTTTTTTGATTCAAATCTAAAGGTGCATGAAATTCACATAAAATGACACAAGTAGGTGTGCAATTATTTTTTACCTTGTACATTTTTGCAATGGTATTTCGAGTAATAAATTATGCTAAAAACATGTAATACTTGGCATTCTTCAAAAATGTTTTTTTCGTTTTGCCTATATATAAATACTCCGAATGTATTTGTATTTATACATAGTTCATCAAGGTTTGAAAAAAAAAACATGTCAGGCTTGATACTTCTATTATTTATTGGCTTAGCGGCTTCTGAATTTGACCATGACATCCATCACAAATACATAACGTTACCCAAGCAAGACTTTATAAATTACTTCAATTCTCTCAACCATTCATGGGTGATCACCGATAACAGCGAAATTTTTCCAATAGAATTTGGAGCACAACTAAAAGAAGATCATGGTCTTCCGACAATAACACATGACGTCATGGATCTACCAGTACAATTTGACTCAAGAAATAACTGGCCCCAGTGCGAAACAATTAGACAAATTTATAATCAAGGTCATTGCGGTTCGTGCTTTCTCTTTGGTTCTATTAATTCTGCGTCAGATAGAACATGCATTCATAAGAATATCCATGTCCATTTAGCAGAACAAGAAGGAGACTGTATTAAACCTTTCAATGTTTGTCATGGAGGATCTTCATCAGAAGTATTCAAATTCTGGGTAGAAAATGGTTTAGTCACAGACAAATGCAAACCTTATGATGTACCATCCATTTCTATAAGCAATTGCAAAAGACAATGTGAAAATACCTTTATTGAGTACGTTTCTGATAAGCATTTTGGTGCAAGAGCGTACAAAGTTGATTCTAATATTGATACAATCCGTGCTGAGATAGTCAAAAATGGTCCAGTAGTAGGGTCATTTGCAGTATTTTCAGATTTTTATGATTATAAAGGGGGTGTTTATGAACATAAATATGGCCATCTAAAATATCGTCATGCTGTTAGGTTGATCGGATATGGTGTAGATGAGAGAGGCGTTGACTTTTGGCTTCTAGCTAATTCTTGGGGACCAAATTGGGGCGAAAATGGATTTTTCAGAATGAAACGCGGCCAACCTGAATTGGGATTTGAAGCAGACATTTTTGCTGGACTTCCGAAGTAATCCTTGATTTGTTTGAATACAATTTCAGAAAAAACATGCCAATTTTGAAATTTAAATAATAATAAATTATTTATATTTATTCATTTTCTATCACATTTGTACGTTTGAGTATTATTTTATAATTAACTTAACATTTATATAAATATAAAAGCATATTGAAAATTCAAGTGTACTTTTAATATCTTCTAAAAGACGCATGTTAATGTTGTTTAGGGTATAATATTTAGTGGTGTGGAAATATCGTCAAAAAAAAAGGCAAAAAAAAAACTGTTTTTATTTTTGGTACCCAACATTATATTGGCCTACGAATTATGTACTTCTCTTAAAAATTAAGTTCATGTGAATCAGCCAGATAGCATAATTAATAATCATGCAAGCTTGCATCTAAAATCTAAAATCTAAAACAAAGTTTGCTAGAAACCTATTTAACTCTAAATCGATTATACTTTAATAGAATACTTAAGTTCTACAATATGCCTTTCACGGAATGTAAACAAACCTTAATAAACTGGTTGAAAAGAATGGACTACACAGAAACTGAAAAAATATTGTAATTATATGATTATTAGTTGATTGTAAAATATATATACCTACACTACATATATGTATTAGTGAATTGGGCTACGGCTGCTACCAGGACTGAGGATAAAATGTTACTTCATTTAACATGTTCGTTTGTACATACAAAATGGAGGAGCGGCTTTATCTAAGGACAGGTTTATATAAACTTAACTAGATAAGGTCTTAAGGTACTCAAATGTAAGACATGTTTATTAACCAATAAAATATTTTGTATTTTGTATTTTTTTTGCAAGAATAAGCATGTATGAATAAAAAAAATCCTTCATAAAGTTAAAAAGGTCAACCTAAATTGGAAGAAAAATCTTAACAAGCCTCCAACTTTCATAAGCTAAACAAAGTGATAATGACTTATAAATGCAAATCTGAGGCAGGACACGTTATTCAAATTTCGACTTACGTGCCTAAAATATAGAGTGAAAACAAAAGCTACGTGAAAGGACGCAAAAATTATGAATAAAGAAAATAACTTTGAAGTTTTTCGTTTCACTTCCAAAATGTAGTTTACTTGAGACAACTAGATTTTCAGTGATGAAAATATTTATCTTCGAAATAAACAGCTTTATGTTATACTAGTTGTTCCCGCGAATTCGTTTGCGTGGACTAGAAAAAGCAAATTTCTTAATCAAAGGTAGCTCAACCCAATTAAATCAGTCCAACCATTTCAGAGATTATCCGGAACAAATAATTGATGCAAGTTCTTGAGATAGTCATACTCGTATTTATTTAGTAATAAGTTGTAAATTTAAAATTACAAATAAAGCCATAATTTTATTCATTTGTATAGATTATTAAAGATAACAATCTTATATTTGCAGTTACAGGGTTGGTCGTAACGTATATCGTGGCTTGGTACCACCTTTTGCTATCAGGTTAAGTTTGTCTATCATTCCTACATATTTTTTGTCGGACTTGTGTAACCTTACATAGTTTATTCACATGAAACATTACTTACATAGAAAATGGTGTTTTTTCCGACAGTTATCAATCATCTTATGGAACAAATCAACAAAAAGTAGTTAACCAAGTTCTGGTATTCTGTCGTCCCTAAAATATCGATTTAAAGTAACAACCTTTAATAACAATAATAATAATAAGCCTTTTTTATTTCCAACAACCTTACTAAACATGTTTATCGTATTTAAATAGGAACTATTCTGTTATTGGAACCCCGCTTTGAGTATGCCTCCTCCAGCTTGCTTCATGTTTCCCTATTTTTTGCTTTACTTCTTCATTCTTTTCCTACTGTCGCAATTACGAGTATGTCGTCTCTATTATTATCTGTACCTTCCTAATTTGTTGTTTCTATTGTCCATCTGTTTCGTTGTTTTCTCCGAATGGTATTGATTGGCCAAGTTAATATATGTAGGTATTTACGTACTCAAATGTTTTACCAAGCATGTAATTTTTTTTTTCGTTTTGTTGTTTGTCTTTATCTTGGTTTCATCTTGATTCATTTTATCAGTAGTAACAGCCTATAATCAACGCATTTCAAGGAAAATTTTAAGGATCATGAAATTTAAGTTACCACATCCATGATGGGTACGGACAGGCATAATTATCACGCTTGCCAATTACGGATCGGTGATCACTAATTCGAGACATGTTCAAAAATTTGAATCTCTTGCTGCATTACCTGGGGATCGAACCTGTTTGAACCAATGAAATGATGGAAATCGCAAATTTGGGGTCAATACTCAATAAAGGAATACCGTAAATTTTATCGAACTTACAAAATAGTGGTGACTTATTTTATAATTTTATTACTAAATTATTTTATCAAGGAGATTTTTTAATTGGAGCATTATCTTACTTACTGAAAAGCATGAAGGAATTCAAAAACCTCCCAAAAAACACAACCAATGTCGCCCTGACCAGATAAAATCGTCTAATGTCCCGATTAACGTTAATGCAGGCCTAACGCTAAACCCGTCTCCATTCCCATTTTTACAAAGCGCCCTCTTTTGTCGACAACCTGCAAATTACACCTAATTTGATTCCTTTTCTGGTGTTCAGATTGCACCCTTCGCAAGGAAACTAAAAAAGTTGTTAGGGAAAATCGAAAAGTACGGTAACATTTTGTAGTTTAACGGCCATTTCCAATAACCTATCTATCTTCAGTTTTGGCATATGGGAGATAGAAAACAACTTCTGTCTTTGTTTCTCTGGACAGCAAAAACAGAGATAGAAACTGTTTCCTATCTCCGATATGCCAAAACTGAAGATATATAGGTTATTGGAACCGGCCGTTAGTGGAGCTGGTTTTATCTTTCGATAAAAACTTTTTTTTAAAATGACTTACGTGGCGATAAAACTTAAATGATGCTATGTACTTTCTCAAGGTCTAACCTATATATTTGTATCATCGAAATCGGTTTAGAAATTACTCCGTGAATGCGAAATAGACGGCAAAGTTACTTTTGCAATGATAATATTAATATAAGATTGGTCGTTAGGCAAAGACTCAATTTTTCTTTCAAACAATATTTTTTCTCTGATAAATAGATTGCAACCTTCTATTGAGATATATACCTACAAGTATTTTTTTGCGAACGGATCGCTGCATCTGACAGCCACTCAGAGTTGCGAATCCAAGTGTAATGCCGGTAATAAATCTTCTAATCTTGTTGCGATTAAATGCTTCGGTTGCAAACGTATTACACAGGTCTAAGTCAGTAAAAGGGGCGAAAGTGTGTTAAAAACAATGCTTTGGCTTTATCGTGCAACTGGTACTTAAATTTTTGGCATTTTGGGAATGTTGTAGACACAAAATTTGTCATTTTTATGGGCTAAACTACCACCTAAGAGGTTTTGCGTTATTTCATTAACACGTTGCATAAAACTAATACAATTATTATGTGAACTGATTGAACTTAAATGTTGCCTACATTAAATATTCCGACACTTGCAATTTAATTGCTTAAAAACAGTTTAAAACAAATAAGACGAAAAGAGAATTAATAAGTATTTCTCGTCTGTTAAAATAAATGTCGCAAAAGGCTTTTAGCACGACATCGGAACTGGCTCATCATTTTTAATTATAATTCAATTATGAGCATACTCGACAAATTTATAATGTTCGTTAATTCCTTATTCGTGCCAACGGCTAAATGATCACGTATGCAATTTTAATTTTTCGTATTATATTCTTCAAGAATGGTATCTTAAAATATTGCTATGAAGTACGAGTAACATTAATTCCTGTTATTTTATACCTAAAGTTTCAAATTAAATGTTTTGAAAATATTTTTTAAGCATTGCATTGTTAATATGAATTTATAATACAATTATATTTATTAGAAGAGTGCTCTTCGCCCGCGGTCTAAAACTGCACGTCATATCGCGCGGTCGGTAACCTGTGCCTAGCGGTGGCATATAGAAAGATAGATTAGGTAGACTTAATACATTTGTGTCTGTGAAACCATAAAAATATCATACAAAATTTCAGCTCAGTTGATCACGCCGTTTAGGAATTGACATACCGACAGAACAGCGCCACCTACTGGGTCCCGCAGTAAAAAGTAGTCTATTTTCATTAGAGATAATGTCGGCTTCCAATAGAAAAATATTTTTCAAATCGGTCCAGTCAATGATATTTAAAAAGTAATAGATATGTCACATGCGCTCACAATATGCGTCCCTAAAACGTCACAATTGTGACGTCTTTTCAATCTATCATACAATATGAATGCCAAGGCGAAAGAGAAAGTAATTGTTCTTTTCACGAGTATGACAAGGACAAAACAGGAATTACGCATGTGTGCAGTTGTTCGCAAGCGGCACAGATATTTCGATAGTTTTGTAAGGGCATAACCTATCTATATTTTTTAAATATCATTGGGTCCAGTAGTTTCTGAGCCTATTCAATACAAACAATCAAATATTTTCTCTTTGTAATATTAAGTGTATATTTCAACTAAGTATTTTTCACTTGCAATCAAAGTAGGCAACAAAGACATTGTTTTATGCCGACAAATTTATTCAAGGCTTTATGCCGTAAGCCATGCTTTGGAAATAAAATTGGTAATCGATTATTAATTTGACAACTAGATGACCTGAGCCCTTAGACAAGTGGCTTTCTTATATTGTTTACGCTAGACGAATAGATAACATAAGCTTACGATTGTTCGATCGTTTGTTAATGTCATTTTCATACATCTTAATCTTCTTATATATAAAATTCTCGTGTCACAATGTTAGTTACCTTATACTCCTCCGAAACGGCTTTACCGATTTTTATCAAATTTTATATGCTAATTCAGTAGGTATGAGAATCGGCTACTATCTATTTTTCATACCCCTAAGTGATAAGGGTTGTTCACCCTTAAATTTTTTGTTTAATTTTGGACAATTTTTTTTGTTTTTATTTTTTATAATGTGGCATTAAAAAATACATACAACCCTAAATTTTTACCCTTTTATCACCAACCCTATTTTTTAATAGCAATTTTAGTAATTTAATCATTTTTATGGCAAAACAACGTTTGCCGGGTCAGTTAGTATACCTATATATAAAAATGTTATGTTGGTTTGTGTACGCTTTAAAAACTCAAAAAGTTCTGCACCGATCTAGCTGAAATTTTAGCATCATATATAATCCGCATCAAGGATAGTTTTTATCTATTTACGCGACCGCGAAAAAATAAAAACCCTAAAAAAAAAAACATGCAATCACAATGTGCCACAGCGAAGCGTGGCAGGAAACAGCTATTTGATATATATTCGTCTGGCGTAAACGATATTAGAGAGCCACTTGTCTAAGGGCGCCGGTGTACTTCGTACCACCCCATCTTAACAACATTAAGAGTCTCCTATCGCTAAAATGGCTGAAAAATTTTATATACATATAGTTGTTTTTACTAACTTCCTCCCAATTTTTCCAAATTTTCTTACCGTTTCAACCGTTCCTGGACCATGACAAACATTTTGAAACCAAAACCAGCTAAATCGTACCAGCCGTTCTCGAGTTTTAGCGAGACTAACGAACAGCAATTCATTTTTATATAATTACCAGACGACCCGGTGTACTTCGTATCACCTATCCTAACGACAAATTGAAACTCGCCCTTCGAATAAGAGTTTGTATTGGAAAATGTTGTTTTTATTTTATTATCTTACTAGCAATTCTTCCATAATTTCTCACCGTTTAAGCCTTCCGTGAACTACCACAAATATTAGCCAAATCGGTCCAGCCGTTCTCGAGTTTTAGCGAGACTAACAAACAGAAACTCATTTTTATATAATTATGTATAGACAGAGTGCATATTGTTAACAACTTCGGTTATACGTCTTTCGTGTTTTCGCTGTAACAAAAGCTGGCACCTGTGACGGAGTTTTTGCGCCGTATCTTTGCAGCCTGTACGGATACCTTGGAGCAATGGCAGACTATGATTCTATTTTTGTGACATTTCTAAAAGTAGTAGTTCCTTTAAAGTCTGTATAACAGTGTAAGTCATCATCATCATAATCACCTGGTCTTAATACTTTATTGCTGAACACAGCACTTTCGTAAAGAAGAATCTGCGATTTGTACAGAAGACACTGCTACCAGTTTCGTTTTTGCAGTAGATACTGCTCTATTCTCTTGACGACACCCATAGAAAATTAGAAAAAGGCTTAATGAGAAGGGCAATGCTTCTATTTTGCTATAATTTTTACAATGGAAGTTTTTTATCCACCGTGTTCGGCAACTCAGTTTTTTGAAAAAGAGTAAAAGGTTACACAATGTTATAAATACGTACAAACATAGAATAATAAGCTTAGTATTTACAGGAACAGTCATGCAAGGCTTAACAAAACGTATAAAAAAACCTGAGCAATGTTTGAAAATTCAAAAATTTTGTTTCCCGACCCGTGGATCGATCTTGGGACCCCAAGGTCTTGGCCCGATATTTAAACTATGTACTAGACTAAAGGGGCATTAAAAAAAGTCATTGTTAACAAAAAAAAGATGAATTTCACCAGACCGCTCGTTGCTAACACGTTTGTTATGTCATAACAAATTCATTTATCAAAGGTAGAGAACGTTTCGGAAAACTTTCGACAAGCTGCAAAGTTTTCTAAACTTTCGCTGTTCGCTATCTGTCATGCGTGTCTTAAAAGTGTTGTAACAGAAGTTTCCAAAAGTCAAAGTGCTTCAAAAATGTGCCTTTCAAAGTTAACAAATGAGGATTTCTGTAACAAACAGTCAAGTTATACATTTGTTTTCATAAAATTACTGAATTAAGGCGTTGTGGTACCATTTCAAAATGGAATTACCCCTTCTCACGTCATGGGTGTCAAAAAAGGCAAACAATCTCTAGGACTACTTTCCTCTAGGAAAACTGTCAGTAGTCTTTTCTCCACCATTTGCGAAACTTCGTTAGTTGAATCGCCTGTCGAACAAGGCTAATGGCGAATCTTTCATTTGAAAGGCTTTCATTTGGGGCTTTCATTTGGGGTGGTGGGATCTACCTCTTAGTGGTCCACCCTGGGTAACGGCATCTTTGGTTTTCTAACCAATGATGACAGCTAACAGATCCCTCTGCGGTGGTAGGCTTCGTAAGAGGCCGCCTGGATGCTACCACCCTCCTGCCGGAGTCCAGTGCCAAACAGTTTTTCTGTGTTCCGCTAGTGTGTGTGAGAACCAGTACCTCTGGGTAAGCTCGCTCCATCTTAGGCTTCTTCTTAACCGTATAGTTAAGTAAGTAGTCAAGAGCAAACCCATTATTTATAAAAAAGGTCTATTCCGGGCCTATGCTGACAAAATAATTAATGCAATAAGTTTCGATGATGGATATAGCTCAAAATTGATAGTACTAAAATTTAAACAATAGGTAATAAATAGTGAAACCAAACTTTGCAGCACCCTTTGGTTCTGGGACAAAAACAGAAATGCGCCACTCCTTAAATGTGCAATAGAATGCGACTAAAAGCGTATGGAAGGGAGAAATAGGGCTGCAGCGTGTTTGCGCTACTAATGGTCAATCTGAGATAAAGCGAGCTCCTAATTCTAAAAAGGCCTGTGCCCACCAGAGGACTAATTTTAGCTGATAGTAATGACGATGACAAGGATTCGTAGCCTGTAATTTCTTAAATATTAATTTTTAAAAACTGATTCCTTCGCAACAAATGAAACATCAACGACAGTATATTTGCGCATATTTAGAATTAGCTACAAAAAAATTTGTAAGCTTTTTTATAAATCCATTAAGTATTTTTTTAAATCACAGCTTTACATTCCTTTGGCCAAATCTAACATGTCGCAAACATGTACTCATTTCGCCTTTCCCCTTTTTGGTTTAGCCAGTGTTAAATTGAATTCATTGTGTTAATTCGCAAACGAAAACATCTCTTTGTGATCTCTCTATTCTAGCATCCATTATAACTTGGCTCTCTGGCGAGGCGGGATGTTAAATACGTTATTGTAATCCAAAAGTGTATCTTAGTGAAGCTATTTGAACAATGCTTTGTGCAATGGCGCAAGTGAGAGTGATACTTATCTTCTTCATGTTTATATTGGCGTGTCGAACAAATAAAAACGAGATGTTTCTTATATGTATGACATTTTTTAAGGAATTTACAGGTTTTCGATGATCCTGCTTCATGTTACTTTTTCTTTTTCTTGCCGTATCAGAGAATCCCAAGCAGTACCACGTTACTTGTTTTTTATGACTTCTATCTTGCAACAGATGATTAGCCCAGAGGATTAATGTGCCTTTGATACTTTTAATATCAAAACCCTGTTCCATGTGAGAATTTAGAAAAAAAAAACTAAATAAAATTGATTCGACCGGGAGTCGTCGCGTTGTAAGCGCGCTACCACTACATCATTTGGGTCATCAATAATATATGGCTTGAAATTGGTTTAGTTAAATTTATAAAGGGAGCTGTAACGATTAAATTAAAGTGTTTTTTTAAGTAACTAATATTACCGTGGAAAAAATTAACTTATAATGAGTCGAAACCAAAACAACAATCAAATCGTTACATGCAAATTCAAATTTAACTAGGCCCATTTTTTTTTCGATTTACTTTTGTATTATAAAAATTGAATTACCTTTATTGAAAATGATACACGAATCGTATTTTTACGAATACGAGTAAAGATTTGTTATATTTCATACTTTCCGAAAACAAAGCACGGTCTTCTGCAGCGTGCAATTTTTTGATATTTAATATTATAAATAATATCAAATCCTCATGATAAATAACAGTTTTGTTAATAACAGTAATAATTTTGTTACAGATGTTCACGAGAAGTCTAAAACATTAATTTCATCAAAAATGGACCTACCGCATACCATCTACCATATTTACGAAATAAGATGAATGAGCGAATACCAAACATGAACTGCAGAGAACTAGGAGACCACAATGCATGAAATCGTATTCTTTAATCCTCATCCCAGTAACGCTGATACCGCAGACCTAGATTTGGATGGTTGGGATGGTTATGTCAATTATACATTAGACACTTTTAATTTAACTGGTAATGGAACAGAAAGAAACGGAACGATTAATTTAGAAGGAGAGGTGAACAACTGGTGGGCGTTAGTGGCTTTGGTTCTAGTGATGTGTACTGCGGCTGGGAACGTTTTAGTATGCCTTGCAATTTACTTGGAGAGGAGATTGCAGAACGTGACGAACTATTTTCTTATGTCATTGGCAATAACTGATCTATTGGTCGCAATTCTGGTGATGCCGTTGGGGATTTTAACGCTTGTGCGAGGTGAGTGATTTTTAGTAACATCAATCATAATGATAACTTAGGCTTAAGCGTTGAAATTATATATGCCTAAGCTCTACATTATATTGTCTTCTTTGATACTGATTTTGTGTGTATGTAGGAAAAATCTTTAACTGTAATTTAAAACTGCATTAGAGTCTATAATATGAACAATGCAGTCGTTCTGCCCGCATTAGAATTCCACAGCTTTGTTGTATCCAAAGTTTAGTTGAACCGCGTTAACCCGACGTCGGGAATAAAGCTAGCGGGGAAGCAGCATTATCATTAAATAAGAAATAATTAAGTCAACATAAAAAAATAGGTTCAAATCCATCTGAAATTGACTTGTAGTTATTCAGCTGAACATTGATTTATCATGGTACGAGACGATGTTTATACTAAAAGGTTTTGTCTACTTATTTACTAGACAGTAAAAAATTTATCGAAGCGGTAAGTTAAATCGATTGTAATAGAGTCACGACCAGAGCCCGTCTGTCGTCTCTTTAGAAGGCTTTGTGTCTACTACAACTATCAATTTCGACTATCAAAAGTTCCTGCTAGTCCATAAAAAATATTTATCATTAAAAGTTGATGTTTTAATGATAAATAATTTTTATGGCTACTACCAGACATAGTAATAGACTTGAATCCTTAATATTAACCAGGTCAGTCCATCAGATGAGAAGCCTCTTTGTCTTTTAGTCTGAAGCTAGTATTATATCTTCTTCTATAATGCTGTTTATTCTGCCATAGTTAAAAGTAGGTTATCGTCAAAATGTTAACAGTGGGTTATCGGAAAAAGCATAATAAGTATTTAAACTTGAAAAATCATGTCTTAGGCGGGACTCGCACCCGCATCTTCATGCATACCGGACGCGGCGGTACCGTTAAGCCACCGAGACACTGCGACACAGCGCGATTTTTTCAAGCATAGGTATTCTTATCGCTGTAAGCTATCGTAGTTTCATCAAATGTTAGGAGTTTGCACCCTAAACAATGTTTAAAATTCTAATGTTTGACTGTCAGTTAAGATGAAACTGCTATTTAATAATAGGGGTTAAAGTATGAAATTGCCGATTATTTTCCCACTTTTTATTTTGTTTATAGCTCTTAAGTATAGTCATATTATTGCGTAATTCTTTTTGTATTGTATCAAAAACTAAATAAAGTAACTTTTGACTAAAAAAAAAATGCAATACTAGTGCCTATTACTTCAAAGGAAGTCGTTGAAAAGACCCCTTACAATGTGTCACCTGACCTTCTTGCTTCAATTAAATATATTTGTATTATATACTTTGATTTTCAGAAATTTAAATACTATAATGCGTAGCTTTATAACCATCTAACTTTCACCTTTAAGTAAAAAAACTAAAAAATTGTTAGTATGGAAAAATGACTTTTCTCGATTTTGTCCATACAAAACGGCAATTTCATACTTTCACCCCTAATACTTTATGATATTTTGGCTTTTTGATTGCAATTATAATATCAGTATTTGAACTGAAAAATCAAATTACTGATATTATAATTGCAATTAAATTGCTAAAATATCATAAAGTATATAAGCACAATAAGCTTTACGTTTACGTACGTTTACCTCCTCTTTGTAAGGAATTTTCAAAAATTGGTATTAAATTGCCTTTCTATGCATATGACGATTTGTCTCTAAAATTACGGAACTGACAAAACTGAAAAAACGTGTGACGATTTGAACTTGTATAGCAAATCGATAATAACTCACAATGGTCTGCCCAATTGCACTTCAGCCTGGTAATTTCAAGAGCTACGGTTACTGATGTGGCTATTTATCACAAGGATTAACTTGAAGACTTGGTTTCTTTTTCCGGGTAGGTACCAAAGCCGAATGGAATAAAAAAACGGCAAAGTTCGTGTCGGACGATGCGCAATATGTCTTGATGGTTTCGTTGCTAATGGCGCCTTATTAAGTAATTAAAAACTTTCCATTTCACAGGATAGAATAATAAATTATATCCATATAAATAGTTCTTTATATTTTACTAGATGTTGCCCGCGACTTCGTCCGCGTCATTTCTGTTATTATGATCGCGATTATTTTTGCAACATTTTTCACTGATGCTTTGCTCCTATTGGTCGCAGCGTGATGTTACATAGCCTAAAGCCTTCCTCGATAAATGGACTATCCAACACAAAAATAAATTTTCAATTCGAACCAGCACTTCCTGAGATTAGCGCGTTCAAACAAACAAACAAACAAATAAACAAACTCTTCAGCTTTATAATATTAGTATAGATGATATTTATAATTTTTATAATTTTTCAAGTATAAATACTGTTAAATAAATAGTGTTTTACAGCAAACCTTAAATGGGAGTGGGTTGAGCATGTACGATGTATGTATGCAGAATGCACCCGGATAGATGGGCCCAAATCGTCATGTGATGGATACGTCCGGTGGTATACCAACTACCGACGATGGGGTAGACCTAAAAAGAGGTGGTGTGACGATTTGTCTAACTTCGCAAGAGATTGGGAGTCATTATTGGCCGCTGACAGAGACAAATGGAAAGTGTTGGCGGAGACCTTGGGGGAAAATGCGGACTACTACAGCACATCTTTTGAAAAAATCATTTTCAATGAAGTGAACTAAGTAAACTCCTAAATCCTAGTCAATACCTATAGAAGATTGTTCTTTCTGCGTCGACATGTTTGGGAATCGAACCCGGGACCTCAGCTTTTGCGACATCTTCGGAGATGTCACTGTCACTGTTCGGTGAGAATAGTTGGGAATTTGTGGTACATTTATTGTGTACTATTCTATAACACTATTCGAAAGGTACTATTTTCACTAGCTCTTGAGAGCAATAAAGAAAAAGTGGTTTTTTAAAGTCAAAGTAGGTACATAACAAAACTTTCTAAAAAAGCTATTGTAATATAAGAAAAAGGCACAGTACAAAAAGATTATAAATTTCTTTTAAGAAGGTTTATTCGCTTTGCAAAGAACGAATCAACTGTTCCTATCTAATTGTGGCGAAATGTATACAGTAAATTTTAAATTTCTTTTTTAAATATTTCAGACATGCCACACTGGGCCACATTAAGCCATCTAGTCCCAAATTATGCTACTATTAAGTACCCTGTCGTATGGGGTACTAGACAACCGATAAAATTACTTATATACTTTTTTTTTGTAAATAAATACTTATAATACATAGAAAACACCCAGACCAGTACAAACAGACATGTTCATGCACACAAATATTTGTACTGTGCGGGGATCGAACCCGCGGCCCATGGCTCAGAAGCAGTGTTTACTACCGCTGATCCAAATGGTCGTCAAAAGCACCTACCACATAGAATTAGAACTTTGTTTCACAAGTTTTAAGCAAGTCGGTAATATCAACTTTTGAATAAGTCTTAAGTGTGAGAACATAAAGCTACTTTAAACTTCAGAAAAGATAAGGTTTAAATTTCTTTAGTAATTATTCAGAGAACATCGACACAGTATGACCAAAGAATATTATTTAAAGTCTTCCATGAGTATGACTACCTTTTTGGTAGTGGTAAGGTCCATCTTTTAGTTCGGTTCTCAAACTGGTCAATTAGGAATGTTTTATTTTATTAGCTAGGATTTGGAAGGGGCACTGGGTTAGGTTATTCTAATATAACTTATGTGTTGGTTGTCATCAAGTCAAAAGCCATTTTTAGTACTGATTTATATAAAAAGTAGCAGCATTTAATCATCGCACTGCAGGGTAAAGGCCTCCATCATTGAAGAGAGGGTAGGCCGCTTTGCGAGAGGGTAGGCCGCTTTGCGAAATCAACTTCGAGTGCCGCGTATTTTATAAATTTAAAATTGATACTTCAAAAATTATCAGTAGAAATGTTGATACCTAGAACAAATAAAAGTTCTAGTCGTGACTATAACTGAAGTTCAAACAAATTAATCAAGGATTTAGTGCAAAGGATTGATGGGAGTGTTCCGGCTAATTAAACCTTCTTTTCCAAGATAATAAGTGTCAGTGTTATTTTTGGTGACAAAAATCCAAAGTGTCCGAAGTGTAAGTTTAATGCGACGATAATATCTGGATGAGGTACGTCTGAAAAATTGCCTTATCTGCATAACCTATAAAAGAAAACAAAAATTGCTCCATCACCTTCGCACACAAAAAAGATTCAACTTAATATCAGTACCACTACTAGCCGCTAGATAGTGCTAGAGAATATGCACCAAATCAATTGATCACAGCAACACTTCTTATTTTAAGTTGTCAACAATACTGCTACTAAACGTTAGAGGGCGCTGAACTGTAACTGGTTCCATTATTAAACACTAAAGGGTGCACATTGGCTATAGCAATATAATCTAATAGTGCTACCATACGCTAGAGGGCGGTATCAGTTTTTTAGAACGAGTATATTTTGTGAGTGAGATGGCAGGTCAGTGTGCTGGTTGTCGACAAAAAATAACTACTCGAGAATACCTCACCTGTGCTCTATGTAACAAAGCGTACGATCTCGATTGCGCTAATGTGTCCATTCAGCGATACTTAAACACTATGTCGCCAGCCCGAAAAAAGAATTGGAAATGCCCAGCATGTATGTGTAAAGCACCAAAGGGAAATAATACCAACACTCCATTGCGCCCATTGAGAGAAAACGATGATATTCAACACAATACTAGTTCGCCCCTAGATACAAATAATGTCACTCTAAGAAGAAAAAATATAAATTCTAACGAAACACTAGATTCAACTGAATGTAGCATGCTCGGCGACACTATTTACAGTCAAAGTACACTACCACCAAAAGATGCGTCCCATTCTGAGTTGACCTTACAAAATCTAAGTGAATTAATAACCTCAAGGCTGAAAGAAAAAAACAGTTCCATTATCAAAGATTTACAAAGTGCAATTCAGACTGAGATCGATAAAGCTATCATTAAACTCAAGAAAGATTTACAACAACAAACCACCTCGTTACATAAACAAAATGAAACCATGAACAGCGACATACAATTAATTAACACTCAAATAGAACATCTAAAACGGGAAAATATAATTCTAAGAAAAGAAATACAGGCATTACAAATGAAAATTACATCACCAGAAAAACAGTCTTACTTAGAAAACAACTGTAGAAAGTTGGTAGTTTACGGTTTTGGCGAACGTTTCAGGGAATCTGAGTACGACTTGCATGTCAGAATCACCCAAATGTTCCGAGAGACATATGATATAAATTTGTTTGATTACATCGAAGACACTCACTGGATAGGAAGAAATAATAATAATAGAAACAGACCACTAGTAATAGAACTATTAAGCAAAAAAATGTCCAAATATATAGTAAAAAATACCCACTACTTACAAGGAACTAGGCTATCGATTTCCGAATATTTGGATATAACAGAATTAAAAGAAAGAAAAGCAATGCGGGAGCAAATGATGAATGCACGAAAAAATGGACACTTTGCTATTATACGAAATAACCAACTCTATATGGACGGAAAACGAGTAGAGTGGAAATACAACAGTAATTATTCGAAAAATAAAACCTTGAATTGCACGACCAACAGTATTGTTCACGAAATAGGACAAAAAGAAGTCACACACAGCCAAAACCACCAGGGACCTTCATCAGATAGTAGTCCAATTTATAACTTTCGGAACGAAAAATATATCATTTAGAGTATTATATCAGAATTTTCAAAGCCTCAACAACAAAAAATACTTACTTGAAACATTTATTAGCCGGGAGCCGACTTATCAAGCATTTTGTATATCTGAAACTTGGTTAAACATAGCAAAATTAAAACTGATTAACTTTACTGGATATAAAATAGCAGCCTCCTACTGTAGAAGAACGAGAATCGGAGGCGGTGTTTGTATTTTACTACAAGATCACTTTGAATGCATAGAGAACAAAACAATCGCAGAAATGTCAATAGAATATATAATAGAAGTATGTGGAATAGAGCTACCTAAAGAAAATATATTATTAAAAGTGGTTTATTATAATGGGAGAGAGGAAGAAATATTTTATGAACAACTGCAAAAAATATTAAAATATATTGATAAAAAATACTCAAAATTTAAAATAATTCTTGGTGGTGACTTTAATATTAATATGCTTAAAAATAATTCCAAAACAAACGAGTTCCTAAACACTATGTCTGAATATAATCTATCCCAACATATAAAGGAACCAACACACTTCACGCCGACTTCAGCGACATGTTTAGATCTAATATTTACCAACTTTGACAAAAACAAATTACTTACCAAAGTCGAAGAGCTAGGATTTTCATTTCATGCTGCTACAACTACTCAAGTAGAGTTACACTCACAAACAAAGCAAATTATTTGGTTTACTGAAAAACGGTTTTACAATCCAACTAATATAGAAAAGTTTAAATTGTGTTTGAGAGATATAAATTGGCAAAACTTGTTGACTCATAAAAGCGATGTAAATCAAAATTACACACAATTTCAGAATTTTCTATCTGATACCCTAAATAAATGTATACCAAAATATAAGATAAAACTAAAAACAAACTATAAGAAACACTGGCTAACTACAGGTATAAAAATATCTTCTAAAAATAAACGACTTTTAAAAATATTAACTTCCAAAACAAAAAGTCAAACCCTACATAATTATTATAAAACATATGAAAAATTATTGAAAAAGGCTGTTTGTATATCTAAGAAAATAAATTATATAAATAAATTAAACAAGTCATCAAACAAAATTAAAACAATGTGGAGTATTATAAACGAACGCACAAACAAGAAAAATAGAAAAGAGAGGGTTAATATTTCATTGAAAATAAATAACACCAGAATAACAGACCCGGACAAAGTTGCAAATACATTTAATACATTCTTCGCGTCCATGGGTGAGAATTCTTCGTTGGCTGTTGGCCGCTCTGTTTTGAGCCCCACCGAAAACACGTTTTACCTAAGACCAGTCGATTGTCAAGAAGTGTATCAGACACTAAATAGTCTTAAAAATAAAACAAGTTTCGGAATAGACGAACTCCCACCAACGTTAATTAAACAGTGTTCCTCAGAACTTACCTTGCCACTCAGTATACTAATAAATCAATCTTTTGATGAAGGTATTTTCCCTGAACAACTGAAGAAAGCTATAGTAAAGCCCTTATATAAAAAAAACGAAAAGACTGACCCAAATAATTATCGCCCAATAGCCCTACTAACTACAATCTCCAAAGTTTTCGAAAAAGTAATGTGCAATCGTGTATACAGTTTCTGCGAAAAGTACAATATTTTTGACAACTGTCAAAATGGCTTTCGCAAAAAAAGATCGACTACATTAGCAGTATACCAATATATTCAGGACATCCTTAACATAATTAACCGTAAAAAATATGCAATAGGTATTCTGCTAGATATGTCAAAAGCATATAACAAAGTACAATTTAAAATACTGCTAAATAAATTATACGGAGTAGGGATTCGGGGCAAATCGTATAGTTGGTTCGAATCCTATTTGCGAGATCGGGAACAGTTCGTAGAAATAGAGCATTTTGATTACGATACCAAAGAAATCAAAAACGTAAGGTCAAACGGTAAAATTTGTAACTCATCTATCCCACAAGGAAGCGTGCTTGGATGCCTTTTATTTATTATTTACATTAACGACCTTCCCAAAATGATAAAAGAGCCCTGTGTACTGTTTGCTGATGATGTCTCTATACTAACTTCAAGCAATAATGACAAAGACTTAAATAATAAATTACATGCTATTATAGATAACACTGTCAATTGGATGACAGATCACAACCTCGAAATCAACTTTTCTAAAACAAAAATAATTACCTTTCACCCATATCAAAAAGCCCCAATCAAGTTAAACTTTCTATATAATAATATTAAATTAGAACAAGTAAACGAATTCTCTCTACTCGGCCTAATAATAGATACTCACATAAATTGGAAATCTCACGTTAAGAAAATAAAAGGAAAATTAGCTAGTTTTACCTACGCCCTCCGCGAAGTGAAAAAAACAACTGATATACCAACAGCAATGAGTACTTATTATGCATACGCATATTCGTGGCTTAACTACGGTGTCATTATGTGGGGAAATAGTACGGATGCCTTAGATCTTTTAATCTTACAAAAAAAACTAGTACGAATTATTTTTAATATACAAAATACAAATAGCTGCAAACCATTCTTTGTCAAATATAAAATACTCACTCTACCAAGCATATACATCTTAGAAGTTTGCAAATTCGTAAAGAAATACCCGGATTTTTTTGTAAAACGAGGGGATAATAACACAAAATATAAGTTACGCCACAGACAAAAGCTGATCTTACCCGTATCTCGCCTTAAACTATACTCATCAGGGCCTCATTCCATGTCCATAAAAATATTTAATAAACTCCCAGCGTCAATAAAAAATATAAATAAAGAAACTTTATTCGTTAATAAATTAAAAGAACTTTTGATATCAAAACACTATTATACAATAAGCGAATATTTAAATGATAATTTATAATACAATAATAATAAAAATAAATTATGAGTAATAGCTAAATTCATGAAAATGGTCTCCTCCCCTCTCCAAATTGCCGTGCCCTACAGGGCCCATTATGTTATTCATTATTGTGTTACATTATGAAAGCAATAAAATATTGAGTATTGAGTATTGAGTATTCAAATTACACAGTAATGATGGGTACAGACATAACCACCACGCTTCCCATGAGGGTCGGCGATCACAAACCCGAGCAATGTTCGAAAATTTTAACATGTTGCCTGTTCCGGAGATCCATCCTAGGACCCTTAGATCTTGGCCCGTTTCTTAACACACTCCAATGGTGCGTTGATTAATAAATAAAAATAAATAATGTTTGGAATTCAATGTCGATGGTTTCCGTTCTGATAATTATTCGTGATCTATTTTCTTTTGTTACGTTTTGTAAAGATGACAACTGGATCATTAAAATATCATTCAATCTACCAAAATCAGCGTAACAATAAACCTGCCGACGGAACCCCAAATAAAGCTGTAGCTTAATTCGACGTCTGGTCTTAGTGAAAGGAACGTAACGTTGACAGATGATAGAGGCCTGTACAGGACCATAGGACAAAGTAAACAAACAACCATCTCAAGCAAATTGCAACGAAGATTTAAAAAAAACTAACTAAACATATGAGTTACTTACTATCATCACTTAGCTGCTTTACGATTTTCACCATGTACCTCCACACTGACACTGTTGAAAACGCCATGATCACGAAAGAACTAATGTTTAAGCGGGTTGTTACAAATAGGTCTTAGGCCTGTTACAATCATCAGTAAACTGCTGCTAGACACAGGTTCTTTTGGAAAAGAGGATTTTGCTCACCATGCTTGGAAAGCGAGTTGGCGATTCGTTTGGCTAAAGGTACGAGGAAAGATCGATGGCTGGCGGTAATCTCACCTGCTTTCTTCTGGCAATAGTTTTTCAGTCACCTCTTACGGTTCACGTAAGAAAAGAAGGTTGTGCTACTTTTTAAATAAATGCCGAAACCACATAACTATTATTAGCACCTTTTTATGAACAATGAGATGCATATTGTAGAAAGGAATTATTGGAATGTTGATCACCTAAGCACTTTGTAAAAAATCTTGTTTTCATTGATGAGGGTATTTTAACTTGCTTATGAGTTTTAAATTGCTTTCCATTTACTTCCAAAAGCAGTCATGTGCTCTGGATTTCGTATAACGACTTGAAGGCAACGGGCTGTATTTTGAAAACATACTTAACTTATAAATACGTGTTAAATAAAAATTAAACGTAAGTTTTTTTTAAATGGCTTTTCTGTGTGTACTGTGGTGGCAGTCGCAGGCATAGTGACGACACAGGCAAATTCTACAACAATACATCCCTAATGGACTGGCATGCAGCAATTTAAGCTGACCCCACAGATTGAATCTGCTACAAGTAATAACAGTATTGTCTTAAAATAATAGGGGTTAAAGTATGAAATTGCCGATTATTTTCCCACTTTTTATTTTGTTTATAGCTCTTAAGTATAGTCATATTATTGCGTTATTCTTTTTGTATGGTATAAAAAACTAAATAAAGTAACTTTTGACTAAAAAAAATGCAATACTAGTGCCTATTACTTCAAAGGAAGTCGT
The DNA here is from genome assembly GCA_949315895.1 of Anania crocealis. Taxonomy (NCBI): domain Eukaryota; kingdom Metazoa; phylum Arthropoda; class Insecta; order Lepidoptera; family Crambidae; genus Anania; species Anania crocealis. Next base: position 7,082,897 of record OX438880.1, read on the forward strand.
TGAAAAGACCCCTTACAATGTGTCAGCTGACCTTCTTGCTTCAATTAAGTATATTTGTATTATATACTTTGATTTTCAGAAATTTAAATACTATAATGCGTAGCTTTATAACCATCTAACTTTCACCTTTAATTGCATCGAAAACGGTTCAGGCGTTTTAAAAAAAACTAAAAAATTGTTAGTATGGAAAAATGACTTTTCTTGATTTCGTCCATACAAAACGGCAATTTCATACTTTAACCCCGAATATTACTTAGTCATAGGGCTAATAAATGGTCTTATCTAAGATTGACAAAAAAAAATGTTAGTAAGCGTTTGTTTGATATTTCTAGTCAGTGATTTAAGGCTTAAATGACTAATACGGGGTTTCTGCCACCTGATCAATGCGGGGTTTTCACAAAGTTTCTGCCATGAATGAAACAGTGTCGAAGTATGGAAAACTCATAAAAAACAAGGCAAAAACTAAGATATTATTGTACCGGGTTCTTTGGTTTAAATTCTATCTCGTCAAATCTATTTTTTTAATAATAGGGTTTTTTTCCATTAGCCCATAATTCTCTATTGTTCTTCTCTGACATGTGTGATGTGTACAATTATATAATGTGTGAGTAGTTATGTATATATTACTATGATATTATATTATCTTTGGTATATTTTGTAAGTAATTATTGTTATTCATGTATTCTTCTATTTTATTGATGCATTGCTTTTTTATTTCTTTTTCTTTGATGCACCGCCTGTGGTATTTCTGTTTGGGCCAATGGTTGACTGGTAGAGAATGCTTTCAGCATTAAGTCCGCCATTTTGTACTTGATTTTACATGTTTAAAAAAGTGTAAATAAATAAATAAATAAAATAAGTTCCTTCTTTATACGGTTACTGTGGCCAATATCACCAAACTAGTGGGTTATAGATGTTATTCGTCTTACAGAAGTTTAGATAGTTTTAAAGTATGGCCTCTAATTTTTATCGTCAGTTATGTTCTTATGTATGCAATCTGAGCTAGTTATTTAATTTCTATAGCTTCACGTATCATTCTAGGTCCAAAGCGATTTGAGGACATTAGGTTATACTTTATTTGATATTTTAGCAACTTAATTGCAGTTATAATATCAGTATATAAACTTGAAAAACTTTGTCTCAGGCGGGACTCGAACCCGCATCTCCTCGCATGCCGGGCGGGCGCCATACCATTAGGCCACCGAGACACTGCAACACGGCGCGAATTTTTCAAGCATATTCTTACGCTGTGAGCCAGCGTTGTTTCATCAAAATAATGTTAGGAGTTTGCACCCTTAACACCCGAAAGAAACATCTTTGCAGATGTTTGACAGTCAGTTAAGATGAAACAGCTATTTATATACTTTATTTGATATTTTAGCAACTTAATTGCACTTATAATATCAGTATATAAACTTGAAAAATTAGACAAAATTTTTCAAGTTTATATACTGACATAAGGTTATTCGAATTTAAAAAACGGTTGGGCTTCTCGAACCCATTCACAGACTGCAGATTTTGTTGATAAGAGCCCATTGGGTAGGTATCTAAGAAGTGGTAAGCGTAAGAGTGGTGTTATTCTATTTATTCATCGTTAGCACTACCTATATGGCTAAACCTCGTTTTATATAATATTTGTTTAAACAATAATAATACTAAGCTAGTCTAAAATAAACTAAATTAAGCCCCAAACAAATGACAGGTCTTGTCCGAGGTAGCTTCATTAATATGTACCTTGTATGGTCTCCGGAGTACAGGGTATCAAAGCCTTAATCACCATAGTCTAATCTATTTTGTCGGCAAAACTCGGTCTGATAAAGCTCAATTCGCCTTTTGTACTCCGTTCTTTGAGATAGGGTTGCAAAACGATGGATCAAATCGATAAAATCGGATACAAAAGCGCTCACAGCATTGGGCAATCGATACTGCCAGAGTTGACGTTTTAATTTGTTTGAAAGCTTTTAGACTCGACGACCGTTATTTTCAAACATACTCGTACATGACCTTATGTCCGTGTTAACGTGTGACATTAAGCTATGAGTTAATTTATTATCTATTCGAATACATAACGATAAAATAATCAATCTTAGTATCTTAATGACAACTCACATTCTCACCTCGAGGTGTGAGGGGTGTTATTAAGATTTTAAGTGTATTTATTTCCAGTACCAAAACACATTTTATTATATAATGTTGCAATATTGTGTAAAACTGAACAAAGTTATTTCAGTCTACGAATATGTACGATAATTCTCGCCGGTTGTAGGTTCGCTGTGTCGTTTAGATTTTCCTACCAGTTAGGTATAACGGATTGCATGGTGAAGCGAGCATCGGAATGAGTGAATGGAAGAATGAATTCACCTACCTAATATTAACATTTAAAAGATTAAATTTCATGTTTAATATACAAAATATAATTTGTTATCAAGATTGTTGTTGTTGTAAAGTAACGCAATATATGTACGAGTACAATATAATCTCACTAATCCGGCACTTCGATAGATCGGCATCTCCAAAATCCCCTCGCCCCTATATACCTGGGGCCTTATTCAGCTATTTCAATTGCAGTTCGATCGTGGTTGAATTGTGCGATTTCGACATTTAGCCCATACTAGAACTGTCAAAAACCTGCAATTTAATTCCGATTCTGATACGATTTGGTTACGTGAATTAGGGGCCTGTGCGCTTCGGTCGCTGCGTCGTCGACTAGCAGTCTAACCTCAAAACTTTTTTATTATTTTAAAACAAATTAATTACATATGTACCTACATGTTAATTTAAAACATTACATACATTTATTTTATTTTATACATTCATTACCTATGACTTTTTCACTATAATCCAGTAATCCGAACATTCCAATAATCCGGCACCCTCCGGTTTTCAATAGTGCCGGATCAGTGAAATTTCACTGTTTATTAAGCGGTGTTGTATAGAAACAAAACTATCCACATTTTGTTATGTATATTATTGTCATCACTCATCACTATCAACTAACCATCGGTTATCACGGTCCACGTAGAGTTCATTTAGTTATGGAAATTATACAGTTTCGTAACAGATTTGACTGTCTTTGAAATTATTAACAAACAGCTTTAATATAGGGTCACCAAACCAATTTGATCAAGATATAATGAGGTATTATATTGATGTCATACACAGCCGATTACTCGAAGTTTACCCTAGTCTCCGAGCAAGTTGTAAAATCCGTTCAAAGGTTAAACTAATTAAAATATTTTCTCGGCTTTTAACTACGCTGCAATGTTGCACATACAATACACCTTGAGTTGTACAATTCGGACCAAAGGATGGGATCTTTCAGATAATCTTTAGGATAAAGAACGATGCAATCATTATCCATATTCATCTCGGACTGTCTCATTCTCTCATACAGTCTCAGATTATCTCGACGGTAGCAAAGAAAAGAAAGACATCTGCAATTTTGCGAAAATAACTTTTTTACATAATTGAATTCAGAATTTTTTACTTTACAACATGATATATTTTTTTCATTAAAAATCATAATATTTACTTATATTTTATCGCGTATATAAAGACAACTACACTTATTTTTACGAAGTGTCGAAGTAATTACGGACACCTACAAATGTCCGTTTGTGCGTCGTGCAACCCGGGGCGTCACGTTTCACAAGCAAAGACATCAGCCAGTTGACCGTTTTGTCGCGGGGCGGTCGACTTTTTATTCGCGTGTGCACTTAACTTCTAATAAAGCATCAAATTTGTTACGTCTGTGTTTTTTTAAGTCAATATACAAGATACATGTTTAATAGAAAAACTTAATTATTGTTAAGTTTGGCGCAAAACCGAAAATAAAGCGATGTTCTTAATAGTGAGGATCTATCAAATTTGATAGATTATGCAAATATTGGTGAACTTAATGAATGTATGTTTGTTTAATTATTTTGTTTCAACATAAGAGTATTCTTATTGAACAATCTTATTCATATTTCAATAATTATAGTCATCTTTGTAATTTGAGATTAAAACCAAAGTACAGAAAGATATCTGTCACTTGTCCGTTTCTACTTAGGTTAAATTTGCAGTTATCTCACTGCACTGCGCACTTACATGATATAGTTAAGTTTCTGAAGGACACTTTAATGTAAATATATATGCATTTCTTCTGAGTAAATAATTTATTGATTTACCATAACGAAATTGTAAGTACAATTCTGTCAATAAAGATTTATTCAGCACTTCCTGAGATTAGCGCGTTCAAACAAACAAACAAACAAATAAACAAACTCTTCAGCTTTATAATATTAGTATAGATGATATTTATAATTTTTATAATTTTTCAAGTATAAATACTGTTAAATAAATAGTGTTTTACAGCAAAGCTTAAATGGGAGTGGGTTGAGCATGTACAATGTATGTATGCAGAATGCACCCGGATAGATGGGCCCAAGTCGTCATGTGATGGATACGTCCGGTGGTATACCAACTACCGACGATGGGGTAGACCTAAAAAGAGGTGGTGTGACGATTTGTCTAACTTCGCAAGAGATTGGGAGTCATTATTGGCCGCTGACAGAGACAAATGGAAAGTGTTGGCGGAGACCTTGGGGGAAAATGCGGACTACTACAGCACATCTTTTGAAAAAATCATTTTCAATGAAGTGAACTAAGTAAACTCCTAAATCCTAGTCAATACCTATAGAAGATTGTTCTTTCTGCGTCGACATGTTTGGGAATCGAACCCGGGACCTCAGCTTTAGCGACATCTTAAAAATCGGAGATGTCACTGTCACTGTTCGGTGAGAATAGTTGGGAATTTGTGGTACATTTATTGTGTACTATTCTATAACACTATTCGAAAGGTACTATTTTCACTAGCTCTTGAGAGCAATAAAGAAAAAGTGGTTTTTTAAAGTCAAAGTAGGTACATAACAAAACGTTCTAAAAAAGCTATTGCAATATAAGAAAAAGGCACAGTACAAAAAGATTATAAATTTCTTTTAAGAAGGTTTATTCGCTTTGCAAAGAACGAATCAACTGTTCCTATCTAATTGTGGCGAAATGTATACAGTAAATTTTAAATTTCTTTTTTAAATATTTCAGACATGCCACACTGGGCCACACAGAGCCATCTAGTCCCAAATTAAGCTACTATTAAGTACCCTGTCGTATGGGGTACTAGACAACCGATAAACTTACTTATATACTTTTTTTTTTGTAAATAAATACTTATAATACATAGAAAACACCCAGACCAGTACAAACAGACATGTTCATGCACACAAATATTTGTACTGTGCGGGGATCGAACCCGCGGCCCATGGCTCAGAAGCAGTGTTTACTACCGCTGATCCAAATGGTCGTCAAAAGCACCTACCACATAGAATTAGAACTTTGTTTCACAACTTTTAAGCAAGTCGGTAATATTCAACTTTTGAATAAGTCTTAAGTGTGAGAATATAAAGCTACTTTAAACTTCAGAAAAGATAAGGTTTAAATTTCTTTAGTAATTATTCAGAGAACATCGACACAGTATGACCAAAAAATATTATTTAAAGTCTTCCATGAGTATGACTACCTTTTTGGTAGTGGTAAGGTCCACCTTTAGTTCGATTCTCAAATTGGTCAATTAGGGATTGTTTTTTTTTATTAGCTAGGATTTGGAAGGGGCACTGGGTTAGGTTATTCTAATATGAAATGAAATGAAATGAAATGAAAATCTTTATTTGTTTAAAACATGGTTACAATAAGCGGGTGTTATGGTGCAAGAATATATGTTCGCATGTTTCACCGAGCTCGGCATACAAATTCAAATATTATATTTATGTAGGTATACAAATACTAGTCCAGTTTATATTTGGAAGATATCAATTAAATATAAAGCCTTCTTAATTTACAATTTATAATTAAATAATAACAATATTACATTACTTACAATTCGATTTAGTATATTATTAATTTAATTAAGATGGAAAAATAAATAAAAAACAATTATGTCATATGACCAATGAACCAACACATAAGTTATAATAATATAACTTATGTGTTGGTTGTCATCAAGTCAAAAGCCATTTTTAGTACTGATTTATATAAAAAGTAGCAGCATTTAATCATCGCACTGCAGGGTAAAGGCCTCCATCATTGAATTCAAATTACAAAGCAATGATGGGTACAGACATAACCACCACGCTTCCCATGAGGGTCGGCGATCACAAACCCGAGCAATGTTCGAAAATTCTAACTTGTTTCCTGATCCGAAGATCGATCCTAGGACCCTTAGATCTTGGCCCGTTTCTTAACACACTCCAATGGTGCGTTGATTAATAAATAAAAATAAATAATGTTTAGAATTCAATGTCGATGGTTTCCGTTCTGATAATTATTCGTGATCTATTTTCTTTTGTTACGTTTTGTAAAGATGACAACTAGATCATTAAAATATCATTCAATCTACCAAAATCAGTGTAACAATAAACCTGCCGACGGAACCCCAAACAAAGCTGTAACCTGCTTTCTTCTGGCAATAGTTTTTCAGTCACCTCTTACGGTTCACATAAGAAAAGAAGGTTGTGCTACTTTTTAAATAAATGCCGAAACCACATAACTATTATTAGCACCTTTTTATGAACAATGAGATGCATATTGTAGAAAGGAATTATTGGAATGTTGATCACCTAAGCACTTTGTAAAAAATCTTGTTTTCATTGATGAGGGTATTTTAACTTGCTTATGAGTTTTAAATTGCTTTCCATTTACTTCCAAAAGCAGTCATGTGCTCTGGATTTCGTATAACGACTTGAAGGCAACGGGCTGTATTTTGAAAACATACTTAACTTATAGATACGTGGTAAATAAAAATTAAAAGTAAGTTTTTTTTAAATGGCTTTTCTGTGTGTACTGTGGTGGCAGGCGCAGGCATAGTGACGAAACAGGCAAATTCCACAACAATACATCCCTAATGGACTGGCATGCAGCAATTTAAGCTGACCCCACAGATTGAATCTGCTACAAGTAATAACAGTATTGTCTTAAAATAATAGGGGTTAAAGTATGAAATTGCCGATTATTTTCCCACTTTTTATTTTGTTTATAGCTCTTAAGTATAGTCATATTATTGCGTAATCCTTTTTGTATTGTATCAAAAACTAAATAAAGTAACTTTTGACTAAAAAAAATGCAATACTAGTGCCTATTACTTCAAAGGAAGTCGTTGAAAAGACCCCTTACAATGTGTCAGCTGACCTTCTTGCTTCAATTAAGTATATTTGTATTATATACTTTGATTTTCAGAAATTTAAATGCTATAATGCGTAGCTTTATAACCATCTAACTTTCACCTTTAATTGCATCGAAAACGGTTCAGGCGTTTTTTAAAAAATTGTTAGTATGGAAAAATGACTTTTCTCGATTTCGTCCATACAAAAGGGCAATTTCATACTTTAACCCCGAATATTACTTAGTCATAGTGCTAATAAATGGTCTTAATAAGATTGACAAAAAAATGTTAGTAAGCGTTTGTTTGACATTTCTCGTCAGTGATTTAAGCTTAAATGACTAATACGGGGTTTCTGCCACCTAATCAATGCGGGGTTTTCACAAAGTTTCTGCCATGAATGAAACAGTGTCGAAGTATGGAAAACTCATAAAAAACAAGGCAAAAACTAAGATATTATTGTACCGGGTTCTTTGGTTTAAATTCTATCTCGTCAAATCTATTTTTTTAATAATAGGGTTTTTTTCCATTAGCCCATAATTCTCTATTGTTCTTCTCTGACATGTGTGATGTGTACAATTATATAATGTGTGAGTAGTTATGTATATATTACTATGATATTATATTATCTTTGGTATATTTTGTAAGTAATTATTGTTATTCATGTATTCTTCTATTTTATTGATGCATTGCTTTTTTATTTCTTTTTCTTTGATGCACCGCCTGTGGTATTTCTGTTTGGGCCAATGGTTGACTGGTAGAGAATGCTTTCAGCATTAAGTCCGCCATTTTGTACTTGATTTTACATGTTTAAAAAAGTGTAAATAAATAAATAAATAAAATAAGTTCCTTCTTTATACGGTTTCTGTGGCCAATATCACCAAACTAGTGGGTTATAGATGTTATTCGTCTTACAGAAGTTTAGATAGTTTTAAAGTATGGCCTCTAATTTTTATCGTCAGTTATGTTCTTATGTATGCAATCTGAGCTAGTTATTTAATTTCTATAGCTTCACGTATCATTCTAGGTCCAAAGCGATTTGAGGACATTAGGTTATACTTTATTTGATATTTTAGCAACTTAATTGCTCTTATAATATCAGTATATAAACTTGAAAAACTTTGTCTCAGGCGGGACTCGAACCCGCATCTCCTCGCATGCCGGGCGGGCGCCATACCATTAGGCCACCGAGACACTGCAACACGGCGCGAATTTTTCAAGTATATTCTTACGCTGTGAGCCAGCGTTGTTTCATCAAAATAATGTTAGGAGTTTGCACCCTTAACACCCGAAAGAAACATCTTTGCAGATGTTTGACAGTCAGTTAAGATGAAACAGCTATTTATATACTTTATTTGATATTTTAGCAACTTAATTGCACTTATAATATCAGTATATAAACTTGAAAAATTTTGTCTCAGGCGGGACTCGAACCCGCCTGGCATGCGAGGAGATGCGGGTTCGAGTCCCGCCTGAGACAAAATTTTTCAAGTTTATATACTGACATAAGGTTATTCGAATTTAAAAAACGGTTGGGCTTCTCGAACCCATTCACAGACTGCAGATTTTGTTGATAAGAGCCCATTGGGTAGGTATCTAAGAAGTGGTAAGCGTAAGAGTGGTGTTATTCTATTTATTCATCGTTAGCACTACCTATATGGCTAAACCTCGTTTTATATAATATTTGTTTAAACAATAATAATACTAAGCTAGTCTAAAATAAACTAAATTAAGCCCCAAACAAATGACAGGTCTTGTCCGAGGTAGCTTCATTAATATGTACCTTGTATGGTCTCCGGAGTACAGGGTATCAAAGCCTTAATCACCATAGTCTAATCTATTTTGTCGGCAAAACTCGGTCTGATAAAGCTCAATTCGCCTTTTGTACTCCGTTCTTTGAGATAGGGTTGCAAAACGATGGATCAAATCGATAAAATCGGATACAAAAGCGCTCACAGCATTGGGCAATCGATACTGCCAGAGTTGACGTTTTAATTTGTTTGAAAGCTTTTAGACTCGACGACCGTTGTTTTCAAACATACTCGTACATGACCTTATGTCCGTGTTAACGTGTGACATTAATCTATGAGTTAATTTATTATCTATTCGAATACATAACGATAAAATAATCAATCTTAGTATCTTAATGACAACTCACAATCTCACCTCGAGGTGTGAGGGGTGTTATTAAGATTTTAAGTGTATTTATTTCCAGTACCAAAACACATTTTATCATATAATGTTGCAATATTGTGTAAAACTGAACAAAGTTATTTCAGTCTACGAATATGTACGATAATTCTCGCCGGTTGTAGGTTCGCTGTGTCGTTTAGATTTTTCTACCAGTTAGGTATAACGGATTGCATGGTGAAGCGAGCATCGGAATGAGTGAATGGAAGAATGAATTCACCTACCTAATATTAACATTTAATAGATTAAATTTCATGTTTAATATACAAAATATAATTTGTTATCAAGATTGTTGTTGTTGTAAAGTAACGCAATATATGTACGAGTACAATATAATCTCACTAATCCGGCACTTCGATAGATCGGCATCTCCAAAATCCCCTCGCCCCTCTATACCTGGGGCCTTATTCAGCTATTTCAATTGCAGTTCGATCGTGGTTGAATTGTGCGATTTCGACATTTAGCCCATACTAGAACTGTCAAAAACCTGCAATTTAATTCCGATTCTGATACGATTTGGTTACGTGAATTAGGGGCCTGTGCGCTTCGGTCGCTGCGTCGTCGACTAGCAGTCTAACCTCAAAACTTTTTTATTATTTTAAAACAAATTAATTACATATGTACCTACATGTTAATTTAATACATTACATACATTTATTTTATTTTATTCATTCATTACCTATGACTTTTTCACTATAATCCAGTAATCCGAACATTCCAATAATCCAGCACCCTCCGGTTTTTAATAGTGCCGGATCAGTGAAATTTCACTGTTTATTAAGCGGTAGTGTATAGAAACAAAACTATCGACATTTTGTTATGTATATTATTGTCATCACTCATCACTATCAACTAACCATCGGTTATCACGGTCCACGTAGAGTTCATTTAGTTATGGAAATTATACAGTTTCGTCACAGATTTGACTGACTTTGAAATTATTAATAAACAGCTTTAATATAGGGACACCAAACCAATTTGATCAAGGTATAATAAGGTATTATATTGATGTCATACACAGCCGATTACTCGAAGTTTACCCTAGTCTCCGAGCAAGTTTTAAAATCCGTTCAAAGGTTAAACTAATTAAAATATTTTCTCGGCTTTTAATTACGCTGCAATGTTGCACATACAATACACCTTGAGTTTTACAATTCGGACCAAAGGATTTGATCTTTCAGATAATCTTTAGGATAAAGAACGATGCAATACATTATCCATATTCATCTCGGACTGTCTCATTCTCCCATACAGTCTCAGATTATCTGAAAGACACAGATATATCCGTTTATGACTTCGCGTAGTAGAGGCTCAGTATTAACAGGGAAAAGCTTCAAAGAGAAGTTGAATATTCCAAAAATGTTAAATCCAATAAATGCCGAATCTTATTGCGATTAAAAAATAATCTCAGCTGCTATCATGACTCGAAATTCCCGTACATTTATTATTACTCTCGTTATGTAAGCCGTTGACAAACAGTTAAATGTGATGTGACGTCACGACGTTATAGCGAGCATACTTAAAACATCGCATTGTTTGTGTTAGGTATTTGCAAGGCATTTTACTCATCCTTTTGAGCAACGCGGCAGCGTTGGATTCATTGTTTGCATTTGGGATACAATTTTAATATGTCAGAATACTGGTTTTATTTTACAAACTGGTTCATTAATTTTCTTAGACAAAAAGTCGATCTATTCCTATCTAATAACAAAAAGTAATACCGATGGGATTTGTTTTTTGTCGTAATTAATTTACTATTCCGAACGAATACCAAATTTTAATAATTTCATATTGTATTTTGGGACTCATGGTATTCGTCCGGAATAGAAAATTAATAAAGATTAGTAACAAATACCATTGGTACTAGTTTTTGGTATTATAAAGGAATAGATCAAAAAATCCGAATGAAGCATGAGTAAAATTGACAAAAGTGTATGTTTCAGATTTATATTCAGATTCATTTATTTATTTGACGAGACCCAGAGAAAAAAAAATTACATTAAAAACGAGGTAAAAGCAAAAAAATAATAATTATGACAACATAAAGATTCAATCAAACAACACACCAAAACAAGAACACAACAAGTAGGACAAGTATACGAGTCTCAAGGTCCCGTCAGAAAGGCATCCATCTCAGCGTATGTTGTGTGCACGGGCACACAACGCTGGTCTTCCGTTGGAGCCACATGCACATTGCCACATGCACATGGAGCATTTATTTGGAGCATTCAATGCAAGTGCGTGGGTGATGATCAAACGAGAGAGAAAATAAAAGAGTACCTAATATGTGGAGATGGATTGAATGGTGCGAGTTGGATATTTAAAAAAAAATAACATCGTTTTGTAGATGGTAAAAGGAAAAAAACTGAAACGCTGCAATGTAAACCAATCTGTAGATTCCACTGAGAAAAATTTCGCTAAGTAATAATTGATGCCCATCTAAGTGATCTCGGCACGAATTTTTTCAAGTTTAAGTATCTAACACTAATAACTTTGAGTTTTCTTAACAATTATAAATTTGTATAATAAAAATCAGTAACCGGGTGTTGACTTAAAAATGTTAGGTACTTTATTTCAAGATTTCTATTTTACGTTTCAAAGTAAATTTTCTTCAAAACAAACAATTCAAGTTGAACTTGTTATTCTTTATTCTTTCAAACTTTTATTTTATTCTGAACTTTGGTAGGTACTTCAACCCACTGCAAACATTAAACTTTAAGATTCTCTGCTAGTGTGGCTCAGACAACAGACAACTTAGAGTAGTTAAGGGTATCTCGTGCAAAAGATATTACGTTTTAACTTTCAACGTTATAATTATGAAAGAACAACTCAAGGAAGAAAAGAGAAGATTCTAAATACAACATGCCTTATATTTTTAATCATTTGTCATCACAAGCCTATATTATGTTGTACATATCTTGTGTAACAGAAGGATTTTGCCGTAAATTAACGTTTGGCAGACGAGTTGGCAATCACAGTTCAGCTAGTGGTGGAGAGAAGAAGTTTTCTTCTGGTAGTCCTCTTTTAGTCGTCTCTCACGACATTCATGTGAAAAAAGGGGAAGTGCTGTTTTTTTTTATATAACAGCGCACCACGACGGGGTATAATCTAAGTAGGCATACATTTTTATGACACGCTTTCTGTTTCTGTTCAACAGATCGAAAATTTAATCTTTTATATTGTATTAAATGAGTATATTTAAAGTTTGCTATCCTCTTACAATTTCGAAGATTAATTCAAAAACTTACTTAATTGTTTTCTGCCTCTTTTTTCGTTGGCTTTAAGCTTTAATTTCTGATTATCTTTTTTGATGCTAGTAAAAGTCTTCACAGAAAATTAGTTATTTTACAGTTTCTCATTTACATTTTATCGTTTTTAAAAGGCACAAGGCCTGTGGAGCTGTCACCAAAATTTGATAATCCACTTTTTGTCATATGAGTGTCAAGAAAGGGGACGAAAGAAGTGTAAATTGCCAGTAAAATACGAGCAACAGCATCTTCTCCTTCTCTCCATCCCCGAGGGAGAGAATACGGGCCTGGTCAATTCCATCACCGATGGAGAGAAGGAGAAGACGCTGCTGCTTGTCTTTTACTGGCAATTCACACTTCTTTCGTCCCCTTTCACGACACTCATAGGACAAAAAGGGGACTATCAAAAATTTGATAGTCCTCTTTTTTTTATTCCCTAATTCCCTAATTCACGTATTTAATAACAGACCAAAATATTTATGTCGCCAACATTTAGAGTCGTCCCATTGAAAAGCAATCATAAATCTTTTTTTTTTAATATAAATAATGGGCCTGCGCTTGACTACATACTTAATTATCTGGCTAAGAAGAAGCCTTAGATGGAGCGAGTTTACCCAGAGGTACTGGTTCTCCCACACACCAGCGGAACACAGAAAAACTGTTTGGCGCTGGACTCCGGCAGAAGGGTGGTAGCATCCAGGCAGCCTCTTACGAAGCCTTCCTCCGCAGAGGGATCTGTTAGCCATCATCATTGGTTAGAAAACCAAAGACGCCGTTGCCCAGCGTGGACCACTAGGAGGTAGATCTCACCACCCCAAAACCCGTATTCCGTATCATTTCGATAGAACGATACCTCGGTAGGATAGCAACTTAGCGTTTTGGCAACTCTTAATACATAATGTTGCCATTACAATTCTACCAAATAAATATCAATACTTTTTGTTTACGAAAATATGCAGAAATATAGACTATTTCGTAGAATGATGTTTGTAAACATTATCCTGCATCTATATCAGATCAAACTAAATTTCAAAATATTAGGTGTTAAAATATAAAATTGCCGTTTTGTATAAACGAAATCGAGAATCGAAAATCGAATCATTTTTCCATACTAAATTTTTTTTAGTTTTTTTTAATAACGCCTGAACCGTTTTCGATGCAATTAAAGGTGAAAGTTAGATGGTTATAAAGCTACGTATTATAGTATTTAAATTTCTGAAAATCAAAGTATATAATACAATATACTTAATTGAAGCAAGAAGGTCAGCTGACACATTGTAAGGGGTCTTTTCAACGACTTCCTTTGAAGTAATAGGCACTAGTATTGCATTTTTTTTAGTCAAAAGTTACTTTATTTAGTTTTTGATACAATACAAAAATAATTACGCAAACATATGACTATACTTAAGAGCTATAAACAAAATAAAAAGTGGGAAAATAATCGACAATTTCATACTTTAACCCCTATTAATAGGTGAATACCGCGGAGGCAACGATCGAACTTCGATTATTGCACGTGAATACGCATACACAGAATTGACTAAAAAAAATGCGCTATTAATACGTGAATAAGAAAAGTGATGAGCTATCAAATCGCTTGCATGTCGTTGTAGTTTTGTTACGTGAATTAGGCCACAGTCTGTCAATCATGGCGATGATGTCAATATCCTCTTAATATCTTCTAAGTATGAAAACTGACATAGGTTGATGATGACTTGTTGGTTGAATTTTATAGAAACCTTTTAAACTTTTTCATTCAAATCCCGTTATACTTGTTTTTTACTCTTGTAGGTTGATAGTGATAATGGCTATAAAAATCATTGTTTAATTTAGGAGAGTTATCGTTTGTACTTAAATTTATAAAGGCGCTACTTGTATGGCGATCCTATCTACCTTCCGTGAGACAATTAACAATTTGTCGCTGAGCCAACTAATTAAAACAACTTTGAAGTAATTTGTCAAAGGTGCAAAGAAAATTTCGCACGGAATTTGGAGTTCAGGAAACTTTCGAACTAATAATTTTGCTAGAGACCATAAAATATATAACCACCCGTTGGTCTAGTGGTTTGAATACTGGCCCAAGATTTTGGGGTTCCGGGTTCGATCTTTGGGTCGGGCAATTAAGCTTCGAATTTTCAAACATTGCTTGGGTTTGTGATCACCAACCCGAATTTGGCTAGCGTGGTGATTATGCCTGTACCAATCATTGCTATGGTAACTTTAATTCTATGATGGATCCTTTTCCCTGCAGTGGGCTGATTATAGGCCGTTACTATAGTAATAAAATCAGTTGAAAATTGAGTTTTTATGGGGGTAGGCGCGAACTTGAAATCTTTTTTTGTTGCTCCGGAATTTATTATTACGAGTAGTATTTATTCAATTATTACAATTTTAATGGATTAATTGTATTAACAATACCTGCTAGCAAATCCTCAGTGTAAAGTTCTTTTGTTTCTTTGCTTATAATAACTCAATAGAAAATACTCAAATGAAGTCATCATTTCAATTCTAGGAACTGGTAGGGATAAGTTGTTCTTGCGGCGTATATTTGTATCATGTTGGAATAAGTGTTTACAAATAAACATGTCTCCAGAATGTACAAAGAAGGGAGGGTAAGAACACGCTCTTTAATAAAATGCGGCTTGCAACTGTCTCTCCTTGTGATGTTCGCAATAATGCGCAAACATTTCTTTTGGGCTATGAAGAGATCTTTGGCGTCGACGCTGTCTCCCCACTATAGTCTATGTTATCAGTTTCAACTGTTATTTCATAGTTAAAATGTAAGTTTTTGGAGCCTTTGAATTTTAATTTTGTTTCTCATAACGTTGACTGAAACCTAATTAAACACTATCGAAGCTAATGCAATAATATTAAATGATATAATTAATAATCTATAAAAAAAGAATCTGTACTCAAATGTAGGTAGATATATCTATAATTATTTAAACATCTTCATTTACAGATTTATTTTAATTATGATCAGTTATAGTAACCCAAAAACTATGTGATTTTTAGCTATAGTACAAAATCTTAATTATTTAAACTGCCTATTGATTGAAAGACGTAATACTAAAATATTGTAAGTGATAATAAAATATTTTTTTTGTCTGATTGCAAACTTTACAGCTTCTATTATTTTACATAAAATACTAAAAATAAAATTCTTAAATAGCCAATTAAAAAGTTTGTCACATTAAAATTTATATAAAGGACGATCTAACAGTTTACTCATGTGCTAACAGTACAGGCTACACGAAGAAAATATCTACTACTTAGTAACAAAAGAATGAAATGCGCGAGAATATGACCGGTAAGTGTGAGTGATGTGTGTGAGTGAATGTAAGTGTGAATGTGAGTTGAGTGTGGGATGCTCTGTTTACTGGGGTGGCTCACGAATCTGAGGTATCACACGAATATGTTACATACCTAATTATTTTTCAATTTCTCCTTCAACTGCGTCCTCGGCCCACAATCCCAAACCTTTTAGCTGCTCAATACCCACAAATCATTACTGTTAACCCCAGTTTTCTCGTAAATCTCGAAAGTTACTGACAAGAGGCTGCCAATAAGCAAAACAATCTAAACATTCGCGCCTCCCTGCAAACAAGCTAGCCTCTAACATCGCTCATTAGGGCCCCGTGTTTGCCAAGTCCGCCAAATAGGACGTAATCCTGAGTGAAAAGGGGCTTCGGAGTAGTTTACTGTCTGTAAAGGTGGGCAGACCATTGAGTACTTTAATATTGAAGGTCGCCGCCTAAAATAACAACGCGATATTTTGACGGAGCTTCGAAATTAATTTTAGGACGCAAATCTGGAATCTGCCTTTGAAATATGTAGTTGAATAATGGAGTAGATCGTAATGTTGATATCACAGCTAAATCATTTAGCACATCGTATTACAAACGAACACGCCGGGATGTAAGTATGTGATTATTATTTTTTTATAAAAAATGGGCTTGCTCTTGACTACATACTTAACTATACGGTTAAGAAGAAGCCTAAGAAGGAGCGAGCTTACCTAGTGGTACTGGGTTCTCCCACGCACCAGCGGAAAACTGTTTAGCGCTGGACTCCAACAGGAGGGTGATAGCATCCAGGCGGCCTCTTACGAAGCCTACCACCGCAGAAGGATCTGTTAGCCGTCATCATTGGTTAGAAAAACAAAGATGCCGTTGCCCAGGGTGGTCCACTAGGAGGTAGATCTCACCACCCCCCAAAGTGTTTAAAGTAACGGCCCATAATAATCCCATAACAAATGCAATAAAGTTAATGAAATATATCGAAATCGGTCAATCTAGTGAAAGATAAAAGGTCATAAAACTTTTTGAGAACCCTTCTTTATTTTAAATTTAATTGCTGCTACGCAAAGCAGTAATAGCCGTAAGCGATGACTTAACAATATTGAAAAAAATCTATTAAAGCTACTGCTATTTTTTCTAGCACCAGTCATACTGATTATGAATACGTACAGTAAACATGCGAACTAAGTAACTGTTTGCTTAAATTCTGATCTCATGACGCCACAACATTTAAAGCATCTAGAGTTAACCAACTATCTGGATCTGACTGAAAATGCTTCAGGCCAATATATAATGCTCGAATACATAGATCAACTTTGTTCGTCGAGCGAACAATTGACGATCCACAAGTTTCAGAGAAAACTTTTACTGTATATTATCGGTCAAAAATGCAGTTGTCTCTATCGCGCTCTGCGGTGGAGGCGTTCGGGACTGCGCGACAGCCATATATATTACAAATATCTATTTTTCAATTCTCTCGACCGTAATGTTTCCTCTTAAAATTTTTCTCAAATGTATGGCACGCGTCCTTCAATGTTGATCAACAGTCAAAGATCCTCTCAAAATAATGACTGATTTCTCGGATAGTAACACGGTGAGGGATGCGTGGGGACGTGGTGTACTTGTATGTGCGAAAGCGAATTTCGCCAAAAATTTAAGCACTTGTGTTATAAGAAACCTTAATGATACGCCAAATTATTAAAAATAGAGCCAATTTAATATTTTCACGAATATATTTGCATATTTTGGTTATTGAAATATGTAAATCAGTAGAGATATCTAGGGCAACAAACAGAATTTTTTTTTTGTTAATTTATTTTATTTATTTATTTATTAGTACAATTACAATTTATTAGTTAACAATAATAATTTCAGGTCCGCACACTAGGCTAAGCCTGTCCTGTGAGGAACAATAAACGAGTCACAAAAACAACTAATATAGCTTAAATAAAGAAATAATAAGTAATTAAGAGTAAGGAATTAGAGAAAAATAAAAATATAATATCTGTAATACATATTTGAAGAGAACTTGTCTCAATGTAAACTAAAAGCGGACTATGGGCAATACTATAAATTGAGTGTGATGTATATAATAATAAGTGTGCTTATAAATGTATTTATACTATAATGATGAAAAAGTCAATGTAATAAATGTTCCAAACCAACCAAGTACGGAATTTTGTAAATTATCCTATAACTTCCAAAAACTTTTCCGTTTCGTCATACGACCATTTGAGCAGCAATTTCGTAACCAAAGATTTTGCTCTAAAGACAGAGCACTGTTTAATATCAGTTAATTTAACCATTTTATTATAGATGTACGGAAACAGGAATCGACCAAAGTGATGAGAAAAGGATGTATGAGTGAATACAACAGGGATCTTAAAAACTCTCTTCTTGAGTAAGTGGTCATATAAATCCGAAGTTATGATCTTTCTGTGAGTACGGGCCACAGCTCTAACCAAGAACAGCCTTCGCACGCTAAGGACCCCTGCTTCCTCATACAAGGCGGCAGTGGAGTATAGTACTGGCTTAAAGAGGGCTACTTTTAAGACACCCCTTTGGGCTCTCTCCAGTATGATTAGAGATGATTTAGCTGCTCCTCCCCATGCGAGAATACAGTAAGATATTATAGATTGGCATAGAGCCAGGTAGACAGCCTTTAAAGTCTTTCCGTCTGCGATATCTCTCAGGTTTCTCATTATGGGTATAAGTTTTCTTACTCGTGCTGAAATATGGGCAGTGTGTTGATTGAAAGTGAGTTTTTCGTCCAAAATTACTCCGAGATAGCTTAGAGTCTCTGACCTTTTAATACTTTCACAAACACATATGTCGGATTGTTCAGGATCACAGCTATGTATTCTTATTTGTATTGAGTTGATATTAGGGGCAGAAGCAGCTGTCTTGTGAAAGCAGAGAAATTTTGTTTTGGACGTATTTAGTGTCAGGAGGTTTCTTACCAGCCACTGTGATACCAAGCTTATGCCGGCCTCAGTCCTATGGCAAACCAGTTCCCACGAAACATCATGAAAAATAAGAGCTGTGTCGTCAGCGTAGCAGATTAAGTCCGCATTCTGTAAAGGAATTGAAAATATACTGTTTATGTACAGAACGAATAATATTGGTCCAAGTATGCTACCTTGAGGTACGCCAAAAGAAGAAGTGCTTATACTGCTCATTTGATGATCAATCCTGACACACTGGTTTCTATCATTTAAATAGCTGGTAAACCAATTTAGTGCACTTCCTCGTATTCCATAGCCTTCCAATTTTGCTAATAATATTGGCAGCGACACAGTATCAAATGCCTTTGCCAGATCTAAGAAGACGCCGACACATCGATGACCAGTATCTAGATGAGTAGAAATAATATCTGTCAGGAGAGAGACTGCATCTTCTGTGGATTTGCCTCTGCGAAAACCGAATTGTCTAGCTGAGATTAGGGAGTTGGACTCTAAGTATGACACCAGTCTCTTGTTTATGATGCGTTCCAATAGCTTCGAGATGCTTCCTAGTAGCGAGATAGGTCGATAATTACAAGGCACATTTTTTGAAGAACCCTTATGAATGGGAATTACAATAGCGGTCTTCCAAGCCCTGGGGAAAGTGCCAGTCTCAATGCTCAAATTAAAAATAGTTGCTAGAGGGGCAGCTATGGTGGATCTGATGGCTTTCAAAATTTTGTTATCTATGTTGTCAATGCCAGGAGAGCTGGTTGGGTCCAGTTGTAGAATGAGGTCCAAGATCTCGTCTTCACTCGTTGGCGAAATAAAGAAGGAATGAGATGGATAGGCATTAATTTTTGCATTGGCAGCTAACGACTCCTGCGTTTCTTTGAGATTGGAGAGTATAGAGTTTGCTAGATTACTGCCCACAGAGCAGAAATAAGAGTTGCATGTATCCAGAGATTCCTGATTTGAGCCGTTCTTTGTAGTGAGTAGTTCATTGGCGCAGTTATAATTTTTAGCAGGAAGTCTATGTGAAATTTTGTTGATGCATTTCCAGAGCTTTCTTGGAGATTTTTTATTTTCAATAAGCTGTTTGCTTTCAAATTCAATTTTCAGTTTTCGGAGAAGCGAAACATAGAAGTTGCGGTATCTAGTGTAGACTACTTTTTTTGTAAAATCATTAGGAGAATTTTTGTAATCAGCGTGAAGCTTGTCTCGGTGTTTTGAACAGCGAATAAGGCCAGGGGTCATCCAGGGCTTGATAATAAATTTCGAATGACTTAATTTGACCAGACGGGAATGACAAGAGATTGCATCTGTAAGAATCACTGAGAATTTTGAAACAATTTCGTCAATAGAGCTATTTTCAAACATAGAAGACCAGTCAATGTTATCAAGGTGAGTGGTTATAGCTGCGTAATTAATATTTAGCCTTGTTCTCTGTATGGGTTTCTTAATAAAGCCAGCCATTCCAATCATTACAATACTGTGATCTGTAAGGTCAGTCTTGCACACGGTGGACTCTCCTAACGTGTTTGCTGGAACAAATATGTGATCTATACATGATTTATTATGAGTAGGAGCGTTTATGGCTGGAATAAAACCGTGTTCTGAGAAAAGTGTTAGATATGATGCAGCAATCATTTGGTCCAAGGCAGAAGGTAAGATGTCAATATTTATGTCCCCTACGACAGCAAGGAATGGACTTCGAGGTAAGGTTACAAGAATTCGATCAAGGGATGAGCAAAAGATAGAAGTATCGACAAAAGACGGAGATCTATAAATGCCCAGGACTGTAAACACATTGGGGACTTCAACAATCAGGGAATTCGCTTCTTCGATATCCGGTTCGAGAACATTCGGAGACCATTTATCTTTAACATATGCTATCACTCCTCCGGCTTTATTTATGTACTTTTCGGTATTGTAAGATACGTACCCGCTTAATTGCCTAATAACTGAAGAGTCATTTATCCAGCATTCGCTCATAATTATAACATCAAATTGAATACCTAATTGAGCGTAGGTAATAAGAAAGTTATCAAAATTGCATTGCATGCTTCGAATATTCACATGAAGTACTTGGATTGAATACTTTTTCATAATAGAAACACACCCTTCCGGAACTGATACTGTGTGGCATTCGATATTCAAGGAATTATCTATATCTGTCAAAAGGTCTAGAATCATATTAGTAAATTGAACAAACTTAAAGTTATTGCAAAAGTAACATGAATGCCATGAAAATACCTGTTTGGAGAGTGATAAATCTTTTTATTATTGCCATCGATGAAAGCACTGAAGAGTGAGTTTGTGCGAGAAGACAAAATACATACATGTGTCTGCAATGCGGATAAATGATACATGTTGCAGGAATGTGTAAAATACCCATAGTTAAGATACACAAATAAATAAAAATGAAAACCTATAATTAATGTTAAGATAATAGTACTAAAATCATAAAACTCTACAGAGATGTTTGACAGAGCATTTCTAGAAAGCTCATTAGGGTGAAGCTGGCTTTGGAGAAAGTCTTTGTAAATCATCATGAGTTCTGATCTGGATAGGTGGGCTCCCGTCTCTGCTGTCACGTTTTCGAACATAAATAAGTCCATTTTTAACCCAGCAGTATTTATAATCGTTATGTTTAGCCCAAACTCTTGAGGAACGAAAAAGACGCCGGGCATCAGCTGTCAGTCGTTCGTTTACGAAAAGTCTCCTCTCCGGCCCACTGCCAACTACTGCCCTGCTATCCAATGTATGTCGAGCCTTCGCTTGCTTGAGAAATTGATCCTTTTTCGTTCTTCGTGTAAAGGATATCACAAGAGGTCTCGGTAACTGCTCTTTTCCGATAGCGTCAACTTTTTGCCTAGAACCTACACGAGATGCATAGTTCATGTCGCGATCGTCAAGCTCAACACCAATCATATTCGCCGTTGTGAGAACCAGATGATAAGGATTCTCATTCGGCGATTCAGTTACGCCTAGTATTTCTATGTCCGAGCGGAGTGAATTGTGGTGGAGTTTATTGATTTGATCCTGTAAATCAGAGACCTGTGTTTTCAGAAAGGCATTTTCTTTTTCTTTGTCTTCGAGAAGCTGAATCCTGGTATCAAATACCAAAAATTTTGCTGTGAGATCATCAAATCTAGTTGCGAAGTCAGTCTGCATCCTGGCCATGTCCTGGCGTAGGAACTGAATTTCTGACAAAAGAGACTGCATGGTTGTGTTCTCTGATGAATCGGTAGGAGGGATAGAAATAATGCCAGGAGAGTCGAATGTTTTTTTACGGAAGGTGACATTTTCGTTTGGTCGAATAGGCGTGTGGGTATTGTCCCCACCTTTCTTTACACTCGCATTACAGTCCGGGCAGATCCATTTGTTAACTTGGGCACGAGATAGGTGTAATGCGTTTGCACATGCAACGTGAAACTTCTTAGCACACTTTCGAGCTGTGCAGTGTATGATATCTTCATTTTTAACAGGTCGAAGGCAGCCAGCACAATTCATTATAATGTTATAAAATGCGTGCACTGATCAACAAACGGAGCACTGAAAGCAAGAGTATTGGAAACGTTGGAATAAGGCACGGTGAAAATGTTCGACTAGGTTCAACTTATATGTCAACGTCCAAAGAAAAAATAATTTATCTTTGTTGAAGACTGCACTATTATAAGTAATTAGAATTTATAAACACCAATATACACGAAATTAATTTGATATTACTACGATTTACACTACAATTTCACTTTTTTATAACGAATATTATATTTTAAACACAGAGCAACTTGACTAGATGTTGACATAAGTTGACACATGAAATTTACCAAATTTAAGCTGTGTTATATTTGGTAAGTGACTATATTGATTGTTTAAAAAACCCAAAATAAGTGTTTTTAGGGTTCAGTATATAAGTAAAAAAAAACTGAACCATAATAGGATCACTTTTTCCGTCCGTCCGTTCGGCTGACGTCTGACCTGGGGATCGGACCCAGGATCTCGAGATCTTGGCATGGAATTTAACCACTAGACAAACCTAGTTGTAGGTTATTCGATTATTATCATTGACTCCAAAATTGGGTCACGACTAAGTACATACATAAAACTTCTTGGCTTTTCCCATTAGCAGCAGCACGTCCACTGGATACATATTCGTTAATGTATTGCTTACAATATGTCCGTCGTGTTAATATGAGCGATCCTCGGAAAAAGAAATACGAATAAGCTACGGTAAGCTCCACTAAATCACTGAGGTAACATATTAAAAGCGCCACTCATAGTGTGAGAATATATTACTGGACGCGTTGAAGAATATAACAAAAATAACTAGTTATTTGAGCGTGCTTTCTACCTGATTTATAGGTTGATGAAAAACGTGGAGGTATTGCGATTGTAGCTAATATTACTGACGGATGATAAAAAAAAGTTTTAGGGTTCCGTGACGACTTGTTGGCGTAGCGTTTTGGTGATCAGGTCCGTTTAGGACACAAAATTCATAGAATAGTAGTAGCAATCTTGGGCCAAGTAACTCATATTCATGTAATTGTTTAGGTGATTACAATATCCGTTTAAAAATGCTAATAAAATACAAAATGCAACCATTTAAATTGCCTTTGGCTAATAAATTCAAATTGGATATAAATTCAATATATTTTGTTACAGCCGCGTCTGTTTGCATCAATTTGATATTATAATGAAGTAAATTCATCACTTTTATGTTGTTATAAATATTAATAAGTTTTGTTTTACATTTGTTTGTGTGGGCTATTGGGTTTTGTACAAAAAATCTTTTGTATGGCATTGGCATTGGTCACTGGAAATTTTTTCTCATACTGTTCTTGTGAATCATTTAAATTACGCCATAACATTGTGAACTCCGTCAGTTTATTATCGGACGTCGATGGATCACTAATTATAATTTTGAATTTTAAATAATCTCATTCGTAATGTTTTTTGATTTAAAACGTAACCCGTGTTCATATTTTAGTCTAAACAATACAACTATGTGCCAGACTTTATCCAGATTTTTTCAAAATATTTTGACGTGATTGAGAAACCACTTTTGCATAATATAAAATATAAGATTATAAAAAAAAATCTGTGGTTAAGGTAACTTGATGTAGTTATTTTTAGGCAATAAACATAATTATCTAATAATTGAGCAACAATAAAACATCTAAACAAACACCAAAGTGCAATACTGTTAATAAGTACCTACGTCATGCTTTAGGCACAGAAGAACCGAATTTCACTCATAATATCTGACTTCTCCCCTAAATTTGGTACTCTGCGGCAATTTTAAAGTTTTTCTTTCTTTCAGGCTACTTCCCCTTGCCGGCGGTGTACTGTCTCACCTGGATCTGCTTAGACGTGCTGCTCTGTACTGCCTCCATTATGCATCTTTGTACAATTAGTGTCGACAGGTTAGTTATTTAACTGCAGTTTATCATTATAATCATCAAGTCACACACATCCGCTCCTGGAAATAATCTACGATTTAGAATGACGCCGAGATTTGTTTCCTTCTTCATGCAAAGATAAACATCCCCAATGTTTAAAATTGGTCGTCTTAGAATTTGGATTAAACGAGATTTATATTGGGTAATAGATTTAAAATAAGAAAACTTGGTACAAAATCAGACACAGAGAAACATCCTCACTAAACGAGCACACACTTTGAATGATAGGGTTCACTCTTCCAAACTCCTGAAAGTGTCTTTAATGCAATGTCTTTTAGTCATGTTCGGTTGAACGTTTCGGAGTGTTATTTTGTATGGTGACTATATTATCTCGTTCTTATTTTTCTAAACGACTTAACTCTCTGTTAAGGTTATTATTCTAATTTCACTGACACAGATATACATAAACTTCCCGCTGTCATCACGTCACTAATTATCAATTTGTAAATGTGTGTGTGTCACGTCTGGCAAATTTATTATTTATTATTTGCGTGTTGAACTTCCCGCTCCCTCGCGCCGCCCTTCATTCCACGACTACAAGTAGAGCACACGCGGTGGGCGTAATTCCGCGTTTCGTAGAGAAAAATTTAAAGAGTATTGAATATGAAATAACTACATAGAAATTTTAAATACTTGAACGTACTCTTAAATTCTTTACAATCATGTTTTAAATCTCATTGACCATCCTGAAGTCAAATATCTCGTTACAATTGGAACAGTAGAAAAGAGTTTAGCTAGAAAAACAGTGAATAATCAAGTAATTATAGCTTACAATTGTTTGCAGTCGGGCGTATCACTAAAACTTTATGATTAAATTCAGCCAGGTAAATATTGACGAGCACTGAGGCGCTAATATAACTGTGATAAGCGCGAAATTTTAAATAAGTAACCAATTTTGCTTCCGGTGCTTGGCAATCCTTAGTCGATGTTTGTTTCGTAACGAATTAAAGTTTTTTACTTATCTTATGCAGGGTTTTGGTATAAACGAGAGTTTTCATACTGAAAACACTGTGCGCATAATACGATAAACCTACTGAATCTCTCTCGTAGCACAATTACCATCAATAATGCATGGCTTTTTGTTCAC
The DNA here is from genome assembly GCA_949315895.1 of Anania crocealis. Taxonomy (NCBI): domain Eukaryota; kingdom Metazoa; phylum Arthropoda; class Insecta; order Lepidoptera; family Crambidae; genus Anania; species Anania crocealis. The sequence goes on from OX438880.1 coordinate 7,108,320, forward strand.
AGATACCTCTCTCTGCGCTACCCAATGAGGTTCGGGAGGAACAAAACGAGGAAACGGGTCACCATCAAAATAGTGTTCGTGTGGATTCTGTCGACGGCCATGAGTCTTCCATTAAGTCTTATGTATTCAAAGGTATGTAATATTTCTTAGCTGAAGTGGACTGCCTGGGCGGTCCACGGCGCCCTAGTAAATGTTTCTGTCTGTAGCTTTTGTAGGGTTGAATAAGTTTTGAACATGTTTCGAGATTTCTAAAGTAGGGTACTCACCTGCCATGTAGCATGTAACGTAGCATACCTTCAAGTGAGTAAGGCTCGTCAACAGTCATCGCGTATCTATTTGCGAGCTCCCGGCGAGCCGCTTTGTGCTCACAGCGACCGCCACTCGGCGGGCCGCTGCGATCTCCCCGCGAACCACGCGTGAACAGCTCGCAGCGGGCTTGTGTCTATGTACTCACTTGATACAGTATCTGATACATTACATGCTACACGGCTAGATGAGTACCCTGCTTACCATGTGACTTGTTGACCTTGAAAGTTTATTACAGTTGTTGTATCAATGTGTTTTATAAAAGTTACGTACGGTACGGTACGGATTTGAATTCAAAAACAAAACTTACGGAATCATTAATGAGACGGGGATTAAAGTGAAGAAAATTATATTCCTCCCGACGTTTGACTTATTTCTTTATTGTATTTTATTTCTGGTTGTGTTAGTCTACCTTCTATTGATACTCTTTCCAAATCTCAAAGCACAAAGTTTACAAAATTAAAAAATCTTACAGCAGCCTTTTAACCCTTCCAATCAAAATTGCAAACTTGCATAATCGTAGGTAATGACATTACGTCATCGTAAAAATGACGTTTCAAAGACTACCCCTTGGAAAATTGCAATTATTCCACAACGAAACCATATTTTATCATTCTGTAAACTACATTATACTATTATGTAATAATATTATCTTTCCAGTAGGTATCAAAACAAATGCGATCATTGAAACAAAGCACTAGCCGGATTCGGCCGAAAGGAGTTCGTAGGGTTAAAAAGGTTCATTGTTTTAATTGACCTACACAATTGTTTACAAATTCTAAACTAACATTGTTCGGAGAATCATTTAAAAGTTCTGTAAAATAATATATAAATTTTATAGCTTTACGCTTGCCCAAATAGAACAAGGGCTCCACAACTATTTAATATCAATATTTGTAAAACTGAAAAATTTAATTTGTTTAACTTAGAATGAAAATTGCATTTAAACAACTCACTAACTTTATTATAAAATAAGTCTTTGCTATTTCTAACTTGGCTAAATGCCAGACACACGATCGTTAATTAATTATTAAAGTTTCTATTGAACCTCGTTACGAGAATAGGCTAGTAGACTCTTTTTTGGAGGAATAGGTCTTAAATGGTTAATTACTGTCTGATTAGACGAAAAAAACATTAGGTACTCTATTTTTTAGTACCTAGAAAACTTTGAAAAGTCCACTGTATACAAACCACCGAAAACGCTGTCGGCCATATTCGTATATAAATTATTTGTTTTGTCTCGTTATGCTAATCAAAACAATCATTATGATTTTCTCTATGCCTTCTAAATCCAACATCAATGGTTTCTCGTACCCATAAAAAGAGAAAGGACTATGTAGTCCTTATGTATATAATTAGTATGTAATTTATACTCTTAAGCCGATTATTATTGTAATTTACAATAATAATCGGCTTAAGAGTATAAATTTACAAATATTAAGACGTGCACAAAAACAACCTAAATTACTACAATTAAGGTCATGGCACACTATACCGGTTTCTCAACAACACGGCTGCAGCACGGCGGGCGCGGCGTCCTAGCCGGCTCGCTGTAAGCACGTTAGCGCGCTGACTGCTCGCCGTTGGCTTTTCATATTAATAATAGGGGTTAAAGTATGAAATTGCCGATTATTTTCCCACTTTTTATTTTGTTTATAGCTCTTAAGTATAGTCGTATTATTGCGTAATTCTTTTTGTGTTGTATCAAAAACTAAATAATGTAACTTTTGACTGAAAAAAAAAATGCAATACTAGTGCCTATTACTTCAAAGGAAATCGTTGAAAAGACCCCTTACAATGTGTCAGCTGACCTTCTTGCTTCAATTAAGTATATTTGTATTATATACTTTGATTTTCAGAAATTTATATACTATAATACGTAGCTTTATAATCGTCTAACTTTCACCTTTAATTGCATCGAAAACGGTTCAGGCGTTTTTAAAAAAAACTAAAAAATTGTTAGTATGGAAAAATGACTTTTCTCGATTTCGTCCATACAAAACGGCAATATTATACTTTAACCCCTAATATTACAAAATATATTGCACGACACAACTTAATGCTCTAATTTGAATGACAAGTTAATTGCTGGGTTGAGGCGTGCCGGTGCGGTGCCGGTATAGTGTGCCATGACCTTTACTCGTCACTTGTGTTAGTAATGTCAATGTCAAAACTAGCTTAAGTTATGCTGAATTTGACGACGTTTTGGATCAGCGGTAGTTAACGCTGCTTCTGACCCATGGGTCGCGGGTTCGATCCCCGCACAGTACAAATATTTGTGTGCATGAACATGTCTGTTTGTACTGGTCTGGGTGTTTTCTATGTATTATAAGTATGTATTTACAAAAAAAAAAATATATAAGTAAGTTTATCGGTTGTCTAGTACCCCATACGACAGGGTACTTAATAGTAGTAATTTGCTTTGTGTGGCCCAGTGAGGTATGTCTTAAAATATTTATTTATTATTTATTTATTTATTTCACTCGCAAGTTTCACAATAATGGCCGATAGCGGTATCAGAGTTAAAAAATAATAATTAAAGTATGCTTTTATACATATTGTATGCTTCCAATGAATTAAAATTTTGATTATTATTATTATTGATTATTAAGGCTACGACGGCGTGCGCAACTTTGATACGTGGTAGAAAAGAGACGTGCATACACTTCCATCTCAAAAGAGATTTGAACGACAGGTCTTCTAAATTAAAATAATAAGTATCGAGAAAAGTCATTTTTCTATACTAAAAATTTTTTAGTTTTTTTATAAACGCCTGAACCGTTTTCGATGCAATTAAAGGTGAAAGTTAGATGGTTATAAAGCTACGCATTATAGTATTTAAATTTCTGAAAATCAAAGTATATAATACAAATATACTTAATTGAAGCAAGAAGGTCAGCTGACACATTGTAAGGGGTCTTTTCAACGACTTCCTTTGAAGCAATAGGCACTAGTATTGCATTTGTTATTAGTCAAAAGTTACTTTATTTCGATCGAGATCGAGATCTTGTCCGTTTTGGAGTCCCTGCAGCGTTGCCAAGTAGATTGGCGGTACGTCCAAGTGATGAGATGTCTCTACGAAGCCGCCACCATGTCCGTCCAAGTACAGAATCAGCAAACAAAACCTATACCGTTGCATTGAGGAGTGAGACAAGGGGACGTCATTTCCCCGAAATTGTTCACAAATGCAATGGAGGATATGTTCAAGACGCTGCACTGGAAAGGACGAGGCATCAACATCAATGGCGAATTTCATACATCTCTCATTTGCGATTTGCAGACGACATCGTCATTATGGCAGAAACGCTGCAGGACCTACAACAGATGCTGAATGACCTGGCTGACTCTTCTGTACGCATCGCTGGATAAAACCAAGGTTATGTTCAATGAACACGTACTACCGCAACCGATTGCGATCCACGGTGCCGTCCTCGAAGTTGTTCAGAAATATGTGTACCTTGGGCAGATACTGCAGTTAGGTAAAAACAACTTTGAGGATGAGGTGAACAGAAGAATTCAGTTGGGTTGGGCAGCATTTGGGAAACTACGTCGAGTATTCTCATCGTCGATCCCATAATGCCTCAAGACGAAAGTCTTCAATCAGTGCGTCCTACCCGTCATGACATACGGAGCCGAAACGTGGACACTGACGGTACGGCTAGTCCACAAGTTCAAAGTCGCTCAGCGGGCTATGGAAAGAGCTATGCTCGGAGTTTCTCTTAGGGACAAAATCAGAAATGAGGTGATCCGGCAGAGAACTAGAGTTACTGACATAGCCCACCGGATTAGCAAGCTGAAGTGGCAGTGGGCTGGCCATATTAGCCGCAGAACCGACAACCGATGGGGTAAACGAGTTCTTGAGTGGGGACCGCGTCTCGGCAAACGTAATGTAGGACGCCCTCAGGCCAGGTGGAGTGATGATTTGCGCAAGGTGGCTGGCAGGAGCTGGATGCGAGAAGCCGAGGATCGACCTAAGTGGCGTGCATTTGGAGAGGCCTATGTCCAGCAGTGGACTGCAATAGGCTGATGATGATGATGATGATGATGACTTTATTTAGTTTTTGATACAATACAAAAAGAATTACGCAATAATAAGACTATACTTAAGAGCTATAAACAAAATAAAAAGTGGGAAAATCACCGGCAATTTCATACTTTAACCCCTATTATATAGTATATGTACCTAGTAAAAATACAATGAAAATTTTGATCTGCATTGCGAATGAGCCATGCTAATATCTTAGACGACCGCCAAATTTCACTTATAAGAAACTGTATACTATTTACTGTCGAGTTGTGCCCTATCTAGGATCCTGTAGGTACTTTTTATTTTTTAGGGAGATATATCTACATAGCCGAGCTAGGTAATATACGACACGTTATAGTTAATTTGTTTAAATAGTTCAGAACGGTCAATGGAATCATTGAATTCAGTCATTTTTTATACTAAATCCGTGATCCAATCAAGCCATAGAGCTACTAAATTGTATTTGTTTGAAATAATTTTCCTTATGAGAATCGACTGAATAATTAAATCCAAAAGTTTCTTGGCAGGTCACGACATGAACTCAAAACAAAAAATCATAAAAATGTTCCTTCAATTCTTGAAATATTGCAAAACTTTTTTCATATTGCAAAGCCAAGCCTTCCACGCGACACACGAATGTTAGCATCGGCGAATAAATCGTCATCATAACCGCCAGCATATATCAGGTCACTGGACTCAAGCTTCTCGAAAGGGAAGATATTGCCGCAATTAACGGGCTTGGCGGACGTGTTGACAATCACATTGGTAGAAAGAAGACTCTGCTGCCCGTTTTCCTTGCAGTATTTTTTTTAATCGCCTTTTACAACAATCATAGGAAGGGAAGAAAAGGCAACAATTAAAACAAAAACACTAAGTTTTTTTTAATTGTTACCTTTTACTTATTCGTTAGGGGTTTCAAAATGGTTGTACTCGTATTTCACTTAAATATTAGTAGTTTTGCAAATATATATTTTTCAGAATTATTTTGTGATACTATCGGAATTTTACTAATGATTACTGACTTATTTAAATTTTTATCCTAATTGGTAGCATTCCATAATCTGCTGTACATACGCGATATCCGTATGTCCGGCACATTTCACTTGGTATCCGGATCCAATCGCAATTTTGAGTATTTGCTGGTAACTTTTGGGTGCTTAATGTTTCATGGATCTTTAATTAGATACTTTGGAAGCGGATTAATTCTATCTTTATTGAAAAGTTGTTAGACAATGGCTTTTGAAGCGCAAGCACGAAATATTTATAGGAGCAGGATGAAAAATACTTTACCCAAAAACTTTCATAAAAAATTTAAAACATAATGCGATGTTTAAGGGGACTACTAGAGCTGATTGATTTACTTTTATTCATCATCATCATCATCATCATCATCATCATCATCATCATCATCATCATTATTACTTCTAAACAAAATCAATTCCCAAAAAACTAGAACAGTAATACCTTAGCAAATACCTCTGCTACTTATTAAATCACCGTAAACTGCATTTCATTCTGCCATTCTTTCGTATTGTACATTATTTCTAAAAGCGGCCGCTTTTGTCGTTAGCGCTTATAAAGAGTCCCGGATCATAAGAAGTTTACTTGGTATTTCTTCTACCCAGACATAAACAATGACATTTACTTGGTTTTGCCCTTAGTCCGCACGTCCACGTACAGAACTCATCAACCTCATTTAATAATTCCTGACACTGTTTGGGATGACGTGTAGGTATTGCAAGGTCGTCAGCAAAGGCTAATATTGACTCAGTGTACTTGTTGTTGATTTTAAACCAGTAGCCCCATTTTTTTTCATGGCTAATTAATTTATCAACTAGTATATTAATAACTATATTAAATACTGTTGGAGATGAGCAGCACCCTTGGAACAGTTCCACGTTGTATTGTAGTAGTTTTGTGTATTCCTTGTTTACTGCTATGACAAATTAAGGAGGTAAGGTAAGGTAGGAGTTAATTATGTCAATAACTGTGGAAGGAAAGTTCACCATTTCAGAGCAAATAACATGAGTTCATGCTGTACAGAACCAAAAGCGTTCTCTAAGTCTATTCCATCAGATAAATATACTTGAAACAGTTTTCCTACAGGTACTGGGCAGAAGCTGAAACCAGTAAAGTGGTCGTGTTATGAAGATGAGTTGAATGAAGATGAGAGACTTAAAATAATGACACGTAAAGAACTTTCCATTTTGCTGGAATGGAGTAAAGATATACATATAATATGCTAAACTTCTGGCCGCTTTGTCTTGTCTTACGATTATTGTAAAAATAATATGGGTTCTGAGTTTACCAAATTATGACAGGCCTTTGGCATAGCATGTATTCAAGATTTTTATCTTGCAATAGAAGATGGGGTCAACGACTTTACGTGCCTTCACTAGTGGAAAGTGCATTTAATGCGGTAGTTTTCGTATAATGGGTTTACAAATATACAGACAAAATGCAGACGAAAATTCCTGAAACTGTTGTTTTGCCCCAGTTATAGTAATAAGAACCATATGACTCCGTACAAAAACGAAATAGCAAAGACATTACCATAAAACATATCAGTTAGAATAACCCTGCACGATGTTAGTATAATATACAGTACATAATATAGTTTCAATAAAGTCCGAAGCTCGGTCTTAAATTTACCAATTTAAAAAATGAAGTCTACTAAATTGGCCCGTCTAGTCTGTTGCACTAAAAGTCTGAAAGAATATCGTAAAATCCATTGTCTTGTACTCTTAGCTGGTACAAGGAATCCAAATCGATACTACTGTAGGTAGGTATAGCATAGTACCTACAGCTATTGAAACATCATCTTATGTTATAACTTCTTTATTTATTGGCAGCCCGTCCAGTCTTCGTACAAGTACATTCCCAAAACAAACATTTTATCTAACATCTAAGGTTTGGCTTTTACAAACGCTTTTACACAAGTCTAGTTACTTGTGCCCATAAATATAATAAATATGTTTTAAATAGGAAGGTACGTTTTAATTTAAGAGATCTGTGTCATTACAACGATTTGACAGATGGCTGCAAAAGATTTCTAATGTCTTTCAATAATTTCTCGTTTATTATTATCGATTTTGTTTTTGTTAACTATTATATTTCCCGTACCTAAATTTAAAATACATTTCTATATTCATAATGATAACTAGCTTAGGTCTGTTAGCTGCTGGACATAGGCCTAGGCTCCCTTTAGGTTCACAATTAAACTTGATCTAACTTTTTTATATTCACACCAGAGACGCGACTCTTACCATTCGGCTACCGCTCCTCCTGTGTCGTACCAGCAGTTTTAATTTCCTTAATATTTCGTTAATTTCCTGCCAGCGACAGTCTATTGGGGTTCTAATAGAATCCTATTGGCCCATAGATAGTCATTTGCCCAGTAAATACGGGGCGCTCTCTCGAAAAATTACTCAGGATCCAATTTATTTTACGGATTCCAGACCCAAATCGATTGAGTCAGTTATGGTAGGTAACGGGTAATATGATATTTTGTTTTCTGGTTTATTTGACCTTTTAGGCTTATAGTTATTGGAAAACTTGAAGAATATTACACTATCCAAATCAAAACAAACGAGTACTAAACACAAATAAATGAAACTTAAATAATAGGGGTTAAAGTATGAAATTGCCGATTATTTTCCTACTTTTTATTTTGTTTATAGCTCTTAAGTATAGTCATATTATTGCGTAATTCTTTTTGTATTGTATCAAAAACTAAATAAAGTCGTTGAAAAGACCCCTTACAATGTGTCAGCTGACCTTCTTGCTTCAATTAAGTATATTTGTATTATATACTTTGATTTTCAGAAATTTAAATACTATAATACGTAGCTTTATATCCATCTAACTTTCACCTTTAATTGCATCGAAAACGGTTCAGGCGTTTTATAAAAAAACTAATAAATTGTTAGTATGGAAAAATGATTTTTCTCGATTTCGTCCATACAAAACGGCAATTTCATACTTTAACCCCTAATATATTAATTTGTGATTACCAATTCTATCCGCTGTCTGGAATTCTTTTCTTGCAAAGCCTATATATAATACGTAGAAATGAAATTTAAGTGCAAAAGTTTTGTAAAATTAATGTCGCTTTATAAATATCACAATCGGTACATTTTTAGTTTTATAAAAGAGAAGCAGACTGGAGTCACTTTAATATATGACAAACTTAATTTAAAATGTTAATTTTATTACTTTATTTTACAACACTTGAAACGACGGCCATGATACTCGTATCTGCATAATCTTTTGACAGAGGAGCCAGAATATTTTTGGGATACGTATACACCTTCAGTGCATTAATTCTGTTTGAAAAAACTAGTTTCTTCACGATATTTTCGCTTTTTGTTAAACAAGATTATTATATTCGACGACCTCCGTGGCGGAGTGGCGTACACACCGGTTTTCAAGGTGTCGCCTGCTCCGAGGTCCCGGGTTCGATTCCCGGACGGGTTAATGTAGAAAAAATGGGTTTTTCTACATTTTCTCGGGTCTGGGTGTTTGTGGTACCTTCGTTGTTTCTGGTTTCCAAAATACGAATGCTTTAAATAGTTATTCATATTGGGTTCAGAACAATGTATGTGATGTTGTCCACATTTATTTATTTTATTTAAGAGATTTTGAAATCTGTGATTGGATTCTAAAAAAACTTACATTACATGTTGTTATTAGAAATTACAGCTTCCAGGTGATGAGGGCGTGTGACTTTTGTCAAATGTGTCTCTAATAACACTTCCTACATTATTATTTTTAGTTCCATTGCGCACAACCATTTGTATTCATGTTTCGATATATCAAAAATAATAAACAATTTTCCGTTAATCAACAGAAATTGTATTCCAGTATTGATACTTGTATGTATGACATCTATAGAAAGATAGAAAAGAAAGAAAGAAACATTTATTTGTCGAGACCCAGAGTGCTAGGCCGATAAGAGTGTACGAAAATAGGTTGCAGCAAAGTAAGAACAATAATAATAAGTTAAAAAAAGAAAAGTACACACACTAACACAAATAAATGGGGCCTACGAGTCTCAAGGTCCCGGAAGAAAGGCAACCACCTCAGCATATGTGGTGCGCGGGCACACGACGCTGGTCTTCCGATGGAGCCACAGAAATGTGAAGGATATTCCAATATTACTGGGGAAACTAGGAATTTAAATTACGGATTTCAGGAACACAACAATACCGCAAGAATAACTGATGATATGTCAAAAGACTAATGCAAACAATAAATCAAACATATAAAATAAAAGAACTTAAAAACGGTTTCCTATCCGGTTTGGCAAAATATCTAATAATTAAGTGCAATGCAAAGATTTCGGGGTTGAGGTTTGATTCCCGTCTCGTGCCGTGCGACGATTTCTAAATTTCGAACATTGCTCGGGTTTGTGATCATCAATCCGCATTTGGTAAAAATGATGTTCATTTGAACACATTTAAATGATATAATCAACGTATCACTATTAATACACAGAGTGAATAACTTTTTGATCAAATGGATCTAAACAGCTAAAAGCATCTGTATTAATAATGCAACAATCTCATTTAACCGGTACGTGCCACAAACACTAAGGATTATAGCACATGCTTTTAAATAATTAAACAATCCCCAAATACTGTCGGAGCTAAAGGATTAGATAAAGCAATATATCAAACTGATAAGGAGGATCCAGTTGGAAAAATGGTACATAAGGTCACTGGTTTGTTTCTACGTCCAGGTCAGTTTAGGATACAGTATTTTTTCTAAATTAGCTAGCTAGGTTTAAAAGGAGGCAAGGGGCTATAGTCATGAATCGAAAAGCATGTATGCTGTCTAGGATACTGTCACAAGATGAAAAACGTAAAAGTCAGTGACCTGCTATAGGTGACTTGGAAACTCTGACACCGGATCGTCATTGAAGGATGATCACACGATAAGAAAAACAACATCATAAGATGGTAACGATTTCTTCTGTATAGTTTGCTATAAAGAAATAATATTTCCATTTAAATACTAACTACATAAATGAGACTCGCTCGCAATATCAAAGATCTTAAATGAAATGTCGTCCTTAATATCGTCAATCTCATAGATCCATTTCGTCCTGGTATGAGTATATTCAATGAATACTCTCATATTAATTAAATTTTGGATATCAGTCGCATAATCTTGAACCGGATTTGGACATAACGACCGTCCTCGTTTTTGCGAATATTCGATCAGATGCAATCATTTGATTTTTCTTCGCTATGGAATTTCGAGGATTATTGAGAGTTGAATTACAAGCGCGCTCGGGTTTTAGGGTCTTTTTACTCACGCTAAGCCCCGATTGGCTGAAATGTGAAGTAATTACTGAGAGACATTAATGTTTTATTTAAGGGTTTGCGTAGCAGTTAAATGTAATTTGGTAATCTTATTAGGCAATCACTTTCCATTAAAGGTTATTTGTTTTAATTATTTATTGAATTATAACTAGTTAGGTACGTCAATTAAAAGCAATAATTTCTTTTGAAAATCCAGATAGTTCAAAAGTTGTCTCCAAATCTTCAAGATATTCAATCGATCAGTAAAAACTTTTAGCATTTTCCCAAGACTTCACCTTACAGTAATTGATTTAAAAAATATATATATTTGATGCAAATCTTGATCTTGATCATGTTACGGATTATATTATATGAATTTTTAATTTAAATCATCGTGTCATTCTGATGCTTTTCGAAACTTGTTATAAATAGGCATAAAATATGAACTGTTTTTGTTGCACAGTATTGTATAATTGTAAAAAAAAAACATCATGCTACGACTTAAATTGGTAGGTCACTTCCTGATTAATGGAAGTCAAACTGGGGTGGTGGGATCTACCGCCTAGTGGTCCACCCTGGGCAACGGCATCTTTGGTTTTCTAACCAATGATGACGGCTAACAGATCCCTCTGCGGTGGTAGGCTTCGTAAGAGGCCGCCTGGATGCTCCTGCCGGAGTCCAGCGCCAAACAGTTTTTCTGTGTTCCGCTGGTGTGTAGGAGAACCAGTACCTCTGGGTAAGCTCGCTCCATCTTAGGCTTCTTCTTAACCGTATAGTTAAGTATGTAGTCAAGAGCAAGCCCATTAATTATATAAAAAAAAAACAGTAATACTATTTTTCAATGAAATTCTACGTACCTTTTTCAAATTAAAACTTGGAATTGATCACAATTACTCAGAAAGCAAAGAAATACGTGCGAAAGGAATCCAATAAAGAAACCATTGAGTTATGGTTATCGATCAACTCAACTCAGATCCAATTTCATTAAGTGTCCTCATATTTCGCTGTGTGAAACTTTTCTTGACGATAACTGTACGTACAATGCTCAAATAGTTCGATTCTACACCTTACTCCATCGTGATAACGATTGACAAATGGTACCGGGTTCGGGTTGTTGTACCAAAGGCTTCCGTATTATTGGAGTCGTAAAACATTGGTTAATCAGTTCTTGGTTTGTAAAGGTATTGGAATGAAATAGTTGTATGGGTTATAGCAGAATCCTTATAATATAATTAATTTTTGCCAAGATCTCGTTATGACGACTTAATTTCCAAATTTAATTTACTGTGCTCTAACAGAACCTTAAAAAAAAGATTAGTACATCAAATATTGTCAGATTAGCCTATCCATATTATTTTTATGGACTGGAATATTTTGTTTTTTGTTTTTAAATTTGTTATGGGCTGTTAGACATGATATTACAATCCAAAGCCAACCATTTCACGATAATACTATGACAAAGACGTCTGAAAATTACCTATAATCATTTTGAAAATAGGTATCATTTTCATACAAAATTATGAAATTATCCAGTTTGGTATGAATACGAAAATTAATGAGTTTATTCCTAAAATGTGTCAGTACTTTTAGCTGCACTGATAGGATTTACTCAGTTTGATCAACTGTAAAATAGGTTATAGGTTTATGGATGATTTTAATGCATTCCGGATTATATTTTGTTGTTTGGTCTATTTATTCAGCCTGTCCGTCTACCATTTAATTAGTTAGTAACTCTTGTGAACAATTTGACTTCTACGGAGTGTGATATTAGATTAAAGCATGCTCTTATTTGTACGTGGATAGTTGTATTATTAAGCCCACGTTATGTTACCATCATGTATGCAGTGTTATTTATTTTATCTATAAAAATAATTTTATCACAATATAAAATATTGATTTATACTTTTAAAACACGTTGTGACCCGTTGGGTCCCGTGTGTAATAACCTTACAGCTAAGTTAATGCGCGTCACAGCGTGTTTCAAATGAATAGCTGAACTTATATTTTTCGTAAATTTTTATTTAAAAATTATTTATTTATTTTATAATAATAAAAATTACACACACATATGTAATGGTAACATAATCTTCGTTTGTCAGGTGGTTAAAGATGAACAGTGTTTTAGATGCTGGCCTATTTTTTTTATTAATATTATTCTTTTTTTTATTTAGGTTTAGAGATCTTTATTCTCATAAGAAATTACATTTCATTTACAATGAGATAGAGAAATAGTAAAAAATTATGTTACAAAATAATTAGCCGGTACTCGACTCTAAATACAATTTTAGTTTTTTTTTAAATATATTTACACTTTCACACTCTTTTATGGCGTTTGGTAGCTTATTGTATAGCTGTGCTCCCCCAAACATTACAGTCTTCTTTCCATAGTTAGTTCTGGGCGCTGATAGTTGTACTTTATTTTTGTTTCGGAGATTGTGAGGATTGCTTTTTATATGTAATTTTATATTACTTTTAATAGTATTTGTGATTGTTTTTTTTACTAAAATGCATGTATTAAATATGTATAGTTGGGATAAATTAAATATTTTGGTTTTTTCATATAACTGGTTAGTTGGTGTGGGAGGGATATTGAAATAAAGTTTTAATGACTTTGTTCTGGGATCTCTGCAATGGAATAAGGTTTGTAGGTGCCGCTGAGCCCCAAATTTCGATAAGATAGTTCAAGTGTGATTTCGCCAAAGCATTATACATAGTTAATTGAACCTTTTTTGGTATACAGTGTGCTATCTTATGAAGAGCTGTTAATTTTCCTCTAACATGGTCAATGTGCGGCTTCCAAGTCAATTTGTCATCAATGTATAGTCCTAGGTATTTTTCCTGACTTGATCTTATTATCAGTTCATTATTTATTGTGAGTGTAACAAAATCAGGAATCACTTTATTTTTCGCTGACAAAATCATGTATGACGTTTTGGATGTATTTATAGTAAGCAAATTATGAAGGAACCATTCACTTAATATATCTAAGTCTCTCTCTATATCTTGAGCTTTTGCAGTAATTTCCTGAATTGATAGGCTGAAATAAAATATGCAAGTATCGTCTGCGTAAAGTGTAATATTCCCAGTTAATCCAATTTTGCTAATGTTGTATACTTATATATTACAAACAATATTGGGCCAAGTATGGAACTTTGAGGTATACTGAAAGTGATTTTTTGAGAGCTAGTAACAAAATCATTTATTTTCACAATTTATGATTGACAAGATATGATTTAAACATTTTAAGCGCCGTATCAACGATACCGATATTATGTAGTTTTAAAAAAAGCTTTTCGTGACTTACCGTATTAAAAGCTTTCTTTAAATAAATGAATATACCCAATGCTATTTTTTTTTCGTCTATATTAGTTTTAATTTTCGTTATCAGATCAATGGGGGCTATCGCTAGTGAATTTGCCACTAGAGGCGCTAGTGTTGCGTGAGGTCCAATATCATTCACTTTTCACTGGTTTTAGCGGAATTTGTTGCATAAATTTCAATTAAAATTTCTTTAATTTACCTGCTGGAAAATGATCTCATTCGTAAAATATCGCAAGTATGGATAATATGACGATTAATGTGAACGCTTTAAAATTTAAAGATAAAAGCGCAAAAATAGGCGGCTTCAAGAGCAACTATTTCAGAAGTTAGTTTGTTGATATCAAGATAGATATTTATAAACAATATAACCTTAATTAGATTCAAGATATAACACTTTGTTTCGGTGCCAATCGCCTTTGACAGCTATACCTCCGGACCTCAGTCTACAGTGGCGCCAACTGGTGAGCAAAGAAACGGTAGTCCCCATTGCAGCAGTCAGGGTACTAGACTGTGAACAAAATCCGTACTGCTCTTCAATAAAGAACTTTTTTTCTGTTAAATAGCCATTAAGTCGGTTATACAATAGTCTCTCAAATATTTTCGCTAAGACAGGTAGCACTGATATCGGTCTGTAGTTGCTGGGATCTGATTTAGAACCTGATTTATATATAGGGTTTACTTTGGCCACCTTAAGCGAGTCAGGAAAAACACCAAGACTAAAACATTTATTTATTGAATGGACTAACTTTTTTACAATAAGAGGTTTTAGACATTTAATTACCTTAGTAGAAATTCCATCTAATCCAGTGCTAGCATTGCTGTCTAGGTTATCTACAATTTTAATTACCTCCTCTACAGTACACGGTCTTAGTTCTTTTAATAATATGTCATGTGAGTGATTATATTTGTACATAAGAATGTTACCTGTGTCATTATGATATTTCTTGGGTATTTTATTGGATAGATCTGCACCAACAGAAGAAAAAAATGAGTTAAACAAATCACATACCTCGGTACCGTCCGTAACTAACTTGGAATCGGACATCAGCTTTGGGAGAGCAGGGCTATCTTTTATTTTGTTGGCTGCTAGGGTGTTAATGACTTCTCATATTTTTTTTGGTAGGTTAAGAGTATCTTGGAATAATTTATGGTAATAGTTTTCCTTATATGTTTTTATCATAACTTGAACTTTATCTCGTTCTTTCAAGAATAACTTCTTTAGTTCTTCATTGTTTTTGTTTCCTTTAGTTTCTTTCCATAGATAATTTCTTGAATTTATTGCATCGATAATATTCTTATTAATCCAATCTTTCTGTGGAGGGTTAAGTGTTTTTTTTCTGTGTTTTACTATTTTTTATGTTAAGTAATAAATAATTTTCCAGGCTGGCGTAATCATCGTAGTCTAATGCTGTGTAGTTAATTTTTGAATAAAATCTTGGTGATTCTTTTCCAATTTCAAGATACAGATGTTTATGGTCGGAGAGAGATGATTCTGTTATTGAAAGACCAAATGTATGGTTGTTTATATTAGTGCTGATATGGTCTATTATTGTTTTTGTTTTGGATGTCTCTCGTGTACAATAGTTTGGGTCAATTTTATTCAAGATTTCATATCCAGATTCATTCACTTCATTAACATAATCCGTTATATACTTTTCTTTTTTGAGTAAAACAATGTTAAATTCCAAATTCACTCCAATTGAGATGAATATATGTTTAGAAAGTTGTCCATCTCCATCAGGTTTGTATATAACTCCAATATTTAATGATAGATTTTCTAAACTTATCCATAAATAGTGGTTTCCATTTTCGATAAGATCTTCTGTTATATCAAAGTTTAGTGTATTATGCACGTAAATAAAAACACCACCACCTTTTTTATCTCGTCTATAGTTATATACATGTCTATATTCTGGAAGTTGATATATGTTAGCATCTTCGGCAGATACAAACCATGTTTCGGTAAATATTAATAGGTGGAATTATTTGTGAAGTTAAAGGCGACTTAGGAGTTCTGCCCATTAAAACAGGCAATTGCGACTCCTTTTCACCATTATCGAAACGGTTGCTAAAAATAGCATCACCATTTCTGGTTCTATGGTATAACGTGACAAAAAATCTGGGATACCCTTGAAGAGGAGTACCCTCAGTAACCTAGGTTCTGTCACGCTAAAAAGGAAATGAAGGAGGAAAGTTAAGGAAACCTACCTCTCTATAAGAATTCCCTATAAAATTAAACAAAGAATGGTAAAGAAAATGAATATAGCTTACGTAACTAAGATGGTAACAATATATGCCAAAATAACAAGAAAATTTTATATTAATATCGAAATATGAACATAAAATTACAAGAAATTATAAGGTAAATTAGACTAAATGATGATGAGATGAAAAAGGGATCAATTGGTAAGTTATCTACATACCGCAATGGATGGAGTAAAAGTGACTAAAAGATAACTGACAAGAATAGACGGGCAGTAGCGTCTTCCCTGCACCGGTTCCTCCTTGGCGGAGTGGCGAACACACCGGTTTTCAAGGTGTCACCTGCTTCGAGGTCCCGGGTTCGATTCTTCTACATTTCGGGTTTTTCTACATTTTCTCGGATCTGGTTGTTTGTGGTACGTTCATTGTTTATGGTTTCCAAAATACGAGTGCTTTAAATAGTTATTCAAATTGGGATCAGAACAATGTATGTGATGTTGTCCACATTTATTGGCCAAACTGCGATTACCAACCCACCTGCCAGAGTGGTTATAATAGCAAAATCCACCTTTATGAGAGACACAGGTCTCTCATAAAGGTCCAGCAGATTACTGATATAGACTGGTGATGACATAAAAATCTCGAGATCGGATACTCGGAGGCATATTTGCTAAAGTTGTAGTGTTGACTGTTATAGAATGCTATTTTGTATCGAAAACATCCCAGGATTTTGGGATCGACGTTCATGTTTTAAGAAGCCGCTTCTATAATTTCCGAGTGAAAAACTAACTTTAGGTGTTTACCTAAAGTTATGTTCAGAGATCAGATAATCGGATGCATGTTTATACATCCGATTATCCGATCTCTAAACATAACTTACCTTAACCTTAAGATAGTACCTACAGGAAGTCATGACACGATGAACTGTTCAGTTGTTTCTTGTTGTTAATAAGATTTGTTTGGTAAGTGGATAAAAAAATATGTAATCTATTAAGATAGATGATATGTTAAATACTTTTTCTCTTTCCACAGAACGAAGAATCGGTGCTCATCGGCGGAGTCTGCCAAGTTCCCGATCCTTTGTACAAAGCGATCGGTTCCATCATCTCCTTCTACATCCCTCTTGCTGTGATGCTGCTGACGTACGCGCTGACAGTACAACTCCTGGCTCGGCAGAGGAAGGGGCTAGGCACCGGCTGGGCGGCTGGCTGGCTCGGTGCGCCTCCAATCGGTATTTATTTAAAACAGCTGATGAATGAATGTTATTACAATCCTGCTGTCTTTCAGTAAACTCTGCCTCGTCTTTTCTTTCTTTTCACTCGTATCCATGGTCTTTCTGTGCAATCCGTTTGTCTATGGAACTCTCTGTTGTTGTTTATTCAGCAGTTTCTTATTGTTAACGTAGATAACTTTTTATTATTAGCTTTTCTTTTGTAAGTACTTTTTTATGTCGTTAATGCTAATGTGCTTGGTGCTCTTTAATTATTTTGTTGATTAAATTAGCTTTAATTATCACATTAATGTTTTGTAGGGTTTATCATGCTCCATTAATTTGCATGATACATACGTAAGCCTTTTTAAAAGAAAATTGGTGTTATAACTCTTTTGTGCAACAAAGCTGTTGCGAGACATTTAAAAAAAATGAATATCGTAAAATTGAACAAAATGAATTGTTTCGTATGTAAGTAAAGAACTCATTAATAATTATACGTTTTATTAGTGTGCTCGTTTATAGTATCTCTCAACCTCAATCAAATAACAAATGAACCTTTTTAGGGTTCCGTAGCCGAATGGCAAAAAACGGAACCCTTATAGTTTCTTCAAGTCTGTCTGTCTGTCTATCCGTCCGTATATCACAGCCACTTTATTCTGAAAGTTGAAACAATTACACAGTTGAAACTTGGTGGGTAGGTGTATCCTGTTGACCGCTTTACGATTCTCATACAAAAAAATTAAAATAATGATATTAAAATTTAATTCCCATACATAGACTAAAAAATTGTTTTTGACTCTAACCTATGCGTATGGGGTATCTAGGGATAGGTCTTGACATAGTGGTTTCTAGAACCATTTTTTCCAAAAGTTTAACATTTGGAAGATAGACGCTTCCAAAGTGGTAAAATGTGTGTCCCCCCCCCCCCTCTAAGTTTTAAACTAAGCAAGTGCAAGTGCTATGAAAAAAATACATAATGTAGATCTTAACAAATACCTATACTTTCAACGAGAATTGGTTTGAACGCGATCAAACTAGTAGTGTTTGAGAAATAGCACATTTTTAACAACCGCTAATTTAACTTTGACCTTCATACAAACACTATGGAAAACAAAATTATTTTTGCAGTTATTAAATGTTGTGGTATTTTGGCTAAGTGGAAGTAAGTTGACCTCTAATTCAGTTAAAGTTGGTACGAAACCCTCAGTGCGCGAGTACGACTCGCACTTGGCCGTTTTTTTTTAATTCATTCAGCTTTCAGTTTTGTAGGCTTTTTATTCTGCTAATCAATACTGGCTCTTTTTTTTGCTTTTATGACCTGATTACCTACTTGACAAAACATTAAGTAGGCCATTACAGAACTTGTGCATTGTTTCTGACTGATTTAAACTTTCAGGGTCACTATAACTACAGTTTTTTAATTCGGGATTTATACCATGTACCTTATTTATTATGAGTTTCCGAGAAATTGAATTTGAATAAATATTCAAAGTTCTCCCGTGATCATGGCGCTTGCAACAGTGCCGAAATATCGGAAACTCATAATAAATAAGGTGCATGGTATAAATCCCGAATTAAATAACTCCATTGTTTCTGATATTGATAAATTTAATACGAGTATATTTTATAGGTACGAGTAGGTCTCTCTCATATAAAGAAAAAGGAGAAAATATAGGCCAATGCCTACTATTTGAACAAAGAAAGAATAGTGTCCCTCTCTTTTTTTGTCAGAAAAACACGGCAAAAATATAGAAGATACATTTACGTTTCATGTAAAGGATATTGCCCACGGGTAGGTACTGTCGCTAAGATCTGAGCAGCATATTAGTTTATCAGATACATTTTTCGTGTGATGCTGTCAAAAAAAAACCACCTCATTCTAAAGGCGTTTAAGAAGGTCTTTAAACGGGAAGACGAGCTGCAAAATTTTGACTTTTTCTCAACTGACCAAACTATAATCGCTTCAGGCAAGTTGAAACCAAGCGTGGTTATTGCAAAAATCTTTTTTTTGCAGAGAGATCTAGGTCTTTTAGGTAATTTTTTGCTGATTATTAAACGTAATTTTTTGTGCAGATCCAAAACCAATTTAAAATGGCATGACCATATTCGTTGCTTGCATCATATTAAACATCAACTTCAAAATATTTTTAGTGGGTTAATTTTAGATTTTACTTAAAAGCGGTAAGTACCTAAACAAACGAATCCATTTTTCTTCCTCAAACCCCATTATGCTCGTCCAAACATTGTTCTGATTACCTCCTTAGAGACTGAGGATTAATTTGTCATAGAATTGCTTATTGTGCCTGACGCAGTCAAACAAAAAAGGAAATGATGAGTCCCTTTTTTATTACCGCTTAAATTTAATTAGTAGACCTTAGCTTTCTTTCCGAGTTCCGTAATGAGCCATCAAAAGCTATGACGTAATATGATTTCACTATGTAAGTACCGTGCTATTTCTTAAGACTCTTACACACAGTGCCGGCGGCAATGCCGCTGGGTTTATGCCGAGTGGCTATGCCGCCGGAAATACAAGCCGCGCAAAGCCGCCAAGCATCATTCCAGTTGTGACAGTCACATAGAACGCTAGTGAAGTGCACATTTTATGGTTGGTTGGTTACAATAAATAAGGAAATGATCAGCACTGCCGCCGCAGTTGTAATTTTTATTTTAATAAAAAAAAAATTACAAACTGTTCATCGACCTTCTTTTTGTCCCGTAAATAATGAGAGGTTAAATTTTTTAACTTTCTCTATACTTCGCCTTTATCAATGTCAAATACACTTGCAATTATGTTCAATGCGTCCATTAGTTTGTTTCTATTCTTTTATAGTCTGCATTTCTGGGATTCCATAATATTTAATATTTAATTTTCTTGAAAATTTTCAATTAATAGCAACACAGTTTCGTCGTCCAATGAAACGAAATTTTAATTTGTTTAATACACACAAACCGCACACCACTACTGCTTGAACCAAGCACGAGCTGAAGCCGGCAAGCCGCGTAACCCGCCGGCACACCCCGGTGGCCATGCCGGCTGCTCCTTTGTGCGGCAAAGCCGTCGGCTTTGTATGCCGCCGGGTGCACGGCGACTTGGGCGGCGGTTTGCTCTGCGGCCCTGCCGCCGGCACTGTGTGTAGGAGCCTTTATCCATATTGAAAGCACCGCGTTAATTATAAACATGTGACGGTTATTCTGTCTGTTTGTTTTTCACGACTAAGCTGGAATGAGAACAAGAAAAGTAGCATTTAGCGGGATAAGAAGTAGTTTACGTCATTTTCTGAATCCTAGGAGAAAAGAGGAGGTCCTGAATTTGATTCAACAAGAGTTGGGCAACAAGTTTCGTATTTTCGAACATTGCGCGGATTTGTGATGACCAACCCGCATTTGTCAAGCGTGGTGATTATGCCTGTACCCATCATTGCTGTCGTAACTTGAATTGAATGATGGACGTAATTTTCCTGCAGTGGAGTGATTATAGCCTTTTGCTTTAAGCGTTTCAAAGCATTTGTATTAACAATATTATTATTGTATCAAATTGATACATTGAACCATTCATTCGTTCATTCAATATCACCTATACTTACTAAAATACACAAATACAAAGCTATCAAAGAAATACGATGCCACAAACAATGAAATGCATTACTCAGTTTACATAACCATCAAAACTTTGACCCAGTTCCATTCAATTCTCTACAATCGACAATTTAACTTAGTAAAAAAAACGTTCCGCCCCGCTTAAGGCGGTTTCAATTTTAACGCTGGAAATATTTGTTGTTGGAACAAATATTGGTTTGTGGGACAAATGCGTGCAAAACATTGGACCGCGGGCCAATAAACAAGGCAGTTTTTTGTTCTTAAAATGTGGCCGTGGTTAGGGCTAAAACACATTAAGGGTAGTATTAGCTAATGCTGGTTTTGTAAATATAAACAAGGGACAGCTACAAGGGAAGTGCCTGTCGTATGCTAATCAACAACTTTTTTATTGAAAATCCATATTATTTATAAGTTACCAATATTTAAAAAATGCTTAGACTGAAACCAATCTTAACGTTTATTTTATTGGTACAAAGTTATGGTAACATTATTTACTATGTTGCTATATAGCAACAATATATTGAATTGTAATTTCATTTTATTTTTGTTTGTTGTAAGGACTTACAAAATTGTTTATTGAAATCAGTCGTTTTTAAAAATGCGTTATTATTTTTGTAAGTTAACTGCACTTTAATAAAACTACTCGCAACCGTGAACTAGTTACGAGTCGCATTTGTTTTTTTAAAGTTTTAGGTTAGTTTTATTAAAATTATTCCTAATGGCAAAGGAGATGTCCCAAATTGTATGGAGGCCAGGCCCAGAACCTGTACACCCCACCAAAAGATAGACCAATACACCTACAAGATTTTGTTATTATCCAATTCTTTTAAATTGGCTTCGTTAAGTGGTTCAAATAAAGAGTTAAGTAAGAAAATAGCAATACAAAACAACAAAACCATCATGGCGGAAGATGACATTTTGATGACGTCTGTCAGTTTTGGTTTCATAATCGCGCATCTAGGAGTCGAGTGCGTGCCATCGCTTGCTGTAGTAACAACAAACATTATGAAAGTAATGTGTCGATCAATACCAAATCCAGAAAACGAAAATGAGGTCGTTATAATGAACTACATTTAAAACACGACAAGCAGAACAAAAACTTGAAGTGAATGATTATGCCAAAGTGACAAGGGGTATCTGACAGCTACTGACATTTAAAGTTTTTTTAGACTGACGCCATCTTGGAATGCCTATGGAGTTTGATATATTATTCGATCTTGTTTATTTTTGAACCACTAAATTATACGTTATATGTATATGTATTTTTTCCGGAAACAGTAAATTTTTCTTGATTTTTGTAAATGGTGTACTATGTCTGGGCCTATTATGGGACTTCTCCTTTTACACATGTTACATTTGCCTATAAGTTAACATAAAATCCCAACGTTCTGTTTATAATCCATATTTTATTTGCTCCAGCTGTTTAGTCTTTGGGTTGTCTATCGTTCTTTCACATCGAATAGGTACTCTTGCGATTCATGCAAATCTCCAGACAAAGGCCTGTATTTACTAATTCAATACAATGATCACTATAACGCTGAGCCTTTGAGACAATTAAACTAAACACAATGTGAACTAGAACGTGAATACTGAGCCACAGTGTATACTGTGATACAGTAGGATTACTTGCAATTAAGCGTCTATGGAAGGAGGGCGTTTCATACTTTTTCAAAAGCAAGTGTAATAAAAAGCGAATTGGTATCGCTTGAATAAATACTCAATGTGCATTGGCATCTCATTTATAAATGTACGATACTCTAAGCATTTGCGAATAATTGTGTAAGAAAAACATACTCAAAAACTAAAACGTTGAAAACACAAATTTAATGTCAGTATATAAACTTGAAAAATTTTGTCTCAGGCGGGACTCGAACTCGCATCTCCTCGCATGCCTGGCGAGCATAACTGACTGTCAAACATCTGCAAAGATGTTTCTTTCGGGTGTTAAGGGTGCAAACTCCTAACATTTGATGAAACAACGCTGGCTTACAGCGTAAGAATATGCTTGAAAAATTTGCGCCGTGTCGCAGAATCTCGGTGGCCTAATGGTATGGCACCCGCCCGGCATGCGAGGAGATGCGGGTTCGAGTCCCGCCTGAGACAAAATTTATCAAGTTTATATACTGATATTATAAGTGCAATTAAGTTGCTAAAATATCAAATAAAGTATACAAATTTAATGATGTAAAATCTGCGTTAAGTTCAACCATAGGGAAAGAAATATGTTCAACATAATATTTGATTATTCAGTGATTGAGCATCGCAATTTTGCTAGTACCTTAGGAATCTTAGCACGAGGAATATTTTTATAGTTTTTAATTTCATTTGTAGGTATTTGATTTTTTAAATTTGTATCTACAATTGGTTGTAAATATTGTAGTTTTTAATTTGTTAATTGTTGATTAGAGGTCTTGAGTTTTTCTGTCTAAATAATAATTAAAATTAATTTCGTTTTTAATTCAGTCCAATGGCAATTGCACCTTCTCTACTTGCCTTCACTGTGACCAAGAACTATACGTTGGTACTCAGACACTGGCTTCGCCAATCCGATTCAAACAACTTAGCGAGTAAATCCTATCGCCACGATGGAAGCTGTGAAACTTTCCATTGAGCTTATTTATTGAAAAGTTTTAGTTTGTTGATATCAAGATAGTTATTTATATAATAAACCTTAATTAGATTCAGGATATAACACTTTGTTTCGGCGCCGATTGCCTTTGACAGCTATACCTCCGGACCTCAGTCTACAGTGGCGCCAACTGGTGAGCAAAGAAACGGTAGTCCTTATTGATATTGATCTCTACTTGTTGGACTTCAAGTTGTAAATCAATTCAATGACCTTTAACTTTTTGGGTAGGTTGACCTGCCGTTGTCTGTATTTATTTATTGAGCTAATTTGAGACCTTAAAAATTACAAAGGATAGTTTTGTCCTTGACATCATCACAAAAAAGGGCTGAAAGGGGAGTGGCAGTATTTGTGAAATCAATAGTATCTTAAATAAGTATAGAGAATATCAATTAACGATTGCAGAAATTTCAAGTGATCTTAAAGAAGCGAGATATAAGCGAAAATACAATATAGCCATTTCCACGGAGACGACACTGATCTTGTCTGTTAGTGATAGCATTACAAAAAAAACGAACTAAAAACCTCTTACTTCCCCATCCGTTGAAAAGGCAGATCGATATGTTAAAACCATAATCGTATCACAAACCGGAACAACTCATGTGCGAAAAGCTTCCAAGCCGATTTAGAAATGGGTGGACCTTGTGTACTTATACTATGTAACACGCACTGATTAAAACAAAATGTAAGAGATACGGTACGATATTTTGGTCAACTTAAGTCTTGCATATTCTGTGTAATTTTATTTCGCTTACAAAAAATTACACTGTTACAGTGCATAAACAAAATCTTACGGTTCTGACATTTGTGTTACATTTTATCCAGTGCATAAAATACACAGTGAAGGGTCAAAAACAAGACCCTCTTATTTAATTTTTTCGTGCGTAACCAAAACAAAAGCATACTAGAACATTATTCAAACATATTTATGATAAAATTATTTAACAAATTCAGGAATATGTCGATAGTTTCATGCTTCTGTTGGTCAGCTGTCAGTAGAATCGATACTGCTCACGCATAGCAACATTCTGTCGATGTTCGTAACATTTTTGATGTACACAACCCTAAATCCACACATGAATCATAAGCCTACGCTTCCATCCGTCCCATTCAAGCCGGGATGGGCACAGAAACAATCATTACAACAGGAATAAAACCTTAGAATTCCCCAGATCCCTTACGTTTTCATCCATTAAGTCTGGTACCCAATCCAAAGGATTAGGATGTTCGTTTTTTGCCAAAAAATATTTTTTATCAATTTCAATAGACGTAGCTATCTCCGTTCGTATGTTTTAAAAACCATTAAAGATTTCATATAAATGTTTCATCACCAGCTTATACATATATTAGTTCAAGATGGAATATGTTGCCATAATCTCAACGCTTGGCAGATGGGTAAGCTTGGCCAAATGTGATGTGATGTGATGAGAAGACGCTGCTGTAGGAAAGGTGTGATACTATTTGTGCCCATGAAAAAGAGATGTCCCGTAACAGGCCCAGACATTGTACAGTATTCTAAAAAATCAAGAAAAATCTACTGACTTTGAGAAAAATACAAATAACTGTTTAAAACGTATAATTTAGCGGCTCAAAAATAAAAACAATCTAATAAATATCCCTCTCAATTGGGCATACAAGATGGCGTTTGACAAAATAAAAAAGATAAACCATAAACTTTAAATGTCATTAGCTGTAAGATTTCCTTTGTCATAAATTGACATAACCACTCGTCATAATCTCACGTAAAAAGGTTATATTATATAATAAATTGCAAATATATTATGTCCTTTAGGCATAACATAAGTTAAAACTCTTTGTTTTGTTTGTTATTATTACAACAAGCACAAGTAAGCAAACAAAATCACTTGTTCGAATCAAGAAAAGCGATTTTTAATTGTCAAAACTGACAGATGTCATCAAAGTGTCATCTTCCGCCATGATAGTATTTGTTGTTTAGTATTGCTATTCTCATAAGTTTATTTTTGTTTAAGACATTAAACGAAGCCATTTTAAAGATTTTGGATAGTAACAAAGTGTTGTAGGTATATTGCCCTATCTTTTGGTAATGTGTACAGGCCCCCAATTCTGCTAATTTACAATTGGCTCAATAGAATCGCAATTGTATAGTTTGACACATTTTGTATGGTAGTAATGTCAAAATATACGAATGCAATGCCATTGCGCCATTTGTAAATTAGTAGAATTGGGGCCCAGGTTAGGGCCTAGCCTCCATACAATTTGGGACATCTACTTTCAGTTAATTTATTATGTGTTTAACACAGACTTAAATTAGTATCTTATTTAATTGTTTTTCATTCTCTGTTCCGGAATTTAGTAATATCGTAGTCCGAAGTGATAACTCGAAAATTTTGCAGCGTATACAGGATGAAATTTTAACCACTTTCCAAAATTTTTATAGGCGTTCAGTATCGTTTTAAGAGCCCATTTATGAAGAAAAAAAGGAAAATCAAGCTTTCACCCGAAAATATTTTTCGCAATATTATTTTTAATATTTTTGGGCCTGATATACCTTATCAGGCCTATAAAGAGAAAATCAAAAACTTATGAATAGTATCGTAATGAATGAATGACATGCGAATCGCGTAGAAAAATTGTTGCTAGGCGGCCGTATCAAAAATTTTAGATTTTTGCCGGACATTTTTCTAAGTGCTTTATCTTGACATTTTTGTACTGGGCTATACTACAAGAAAAAATTGGTCATTTGTTTTTTGTCTAGTAGATTGATATATTAAAATTTGAAAGGTGGTTAAAATTTCATCCTGTATTAAAAAAAGTAATAAAGTATTGATTGATCAAATTAACTTCCACACGATTTTTTATTACCTCGTTGTCCTATATAAAAACTAACCTGTATTTCCCAATGTCGCATAAAAATTATACAATTTGGAAATCTAATTTAATTCGATTAACAAATTCAATGCGTCTATAATACGGATTTCATTTATCTTAGAACATACAAACCCTTCCTTATGTGGTTCCATAAGCGTTTTACATTCAACATAAACTTCAAGACCTCATACACAATTATATCTTTCCTTATACTTAATAATTTCATGGCCCCTAAGTCGGCATTACACAAAAATACTTTGATGGTTACAAATGGCCAAAACCTTTAAGGTAGAGTATAAATGGGCCTAAATCGAAACCTCACGTACACGACAAACATGAAAGCTTTTAACGGATTAAATATATGCCCTAAATGTAACGTTACGAAGTAAACAAAATTATGCGTCTACAAACCGACGCTATGATTTATTTGAAATGGGTTCTTTTGATAAAGAATTTAGACATACTTTGTCATCATGTTGGCTTATTAGTTTAAGAACCAGGCTTAGTTTTCGGGGTCCTGAGTTCGACACTTGGGTAGGACAATAAGAGTTTCGACTTTCGAAAATGGCTCGGATTTGTGATTAGTCTAAAACACATTTGCACCCGTATTTGGCAAGCGTGGTGATTATGCCCGTACCCATTATTGATGTAAGTAACAACCTATTTTCGCCCACTGTTGAGCACGGGTCTCTCTCCTATTTGTGGAGAGGGTTAAAGGCCTTAGTTCCACCACGCTGGCCAAATGCGGGTTGGAGGACGGCGAAGGCGACGCTGTGGCGGCATCACCCCGCGTTGGACGTTTCTTAAGCCGCCCGAAGGCCTCCAACAGGGCTTAACGACTGTTGTCTTGTGACAACAGCCGGGACCGACGGCTTAACGTGCCCTCCGAAGCACGGAAGCGCTCATGGTATGATGCCACAAACGGTCACCCATCCAACTTGTGACCGCTCCCAGCGTTGCTTAACATTCGTGACAGAAACTGATCACGAAGAAGCATTGGGCTATGAGCGCTTTAATGCTAAGATAGCTTGAATTCAGTGATGGAGGAGTTTACCTTGCCGTGGGATGATTATAAGCCGTTACTTTAATTTTGACAATCATCATCACCAACATTATGTCAAGCAGAGGAAAGCGCATTTTGTTGATTCATTTTTATTTATATACCCACCTAGATAGATAAATAGATAATGTCTATGTCTGAAGAAGTAATGACAGCCGTCGCTGCAATAATAAATTTTAAAAAAAGACTACAATGTTCGTGCCGACAAGTATTTGAAAGGCATAATGCTTAAGACAAGTATCAAAAATTATGTGATTTTACTGTTTTCGTTTAAATGGAGTTTTGCAAGTTACGATATTCTGTAAAAACAAACCAACAGTGTGAAATTTAAATGCTACCGCTTTAAACCCATAAATAAAACAATCCGATAAGCTTTAACTAAAACGTTGCACGTAAGAGGTTGCTCCTGAGTTGTTAAGAATCTCAAATCTCTTATTATTATATTTTAATAATAATAATGCGTTGATGGAAGCTTTTGCAACAAATAAAATGAAGGTTATCTCTGGCAAGACATGAGACGAGACGCTCGCACGAGAGATAGCGGGGCAAGTGTTACCCTGTACGCTCTCCATTATTTAATAGAAGATACAAAATCCGTGAAAATGGACCCATTACAAGTTACGACAACTCTCTGTAATACTATCATGTGCGCTGTTAGTTATTGGAACGAAGTTCCTTATCACGCGTTGCGAAAGGGGGCTAGACGGAAAAAATTGTAACGACACTTTTTGAACGACACTTTTTGCTATAGTTGTAAGCCGTGCTGCGTGCGCGTTTTTCTGTCTGAGAGAGAGAGAGAGGGAGAGGGGGAGGGATAGGGAGAGAGAGAGAGAGAGAATTAAAAATAAAATAAAATTTTATTACAATTCCTTCACTAAAAATGAACTTCGTTCCATCCGGGTGTCCATTGACAGCTCTCAAGTTTTATTATATTAAAGTCACCATAAAAACAGTTATTCGTCATAATTTTGGAGAAAATATATGCCCGATTAGTTTAGTTTTCGCCAAATTGTACGACTGTACAGGGATGCATTTGCGTCGCCTTGCCCCTTGCGAGCTTAAAAGGAGGATCCTTGACTCGCGCTCAAAACCAAAATCAGAACGGAAAGAACAAGACAGTGGCAAGACGAGGCAAAGCGAATCAAAATTTTGAACTTTTTTGCAATATTTAGTCAAGGTTTTTAACTTAACAATCCCATGTGTTTGAAATATACACGGCATTAACGCTGTAAAATATTTGAAACGTCAGAATAAACTAAAACATCTTGAAAATCCTAATAAACGCTGAGTAAACCCGTAAGTTTATCCTTGTATAGCAATTTAACTAAAATTAATTTAGCCGGGTTATAAAAGATGATACGACAAGTACATGTCACGGTGGCTCATCAGTTTCATAACCTGATAAAATTAAAGCGTTTTGAAATCTGCTACATAATTAAATTCCTTGACTCTACACTCTCGCACTTGTCAAGCCTCGCGGTCCCTTAAGATATTACAGCCGCAATTTGAAGTGTTTTGTAGTTTGTGTTCGTTTAATTTACCAAATTGAGAGCTGGTATTGACTTATATTTCTTTAAAATATTTTTCGCCGATGATTTCAGAAATCGGAAGTACCGATTTCTCAGAATCGAAAATGTATAGTCTTAATTTTTCATCTTTTACTTTTTCCATTGAATTAGATCATCAAACCAAAGAATGAGTATCAATTAAGACAAAATATGACTAGAAAATATTTTAACGATTCTTTGAAGGTTTTACTTCATAATTGAATTTGTAATTAAGATCGTTTGATGAGTACTTTACTGATGTTTGTTGAGTATATTTTGGGATTCGTCAGAGTTTATATTTCTGGATCTATACGCATCGGTAAGCATAATTAAGATACACGAGCTTTCAAAGAAATAGCTATAGAAAGATCTAATTAGGATTACTATTTAATATTAGCCTGTTTACTTGTTTTACTTTCAGAATAATTTTACGTTTGCTCCATTCAATGAGGAGGCACGCTGGAAGAGGCTGATCTTGCATTCTGTTGAATTAAAAATATAGTGTACTGCAGCAATAACAGAGTTTATTATTGCTTGGAGTAATTGAGGTTACTTTGATCTAGAACGAAACGGCATAATGTAACCAATTTGTCTTTTTTAAGGAACATGGACCATATGACAGCTGTGCTATAAAATTTGATAATGCATGTACCTACTATATTAATTAGATGAACTATTTGTAAGAATTGTTTGAGCAGTTATTGTTGGAGAATTGGGTAATAATCATTTCGATTACACAATTTTAAATATAATTTATAATCTTACTAAACCTTATTAAAAATGTTTGTGTTTTATTGTGAATGCATGTTATAAATAGGTATTCTGGCCTTTCCAAGTATTAACTAAGGTTTCTTTTACAGAACGGCGTTGCACTTGGCGGAGGTTTCTAGGTCCGCGAGGCGGGACTCCTCAGCACTCAGCTGCCTCCACTGAGACCGAACTCCCGCCTCTGGACACGAGAGATTTGTGGATTCAGGATTCCAGGTAACAATAACTACACTTTGAATGTTTGTAATTAGATTTTTATGTATATATTTTATGTAGATATGTTTATACTAATACAAAATACACCGTGAATTTTTAACCGTCTGACGAAAGAAGCCTACGTTATGTTACCATTGTGTACAACGTCTTGGCAGCATTATTTTTATTTTAACAATAAATATAATTTTAGAAAAAATTAGAATATTATTTAGATTATTCATTTTGAAACAAGGTGTGACGCTTGCATATGTACGTAGCTTTGTAATGAGTAGTTTGATTATCCTCAAGAATAACCTGGTATCAATGTTCCATGTTTCGAGCCACTTATTACAGGCCTCTGACGTCACAAGTTTTTACGACTACCTTGGGATAGAAGACTAGATCAACGACATAACGTATTTTAGGCAAACCACTACACCACTTATCCCAAAAAACCTGTACTTTCGTCGAAATCTATACTAATATTATGAAGCTGAAGAGTTTGTTTGTTTGTCTGTTTGAGCGCGCTAATCTCAGGAAGTACTGGTTCGAGTTTTGTGTTGAATAGTCCATTTATCAAGGAAGGCTTTAGTATAACATCACACTGCAACCAATAGGAGCGAAGAATCAGTGTAAAATGTTGCAAAAATAATCGCGATCATAATAACAGAAATTGACGCGCACGAAGTAGGTAACTGCTAGTCATACCATAATAAGGAACTCTACACTCTCTCACTCTCTCAACTCTAACTATAAAAATACTTTGGTTTCTCCATCCCCCTCTAACTTTAGTTTTTACTTGAGCAAGGCTATGGTACTTCAGTACGTCCAAGTACCTCACTTCAAAGTAACTTTATTTGTCAAGTAAACTTTACTATTGAATTAATCTAAGTTTTTTCATTTGCTTGGGTTCGTTAGGCCGCATCGATTTATCAGATAAACTTTTTATGAAGTCACGGTTTTAGGGGTTCCTAAATGAGATGAGAAAACGAATGAGTTTTTGTAGTGTAAAAGATCGTCCATAGGTACTATTACAAAGTTAGTTTGTTAGCAGAAAAAAAAAATAAGTCAAAATTGACCTACCCTTTCTTGGTGATTGGGGCTTATAATTAATACGGGCAAGAGTTAGATCATTATTTTAAGTAATGGTCTCGCATTTTTTCGCTCTTAAATAAAATATTAGGTTACAAAATGAAAAGTTTAAAACTTTTTTTTGAAGCCAAGAAAAGCTTTTGTTATAAGATACTTTAAAACTGAGCGAGAGAGCCCAATTTTATAAGTAAAAGCTTTAGCAGATTTGTCTTTTAAAATAAATCCGGGTTTTTAAATCTCCATCGATTAAAATAAGTTTATTTTTGCCAAACATTAAACGTTGATGTTATTGATTGATAATTGAACATAGTGTCAGAATAAGTTGCTCTGTATTTTATTTTTCTCTGTAGATACTAGCCCAATATTGTTTCGAAGCAGTGTTGGGATACTTAGAATATTTTAGAAAATTTTACTTCATCAAATTTTGTGCAAACTATTTTTTTTTTCATATTATGTGATACCTCGAATAAAGTGACATCTTGAGCAGCTTAGATACGGCACTCTACCACAAAGGACGTCGTTTTAACTCTTAAATTTATCTTTATTTAAAAAAAATTATAGGTACAGGATAAGTTTTAAATTTTAATGAGTAGATTCTTGCGAAATTTATTGTGGACCCAACAATAACTCTCAACTATTTTAAATTTTTTTTGCAAAAAAGGTAAAGCAATTATCTTTATGCAAAGTATAACTCATAATACCTTTGTACCTACCAAAACTCTTTAATTATATAGTTTTGAGGTTAAAACATAAAAACATTACAAGCCAACTAAACTACTTTATAACATAAGTTTTAGGTAGCATTTGTTTGACAAATTACTTTTAGTACAGACATAAAACATTTAGATTTCGCTCGTAAAAAATGCAGCGGTTAGGTACTAAAAGTTTTGAATTTATAGCACCTAAAACATAAATCTATTGCCAAATACCTGGGTAGTTTCAGCAAATTTGCATCCATTCCGCACGCCAGCATTAAACTAGCTATCATGTTGACACACGGCTCTGTTATCAGAAATTCTGCTCATTCTGCCACTAATCAGTTTTGTTAACACAAACGTAATAAAACCAGGAATATAGTACGGTATCCGAGCGCATCAAGTAGATGCGGTTAAGTGTAACACGGCCTTAATTGTTTGTGAAAGCTTTGGCTTGAAAATAAAGTGTGTAAAGGTAGATAGATAGATAGATACATAGATTACTCTTTATTGCACACTAAATAACGAAATAACATACAATTTTATAGTTTTTATAGTAAGATGTACAATTTAAGCGGTCTTATCGCTAATGAGCGATCTCTGCCAGACAACCTTTGGGTACAGGAAAAAAAAACTATGAAGAAGGGGAAGGTGGTCAGAGTGCTTAAGGCAGAATGTTAAACTAAAGATTACAAAATAAAAATAAAAATAAAAAGTAGAAAATAATAATAATAATAAAATAAATAAATAAAAAAATAAATACTAAAACAGCAAAACTAAACGATTAACTCAAACATAAATAAACTTAAATATAACACTTTATTTGATATTTTAGCAACTTAATTGCACTTATAATATCAGTATATAAACTTGAAAAATTTTTTTTTTTTTTTTTTTTTTTTTTTTGTCCCGCCTGAAACAAAAAAAATTTTTCAAGTTTATATACTGATATTAAATATAACACAATTACATAAAAAAAAAAAATATATAATTACACAAATTACATACCATATACATACATACACCTAAATACATACTTGATATGAGCAAGGAAACGAGTCATGAACGATCAGCAGTATAAAATGTACCATTCATGCGACAAAAGTTGTCAAGTCAAAGCGATAAAAGGTACTAAAACAGGTAAACAGTAGCTCAAGGTAATTATATTAGTAATATCAGTGTCTGTTTATACAGGGTGAAATTTTAACCACTTTCCGATATAGCCCATTTATGAAGTAAAAACTGTAAATCAACCTTATACCCGAAAATATTTTTCGCAATATAGTTTTCATCTTTTACGGTCCTAGGCCTGTTAAGGTATAAAGGGAATATCAAAAAATTATGAATAGTATCGTAATGAATGAATGAGATGCGAATCGCGTAAAAAAAGTGATGCTAGGCGGCCGTATCGAAAATTTTAGATTTTTTGCGGACATTTTCTAAGTGCTTTATCTTGACATTTTTGTACTGGGCTATACCGAAAGAAAAAATATGTCATTTGTTTTTTGTCTCGTAGATTGATATATTAAAATTTGGAAAGTGGTTAAAATTTCAACCTGTATATGGAATATTGAATCACAAATAGATTGATCTTTACTCTTAAATCAGTTTTGTCTTAGGGTACCTCGTTGCCATCCGCGTTACCCCATTTCACCTCTATGCCCTCCACTTCGCCGCACTGTTCTTGGTGCTAAATCAGCCATATCGAGGCTTAGCAGAATATTATATCAACATAGTGACCGGATAGACATGTTTAATGATTCAATTCGAAGTATTATGAATACAATAGGCAAGGACAATATCAGTATATAAACTTGAAAAATTTTGTCTCAGGCGGGACACGAAACCGCATCTCCTCCTCAAAAAAAAAAATTTTTTTTTCAAGTTTATATACTGATATTATAAGTGCAATTAAGTTGCTAAAATCTATACTAATATTATAAAGCTGAAGAGTTTGTTTGTTTGTTTGTTTGTTTGTTTGTTTGTTTGTTTGTTTGTTTGTTTGTTTGTTTGTTTGAACGCGCTAATCTCAGGAAGTACTGGTTCGATTTGAAAAATTCTTTTTGTGTTGGATAGTCCATTTATCGAGGAAGGCTTTAGGTTATATAACATCACGCTGCGACCAATAGGAGCGAAGCAGCAGTGAAAAATGTTGCGAAAACGGGGAAAATTACTCATATCATTTGACGCGGATGAAGTCGCGGGCAACAGCTAGTATCAAATAAAGTAAATAGGCAAGGATGTTGATTAACAAGTATTAATTTAATTTTAAGTTTAATATAGTTTAGATAATAGTCTTTGTTTTTTTGTCATGTGGTGTTTACCTGTAATTAGTTTCTGTATTTTTCTCTGTATATGGTGATTTTGTAATATTATACAGGATGAAATGTTAACCACTTTCCAAAATTTTTGTAGGCGTTCAGTATCGTATTTAGAGACTATTTATGAAGTAAAAAATGTAAATCAAGTTTTCACCCGAAAATATTTTTCGCAATATAGTTTCAAATTGTTACAGTTTTAGGCCTGTTTAGGTATAAAGGGAAAATCAAAAACTTATTATTAGTATCGTAATGAATGAATGTTATGTGCATTGCATAAAAAAAGTGTTGCTAGGCGGCCGTATCAAAAAATTTTGATTTTTGGCGGACATTTTCTATGTGCTTTATCTTAATATTTTTGTACAGGGCTTTACCAAGAGAAAAAAAGCGTCATTTGTTTTTTGTCTCGTAGATTGATATAGGTATTAAAATTTGGAAGGTGGTTAAAATATCACCCTGTATAGCTTGTATTAGTACAAGAAACTTGGTAGAACTCAATAAATAAATAAATCCGTGTATATTCGTCTTGGTCGTGCGGAAGCGTCAGTGATTTTTAATTTTTATTCGATTGTAAATTTGTAAAATCTATACTCTATACTAATATATAAAGCTGAAGAGTTTGTTTGTTTGTTTGTTTGTTTGTTTGAACGCGCTAATCTCATGAAGTACTGGTCCGATTGGAAAAATTCTTTTTGTGTTGGATAGTCCATTTATCAAGGAAGGTTTTAGGCTATAGAACATCACGCTGCGACCAATAGGAGCGAAGCATGAGTGAAAAATGTTGCAAAAATAGTCACGATCATAATAACAGAAATTGACGCGAACGAAGTCGCGGGAAACAGCTAGTTAAGTATAAATTACAAAGATACAAATTTTGACTTAACCAATGGTTACTCTTTAAAATTATTTCCTTTTTTTGTCTACATTTTCTGCTCTCTATAATCGCTGTGTAATCAAGAGGGCCTTTGTCTGTAAAACAGTTTTTTTAAACTAATATCAGGCACCAGTTTCTTACAATGGCATTAGTCTCAAGGCCTATCACTGTAAACGTATTAGGGGAGACCAGGTCAAAACCATATAGCTAAGAACGAACCTATATAAAATTGAAATAAATGTTAGTTACACATTCATAATAAGGTCGTTTATTAGAGACTCTCATTGGCTGTTAAATTAAATAAAAATATTACTATAATCGTCATAATAACAAAAAAAATCAACAATAACAAATATTTTCATTATTTCTAGAGCACAAAGTTTACGGTTTTTTATTGCTTGGTTGATTAGTTCAAACTGAAGATGGATTTCTTATTCTTGTATAGTTGGCTTTGTAAAAAAACCTGAATACAAAAACATCCTTAAGTAATTGGCATACTTTGGGTCAAATCCGTATACTGACCGATTTTATCCCTTACGGTTTTGCCCCTCTGACCATGAATATCGAAGATCATAATTAACTTTTTATATAATGCAGACCCGGCATCATAACATTGTTGATAATTACATAGATATACATAGTTTCACGTTAGTAAAATTGCACTTTCCTATTTATCATAATTTTAATCACAATTCAAACTTTTTGTTACGGTAAAATTAGATTAAAATACCTAAAAACAATCTATAAGTGGTATATTGATAACGCTCATACATGCGGCACCAAGTATCTGTTGAAATGTTGATCCTATTGGCTACTTGCTTTTATCGGCAAATGAGCGGCTAATTCAAAATAATAACGGCCACAGCTGTACTGTACGGCTTTACCCTGGTATACGGTTTTGTACGGGTCTCCCCTACTTAATAGCCTATCGCCCGTGGCTCTTCTCGCGTAAACTACGCGTTATAAGTATCATGCAGATGAAAAGAAATCTGTGCCAGCAAGCAGTAGGATTCAAAATAACCTGTTTTTAATATAATTTAGCTTTATATCAAATTTCATTAAAAACGGATCAATAGTTTAAGCGCAAAAGCAGACAACATAACAGACTGTCAGAAAAAGTACTCTCGCGTTTATAATACTAGTAAGAATGTCTAAATTGAACACCAATTTATTGTGAAAAGGGAAATAAACAATGTTATACAAACCTTTGTCAGTTTATAAACTTGAAAAAATTTGTCTCAGGCGGGACTCGAACCCGCATCTCCTCGCATGCCGGGCGGGATATGCGGCATGCTGATATTATAAGTGCAATTAAGTTGCTAAAATATCAAATAGAATATAAACCTTTGTCATTTCAAGAAAAAATAAGAATGTTGAAAAGCTTTATTCGCAACTAGCTGTTGACCGCGACTTCGTCCGCGTACATTTCTGTTATTACTCGTATGAACGCGATTATTTTTCCAACATTTTTCACTGATGCTTCGCTCCTATTGGTCGCAGCGTGATGTTACATAGCCTAAAACCTTCCTTGATAAATGGACTATCCAACACAAAAAGAATTTTTCAATTCGAACCAGTACTTCCGGAGATTAGCGCGTTCAAATAAACAAACAAACAAACAAACTCTTCAGCTTTATAATATTAAGTATAGATGTTAAAAGTATTTTAACAGCATTGCAGTATACATAACTTTTGCAAATGCTATGATTTACGTATTTAAGCTGAATGACTGGGTTATAGTGCTAATTTAGCGAGGCTTAAACATTTTTATGTCACCAGTTTTTTGCTCACAACAATCAAAAGCTTATGCGTGCACAAAGCTATTAAGGAAAATTTATAGTACCAATAAATACAGTTAGTAAAGTGCCCTTTTTGTGTATTTTAGCACATATCTATATCTCTATCAAATCTATACTAATATTATAAAGCTGAGGAGTTTGTTTGTTTGAACGCGCTAATCTCTGGAAGTACCAGTTCGAATTGAAAAATGCATATATAACATCACGCTGCGACTAATAGGAGCGAAGCATCAGTGAAAAATGTTGCAAAAATAATCACGATCATAACAACAGAAATTGATGCTTACGAAGTCGCGGGCAACAGCTAGTAATTTAATATTATGAGTCATCCATTATCATAACTCTGACAACTAGGATAGTGTTAAAGTGCGGTGGTGCGCCTACAATGCATAGGGTCCAAGGTTCGATTTCCGGTCGGGACTAGGTATTAAGGAAAAACATTTGTTTTGAATTAGCTGTTGAGTATTGGCGTCATTAGGAAGACTATACAAGGACAATATGTTTATTTATTTTAATTATGAGCCCTGACATATTAAGATAGATGAGAGGAATCCAAAAAAAAATTTGGGCCATACTTTTTGAATTATTCTGTAGGTATATAAAATTCATGAATAAAAAACTCCACGCGTATCTATGTAAAAATAGTAGCTAGTAAGTGCAAAACAAGTAGTGCGCCATCAAATAAATTTGAAAACCAATTCCTTGATAAATATTTTTTTATACAATTTGTTTTGTAATAAAAATAGCATTGGAAAAATAAAAGGCAACAAATTGAACTATAACTTTACTGAACTGTCATTTCCCTGGAAGTTAAGCTGCAGTAAATATTTTATATTTGTTGTCCCAGTGAGGTAATGGAGTAGGGCATGAAGCATAGAACAATCGAAGTATATCTGAAATTATTAAATAATTATAATACTTTATATGATATTGTGCAATTATAATATCAGTAGATAAACTTGAAAAGTCATGTCTCGGACGCGACTCGAACCCGCATCCTGATGGTATAGCGCCGCGTCCAGTATGCATGGAGATGCGGGTTCGAATCCCGTCTGAGACATAATATTTAAAGTTTAAATACTGAAATCAATGATAATTTTGCGTTGAAACAGCAATAATATAACAAATAATGATTTAATTTAGTTTACATATTTTGAAAGTGGTTATGAAGTTATCTGAGGGCACGGCAGTGCTCTTTTCAAGAGCTTAAGTTTATTTACTGAATCAGAATTGCGATTTTTCAATTTTCAGTTATACCTCAATGTCGAAAAATGCTGTACAATATCATTTACAAGAAAAAAAAGTACCATACATTTTAAACATAAGCTTCAAGGAAAGATTTTAAAAAGGGTAAATGAGATTAGAGATCTTGGGGTCCAATTAGATAGTGGCTTATATTTTGAATCGCACATCAATAAGATTACCGCTAAAGCATACAAGCTAGTTGGTTTTATTTTTCGTCAGGGGACTTATTTTAGGAACGTGAATACTCTAATTCTACTCTATAACGCATATGTGAGATCTCAGTTGGAATACGCCTCTACTGTTTGGAATCCTCGGTATCAGAAATACATAGCTTTGGTGGAGGGCATACAGAATAAATTTATTAGACGTTTGAAATTTAGATTTAAAAATTGTAACACAAACTCAATTCATTCATTAGCAGCCCGACGCAATTTCAGAGATCAAATATTTTTGTACAAAATTGTTAACAATTTAATTGATTCGCCTTATTTACTGGGCAAAGTAACATTTAGGTGCCCTAGACCCAGCGCACGACAAAAATGTACGTTTTTTATACCTCTTTGTCGAACTAATTACACTAAAAACAATTTTATTGTAAGAGCAACAAGTGCATATAATAAAACATTCATTCACATTGACATATTTCACGGGAAGTTGGCGAAGTATCGTCGTCTATTAAGATCAATGTAATGAATTGTACCTACCTTACTTTAAAATCTTAAAGTTCACCATATTTTATCAAAATTTTAATCGACTAGGATGTGTCTTATCAACATTTTATTGTGTAAAACTTAGCTTTGGAAACTATTAATGCTAATGTACTATCTACTATGAGTTAGTTTAAAGATGAAATATATGAAAAGCTGTATGGTTCCTTAAATAAAAAAAAAATAAAAAAATAAAATGAATAATGAATTCCCATTTCATATGGCAAGAGTTACAAAAACTTTTGTAATTTTAATGTTTTTTTTTTTTTGCAAGCATTACCAAATTTGGATGTTGTAATTGATGATTGTGTTTTTATTTGTATTGAGATATAATTTTATAATATCTAGGCTGTATATGTTTTGTTGCCATCGCGTCGCCTACATAAATAACGTTATGTTCTGCCACCAGTTGGCGCCACTCGTTATTAGACCCTATCTATAGTTCTACTTACTGTGCAAATTGTCCGCGTTGTTATCATTTAATAAAAGAAGATTAAACGGGAAAAAGAAGTCTTGTTTATTTTTAACCTGAACAATTTGTATAAACATCCATATATCCATCTCTAAGGACGTGGCTGAATCAGCTTTTTTACTTTTTTAACTCAAAAAAGTTTTTGTAAAACTTTTAAAACGTCCCATTTTAAAATCCCTGATCAGGCACTCAAAGCAACGATTTTTAAGCAATAACAGGTAAAAGCTTATTTATTAAACAGTAAACACTTCTAACCTTTCTGGGAATAGAGGTTGGTGCTACACATTTTTTAATTGACTCCAGACCATGGAATAGCACACGCCATGAAGGCATTACAGTTTCTGCGAATGCTCCAATTTATTTATTGACAGTAGAGTTTCAGTGTAATTTTGATGCCTTTCTTTGATTGTATGTTTTTTAATTTGCATAGATATGCTACTGAACACCACTAGTGAATTTAATCTTATAGCGAAGTTAGAACACTGTATAATTAAACAATTACACAGGCTCAAGGTTTTTAAAATAAAAAGCTATACTAATGTACTTCGTCTTTGAAATTGTTTTTTAAGCATTACAGTTGATGGAGTAAAATTTTCCATTTAGGTACTTACTATTTGTCTTCTAAGTAGAGTTTGCTAAGTAGCTTTATCGGGGGTTTAATAAAACACAGCTGTATTGGTGCGGTACTACTCCGCAATGATTTCCGGTCGTGTCACTCTTAAAACGGTTCTAGAAATGGTTTAGGAAAAAATGTGTGATTGCCCTTAGTCATTTCCGGTTTCTGACCTAAGATGGGAGTCGTAAAAACAATAACGTCAAAATTATCATGGAAGAATAAAAAAAGGATAAGAAGAAGTTCTTGTATCGAATATACTTGTAGTTCTATCCAAACAATTTATAGGTTTTGTTTATTTGCAGTATTTTATTTTAGTACATTACGTGCTATTAGTTGTTTAGCCATATGAGCAATCACGTTCGGGCTCCGTACTAGCAAACGTAATCATACGTTACCGAGTGTGGAGAGCACCATGTCGAAATCGACTAGTAACTAGAAAACTCTCAAAAAGACAGAGAATAAAATAAATTGAAAATAGAAACCAAAAGAGATATCAAATATAGAATACTAGCTGTATCCCACGACTTTATTCGCTGTTAAAAAATAGTCTTAAAACTATACAATATCCATATTGATCCCTTACAATATAAAAAAACAAATTATCCCACGGGGACGATCAAATTTTTAACCCATCCGTAAAGCCCATTTTCGTGTGATTAATGATTAAGTAGTAACAAACATCCATCCTGTTTTTCGCATTTCTAATATCAGTATACAATGAGATCAGTAAACTATACAAAGGAAAAAAAAATAAGATGGTTGCGAAAGTCACTAGTAAAATGTAAATATAAAACCTAGATAACCCTTGTGGAACGGGGACTTTTCACAGAAGTGGGGCTGGCTGGAGATCGGAGATCCCCAAAATCCACAGAACACAGATTCCGAGCCCTGTGATTGGTCAGTTAAAATTTTGCTTCTCTCCGTTTCACCCAGCGCCGCTACTGTGGAAACAAACTGACATACTGTTCTAAGAATGCAAATTGTTAGTAGGATTGTTTTAGGTGTGTTGTATGCGTACGCCATTTTTGTGTTGCGTCGTAGTGTGTTGTACAGCGAACTCAGTTACCTTGTACATATGTTTTATATTTTACTTATATGCTGCATTGATGTATCTGTGTTTAATTTTGTGTTGTATTGTGGTTAACTGGGCGGCAAGCTTGCAAAAAATAACTAATACCTACTGATACCTACCTACTATGTTATTCTGACCGTCCTAAGCAAAAGGACCTGTGTCAATTCAAGCAACTTTTACTTCAGAAGAAACTTGTTATCACAAAGAAAAACAGCAGTTACTGATATTTTCTCCTGTTTGATTGATAGGTTCTCCTGCTTTCGGATGCCAGTTAAAAACATAGTCTGTATAATGTGCCAATGTGTCTATGTGTGTAGATACGCCTCATTCTATGTTTTACTATACAGAGTGGTACAAAAAGTAATGTCAAAAATTTATTCCATTCGATCCCAACACTGTATGAATCCGAAAATATCTCATGCATGTTCTGCGATTCTTAGCAGTTTAAACTGTTTTACTGTACCACTGACCATTCTGTATAGCAAGCCTTCTCAAATTGATCATTAAAAAGTGTAGTAGCTTACCGTGTCCATTCAATGTATGTGCTATGTTGATTGTCTATATGTTCGTACGCCTCATTCTATGTTGTGTTGCACAGCGAGCCCGCTCCATCGGCAATGACCGCACTGCATCACTTCGGAGCTGAGATGTTGCGCCTTTCCCGCGGCCTTGAAGCCTCTGCAACAACCAAACCACAGTGCAAAGGGTATTAATATTGGCATTCGCTTCAAAATTGCGGTGTGACGCGGCGACTTTGAAGAGACGACAACGAGCTCAAACTGTTATTGCAATTTCTTCTTCTGCAGTAAACTAAAATATGGCATTTTTTAGGGTTTCACAGTGTGATATATGAAATGAAATTTTAAAAATAGGGTTATTGTTCTTTATGCTATCCCGTAGGTTTTCACGTTGTTCGCATTAGGTAAAAATCAATCTCTTTAAAACATAGTGTCAAACTTTCCACACGTGCAACTTGTAGAGCAATTACTCCAAAAAAGCCTTCAGTGCTCTGCGAGTTCAATACAATAACGCCTTTAGGGGACTGCTAAGGCTGCCTTGGCGCTGCAGCGCCTCAGGAATGTTTGCTGCGTTATAAATACTGATAGCTTTACAGCCGTGTTACGCAAATGAGTGGCCTCTCTCTAGGAGAGAGTGCGAGGCGGCCCCAGCACTCTCCTGAAGGTCATAGCAGAAAAAATGGATAGTCCCATTCTCTCGTACTGGATGTCCATGCATGTTCGATCCAATAAGCAGCATAAATTATATTAACCCAACTACTTTTATTAATTTTATACTAACAAAATTGTTGTTGTTTTTAAGGT
The DNA here is from genome assembly GCA_949315895.1 of Anania crocealis. Classification (NCBI taxonomy): domain Eukaryota; kingdom Metazoa; phylum Arthropoda; class Insecta; order Lepidoptera; family Crambidae; genus Anania; species Anania crocealis. Next base: position 7,150,549 of record OX438880.1, read on the forward strand.
AATACGTTGTATGGGCTTATTAATATATGTCTGAAATAAATATTTTCATTTCATTCATTTCATTTCTTTTGCCTCATTGTGACTCGTCTCTTTGTATAGGTTTTATATTATAATGTGAATATAAAAATAATCAATTTGAAGTCAGTGATCCGTTAGCGAAATATCAACTTACGAAGGCATAAACCAGATATTTGAAAAATTAACACGATCACAAGTATAAAATGAAAATAATAACAAAAAAGCCGAAGTTGGATATTTTTTTTTTCTTTTCTGAACGAACTAAAGAAAAATTCGCGATATAATTTAAAATTGTAATTAGAATAGTAAAAAAGAGAAATGCATTCTAATTGAATGTATATTTTCATATTGTTGTCATTCAAAAAGCTTCGTACGTAATCAGTATATTTTTACATGACACGAGTAAAACCTAGGGGTTTATGCAACCTGATGTGCAGCTAGTTAAGAGGAAACACTATGGGCGAGAAAATTGAAAAATAAGTATTTGTAAAATCTATTGCTGTCGCGCAGTGCCAAACGCCTTCACCGCAGAGTGTGATAGAGACAACTGCTTCTTGGACCGAAAATACCTACTAAAAGCACACCAAATCAACGTTTCGTAATCCCCCGATTACTTTTCCAAAACTAGACCGATTTAAATACTTTCTTCATTAAAAATTAAAGAAAGGCTTTGGTCATGTTCGTATGTTTTTTTTTCTAAAATTTAGTCAAAATTGTTTTCTGGACGTTTGAACACAGCGGAAAATTTGGCGAAGTTTTTCGATTTTTGAGGGCTCATATCTTTTTTATTAATTAATTTAAGAAAAAACAGAAAACATAGAAAAATGCTAATAGTGGCCATAAATTTTATAATAAAAAATATTGCTCTACTGCCTTTATCCAGGGAGGAAACAGGGGACTACGTTTGTATGGAAAAACGGCCCTTGTGTTTCCTCTTAATAGCTTTGTTAACGTGATGAAACACCAAATGCCTATCAGTAATTGCAATGACTTATAAATGTTACTCGCGTTTTAAGAATTTAAATTATTGTACTTTGATTAAATCCATAAATCGATTATTCATTTCAATGCATTCCATTGGTGAAGTCCTGTCAATAACCTGCAAAAGTGGACCGGTTGTTCATCGCAACAAAAGACTGCAAATTTTTAAAGCCTTTTGCTATTTATTACCTATGATTATTAGTGTACCTAGATAGGCATTTTTATAAAGCAAGATGTCCTAATAAACATACTATAAATATAATGAAAGATGGTCGCCGAGAGGTATAATATCAAATGGCGTAGTGCATGTGCATGTTGTTGCGCTAGAGCCCGATATATCTCATCTTCTATAAACCTGTGGAGAAAATATCTACTATCTGTGAAACTAACAATACTATATCTGAAAACTAGATTAGAGGCCTAGTCTTAAATCAAATCATACGACATTATGACGCGCCAGAATTTGAACCAGATGCTCATAATAAAGTTAGTTATTGTTATATGTACCTACTGTAATTAAAGCACACGCAAATAGATCATTCTTGCGTATCAAGCAAGTTTGTTACAAATTTACTCTTCAAAGTCGCCGCGTACTTAAGCTTTGAGTGATCAATTTTGTATGCATAGTTTTACTTCTGCTCCAAAAGATACGTTCTAAAACATAGTCTAATGAAATGTTATTGTTAACAGGACAAACGTCTCAGAAAGAGGTGGCATGCTGACTCCAGGGTCGCTGAGTGTATCATCAAGTTCCCCATCTTCTATGCTTCAAGACAGAAGACGTCCGTCATCTACGTGCGACCCAAACACGCCCATACATAGGCCGAGAAGTGCATCTGATGATGAAAGCAACGATGGTCTGCTAGCTCCAGCAACATTAACAGCTAAGTCCAGAAGTTCCGAAGATGGTCTTCTCCTTCCTCCTCCTTGCACGTGCCCATACTTTGGATCCGAGTCAACTCCTCCTAGAAGAACGACAGAAGTGATTATAGTTCCCGGTGGGGATATTAACGGCTGTAATGGTTATCCTCGTAACGGTAATCTCAAAGCTGATGAACCCCAATACTTTAGGAGATCTAGTCGAGGTGCAGCTTCTATCGTTACATGGGACGAAGCTAGAAGATTTAGAAGGGGGTCCAGCTTTGGCGGGGCTCGCACTACATTGTCGACCCCAGTGCGTAGTATTCGGGCTCAAAGGTCCATCAACTCGCGTCCACAGCAGCAGGTGACTGCAAGTCCCCAACGCCAAATACCAAGAGCACACCATTCCAGAAATTCTAGCGTCATTTCAAGAAACTCATCACGTCACGGCAGGATTCTGCGGTTGGAACAAAAAGCGACTAAAGTCCTTGGAGTTGTGTTTTTTACTTTTGTTGTGCTTTGGGCACCATTTTTCATATTGAATATGGTTCCGGCAGTTTGCCCTGAGTGTGAGAGGCGAATTTCGCCGTGGGTATTCGACTTCGTTCTTTGGCTGGGGTACGCAAGTTCGATGGTAAATCCTATATTTTACACTATCTTTAATAAGGTGTTTCGGCAAGCATTCAAAAAAGTTTTGCTGTGCCAGTATTTTAAGTCTACAAGGTAGCCAGCACCCTGGGAGCGTGTCCGTCCATCTTCGGATCCTGGTTTGGGTGCGCTCTCAGTCAATCGCCAAGTGAGATCTCAATTTGTGTGAACCCGAGCTTGAAGTAAGAACGCTTCTATTTCACAGTATTTTACAAATCACAGTAAACGTAGATATAGTGAGCTTAATAAGTACTGGCAGATGTTATAAGTTTCGGTAAAAGATTGGACTAACAACGTTAATGCAATCTTCTAGATAAGCATATAATAATATGCTATAAACAGAAAAAAGGATTAAAGCTATTATGAAGACGTGCCAATACTTTTATTGAGCCTAGATCTTGCGCAAATTATACGGTTAGAGCAAAAATGCATTATAAAAGCAAAGGTTTTTCAACAAGATTATTAAGATGGCGTATACCGTGGTTAAAATAATTGTAAGTATTGAATAAATTATCTTAAGCCTGTATCTACGTTTTTGTGTACGGACTAAGTAGCAATTTGTATTTCTTCACAAGATAAATGTATATTTTTTTATAATCAAGCAACACAGCATTACTATTACAGAACAGCGCACAAATAGCGATACGCCTCCTGTCTGACCTCATAAATGTACCTGTATTAATAAAATTTAGGCTTACCGTTTAACTGAATCTGTTCTTGATGAAGGCATGGATGAAGAAGTGTGCAATGCTTATTTTCTCCGCGCCAAATACATTCTGTAGATCAAAAACTAGTCTGAATATGTTTCAACAAAGCTCACCGAGTAGCAGCTGTAAGAAACTATTTTCCTTAATGACCATAATTTTACGAGTAATTACTTTGTAGTATACTGATTTAAACTTTCATGTTCACTGTCACTTGAGTTCAAAGATTTGAGATTTATACCATGAACCTTATTCTTTAGGAGTTTCCGATATTTCAGCATTGTTGCAATCGCCATGATCACCACGAATCAATTAATTCTAGTAACATTGTACTACGCGTTCGTTTCGAGTTGGCCGCTACCACTCTCCCCGCCTCACCGCACCGCGCTCCTTGACAGACCCTAATAGTACCGTTTGCAACAATTGCAACGCAGGCAGAATAGTTTCGGGTAAAGAACTTTAGGTGAGACACTATGGAACCCCCTCACATCACAAATGATTTCGATTTAATTAGTATACACAGGTCTGTGCACCTCCTCAAGGTTCACTGTGCATTAGGAATAATTAGATAATCTATTGTAATTTCTCCATTTTATTTATTTTAATAACTCACATATCGTCTAGAGCGCAGGTACATATTATTTCGTATCTCTATCAAATCAAACCAAGACGTATTGAAATAATAAAAAAATATTGCAATAAAAATACGATTATTTCTTTTTGCCAACGGTACTGCTACATATGCCTGTGACGTCATTTTGTAACGGTCATCGACGGCCATCTCGAAGCGAACGGGTTGTAGTTTTCACAGTTAATTACCCAAATAGTAAAATAGAAATACAATAGTTCCTTGAACATCTTTTAGTCTTGAATTAATTCTACGTACCTAATGTCTTGGTTGCTCAATGCTTAGAGCATAGCCCGGTAGGCGGAAAACTGCAGGTGTTTGACATTTTTATTCAAGGAGCCGTGTTTTCAAATAACAATAGCTATCTTATGTCTTGGATACTTAGCGTTAGAGAATTCATCAAATTTGAAAATAACTTTACTAAATTCATCTTTGCGACTATTTCCATAATTATAAATTGTGGATTTCTGCTTTGATTTATTTGTACCAAGTTAAGCGGTAAACCTATCCTCTAACTTATACTTGTAACTCTGACGCTTTGCATGTAGAAATGTTAATGTAAAAAAGTTAATTTATAAAGACTGAATGTTTTATTAGCAGCATTTATTGAATTAGGTACATAGGTAGTGATGCCAAGCTAATAACAGTAAATAGTATCGACTGAGTTTATCTGAAAAAATTAAGAACAGAAAAATCTCAAATAAAATTTTTGTCTACTTTTATCAATGACCGATTGTAGTTTTTATCAAGTAAAATACTTATAAATATAAATACAGTTGTCTGAAAGTCATTATTTTATAATAATATGCAAATAAGAAATAGTATATTTTAATTAATTAGAGCCATATTAAATTCTGAATTTAGATAGTTTATCGTACTTGCTTATGTACCAATTTTTTTTAATATTTTGTTCTAGAATATTCATTCAAGATTATTTTAATAAATTATCGATATAATTTGTGTGTATTAACTGGCATTACTACTTAGGAAGAAAAGAGGTTAATTTATCATTGTTATTATTTATAATAATGTTTATGGTCCTAATAGTTGTTAACGAAATAGTTAATTAGCAAATTGTTGTTGCTTCTTTAATATATTTTTTTCTACTAAACTTTATTTATGTGCTCGAGTTGTATGTTTTTTACTTCAATATTTAAGGCTAATAACTGCAACTGGTTTTGTTTTTAATACTAAATTTCATAAAATTCATACGCATGAGCAATTGCACAAATGATAAAGGGAAAGGCAAGATACGCGGTATGCATAATCGCCGAACAGCCGCGAAAGACACCGAGCCTCACTTCTATAGTGACCGTAATTTGTATTTGTCCTTTATCAACTCAAACCTTAAAATCATCGTCATCTTATAGGATTACAGGAATTCAAAGCTCAAGCCTCTGTAAAAGAAGGTTTTTCCATACACTCTTGACGGGTAGGTTGGCGATCACTGTTTGACCAATGGTAGAGAGAAGTCTTTGTTTTCTGGTGGTACTCCTGTAGCCGTATCCACCCACACCCATAGGAAGCCTACCCTATTGTGGTACTATTATATTATTGTCCAGACACAACACGATACAACGTTAAAAACCGGCCAAGTGCGAGTCGGACTCGCGCACTGAGGGTTCCGTACTAACTTTAACTAAATTAGGGGTCCACTTACTTCCACTTAGCCAAAATACCAGAATATTTAATTGACTGCAAAAATTACTTTGTTTTTCATAGTGTTTGTATAAAGGAAAAGTTATATTTGCGGTTGTTAAAAATGTACTATTTCTCAAAACTACTAGTTTGATCTCGTTCAAACCAATTTTCGTTGAAAGTATTTATAAAGATCTACTTTATGAATTTTTTTCAAAAATTTCACTTGCTTAGTTGAAAAGTTAGGGGTTAAAAAATGGTTCTAGGAACCTCTATGTCATTTTAAAACACCTATCCATAGATACCCCATACGCATAGGTTTAAGCAAAAATTTTTTTTGTTTTATTTCTAAGTATGGGAAGCCCCTTAAATATAATTATTTTTTATTTTTTGTATGAGAATCGTAAAGCGGTCAACAGGATACACCTACCTACCAAGTTTCAACTGTGTAATTCTAATACTTTCAGAATAAAGTGGCTGTGACGTACGGACGGACAGACAGACAGACAGACTTGACGAAACTATAAGGGTTCCGTTTTTTGCCATTCGGCTACAGAACCCTAAAATTGCGGCAAGTTTTTTTTTCTGAATTGCGTCTTTCTACCGAAATAAAATATTGGTTCTTTGATGACTCTTGCACGATAGCAGTGTTTCCATTATTTGTGGCAATGCCTAAGTGTTAACATTTTATAGGAGATATAGGTCCTATTGAAAACGTTAAAAATATCCAAATTTATTTTCCAAGTGGTACTATCCACTATCTCTCACTTCTGTCTTACATTATATTTTTTATCAATGGTCTTATTTAGGAATCTTAATATAACTCGTACATTAAAAACGATATGTAGCTGTATCAATTTAATTGATATAGTTTTAGAAAAGAAATTTGGTGTTACAACATGCTTAGAGCAAAATGTGAATTTGATTTTGCTTCAAATGTATCTATCTAGTCATTATTATGAAGAGTCGCGAAGGATTATGAACACAATTTTACAGTATCACATAATTGTTTAATTAAAGTCGTATTAATGTTTCAATACTTAAATAATTATAAAATGGTAATAATTAATTCTGTCATTGAGTATTCCAATAAAATAGATTATAATAATTAATTTTGTCTTAGATAACAGATACGAGTACTTATGTTTTGAAACTGTTTTAAAAAGCAATTAAATTGCTGGTGTACATTGAAAATAATATAATGACTTTAATAATAATTGTACGAACCATCGCACATTTATGTAGAAATATTATCGCTAATCAATATCATTAGCACTGTAGCGGTGCCTTTACATGTCGACACCGCACTTGAGTTTAATATGTGAACTCATCAATTTTTATATTTAACTTTGATCAATAAATCAGTGCACTAGCAGCATTCAATCAGAGTGGTTTGTTTTATCATCCCTAAAGCCCTCTCATCATTATCATCCATAAAGTGTGGGACTATCCCCCACAATAATTTTGGTAAAAATAATTAATTCAGCTGTTTGGCTACGACAGTCCCATCTAACAGTTTAATTATTTTTACTAAATGTATTGCATTTTTAAACATGGTTAGTTTTGTGAAGTAATGGAACCTTTTTAATCAATAACTTGTATTTTAAATTGTTTTGTGAGTAGGTAATACGGTTTTACATAAAGTTTTAGTTTTTGTATTAGCCACCTATCTGAATGGTTTCCAAATCACATAGGTACTCGTATATGTGTTTGTCATATCCTTCTACGTTCCTGTACGTAGATTTTAAGCTTAATTATTTATTGAAAATATTTACTTCCATTTAACATCACTTCAACCATGAATGACAAATTTCATTTAACAATTTTCAACTTAAAGTCAAATGTCTAAAGAATAATGTCAATTGGGTTTTTATGATATTTTACAGCCATGTTGAATGTGCAGTTCTTTGTATATTTGTGATCAAAGATCATACTTATACAATGAAAGATTAGATAGACAATCAGCGACCGAATAACGTCCTAATTAAATAAGCGTCACCAGAACATTTCGGTGCTCTTTTGACATAGTAGCATTCAACCTTATATCATCTATGTAGGGTTGAATTTCGATTAGGACACGTAGATTTGAACGCAGAAATTTTGAAGTGTAATTTTTGTATGATGATCTATTTTGTTTTTTACTTATGTTTATACTATAAAATTAAAATATTGTATGTTGTAAATATTATAAATATAATATTAATGTTAAGTAGAATTTTGTGTACATACCTACAAATTGACGGCAATGTGACCATGTGTGAAAATCAACATATGTTTGAAATAAAGCGATATGATCGTGTATGTTTGTTTATTTTTGTCCTTAACATTTTCCGAACATACTAGGTCTCTCGATGTTATAACAGTAAAACTTTTATTGTATCCAGGAATGTGTTCATAGCTACATATCCACTTGTATCAATAAACCTTTAGAGAATACTTGGGCTTTTCCTGCGACTTATACTGTATGGAATGCGTAAACCGCGTTCCTAGTTATGTCGGGCTGTCTTATTATGCCCGTTCCAAGGTTCCAAATTGATTTGAGATATTCTCGATTTCCCAAACAAACTTCCACTACCTTGCTTCCATCCCTTAGAGGATGATTTCTGAGATTAAAACTGTCCAGTGTCCTTATTTATAGATTGAGATACAACATGGTCTAGTTTTTACTCTTAAAATATTTATCCACGCATATTAAAAAGTAGCGGGTATCAGCTAGCAATAAATGAATGCAAAAGTTTTTTACTCAACGCCAGAACAGCGTTACTAATCTAGTTCACATTTAATAATGAAATAGATTATGTACATAATATGCTTTGAGGGCCACACTCTCAGAATTCTTTGATACAAGTTCAGGATTTAGTTAACATTCCCAAAGAAATGTAAAAGTTAGCACCAGATTTTGTGAAAATAAAAAAGAAGAGAAATGGACTTTAAAGTTGGACCCTCAGTCCACACTAAGAGGATTGAGGGCCCACTTGTAACGGATAAATTACGGGCACTACAGAAAAAGTATTTACACCAAAATATAAGCTAACGCCAAACAAAAATTGCGGAAACAAGATATTTGTATAACTCCGTTCAAAACGGACTCTCCTATGGAAAGTTTATTCCGCTGATAGGAACAAACCATTAATTTTGCGAACTCTTTGAAATATTATATAGTAAATAAATTGCAAAATTTCGTGATAGCAATAACAGATTACGATATCATGCTGGTTAAACATTATCACCTTGTTAATGGGCGCCCTTCGGGTCGCCTAAAATTAGAAGTCCTAATTTCATTTGACCGAACTGTATTGGCCTAAACTTATACCGTATTATTCTCTATCCAAACAGTTGTTTTCGCACTAATACCTAGGTAACACTGAAAATGTTTAGAAAATGAAAAACGGCTTAATGTAGAAAAAAGTTGCCATTTCGTTTATTGTTTTTCGAAGTAATCTCTGTTCCTCTCTACACATCGTCGCATTTGATGGAACCACTGACAAAAGCAGTGGGCCCATTCTTCCTTAGAGGTCTCTTCTATGGCATTTTCGTACGCTTTCACCGCATCTTCAGGGCTCGTAAAGCGAATACCTCGAATTTTATCTTTAGTTCTTGGGAATAAATGAAAGTCGCAGGGCGCCAGGTAAGGACTGTATGGCAGATGACTCATTATCTCGTCAAATATTCAACAGTCCGTTTTGCGGAGTGCGCTCAAGCATTGTCGTGGAGGATCTTGCTTTCTTGACTTCTTCCTTTCTTTACCTTAGTTGGCCGATCCTCGAATAGAAACATCCACTGAGCTGATTGTCTTTTGGTATATATCATAGCAATATATCCAGCTTTCATCACCTGTGACGATGTCAAATACAGCATTTGAGTCACCACCGTTGAACTTATCTAACATTTGGCGACACCAGTCCATGCGAAGGTGTTTCTGGTCGTCGGTTAAAGTATGGGGAATCCATCTGGTACAAAGCTTCCTGACGCCTAAATGTTAGTGTAATATTTTTTGAACTTGACTCATACCAATGCCTAGGCTTGCCCATATCTGCTGATAGGTCATTCTCTTATCTTCCTCTATCATGCGTCGCACAGCACTGATGTTATCTTCAGTAGTCGCTGTTAAAGGACGTCCCTTACGCGGATCATCATTTAGGATTGCTACAACCACGCTTAAACTCGTTAAACCAATTATAAATAGTGGCACAAGATGGGGCTTCATTAAGGAATACTAATCGCAACCTATCATAGCTCTGTTGTTGAGTAAGCCCACAAAGAAAGTCATAATAAATCATTGACCGAAAATTTTTTCGCGTTAGGTTCATTTTCACGTGAAATTCTTGTTAGATTTGCCACCAATTCACAAAAAAAATGATAAATGAATGCTAGTATATTGCATTCATTTTTTTTTTTGTGAATTGGTGGCAAATCTAACAAGAATTTACCAAAGAGTTCTAAAATTGAAATTCAAAAAAGTTTTCATTAGCAATGTTTCGAACTGGCCAGTTCTAATCATTTTCAGTGTCACGTATACTTTGGTCAAAAAATTAAAACTCTGATTTTAGCATAGTTAAAGGATACAAGTAGATCCACTGACAGCCCGATAATGCGTGACCAGTTTTGATTTGTCAATGTGTGTGTTAACTAGTGACGTACCTTTAACATTTTTAGACTATCGATAATAATTGCAGTTTGTCGTACTGTCACATTTTTTTTATCTCGAGATTATGCACCTACTTTGCGGCATACCTAACCGCCCTCACTTCTTACAACTATAATAGTGGGCAGATAAATGTGCCCGGTGAGTATATTTTTTACATATAATTTAAAAATAAACAGTCTTAATTAATAAAAAAAATAACAGCCATTGTTAATTAGTTTTCTTTATTTATTTCTTCAAAAGATTTTCCCTTGTCATCTGCTGTGTCGTGTGAGCTTATCAATGGCAGTAAGTGAAAAAGAACAAGTAAACAAAATCTGAATAATCATTTACATTCTGATGTATCAAACACTGATTATTGACTTTTAAACAAGATTATCTTAGTTATGTGATTCCTTACAGTTTCCTTCTTCAAATTGTTAAGTTGACATTCATTTGAGACGCTAAACGTAAAATAACATCAAATTTCTCCGGAAACATTCAAGATAAATGTCGACAATAGTATCGATAAATTTGAGTCAAGCTCTAGCGTACATGTAAAATATTTCGATAAATTATTTATCCACCAAAATAATGTAAATATCAATACATAGAACTTTATCTATACAAAATATTAAAATGAACAATTGGATTGATATAATTTTATATTTACAACTTAACAACAAGATCAAATTCAACAAAAATAACGCGTTTTTACGATGACGACTTTCTACGTATTTACCTGTGAAATGAGCAATTTTCTGGATTATTTTTGTGGTTGACTCCACAGGCACTCACAGAACATGTGACCATTGTTAGATAAAACTGTATTTACTTTAGATAATCTACGATGTACTAGATAATTCCATAAAATGTTGAACCTTACATCGCATATGCCACTGGATGTCACTCTGTCAAATACGACAGGGCACAAAACGAAAAGATTTGTTTTCTTTTTCTATCTTGCTAGATTTCCATAAGAGGTTTTCTTCTATCTCGCAGGCTTTGTCCGTCTATTATATTCTACGTTTATGGATTTTAGTATCTCTTATATCGAATGCACTAAAAAGTAATTGCATCTTTTTTTTGGCATAGCGCTAAGTATTAAAATCCCATCTTTTTTATCCAATAAAGTTAAAGAAACGAATTGCTCACAAACCGACCCCAAGAAGTCTTGTCTGCCTAACCCCTAGAGTGTAATTCAAAAGCGTTGATTGTGATTTAATAAATACCAGAGGCATTTTGCTGAAGTAATATGTTTTAGTTTTTTGAGAGTTGATTTTGTTTATAAGTCATAAAATAAGTCAATGGGGACTACCGTTTCTTTGCTCACCAGTTGGCGCCTCTGTTGACTGAGGTCCAGAGGTATAGCTGTCAAAGGCGACTTTATTAGATCAGCGCCGAAACAAAGTTTTAAATCTTCAATCTAATCAAGTTTATTATTTATAAATAACTATCTTCATATCAACAAACTAACTTCTGAAATAGTTGCTCTTTGAGGCCGCCTATTTTTGCGCTTTTTCTTAATTCCGCCTTAAAAGCGTAAATGTGAACATTCATCGCCAAATAATTCATATTTGCGATAATTTTACGAAGGAGGTCACTTTGCAGCAGGTAAATTTAAAAAAATATAATTTATGTCACGAAGCCCGCTAAAACCAGTGAGAAGTGAATGACCTCACGCGGCAGATGCGCCTCTAGTGGCAAATTCACTAGCGATACCCCCATTAAGAGCAGCACATACTAAAGGAGCATTGTAAGAAGCCAAGGTAGCAGCGTATTTTTTCCACCATTTTCCAAATTGCGATCGCTTACCCGCCTGCCATGTGTGGCGATTGTGGCAAAATCCTCCTTTTGGCGAGGTCTGTGTCCAGCATGGACTAATAAGGGCTGGTTATGATGATATGAGTAGCATAACACCGTGCATTTTCAACCATCTGAAAAACGAAGCCCATGAATGAAAAGCCATTGTAAAACATCTTGGCAGTGTTCTTTTTTTTTATCGATACAAATAATTCCAGATAAATATAAAATATTGACTCAGCTATTCATTTTAAATCACGCTGTGACAGGCACGGACGTAGGTCTGTAAGGTTCATTCGCCCGAGATTAAAGTATTACTGACATTGTAATCTAGCTGCGTATGCAATTTCGCAGTGCCTGTATTAAAAACTGCCTTTATTAAAGAATTTGTAAATAAAAATAGCCAATTGACATGTCATGATGCTGGTGTAAGTAGTAAGTAGTAGTAACAGTTTATTATGCTGATGACTTTTAAATTTATTATTTCTAATAAACATGCCTACGAAATAAGGCAGGCACTTGAATTCATTGTTTTCCATCTCAATGTACGTGTGTACACGGCGGCACATCAGACTATACATGTTGACCTTGAGACCGCCTTCATGCCTTGCGTAATAAAAGCTGTTATCGCAGTTCAACTGTTTAACTTGATGTGCTGTCGAGTGTATGTACTACACAACGTTGCATAAATAAATGTTTGACTTCGACTTCGAAACAAATTACTTTCGTAAACGTAAATAACCTAGGTTTTTAAATATAATTTTATACTTATTCAAGTAATAAATTGTGTCCTAACACTAATATCCTGTCCCGCTTGGAGAAAGGCCGATTCAATAATAGTGACGCCGTGTTGAGGTGACGTTTCTGTAATCCCCGGAGAATTATATTTTGTCAGGGTGATTTCTAACAAATTTGGATTACATTTTCAATAAATATTACAATAGATGAAAACATAGCGTCGTTAAAATTGTACCACTACGTAAGTAACTAAATTTTCAGTGGTTTTGATATGTTGATGCCATAAGCTAGAAAATCGAAAGACGCGTCGTTTTGCCCAATCAGAATCCATAAAAAATTGGTCGTATCTTGATTTAAAATTACGGGAAAGTAACAGCACGGACTCCACTAATCAGACTTGTCCTATGGAAACAGTACATAAGTAAATTTACTTATCAGCTGCAGTTGGGAATTATTCAAAAAGGTTTGTCTCTCCTGAAAAGTTTCTGAAAAATTATTAGGGGTTAAAGTATGAAATTGCCGTTTTGTATGGAAATCGAGAAAAGTCATTTTTCCATACTAACAATCTTTTAGTTTTTTTAAAAACGCCTTAACCGTTTTCGATGCAATTATAGGTAAAAGTTAGATGGTTATAAAGCTACGCATTATAGTATATAAATTTCTGAAAATCAAAGTTTAAAATACAAATATACTTAATTGAAGCAGGAAGGTCAGCTGACACATTGTAAGGGGTCTTTTCAACGACTTCCTTTGAAGTAATAGGCACTAGTATTGCGTTTTTTTTTTAGTCATAAGTTACTTTATTTAGTTTTTGATACAATACAAAAAGAATTACGCAATAATATGACTATACTTAAGAGCTATAAACAAAATAAAAAGTGGAAAAATAATCGACAATTTTATACTTTAACCCCTATTATTTAAGTGGTGACAGAACTTGAACTATGTAATGAGATTTTTAACCAAATTACAAACGAAGCCCACTTTGTAACCATTATGTATAACATCTTGGCAGTGATATTTTTTTTTTTATTGAAAAATGTAGTCTTAAATATTTTTTTAATAAGACTTCATTTTGAATCATGCTGTGACGCGCATGAACGTATTATTTTGCTTTGGCTGGATCCTGGATGAATGACCCTTACACAGATACGTCCGTGTACGTCACAGTGTGTTCAATGTGAATAGCTGATTCAATATTTTTAGTTTTCTAAAAAATTAAAAAAAACACTGCCAAGATGTTATATAAAATCTCATAATTCGTTACGTTTATCTGGAGGTTCGAAATGCACGGGGTATAACTTTTGTTTTCATTGATTTTAATTAAAATTTCCTTTAAAAGGTCGTCATTATCATTGACAACCTAAACTATTCCACTCCTGGATACTGGCTTCTCCAAAGAGATGATTGCTATGGTGGTCTGGGTGTTTTCTATGTATTATAAGTATGTATTTACAAAAAAAAGTATATAAATAAGTTTATCGGTTGTCTAGTACCCCATACGACAGGGTACTTAATAGTAGCTTAATTTAGGACTAGATGGCTCTGTGTGGCCCAGTGAGGCATGTCTTAAATATTTATTTATGTTATTTATTTATTTATAATCGCCAACCCTTGTCCAGCGGGTTTTTGATCGCAATTTACCTGATGGTACAGTCAAAACAGTCAATGGTACTCGTAGGTACAGACAGTTCTGGCAGTGCTCCTTTAATCGCCTCTTACGACACTCATAAGAAGAGAAGGGAGCTATTCTGTTTTGTGCTGGCATCACACGATGGCACAAAAAACAATAGCCCCGTTCTTATACTTCGATATTTATTCGTGACGCCTGTTTACCCGACTACGCCAAAGTCAACAGAAAAGGTTATAATTTACGCAGTCTATGCATATAAGTGTGTGAGTTCAACATTTGCGGTTAAAATATGTAGCGGATTTTGGTGAAAGAGGTACCAATCGATTCCTATAGTTCGGGCAAAGTAGGCTACCTTTTGTTAACAACAAGCTACCTCACGAATTCTACAACAGTATAATGGGGTTCTTTGAAAAAAAGCTCATAACGAGTGAGGTGTCAAATCAAAGAAGGCAAAATAATAATTCTGAGTACAAAAATGTTTAAACAATTTAAACAAATATACAGAGTAGGTATATAAACTTGAAAAATTTTGTCTCAGGCGGGGAAAAAAAAAATTTTTTTCAAGTTTATATACTGATATTATAAGTGCAATCAAGTTGCTAAAATATCAAATAAAGTAAATATACAGAGTGAATTTGAAATCATTCTCGTAGTTTTGTTACTGTTTTTTCAACTATTTACTATCGTTATGTTATTGAAAGGTAGTCTGCCTTTCAGTCCATAATGTCAATTCCCAAAATGTCATGGTGTCGGAGTTTTACAAGCTTATTGCAGGACTCTGACGTGAATTGTCTTAAATCTTAAGACATAATACGGGATAAAAGGCTAAACGTTCATTTTGAATCACGGTTATAACAAAGGTCTCTTCCAGAGCCAAGCCTGTTTAGAAGATTTCGTTTCCTAAAGTAACCCGACCGGGAATCGAAGCCTAGCGTAGTGAACGGACTACCGAACCACTACACTATATGTAATTCCATACATTAGCATTATTTTTCGGTGGAGCCTAACCGGGAATACCTTGAAAATTTTAGTTTTATTCATAAAATGCACTGGCATTCTTGAGGGAAATATCAAATCATTTCGGGTCAGAATGTTTGTTATCGATTTAATTCATAAACAACTATCTGCTACAGGATATTTCTATGTGTTATGATCACAAAAAAAATTAACAACAGGCAAACCAAAAGATCATACCAATAATTACGATTAATGTTTTATTCAGCGTGGTTCAAAGTTCAAAAATAAAAATCTGTAAGTATCGGAACGAAAACCACCTTATTCCTCGTCGGGTCGAAAACATAGCTTTCTAAGCAATGCTTATTGAAACGAAATTTTATAAACTTGTCTCAATTTTTGTGATTGAGGTACCAAGATAAATTTTTTCGAAAAATCTAAAATAAATGTTCACCTTAACATAGAAAATTGCAATTTGGCGGTTTTAGCGTAAGATTTATTACAATATTATTTCATACAATGGTTCAGCCGGGGCAACCAGCAATCCTGATTCTGTTAAGTCCAATCTCTTTACAATTTTCTTTGAGAGCTTAAATTTGTGGTACGCCATTAAGAGTTTTATGTCTTCGACGTCAGAGCTTAATTTCGATCAAAGTTCATTTGGTCAGTAGGCAAATACGAAGATGCTTTGAATGAGACTTTAATCAGGAAACCTGTTTCTGAAATGCACTTACAAAGTCAAAGGCTATAATGATGTATAAGAGATGAACAAAAGCTTTAACAAAAAAATCTACCATACTTATTTAATGAAAGATATAAATATATGTGTATGTATTATAGTGTTATCAGTTTCACGCGACTTCGTACTTGCTATAAAAAATATCAAACTATCATAATTTTTTTTGTGATCCAAGTAGCTTATGAGCTATTGCAATTATATGTAGGTATATACGAGAAATTTTTCGGCAAGAAGTAATGATTCTTATATAAAGGAATAATTGAAAATTTCACTTAAATTTCGTGTCGTATATATATACTCGTATCTTCGTAAATCTATCTTCGTGTTAAATAGGTGATTTATACTGTTTTCTTGAGTTAACGCGATCACTATACATTGAAATGTTTACGGATTTAGTACTTTTTTTTTTATTTAACCCAATGATTCGAACCCTTTACAGCGTTCATCAGTCTGCCCATGACCATGAACGCTGTAAAGAGTTCGAAATGGGTTAAATCAAAAATAAACGCGTTCTAAATCCGTAAATTATTCTAAGCGTAAACTATCTTTCATTTCAATAGGTGATTTATGTCCAGCGCTGCGGAACACAGGCCTCCAAGCCTTTTAGCCCGTTTGGCTGAGCAGTGTTGATGATCCTACCAAGTGTCTCAAGTCCAAACAAAAACTTACTTTATGCCAATAAAAACACTGTCCAATATTGGTCACACAAAAGTGTTTAGTTTACCCTCGACACGCGAATAGGAAAAACAACAGAAGCTCGAGTATCGCTTCTAACGGAAAGTATATTTCTGGAAGAAATGTATTTTACTCCATCGTTCAAACACAGATAATTTGACACCGAAGTGAGATTTCGATTTGTTTCATTTCCTTAAGAAAATTGGAATACTGAAATGTAATAAAGCAGCCGACATTACGCTTATGTGTTCGTTGTTAAAACCAATAACCTTTACGTTGAATTAGATTGTTGAATTGACATGTTTTATCAGAAATAAATAAAAAACAATGAAAGTTTGAATAGCATTCACCTTGCGATATTATTCGTGTTTGATTATCTACAAGCATCGGGTAGGGAGCAATGTTAGAGGTAACTAAATAAACAAAAGAGAACAACATCACATATTCGTCTGATCCCAAAGTAAGTGACTATTCAAATAACTTGTTTTGTAAAAATTATATAACGAAGGTATCACAAACACCCAGACCCGATAAATTGTAGAAAAACATTTTATTTTTCTACATAGATCCATCAAGGAATCGAACCCTTGTATTGGCAACCGCTTGAAAATTTGTAAATATGCTACTCAGCCACGGAGGTATTCAAAATAGTTAAGTACACATTTTAATCGGGACTAAAAACTCTTGATTTTGTGTAATGTGACGCGTTACATTAATAAGGCTAGAAATCTACCACGGCGTTCTTCGATTTTAGCGAAGTAAAAAAACATTTAGAAGGTCCTTTATTTCTTTTCATGCTGAAATTTTTTATCATTTAATTTGCCATATTGTTTTTACCTAAATAATGACTTAAATTATTAAATGGAATCGCTTTGATACGATCTATCAATGTATGTCAATGTGGGAATTCTTGCATAAAATTGGTAGTATATTCATGTACTTTAATCAACACAGTTTAACGCAACTTTCATCCATTTTTTGATTTTGTACGTGTTATAGGATGTTTAGTTATTGAAAAATTCTAGTGTAAGTTGTTACATGAAACCTTATTGCTCGAATTTTTTTATAACAGTAAGTAAAGGTACAAGTACATGGCTATTATCATTTTTGTATTTTTTTCGTGCTGGCCTTAAAAATAATATTTTGTCCATCAACTAAACCAAAGGTCTTTAATCTCATTTCAAATTTTGTGTTTTATTTTATTCCATCGCTAATTAAAATTACATTAGCCAGTATTCAATTCATCTGTAACAAGTATGAGTATGATTGGCCAAACTATCGATTACGCACCGTGAAAAAAAACTATTCCATTTCTGTTGTCAAAATTTTGCGTAAAAGTTATACGAGTAAAATATGAACTACAATTAAAAAAATTATACCCAGGAAGTTTAAATTGAAACTATAACTAACAAACGATCATTGGGGAACGAAGTTTGCCAACGGGATAAATGTGAGCTGTGAATTCTATTAATTAACATGCGGTAGTGAATTGGACTTTTTGTTTTAGGAATGTACGCATAGGGATGGAAACCTTTGTTAATCAATTTATGCCACAAGACTATTAAGGCCCAAATCCTTCTTTTAGAGAAGTCTGGGCTCATATGGGCTGGTTACCATGATATATTTAGATAGTCTGTTAGTATTTCCAAAATCATTATTTTAGGAAGTAAAAAATAAATCATTAAATTTACGATTGAATTTTAATAATCTTTAAATAAATAAATCTGGACAACATCACATACATCGTTATGTTCCCTAACTAAGCACTCATACTGTGGAATTCAGAAACAAAGAAGGTAAGTACCACATACAACCAGACCCGAGAAAATGTAGAAAACACTTTTTCGATAAATTAAACCTGGGACCTTTGAGCAGTTGACACCTTGAAAAACGGTGTGTACGCCATTCCTCTATAGAGGTATTTTTTTAATAAATAATGGGCTTACTCTTGACTATATATTTAACGCTACGGTTAAGAAGAAGGCTAAGATGGAGCGAGCTTACCCAGAGCTACTGGTTCTCCCTCCCACTTTTCAGCGGAACACAGAAAAACTATTTGGCGCTGCCCAGGTTGGACAGCGAGAAGTTAGATCCCACCACCCCAAAAAGGTGGTGGTGGAGGTTGTCAAATCTCTATGGACTTCATATATCGACACCTCCTACGTAAATTATCGTAACCAACAAAAATGCCATTTTGCGTTTTTACTGAAAACTAGCCTAAATAGTAGTACTCTATGCATTCAAAGTGAAAAAACACCAAAAAACCGATGTTAAAAAGGATTTCCCAGACGTAAGTAGTTGTAACTTTCGTACGACATCGAAGTAAAATGTTGTATTGTCCTTCGCCACAGTTTACGCGGTGTAGTAATACCAACCTAAAACGTCGTAAAGGTTACTTACAACAGTATACGTTGCTTACCGTGCAATAACAAATGTCGTATATGTTACATACAACAATTTACGTGGTTAATTGTGCATAAAAAATATTGTAAGTAATACATACAACATTTTACGTTGTCATTGAAACAGTAATAGATGTTGTATGTAGTAATTACAATGTTGTACTTCGGAAGTTGATATTCTAAATTCTATCGTTTGTTAACTTGCTATATTTTACGTTGCTATTTTTGCTTAAACTTATATGGTATGTCTAATTATTATTAAAATCGTGTCTTCCAAAAATAATTTAAATGTATATTTTGACTGCCTGGCATTAGTGACCAATAATCCAATGTCTTAAACGCAGAGAGATCCTAGTAATCAATAAAACTAAGACATGTTACCAATTCGTTTGTTAAAAGAATCTCCTTAGCAAATAAGCTAATGGTTCATTATAACGAACGAATTAGGAATGAATTTTCTGCCAAAAATGAAAGATAGTAGCATTTTAATAATAAATTAGACGTTTGTGACACTGCAACACATCTGAATACCACAAATCTTAAGACACCGTATCCTTTTCCTTATTTATAGTGTCGATTACTTGGATTACGATTGTGATAATGATTATTGCTAAATAACATTAAAAAATAAAATTTACTAGCGTTCCATATTTCACTGCAACTCTCACCAGCATATATTTTTGCTGCTCTACTCATCGTATACAAAAATAACTGTCAGATCTTTCCAACAATACTCTTAAAACGTCGTCAAACAATTAAATATAATTGTTATTTAAGTAAATCGTTTTTGTAAATGGATAGATGATAAGAGAAAGTCTTTAGATAATTTAAAAATATATAATATGTCCAGAAAAGAAAAATTACATCCAAATGGAAGGATGGACCCCGCCCATGTTGCTGCCGATAGAAATATTTCAAAAATTAAGCGCAGAAATTAGAAAGAAGTGCTGAAGCACTGTTTTTCTATTTATCTAGTTAACAAATTATATCTTGATGGAGATCTAACTTTTCATAAAATATTTTAAATGTATAAAGTGTGGCTTCAGTTACATAGTAAGAAAACAAAGGGGAAACGGAACATCAATATCGCGATATTGATAATGAAATCTTTAAGCTCAGTTTATTGTCCCTAAAAAGATTAATGCAATCAGTGTCACATTTTTAAGAATATGTCTAGTTAGTTTAACTGAACAAGCAATTGCAGATCATAAAAATCATTTCTTAACTAGTAGTTATTTCAACAACTCATGAAATCGGACAAAACTGAAAGCTTATCTTCTGAAGGTAAGGATACCGATGTTTATTTGGTTTTCAAATGAATCATTATGCACCTCACGGCCAACTAAGTATTTTATATTACAAGCAAAAGTTGTCGGTTTTTTTTACGTTGTCCATCCTTTTTTTGGAAGTCGGTTGATAAGGGCTAATATTTGGTACTAAAAATAAGCTAGATGTGATTTCTGCGAGTTATCAAGCAGTCTTTCTGATTTTAGATTGTGAAATACATGACAAGGGTTCCAGAGAATTGAAGTTTTAGTATTTTAGATCTATATTGTTCAGAAACTTAATTTTACTATAATTCAAGCAGAATGGGACAACGTTTACGCTGTAATAGAACGTTTGTCACGGAATAACCATATGTTTACACCTCTGAAGTGTTTGAGCTTGGTAAAATGGGCTAGATGGGATGGAAAGCCACACAACGTCATTGAAATGAAGCATATCTATTTCTTTATCTATAAACAACTATTAAACGGGCACATTGTACAAAAAAAAAGAGTCAGTCATGTAGACCAATATAAAAGAAGATCGGTCTAAGTAGAAAATCCTTCTTAATTCGTACTATTGACAAACAGTATTTCTGACTATTGGCCATTAACAATAACAATATCAACAACATTAACAATATCTAAAAACGCCAAAGAAATAGCATTGCGAGATTGTGTCCTCTCTATCCTTACCAGTTACTTTACACAAAGGCAAAATATGATGACCCAACAAGTTTCTTAGACATGGCGCTATTCCTACCTCATTTGTTTCAAGTCAAATTATAATTTGTTTCATTGAGTATTCTATTTTATTTGTTTCTACAGAAGAGTGAATTAGGTTTTTATGTGTTTAGACTCTAGATACTAGAAATTTCATCAGCTAGCAATAGAAGATATTAACCGTTTGTACATACTTGTGAGAGTGTGCGTTTTCTATATTTTTTTATGAAAAATCAATTCTAAAATATCTTAAGTAATGTTTTTACTATTACAAAGTGAAAAAATTCGACTTTAATAATAACGTTTTTTATTTTCCAACCTACAATTAGCTCATACGCAATAATATACACTCAAATTTTTAATCAAAGTATATAGTAATTGTCACATACAGGGTAAAAAGGCTTACATATTTCACTGTATAATGTTGTAACTATCATATACAACATAGCAGGTAATCTACATTCCGTAGTTAAGTATGGCAAGTATGAGATACAACAACTGAATATATCTAGATTCCGCAGAATAATGTTGTAAGTATGAGATACAATTACTAGAACAGCCTTTGTTTCGCCGTAAAGTGTTGTAACAACCATATCTCTGAAAATACGTATATTTGTTTAAGTATCTTTCAACATAGTCAAGAATACTATAAATTAAACTCATATTCCAAATTTCATAAAAAATGGACCAGAAATGCAGTATTTAGGATAATTTGAACCTTTAAAACACTCTCCTGTAAAATTGCAGTTTTGGGGATACGTTACTTTACGTAGGAGGCATCGATATCTTAGTATATGAAAATGAAAATGAAAATGTGGATAACATCACATATTGTTCTGATCCCAATTTAAACAACTATTTAAAGCATTCGTATATTGGAAACCAGAAACAACGAAGGTACCACAAACACCCAGACCCGAGAAAATGTAGAAAAAAACTTTTTTTTCTACATTGATAAGATAATTATATTAAGATGGCGATATAGCTGAGATTGCTATATAACCGGGAGCAAAATATTACCGACCTTCACGCGGGCTAAGTCGCAGGCGAAGCATTAGTAGGTATCATATTAAGTCAATTTATTAAATAACTTCAAAGCTATTTCCCACGATGTCACACGTGTGAAAATTAAATAGAAAATATCTAACTGTTTTATTTTTAAATGTGAAATATTTTGTTGCCCGACCCGGGATTGAATTCAAGACCCCGAGATCTTGGGCAGGTGCCTTAATCACTAGACTATTGGTAAGAGTAAATGAAATTATTTTGGGATTTCTACCCTCGATTTAAAAGAACAAAGTCACCGTAATCATATTTTCTAACTTATTTTAACTAAGTCTCACGTTCGTTACGTCATCCATCGTTTATATCTCGTTGCATTGGTTTTAAGCAAATGAACGCCAGCATAAATCCTTCGTAAGCTCACTTCACGTTGAAAGTATTTTTTGGCTATTCATTTTGCGTGGTACTGGGATTTTAAACGTAACATTGACGAACAAAACAAATGTTAGATTTGAAAATACGTTAAGTTTAATAAATCTCATTATGATATTAGATCTTTCTTCGATGACAAGATATAAAACAATTTCAAGCTTTCATTTAGAATTAATTTGTAAATTTAAATACTCATACTGTAATATATGTGACAATAATTAAATAGAAATAAATGTACTTAATTTAGCATGACAAAAATTAATAATCAAATATATTCATATAAGTCTAACGGCCGGTCCCAATAATCTATCTATCGCCATTTTTGACATTTCGGAGATAGGAAACAGTCTATCTCTGCTTTTGCCGTCCCGAGAAACAAAGACAGAAGTAGTTTTCTATCTCCGATATGCCAAAACTGAAGATAGATAGGTTATTAGGTAGGACCGGCCGAAAGGTGAAACATGGCTGTAACTAACGGCCGTTTTCAATATCCTATCTATCTTCAGTTTTGGCATATCCGAGATAGAAAGCAACTTCTGTCTTTGTTTTTCTGGACGGAAAAATCAGAGATAGAAACTGTTTCCTATCTCCGATATGTCAAACCTAGCGATAGATTCCTATATATTTTGAAAACGGCCGTAAAACTTTTGTAACTAACGTCTAATACCCTTGTTTATGGAATAATAAATGAATTGAATTGAATTGAAATCTAAGAAATAAAAACCATAATCAGCCCACTGCAGGGTAAAGGACTATCATTGAATTACCATGAAGTTACCATAGCAATGATGAGTATCTACGTAAATTAAAATGCATTACCGAAATAAAATAGTCCTAAATAAAATTGGTATTTTTCAATTTATCATTAGTCGCTCGTTTGCTCGTTTTATTTTTTTTATTTTTTTATATTAGATTTTTCAAATCTTGCAAACATGAAAATTATACAATAAACCTAAACGTAACATTTAACGCTCATCTATACTAATATAATTAAGCTGAAGAGTTTATTTGTTTGTTTGTTTGAACGCACTAATCTCAGGAAGTACTTGTTCGAATTGAAAAAATATTTTTGTGTTGGATAGTCCATTAACGAGGAAGGTTTTAGGCTATAAAACATCACGCTGCGACCAATAGGACCGAAGCATCAGTGAAAAATGTTGCAAAAATAATCGCGATCATAATAACAGAAATTGACGCGTACGAAGTCGCGTGCAACAGCTAGTGTGTTAAATAAAGATGGACCGAACCTTTATTATTTGAATTACAATGAAAGTGTAATAATCCTTTTTGTTGGCAGTTTAAAAAGTAAACATTAGATTCTATAAAAACTTTCAAAAAGCAAGCCCTTATTATCAATGCTGAGCATGCATGTAACTTTCATAGAATTTTCTCTCCTTAAAATTATCTTTGCTTCTCAGTAAAATTGGTTTCTAAAGCGGTTGCATCGCCGGGACCTAATTTATGGCAGTGTCTACAAGGCTCATACTCTATAATATGCAGTTGGTACTAGTGCTGCCATACCTTCTAGATCATCGATAGTTTTATGATCAGCTAACTAATGTAAATTACTATCCTTTTATTTTTAATTTAATTCCATGATATACAAAGAACCTACAGTCTAGTCGGCTTTGTGGCATTATTTATTTATTTATTTATTTATTGCATTTTGTTTACAAAATAAGTGTAACAAAACCCTGTAAGGGTATAAGCAAACAAACTTAAATTAGTTCTTAAACATAAGCTTAGACAACGTTTCAACATTGGCCAGATAAACAGATATAGTATATATATATATATATGTATACATTTGTTTAAAGGTGAGTTAGTTAGTACAATAACAACATTTGACTTGATAATAAATTATAAACGTCAAAATTGTTGCTATTGTAATAGGTGAAATTTTTTGCTGGGCCAGCTAATCTATACTAATTTATAAAGCTGAAGAGTTTGTTTGTTTGTTTGAACGCGCTAACCTCAGGAAGTATTGGTTCGAAATAAAAATATATTTTTGTGTCTGATAGTCCATTTATCGAGGAAGACTTTAGGCTATATAAAATCACGCTGCGACCAATATCAGCGAAGCATTAGTGAAAAATGTGGCTAAAATAATCGCGATTATTGACGCGAACGAAGTCGCAGACAACAGCTAGTTGTAATATACGCGACTAACTAGGCAAATGAATCGATTAAATCTGGTACGAGTAATTAAGAAAACAATAGTATAGCTTTAGGTCGGACTTAAACCTTTCTCTTACCATCTCTTACCGGCTGCTTCAAAACTTGTGTTTGAAATCCCAAACCCAAAAAGGACTTTTTGTCTTTAAATTTATACTAACAATTTATTGGTTTAAAATTCGCAAAAGTCGATAGCATTACTTTAAATATTTCAAAAAAAAAGCATTTGTTGATACAAATAAATAAATTTAATCTACTTAAAACCTAACATAGGAGTAATAGATAAAAACATACAGGAAAATCCAGCTCATACAATCGATACACATATTTACATCACTTATCTTAATGCAGTTTGTGTATAACATGTGCATAAAGGATGATTCGGTGAGATATCGTTGTCTTAGTGGCTTGGACATGTTAGTTTGAAACATAGTT
Organism: Anania crocealis; assembly: GCA_949315895.1. Classification (NCBI taxonomy): domain Eukaryota; kingdom Metazoa; phylum Arthropoda; class Insecta; order Lepidoptera; family Crambidae; genus Anania; species Anania crocealis. The sequence continues at coordinate 7,175,627 of OX438880.1, forward strand.
CACTATATTAAGCTGTCGATGTAGGCTTAACAACGCTTATGTCATGACATAGTTACCATTCTCCACTGTTGATGACAATGCTTATTCAGAACCTAGTTGTTAGCAACAATTGCTGTCGGCTCCATTCTATGAGCCTCGGGTTGTTTTAGGAATTGTACGATATAAATTTTATTACAAAACCTTGCCCATTATTTTTATTATTACAAGCAATGATATTACTCGTATATTAAAACGAGGCAGATAAATGTTATAAGCGCACGCGTTGTTAACTCAAATACTTCTTAATTAGAGAGTTTTTTACAACGTCCACTTCGAAGTAATCTCTTTCATTGCGTGCTATTTCGCATCTTTTGTTCTGCTTATCAGTGAAACTTGTCAATGTATCCAGTTTTGGATTGCTCGGAACAGATTTAATACGCGAATTACTATAAAGGTAACAACTCTAAAATATCATTGATCACAAGCTTTTGTCGGTAGGCTGCCGGACAGTACTTGATGACTAAAAGGTTTTTGCCACAATTACTAGGCATGGCTAGCGCGTTGGCGTTCGTAGTTTGTCTATGGTGGCGAGACTACGCTGCTGTCCGTTTTCTTCTGGCAGTACTCCTTTAGCCGGCTCTAACACTCTTACCCCCGTATTAATAAACAAGTAAAAGTAATTACAGTAGAACTCCAATTATCCGAATTAATGGGGACCGGGATCCATTCGGATAATCAAATATTCGGATAATCGGTTTTTTTAAAAAAAAATTGCCATTGGAGAGAATAAAAGCTACGTTTTGATATTGCACTATTTTTTTATTGAATTAAATGAAAGAAACATGAAATTTTCACATGTTTTAAATATAAATAAAATGTACTTATGTACAAGTTTAGAAATAAAAATCATTGTTTTTTAAACATCTCCGTCAATGTAAGCGCACTTAGACTTTTTTTGGACAATTTTTTGTGATTCGGATAATCAGCGATTCGGATAGTCGGAGTTCGGATAATTGGAGTTCTACTGTACTTGACTACAAGTAATTACTTGAGAGACAATTTGTATGCCTTAATCAAGAAATTACTAGAAGTTATAAGTACCAAAAGTTAGCATTTTCAGCCAAATAATGTGACTATTAATGGTGACCAATTTCTTTCACTTAAGCACTAGGTATGAACACTTTAAGTTATGACTTTCTTAAGCAATAAGTAATTACTTCTTTATAAATACGGGGGTAAGTAAGTGAAAGTAATCACTTAAGAGACAATTTGTATGCCGTAATCAAGAAATTACTAGAAGTTATAACTACCAAAAGTTAGCATTTTCAGCCAAATAATATGACTATTAATGGTGACCAATTTCTTTCACTTAAGCACTAGGTATGAACACTTTAAGTTATGACTTTCTTAAGTAATAAGTAATTACTTCTTTATAAATACGGGGGTAAGTAAGTGAAAGTAATCACTTAAGAGACAATTTGTATGCCTGCATCTAATAATTACTAGAAGTTAGAACTATGTATCAAAAGTTTGCATTCTCAGCCAAATATTATTACTACGAGTATTAATGGTGACCCATTTCCTTCACTTGGAAGTGACACCTTAACTTACGAAAATTTATAAGTTCATATAAATTCAGTATATAAACTTGAAAAATTTTGTCTCCTCGCAGGAGATGCGGGTTCGAGTCCCGCCTGAGACAAAATTTTTCAAGTTTATATACTGATATTATAAGTGCAATTAAGTTGCTAAAATATCAAATAAAGTTCATATAAATTATTACTGAGTAGTGGCTATACCACAGTACATGTACTGTTTCTTAAAAATCTGCAAAATACTCACTAGAATAAATTAACTCAAAATAGAATTTACTTTATTTTCCAGTGCATGTCGTAACACCCGTATTTATCAAGAAGTAAATACTTATATCTTAATAAAGATTAAGCAAGTAAATTCAATTTTGAGTTAATTTACTCTAGTGAGTGTAAGTATTTTGTAGATTTTTAAGCCACAGATAATAATAATAATAATAATAAATTTATTTATTTTGCCTTTTCACAACATATACATAGAACATACTATAACAGAGAAGTGTTTAAAGACATAAACGGTGTATGACTCAGTGATTGCGGAGATAGTCCACAAACCCTGTTATTCTGTCATACCCTTTCTTTACAGATACATGATTTTAGATTAATTAAATTAGGGTTAGGTAGTCAACACAAACTTTAGCCCTGCGTGGACACCATGGATTGCCTCTCAAAGAGCCACCTGCGACATTTTTTACGGAACGTGGCAAGTGATCGACTAAGCGTCTTGCGAATGGGTGGAGGCAAGTCATTCCAAATTTTGGCAGCAGCATATTTGAAGCAACCCCTGGTTCCACGCAATTTTATAGCAGGTACACATAACCTGTACCCTCTATCTCTCAGTAAAGATATACACTTTTTAATGACAATTTTGTTGTATAAGTGTACAGGATATTTAGTATTTAACAATCTGTACAGAAAACAAGCTTGCTTTAGTATAACATTATTAGCCATATTTAAGATACATTTTTCATTTAGGTATGGTGTGATTCTATGCCGTCTGGGTATCGCATAGCAGAAGCGCATGCACGCATTTTGCACCCTCTGTATATTTTTGGCTGTCTTTTTATACAAACAAGGCCCATACACAGTATCGCCATAGTTAAGATGTGCTGTGGTATAGCCAATACTCGATAATAATTTAAATGTTTTTTTCCGGGCAAGTGTTTTTAGCAAGTATCTAGTTAGTGGTCAGCAATAAAAATGAAAAGTGTAGGAATCAACACACCCTATATAAAAATACAAACTGGAAGCACATCTGGAAGCAACAATAAGTAAAATAAATAAATAAATATGTTAAGACACTCCACACTGGGCCACACAGAGCCATCTAGTCCCAAATTAAGCTACTATTAAGTACCCTGTCGTATGGGGTACTAGACAACCGATAAACTTACTTATATACTTTTTTTTTGTAAATACATGCATATAATACATATAAAACACCCAGACCAGTACAAACAGACATGTTCATGCACACAAATATTTGTACTGTGCGGGGATCGAACCCGCGACGCATGGCTCAGAAGCAGCGTTTACTACCGCTGATCCAAATGGTCGTCTTCGGATCCAAATATGTAGAATGATAATGAAATCTTTAGTAATAATAATATATATTTCAGGCGGAAAGTCCGTTCATAAGACCATAATGATTATTGTATACCAAATAACTAAACCCTTTCACTTACGAGTATTACGGCAATATTTCCTTTACAACCTACGCAGGCACATATTATTCCCTACGCCTTATTTCTTCGTATTTGTCGTACGAAGAGAACAAACGACGCACAAACTAATTAGCGGCCATTTTGGTGACGTCATTGGCAAAATTAGCTTGTTACGGGAGCTAATAGCGATACATTTGCACTAACCATCGATCCACGCCCACGTAGTACCTACGTGAAATCATACAATTTCAATGCGACAAAGATGTGGAGATTCTGGATAGAAATTGATAGTAAGAACTTTGTAAAAATAAAATTATCAAGACGATGTCAAAATTGTGTCATTAAATACGAAAAAATTAATAGTTTTTTTTTCAGAAATTTTAGAACGTGAAGAATGTATGCCACCAATTTTGGGACCGACTCAAAGTTGGTGGTGGCTTAGGTTTTTACGCTTTCCGTCAGGAAATTTTTTGTGTTTGTTTTTATTATAAATGGTTGAGAGCCGGCTATCTTTGGGAAAGGTCATCGAAAAAAAAAACTTTTAATTACTTCAATAAATGGCAGTTGTCTTATTTTCTGTTAACGTATTGTTTAGTATTATAAGACTTTTTTATTAAAACATTAGAAATTAAAGTGAGGCTGTTCCAAAATGATCCAACACGATCAAGCCCACATACTATTATTTTAAAACTATATTATTATGACAACTAAATGTTTCCGATAGCCTTTTCTAGGAAGGAAACTGGGAATATTATAATAAATATCTCGGACATAAGCCAAGATCTGTGGCCGTGTGACGCGTCGTCTATAAATCATAATAATATCTCGACGTCAAATTCTCTAGCGAGAACGGGCTTCGTGTCGGGTTTCGACGGCGTTTGCAATATACTGGATGTTTAAAGCATAGACATCAAACTTTAAAGAGGTTTATTTGATATTATCCTAAAGCTAAAACAATATTTTATAATGAACGGTATTATAATATTTTTTTGGAAGTGAAGCCAGTCACTTAGTAATGATAGTAACGGCCTATAGTCATCTCACTGTAGGAAAAAAACTTGAGAGGTGTCAAGGGACACCCGGATGGAACGAAGTTCATTTTTAGTTAAGGAACTGTAGTAAAATTTTATTTTACTTTTAATTTATTTTTAATTCTCTCTCTCTCTCTCTCTCCCTCTCCCTCTCTCTCGCCGCACGGCTTACAACTATAGCAAAAGGTGTCGGTCGAAAAGTGTCGTTACAATTTTTTCCGTCTAGCCCCCTTTCGCAACGCGCGATAAGGAACTTCGTTCCAAAAGCCTCCATCATTGAATTAACGTTTACACAGCTAAAATGGTAGCAGGCATAATCTGCACCCTTTCCAATTGCCGGTTGGTGGTTAATAACTTCAAACGGAATGAATGCATAAAGCGTGCAAAAAATCATTGCACCTATTCCCAAAGGCAAGTTTGTACATATTATGTTGGTAAGAATTTCCCTTCCACTGTCTCTATATCTGGCTCCATCATTGACTCGACGCCAATAAATCACAGTGCGACCTACGTAACTCGAAATAAGAGAAGCAAGTGGAATCTGGGATTTTATCACTCTTTCAGCGGATTTTTCAGCTAAGGATTCTGCCTTGTACCTACTCTTTATTTTATGTGCGTATTCTTAAGGCTGATTAATACAACGTGTTTCGAATATATAATGTTCTGTTTGTGGTTCACTCTGGCATAATCTTGTTACTTGGATAACATGACCCAACTTTATTGGCATAGGTATTCTTTTTCACATGAATTTCAAGGCATTAAAAATATTTGTATTTATATGTAGTCAATAATTGGCAATTAGGATGGCAGAATTTCTTATGTCTGTTGATCATAACTTTAATACTGGTACTAGGTAGATATATTAAAAGTGGCAGAATACATTTGAAATAAATTCTGCAAATCATTATGAGATTATTCTGATTTAAAAGAATATGAGTTTAGTATAGTTTTTCTCTGTCCCGCAGAAACTTGTTGCTCTGATATTTATTTATCATAGGACTATTTTGTCATACTTTTTTAAAAAATAGATAAATTTTTTATTGCTTGGCAAATGTTTACGTTTCCTAATTCATACTTAAAATAAGGAATACGTTTAGGTATGCTTTTAATGGGCATAAGTTACCCTAAAATTCGTTGAATCATATGGCATATTCCTACTTCTATTAAATAATAATTTATTCTAAAAATAACATAATATGTTCAATCGTGATCTGACCATCTTATTCAGCAAATTTCAAACCCCTGTTGTTATTCCCCTAAATCTTTTTACAAGAAGGGTTATTGTACTTTGTACTGTATATACGACGACCTACCTTTTTGTTACCTACCTACCTTATATTTTAAAACAATGTTGACACTTAATACAAGGCAGTAGATAAGGTTGATACAACGTTTTTAGGTATAAATATAGATAAGCATCTTAACTGGAAGGAACATGTAGGTATGATTTGCACAAAACTAGACAGATTCGTTTTTGCCTTGCGTCGCCTAAGATTAGTAGCCTCACAGGAGACTGCCTTGTCGGCGTATCACGGTTATGTTTCCTCAGTCTTAAGATATGGTCTCATTATATGGGGACACTCAGTGGAAGTACAAAATGCATTTAGAATTCAAAAAAAGTGCATTCGTGCTATATATGGTGCCGACTATCTGGACCACTGTAAACCATTATTTAAGCGCCTTAAAATTTTGCTTAAAATACATCTTGGAACTATGTGTATTTGTTAAAAAACATACCTATATCTTTCCTTTGAATGACACGGTGCTTGGAAAGACCAATAGCAGAGACACATGTAAATTATATTTATGTACCAAGACAAAAACTTCAAATATACTCCAATAATGTGTATTGCAATGCAATCAGAATTTATAATAAGCTTCCTAATAAAGTAAGATCATTGACATTTAATATATTTAAATACGAATTAAATAACTGGCTATTAGAAGAGTGCTTCTACTCAATTAATGAATGTATAAACATTAAAATAAAAGAATCCATGTTTGACTGCTAATAATAATTGACGACTCAAGAGGGATAAATATTGACATTGTGTAGTATGCTATTTTATTAATCATGTGTGCCTAGTATTATAATTTGCAATTCTGAAAATATATGTACTGTAATTAAGTTCAATTAATTAAAATTAAATGTAATGTGTTATTATTTCGACGCCTACAAACAATGGCAGAATATGTAGAACTTATACCTGAACTTGTAATCATTTTGTAACCATATCCTTGGAAATAAATGTTTATCTTATCTTATCTATCTTACAATGTTACAATTTCAGGGATCATACAATGTATGTAACATTATCGTCGCGTAATCATCGTCTTAAATTTTCTACTAGTGTATTCTGAGGATTATACATGCAAACTTAAAGCTTATATTCCAGTGAAATGATAATGTTTGATTCAAATCCTAAGTCTGAAATCTAATAGGAATCTTTGGAGGGTCGAGTTAATTAAAGCAAGGCTTACAAAGGTCGGATCCTGTAGCACTGGATTTGTACATAATGTAAAACACATGAGGTAGCATCGATTAACAGTGGACTACGAGATTTTGCGTATTTGGCACTATTATTAGCTCCAAGTTTTGTTCTTTTCGCGAAACTTATTGGAATGGGGGCTATCGCTAGTAAATTTGCCACTAGAGGCGCTAGTGTCGCGTGAGGTCCAATATCATTCACTTTGTACTGGTTTTAGCGGAATTTGTTGCATAAATTATAATTTCTTTAATTTACCTGCTGGAGAGTGATCTCCTTCGTAAAATATCGCAAATATGGATTATTTGGCGATTAATGTGAACGCTTTAAAAGCGGAATTAAGAAAAAGCGCAAAAATAGGCGGCCTCAACTATTTCAGAAGTTAGTTTGTTGATATCAAGATAGTTATTTATAAACTATATAACCTTAATTAGATTCAAGATATAACACTTTGTTTCGGCGCCAATCGCCTTTGACAGCTATACCTCCGGACCTCAGTCTACAGTGGCGCCAACTGGTGAGCAAAGAAACGGTAGTCCCCATTAACTGAATTCGAAATTTGAAACCGATTAAATCCTCTTTTTAGTATCTTCATCTTAACTGGTGTCACAGTTTTATAAGTCGCCAGTAGCATTCCTTTGATGTGGTTTGTTTAGGATTTTTATTAGGCTACATTAGCCGAAATCAACGGGTTGACGAAGCACAAATAGGGCACCATCACCAAATTCAAACCTTAGTAATTTAGAAAAGATAGTTTTACCTGACTGAGAATCGAACCTTTACAATACATAAACAGGGTCGTTGTAAAATTTTGATTTTTGAGCGCACAACGTCAATTACAATACCATCATTCCTTTAACTATTAAAAATCAGTAGGTCACCTAAAATTTTACGTTATTCTGCTTTATTTTTTTTGGTAACCTAAAAATATTAATGTTTTTTCTCGTGACTTTTTTCGTGTCAGCAAAGCTAACTGTATCCACTTCAATTATGGTTTTGTACTACTGGATAGAAGATATGAGATATATTAAGTAATAATAATTGATAAAATAATAATTCTAATAATTTATTATTGTTGTTCTGATAAAATAAATATTGTTCAGTGGTTCAAAACTTTGTTTTTTAGTATGATCATGAATTACTACGTAGGGTTTACTGAATGTTCCCGGATCTGGCCACTTACAATAAAAAAATAAAATTAAAAAAAACGAAAATTAAACTCATGAGCACATGACGTTACGTACTTTTATTTTGTAAATAATATTATTGGTACTTACCTTTAAATTAATACTAGTAGCTAGTTAAATAAACAAATATATATTTCAGAAACTGTCTCAAATTACCACTATTTTCTTTGTGCTAACACAAAGATCTGAAAGCACTACTTTTTACATCAGTGTGTCTTGAAATCATGAAACAACAAAAGGAACAAAATATCAAATAAATAAGATGGCATTGGCGACTTGGGTTTACGGTAGCCTTCACTGCTTGTGGCAAAACACAACCTTCAGTTGTTAACTATAGGTAATTTAGCAACAATTACCAACCAATATTGATGAAACCAGCTGGCTTTCTTGGATTGAATAAATTCGTCAACACACAAAATATCTGGATATCTCAATAGTAGAGCAGTGACCGATCCAGTAAGTAAAAGGATGTGGGTTCGACTCCCAACTTAGGCACACAAAAATTTCTTCAACGAATTGTATTTTGTGTAATAGTTTTGCGTCATGATTTATAAAGATGGTTTAAGGTAATGGATACCGCTTTTAGGCAACATTATTGATAAAATACTTCATACTGATAAAAATAACGGCTTGCCGGTTATAGATGTTTTTTCTAGGTGCTTCTCTCGATAAAGTGGCAATAAAAGATTATATCTAAGCCTTCTAAGCGCACTAAGGTCTGGCAAACTAGATACTTAAAGAAGGTATATCTATGTCGCCATGTTTTTGTGACAGAGACTAATCTACACTGGGTCGCAAAACAGGAAAACGTCAGCACTCTTATAAAGTGCGACGCATTTGACTCACATTTGACTTTGTGATAAATGTGCCCTTATAGTTTGATTTATTTAATATTATAGTTCAGAATATATGTGAATTTGTTGTCCTTTCGTTTCAAAGCAAGTACAAGTAACCTTGTTTGTGTGATCTCTAATTAATATAATTGTAAGACTGTGTTTAATATTATAAATAAATACCTGCTGGTCAAAAAACATTGGGTTTTTATTTATTTTATAACTTTTACCAATATGTGTCGTGAATTATTAATAATTACTACTAAAAGTAATAAATTTCGATCGTTTATTCATATTTACCAAAACATGTGGTTATTATTAATAATTTTGTAAAAATATTAATAATTTTCAATTAATCAGATTTACCGTAACATATACATAAACTACGCATCATGCCGATCGTAAAAACTATTTACGCAGAAAGCAGAATATTGAGGCACGTCGTTTGCAATTTCAGTATAAAATTTGTTTTGTTTAATCAATGGGCAGGGAACGGTTTGAGCAACTGACAATATTTCAGTTAATAGCAGACCCTTACCTTTATTTGTATTTTCCTGTATTTGTTTGGCTTGTAATGAATAAATGTGATTTAAATAACAAAGCACAAAAAGGTGTGTATTTTTATGAATAAGTTATATGAATCTAAAATGATAAAAAATATATATACATTAATATAAATACTAAAAAAATTGGGACAATATACCTACATAACCCTGGAAGAAAAAGCAAAGAATAGAATTAAAACAAAAATGATGCAATCTAACTAAATGAACTACTAAAAAAGTTACAAAGAAACAAAGACGTTTCGCGAGCATTCTATTCAAACATTAATTCTTCGGCAGAGCTTAGCGCAAAGTGCTATTAGTTTAAAAATAAAAGAGCATCAAATGCACCTGCCATTATGTGAAAACGCTTACACCCACAGTCGCCGGTAACGTTTTTGCGCTTTCCGATTAATATAAACCCCCCCACTTCATTTATTTCACCTATGTCCCTGTTTGCGACGAGCATAAATTAAAAAGCTTTTATATTTATATTTTACTAGCTGTTCCCCGTGACTTCGTACGCGTAAATTTCTGTTTTTATGATCGCGATTATTTTTGCAACATTTTTCACTGATGCTTCGCTCCTATTGGTTGCAGCGTGATTTAATATAGCCTAAAGCCTTCCTCGATACATTGACTATCCAACACAAAAATAATTTTTCAGTTCGGGCCAGTACTTCCAGAGATCAAACAAACAAACAAACAAACTCTTCAGCTTTATAATATTAGTATAGATTATATTATATTATATATTATATTTTATATTTAAACATTATCGTTTCGAATATTACTGTATTCTCATTTGAACTGTTGATTTCGGAATTGTCCGGTAATGATTATCAAATGTTTCAGTGATAGCAAAACTGTTTATTCTATTAGCTCACTAGTATGTTTTGATATGATAAAATTGCCCAAGTTTCACATCTTTCTGTAAGCATTGTATTTTTTTTGCAGTGCTATAAAAAATATTATTATGTCTATCTATTTAACTCATATTTTTCAAACGAATAGAAAAGACTGATGTTAATGTTTTTTTTTTGCAGGTGATAGCGTTTTAGTAAAAAAAAAACTATAACAATATTTAATTCCGTACTGTATCAAAAAGTGTTTTAAGTCTTTAATTTATCTTGATCTATAATAACTTGACATTGTTTAATTTTTAGTGTGTTGTATAATTGTGACATTTGTATGCTAATTTAAGTAGCCCAAATGTGCATCGACATAATCAATTAAGACCTTGTATATCATATTGAAGCAAATAAAGATTTATGATTTAATTTATGTTTTAAAAAATAGAAATTTTGAAGTTTGAAAACAAAAAATGTAAACATAGAAAAGCACAAAATAAGCCATACAGCCAACCGGTGCCAAACTTAAACTCACTGACAATCATAATGTAAGTACCTCTTATTTGGTGGCTCATTTAGGTATCTTTCCTTGTTTAATCCCTCGATCGTGAGTTATTCCAGACACAATTGAAATCAATTGTTATCGCGGCACCCGAGTGCCTCCTGGGTGTTGAGGGATAAAATTCTGTTTAGGAGTAAAAGTTGTAGTTTATGCCCCAAAAAGCAGCAAAATTGAATTGAAAAGAATCTCTTTTTTCTATTGGTATTTCTTATAAAAACAGTCTAATATTATAACTATTTAAATGAGCAATAAGAATAATAAATATCTTACCGTGACCTAGCTGGCTTACTGACGAGTTTCTAAAAATATAAAGTAAAAAATAACCAATGACGAAAGACATCCCTGACTAGACATAATTAAACACTTACTAATATATTATTCGGTCGTCAAAAGTAATTGCGACTTCCCTAAGCTGATGAAACTGGTATACCATGGTATAAACCCCGTAGAAATTAACTCTAGTGACGACACTAAATAAAAAAATGCACTAATTAGCTTGAAACTGTACATACCTCTCACATTTGTATCCACAACAAACCAATCGAATGGCAATTTTAAGATAAGCCGGCCGATTACTGTGCCCTAAAAGGCCCTTAACCCAATTCCCATAACGTGATGCCCATAGAACACTATGGAGATAGACGGTAGCAAAATTTGATTACGTATTTGGGTCAAACGTGCCGTGAACAGCGTAGTGTATGCACTGCATTATTATCACATCCACCTAAGGTATCGGTGTATTGCTTCGATTGGGAATCGATCATACTGGGCGGCGATAATTGGGGATATGTTGCAAATAGTTTGGGAAACACTTATTTGTAAATAGGAGAATATTGTTGGCCTATTTAAATTTTCACCCTTAGTGGCCGCTTTATAGGTTGAAAACGGACTTTTGAAGTTTTACGTTTAGAAATATTATTTAGAGTTAGTTTGATTGAACTGTCGATACTGTCGAAAATAAAGGTTGTTCTTTTGTTCTTTTTTTTTCAAATGGAAATATCACTGTGCTTTACAATTCGTGGCTTTGTACTTGCTTTGAGTCTCATTTTTTCAATTAAAAATTATGTAAAATTAATTTCATGTATTTAAGAGTCAATAAGATAAAATAAGTCAGATTGGGATCCAACTAAGACAATATTCTAATATTATATCCGGACTTTGTTATGTACACGTATTGCAAGTATATCATGTTAAATTGGAAAAATCTGTAATTGGCATTCCATTGTTTTACTCAATACACCTAAGTAATTAGTCTGTAAGAGCATGCTGTAGATTATCTCTAAAAATAAAATAAAAAATAAAAAATAAAGATCAATAAAAATTAAGGAATATTTACTTTTTGTAGTAGTTAGTTCGAAAAAGGATGGGCAACCAGCATTTTGCACTTAGCAGTCGCTTCCAAATAACGATATTGAAATTGCTAATAGTGGTAATTTGATATTTCGAATGAAAAATATGATGCCTTGACACTATTGATCATTATTCTCCTTTGTGTAACGCAGATGGGTAAATACTTAGTTTATAAAATGTAACTCCAAATCATTTAATACCTCGATCGTGAGTTATTCCAGACACAATTGAAATCAATTGTTATAGTGGCACCCGAGTGCTTCCTGGGGGTTGAGGGATTAAACAACCAATTCTAAGTTGGTAACAATTGGTAGCTGTAATGTGGACGTTACCTAACTTATGAACGACCACTTAGTAAACTGTTTTGTAAAAGTCTGTTATCTTATTCTGAATGCGTTTGGCATAAAAGCAAAAGAGACAATAAGTTTCATTTGAGAATAAATTACCTACATAGCTTTTATCGGATCAGTCTGCATCGGCCAATATTTGTTCTTCTTTTCGTATGACTTTCCGCTAGGAATCTGTCAGAGTTTTCTGAGACTGTTTCTCATGACTTCCATATTGTGACAGAGGCATGTACCAACAACACTGAACTTTCCTGCCAAAGATCCAGACCTGAGCAGATAAAAGACGTTTTCTAAATTGACCCGACTGAGTATCAAACTCGGGGCTCTAGCATAGTGGACCGCACCATTACACCAACCGGGTCGTTATTCAAAATTCCTAAAAAGAACATCTCTCACACAGACACCGAAACCACTCAATCAGTTAAATGACCCACTATTAGCCCTATCTCAGAAATAGGAAAGGGCGGAAAGGGAAAATTTGTTCCCGTACCAAATCTGTGACATCTCAGATTGTAATCGGCCCATTCCTTACCATCTCCCATTTGCATTTACGGGAATGTAACATTTACGGCATAATACAGAAGGTTGCAGTTGTATCACTACATTTTATGTGCATCTGTATTGAGTAATCTTTTTTTATTTTTTAATAAAACGAAACCGTACATTTAGTCACAAATTGTCAAAACCTACAACCGAAATAAAAAAAATTGTCACTCTTAAGAGATCGAAGTTATTGCCCAATATGTGGATCACTCAATTCCGACATTAGACAAAATGGCTACAAGCTGAATCTCAGGAAATACTTACTCTGTGAATGAAATTTTTGTATCAAAAAATTGTACTGAATTTGACAAATTATTTCACAAAAAATCAAGATACTCGTACTTCAATGTAAATCCAGGAATCTATGATGGTTTCATTGGATCACTCAATCCAGACGCATTTAGATTGAGTAATCCTAGAAATACGGCGTTATGTTAACAAAATACATGATAACTTGTATTCGCCTTAAAGAAAAGTTTGGAATATATCGGTACAAATTAATAACACACCACAAATGTTAATAGTTAAAAAGTATACACAAACTACCTAGAACAAATTATACTACATTGTGATTAAAATTTAGTATACGATTTATTTGTGTACGTTGTTTTATTCGCATGATTTTGGTTTTTCATTTTATTATCAAAGAAAAATTTTGTAGGGTGACCATAATACGAAATTATTGAAAATTTTAAATCTATGACCGACGGATACTACCTATATTAGTGCAATTAAAAAAGCACATATTTACAGGAGAGCGATCTAATGCTTGTAACTTTATCATGTCTCAACATAAATATTTGAAATTTTAAAATGTGGTACACACACCTACACTAGGTATGTGCACATCTACATTTCTTACCATCAGGTCTATTATATTCTGGCAACTATTATCATCATTAGCCCATAATCATTCCACTGCTAGAGACAGGTTTCTCCAAAATCAGGATTCTGTCATATTTACTACTTACACTTGTTCTAGTGGTTCAAGCCGGGCCAAGAATTCTGGTCTTGGGTTCACAAGAGTTTAAAATTTTCGAAAATTTTTCGTATTTGTGATAACCAATCAGTCATTGTTGTGGTAACTTATATCCAATTATGGAGGCCTTTGCCTGCAGTGGGATGATTATAGCCTGTTACTTTAATACACTTGGTAGGCGGGTTAACAATAGCTGTATGGTCAGTGGTCGAGCGAGGACCTTATTGCCCGTCTTCTTTTGCCAGCACTCATTTAGTTGCCTTTCAAGACACTTATAGAATGAGAAATTTTCTATTTAAGTCTGTAACTACACGGCACAGATCTTCTTATGATTACAAAGTAGGACCAAGATATTGCTGGTTTTTAGAAATTTATAATTGTACCTATGTAGACGGAAATGACGGGACTTTAGTGTTGGCTCATTTTATGCATTTGATGGATTATTTTTATAAAAGTTTTGTGTTTAATGTATAAAAAATAAGTGATACTCAAATGATATAATATCTTAATTAATGAAATCTGTTTCGTGTTTGTTGTTGTTGAATGTTTCCTCAAGCTTAACTCCAACTAATCAAATTGTGTTAATAACTTAAGGCAATGTTTATATACATCTGAGTTGATAAATCACTTTAATAGGTAGTATGTTCCAAGTTTATGTTGCTTATCCCTGCGTACTCTATAAATTATACGCTAAGGAAGAAACATAAGCAATTTCAAGGCCCCAAATTTCATTTTAGTTAGTGAGATTGGTGAGATGTGATTGATTATTTCTTTGGTTGAATGACTTAGACACCAATTTTAAAGGGATCATCAGTTTTGAGGACTCATGAACAGGTTAATGTATAAAAACCATTGTTCTTTATTATTTCTGGTCTCAGTGTTTGGGGCTTTGATTTCGAAATGGATCTAGATGAACTTAATTTATAACCAAAACAGTGATGTGGTCTTTTACTAGTTAATTTAGAAAAAGATCTTTAGTAATATGGCTCAGATCTGGAAAGAGTGGTTGGACTTTAGTGATGTTTCGGAAGGCACGTTAAGCTATTGGTCCCGTCGCCGTTGTTACAGACTTTTATCAAGATGGTAGTCATATTAACAGTTTAATAAGAGGCGATTAGATGTTGGGGTGGTGGGATCTACCTCCTAGTGGTCCACCCTGGGTAACGGCATCTTTGGTTTTCTAACCCATGATGACGGCTAACAAATCCCTCTGCGGTGGTAGGCTTCGTAAGAGGCTGCCTAGATGCTACTACCCTACTGATGCCGGAGTCTAGCGCCAAACAGATTTTCTGTGTTCCGCTGGTGTGTGGGAGAACCATTGTAACTTTCTGGGTGAGATCTTAGGCTTCTTCTTAACTGTAGAGTTAAGTATGTCGTCAAGAGCATGCCCATTGATAACAAAAAAAAAGGCTAGAAAAGCTTTGACGTCAGATTATCCTTAGAAACATACAAACAAATGAAGAGAAGATGCTAAGCCTATCTTTTTTATTATTTTACACGTCCAACATCAATTTTTAGCCAAAAAGCTACTATGAGCTAAATGGAAAAGAATTATTATGGTCCTACTAGTATTTGAATACCTACTTGTAATAGTTATGTAATTAATTTCATATTCAGTCCTCTTTTTATGATAGGCAGTTATGCAACAAAAACGTCTAAAGGTCGTTAGATAAATATTGGTTAAGATAGCGTGTTAAGGCTCAGTACTTCGGGATTTATGGATCGATATCCATCGATCGCCTGTTACGGAGCGCCTATGCGCACTGCAAGCGCCAGCGCGCGACAATACGGTCCTGACGAGCCGCCGCGCTCACGTATTTCGTAGTTATTTAAACATAGTAATTAAGTGCATCATTTAATGAATTCAAACTCGGCGAATATGTCTTTAAATATTTAGTAGCTTTAAACAAGCCTTAAATATTTCTTTAAAATGTCCGTAGTTTAGTCATGAAATTGAAAAAACATTTCGAAGGGATGTAGGTTTGTGATTTTTTTCTATCGAGTCAAATTAATCAAAGTGACTATACTAGATTCTCAACTAATACATATATTTTTTTCAGACTTTAGAACGCTGTTTTCTAGTTCTAGTTAAAAACTCAAAAACGCTGCCTACTTTGGATTGGAAGGCAAACATTTTATGAATATAAATAAAATTCTATTGAAAACCGCTTTTTTGATGGAACACTGGTACGAATACAATTTTTTTTTAGTTTTTTCTGTTATACAAGGAAAAATCAAAACCCTTTTGTATTGCTTGTGTCACTGTCCGACCGTCTGTCACAGCCAATTTTTCCGAAACGACTAGACAGATAATAAATAAATGTGGACAATATTACATTGGTCTGATCCTAAACTGAGACATATTGTTTTAGTATTTTTTTCATACGAATCTCATGTTTTGCAACAAAAAATTTACGTACAGAACCTTCTCTAGCTGCAAATGTTTAGTTTTAGTTGCTAATTACCCTAACACAATTAATGAGTAATTTCGGTTCATCGCTAATTATGTTGTCTTTTATTAATTACTTCATTAATTATTATGCATCTTCAGGGTGTGTTTGTTATCCCTACGTTTTAGGTTAATGGGGGCTATCGCTAGTGAATTTGCCACTAGAGGCGCTAGTGTCGCGTGAGGTCCAATATCAATCACTTTGTACTGGTTTTAGCGGAATTTGTTGCATAAATTATAATTTCTTTAATTTACCTGCTGAAAAGTGATCTCCTTCGTAAAATATCGCAAATATGGATTATTTGGCGATTAATGTGAACGCTTTAAAAGCGGAATTAAGAAAAAGCGCAAAAATAGGCGGCCTCAAGAGCAACTATTTCAGAAGTTAGTTTGTTGATATCAAGATAGTTATTTATAAACAATATAACCTTAATTAGATTCAAGATATAACACTTTGTTTCGGCGCAAATCGCCTTTGACAGCTATACCTCCGGACCTCAGTCTACAGTGGCGCCAACTGGTGAGCAAAGAAACGGTAGTCCCCATTGCATCTACAGGCTGTACAAAAGTAAACCGAAATCTTCCTTTCCCATGGATGTTGTGCTGATAGGTCCAAAAGTCCCTTTATAAGTTTTTAAAATAAATATACAGCACTAGCTATGCCCCGCGACTTCATCCGCGTCAATTTCTGTTTCTTTTTTTTATCTTTTATTTTTTGACGCTTTTGCCAATTTAGCATGCCAGCCCCATCGAATCTTAATCTATGTACGACACACCTATGAATTTCTGTTATTATGATAAATGGACTATCCAACACATAAAGATTTTTTCAAATCGAACCAGTACTTCCAGAGATTAGCGCGTTCAAACAAACAAACAAACAAACTAACAAACAAACAAACTCTTCAGCTTTATTATATTAGTAAGTATAGATAATAAAATCCTTACTAATATTAAAGCGATAACTACTTAACCGATCATCATGATACTTTGTTCACATTTTTTTTGGAAGTGTTAGATATAATCTAGGCTATTTGGCATCTCACTATTGGGCACAAGTTGCTGCACGCGCGATATAAAGTGTAGTTCACGCGGGCAGAGGCGCGGTCAAAAAGCTAGTGTTATATTATTATGTCACCGTAAAATTGTGAGATCTGTCAGCTTATAAAACAACGCATGATATTATAAACTAGCGGTGGGTTAGGTTAGGTTAGATTGTAATCCATCGACGTTGAATTATGAATTATCGAAGTTTGCAATTATACACTACATATCTGCTAACTCATATCACTTTGAATAGGACAAGCGATCGGAGAGACCAAACGATAACTATCATTTTTTCTTCACTGAAACATTTCAAACACGACAGTGGGAGACCGTTGTCCCATTCTCAGTGTGTTCATATCAAATGAGGTCATTCGATTTATTCTCGGGGGATCTACATGAACCCACTGTTCGTATCAAATTCAAATATGTCCTATTGTAATTATATTACAATAGGACCCTTAATAGGAATTTTCTAGGTACGATGGTTACTTGATATAATTAATGCAAAAGATTGAGTAAATGTTTCTTACCCAATCAAGCCAAAATGAATTGACGTATTTGGATGATATTTGGTAGTAGTTAGATCATAGCACATAGGCTACTATTTATTCTAAAGAAATGTTCAAAATTTCCTGCTTTTAATTTAAAATCTGCGTGACCGAAGTCAACTACGAGTAGTAGTAAAAATATCTCCAACAAGCAGACCCCGAGTACTGCGTACTATTTTGACATCTTAAATGTCATCAAATATGGCGTGTTTTAATGCTCTCTTTGATTTTGACATCTTAAATGTCATCAAATATGGCGTTGTTTAATATTCTCTTTGATTTCGACATCTTTAATGACATCAAATATGGCGTGGTTTAATGCTCTCTTTGATTTTGACATCTTAAATGTCATCAAATATGGCGTATTTTAATGCTCTTTTTGATTTTGACATCTTAAATGTCATCAAATCTGGCGTGTTTTAATGCTCTCTTTGATTTTGACATCTTAAATGTCATCAAATATGGCGTATCTTAATGCTCTCTTTGATTTTATAATCTTAAATGTCATCAAATATGGCGTATCTTAATGCTCTCTTTGATTTTGACATCTTAAATGTCATCAAATATGGCGTATCTTAATGCACTCTTTGATTTGACATCTTAAATGTCATCAAATATGGCGTGGTTTAATGCTCTTTGATTTTGACATCTAAAATGTCATCAAATATGACGTGGTTTAATGCTCTCAGGGTGTGGTTGGACAATAAATTATAGAAATACATTTTATTTGTGACGTTAACTATACAACAGTTTTAATAGTTGTTATCCTATTTTTGACAAAGCCAAATCCAAAAACACTGAAACCATAAAAATGCCTAGCCGTTCTCGACTTATAAGTGGTGTACCTAGCACGACTTTTTTATTATATATTTAGATATAGACTAGCTGACCCGGCAAACGTTGTTTTGCCGTAGAATAGTTAAATTACTAAAATGGCTACTAAAAGTAGGGGTTGGTAATAAAAGGGCAAAAATTAAGGGTTGTATGTATTTTTTAATGCCACATTATAGAAAAATAAAAACAAAAAATTTTGTACAAAAATTAAAAAAAAATGTTAAGGGTGAACAGGCCTTATCACTTAGGGGTATGAAAAATAGATAGTAGCTGATTCTCAGACCTACTGAATATGCATATAAAATTTGGTAAAAATCAGTAAAGTCGTTTCGGAGGAGTAAGGTTACTAACATTGTGACACGAGAATTTTTATAATATAAGATTACGGCTTACGATATAAGTATGAACTACGCATAGGTACCTGATAATATTATATAAAAAATGATTCCCTGCCAATAGAAAACGTCCCAGCTTCAAATTATTTCCAACTCCATAGTTAAATATAAATAATTTAAAAAATCCTTTTTCTTAAACTTTTCCGTTTTGCACAATCTAAACAATGCAATGGCCACTTCAAAACAAACGCCGTAACCTGACTTTCCGTCAAATCTCCTGAGGTTTAGATGGTAACTAGCTAGATGAATGCTACGGTGGAAACATACGGACGTTATTAGGAGCACGCTCGTTAAGGTTAACAAGGGTAGTTCATCATCATCATCATCATCATTCGACGACATCCGTGGCGGAATGGCGTACACACCGGTTTACAAGGTGTCGCCCGCTCCGAGGTCCCGGGTCCGATTGTTTGACAATTTAGAAAAAAAGGGTTTTTCTATATAGTCAAAAAAGTGTTTTTCTAGTCTCGGGTCTGGGTATTTGTAGTACCTTATATGTTTTTCCACAGTGCGAGTGCTTCAAATAGTTACTCAGTACGCGTACATGGTCACGGGCAGCTGTAAAGAGTTCGAAACGAAACGGGATAAATAAAAAATAAACACATACTAAATCCGTAAACTTGTCTTTATTTCAATATTATTTATTTATGTGAAGAAAACCATTCATGAATAAATAATAATAATATTTTTTTGAGATATGGTATGTGGCCCAGTGTTGTATACACTGGGCCACACAGAGCCATCTATTCCCAAATTACACTACTACTAAGTAGCTTGGGTTATGGGTACTACTAGACAATCGATAAACTTACTTTAATGCTTGTTTATGTAAATATACAATGCTTATTATACATAAAGAACACCTAGACCAGTACAAACAGGCATGTTCATGCACACATGACATATTTGTCCCACATAGGTATCGAACCCGCGTTTGCTACCACTGATTCAATGGGGGCTATCGCTAGTGAATTTGCCACTAGAGGCGCTAGTGTCACGTGAGGTCCAATTTCATTTACTTTGTACTGGTTTTAGCGGAATTTGTTGCATAAATTATAATTTCTTTAATTTACCTGCTGGAAAGTGATCTCCTTCGTAAAATATCGCAAATACGGATTATTTGGCGATTAATGTGAACGCTTTAAAAGCGGAATTTAAAAAAAGCGCAAAAATAGGCGGCCTCAAGAGCAACTATTTCAGAAGTTAGTTTGTTGATATCAAGATAGTTATTTATAAACAATATAACCTTAATTAGATTCAAGATATAACACTTTGTTTCGGCGCCAATCGCCTTTGACAGCTATACCTCCGGACCTCAGTCTACAGTGGCGCCAACTGGTGAGCAAAGAAACGGTAGTCCCCATTGGTCGTCCTTAAAATAACGCTAATACGACAAAAATAAGGATCAGTATTTAAACTTCAAAAATGATGTCTCAGGCGGGACTCGAACCCGCATCTCCTCGCATGCCGGGCGCGGCGCTTTAACCATTTATTCATGCGAGTTGATGCGGGTTCGAGTCGAATTTTTTCAATTTTAAATACTGATATTATGATTGCAATTTAATTGCTTAAAATATCATAAAAAAGTAATAATAAAGATGTTCTAAAAGTAACTCTATTTTAATCTCCCGTCCGTTATAAAACGGACTAGGTAATAATAGTCGTATGTCACCGCGAAGCCATCATAGATTGATACTCGCAAATCCGGTGGAGAGGCTTGTAAAAGGCTCGGTGCTTTAGATAGATCGATTGTTGGACCTCAAGCCAGAAACAACTAGATGAGACGCGGCTCCTCTATTCGCGGATGCTTCTATTTTAAACATATCGATTTGTGGACCAAAATAAATGTACTAACTTGAGCGGTGGCGAAACGCAAGTCTAGACTGCCAATGCTAGTTTTAATTTGATTGGGTTGGAATTAGGTTTTAATATATATTTCGAGTAATGTAGCTTAGATATTATTACAGTAACATAAAAGTTATTTATCCCAAAAATCCTAAACACTGAAGTATTATGTCGAATTAGGAATCGTAAATTTCCTTGAAAAATCTCTAACAACACAACGAACGTGTTACTTTGACATAGTACCATAATGCTCGTACCACACTAACAAGCCAACAAATATTGAAGTTTATTCTATGCAAATGACCCAGTCAAACAAACTAAGGTCAAACTTTAGGATATCAAAAAAAAAAATTGCAACAGATGTCGAGATAACAAGATCTTGTCAAAGTTTTGGGACCTCATGAATTATGTGAATCTATTAATCGAATATTAAATGTTTAAATTTGTAAGAAAAATTAAAAGAATATTGAAGAAAATACAATAAAAATAACCTCTACAACGTCGATATAATCATGTCAAACAGATAAAGGTGTTCTAAAGTTAAAACAGCCTAAAAAGTTTTGAATAAAGATTTACTTAAAAAGGAAAAATAACTAAGAAAAAGAAAACTTTTTCACAAATTTTACTAGAAAAATAAATTTCATAATTTTGGAGAACTTAGAATACGTAATTTCCCTTAAAAAGTAGTTTCGGCGAAATAAGCTTGATACTGTTTATTTTCAGATGAAATTAAATCTATCACATTACTCGTATAATCAATCTGAATCAATCTGAGTGACAGGATTAAAAATAGTGTGATAAGGGATCGATGTGGTGTAAAAGAGGATGTAGTGACCAGTATTGAAAAAGGAATGCTTAAATGGTTTGGACATGTTGAGAGAATGAATGAAAGCAGGTTGACTAAAAAGATATATATGGCGAGTATGAATGGAAATGTTGGAAGGGGAAGGCCTCGACGAACTTATCTTGATCAAATCGGGGAAGTTCTAAAGAAAGGTCAGGTCAAGAGTACCCTAAACCGGCGAACGTGTATGAAAAGATTAATGAATGTGGATGAAGCGAAAGTAGTCTGTAAGGATCGTAGCAAGTGGAACGATGTGGTCTCTGCCTACCCCTCCGGGAAAAAAGCGTGAGTGTATGTATGTATGTACTCGTATAAGTTAATTTAGATTAAAGTAAGTAAGTAAGTAACAGCCTATAACCATCCCACTGCAGAGAAAATACCTCCATCATTGAATTCAAGTTAACTCAGCAATGATGGGTACTGGCATAATCACCACGCTTGCCAAATGCGGGTTGGTGATCACAAACCCGAGCAATGTTCGAAAAATCGAAACTTATTGTTACCTGACCCGGGGATCGAACCCGGAACCCCTGATCTTGGTCCGATATAAAACCACTAGACCAACCAATTTAACTGAACGAATTTTAAACTATACCGGGTTAAGTTGTATTTACAAGGACAATAATATTGTATTAGCAAAAAAATCGTAGCCATCAGACGATTATTTTTAACGATACCACATTTTTACTATTCCTTGTAAGATTTCTATCTACGGATAAAAATCTTGCAAGAAAATTGTTGCGGCTTGAATGAGTTCAAGCCACAATTTGTTTAACTGAATTTTAAAATTTATAATCCATCAAAATCGCTTTCAATGCAGCTCCGATCTAGAGCGAATATGCCATGCCGTAACACGAGGGTTTAAAAGGCAATCTGAACAAAATTGCCTCGGAACGTACTATGTGGCCACGCTGACTACAATAGCCGGGTTGCTTAAACAGGGTGAAATTTTAACCACCTTCCAAATTTTAATATATCAATCTACGAGACAAAAAACAAATGACGTATTTTTTCTTTTGGTATAGCCCAGTACAAAAATGTCAAGATAAGGTACTTAGAAAATGTCCGCAAAAAATCAAAAATTTTTGATACGGCTGCCTAGCAACACTTTTTTTACGTGATTCGCATCTTATTCATTCATTACGATACTATTCGTAAGTTTTTGATTTTCCCTTTATACCTTATCAGGCCTAGGACCGTAAAAATTGAAAACGATATTGCGAAAAATATTTTCGGGTGAAAGCTTAATTTACATTTTTTACTTCATAAATGGGCTCTAAATACGATACTGAAAGCCTATAAAAATTTTGGAAAGTGGTTAAAATTTCATCCCGTAGAAGCCTGCTGCATTGCTCTACATTTCATTTCTATTTTTTAGTTGTAATACTATATGGTAGGGGCATATATTATAAGAATAGCAACAACCTAAGAAGAAAAAAACTATGGATGTCCAAAAAGCGACTGAGGGTGTCCTGCCAGAAAAACAGTACAGGGCAAAGGCCTCTATCATTGAATTTAAGTTACCACAATAATGATGAGTACAGGCATAATCACCACACATGCCAAATGCGAGCAATGCTCGAAAATTTAAAACTCTATTGCTTGACTTGGGGATAGAAGCCAGGACCTCGTAATTTTGGCACGGTATTTAAAGCGATAGACCAACGGGGCGTTCCAATCCATAACTAACCTAATTCATAGTATAGACAAGTTTCAAGTTGGTGCGATTCACTGAATTGTAGAAAAACGCGGCGAAAATGCCAAACATTATTTCTGTAGCACACCAGCTCAATATTTACCTAGTTCGAAATGTTCTGACGTCCAATTCATAGCACTTCATAGCATCGGTCTTCAAACAATGGCTGCCTACGTATCAATTAGATTAGTCGTAGGCGTAGTAAGTAATGTTCATATTTATTTATTCACTACATAATATAATTTTGCAGACAATAAAGGCATGAAGATGTAATTAAATTATATTATGACCTCAACGAGGTATTCGTGATTATACAAATTATCATTTTAAATTATCTTAATTTAACATTCAAAATTTCTATTACAAATTAAATAAAATAGTGTCAGCGCAGTAGTCAGTACCATAAACGTAGAATATAAGTCAGTACAATTTTACAAAATGTCAATAAATTATAATTACAGATGTCAAATTAGATAATGTCAAAATTAAAAGTCAAGGAAAAATCAATATTTTAAAGTAATAACTTAGAATAATAATAATGTCAATGGTATTAAATAATTAAATTTTATCATTAAAATATTCATTTAAGTTATAATATGCTTTTGTCACTAATATTTTCTTTAACTCTATTTCAAATTTATTACCTTGGAGGGCCTTTACAAAGTTAGGCAAATGATTGAATACCTTTACAGCCATATAATGTGGACCGCGCTTGTATAATGCAAGTCGGGCTGCAGGCAGAACAAAATCATTTGCGCGGCGCGAGGCATAACGGCTCGTCGTGTCGTCAAAATGATTAAAATATGTACTGTGTTTCTTTATAAAACGACACAATTCAAATATGTAGACGCATGTGACGGTGAGTAATTTATATTTTACAAATATCGTCCTACAAGTTTCTCTTGGCGTCGTGAATGTAATAATTCGAAGACATCTTTTTTGCAACACAGATACCGCGGACACAGCGGTCGAGTTGCCCCAAAATATAATCCCGTACCCTATCCAAGCGGCAGCGTGGCTGTGATACGCAGTGAGCGCACACTCTTCGTTTGTTCTTTTGCGAAGTTCTCGCAGCGCATAAGAGAAGCTACTGAGCCTACTCACCAACATTTCCACATGTGGTTTCCACGTCAGCGTCGAGTCTATCGTGACTCCAAGCAGTGAAAATTTATTCACTTGTTCAATCACTTGCCCCTGATAAGATATCGATAACATTTGTTCAACTCTTTGGTACGGCCTAAACTGCATCATTTTTGTTTTTCCGAAATTCAGTGAAAGACCTATTGTTTTCAATTCAAATACTATTTTTTGCAGAGATTCATTGATAATAGCTTGTAAGTTGTCTATATTATTTTGTTCGCAAGTAACTAAAAGAGTTGCATCGTCTGCAAATAGAATTACTTTTTGTGTGACAGCTGAAGGTAATTCATTTATATATGCTAAAAAAAGCAAACAACCCAGGACACTGCCTTGAGGTATAGACCCAGTTATAAATTTAGTACATGACTTGATTTGATTAAATTCTTTAGTTTCTCTATTTAAATGTGATATCTGTACAAACTGCTTCCTATTTAAAAGATAAGAAGTGAGCCAAGATTTTGTTTTCCCTCGTATACCCAGTAAATCTAGTTTTTGTAATAATATATTATGTAATACACAATTATATGCCTTGGTGATATCCATATAAAGAGCCACAACACATTGATTTTTATTTAGAGCTGTTAGTATTTCAAGATTACACTCGAATATCGCAGTCGTAGTTGAACGATTTTTCCTAAACCCATGTTGATATGTGTTTAAAGCATTATATTTTTCAAGAAACTTGTAAACTCTTTGACATAATAATTTCTCAAAGATCTTTGAGATTACGGGTAAAAGGGCAATAGGGCGATAATTTTCAACATTAAGCTTGTCACTTTTTTTGAAAATAGGCTTTATAACAGCTATTTTTAAGGCATCGGGACATATGCCCTCATCATAAGACTGATTTATTAAAAAATTTAATGGTTTAACAAACTCATCTACACAGTATACCAGTAGAATACCCGGAATATCATCGTGCCCACATGAGTTATTGCGTTTAAGGCTTAATATAGCTTTTTTTAAGTCGAACTCTGTGACTTCACTTAAGTACATTGAGTTATGTAGGGGTGCGCCAAGACGATGAATAGGTCTATTGCTATTTTTGCCTGAACTAATACTTATAAAGTACTCGTTGAATGCTTGTGCAATCTTTGATGGTGATGTTTCATTTTTATTGTTATATTTTAAGCATATATTTTCGTGTTTAGTGGCTTCATTGGGTTTTATTTTTTCCTTTATCATTCTCCACATTTCTTTATATTTGTTATTTGAGTTTTTAAGCCTATTTATGTAACATTTTCTTTTTTCTTTAGCAAGAACTTTTTTCAGTGTTGCATTGTATAATTTCGTGTAAGTTTTTAGGGCTTCACTTTTATAAGTAGTTGTAAGTAAGCGTAATATACGTTTATGATAACAACACTTCTTTAAACCTTTCGTAATCCACTTAGTGTTTCGTCTATTTTTAATAATAATTTTCTTTTGGGGAATATATATGTCTAATAGGTTCTTGATTGCATTAAAAAAAATATTATAGTTATCATTTACATTATTATTTAAGGTTAATATGTTACACCAATTTATTTTGCCCATGTTTTCCTTAAAATTGTCCATGTTATTTTTATGAAAAAATCGTTTATTTATTTTATATGAATATGAATTATTGCACATACTATTCCGTAATGGAACCTGTCCAATTAATGTGTGGTGGTCAGATATATAATATTTATTTACAGCCGCTTCCATGTTTACATTGGCAGTTTCTATGAACTGGTCAATACAAGATGAGCTATGTTGCGTTTCTCGTGTCGGTTCCTTTATTAGGCATTGTAATCCAAAAGACTTTAACAAATTAATTAATTTCTGGGATAAATTTGTATTTTGTGTTATATCAATATTTATATCGCCTGCTATAATAATCTTTTTATTATTAGAATGCTTTGTAATATGATGTAATAAAGCTTGCAACTGCGCAAAAAATATTTCTAAATCTCTATCTGGTCGGTATATTGATATAATTAATAAATTATATTTAATGATTTCTATTGCACAAAATTCTACTACAAACTCTACCGTAAATGATTGAATATCTAAGCGCTCTGTAGTTTCGATATAGTTCCTAGTAAATATAGCCACACCACCATGTCTACCTCTACCATGTGAACTGTTCTGTCGTATGAATTTAGCTCGTAATTCGTAGCCCTCCAACGTATAAAGATGATAGTTATTAGGTAATAACCAGTGCTCAACTATCACAACAATGTCCATATCCGCATTCATCAAAAGTACATTTAATTCATCAATTTTATTTGTCAAACATTGAATATTTTGGCACATAATTTTACAGTAATTAGTCACGAAAGGAAGGCATATTTTCGTGGTCAATTGTTAATGTTGATGAATTTGAAATATCCTCTCGCCGCTGGCTGCCAGTCATCACTAGACTGTCAAGAACCAGGATAAGCCGATTTAAATCATTGAGCACTGCTTTAAAACCTCGGATATTTATTTTTCCATTATTTTTGAAGAACATGTCAAAGGAGTAATTTAAATTTTTGTTTGAGTCAAGAATATAACAATAATCGTATTTTAAATTATCATAATAAATTAAGTCATTGAACATTTCTATTCTTCTATTGAAAATATTTGCTTGGTAACAATACTTAAAAGTTGGCAAACATAGAATAATATTAGTATGCGTTAATGTCAATAATATTTCTCTTATATAGTCTACAGTTTGTTTATAATTACTTGACACATTAAAATCGGCTTCGCCTAAAAACAGTATACAATAATCATGCAAGGTGTAGTTAATAAGTTTCGTATGGATGCCGCTCAGTAGTTCGTGAATACCTCCTCCCGGAATGCGATAGTGCACTACGCGGTGTTCACGAAAGTTGTTTAATAGTGTCCTGGATACACTGTTTTGGTAGACGCTGCTGATAAGGCACACTTTATTTTTTTCAACTCGCTGATTATTTCTTAGTGTATGTATATTTTGCTGTATTCCATTTACTTGTGTTTTATTGAAATCAATATTTCTGTCAATTTTAATCTCATTTTGGTTTTGTTTTATTGTTCTCTTTTTATTATTATGGGTATTTTTATTTTCTCCCTGTTGTGTATGTTTATTTTCTAAATGGGTTATTGTCTTTTTCAACTTAACAATTTCAGCATTTGCTATTTTCAGTTCTGATCTAAGTTGGTCAACCTCATCCCTCAACGATGCAATACTTAAACCACTAGCGCCATTTGTTAGGTTTTTTGGGCTATTCTCATCATTGGTTGTACAAGTATGCATACTGCTCGGTGATAGGAGTGGTGATGACAGGGCATTAGGTCCTAATCTTTTGTTTTGCCTCCCTCGAACTGTTACAAAATCTGTATTTAATGTCTCTTCGTCGATTATTTCCTCGTCCGATAAAGCTTCGAAAGAATTTTCTGTAGGTATATTAATATGAAATCTACAATCATCACACTGACATTTTTTCCGTTTTTCGGCCGTCATAAGATAGAAAAGTTTTTCTCCAATACTGGTGCAGTCTAGATGGTAGTAGTTCCTACAGTCAATACATTGTATGAAGTCTCTTTTCATTATTTCTTTTGAACATCTATTACAAATTTGGCTCATCTTTAAATAGAATGCAGTCAATAAATTAATAGTAAATAATGTTTTTAAATTAAAATTATTTTAAATTAAATTGTAATATCTGTATAAAAATGTCAGTCAAAATAAAAATCAATAGTAAACATTAAATTCTGTAGTCAATATTTTTGCTTAAAAACTTCCGCTGGCAATGCGTGATTTGAAGTCAGTGGCTTCCTGGAAAGCAGTACGCGTTGTTGACCACAAGGCAGTGCGTTCCTTGACAAGTGTGTCGAAATTGGAGTACTTAAAGCAGTAGTGAGCGTAAAAAGTTCGTTACTATGACTAATAGTAATGGAATTTGCACAGGAATGTTTGCACAGAAATGATTGTCACTAGTCACTATTTAATGTTTTCAGCAATTTTTGTCAAAGCAAGTCATTTTAGTTATATCACAAACACATTTTAAATTCCAGGGTCTATGTTTGATTTTGTTTTTTACGTTAAAAACCACTTGTTTCGAAGTTTTATCGTTGATGCACACAAATAGTTTTCCCCGAACATGTGGCTCAGCAAACATTAATAACAAAGTCTCCTGTGACAGAGCTAGTGGAGTTCGGCCAGAGTAGAGAGTTTATATTTCGAACATAAAAAATAATAAACGATAGAGAGATGCTTTAATAATATCGATTACATTATTGAGTGATTTTAAAGTTGTTCTTCCAATTACAATAGAAAATCTATTAATTAATCATGTCAGCGCATAAGTACTTAGAAAATAGATCATCCTAAATGAAGTTTTAGCGTAATCGCCACAGTTGGCAAGGTAAGGCGATCGCAGTTTGGCCAATGGTCGAGAAAATTCGATGCTGCCCCTTATTTTTTGTCAGTAGGTACTCTTTAGTGTCTTACGAATTCTTTAAGACAGAAAAGAGTAGTGCTATTCTGTTCTAGGAAGAAAATTTCCGGAATATTTTATTCTGAAGTTGATTTTCCGATATTTATTAGCACGGAGAATCATCAATCAAGTCCGTAATGTTAAAATACCGAACACAAACAAAAAAAATTACAGAAAGTTCTTTGTATTCTTCAGTCCAATTTACTTGTTGATTGAAATTTGATCTTTGCGTATAATATTTATCGTATCTATTTTAACTGTGCCTTCGATCACGATCCCCATTCACGAGGAGAGCAGAATAGACCTTTCTAAACCCCCACATACGGCATATTGAAATGAAATGAATTCAGTTATTACTCGATGTGTTTGCACTGAGCATCATTTTCATACTCTATGGAGTTTTTTTATTGAAAACTCAATGTATTTTAAAGCTATAAAAGACTCAAGGTTCTTAGCTTTCAGACAGTAAACATAGTTTTATAAAAATTTTGTTCCTTGAACGAAATTTCCATTTCCATTTTATTTTTAAAATTTTAAAAATTGCTTCATCATACCGATTGTTATAGGAATACGTATTTCTTTCAGATGTTACCTACTAAAAACATAGATGAAAAACCGCTGACTTAAGGCGTAGAGCTTAAGCAGAAGGTTGAAAGTTCAAGTCCCACCTAATGAAGTCGCCATTTACATTCAAGGAATCAGAATTTTCAGCTTCCACTAGCGAAAAAGTGATTATCGTAATCGCTTTTTCAGTATGAAAAAACATAGTCATCATTACCTAAAAGTAAAAAAAATATTATCTCATGACTGTAACGGAATTATTGTGAAAAACGGCTTAGATATGACGCGACATTAAGTGCGTTTAGAGTTTTCTGAAACATTTTTAGGGTTCCGTACCGAAAAGGCCAAAAAAACGGGTTTGTGCGAGTCCGACTCGCACTTGGCCGGTTTTATTATAAGTTTTATATTAGGACAAGACGCTATAAATTACGATGTACGTACACGAAGTATATTTTTAAAAATATTGTAAGCCTTTTATTTCTGCTTTGTCACATTTTTTTTACCGTAGTAAGAGTGCCGCAGGTACTGTACGTAATTTATTTCGTAAATTCAAACTTAAAATCGTTTTTAGTTATATAACCAGAGAACTTCACGTAACAAAGCTTTAGAAGAAATTCGTAATTGTTATTTTCTTTGCGCAATCCGATAAACTTAACGACTAAAACTCTTTCGGTATTGTGCAAAAAATTATTCCACAGTAAATTTCATAACAGAATTGAAATGGGAGCAGTGAGCTCGGTTCCTTGCCATAACGCAAAAATAGTGAAATACGAGTACGTATAAAACTTCCTACAATCTAACATTCAGGTTTTCAAAATAGATGTGACACAATGTGTTTTAAAAAAATATGTATGCACGTCAGTGCTCACTGTTCAAGGAAAGATTAATGGAAATGTAGTAGTTTATCCCTTACCAGCAAATCATCAGGCCTCCAATTCCGCTAATTTACAAATGGCTCAATAGAATCGCAATTGCATATCAATTGTATATTTTGACACATTTATTAAGGTAGTAATGTTTAAAGTAAATTACGATTCTATTGAGCCATTTGTAAGTTAGCGGAATTAGGGCCCTGGTTGTCATTCCAGAACTCATCAGCTCCAGCAAAATCGTCACGCTTTCCAGGAGGTTTAGGGATCGCATTTTGTCCATTGAGGAAGAGGAAGGAAGAGGGAGGAACTGCCTATCTTTTTCTGGGTACTTCTAAAGTCGCTTCTTGCGACACCCCTACGACAAGAAGGGGTGGTGCTAACTTCTTTGGGTACTAAACGCCAGCAACAGGTTGACCATCTAATAAAGTAACTTACATCCTTAGAAGAGGCCTATGCCCAAAAAATTGTAACAGCTCTTCTGTTATCCATTATTTTATGATCATACCGAAGCAAGACCCGTTATGTGAGCCAGCCAGACTGACGTAAATAAATAGATACGCATTGCCGAGGCGATTCATCAGTCTCTAACAAGCGACTTGAATTTATTTTGCGTTTAATTTCGAGCGAGCTGGGACTATTAAGTGATTGTTTTAATGAAGTGTACTTTTATAATTGTTAATTACTAAATAATGCCAGATGTACTTAAATCAGAAATTCATTTATTTTTAGAAATAAATATGGTCGCTGTATAATTGAAATAAAATAACATTATTAAAAATTGATTGCTTGTTATAAATATTAAAAAAATTGATTATTTTAAAACATTCTTGTGTGGAGCCTGACTACGGGAGTATTAAATAAAATAGTTTATGTTGAAAACTGACCTTATATTTCAATATCACAATTAACAATTAACAAATTTAACCCTTGCGTGTTCGTCTCAGTGCCCGCCGATCGACTGGCGAGTGTTCCGTTCGCACATTAGTGATACTCGTATATGCACAAAGTGACTCCTACACTTGTTAACATTACACCACCTTCTCGTTTTTAAACTGTATGACTGCCACAAAACTGAAATTTACTATTTATTAGAGATTACAAACCCGAGCACCCGGTTTTGATTGCATTTAAATTGTCTCTGATTTAAATATTTGTGGTACGTACCGCTGTTGTTTTATATTTCCACAAAACAAGTGCATATTTTAGTATTAGGTGTTAAAATATGAAATTGCCGTTTTGTATGGACGAAATCGAGAAAAGTCATTTTTCCATACTAACAATTTTTTAGTTTTTTTAAAAACGCCTGAACCGTTTTCGATGCAATTAAAGGTGAAAGTTAGATGGTTATAAAGCTACGCATTATAGTATTTAAATTTCTGAAAATCATAGTATATAATACAAATATACACAATTGAAGCAAGAAGGTCAGCTGACACATTGTAAGGGGTCTTTTCAATGACTTCCTTTGAAGTAATAGGCACTAGTATTGCATTTTTTTTTTAGTCAAAAGTTACTTTATTTAGTTTTTGATACAATACAAAAAGAATTACGCAATAATATGACTATACTTATGAGCTATAAATAAAATAAAAAGTGGGAAATAATCGTCAATTTCATACTTTAACCCCTATTATTAGAATAAAAAAAGATTTGTCTTTAATATTTTATAGTTATTTTCTTTTGGCGTTAGGAAATTGACTCGTCAAGTTTGATAACATATTTAGTTCATTACATCCAGAAGTCTAAGAGAATCGTTTCATACCAACGGAGCTACATGAACAAGCGTGTTAAAACCTATTGGAATGAACAAACATAATGAAGTCAAGATAAGCATCTCGAGTTTCACAAATGATTTCCCAAGAGCTTTCGTCGCGAGCCCCGATTCTTGTTCACACGTTACAAGGTTAATTTTGTGCTAACCCACTTCGGAACAAAGACAGGTGATTTGTGCTATGTAAATTAAGACATCTGACTTGACACTGGCTGGATAAAGGGTACCAAATTCAAAATGTTCATTGTTAATACAGAAAAGCCTACCTATCGCCTATAGACATTAAAACCATCCAATCGATTTCTTTAGAAAGACAATAATGTAAAAAAATAAATCTGTAATCTGGAAACATGGTAATACAAGAATCTTGAATTTAGAAGTTGAACTCCCCTGTATATGAAACTAAATTGTATATTGATGTAATTTTAATGAAAAAGGACTACTATACTATTAAATACTATAACAATGATCGAAATGTATTGAAAAACTGAAACTTGTGATGGAAACTCCCGATTTTTGTATTTATTTAGACGAATTAATTATTTAAATTAATCTCTGTTTAGAATCGCAGCCCAACTTGTTTCGCGTTTCTTACTAACAGAAGATTACGTTCTCCTACCAATAATGTTCCGTTCTTTATAAACCGATTCGCTAATTGAAACTTTCAGAAGTTATAATTTAGATTCTTACTGGTATTACTTAAATTGGCTTACATTACCAAGAATCCTAAATTATGATAGTACAGGCATTTAATGGAAATTTCTTAATAAAATACCTTCGCATTACTTTTAAGCAACTTGATTAATTTCGATAGATTTCTTTTTTTAAACAGACTTAATGGACCTTACTTAAACTCTTTTGTAAATTGAAAGTTCTCCATACATAAGTATATACTCGTATCTTACTTTATTTATTTATTTTATTTTTAATTAACAAAATCCACAGCTTTTAAAAATACATTTGTCTTACACTTTAGCAATACTGATAGCCAATAACCTATGATTATATAGCCAAAGCCAATAACAAACGGATTCACTTTATTATTACGAGTAACAATCTGAGAGTTAAGAAGCGCGCTACGGTTGTACTGTGAGCTCTGAATTTGTTTATGTGTGCGTGTGTGAGTGTGTGTGTGTGTGTGTGTGTGTGTGTGTGTGTGTGTGTGTGTGTGTGTGCGTGTGTGTATGTGTAATGTAGTTTAGTGTAGTAAATCTAAAAATGTAAACATTCGTGTATATATTCACCACACATCGGTCAAAAAATTATTTTACACCTCAAGGAGGTCCAAAATTCTTTTTTTAAAAACATGTTTGCTCAAACAAAAAGGATCGACCGCATTTCAATCACTAAATGTTGTATGTTAATTATATCGCTTTTCAGATTATATCCTTAAAAGACCATCTAATGTTTTGGCAATATCTTATTGGTATTTTCTCCAAAAAATACTGAACACTCTTCCATCCTACTTTAAACCCATTGAAGAGATGAATTCAAGGACTTTTTTTAAAGAAATAGACCCTTAAAATTTTAATCCTCTCAAACTCTCATTGCCAAATTCAATTTACATCTGTTAGAAACCTATTCATTCATTTAACTTTCAGAAAATAAGGATTAAGTTGTTTTTATTTCCATCTCAAACTACGTATAAGCTTGAGAAACTTTATCCCAAGGGAACTTCATCCTTCTTAGTAGCTTTCAACAATATACTCATAGCCCGAGTTTCTGCCCATACAACTATGTAATTGATGGGTTTTATGAAGAAACTATGAATTTATAACGAAAATTATAGTTTTTGAGGATAATAATCCAAACAATTACGATGAAGCATCAAAAAAAAAGGAGTGTTGAGTGTGTACTGGTATTTATATCTCGATATGCTTAAGTTTTTTTAAGTTAATTTCCTAGTAGTACCATCAGCCAAACTGTATATCTTACTGAAGGCCCACCCTTTGGTAGATTGTATGTAGGAATGTAATATTTTTTTTTAAATACGCTAGGTAAAGAAATTCTGTTTTATAAAGCTTCTATTGTCTCTATTTTGTTCACTCACTCTTCCTTCGATACCGTCATAGCTGATCATCGTCTCCGAGCAAATTAAGATCAATAAATAGTTTTAGCCCGTTGGGCTCTATGCCAAGCCTGGCCTTCTTGTTTTCCAAACAGACCACACAAATATAAGAAGGAAACAGGTTAAGAATAAAAAGACTACAGTAAGACATTCCTAGCTACTATGAGTTTACATTGATATTATTTCAGCAAACAAAAAGCTATCGACTAAAAATGTTCTTAGATATACGATTTTCAACCTAAAAGTAGTCTAGCAGATTAATGGTCATACATTGTCACTTTACTACATTTACATTGACAGTTGTAATAACTTAATCAAAATAAAATCTGCCTTAGAACAATGGATATAAAACTCACAATCGAATAACAATACGATCAATACCTCGCCTGAAGTTACACAACTATCCAAATTGGATACCCACCTTAGCGTGTTAAGAATCCCTATTTCTTATTCACAAGCATTGCTTTTAAAAATAGAACAAAAGTTTAACGAGTTATTTAGTGCTTCAGAAATTCGGTTTGATACGAGTATAAATCAGGCTATGTTCAGTATACAATATTTTAAACTAAAAACTTAACAGAAAAGTGAAAAAAATGTTATGTAACAGTCTATAATCATATCATACCAGATATACCAGCGCTCACAGCCCAATGCTTCTTAGTGATCAGTCTCTGTCACTAATGTTAAACAACGGTGGGACAGGTCGCTAACTGTTTGTGGCACCATAACATGAGAGCTTCCGTGCTTCGGAGGGCACGTTAAGCCGTTGGTCCCGGCTGTTGTCACGAGGTAACAGTCGTTAGCCCTGTTGGAGGCCTTCGGGCGGCTTGAGAAACGTCCAACGGCGGATGTTGCCACAGCGTCGCCCTCGCCGTCCACCAACCCGCACTAGGCCAGCGTGGTGGAACTAAGGCCTTAACTCCTCTCCATAAAAAGGACCCGTGCTCAACAGTGAGCGTTATGGGTTATTAATTTACTTTAGTTTTTACCAGAGCAAAGGCTTCCACCATTAAATTCAAGTTTCACAAGTTTCAAGTCACAGCAATAACAGAAAAAGCTAGACTTAAATATGCGAGTAGCAATAAACTTATAACCAAAAAAATATAATAACCATCGTCTCTGATTGAGGTCGCAAAAATAGACATAATCAACAATGATTTATATCTTTAGTGGTAGGGTGGTTAAAACTGACCCCAATGAGATAGGACCAAAGATCTACAGCCACGGTATATAAACCCTAGATGGAATTGAAACTAAAAAAAGCTCTCTATTTTGCCAGGTCATGACACTTGGTCTTAGGAATTTTTGTTCCCAAACGGATTTATGTCTGATTACCATAGAAAATCTATTTGCTAATAGTTATTACCTCAAATCAGATCATTTATAGTCCAGATCAAAAGAAGGATCTTACTATAAAGCCACGCTTATCAGGCAAGTAAGCAAACGCAGTATGGTCAGGTGGAGAGAACACGCTGCTGCTCGTATCTTTCAAAGTCAAACAAAGTCAAACATTTATTTGCACAACATTGTGTAGTACATTGAGATGGAAGACAATGAAATCAAGTGCCAACAAGGTTCTGCCCTATGTGGTAGGCATGCAAATTTATGAGAACATTATCATACAATTTATAGAATTAAGAATCATATTAGAAATTTAAAAGTCAACAAATTAATAAAATTACACTAGATCTAGACTAGATAAAATTACTTTCTAGAAGTACTCCTTTCTTTGCCGCTTACGACACCCACAAAACATGAAAAAAGGTGAAGTAGGCTGGGCAGGCGCGCCACAAAGGTTATGAGCAAATGCTTGTAAGTGAGCGCTGTGATTGGCATTCGCAAGCCTATTGGTCGCGCGACGTCAAAAGAATTTACTTACTTGGCGTTCCTTGAACCCGTTTATGTGTAGTAGGGTGCAAGGGGCGACATCAGTTTTCATACAAATGGCGCATGACAGGCTTTCTAACCTTTTTCCATGTTCTGTGACGATACCTTAAGAAGGCATTGGGCTGTGCTAGTTTTTTTATGTACCAGTAAAAGATGGACACGTCTTCTTGTGTTGTCATTTCTCTCTCTAATCGATCCCTCATTACTGAGGATCGCGATCACCGGTTTTTGTTAAGTTTCTCCATCGTTGCTCTCACCGCCTGTTGAAACTTGCTTGAGGAGGTTGCTTCTTTCACTTGGTCAGACCATCAGCCTCGCGCTCTCTTGCCTTCAACTTCACCAACCACGACCAGCTTTTCAAGGCACTCGTCTCCTCTTCGCATTATGTGGCCAAAGTATGAAAGTACGCGACTTAAACAGATTGAGGACAGACATGTTTTGATATTCAATTGTGATAGAATAGACACATTAGTGCGTTTCGCTGTCCAGGGTATCCTTAGCATTCGCCTCCAACACCACATCTCGAATGCGTCTATTCTCTGTCTTTCTCTGGCTAGTATGGTCCACGTTTCCACTCCGTACATAAAAATAGGGAAGACCAGTGCTCTCACCAAGCGTGTTTTAGTGCGGAAACCTACGCTACGGTTTTTACAGATGACTTGAAGGCGTGTCATCGCTTCTTTGGCCATACCGATACGTCGCTTGATCTCTGGAGCTCTGCAGTACTCATTTAGCCACCTCTTTATAGCATCCAAAGGACGTGAAAAGGTGGTGCTATTCTGTTGAAATCTGGCAATACCGAGCCTATGATATTCGCTTGCACTATTTCCAAAACGGTGTTTGCTTATTTATACACTCCATTATGTTTATACATTGTACACACACCGTAAATACGTCCGACGCAATATTACGAGGAATCACCTTGCCCAAAGATAAAGGTACTTACCCGATAAAAGTGGGCAAAAGGCCGAAACTAAATTGGAAATAAGTGCACAACCCTCTATTTGGTCATGACTTCACACTAGTAGGGAGGAAATAGTTAATTTATATCGATGATACAATATTATCTAAAATTAAAGCAATCAGAAAGAAACAAAACGTACAAAACAATTTAAGGGTAAATGTATATTGAGGACATATACCTTCCAAATGAATATACTTGCTAGGCAAACTAGCTATATTACACTTCACGTATGGTTTCTTGCCGACAAACATACAAATCTATACTAATATTATAAAGCTGATGAGTTTGTTTGTTTGAACGTGCTAATCTCTAGAAGTACTGGTTCGATTTGAAAATATATTTTTGTGTTGGATAGTCCCTTTATCTAGGAAGGCTTTAGGTTTTATAACATCACGCTGCGTCCAATAGGAGCGAAGCATGAGTGAAAAATGTTGCAAAAATAGTCGCGATCATAATAATAGAAATTGACGCGGACGAAGACGTGGGCAACAGCTAGTGTATTAAAATCAAATACTGTTTCCATTTCTCTAATGTAACGTCAATGTTTTTATCGAGAAAAGCTTTTTGAAGCTACAGACTTAATATCGATAGATTTTAAATCGATATAATCGCATGTCTATTTCACACTAGCACCACCGACCACTAACAGGCTATTAATGTCACGTGGACAGACAAGGGTCCAATGCTTTCAACTTTACTTTATTGACCAAGCAAACAAAACATTCGTTCGATCCGTAAAGTTATTATCTACATCTATCGGATTGTGATTCATGAACAGTTCATGAAATGTTTTTTTTTTGTTATGATAAAAAAGGTGTCATCCCATAGTTGTTGATCGTTTAATTGGTACAGTGAAGTGCGTGGTCGACTGAAGATTTTGATTGCAGTATCGCTCCTATTGAAAGGAGATACGAGTAAGATGCCCTGGTTATATAGCCTGATATTCTGACACGTGTAAAGCAAAGTATCGGTCTATAACCATCCCACTGCAGGGAAAAGGCATCCATCATTGAATTCTAGTTACCACAGCAATGATGGGTGGAGGCATAATCAACGCCCTTGCCAAATGCGGGTTGGTGATCACAAACCCAGACAATATTCGAAAAATCGAAACTCTTTTTTTTTATATTTAAAGCATACCTCACTAGGCCACACAGATCTAGTCCCAAATTAAGGTACTATTAAGTACCCTGTCGTATGGGGTACTAGACAACCGATAAACTTACCTAAATACTTTTTTTTTAAATACGTACTTATAATACATAGAAAACACCCAGACTTATATTTAACACCCCGGACCCCGAGATCTTGGCCCGGTCCTTAATCTCTATACCAACGTGTACCAAATAAAACCTCTGTATTAGCAGAAGCATCAATGACATTATATTAAAACGAAGCAGATAAATGTTATAAGCGCGCGCGTTGTGAAGACTTAAATAGGTACGCATTAGGACGCTTTTACAACGTCCACTTCGAGTGCTGTCACGAGCGGCAATCATTAAAAATTATAGCCGTCTCTTTCATTTGCGTGCTATTTTGCATCTTGTGTTCTTGTCAATGTGTGCAATTTTGGATTCCTCGGAACAGATTTAATACGCGAATTACTACTATATGAAGGTAACATATTATCTATACTTTAAAATATCATTAAGCAGAGTCTAGACCAGGGTTTCTAAAAGTGTTTGCAATTACGGACCACGTTAAGAATTTAATAAATAAAGAGCAAATAATATTTGGAAATAAAAAAAAGTAATTCTTGGTACTTTCATTACACTTGAGTACCTACCTACTACAAAGTTTGGCCTCAATAAGAACGTTAAATTGTGGCATTGTCTTTGACAAGGCAAGGCACATGTTATCCGCAACGTTTATTCTGCGGATCCCTGATGCACAGGCTACGGACCCCTAAGGGACCCTGAACCCTGGTCTGCAAAACACAAAATAGTGATAACGCTTTCTCGATTCACTTAACAAAATGTATAGTATTTTTATACTGGCGTCAGCAACGCACAACCACCTATTCCGTCCGTAAACATGAACGCTGTATAGTATCCGAAACTTCTCGGAATCTCACACCTGTTTAGGAGAACTAAAATATTTTAACGGTAATAACTGAGTTGCAAGACTATGTTCAAAAAGCTATTTACTTAGGATCAGAACAAAGTATGCCGTGTTAACTACTAAAGCGTCGCACATACAAACTGAAGATATAACTATCACCTGGTTTTGTTCATCTTCAACACAATAGCTTCAAATTAACATCCCTAGGTGTTCCACAATAATGATTGATTGCAAGACGTCATCATTAATGAAACATGATTAATGATCATTACCATTTGGATGACGTTTGATTGGAGAGGCTAATGGCTCCGGTGTTAAAAGGAGGTCAAAACGTAATTTGTCAAGGGCTTGTAATTTGTCTCTATTTTGCATAGTAAATATCTTTTACCTTAAACAAACCATGGCCCACGGATTACCTACTGTTTTCTCAGTTCGGTGGAGTACTTATTTATTTGAGGCGAATAAAAAAGTGACGATGCATTTTTTTATTACCTTGAGAATCGGTTTCGATTTATGTTTACAATTACTTTCCTAGGAACAAACTTAAAGTTGGTCTCATTCCAATTTAGAAAAAACAATTAATGCTTTCATTTATTTTTAACTGGCTTTTCGCCTGTGACTCTGCGGAAATCCGTGCCCAGCAATGAGATACAAAATATCTTATGTCTTTTCTCAATGCCTAATCGGTTTTTGGCGTGAAAGCGTATCAGACAGACAGATAGAGTCTGTTTCGCATTTGTATACTTCTGGTATTTGAATGGGAACCTGGTATTTGTTAGCCTTGACTGGTCGCAAGAATTGGTTAATCCTTTTCGGCGACTTAAAGTAGGTCTTGATAGAAGCGTGCTTCAAGATGTTCCCAATTTTGTACATGACTCCTCTTTATGTATAGGAGTACCGCTGGTATAGACGCTCAATCATAGATGGTTTTTTAACGATTGGTCAAGTGGACTACGTCGTGTGACTCATCATCATCATCATCATCAGCCTGTCGCAGTCAACTGCTGGACATAGGCCTCTTCAGTTGCACGCCACTTAGGTCGATCATCGGCTTCTCGCACCCAGCTCCTGGCAGCCATCGTGTAACTCTGGCAGTAGGATTATAAGATACACACAAGCACAGCTAACTGCGTGTAACAATGCAACTTTAAAGTTTAAAAACTCATAGTACTTATCCTTTGACTGGTGACCTGGTATCTGTGGGACGTATCTAGTGACGTGACGTCTAAAAAACGTAAACTAAAAATGGACAATACTAAAAAAATGGTCTGGAAATAAGAAATGTTAGGTTAAATATAGCACAAAATACATATTTTTATACATAATAAATTAAACGTGGGTTAAAAAAACAGCATATTACGTGGTACAAATCAGTCTTTATTCATGTATGGCACTTTTTCATTAACATAGGAACAAACTTAAAATGGGCCTTCTAGCACCCTATAATTAACTTAAAAAACTTATCAACATATTTTTTTGTCTTTTAAGACATAAATCAACAAAACGTAATTATTTAAATTACTCTTAAATACAAGAATAAAAAAACTGCAACAGTCAAAATAGAAGCTACTAGGAATGGCTACGTACACAGTCTTCACATATTTGCTTACAACATTTTAGGCACATAGGTTTATCACAGTATGTACACGAGAATCTAATACGACCTTTTTAGACGACTAGGACATATGGCACAAGTTCTTTTAGCCCCCGTATGATTTTGGCCTATAGAACTTGTTGGTCGAGGTGGTAATTCACTAACACCAATAACTCTTTGTATAGTCGAGCTCAACTCGCGAGGAAGTCTGTCATTATAAACCCTGAGTTTCAACTGAGTTAAGACTAAAGATCTACCTAAAGACAACAAAAACTGGCCCCTAGATTTCTTCTCAGTATTGTCACAATCTTTATATAGGACGTAACAATTTATTCCTGAAATATCAACTAAGCAATAAAATAAAGCCATAGGCCAGCGGCGTGTGCGTCGAGAAGTTGAATAGTTGGAGCACTTTTTATCTACCTCATCGACCGGGGGGTCGTTTAGTTTTATTATAATCTATAATCATAGCTGGTTTTCCAGTTTCAATGTCAGTTTCCTTCTTGTGATGCATTGAGGAAAGAAGTATAACTGATTTGTTAGTTTTGGGAACATACTCGTATGAAACAATGGTGCAATCGTCAATGTCGCTGTAAAAATCACTGAATTCATCGTCAGTCTATGTTAACAACTCTTGAGATATTTCTTGCTGGCTCAGAATCCTCCTCCTTTTTGCAGAACTTGGATGGTTATCGTGCGACATTCTATTAAAAAAAAAGAAAAACGTTACTACCGTCGTGAAGTTTTTCAGACACTATGAAATCGCGAACACTAACTGTGAGGTAACGATCAATAGACACTATGGGTAATATCACACTAGCACTGACCTGACGTCTGTGAGACGGCTAGAGCTCCACACTGGCGACACGGGCGTCAATTCACGGGCGAGCGCATCATTGAGTTCAAGGACACGCTAAACGCGGAAGGTACTGAGGCACACGGGGGGAAACGACGTACAGGTAGAGAGAAAGATCACAAAAATATATCGCGGTGTCTGTGAGACGGGCAGGTCACCAGTTAAAGGTTATACTACTCACAACAGTAACTGAGACTAGGTAACAATTGCTTTAACTTCAGCTATTATTTTCGATCATAGTATTCCTAAGCCAATCTAAATAAAGACTGACTGGAGTGAATATGGCTTCTGGAGGTGTTTTAGCACCACTCAAAACAGCGATAATTTTTCCATCATAGAACAATGGCCCACCAGAATCTGCTTTAGCTGAATCGTGATGATGCTTTGTACATTTTGGCACTACACACATAGCTGGAAACCATTATTATGGTTTATGTGAACATGGTACCACCACTCCTTCTTCCAACTGAAGTGGCTTAGAATCATCAAAGAAATAGTAAGAAGTTTTTCCAAAACCAGCGTATCTAACTTTGAGTCCTTTCATAGATCTATAGTCTATTGATGCCAAGATTCCTATCGTTAACATCTGTATTTTTTGGATAAACAGTAAACCGATATCGTTTTTCAAACTCGGTTTTTCATACTTTACGTTTAGGCCATAAAATGATAAGTGTCGAAAACTTTTTCAATTTTTTCTGAGTGATTCAGTGGTATTTCTCGGTGTTGTCATATTTCAAAATCTTATAGTCGTAATTGTGGAATTCAAGCAATATCCAGCAGGAGCAATAAGCGATCCTGTACAGGCGCGGTACTGTTCTTCGTTAGAATTAAAACTTTTCTCAAGTTCTAAACTTACAACGTAAGGAAACTCATTATTGACGTCATCTTCTCCATCTATCACCCGATACTTGAATTGTGATTCAACAAAAGTACTAACCAAAATGATGACGTACATTTCGTATAGCATTTTAATATTTACTTGCTAAGATATGACTACGTTATAAAATAGGGAAGTCATAAAATGTGCTGGAAAATACATTATCAAAAATGAAAAACAAAGCCATATAAATGTTACTATGACATTAAATCAATAAAAAAAAATTTACCAATAACAATACGATAAATGTTAGTCGAGCAGTGAGTTTAGTTTTATATTTTATGATTTTTGCAGCCTTACAAATAAATATCTTAGCTAAGGAACTAGTATACCATAACAGAACAAATAAACTTAATGCACGTAGCTATAGCATATGTTAGGCAGAATGGTCTCTATTCTCCAAACATAACGCAGGTTCTGGATTCTTATATTTCACATGATGGCCTAAATCAAGCTCGAGAAGTCAAAGACGCTCTTGAGGCCATTGTTTGATCACATCCCAGATAGGGCCCGCTACAACGAAGCCTAGATGGTGGAAATTGTGGAAAACTATTACTTTTAGGGAGGCTTACGTATAGCAAACAATTAAATGTGACCTGATATGGGATGATTAAAATGAATTCTCAAATATGCCAACTTCCTTAATGGTAATGTGGTACTTTAAAATCTAAGTGTTTAAAAAAGTCATTAATTTGGGTACGA
Organism: Anania crocealis; assembly: GCA_949315895.1. NCBI lineage: Eukaryota > Metazoa > Arthropoda > Insecta > Lepidoptera > Crambidae > Anania > Anania crocealis. The sequence continues at coordinate 7,219,008 of OX438880.1, forward strand.
GAAATTTCACACAAATTTTCAACTATTTTAATTGGAACACCGAAAATTGGTTTCCTAACATTTTTCATCCTATCAATCACAACTCCTAATTACTATGTTTCTTATTTTCTTAATTCGTGATCAATTAATTTCATAATCATCAGTAGCAATAAACATCTATTAACGTTTTATTTGTTTTTCAATATTTTCTTAACATAACCGTCTTGTACACTATTAAAGACAACAAAAACTGGCCCCTAGATTTCTTCTCAGTATTGTCACAATCTTTATATAGGACGTAACAATTTATTCCTGAAATATCAACTAAGCAATAAAATAAAGCCATAGGCCAGCGGCGTGTGCGTCGAGAAGTTGAATAGTTGGAGCACTTTTTATCTACCTCATCGACCGGGGGGTCGTTTAGTTTTATTATAATCTATAATCATAGCTGGTTTTCCAGTTTCAATGTCAGTTTCCTTCTTGTGATGCATTGAGGAAAGAAGTATAACTGATTTGTTAGTTTTGGGAACATACTCGTATGAAACAATGGTGCAATCGTCAATGTCGCTGTAAAAATCACTGAATTCATCGTCAGTCTATGTTAACAACTCTTGAGATATTTCTTGCTGGCTCAGAATCCTCCTCCTTTTTGCAGAACTTGGATGGTTATCGTGCGACATTCTATTAAAAAAAAAGAAAAACGTTACTACCGTCGTGAAGTTTTTCAGACACTATGAAATCGCGAACACTAACTGTGAGGTAACGATCAATAGACACTATGGGTAATATCACACTAGCACTGACCTGACGTCTGTGAGACGGCTAGAGCTCCACACTGGCGACACGGGCGTCAATTCACGGGCGAGCGCATCATTGAGTTCAAGGACACGCTAAACGCGGAAGGTACTGAGGCACACGGGGGGAAACGACGTACAGGTAGAGAGAAAGATCACAAAAATATATCGCGGTGTCTGTGAGACGGGCAGGTCACCAGTTAAAGGTTATACTACTCACAACAGTAACTGAGACTAGGTAACAATTGCTTTAACTTCAGCTATTATTTTCGATCATAGTATTCCTAAGCCAATCTAAATAAAGACTGACTGGAGTGAATATGGCTTCTGGAGGTGTTTTAGCACCACTCAAAACAGCGATAATTTTTCCATCATAGAACAATGGCCCACCAGAATCTGCTTTAGCTGAATCGTGATGATGCTTTGTACATTTTGGCACTACACACATAGCTGGAAACCATTATTATGGTTTATGTGAACATGGTACCACCACTCCTTCTTCCAACTGAAGTGGCTTAGAATCATCAAAGAAATAGTAAGAAGTTTTTCCAAAACCAGCGTATCTAACTTTGAGTCCTTTCATAGATCTATAGTCTATTGATGCCAAGATTCCTATCGTTAACATCTGTATTTTTTGGATAAACAGTAAACCGATATCGTTTTTCAAACTCGGTTTTTCATACTTTACGTTTAGGCCATAAAATGATAAGTGTCGAAAACTTTTTCAATTTTTTCTGAGTGATTCAGTGGTATTTCTCGGTGTTGTCATATTTCAAAATCTTATAGTCGTAATTGTGGAATTCAAGCAATATCCAGCAGGAGCAATAAGCGATCCTGTACAGGCGCGGTACTGTTCTTCGTTAGAATTAAAACTTTTCTCAAGTTCTAAACTTACAACGTAAGGAAACTCATTATTGACGTCATCTTCTCCATCTATCACCCGATACTTGAATTGTGATTCAACAAAAGTACTAACCAAAATGATGACGTACATTTCGTATAGCATTTTAATATTTACTTGCTAAGATATGACTACGTTATAAAATAGGGAAGTCATAAAATGTGCTGGAAAATACATTATCAAAAATGAAAAACAAAGCCATATAAATGTTACTATGACATTAAATCAATAAAAAAAAATTTACCAATAACAATACGATAAATGTTAGTCGAGCAGTGAGTTTAGTTTTATATTTTATGATTTTTGCAGCCTTACAAATAAATATCTTAGCTAAGGAACTAGTATACCATAACAGAACAAATAAACTTAATGCACGTAGCTATAGCATATGTTAGGCAGAATGGTCTCTATTCTCCAAACATAACGCAGGTTCTGGATTCTTATATTTCACATGATGGCCTAAATCAAGCTCGAGAAGTCAAAGACGCTCTTGAGGCCATTGTTTGATCACATCCCAGATAGGGCCCGCTACAACGAAGCCTAGATGGTGGAAATTGTGGAAAACTATTACTTTTAGGGAGGCTTACGTATAGCAAACAATTAAATGTGACCTGATATGGGATGATTAAAATGAATTCTCAAATATGCCAACTTCCTTAATGGTAATGTGGTACTTTAAAATCTAAGTGTTTAAAAAAGTCATTAATTTGGGTACGAGAAATTTCACACAAATTTTCAACTATTTTAATTGGAACACCGAAAATTGGTTTCCTAACATTTTTCATCCTATCAATCACAACTCCTAATTACTATGTTTCTTATTTTCTTAATTCGTGATCAATTAATTTCATAATCATCAGTAGCAATAAACATCTATTAACGTTTTATTTGTTTTTCAATATTTTCTTAACATAACCGTCTTGTACACTATTATAGAGTTATATCTATGGATAAATTTTGATAGACAGACCATTGCTCTGGGTTTCTGTAATAACGTGGCTAAATAGTATGTACCTAAGTAGTTTTTCAATCTATGTTTTACAAAGTCCACTAGATTAGAATAAGTGTAGGTTAGGTTGGGTAAGAACAGTGACCCTACAAATGCGAATGCGAGCGAGCGTAGAGAGCGTGCCGCGATGGCAATCGCCGAGCACCAGATCCCTCCCTGCCTATGAATACTGCCATTGTTTTGCTCAACCTAACCTTAAATATCATTTTAATTTCGATCATGGCATAATGCTCCTTGTGAAGAAGCCCATGTCTGGCAAAAGACTAATATAGACTGCATAATATAATAATACTGAATTCCACATAGTTGACAGGTCTATCTTTATTATCAGCAACCGGCTATAAATCAATATGAATTGTTTTTCTTTGCTGAAATTGCTTCTCATTCAAATAAATCGTTAAAATAACAATGTACATTTATGGGTTCTATGCAGTTTATTGTTTTGCAATGTAAATAAAATAACAGTTTGCATTTATAAAGGGTATATAAGAAACACGACAAAACATAGTAAGCACAATAATTTTATTCATCCTTTTTAATTTTGCATTGGGTATTAATCTTATTTTATGCTACATTTAAAGTATGTAGCATAAAATAAGATTATCGTTTAAATTATCGCTAAATAATGGTATTTTGCTGCTCAAAACATCTTAATCTATAAATAAAACTCGTGCTTGAAAGTTTCAGCGCCAGTTTCTATGTCTAATCATAGTGTCCCTGATCCAATCTAAATATGGACTAACCGGAGTATAAATTCCTTCTGGCGGAGTCACACCACCACTTATTACAGCTATAACTTTGCCGTCATGAAACACTGGCCCACCAGAGTCTCCAGGTGTTGAATCTTCATGTCTATTTGTACACCTTGGCACAACACAGATAGCTGGACCCCATAAATGCTGGTTGTGAGAACACTGAATGACAACGCCTTCACCCATCTGAAGTGGTCTCTGTTCATCTTGCGAAGGTTTACCAGTTCTCCCAAAACCAGCATAAGTTACTTTGAGTCCTGTCATACTTTTGTAGTCTATTGACGACAACTTTGCTGTTGCTGGCATTAATATGTCTTGTATCAAAATCAAACCGATGTCATTTTTGATGGAGTTGATGTGTCTTTGAAAATTTGGATGAGGAAAAGTTTTCAAGATAACCCTGATGGATGTAGTGGAATTCCTTGGGATGGTCATATTTCCGTATCTTACGATTGATATTGCAGGCCTCAAGCAATGTGCAGCAGTAATGACCCACCCTGGTGCAATAAGCGTACCTGTACAGGCGCGATGTTTTTCTTGATCCAAAGATATACTCCGCCATGTTTGTAAACTGACTACGTAGAGAAATTCGTTGTTAATATCATCCACTCCATCGGACACACGATATACTTTTAGGGCTTTGACGATCATGAAAACTGCAAGAACTACTGTATTTACCAACATTTCAAAGTGTTTTTAAGTATATGTTGAAGTGATTGAAATTTTAATAAAATTTGAACCGAAACACGCGTGTTCCACAAAATGATATTTTATTAAAAATGAAAATGGTTTGTTTTTTTACCTACCTAATATAAATAAAATTTTAGTAGCCCATAAATAAGTCGTTACTTAAGAGTACAGCTCAAATGTATCGATTCTTCCATCAGCGATTCATTGGGCTTGTACTATGCATTTAGCTGCTTCACAGAAGACAAAGATATTTCTGGAATATCAAGAATCAAATTTTAAAAACCTTGCTTGACATTTATTGATAAAAACTAAAACTTTAATAAAGTCCTAAAGGCCGTGATCATCTTTAAACATTTGTGACATATAGTAATTTTGTGGTGAACATGATAACGGTGGAACTAAATAACGGTGTACCACTTGTTTTTATCCATAAAATCATATTTAACATCAGCAGTCCACTGCTGGACATAGGCTTCTCCCAAGGTACGCCACTTAACTCGATCTTGAGCTTTGAGCATCCAGCTGTTGATGTATCTTCGTATGCCACGAAAAGGGGAGTAATTGCAAAACAGCAACTTTTCAGGAAAAGCTTTTTTTCAGTGTTTATTTAAAAACATGTAAAAGATATTGATAATGTTTTGTTTTACGAAAAGGTATTAGCGTCCTGTAGTTTTAGAAAAACATTGTTTTTAGTAAAAATTAAGATATTTTTAATAGTTATGTTCCTTAATTCCTTAAAATCATATTTAACATCGGTTTGTCATTTTTTTTTTCACTTTAAATGCATAGATTACTACAAAATTTTGGGTATATTTCAGTAAACAACGCTAAATGGCATTTTTTTAGGTTACGATACATTATGTAGGAGGTGTAGATCTATTATGACTGTGTTCTGTCAATCAAATCAATCAATCAATCAATCAAATATTTTTATTTGCATAAATACATATTACAAAGATGTAACAAAATATTTTCTTAGTCATTGTATTTAACCTGCTGGCAGGCGTGCAAATGTTCGTCATTGGAAGCTATTAAATAACAAATTAAAATATTTTATGTCAAATGGAATAAACGTTGCACAATTTCTAATCATTGAATAGATTAATCGTTTCAGGATATTTACGGGCAAGATCATTTTTAACGGTAGAAGCGTAGAACTAAATAACGACGGTCTAATAAAATATCTGTAAAATATTTGCAATCCATAAAATATCTGCAGTTAATTCGTAATTTTTTTATGAATTTTTTTTTATTGTTTTCTTGAGTCTAATCCTTGGATGAATTATTCGTCCAAGGTCTAAAGACATTGCGTGAATATAAACATAACTATCTATAAAAATTTGATGCAGTAATTATGAACATTTTTTCAAATTATTATCTTATACTCGTATTATGACGAAAAACCCCTAAGTCTACCCGACCCACAAACGTATAGTGTTTGAAACGTTGTCGAAATAAACCGAAACTTGAAGTAAAATAAACGCGAGTTTAAATCTATAAACATATCTTTCACTACACAGTTTTTTTAATCCAATGAATATAAGTACTCGTAGTATATAAAGTTTATTTGTGCAATGTGTGGAGTATTAGAAGACGTGCATCACCTGGTAATGGAATGTGAACGGAATCGCCACTTGAGAGCCATAGTTTATAATTTATTAAAAATAAATAAACAAGACGTTGGTTCATTGACCAACATCCTAGCTGACCCTTCTTTAGAGGCAGCTAAGATTATTATTAATTTTGTTATCTCTAGCCTTAAGTTGGAATAATTTAAGTTTAAGATACAATGGAGCTGACATGATCGAAAGAATCGATCAAAGCTCCTAAATAAAAAATAGAATTTAGAAAAAATAATTAAAAAAAAACTAATCATGTCGTACCCTTTCAATATGAGGAACAAACATGTTTACCCAGGGAGCCTTATTATATTCGGAATAAAATGTGGCTTATATGCTATTTTAGTCTATAATTATCTCCGTGCCTCATTTAGATCCTTTCAAACGTGATTGAGTAAACAACCATTCATAATGTCGCATTTATAGTATTAGTCAAATTTTGATCAGTAACCAACATTTATGAATCATTAGGTTGATCCTATTTTTACATGTAACTTTTCGACGTATGGAAATGAAAGACAGATTTGTCATAGTTTCTCAATGCGACGATTCGCATATAGGTTATTTGCTAGTTATCATTCAGGACATTTTTTTTTAATTTTACTGCTACGGGTAAAATAATAAATAATGCTATCTTGCAGGTGGCTGATATCATCATTATCATCAGCCTGCGACAGTCCACTACTGGACATAGGCCTCTCCTAAGGTACGCCACTTTACTCGATCTTGAGCTTTGAGCATCCAGTTGCTGATATATGCTACAGAAATTTCAAAAAATATTGTTTCTCTCCAATTTATTTTGCGCTCATACAAACTTTATGTGAAAACGTTCAAGAGTCATTTTTACGCAGCGGGTTGTTATTAATTCCACGTATTCTAGAAACAAAGATAAGCACACACTGTGGCAGATTTTGTCCTAGTCAGTTGCTCTAGAATTAGTATCGCAGTACCCACAAAGCACTATAGCCCTGAGATTTCACTGAAGTATTACCACTCGAGCTTTCTCGCAAATGCATTCACTGTTAACTCGACCGATAGACGAACAGAATGGAATGGAAATCAGAATGTTCTGCGCTACCTTTTTTTCCGACCATTGAAATATTTTTGAAAGGTTTCAGTTATAAGTCGGTATTTGGGAACGAAAACGTGATTGGATGATAAAGTAATGGAGTACTGTTTGGTCAGGTTTATTTAGCGATACCAAAAATTCTACTCTTGCTCATGATAAAAATCGTTTATCTAAGGAAATCAAAGAATTATTATATTAAAGATACAGCTTTTTTAACTTTTTTTTGGGAAAACTACGTTGATACTTCTCATCATTGATGCTTCAAGACCAAAGTCTTCAAAAAGTCATCAGTGCCGAGTCGAAACGTGGTGCAGCTAGTCGACAAGTCCAAAGTCGCTCAGTGGCTTATGGAAAGAAGTACGCTCGGAGTTTCTCTAAAAGATAAAATCAAAAATGAGAGATGATCCCGCAGAGAACTAAAGTTACTGACATAACCCACCGGATTAGTAAGCAGGATTGGCCCACTGCCAATCCACTGCTGGCCATATTAGCCGCAGAACCGACAACCACTGGAGTAAAGGAGTTCTTGTGTGGAGAGCGCGCCTCAGCAAACGTAGTGTAGGACGCCCTCAGGCCAGGTGGAGTAATGATATAATGAGCTGGATGTGAGAAGCCACCGATCGACCTAAGTGGTGTGCAAAGGGAGAGAAAGCAATTATATTTCCAGCAGTGGACTGCAATAGGCTGATGATAATGACGATTATGAACTTTGTGAAGCAGAAACTACAATTTCTTGAAAAAAAAATGTCTTAGAAGGAGGACTTTATCCCGCAACCTTTCGCTTGTCTGGCGACGACAAGACATTTTTTGTGCAAAAATGTTAGTGATGTCCCATTTCTTTAAATACCAGTTCAGATATATTCTCAAAACCCTTAACTCAACTTTGTTACGGATTCCAAACATTGCATACAAAGTAAAACCCAATGTGATGTTTACGACAGCGGGTTTTATTATACCGCTGCTTGTAAATAGACTTTATTCTCCTTCCTAAATTGTAGGGGATTGTTACAACATCTTGGGAACAAGGATCACCAAGAAACAACGATATATACTAACCTTAGTGAAACAACTTGTTTATTTGAAATTAATCTTTATTTTTCAAACGTTATAGATGAAAATCGATTGGGATAATTAGACATTGATGGAGAGTTTGAAAAGATGAGTTCGAATCATTTAATTAATTTTATCCACAACAATTATTCTAGTAATAAAACTCTAGTTAAGTTTATATGCATCGGGATTGAGTGATCTTTTTTAGTTTAAAAAAAAACAAAACGTAAATGTAGTCATAAACGAAATCAAAAAAATTTTCACTCTTAAGCGATCAAAGATATTGCCTGATATGTGGATCACTCAATTTGGACATCAGACAAAATGGCTACAATTAAGCTAAATCCTAGGAAATACATCATCGTGAATGAAATTTTCACATCAAAAATTTGTAGAGAATTTATTACATTATTTTACAAAAATTCAAGATACTTCAACGTAAATCCAGGAATTTATGATCACACAATCCTGACGCATTTAGATTGAGTGATTATAGAAATACGGCGTTATGTTTACGAAATATATGATAACTTTTATTGACTAGTTATTTTTAAAGTCGTGTAGTGCCGGCACATAAAATTAATAACACTCCTTTTCTTTGTATGACTTCTAATGGAGTACTTACTCATTGATCAAACTGAGATCGCCAATACGATTGCTAAGATAATTTTAGCAACATTATCCCGGATAGAGGCCACTTCCTATGTTTTTAATAGTAGATGCTTATGTTTAGTTTGATGAACCAACTCATAGTTTTACCTAAGCAAAAAATCATGAACTTGTTCGAACACTTTTACCTACTTAAATTTAAACTTGGTCAGTTTGAAGTGTTTAGTATTAGGTTTTTTACTAGAAAGATTTTTTCCGTTAAGTGATTAGACCAACAAATATAAAGTGTAAGTAAAGTAACAGAATATAATCATCTCACTGCAGAACTAAGGAGTCTATCTATGAATTCAAATTTCAGCCCATTTTGAGTGGTTTCAATCGAGGGACGAGATCTCGGGGTCCTAAGCTTCGAATTTTCGAACATTACTCGGGTCTGAGATCACCAACCCGTATTTGGCATGCATGGTGATTATGCCTTCATACTCGTACATAATTACTGTTAGATGCTAGAGGTACCAAAACAAGAATATTATAAAGCTCATGAAGCTTATAAAGCTGCGAAACGTGTTTTCAGCGATTCGAAAATCGTCAGAAGTTAGACGGCACTCAATATTGACTTATCCAGATGCACTTTTCAATTGCATCTTGTGTATTCTGGTACCTACTCTATTGTGTCGAAATGCGGTTTATATTTTGTACCCTACTATCGATCTAACTTTTAAATAAAATAACAAATAAAAATTTAACAACAAAAAATGAAACTGACAAAAAACGAGAAAAACAGGGGCCAATATCGAGTAGAAGCATCGTCGGTGATTTCTTGTTTGGTAAAAGTAAAAATAGCGTTTTATAATTATCTATCACCAAGAGATGGATGTTATAGAACGAAATTATTACAATACTAAAGATTTACGTTACTTCATACGCGCTGAATTTCAATTTTGAAATTATTCAAGATTAAAAGTGACCTCAATACTATTTCAGTCCATATGCTAGATTCGTTCTAAATTATGTACCTACATATTCGTTCAGCCGTTCTGACGTAATAAAGTTACAAAAAACTATATGAATTTTGACATAAATAACAGTATGGATATTACAGTACAATAACAGTTGGAATTACAAACTGAACTGACAAACAGACAGACATTACTTATTATAACAACACGTAAAGTTACCAATTTTATTAACAAAGATTTTCGTAGAGATCAAAATACTGAATCAAAATTGAATACAATTTTGATTCAGTATTTTGTTTGTGTTTAGAATAAAAGTATTAGGTACTTTATTTTAGGGACATAACGATAGCCTTTTCATCTATAGGAAAGTAAAATAAATACTTACATTTAGATTACCCGACACCTTCACCTAAAACTCAGTTACTTAACCAATGACGAATCCAAAACGTACGTTGGGACCTGAATAAGTTTCATTAAAATTCATTTTCCTCGAGTTTCCAATAGTAACGGCAGCGGGATTTGAATCTGAACTCGCTTCGCCCTACATATTCAGACCTCCGAATCAAAGAATGCTGGCGCTATTTTAAAAAGGATTCAGAATTTCAAAGAATTCTCTTTGTAGGCACTCAGTTTGTAAATGTCAATACGGATGATGTTTTACTTCAGAAGAATATCTTTGTAAAAGCGAACGTTTTCAACGTCCTGGAATGCCTTTATGGTGAAATAAATAAATAAATAAATAAATATTTAAGACATGCCACACTGGGCCACACTGAGCCATCTAGTCCCAAATTAAGGTACTATTAAGTACCCTGTCGTATGGGGTACTAGACAACCGATAAACTTACTTATATACTTTTTTTTTTAGGTAAATATATACTTATAATACATAGAAAACACCCAGACCAGTACAAACAGACATGTTCATGCACACAAATATTTGTACTGTGCGGGGATCGAACCCGCGACCCATGGCTCAGAAGCAGCGTTAACTACTGCTGATCCAAATGGTCGTCAAACAGCTGCGACTCTTTTTTTTCAAATTCACTACCACTTTACTTGTCAGTAGAGGTACCATAAAAAAATTGTATAAACAATATTTAGTTTAACGGCTTTTTCGGCGTGACTGATTTTACATTTTGCCAAAAACGTATCAGGAATAGATGATTCGTTCATACATAGCTTTAAATTTTTTTTGTTGCTGTTAGATTAGCACAACCCTTATCAAAGTAAGAAGAATGAACTTATATTTATAAAATTTCAAATTTCAAATTTATAGCAAATTTTGACATTATGGTTAAAAAAGTAAACAAAATGTCACTTTATTTTGCCAAAGTAAACTTGTTTTATCCTTCTGAATTCTAAAAGATGGCGATGGTACGTATAAAAAGTAAATTTAGGACGAGAATCAAGTGTGTTGTGTGTCCCTTTCTCGGTCTTATAATATAAGTCCCATGTTATAAGCTAAAGCGTATGATTCCGTCGGCATCGGAAGTCACTGATCACTATATAACCATTATTGTGAGACGTCAAATATTGTCAACCTTATGTATGAAACTTTAAGGGTGACATTGTTTGACGTTTCAATTTAATAGACGATTAAAACTTCATGACATCTGTGAGTGCGGCGCTAAGAATAACATCTATTTAACCACTGAATTACTTATAGTTCTTTAGAAATCATATTAACATGGTACAAAAACTTTACGATACAGACTGTATCAGTTTTAAAGACAATGTGACTAATTGTGAATAAAATCAGAGACTGGCAAATCACAGTGCTATTTTTTTTCTTTTTGTGAATTCCACTAATGGGGACTACCGTTTCTTTGCTCACCAGTTGGCGCCACTGTAGACTGAGGTCCGGAGGTATAGCTGTCAAAGGCGATTGGCGCCGAAACAAAGTGTTATATCTTGAATCTAATTATGGTCACATTGTTTATAAATAACTATCTTGATATCAACAAACTAACTTCTGAAATAGTTGCTCTTGAGGCCGCCTATTTTTGCGCTTTTTCTTAATTCCGCTTTTAAAGTGTTCACATTAATCGCCAAATAATCCATATTTGCGATATTTTACGTAGGAGATCACTTTCCAGCAGGTAAAATAAAGAAATTATAATTTATGCAACAAATTCCGCTAAAACCAGTAAAAAGTGAATGATATTGGACCTCACGCGACACTAGCGCCTCTAGTGGCAAATTCACTAGCGATGGCCCCCATAGCAGAGCAGTAATATAACTGCAAACATACCAAACTGAAAACTGAATTAGAAAAAAAAACAGTTTTTCAGCGTATTTTAACGTACCGTATTTATATAGTTTTAATAATTAAGAAAAACAACATTACATTAGTAAATATAAGATTACAATTAAAGGTGTATACAGATAAAGGCCATTATAGTTATCCATTTTAAGACTATTTAAAAAAGCTATGAGCAGAAGATTTACACTCCACCGTTTGTCCACCTCCCCCTTCATGAATGCAAGCACACAGCAAGAACCCTAGACATTACAAAGATACAAAAAGAGAATGATTCGTCATGGCAAGGCGATAGTGCAAGTAAAAAAAGAAAAAAAACTTTGATGCAAATGAAACTAACTATAACAACAAAACAAATTTACATTAACTATTCACCGTGTGTAAAATAATACATAAAATATGTCATTTTAGCGTCATTATATTTGATTAGAGTAGAATACAAAAAAGACTCATTTTGCACTGCAAATTGCTGATTTATAGGCCGTTAAATTGAAAAATAGGTATTTGTAAAATCTATTGCTGTCGCGCAGTGTCAAACGCCTTCACCGCAGAGTGTGATAGAGACAACTGCTTCTTGGACCGAAAATACCTACTAATAAACACACCAAATCAACGTTTCGTAGTCCCCCGATTACTTTTCCAAAACTAGACCGAATTAAATACTTTTTTTATTAAAAATTAAAGAAAGGCTTTGGCCATGTTCGTATGTTTTACTTTTTTTTCTAAAACGTAGCTAAATTTGTATTCTGGATGTTTGAACACAGCGGAAAATCTGGCGAATTTTTTCGATTTATGAGGGCTCATATCTTTTTGATTAATTAATTTATGAAAAAAACAGAAAACATAGACATGCTTATAGTGGCCATGGATTTTTTTAATAAAAATTATTGCTCTACTGGCTTTATCCAGAGAGGAAACAGGAGACTACGTTTGTATGGAAAAACAGTCCTTGTGTTTCCTCTTAATACTACTACTAAAAAAGAGGACATGTTGCGTTTGTACAAAATGTTGGAAAATCTAGTTGTAGGAGTTACACCTATTCCTATAAGTTATCTTCTGGGCAACCATACTAACAGTACAAAAGTTTTATAATTGCTAAAACTCATAACTTGTACCAGCCTCCATGGAAAATACGTCCCTTGTGTACCATACCCGTTGGATAGATCCGAATGGACATACTACGCATCTTGAGACACGAAAATGTTCTAGCATACACTGTTTGCTTTACGAATTTGTATACCTCACCAGGGTTTTGTCGTAAATCGTGTTTATCATCGGGTACCGTCAAAGAGTTTAAGTAAGCAGAAATAAATATGTTTTATGTTTGGTGGTACCAGCGCATTTAAGATTAGAATCGTCTTTTCTCTATCAATGGGTCTAAAGAAGTTCTGTTTCCAAAAAATATGGGCAGTAGCGTCTTCTCTCCACATTTGACCAAAAATCCAACGTCAACCCGCTTGCAAAGGGTGGCGATTATGGCAAAAATAATGTTTTACAAAGATGATAGGTTCCAAGTTTTGCTTCACAGTTAAGGGCTCGCGCTTCAAATTGCAACACAAACGCTCGCTACCGGGTCCAGCGGACCCCGAAAATATCACGTGTTTATTCCAAAACTGCTTAATGAAAGTAGTTGGTATCTTTTAATATCGTTAATAATGTTCAAAAAGTTAACAAATATTCAATAAAATACGAATATTTATTGTTTTATCTTAATTAAATGGTCAGTACAAAAATATAAGGAATTTTGGCATAGTTATATGACTAAACTTAGACTTATGGTTATAAATTCTGTAACGATATATTTCAAATATTTCAAAATCATCAAAGGAACAAGCAAAATAAACTTTCAAAATCAACAAATTAAGGATTATAATTTTTGGGATAAAATCACTTTCCAACAGAGTTCTACAATTTTCTTCATCAAACTAAGCTATAAAAATTTACACAAATCTTTTTCACATGCCCTATACTATGGTCGAAAGGTACTAAGAACGGCAACGTTGAAAACTTCGTAATTTTTAAGTAATTCAACAAAATACAAGGGACTCACCACTGGACCCATTAGCGAGTCCTTAAGTGTTAATGGTAAATAATTAATTGTTGACTCAAAATTTAACCTACGATATGCACCAAATAAACCATCAAATTTCCGGATCGGATCGTGATGATAGTCGGTGATTCTTTGTTACACTTTAAACTAATGAAAACCATAGAAATTAGTGTACTACGTAAAAAGTCTATGAAAACATTAAAAGTAGGCTGGTAATGAGTGGAGTAGAGGAGACGTTGATGTCCGTCCTCCACTATACTTTGGCGATAATCGATGTTTAAACAATTATCTTGATTCTACTACCCATTTGTCTCACATTAAAAGCATTTTAAAGAAATTCAATTCAATTAGGTTACTTTTATACGATGAATACATTCAGACATTCTGTACTCTCGCTATTAAAACAACATCAACAAAGGCTCAGGAATTCCGTCTAGACGAGTCCTGGAAAGATAAATATTTGTTATATTTCAATCTGTACCGTCTACAATGCGGGACTATTGGATGGGAGATAGAATTTAATATTGCTTTTGTGCTCGCATAGGGATGACGAGAGTCCATCAAATATTAACGAAGTGTCTCGCTTGCTCCAAAGTTTTCTTGTTGTAACTTATCTAAATTAGGAAAAGAGTTACCCTCTCAAGCATAGGGTTTCTTATAGTTCGTTGTCATAATAAACATTAACTATAATAAATCCAAAACATCTTATGGGAAGTCTGTGTCCAACACTGGGTTTCGTGTGGCTGAAATGATAATGACGATGAACTCTTAATTTGACTTGGTTTTGCAGGTAATTTTAAACTTTGATTGCAGATGTTAGAGGGCATAATGATTTGAAATGCCACGTATAAATTTAAAAATTTGACATCCTTAATAAAAAAATCTATGTTACAGCAAAAAGATAGTGGATGGTATTCATGAGTCATTTCTTTTGATAGTAAGGCATAACCCTAATTCAGATAGGAAAACCCATTACGTCAAGTACGGTAAGACTCTATGTAGCGTAGTCCGTAAAGCACTTACACCGAAATATCAGTAAAGATCCACTAACGCTGTGTGTAATAATTTAAACGAGTTAAGTTAAAAGACCAACCAATTTATACAGGTAACAGTTTTTGAGTCAGCAAATAGAATCGGCATTGATTGTTCGGCATCAGCCTAAAGGTTGTGTAATTTTTTCGCCATTTTGATTATTTTGTCTAGTGACGGCCTTTAATCAGGGCAAAGGCCTCCATCATTGAATTCTAGTTACCATAGTACTTATGGGTTCTGACATAATCAACACGTTTGCCATAAGCGGGTCGGTGATCACAATCCCGAGGAATGTTCGAAAATTTGAAACTTTTTGTGGCCTGACTCGGGGATCGAACCTGAGACCCCGAAATTGGCCCGGTATTTAAAATTTAAACGACTAAACCAACGGGGCGTTTTTTTTACGTTAAGCATTTTTTTTTTATTTAACTTTAGGTCAATTAGGATAAAATTGAGCATGATCATCACAAAAAAAATCGCAAAATTAAGAACCTCGACTTATCCTCATCAGTTCATATGTAGGTAGTTTCGTTCATAGTAGATAAATAGTAATATTATCCTTACAAAATAGTCCTACAGTAAGAAGAAGAGAGAAAAAAGTACACGTCATATACTGATTTAAAAAATATCCTTGGTTAAAAAATAAAATAAATTTAAACCTAGACCCACCCTGTTTCATTAAACATAGCTTTGAAACTCCGCTCAAACTCCTCGTAGTCCTACAGTACCTTACAAAATAGTCCTACAGTAAGAAGAAGAGAGAAAAAAGTACACGTCATTTACTGATTTAAAAAAATCCTTGGATAAAAAATAAAATACATTTAATTCTAGACCCTGTTTCATTAAACATAGCCTTAAAACTCCACTCAAACTCCTCGTAGTCACGTACGTGCGAATTATTCCTACACAGCACTAAAACGGACGTCAATCTAGCTCTGGGCTGTCTAAAGTTTTGAACACTGGATTTATATTTCGCCATTGTTAAAAGTGGACTTGGCACAGAAGATGGTGACGCAGAAGGTTTGCTATTGACTTGATTATGTTTTTCTTTTTTTTTGGTGTGTTCAACTTTGGTTCTGTTAAATCCGCGGAGCTATCGGATTACTTCCGTGAATTTACCGTTGTTTTTTATTTTAGGGTTTTTTGATGGCAGTGGAAATATTGTACTGTTGTTTTATTAAAATATGTTGTCTTATTTATTGAATTCTTTTAAGTTTTGCACGATGTGCTTAATTAGGTTTTGAGCAGGGTCTTCTATTTACCACTGAATCAACTGCGATCATCAATAAATCATGACTAAATCATTTTATTGGAGAGGTCCGGCCTTGCAACAGTAGACTACGTACGTAGACTTGGTGATGAAAATAGAAAAAAATAGAAAACGGCGATACTCAAACTGATCAAAAAAAATTTCCTTGTCATCATCACCACTACTTTACGTAGGTATCCAGACTAAAAAATAAAAAAGACGTGTGGCACTCGGAGACTGCCGCGGTAAAGCTATTGCATAGCATTTTTTATCAACTTATGCAATTATAAAACTAAAAAGTATCACCGCTGTGCCGGTCGGAGTGGGGGGTGTTAGGTTATTTTCGTTACGGAATTTCGGGATTCGGTCTCCACGCTTAAGGCCCGCGATAGAAGCTATGCAATAGCTTAAAAATGTATATATTTACTGAAATGTTCTCCACTCCTCTTAAAAATATATAATGCAACTCATTTTACCCTCTTCAAAGGTAAATCTGTTTTCTAAAAACAAGACTACTCTACCAATCTCTATCACAGCTGGCAGGTGGCAACGAATCACAATACAGCTTCGAATACACGTGGATCAGTGAGATATGAGCTTTAAGCTATCATACAACATCCATTATTAAAGCTTTTGCGGTATTTTTGTATACTGGCTGTCCGATCCAGCTTCACCTGGTTTACCAATTAAAATAATACAAGATAAAACGTTTTGTTTATAACTATGTTTACCTTTACACATTTTTGCAATACTTCTATTGCAATTAAGTTGCTAAAATATCAAATAAAGTATTATCAAGTAACTTAGAGAAGAGAAAGTACTCAAAACATACTTCATCATACTATTAAAAAAAAAAATTTTATGTTTTTAGCGATAATCCTTTTTATATAAACATAGAAACAGGGAATCTTTCTAAGTCGATCTCAAAACCTGGTGGACGTTATCATAGCCACCATTATTCAATTATTGGTACCCAAATTTGCTACACCTAAGGTATAGTAGGTTAGGTCTTTATAATAAACGAGAAATTGATCAATAGCGTCGAACCGCTGAAAACTGATTCCGACCGATTCTTTTTGGTCGGTAAAAGATGTATTTTTGGCATCGTTATTAATAACAAATTTCAAATAACAAAGTTTCCATTAAATTAAATATTCCAAATATCAAAACTCCACTTATCGCAACAATCTCTTCAACTCAAATATAAAGTTATTATTTGAACAGAGCAACCTTTCACAAAAGGGTACAGAAATCGCCAAATCGCGGGCAAAAGTGAAATTAGCTGTTCGCACGTTAGACTCGTTTCAGCGAAACATGAGAGCTCCTTTGTGCCGCAAGAATAGTGTTGTGCTCGATGACTTAGTCGATAAAACTAAGCACGATAAAAAATATTTTCAAACGGTACCCAGAACAACCAAAAGGGACGTAAAAAGGACGTGTTTTAAAAACCTAATGCTAAAACTACGGCGAGTTTAAACTTTTAACCCCAAAATTATATATTTTTTTAATTTGATTGAAATAGAGAGAGAGAGAGAGATTTTTTTTGTGTTTTTTGCTACAATTTGCTAACATTTTTTAAGATGTCTCATTATGTTTGACGGAAAGAGCGATATAGTCTATAATGATTACTATAGCTGCTTAATGAAACATTTTTGTAACCCACCAAGATGATGGGTGTATAACTTTGAGTATTAAATCTACTCTATTTGAGTACTTAAAGGTGTTTAAGTAGAAGAAGTAATATTTGGTAGAAGGTCATCTTAACCATTCAAAGACACGTATAAGACACATTATGTTTGGTCTAACTAGAACCACAGATAAGATAATACTAGAACACAACCGCCAAAACTTGCCGATAGAACATTTTGTTCTAATTCATCGATATCTAAATTATCGAAAGGTTGACAACGTTAGGCACAAGTCACGACTGAAACAAAAGGTGAAGAACAAAAAGATTAGAGCCGCTTACTTCATAGCCCGTATTTGTAGGTACCTCGATCAAACTCTAAAACAATTAGTATTTCATGAGAACAATATTTTATTAAATTCCTAAACCACATACATATTTTTTCACTGGCATTTAGGTATATTTGAAATAAGGTTGTTAATGAAATTCCATTCGAGTTGAAGTTATTAAAGCAATTCAAATGTTATGTGGTATTTCATGATTTCATTTCGGATTGGTGAGTACATTTATTTTGAAGAAACTGGTAAGCGTGGCTGTTTGTTTATGAGATTTTAACCCCACCAACACCGCTTGCACGATAACATCCTCACTCCTGCCCTTGAGTGAGGATGTTTTCATTAAAAATTAAAGAAAAGCTATGGCTGTGTTCGTATATTTTGCTTTTTTTCTAAAAATTTGCTAAATTTGTTTTCTGGATGTTTGAACACACCGGAAAATCTGGCAATTTAGATTTTTGAAGGCTCATATGTCTTTTATTAATTAATTTGTGAAAAAAAGGAAAACATAGCAACATGCCAATAGTGGCCTTAGATAATTGTAATAAAAATTATTGCTCTACTCGCATTATCCAGGAAGGAAACAGGGGACTACGTTTGTATGGAAAAACGGCACTTGTGTTTCCTCTTAAAACGATTCGTCGCTGCGCTTGTGGCTATGATCACGGATGTCTCAACCGTCACATCAAACGCTATTGTCACGGCTTATAGGCAACATTTTGTTTGGTAGCCATTCGGCGCTAGTGTCGATCACCGTTAAAATAATACAAATCGTGCATTAATTGCTGTTACAGGCCAGCTGTGACCAAAGTTGTTATGACATTTGTGATTTGCGCAAAGACTGCTGCAGTCAACAGTCAAAATGGCGGACGCTGCTAGCCACAGAACACGGAAAAAAGGTTAGAAAGGCGATCAGAGGTTAGGAGCAAATGCTCATACTTCCAATCTTGAATGTTAGTGACGAAAAAGAATTCGCTTGATTGGTGTTCTTTGAACTCGTTTATGTGTGGGAAGGCTTGTGTTTATTATATAATAGGGGTTAAAGTATGAAATTGCCGATTATTTTCCCACTTTTTATTTTGTTTATAGCTCTTAAGTATAGTCATATTATTGCGTAATTCTTTTTGTATTGTATCAAGAACTAAATAAAGTAACTTTTGACTAAAAAAAAAAAATGCAACACTAGTGCCTATTACTTCAAAGGAAGTCGTTGAAAAGACCCCTTACAATGTGTCAGCTGACCTTCTTGCTTCAATTAAGTATATTTGTATTATATACTTTGATTTCCAGAAATTTAAATACTATAATGCGTTGCTTTATAACCATCTAACTTTCACCTTTGATTGCATCAAAAACGGTTCAGGCGTTTTTAAAAAAACAAAATTATTGTTAGTATGGAAAAATGACTTTTCTCGATTTCGTCCATACAAAACGGCAATTTCATACTTTAACCCCTAATATATATTGCACTAGTAGTAGCAGGGCGCAAGCGGCGACATCAGAATAGAATAGAATATAATATCTTTATTTGCTTAAGAATAGGGTTTACAGGAAGAATTACAGATAAAGAATATGATCGCCTATCCAGCCATTGACAAATAGCATGCGAATAATTTTTAATTATGTCATTACATACATTCCAATTGACTTTAAATAAATTTTATTTATCGGTTCTCATTCAAATGGCGCAAGTCAGCCTTTCTAACCTCTTGCATGTTCTGTGCTGCTAGCCGTCGACACCTGACGAAAGGCAGCCTTCAACGCGTCAACAGCACGTCGACTGCACTTAACTTCGGCTGTAGTTACATATTACGTCGACAGCAAACTTCTGTTCGTGTGTAAAAGCTCAGAGCTCTTATCAGCCTCTTTTAAAATAAGTTTTTTTTTTTCCTTTATTTGGGTAAAAAAACAATGTTGAATACAATGGTGCTTAGAATATTAGGTACTAAGTAATGTTAATTTCAACACCAGCATCATTTACCACAACTTTAATTAACATTTTAGACATTTAGAGTGACAATAATTACTGCGGAACAAACTAAGTATCTAAACATGCTCAATACATAACATTGAGACTTAAGCAAAGATATTTATGTTATATTTTACGAGAACATTTAAACTTTCAAATGAAAATACACACAAGTTGTACGAGTAACAAGAAAGTGTATACCGGTGTGAGCTAGGACATTTTAATGCCATCCATTATACAATTAATATAGCCCCTATTCGTTAAATTAATCTGTCATACAATTTGACGCCCCGATGGTCTAGTGGTTTAAATACCGGGCTAAGATTTCGAGGTCCTAGGTACGATCCCCAGATCGGGCAACAGAAAGTTTCGAATTTTCGAACATTGCTTTGGCAAGCGTGGTGCTTATGCTTATACCTATACATTATTGCTGTGGTAATTTAAATTAAATAATAGAGGCTTTTTTATATTCAGTATAATAATGCTTTCAGGATGCTGATGGACCTTCCTAGGTACTGCAGTGCTTCATGCATGTTTGCTGAAGCTGGTGTCGTAGATTTTTATGGCATCATGAGGAAGCGAACTGCGTCGATGCAATGCAGGCTACGGAAGAGCACAAATAGCATCCTCAAGGTGATTAAATATAAATTTGACTGTCCCATTCAAAGGCATTGGACTTTATTGCATATGAATGGAACGATCAAATTTCTCGACTGATTTTATAAACCCTCTATTTTTATTGTTAGTATTTAATTTAATTTTGTATTTGATTTCCTTTATGAATCTTTGTAATAAATATTAAGTTATATGTATAAATATGGTAAAAAACTGAAATAAATAATATTACTATTACTATTACTATTTTTTCTCTGGAGTGGGATGATTATAGGCCGATACTATACAATTCAAGTTTATACAGATAATTCAGCAATAGACTGGGGTTTTAAAAATTGCGAATAAAGGTTTCTATAAGCGAATTGCCAACTTTTTGCTATAATGTGTACTTAATGTATATCTTATATCAAACAAAAGATTTTCTACTCTATTACATGGTCCAAATGATCTCTTTGTCTAACAGTTATGGAGGTTAGAGTGCTCCAAATGTAATATTTATAATAATAAGACTTTCCTTAACTTTTTACGGTCATAGCTTCAAGGAAACAAGAAATAAGACATGGCGCTAAATGGAACTAAAAGCTTATAACGTGATGTAACGAAATTTATGGAATACTTATATATAACTTTAGTCACTCGAAGTTACCAAGAAAAGAACCTGTCTAGTAGTTTTCATATGATAACAAACATTTATTTCAATTCTGAAAATTAATATTTAATCTAAGAACACATTAACTGCTATATAAGGTTATATTTGGATGATTTTTTTATTTGTTTGATATAGATAATCAAAGCTCCAAGCTCAAAAAGTTCATCTCATTTAAGTTTAAATTAAGAAATACAGCCCAAAGAAGGAAAACATGGTTGAAAAAACCTTCACAAATAAAAAAACCGTCCAAGTGCAAGTCGAAACCGCGCACAAAGGGTTCTGTACCTAAATTTCCTTAAATTATTGAATTTTGAAGTGAATTTAATTCAAATATTTATAAATATTCAAAGCCTGTAACCTGTTGCCGCTATTTTAAAATCGCGTAAAATGGCAAAAAGGAAACGTTTGCTGTATGGAGGCCCACTTAAATATTAAGCTTAGGTGTGTTTTTATTTGTCTATTTAGCGGCAACAGAAAACATCATCTGGAAAAATTTCAACTGTCTAGCAATCACGGGTCATTAGATAGGTACAGCCTAGTGACTGATAGACAGACGGACAGACACCTTTGTCTTTGACGGTTAAACGAGACCTTACAAGACTCCTTAGTCTTGTAAGCTCTCGTAAGGGTATAACCCTTTGGGTACGGAACCCTAAAAATAAGTTTTTTTACAAATATTGAACTATTAAGAAGCACGAAAAAGACACTTTTATAGAGATTTATTATATTATTACAAAAATTTCGTTTTCAAGCACTATTTCTTTTTACCTAGAATAATTGACAGTAAAATGTTTGTGTTCAAACTTTTCTGTAGTAGAATGATTAATTATCAAAATAAACGAGGACCTGTTATGTCTCCTGTTACCTATAACGGCTTATCCACTACAGTTCATACTAGTGCGTGGTTGTGAGCATCAGTGACGGCGTATCGTAAGCCTGCGTTCGACACTAAGCCCTTAGCGACACGTGCGTAATCCGAGATAGTAACAAGGTGGGTTAGTACCATGCGAACAAGGAGATGTTATTTATTTATATCAGTAAAAATCCTTTATGCCTCTTATTTATTTAAATTTAGCCCAAATCGGCAGGAAAGTTAACTGGGACGCGGGCTGCTACTTTAGGCGCTGCAAGGCAATCCCTCGATTGTCGGTTTTTCGTGCGGACTTCAAAGCGCGGGCAGCGCGGGCGGCAGTGTGTGTTTACATTCAGTCCTCCCGCTCACCTAGCTTCATAGCAGGGTGATATTATTATATTTTGTACTTTTTGGGAAAGTGAAACGTCTTCTTAAATATTTCGAAAAAAGTATTATTTATGATGATGAGAATCATTATAATATTTAAGTTATTATTCCCTGCTATAATATTAGAAAAAAATAAAATAAAATTCTATCCAACTGTAAAACTTTCCATACAAAAATATTTGTCCTCTTTAGTATGATCGTTACAAAAAGCAAGAGAAAAATGTATCTAGCCTAATAATATTTAAATTAATTTGTTCAGCTGTTTACACAGACAACTATTTTTACTATCAAGACTAAGATTTAACTTAATTTATATAAATAAATGCAATATAATTATAAAAAAACATGATGAACTCAAACGGGAAACATTTTGTTATTCCATTTTGTAACAACGACATTTTGACCAAATTTATTTACCGAATCTGGCAACATTACAACCAATAAAACGTCTACTCAGATGTCGCTAGTATCGACTATCGGCCATTTTGTTGATTCACTTGATTTGGCGTCAGACGTGTTTGTTTACGTTGCGAGCGCTTTCAACATTATTTTTTTCTATTTGGTGTTGTTTCTGTAAAGATTGTGGTAAGTTTATATTTAATACTCTACGCATGATTGTGTACAGTCATTTTTGATTATAGTTTATGTGGTGCAAACTGGGAAGATGTATACTGTATCTATTTTATATTGTTTTTAGGTTATGTTAAACACGTGATATTTTTTCCTTTTTGTTATCTTTTTGTTCCTTTTTTTTGTAACGTGACAAAACTGAAGTAACAAAAAGGACATAACGGTGATATCGTATTGTCCAAATTATTGTTCGTCTTATTTTTTTAAGTACGTACCTACTTAGCTGTAATTAATTTTGAAAGGTGTAAATATTTATATAAAAATTATGTGTATATTATTGAAGAAAATTTATCGCTAATTATGTAAATACAAATGTATCGTTTGAGACTGATTCACCTAAAATAAAAATTACTTACTTGATTAAAAAATATTTTTTTTATTACCCATGAAAATGAAATCTACTTTATGTTTCCATTTTGTTATTTTTTTGTTACAGTGTTCCTTTTTGTAGCGGGTTTCCTTTTTGTTTCCTTTTTGTAATAAGTACAATATATAATAATATTACCCAGCACTGAGCAGGCATACTGCTGTCGCCGCTACAACCTCGACGTCAGCCATCCTCGCGATACGCTCGATAAAGAAGTGTAAGGGCTGAATGTGAACACTTCACCCTCGTCGAAGTTGCTGCGGGATTATTTAGAGCAATATTGCCGGCAGGGACGGGAGCAATCCCACCAACAACCTCGCGGTTATACTGGCCGAATCGTGAGAGATACACGCGGATTTTGCGTCTGCTAGGCAGTGTGCACTCCGCCGCGTGTAATTCTTGACTCTCTACATATTAGTTTATCATCTTATCCTTGTCCCCTTTTACAACTCTCCCCTTTCTGGGGCTTGCTACGCCACAGCAACAGTGTGGCGCCCTATGGCGCCGGGCAGCTCGGGCTGTTCCTTCTCCGGTGCCAACCGTGCGCGAAATCCCGCAGCCTTGCAAAGTTCGCCTCCGAAGAGACGAGATCGGGGTACCAAATGGGCCCGATGCACTCCGAAACGGGACGGAAGCAGTGGAATGGGCTGAGTGTAAATCAGGCATAACACTAACATACTTTACACTTACATCTGGCTCGTAATCACTCAGATTCTGATGGAGCGCAGCGTAGTGACAAGCACCGTGACGGCGGCCTTCGCGGCGGCCAAATTGTGCATGTGTAGATTCAAATCGCTTTAACTTGTCGGATTAATAATCTTTTGAGTCATTTATGTATTTTATTATCGGTTGTATAATCTCATATGGCCTAAAATTAAATATAAAAGCCAAACGACGCCTGCTTCGGGCTTTACTACGGAACAAGGTTTCCTCAGTCACGAATGAAACAAACGAGAGGCTATTGCCTCTCGTTTGTTAAAAGTGAATGAAATGCACTTCAGTGAAATTGCATTAGTGCAATGCATACCTAAGTGAACGTAAAAGTAATCTTTTTGTTCATAGACAAAGCAAAGGATGGTAAAAATAAATATATTTAAATATAGATAGATAGATAGATTACTCTTTATTGCACACCAGTAAAAAAAAGCTTACAGTAAATAATTAAAAAAAGATGTACAACTTCGGCAGTCTTATCGCCAACAGTGATTTCTTCAAGAAAACCGCTGGGCATTGGATACTACACAAAGGAAGGGGAAGGTGAACTGGAGTAATTGATTTAACAAAAAAACACAGTTAAACAAAACCACATCTAAAGCTTAAGTGCTACTTAAACAAGACTTAAACTAAATAAATCTTTGTTTTCTGACAAACGAGGATTTACGATAGAAATCGTATAGTGTCAACGCACCTTTACACGTCGCAAGGACGTAACCGCATACTTGAGCCCACGCAAATATCTTAGGTTGAATCAAATGATTTATTAATGCTCAAAACGAATGTTCTGAGTACAATTTCTATTACAATTCAAGCAATTGTTCGAATTCAAAGGCATTTTATCATGCCTTCTCTTCTTATGGGTGTCGCACGAAGCGGCTAAAGGAGAACATAGGCAGAAAAAGGGTTGTGACCGGCTACAAAAAGTATTGATGAAAAGAATGATGAAAAACAATGTCGGAACTATTATAGATATCATGGAAATCAAATAACATAATTTACTACTATGATTGTGATCACATTAAGTGATGTCCATCCACCCATGTGATGACATCACTAAATGTGATCATACTCCTTTCACCTCTCATATGACTTATTATATGAGAGCTGAAGGGAGAGCTGCCAGAAGGAGACAGGTAGCAGCGTACCCCCTCCGCCGTTGGCCAAACTGCGATCGCCAACCCGTCTGCCAAGTGTGGCTATTTCGAGAAAACCCTTTTTTTAAAGGCCTGTGTACAGTAATATACTGATATAGGCTGGTGGTGATGATGATGATGATGAATGATATTGCCGTTTTGCTTTTCCTGTAAAGTGGTGTACTTATTCCGATTCTCAAAAAGAAATAATAAAGCAAATTGGTGTTTTATTACAGCAAATAGCGATCCACTTAGACATCAAATCTAAAGAACTCAATAAAAATGTAATCCTATTATGTAAGGCAGTCAGCTGTTTTAGGGTTCCGTGACGCAAATAATATTTACATTTAATTTTAAAGGATATAATAAATTGATTTTTGATAAGTAAATTAAATATTAGGTTAAACAGAAACAAAATGCTTGGTTGCATGACCATCATCGTACTGGGGGTTTAAAAAAAACCTATCTTTTCGAAATGTATGTCTACTGGCTACTCTTCTATTTTTCTTTCTGTTGGATCATTGGGTATAAACAAAAAAGGGAAACTGTCTACCCGTGACCATGAACGCTGTGAAGGGTTCGAATCTTCGGGTAAAATCAAAAAAATAAACGCGTGCGAAATCCGTAAACTTATCTTTCATTTATATGTATAGTATTCGCGTAAATTCAAGAAAGCAGTATAAAAAAGGAAAATGTGTAATGTTGTAAAATTATCTTATTCAATAACAGAAAATTTATCTAAGTGTCCCATGAGTAGGTAACACACAAAAACATTCCTTTTCTTTCTGGATAAAATAAGGTTATATGCTTTTCCAGAATTACAAGATTCCCCATTTCTATCACTTTACCCTATTTAATTATTCTGTTTTAATTTAGCACAAATAAGTAGCAAAATTATTATTTTTATAATATTACTAGCTATCGCCAACAACTTTTATTTTTTCGGAAAAAATATTCATAGCTTTGGTGTAATTAACAAACATAAATTCCATACAAATTTCTACAAACATTATTACCATAGATTATATTGAATCATGCTTACCACAAATCCATGTTATATTTTTAAACGATTTATTGGATTTAAAAAGGGTGAGGTTTATCGAAACGATATTTTATTTTGTTTTCCACCCTACCGGCATAGATAAATGATATCAGCCAACACTTTTTGTCATTTTGGCAGTAAGATCCACAATTTTTTGTTTATATTTTGACATAGTTTTGCGTTAGTTTTATTTAAATATATGAACGTATCGATAAGGTTGCGTCGTGGGAAGGATCATCGAAAGTTATTTAATCGAAATCCATTTCATAACCGCACTTTATGGCAATGGCAAATTTCCAGGAAAAGATATAATCTGATCGAAACTCATTTCATCGATAGTTCATTTCTTCTAATAACATATTTATATGTATTCGAATTTAAAAGTAACAAAAATTAATGAACAAATCCAGTCCTAATTCAACAAGGTCAGTTTTATACTTTACATGATATAAGCGAACCCCGCGAACTTCGTACTGCCTCAAAACTGATTTTAACGTCTTAAATGTCATTGTCATCAAATATGTGCGGGAAATTTGTATGAAGAAATATAGTTTTTTAGTTATTTTAGATTAACTTTTATATAATTTTAATACTTAATAATAATAATAATAATAATAATTTCTTTATTGTCCATAACAGCACAGAAAATCAAATACAGAGTAGGTACGATGCTAATGATAAAATGTAGTGCTAAAAACTATTAACAGTTTAACTCTGTCTCATAGTTTAGGTTATACCTGTATTCTAGGAGACAGATCCTTCCCAATCCAAAATTTAAACACTATTTCATTGCTAGAAACATATCTGAAAACATGTAATTGGACAATTTTGTACATTTAAGACTTTACAACGAGTTTGATCGTGTGTGTGTGTGTGTGTGTGTGTGTGTGTGTGTGTGTGTGTGTGTGTGTGTGTTTGATAAGGTACTTTTTCAAATTACTTAATTAAGGAAGTAATTCGTAATTCGTAGTTTACTTTAAGATAATTTAATATGTAACCTATGATTTATTAACCTAAAAGATTTTCTGTATTATTGTAGTCTAGTTGTTGTAGCCAGTCACGTAGTTTTTTTTTACACAATGTTTTATGTAACTTATAAATTTCTATGCTTTTATTCACCTTGTTGTACAAATGTGGCCCCAAGTAGCATGAGAACCTTTTGTAGAAAATAGTGTTACTTTTATCTGTGCTGCATATTTTTTTGGGTCTTCTTCTATTTGTGTTATTTAATAGAGATGGGTCATAAATTAATTTAGAGTGTTGCCTCAAAACGGTTTTTAGAATAAATAATTGTCTGACAGTCAATACGCCACACAGTCTATACAACTCAGTCGTACAAAATCTAAAAGGTTTGTGGGTCATAACTTTGAGCACCGATCTTTGAGCTCTTTCCGTCGATAATAATCTTGTCTTACATGCTCCACCCCATACCTCAATACAGTAAGAGAGAATAGATTGACATAATGCGTAATAAATAGTTTTAAGTACATTTATATCAGCCACATGACGCAAGTTTTTCATAACCCAAATAATTTTTCTTACTTTGTTATTTAAACTTTCAATCTGTCTTGACCATGATAGTTGGTTGTCAATTTCGACACCAAGGTATCGAATATGAGTAGCTGCCTCCAAATGTGCGCATGAACAAGACTTCGATGGAAAACCATCACAAATATGTGCCCGAATGACAAATTTTGAATTAGGTTGGGTACTACTATTTATAGAAAAGGTAACATATTTAGTTTTACCGACATTTAGTGACAGTAGGTTCCTGCCCAGCCAAGATATTACCATTCTCAGACCGCGCTCAGCATGACTGCGGACTTCATTCCAAGAATCCCCATAATATACGAGAGCAGTGTCATCTGCAAAGGTGAAGATCTTTCCATTCATAGAAGTGTGAAGACATAGCTCATTTATGTATATCAGGAAGAGACTTGGTCCGAGTACGCTACCCTGTGGCGTCCCGTAAGTAATAGGCATTTCTTTACTGACGTAGTCGCCAATTTTTACACATTGGTAACGATTTGAAAGATAGCTCTCAAAGATTTTAAGTGGTACTCCACGTATTCCCGCGTCTTCCATCTTATTCAGCAAAATAGGAGTAGAAACGGTGTCAAACGCTTTTGCCAAGTCCAAAAATATGCTAATACACCTTTTTTTCTTATCCAGATTGTTGACAATGCATTGCGTTAAATCACTAACCGCATCCTCTGTCGACTTACCAGCTCTAAAACCAAATTGTGACTCGGCCAGTAGATTTTCATTTTCGAGATATTTAATAAGTCGTTTATTAAGAAGTTTTTCAAAAATTTTTGATAGAGCAGGCAAGACCGATATCGGTCTATAATTGTTGACATCGTCTCTACTCCCTTGCTTGAACACCGGTGTTATCAGTGCTTTCTTAAGTGAGTTTGGGAAAACGCCGCTAGCTAAACATAGATTGAAAATGTAAGTGAGGACTGGAGTGATATTATAAAAAAACTAGCAGACCCGGCAAACGTTGTTTTGCCATTTAATATTTTACTACCCTACTCCTACCCTACCCCTACCCTACCCCTACCCTACCCCTACCCTACCCTACCCCTACCCTACCCCTACCCTACCCCTACCCTACCCCTACCCTACCCCTACCCTACCCCTACCCTACCCCTACCCTACCACTACCCTACCCCTACCCTACCGCTACCCTACCCCTATCCTACCCCTACCCTACCCCTACCCTACCCCTACCCTACCCCTACCCTACCCCTACCCCTACCCTACCCCTACCCTACCCCTAACCTACCCTACCCTACCCTACTTGTGAATCTAAACCATTCCCAGATCCCCTTGAACACACACAAAAAATTTCATCAAAATTGGTCCAGTCGTTTAGGAGGAGTTCAGTCACATACACACGCACACAAGAAATATATATATTAAGATGAGTAGTGAGTACGTAAATCGACAAATTAATCGCCAATAAAACATGCTTGCTTTATTCAAAAATTTCCAATTTCAGACTATCTTTACGAGTAAACTGTTAACCAAGATAGGCTGTATGTTTTGCTCAAAAAAATTTGTATGAATAAACAAATTCTCATTATCACTAACGCCCCGTTGGTCTAGTGGTTTAAATACAGGGCCAAGATCTCGGGGTCCCAGGTTCGAATCCCGGGTAGGGCAACAAAAAAGTTTCGAATTTTCGAACATTGCTCGGGTTTGTGATCACCAACCCGCATTTGTCAAGCGTGGTGATTATGCCAGTACACCTATCATTGCTGTGGTAACTTGATTTCAATGATGGAGGCCTTTTCCCTGCAGTGGGATGATTATAGGCTGTTACTTTCCTTTTTTTTTGCCTTTCCATTATCACTTCAGCAAAATTAGGGTAAGCAAAATAATAAAAAGTACGTAAATCACAAATCACTAAGCAGACTGACCTTTTCTGGCTGTGTGACAGTGCTTTGGCTTGTTGTGGAGTCAATGAAATTGAATTATTGCTTGCGGTTATTTATAAAACCAATTTCAAACGATTGAACAGATGGTTCTGCTGGGAATCGAACAATAATTTACAATTTAACGTCACTTTACCGTGACAATCAATTTGATTTCTCATCGACCCAAAATGAGATGGTTTATAATCTTGGACGAATAATTCATCAAAGTTTATAATCTTGGACGAATAAACCACTGGACGCGCAATGACAGGCAATTTCGCTTGTGCCCCCTTGGCAACGAAGCGGGCTTTTTAGCCTCACTTACATGTGACGTCTTGTCAGTACGGTTTCAGAGCTCGGTGAGAAACATTGTCGAGAAAAATGGGTAAATGTGCCGTATTTTTGTGTAAAAATTATAGCGGCAAGACAAAAATTTTTCTTTTCATCCGTAAGTAACTTTTTATCCTAAATTTATCCTTAATAAAGCTGTAATATTTTTTTAAATAGTGAAATGTGTTTTCCTAGAGAAAAATTACATTGCCATTTTAAAAAAAAGTGGTCGGTTACTAAAAAATCAAAAAGATACTTCATTCGGTAGGATTATCGTACGTTCATCATTCGTTCCCTAGTCAATTTAGTTTTAACTGTACTTGACAATTGTCGATAAATCATATCGATAAATGTACTAATATATTTATAGTATAAATACTTTTGAAATAAAATGATAAATCTGTAAAATGATTAACTCTAGAGTAGATTCAAGTACTTAATCTTAAAAATACAACAGTTTGCTTTAGAATTTTAAACTTCATATTTTATTACAATACATCCTATTAATGTAATTTCAGATTTCCTGTACATCCATTAAGTAAAACAAAGTGGGTTGAAGCCGTCCGAAGAGAGGCAAAATGGATCCCTACAAAACACTACCGATTATGTGGTATCCATTTTACACCAGAGTGTTTTAATGCTAACGCAAAAAATCATAAGCGACTATTCGTTTAATTGTTTGTGCTTACTTAAACATGCCCATACTGTAATTTCTGTTTTGGTAATAAAAATAAAAAACATTTTGCATAAGATTCGGTCATTCATTCGTTCAACACATATCGTTAGAAAAATATCGACACTTTCACGTACTAAATGTCAATAATTGACACGACAATCTCCCCCCGCCCCGCAGAAATTGGTTGATGATGTTTTCATACATTCACTCTTGCGTTTCATATCCAGTGGTTAATTCATCCAAGTTTATAATTTGTATACAGATGAAGTAATATTAATCACCATCCAAATTTTAATACAACAATCTACTAGACAAAACAGAAGTTACGTATTTTTTCTTTTGGTAAAGCCCAGTACAAAAATGTCAAGACAAACAGAAACTGTCCGCCAATAATCAAAAATTTAAAATAAGTCCTCCCCGCAACACACGTTTTACGCGTTGCGCATCTCATTCATTCATTACGATACTACTCGTATTCATAAATTGTTGATTTTCCTTAAATACCTTTACTGGCTTAGGACCGTAAAAATTGAAAACTATTTTCGGGGTTAAACTTAACCTACATTTTTTATTTCAGAAATGGGCTCAAAAACGATGTATACTTAACGCCTATAAACATTTTGTCGGTGATGACGCCTATAAAAATTTTGTCGGTGATGATATAGGCAACCTGTAGGTATGGTGGAAGAAAAAAAGAAGGACAAGAGTGTATGATTAAAAATCGTAGAAATACTGACTACAGGTATATCCCGTGTACCTACATTTTTTTTTTTTGGCAAAATATAATATTATTTGTAGGACAGTTCTCGTGGGATACAACTGGTAGGTACAATACATACCTAATGACATAGGTAATGTTTAAACAAAGTTACATTGACAAGTTACAACCCTTGTTGTATCGTTTTGCGTATGCCTACTACGAGTATGTGACTATCATAATCCAAAAGTTACATAACAGTTGGATGAAGAGATGCTTTTACGCCCACACATTTTGGGCATGTTCGACAAATATCTAGGTGTACATCTCTTGTAGTGTGCAGATATTGTGACCTTTAACTCATTGGACTAATATAAAAATAAACTTGAGAGGTGTCAAGGGTCACCCGGATGGAACGAAGTTCATTTTTAGTGAAGGAATTGTAATATTTTTTTTATTTTTATTCTCTCCCCCACTTCCTCTCCCTCACTCCCTCTCTTTCTCTCTCTCTCTCCCCCTCTCCCTCTCACTCACCCTCTCCCTCTCCTTTTCCATCTCCCTCTCCTTTTCCCTCTCCCTCTCCCTCTCCCTCTCCCTCTCCTTCCCCCTCTTCCTCTCCCTCTCCCTCACGCGCACGCCGCACGGCTTACAACTAATAATATAGTAAAAAGTGTCGGTCAAAAAGTGTCGTTTAAAAAGTGTCGCTCAAAAAGTGTCGTTACAATTTTTTCCGTCTAGCTCCCTTTCGCAACGCAATCAGCGCCAAAAAAGTGTCCAAACTCAAAGTGACTCACGCATTTGACATAACATAATAATGTAACAAACAACATGACGTAAATATCTATACTATTGCATGTCGACATAATTTGGCTGGGTTATAAAGTTGACGCTGACATAAAATCAACGTCATTTATTCAATAGAGGACAGTATTGTAGGTCCTGTGTCATTTTTGTATCGGACTATTTATCTATTTCTGTCTCTCTCTATCGATGCCTTAAACATAATATTTTGTAATTGTTTGCATAAAAGTAATATTGTGTTAGTAAGTGATTCCCACGGCAGGGAAAAGGCCTCCATCATTGAATTCAAGTCACCACAGCAATGATGGGTGCGGGCATAATCACCACGCTTGCCAAACGCGGGTTGGTGATCTCAAACCCGAGCAACGTTCGGAAATTCGATACTTTTTGTTGCCCGACCCAGGGATCGAACCTGGAACCCCGAGATCTTGGCATTTAAACAACTAGACCAACGAGGCGTTAATGTTTGCATAACTATGCAGAAATTCAAATTTCATTTTGTCCGTAGTCCGCCATTTAAGAGACTGGATATAATAGGTTTATATTCCTTTTAACATAAGTGATTCTCACTTCTTCACCGTAAATGGAGCGTTTAATGTGATAGAGCTAAAATACATTATTTTAAAAGCTTTTATTACTAACCTCCGTCGTCCGTTGGCATAATCGATGCTTGTTAATAACATAGTATAAACACGTTTTTTTTCCAAAACTGCACAAACTTGTCTGTCTTAGGGTCCAAGGTCGTCTTTTGTGAGCCATGATGGAAAAAAAAATACTATTTTTTATCGCAGGTTGAAGCAAAGTCGAAAAAGTGTGAAATTTCCAATTTTGTAAGTGTTTTTTCATTTCCCAGCCTTGTAACGTCAGGCCCGAGATTGTATGGGAAACGGGTTTGTCCTTTGTTACTTACTCATTATTCTTTTTATCTAAAAATAACTACATCGAAATATGACAAACTCTAAGAATTATATTAAGGCTAAGACAATGAAACAAAAATAAAACAAGTTATTTCGCTGTCTCAAAATAAAACTAACGAATTTCGTTTGAGGCCAACCCAAAAAAAATCGCTTACTTTATAACGAATTCCGTAACTTTTTGAGGAAAAAGGTTTTAAGGGTTTGTTAGTTGAAAGTGAAAAGTGAAATTCTAAAAAAGTTACACTATAACTTATCTGTAACAGTAAAAACGGTTATCCTTTAAATTTTCTTTATCTGTTTTATGAACACGTCGCGCGTCACGCAAAATGTTATCACCTTTCTTACTTTATTACCTCTAATATGACTATTTTATTTATCCTACTATCTTACTAATCTTATATCATGTCCAATCTAAAGAAAAAGTTTTTTTATGATTTTACACAAAGATAGATAACACGTTGGAAAAGAACATAGACATAAGTCTACGGTCATTGCGGGCAGCGTACATCTTTTCAGGATATAAATTTTTATATCCCGAAAAGATGTACAATTCCCGTGGGATATACATGTTTATATTTCATAGAGATCGAAATCATAGTTCAGAGGCCAGTATTATATAGTAAAACCATATTTGCTAACAAATCAACATCTCGTGATATATAAAGTGCCCAATATTGTAGTCACTTATAAAGGTTTCAAAATAATTTATTTTGAATGATCAATATGTGAAAAAATTTAAAAACGACATGATCATTAATTACACTGAGCCCAAAAACCTGGTAAATGGCATTTTTTTTTTACTATTTCTGTATTTTTTGTGATATTGATGCCATTCTGCTTTTGTTAATAAATCCACTGACGTTTTCCTTATAGCCGCATTATTCCCAAAAGCACAGCTTAATCTATGTGCGATCATTATATCAGCAACATCAGTAGCCTTATATAGCTTCCAACAACAGAGACAAATTAGGTCTGTAGAGTGAACAGTCAGCCCTGCAAACCTAGTAGGTTCACACAAGTGATAAAAGTTTGGCATGTAAACATTTTATCGTTGAAATTGATTAAAAGTTTTAAAATTTGTTACTACAACATAGTTCTTTTTGAATCCTTAAAGTATCCTTTTTTCCTTTTCTGGAACTTAAACTATATTTTTATTCAATTTCATTTTAATTGGTTTGGAACATAAGCGTGAAGAAGTTATAAACTGTTTTGCATTTACAATATTTGCAAAGAGTCAAGTTCACTACTTAAGTACGTACTTAAGTGCAAGTAATGTATTGTGGTTATGATCTATAAATGACAATACATCGGCAATCTCCGTGATTAGCTCACCTGCCAGTCGACCAAATAACAAACGATTGAGTGTGCATTTAGTAAAATTATCATGTCAAATACACCTTTGTATTAAGTACTAAAATAAAAGAAAAGTCATGCATTATCATTAGTAGTTCTATAACTGCCATTACTACCAATAAGCTGGCTATCCGCGAAATTTACTCGACGTATTTATTTATATTATTGACATAGTAATAATAATTTATTGTGTGTCTATTCAGAAAACGTATCATATCAAGTTTACTACCAAAGCATTTGCATTAATCTCACTAATGTTTGATACCTATAACAAACGCGATTGACTCGGTCGAAACTTCATGCAAATAAAATTAGGTATGCCCCAGTTTAAAATCTGTTATACGTGTTTAAATAGATTAATGGAAAGTCTATAGTCGTTAGTGCTCTACGACTGCCAATAATCGAGCAATCTGCGCGATTGGCTTACCTGTCAGTCGTCCAAATAATAGCGGATTATGGGAAGTCAAATCGACCCGGCTCATGTAAGGTCTGAAAAAACTGGGTCACTGGGTGACCGGTTTGTGGGGTAGATGCATACGGGCTGAAATGTAGCGCGTTAAGTAAGGATATGTAAGGTACACTTAAGGAATTTAATCGCTTGGCACATTCAAATTGCTGTAATTTGGCCGCTAGGCGACTGATGAGGATATTATTTTGGCATCAATCGTATGATCTTATAGGAGAACTAGTAAAATTTAATTTCCATGCTGTCCAACATCAAACTCTTTGATTGTAGTGGACATTTTGTCATGATATAGAAAGAATTATAATGAAGGCTGATTTATGACTCTGTAGTATTTTTTTTAATACCTATTACAAAATTTCATTATCATCATCATCATCACAGCCAAACAATAAGCCTTCCTAAAGGATTTCCAGGGCCTTAGGCATAAATTATGGGTGATTCTGTATACCAGGAATCACTTCCAGTCTGGCAAGCTGTGCAATGCGAGCGTTGAGGCCACCGGCCCAACACCTACTAGCCTGCTAGAGGGGGAAGTTGAGTATGTCGTTGCAAGGGGCCGCCAACGTCTCACGCTCACTCGCCGCTCAGCATAGCTCAAACCATACTGGGAAGCGAGCGACTACAGTCCTCTGTGGGGCTAACGCCCCAACGGTAACACCGCCGTCGCGCCCTCCAGCGCAAACGGCTACAACAGGCCACGGGCCGGAGCCCGCTACCACCGTCTGGAGACGCATTCAACAGCGCGCTGCCCAAGCCCACTGAAAGCGCCTCCCGTGTAGGTTTTGGTCCGTCCATGTCTGGAAGGCGTTCCCCTATCCGTTACCTGGGGACGCGCCCGGTAGGAGACCCAAAACTCCCTCGGGATTACAATCTAACCTAACCTAACCCACCGTTAGTTTATAATGTCACGCGTTGTTTTCTCACGCAAACTGACAGATCGCACAATTTCACGGTGATTATTTACTATGAATGCTATACTATTATTAATAATTAATAATCCAGACTGTCGTAGCAAGACTCGTAGCGTCGTAGCAGAATTTGAAGAATACGTAGCTATGACTATTAGCATTGACTTCTGAAGGTAGAGGAAATTAAACCAATTATAAAGTTATATTCTTTGACAGAAATTAATTTTGGAGCCCCAGGGTAGGTAAACCCAATTATCAAGCATCAAATTTAGCTGAGCTAATTAGCTTTTATGTTGATTAGATAACAGATAAATATATGTACTCGTACTTCATAAAATCTTTGAAAATTAGTACGTAAAAAGGACAAAAATATCCATACTTACGAATGGCAAAATGTAGCGTATCTAAGTTGATAGAGCAGAAACTGGTAAACCGCAAGGTTTTGGCTTTGAATTCCATCTGATGCTGATGATTTTTTTTCCCAAGTTGCTACAACGTGGTAGACATGCTAAATACTGTAATACATAATGCGTAAAGGCAATTTAATGCTAACAAAATTATTAGGTAAAGCTACAAAATAAGACTGACATAACAATTGTTGATTCTTGGATTCCTTTTTTCATCCAATCTTCACTAGTTTCGATTAATAATAAGCATAATTAGTTGAATCCCTGTAGTCGGTTGTACGAGTAGTTATCCTAAGTTAAAAGCTGCAATGTTTAAATTGTATGAAGTATCTCAGCTCCAAAAGGCAATGTTTATTAAATAGCGGGTTTTTTATATAGGAGCCGGATTTCCTAACCCTGGTACAGAAGAACTTAAAATAACATACCAATCACTTACATTAATTAATTGTTCGATTAATTAATGTAAGTGTATGTTATTCCAGACACAATAAAAGTCAATTGTTATCGCGACCGCCGGCGGTCTTATGATCCTGTAGGAGACTGGTGTAGTGCTCTTACATACTCGTTTTGGTATGTTAGGTTCTTATTACGAATTACTAAATGATTGATTCCTAATCTACACGTCATTTATTTAAGTGTCTGTTAGCAACTTTACGTTGACAGCTTTTTATTAAATGCATTAGACAGTACGTATATACGGTACTAACAGCAAAAACAAATATTTTTCTGTCTATCTGTCTGTCTGTTTGTCATGGCTAATCTCTGAAACAGCTAGTTCCATTTCGACTGAACTGTCATTTGCTGATAGTAAATTGTAATTCAAATGTATCTTTTTTTGATTGTATTTATTTTAATAAATAAAAGTAAACAGGGTGCCACATGCTAAGCATTCTGTAGTCCACGCAAGGGGAGTCACAGGCACAGCTAGTTTTTAATTAAAATACTCGTGTGATGTTGTCTCATAAATACTTTAACGTTTTTATATATTACTAGCTGACCCGGCAAACGTTGTTTTGCCATCTAAAATGGCTATTAAAAAATAGGGGTTGGTGATAAAAGTGTAAAAATTTAGGGTTGTATGTATTTTTTAATGCTACATTATAGATAAATAAAAACAATGTCCAAAATATAAAAAAAGGGTGAACAAACACTTAGGGGTATGAAAAATATATAGCCGATTCTCAGACCTACTGAATATGCATATAAAATTTGGTAAATATCAGTAAAAAAGTTTCAGAGGAGTGAGGTAACTAACATTGTGACACGAGAATTTTATATATAAGATATAAGTGAGGGTATCTTATTAACTGTTTAACTATTTGATAGCAATTGACGCTACTTCACCCATTTGTAGTGCAACTTTGAAATTATAAACAAACTTTTTCCCGAGCTGTATTTTTTTATATCCGATATAAATCTTTATTACTCTTGTTTTAATAACAACCATAACTTCTCCCCTAATCAGTGTTGCTGTAGCTAATTTACACTAATTAGGGGGCGAAACCCTCCTTCTACGTGTCTGTAATAGAATCACCTCCATTTCTCATACTATTGATGTCGACAGAGGCGACTCAAAGTGTAGAATGTATGCCAGAATAATTATAGACTGGCAAGCATTTTACTCAATGGGCAAAATTGAAATTGCCAATCTGCCTGTCAAGAGTGACTATACGGTATGTAAAGATTTTTTTAATTTTCGAGTATTTTATTTCATTTGTTCATTTCATAACTTAGTATGACGACCATTTGGATCAGCGGTAGTTAACGCTGCTTCTGAGCCATGGGTCGCGGGTTCGATCCCCGCACAGTACAAATATTTGTGTGCATGAACATGTCTGTTTGTACTGGTCTGGGTGTTTTCTATGTATTATAAGTATGTGTTTACAAAAAAAAAAAGTATATAAGTAAGATTATCGGTTGTCTAGTACCCCATACGACAGGGTACTTAATACTACCTTAATTTGGGACTAGATGGCTCTGTGTGGCCCAGTGAGGCATGTCTTAAAAAATATATATCTTAAAATATATATATGTATCTTTAACCATTTCAAAATCATAGTAAGCGCTTACAAATACTATAACTTTGAAATAGTCGTATGACATACTAGTTTTGGAAATGGTTTTGAGTGTGTTTGATGAATTTATATGCTCTTACTAGGTTTAGGATAGGTACCTCACAACTTTTGTTATGATGTAGGTGTTTTTCCATTATGCAGGGACTTACTAGAAAATAGTTTTTAGTTAAAAACAAAATTTTCCCTTCTTGTAGTCTTACTAGGTTTTGAAATGGGTCAGCCGCACTGAATGATGGGCACATAATATGTCCAGCAGCTGATGTGGACACTGTGCGTGTGCTAATGAATGATGAAAAGGGAAGAAATACATTAAAAACTGTAGAAAAATCGTTACAATTACTGTATATTTTAATGAGTGTAAATAGGTACCATCAGTGTTCAACAAAAATCTAGGTCAACGAGAAGTAACAGAGAAACATTCTAACCAAATAAGCAACTACGAGTAGGTACTGAATATTTGGGTGCTCAATTACCTTACTTGCAATCTTTAACGGCCATTTCCAATAACCTATCTATCTTCAGTTTTGGCATATCGGAGATAGAAAACAACTTCTGTCTTTGTTTTTCTGGACGGCAAAAACAGAGATAGAAACTGTTTCCTATCTCCGATATGTCAAAACTAGCGATAGATAGATTATTGGAACCGGCCGTAAATCACTTATGGTAGAATTTGCAAAACGTTTGGTATGACACATCCTTCTGGTCGGATAGGTCTGAATGCCAAAATGGACAAGTCACACTATGTACAAATCTCAAAACATATTTTTCCCAAAATGACAAATTTTCTTAGTCTTGATTTTTGAATGTCGGAAATTCGTAATGTCTAGTTTTGACATTTTTGTATGGAACTGAGTATCTAATTATTAAAATGTTTCTAAAAACATCTATTAACTTCATTTGAATAAGTAAAATAAAAAAGAAGGTCCAAGCAATGTCAAGACAACCCCGTTGACGTTGCAAGCAAACTTTATCGATCAATATCCCTACAGTTACAAAATGATTGATGATGCGTTAGTAAAATTGGCAGTGGTCAAACTTAAGGCACGACTTAGAACAGCCAGTCCAAACTGCAAGAAAACTATTTTAGAATTTAAATCGTAACCAAAATATCCAGCTTTCGAAAAACGTATATACCCAACCAATCAAGCGTCTACTTAGTAACATTCGAACGAGTTACAAGTACTTAACTTTAATTTTCATATATGACGACTTAACTGGTGAAGTGGCTCACACACCGGTTTTCAAGGTATGGCCAGCTCTGAGGCTCTTTGGA
This sequence comes from Anania crocealis, assembly GCA_949315895.1. Classification (NCBI taxonomy): domain Eukaryota; kingdom Metazoa; phylum Arthropoda; class Insecta; order Lepidoptera; family Crambidae; genus Anania; species Anania crocealis. The sequence continues at coordinate 7,258,682 of OX438880.1, forward strand.
TTCCCAGACGTAAGTGGGACAAGCTTACTTGCTTACTAACATCAACTCCGTAGATTCCATTATGGATGGTTAACGGTTATTTTTGTAGATGACTGTGTATCTAATTAATAACTTTTATTTATATTGCGCAGAATAATAATAATGACTTTAAAACTCAAAACATTGTAGTGTGTAAAGTCAACAGGTCATCAACATAAAGGAGTAGTGCCAGTGCCAGAAGAAGACCTGCAGCAACGTGTTCTAAACATCGCCAAACCAACTGACAAGCTCATAGATGTTTAATGAATGGCAAAATCTTCCTTTTACGCCTATATTTAGCAATAAACTAATATGGAATGACGAAATATATAGATTATTTACCATAAAAGTAGGATGTATTGAAATTATTGTTCTAAGAATAAAAAAGTTGGCTGGTTTAGATGCTGCCTTTGTGGATTAAGGCAACGTCGTATTTTTTCATAAAAACAAATACAGTTTTAATGAACACGAGTAATTATGATACCTGAAAAGCAGGTAAAACAAGTACTTACAGACCATAACTCAGTTTAAGCTCTGATTGAGCAGGCTGTTCTACCTTGTGTGTGGTTGCGGTTGCAAGTTCGACGTCCGTGTGGGTGTTGGTAAACGATAATTTGCTTAAACATCAACAGATGAGTTTGCTTTTTATATGGTATTGTCTACGCAGTTTTTCGGGTAAAAATGGCTTCTACAAAGTTTCGTGACTATAAGTATCCGCCTTATATTTTTAGGATTCCGTACCCAAAGGGTAAAATGGGACTCTATTAGAAAGACTTCGCTGTCAGTCCGTCTATCACCAGGCTGTATAACATGAACCGTGATAATTAGACAGTAGAAATATCCAAAATGATATATTTTTATTGCCGCTATATCAGCCTACCTATTTACTAAAAAGCAGAATAAAATAATTACTAATAAATAAATCCCACTCAACAAACATAATTTTTTTGCTCGTTTTGCTCGTTATGTATAACTGCAACAGGAAGACGCTTTAAATATTCACAAAATGTTTAGATAAAAATTTTATTCATTTAAAAAAATTTTTTTTATAATAAAACCCTGTTTAAGGAGAGCTCCCATACAAAAAACGTATTCGTTGTTCCTTTTTTATAGATAATGGTAAGGGACCCTTCCTGCGCGAGTCCGACCCGCACCCTGAAAGTTTTTTTTTAATATATTTTAGAAAATTTCTAAAAAAAACCTATTTTAGTGAAAGCTGACAAAAAATGAACTTATTCAAAGAAGGAATGGAAAGTTACCACAAACAAAGAAATGCAACCATGGACGTGATAAAAAACTAATTTGACGTCTTCAAATTTTAAGTTTTTAACAATTTCTGTTAGACTAGTTTTATGTTTATGGTGTAATTACAATGCAATCTTTTCCCTTTGTATCTTAAAGTTCATCATTATTGATGGCCATTGTTTAAGTATAAATCAAAGTTGATTACCCAAATACTAGTATCTCTAACTTAAAGCGGACTTAGGGGTAACTTGAATAAACTTTGGGAGGGTCGTACAGTGTGGAACAAACTATCAACCCATTTTGACTCTTATTACCTTCTTAAAACAAGAATTTGTGTTACTTTTGGGAAACACGGTACCATATCAGAGACAATGGATGTTCAGTGAATAGTAACAATATTTGCTAGGACAACTTATCTCGAGTTAGAATGAAGTTGAGCATACATTTTTTGAGTTAAACATTTTCTTGACATTTGTTGTTTTGGTACAACTCTATTGGTAGCAGTAAAAAGGATGAGAAAGTTTTTGGAATACAATATAAAAATATAGAGAAAAAAAATACTGGTGACAATAATGACGTGGACCGTTTAAGCTGCGTTATCTATACTAATATTATAAAGCTGAAGAGTTTGTTTGTTTGTTGGTTTGAACGCGCTAATCTCGGGAAAATTCTTTTTGTGTTGGATAGTCCATTTTCAGGCCAGGCAATCTAAATCAAGCCCCCACGCTTTTTGTACAATAATATGAATTTTTCAATTGATTACTACAGTTTTATTTTTAATTGTTTAATTCAATCTGTTTTTAAAGCGTGGTTTTTTAGTTTTTTAAACTATAATTTTTATTAGATGTGATAAAATATACTGTTGTGTCAAATGTATGTATATATATATTGTATGTTTAATTTTCTATATTACATCAATAATGGATATACATGCCTAACTAAATACATTGCTACAACTCCGCTGGCTTACATCGTACGCCTTGAAAATTTGTCGACACAAACGATGTCTAGTAAGTGTTGGAAGCTCAGTCTGTTAGGACTCTAATACTTATAGTTTTAGATACCTGGTAAGCGGAAGTCTAGCAAGTCCAACCTAAGACAGACGAAATTATAGTTAATTAATTGTATTTTCACCCTTAAAAAAGGAGATACATAACCAAAGTGTGAAATGCCACTAGTGGCAGAATGTGCTGAACTATGTTTATTTAAGATATATGTACCACTTTCTTAGAAATAAATGATTTTGATTCAAAATCATTGCTGGAACTACGCTAGCTTATAACGTAATGCCTTAAATAATATAGACTTCATAAACAATATCTACATCAAATCTTAGGAGTTTGCACCCTTAGCACCCAAAAGAAGCAGATGTTTGACAGTCTGTTAAGATGAAACAGCTATTTTAAATACTTTATATGATATTTGAGCAATTGAAATGAAATCATAATATCAGTATTTAACATTTGATGAAACAACGCTGGCCTATATTATAAACAGCGAAAAGAATATGCTTAAAAAATTGACGCCTGTGACATAGTGACTCGGTAAAGCGCCGCGCCCGGCATGCGAGGAGATGTGTGTTCGAGTCTCGCCTGAGATATGTTTCAAGTTTAAGAGGAAACACAAAGTCCGTTTTTCCATACAAACGTAGTCCCCTGTTTCCTCCCTGGATAAAGCTAGTAGAGCAATTATATTTATTACAAAAATTTATGGCCACTATTAGCATGTTTCTATGTTTTCTGTTTTTTCATAAATTAATTAATAAAAAAGATATGAGCCCTCAAAAATCTAAAAAAATCGGCAGATTTTCCGCTGTGTTCAAACATCCAGAAAACAAATTTGGCTAATTTTTAGAGTTAAGAACACGGCCAAAGCCTTTTTTTAATTTTTAATGAAAAAAGTATTTAAATCGGTCTAGTTTTGGAAAAGTAATCGGGGGACTACGAAACGTTGATTTGGTGTGCTTTTAGTACTTATTTTCGGTCCAAGAAGCAGTGCGCGACAGCAATAGATTTTACAAATACCTATTTTTCAATTCTCGCGCCGGTAGTGTTTCCTCTTAAATATTGATTTATAAAGCTGTTTCATCCTAATTAATTTTACAATAATGTGTTTAAATTTGATCTTGGAGATACATACCTAACTATTACAACATTGCCAACACTCCACTGGCTTACAGCGATGGCCTTGAATAAATAAGCCTTCACAAACAATGTCTTGATATCTTAATTGGTTAGAGTTGCCTGGTAAGAAGATTGTCGCCAAGTCTAATCTAAGCCAGTCGAAAGAAATAATCAATTAATTATGATCATGTTCACTCTTAGCGAAGGAAATACATAGCGAAAAATATTGCTCAAAGTTAACAAACATACCTACGGCTTAATACTCAACTGTTTAGAGCAGCAGCTCGGTAAGCGAAAGGTTGGCAGGTTCCACATAATTTTTCAAATCAAATCAAATATAAACTTTTATTAGTCAACATAAGAAATAACACGTTGTCAGGGAGTTAGGTACAGTGCGTTTGTTTAGTCTGCTCGCAGACGTGCAAAAATAAAGAGATGTCAAAATAATAAAACATAAATTAAAAATAAACAATTAAATTATGTTGCTGTTACAATATTCATTAAAACTATAAAAACATTTATGCACGAGCCATTCAGTCCACTTTTTCTTAAATATTGGTCCTTTTATTATTTTTAATAAGCAAATTATATGCAACAATTGTCATGATAAAAGCATTTCTTCTTTAAATATCTTTCCCACAGGGAGGTTGAAAATCTTGCGTATTGCGGTCAGATTTGCCTAGTTGCGACTTCCTATCCTGTTTTGTTATTTTTTTTTTATTGTTTAGTGTTTAACCAAGAGCAAACTTGGCTTCATACTGACTAGAGTACAGAGGATACGATAGAGAGAGCTTACCCAAAAGCAACCCAAAAAATTTAGGTATTCTACTTTTACAGTCGCAGTCTAAAATTAAAATCAATAAATTGTATTCCAACCCTTAAAGAATTTAAGCCGTTTTAGTATACGACTGGGTTGGTTCCGTGCCCTGCATTCGGTGTAGCGAGGTAACCGCTATCTATCTGGGCCGGTCATATTGGCGCTATAAATCAAGGTGCAGGTAATTTCCGACTATTACCGACATCTAACGACCGGTATTGTGTTCGGAACGCTGAGAATGGACTGGCAATGAGTAAAAGTTCTGGCAATTTTTTTAATGTGGTTTTTTAACAGCCCTAACCAGTACTAAAGTTGGAGCGACAATCTTTCAGTGAAAAAGATTAAAATTTCTTCTTGCAATTGTTTTATTTGCTAACAAAAATGTTGAATGTGAAATACGAGTAGCCACCTATTTTGTGTCGGTGCATGATTATTATCGGTGATTTCTTGAATAGCACCGATTCCAATGTAGTGGTTTATATCAAAGTTTTTAGCAGATAAATTTTATTTTATAGGTTTTTTTTTAGAAATCTGTGAACTCTGTTGGGGGGCGTCCATAAATTACGTGAGGTGTTTTTTTTAATTTTCTGTCCCTCTCTCCCCCCCTGGTGAGATATCGTGAGATTTTATTCAACCCCCTCCCCCATCCCCCAATCTCACGTGAGATTTTTCAAAATGTGGGTTTCTTACGTAAACTTGAATGAAATTATTTTCTTTCGAACGAATTAGTGAATCTTAATCGTATTACGATTACGCTTAAGATTTAATCTTAAGTATGTATATGTACAATCTGGATTAAATGGACCATAATAGTATAATTTTTTTTTTGTTTCAATCAGAAAAAAAAATTGCGTGATATTTGCCGAGACCCCCCTCTCTCCAACGTAAGATTAGATGAGATTTGACTCGACCCCCTCTCCCCCTTAAACATCTCACGTAATTTATGGACGCCCCCTTGCAGCTTCATAATTTTCGGGCTGGTTTTGATTAATGTTATTTTAAAATCATCTCATTTTCTTGCTTTAGGCAATATCCTGCCAACCGACAATAAACATTAAACGTGGTCTACCTGGTCAAAGGTACACATGGTACAGACAACGGCAGGTCAACCTACCCAAAAAGTTCAAAGTCATTGAATCGATTTTCAACTTTAAATCCAACAAGTAGAGATCAATATCAATTGAGAAAATTTGACGTTTTGTGGTAGGTTGACGGGCTGTAGTTGTCTGTACTATAAAAATTTTATCGAATTATCTTCCATTTTTTTTCCGGCGTTTGAAAAGTTATGGCAAAAAAGCTACACCTATTTGATCACATTTTAAAATCAATAGGTCCTCTTATATTCTGAAAACTGTTTCTTAAGCAAATTTTTTTATGTAAACTTTAATACAATTACTTTTCTGCTATGGTAAACTCCTACAGGATCATATTAATATTAGGGGTTAGAGTATGAAATCGCAGTTTTGATGGGCGAAATCGAGAAAAGTCATTTTTCCATACTAACAATTTTTTATTTTTTTTAAAAACGCCTGAACCGTTTTCGATGCAATTGAAGGTGAAAGTTAGATGGTTATAAAGCTACGCATTATAGTATTTAAATTTCTGAAATCAAAGTATATAATACAAATATACTTAATTGAAGCAAGAAGGTCAGCTGACACATTGTAAGGGGTCTTTTCAACGACTTCCTTTGAAGTAATAGGCACTAGTATTGCATTTTTTTTTTAGTCAAAAGTTACTTTATTCAGTTTTTGATACAATACAAAAAGAATTACGCAATAATACGACTATACTTAAGAGCTATTAACAAAACAAAAAGTGGGAAAATAATCGGCAATTTCATACTTTAACCCCTATTACAAATATACTTACTATAACAATTGATTTTAAATATGTCTGGAATAACATACAATCGAGGGGTTAAGTCAGAAATGCGCAGGGTGGCTGGCAGGAGCTGGATGCGAGAAGCCGAGGATCGATCTAAGTGGCGTGCATTTGGAGAGGCCTATGTCCAGCAGTGGACTGCAATAGGCTGATGATGATGATGATGAAAATGTTGATTTTCAAATTTTATGTTTTTTTATTTAAAAAATGGTGATATCGAACTTATGACTTCACCATAGTATTTTAAGCTTATGTAAATATAGGCTGGTGTCGGCTTGTTATAGCACTTACCGAACACGCTGTTTATAAAGAACATCGCTTTGTATATTAGGTACGGACAACGGCAGGTCAACCTACCCAAAAAGTTAAAGGTCATTGAATTGATTTTCAACTTTAACTCCAACAAGTAGAGATCAATATCAATTGAGAAAATTTGACGTTTTGTTGTAGGTTGACGTGCTGTTGCCTGAACATCAATGCAATTAATTCTTGTGTTTCATAGACGATAATTAACAAGCTTTAAATATGTATGACTTTTTCTATGTTTATTGCAGCTGAGGCAATGTATGCCAGGCTGAAGATGTGTTCGTAAATTGATTTTGTTTGTGTGTATGTATCATGCAAGGCAACGATATAGTCCCATTTGAAAATGTCTTTAACTGTATTTTCGTCACGTGTTCGTTGGGAGCGAAAGCGTTATTAATCTTACTGAAAAACCCTGGCAAACTTATTAATAATTCATTTTGAGCTTATATACGAACAAATTCTACTGGAATGAATATACAAGGTACAAAGCTACATAGCATATGTAGCTTTGCACCTTATGATATTAATGAATCCAGTTAAGTATTGGTGAGAATTATTGAAAACGATCATTTTTAATTGGCTTGGGTCTGTAAAGGGTTAGGGGTTATAGAAAATCGTCTGGCATCTACTTAAAATTTGCCACTACCTAAGTTTATTCCTACTATGTTACCCATAAAATGGTGCAGGATCATGACGAAATACAATGTAACAGTATATTAACTGGTATTCAGCATTAATAGTAAGGGTTGCATCTTGGGCCTGCAATCATCCTACCTACTCCGGTTTTACATTACATACGTTAAGTGAAGAACACGCGAAAATAAATAAAGTTTTCATAAAAAAGTAGCCTTATATATAAACTTGAAAAATTATATCTCAGGCGGGACTCGAACCCGCATCTCCTCGCATGCCGGGCGGGCGCTATACCATTAATACTAGGAGATGCGAGTTCGAGTCCCGCCTGAGACATAATTTTTCAAGTTTATGTACTGATATTATAATTGCAATTTAATTGCTAAAATATCAGATAAAGTATATAAATAGCTGTTTCATCTTAACTGACTGTCAAACATCTGCAATGATGTTTCTTTCGGGTGTTAAGGGTGCAAAATCCTAACATTTGATGAAGCAACGCTGGCTTACAGTGTTAAGGATATGCTTGAAAAATTCGCGCTGAGTCGCAGGGTCTCGGTGGCTTAATGGTATAGAGGAGATGAGGGTTCGAGTCCCGCCTGAGACATCATTTTTCAAGTTTATATACTGATATTATAATTGCAATTTAATTGCTAAAATATCAAATAAAGTAGTCTTGGTCAGCCAATTTATATGCACAAAGAGAAGAGGCTATTTCAAACGTTTTGGCTGTTCCATCTAATGTATGACTTAATTCAAACCAGTTCTCGCCACAGAATCAATATGGCTGTAATTAATCGATAGAACACAAGGCGGTCGTTACGGGCCCTCAGCTCGGAAATTGCCACCCTGATTTATTTAGAGGCACAATCTGTTGGCTATTTTAGGTTCCTCTAATAGGCACTAAAATTAGATGGTACATACTGTCTTTAACACCTGAACGTATTCTACGTAGAATTTCCAGTAATACGTACTAATAATCACTTACCTTATTTCACAATCAACATGCACTTCAACACTCAAAATGGCGCATTTAACGATTTTTTTAATTTTTTTTCGCTTAATTGCTACTACTCTTATTTTACCGTTTAGACTAGACTATACTATGTGTCAGTACAGTTAGAATTTATAGTTAGTTAAGAACGGTTCGAACCGTAACTTCGAGCGCAAACTTCACTCTCTGCGTTACGCAGGACGCTACAGGGGCTTTTGAGGTACGCGCCTTATTCAGCTATATCAATTGCAGTTCAATCGTGATTGATTTGTGCAATTTTGACATTTAGCCCATACTAGAACTATCAAAAACCTGCTATTCAATTACGATTGTGATACGCGTCAAGGGTTAAGTCTCTATATCCCATTATGACTTTCAGATTAGGCTACTTCATCTTCTTTTTATCTTTCAAGGTTTTCAGGTATCTGTTGTGACTTGTTTTTACGTTTCCTTGTTATGACAGAAGCCGGTACAAACGGTACGTGCTTTTTGAAGTAGGGCTTCACCCGCCGCTTTCAGATCCAAGCCAATTTGAATAAGACCATTTCCTCAATTTATCAAACGGGAATCAAACCTTGGAGATCCTTGCATAGTTCGTGGTAGAGCACTATCAAACTAAGACAAATACATAATAGTGGAGAGACAATCTTCTTAGCGTTCCATGGATTTACAGAGCGGGTGCCTGGTCCATCGTGTGGCAGAAAGAGAAAATCCGAGTAGCTCCCGGGACTTGTGACATAGGTGTAGGTTTAAGGGGCCCCTTTCTGTCGTACATCAACACTCACCTTCACTACGCGTGTTTCTCTCCCTGCCCAGCCATATCTGGTTCGAACCTGCTAATGCAGCTATAGACACTCACTCTAGTATAGAACTTATTGCAGTTCTGGACAAGCCAAGGGCCAAAGCCATCATTTCCTCAATTTACCAACCGGGAATCGAACCTTTGAGACCCTTGCGTAGTTCGTGGTAGCTTAGAGCACTATCGAACTGGGTCAAATACATAATACTACTACCTATTTGCAACTAATCTTCGTAAATTGATGTTTAATGTCAAAGTAGGATTAAAGAAAATGTATTAAGTAAAACACAGCAGGAAAATATGACTGAATTATTCCGAAAATATCAAAGCATCTTCTACCTAACAAGATTAAAAGCGAAATGTAATAAGATTTTACCCATCAATAAAAAGTAAAAGTTTTCAAACTTAGCTAAAGATGAATGATTAAAGCATAGAAATCTGACTTTAAACTGCAAGTATTCAATAATGAAATTTTGTAAGAGAAAATATGTAATTATGTAATCAGTAGATACAGCAAAAACACAATTACACAAGCTATTTATCTTTGAAGAATGCAACATAAACTACATGTCTACACCTAATAGGCGTCTTTACTAACTCACCAACAGCTGATCCTTCAAGAATAGGACCATACGATAAAAAAGAAGAAGAACATATTGCTAGCGGACCCAGCAGACGTTATCCAGTCCGGGAAAGCAACGCCACCTATCGGATCCAACTATGTTTTCAAGCCATCCAAAACCCAAATAAAATATTCGCCCGAAATTTTAACTCATTAGAATCTAATGATGAGTACTTTTTTCCATAAAAAAAAACAATATTGTTCATATGGGAGTCATAAGAAGTGACTAAAAGATTAGCGCTAGATAAGAACGGGCAGCAGCGTCTGGTATCCACTATTGTTCAACTGCGTTCGCCAACCTGCCTACCCAGCGTATTCCCTATGGCAAAATCCTTTATTTAGAATCTATGTACAGCCATGAACTGATGTGGGCTGATGCTCATGATATTGATATTAAAATTAATTTGGCTGCAAGCTTCATTAAAAATTGATAGTAAAATTATGAACGGCAAATAAAGTAAACAAAATAAAATAGGATAGTTCTAAACATTTTTCGTTAGCTGTCTATCCGGTTTGAAATATGTTTCCGCTAAGTGCACCTACTTGGTTCGTGAAAAATCTCCGTGTTACGTAACCGACATAGAAATAGGCCATGTGAAATAAATGATAGGATTTTGTTGATTTTATCTTGACGGTCGTATTGTGCCAGCATATAAAATAGCACCACCTTTTCTCTGCTTGTGTAACATGTCACTAGAAGCAACTAAATATTTAAAAATACAGTGTTTTCTTCCACCTCTAGAAAAACTGCCGCTTTCTAAGCGTAGCGATTAAGCAAAACCTTCTTTTGGGGAGACCTGTCTCCACCAAATAGATGATAATGTACCTACTTATATTTCATTAATCTAGGGGAGACCTGTGTCTCCACCAAATAGAGGATAATGTACCTACTTCTATTTCATTAAAGAATTCTTGTGTCAGAAAGTCCCAACTGCTTCAAAATGTAAGTTTAGTCAGTTCAAACATAATAAATTAAAAAAAGAAGTTTCGAAAATGATGGTGTAAACCACCATTATGGCATCAGTGCATAAAGGTTTTGTGCTGTCTGACGATTGTTTTGTGTTAAAAAGGGGTTTTTAATATTCCCTTTCAAATTTTTGTGACCAACTTCTTAAAAATCTAAATATATCAATGATACTCGTACTTTATATGAAAAAAAATAAAGTCATTACACAAGTGGATGGTTAAGAGAACTTTTTATTCTCTTAAAGATTTTTTTTAACTACAAGGACAGTCAGAAATAAATTTGTTAATAAGTTATATCATGTTAAGGGAAATATGTATTTAAGGTTAAGATTTAATTTAGCTGTATAAATTTATTGTTTAAAGTCAATTGTAATGTATTTATTGACAAAGTTAAAAACTGTATTTGCATGCTACTCGTATTTGTCAATGGCTGGATAGGCGATCATAATTATTCTTTATCTGTAATTCCTTCTATAGACCTTATTCATAAGCAGATAAAGATATTCTTATTCTTATTCTTATGATATTTTTAAGCAATTTAATTGCATTTATAATATCAGTATTTAAACTTAAAAAATTATGTTTCAGGCGGGACTCGAACCCGCATCTCCTCGCATGCCGGGCGCGGCGCTTTAACATTTACGCTTTACAACGCTAGCTTACAGCGATAAGTATATGCTTGAAAAATTGAGGCCTATGACGTAGTGTCTCGGTAGTTAAATGGTAAAGCGCCGCTCCCGGCATGCGAGGAGATGCGGGTTCAAATCCCGTCTGAGCCATAATTTTTCAAGTTTAAATACTGTCAATCAATAATTGTAGTTGAATAAAATAGAACTTGATGAAATTTCGCACAAATATCAGAGCATAAAGCCTTGCATAAGTAAGTACATCACAATCAATGTCTTGAGCTCGAAGATTAGAGCAGTCACCCGGCAAACGGAATGTTGTGGATCTGAATCTCACCTGAGGCGGTCGGCATTGTTTTTGAAAGATTTATTTTTAAACTACAGGTACATAAAAACCCTTCATACTGAGAACTTACTTTTAACATTCGTTCATAATTTGAAATAATTGTGCTTTACTGTAATCCATCCTTTCATAGTCATCACATTTGTAGAAATAAATCACTTCATCATCAACATCAGACCGCAGTAGTCTTCTGCCGAAACCAAATCCTTTCACTATATTTTTAGGAACTAATCATTTCATCATATTCATCAGCCCGCATTATTCTACTGCCAAATCAAATAATTTTCCAAAAGGAGGGTATTTTTTTGTTATATGCGCTACGGTGGAGAAAAGACACTTTTGCGTCTTTTTCTGCCAACTCTTTAGTCATTTCTTACGACATCTTTAGGAATAAATGCCAGTGCTATTCTATTTTCGGCCACACGCAATCACTTATGTAAACATTATTTGACCTAGACCTAAGTTCATCGAACTTCTAACAAGCCATAATAGTATTGGTAATAAAGTTGTGAGACGATCCTGCCAATATCCGAGCTATTCCGTGTATTTACCAATACCGATCATTTCCATCGAATCATAGCCAGTAATGGACATAAAATTTTGGCCTATCGAAAACGGTAGGAAGTGCGGCCACAAAAACAGCTGTATTTGTCTGAAATATTATTGTTGGATGCGAATCAAAACTCAATACATATAAATACATATATACATATACAATATACATTGGTCTAGTGTTTTAAGTACCGGGCCAATTCTCGATACCCGTCGATAAGGTCGGACAAAAAGAGCTTTTAATTTTCTAAACATTGCTCGAGTTTGTTATCACCAGCCCGCATTTGGCAAGTGTGACCTGCACCTGCAATTGCTTTTTTTATTCATCTATTTGCATTACATTTTGAGTAACTTGAATGTCTTTATATCTTTCTCAATAATTTGTTCCAAAACTACAATGCACTTATAAAAAAAAAACACAACCGTATAGAACCAAAAAGCAAATATTGCATTGAAATTGGTAATTAATTATACAAGACTATCTTTTGTCTGCGACTTTGTTTGCCTATGTATTAGGTTCATAAAAAACGAATCTTTAGCTTTAGCATTACAAAAAATGTTAGCCAACCGGAAACGCCATTTATCGTCTGTGTCACGTCACTTTACTCAAAATCAAAACCTATTTATGAAAAAAAAAAAACTCCCGTTCAACTAAGGAACGTGAGGTTAAAATAAAGTTAAGTGACTGTCTAAATATATTTTTATAATATCACTGCAATCAATTTGTATGTAAAATAAATGGAGTAAATATTTAAATTGAAACATCGCGTTTTATGGCCACAAATATAGTCGTGGATGGAAAGCAGAGATAATGGTGTACGAATCGATTCCGAGGGTCCTCGTGACCTCTGAGGTCTATAAAATATGTAGACGCATTTCGTGAATTCATTTCAGCTGTATAAATATACATCTTTCAAAGTGAAGGCTAAAGTGGATTCGGATCGAGGTTGTATTAAAAGTGATTTTAAAATGGGTTAAAATTAATTAAAAAAATACTACATTAACAAATAAATAAATATTTAAGACATGCCTCACTGGGCCACACAGAGCCATCTAGTCCCAAATTGAGCTACTATTAAGTACCCTGTCGTATGGGTTACTAGACAACCGATAAACTTACATAAATACTTTTTTTTTGTAAATAAATACTTACAATACATGTAAAACATAGAAAACACCCAGACCAGTACAAATGAAAATAAGGAAGACAAAATGATATGAGGTTGTTGTTTAAATTTTATTACTTTGTATTTTGTGTAATATATTAATTAAAATTTATTTTAAAAAATTAAACTTTCTGATACTGTTTCCTGCTTCTAGAACTAGCTTTTTTTAAATTAAATTACAATTCACTGAAACATATTAAAAGCACTGGTGTTTTCAGGTAGTTACCTGGTTATCACAATAAATGAAATACGTTTTGTATTCATAAAAGCTTTCTCAAAATGTCATTAGAGTTTTAGGGTCAAAGAGATAAGTTTTACTTTAATTATAAGTACCTCATCGTCTTGAATAGTAGCGACCTAGTTTACATAATTAAATACTTATACAGAGGGTAACACTGAAGGGAAATGATACTTAAGGATACAGTTGTGGTTTTAACACAAAACAACTTGTCCTCAGGAACATGGCCATAACTTTAAACGGTAATTTTGAACTTCCCATACTAAATAGTTCAGTTGAGCCAATTTGTATGGAGAAGTCAAATATGACTCAAAATTGTCGACTTATTTCATAGTTTTTGTCGACTGAATTCTTTAGAAAAAATGTTGCTTCAAAAAAGTGTTTGAAATTGTGTCTATTTGAGCTAAACACTATCGAACAAAAAACTGTAAAAGTAAGGCACAATCGAGTTTCGCAATTTTATCAAAGCGTTTACCGATTTTTTTTTATTTAATTACAAATAAAAAGATTTCAGGTTTTCCCTAATTTTTTATTATTACACTGTATTTCTTACCAAATTCCCTAGTTTTTGGCTAACAGTAACTACCATCATGAACTTTGATTTCGTTGCGAGAGTTAGAATCATTCTTGCGGCATAGACGACCCATATTTTTTAAAGATAACCAAAACAATTGAATTTTTCTACAGCTTCAGGTGATTGTACTAGCTTTTTAGTAAATGATTTAAATTTCAACTTGATGGATTCATTTACACTGTACCCAAATAAATGGTCTTGTCAGACAGATGGAAGGACAAAAAAATGATCACTATAATGGCTCCGAGTTTTTATGAGTTGCAGAATCCTTAAAATACGCCATTGGAAAACCTCATATTTTTTCCTCGGTTGATAATGCAACAAAGACCCAATTTGATTCCCCGATTCAGTTAAGGACGCCTCAAACGGGACCATTCTGTTAAAGTATAGCCATCAAATTTGTTCAATCGCGCACTCACGAGTTACGGCTTCTTACAGTTATTTGTCACGACACGTGAGAGAGACGGCAGATATATAACTTATCCCTGAAAAAGACAAAGATAGAACGATAAGTATACGCTACATCATCAAAATAATCTTCACTTCATTACTTCAGGGTTCTAGCAAAACTGGTTTGAATCATCTGATGTTTGACGCACTTATAATATAACCCTTTTCTATAATCATCATCATCATAGTCAGTGATTTTGTTGAGCTTTTGCAAATATGGAATGTATTTTAAAATAAAACTGTAAATATATTAACTTTGGTCTTTGACATTCTGGCAGCGACAAAAGCAAAGTAGGATCCTTTAAGAAATAAACATAATTCTAGTTGTCTTTTCATTCATAAAAAAACCAATGTATTGCAGCCTTACAAAGATTAGAATGTTTATTAAAATATCATTTTAGTATCCTAGTTTGGGGTGTTACGACTTTGGTCAAATTTGATATTGGTGAAATCGTCAATTCGGCTAATTAGAAATAAGACAAATGAGTAATTCGTCAAATCTTCTATCCGTCAAATTATGCAATTTGCCAAATATGACATTGGTCTGGTCAAGAGATTTAAGTACACTTAACAGCAACAATCTCTGTTCTTCTTTTAATCTCTGTTCGACATCCTAAAATTTATGTATATATCATGTCACATTTGGTTTATTTATATATATTTTGATATAAATATATGATCATATAATAATAGGTATTATGCAGGACAAGATGCCTGGTAAACGTTGTTTTGCCATATTATATTAAGGGTAGTAGGAGCATTTTCCGCCTAGGTAAACTTCTCAGTGCACTTTTCCTAATCATGCCTTCAGCCTGTGTGCCATGGATTTCAGCCTGTGTGCGTATCTGGTCTGCGTGTATCTAGCCGGCTTAATAGAAAAATAATGTTTGAAATAATAAAATTTGAGCAACCCGCGGAATGACAGGAAAAGCACACCTAAGAGTTAATTTAAGCGACTTGACATGTACTTGACCAATGTCGTATTTGATAATTGCATAATTTGACGAAAAGAAGATTTGACGAATTACTAATTCGTCTTATTTCAAATTTGCCGAATTGACGATTTGACCAAAATCAAATTTGACCAAAGTCGTAACACCCCTAGTTTGCACTCAGACAGTGCCTTCCAAAAATCAATCCATAAGATTCAAAACAGGAAAAACATAAATAAACTAGACCTCTTTAAGGTCGGGTTTTATCAAAGCCGGACCGGCAGAGATCCGTCAATTTCACCGGACGTTTTATCATTGTAGCAAAACCCACAAACCCACATATTGTAAACGAGCACGCGTCGGTAAATTTGCAGATAAATCCCTGCAAACGTGGCGATCTACTAGAATATTATGTCATTACGTTCGGTTTTTTTTGCCAAATCGGTCAAATGTGCATTCATTCATGTAAGGATTCTGTCTAACAGTTTCGAATATTGCTATAAATAACCTTGCTAAAATAACCCTAGTCCTATCATGACGGGTGAAGGTGATTAGAGTGTTAGGGAATTCGAAATTTCCTGCAAATCCAGTAGTGTTCTAGATGCACGTCTGAAGTAGCAACAGCATCCTGAAAATGGTGGCAGATTTGAGATTGTGAAGCATTTCTTGCAAACAATGACCGAATAAGATGGAGATAGCTATGCTATTAATTGTCCGCAAGGGATGAGGGGCCACTTGCACAACTGAATGATTAATTTAAATCAAATAAACATTCCCGGGGTTAGAATAAGCCTTCTATCTTTTTATACAAAATTTAAAAAGAAACTGAATTAAAATTGCCATTCGTGTGAATAAAGTAATGAGAAATCGGTAGCTAAAAAATTTGGGTCGGATGTCTGACTCACTGAACTACTAGTATAGTAAACATTGCAAATCGTCGTAAATTCTCTGCTATCTCCTCTCGCGGATCTGCAAACATTCTTAACACTGCTTCAGTGTTGTTCGGTTTAATTCATAAGCTGAATAATTATGCAAGCGGTAAAATAGGTATGAGATTAGTAATAAAAAAATATCTTTAAAATTGCTTAATTTAAAAAACTCACTAACTAAATTAAATACCTATTTTACTGGCACAGTCTGGAATAGCATAAAAGCTACTTTTTACTCCCAACAAATATTCGAATCCAGTGTATATCACATTAAACAACCATTAGTATTATGGTTTATTACTCCATTATCACGTCCGAACGGCGGAAAGGTATCTAAATGCAATTCGTCATTGAGAGAAAAAAAAACTAGTGAGGTGTCAAGGGACACCCGGATGGAACAAAGTTACTTTTTAATGAAGGTATTGTAATAAAATTTTATTTTATGTTAAATTTATTTTTAAGCAAATAAACTTTTTCTGTCTCTCTCTCTCTGTCTCTGTCTCTCTCTATCTTTCTCTCTATCTCTCTATATATATATATATATATATATATATCTCTCTATCTATCTCTCTTCCTATCTCTCTCTATATCTCTCTCTCCCTCTCTCTCTCTTTATCTATCTATCTCTCTATCTCTCTCTCTAAACACGAGCACGCCGCACGGCTTAAAACTGAAAAAGTGTCGTTTAAAAAGTGTCGTAACAATTTTTTCCGTCTAGCCCCCTTTCGCAACGCGCAATAAGGAACTTCGTTCCAATAATCGGTGTCTAAATAGGGTAGTAAATATCACTACTATTCATTCATCGACGACCATTTGGATCAGCGGTAGTTAAAGCTGCTTCTGAGCCATGGGTCGCGGGTTCGATCCCCGCACAGTACAAATATTTGTGTGCATGAACATGTCTGTTTGTACTGGTCTGGGTGTTTTCTATGTATTATAAGTATAAATTTACAAAAAAAAAAAAAAAGTATATAAGTAAGTTTATCGGTTGTCTAGTACCCCATACGACAGGGTACTTAATAGTACCTTAATTTGGGACTAGATGGCTCAGTGTGGCCCAGTGAGGCATGTCTTAAATATTTATTATTTATTATTCATAAAATTAAAAATTCTACGCAAACGAAATCGAGGGCAAAAGTACTACTATGTATTTTATAACAGAGTTTTAATTTATTTGTGTAATATGGTCCATAATAATTATAGACCGTGTTTCCATTTTTAATTGCCTGATTGCCTCGGTGATGATAGTAAAACGAACGAGAGAAAAGGCGAGATAGAGAGAGAGAGAGTAAAACCATTATTATTTTTTCTTAGCAATACCAAATACATCAAAAACACAAATGAAATACACAACAGAGTCTTGACACGCGCAAAACGTTATACAAAGTATCCTTCCCCACCAACAAAAAAACTAACGAGAAACATAACAGAATCTCTACAAAATACATAAAAATAAAAATAAATTAGAATAAAATATTATAACGATAACATTTAAATTTGCGAACGATGTAACTCATTCTTATGTAAATTTCTCAAGCACATGTTTTGGCTTACAGTTTAGGATATAATCATATTATGTATAAAATTTGTACCATCTCAACTGTAAACTGTTTTGTGTTTAAATAAAAATAAAAATAAAATAAAATGTTATGCAGAACATTAGCTCAGATTTTACAAACCGTCTATCCTATGAC
The DNA here is from genome assembly GCA_949315895.1 of Anania crocealis. NCBI lineage: Eukaryota > Metazoa > Arthropoda > Insecta > Lepidoptera > Crambidae > Anania > Anania crocealis. The sequence continues at coordinate 7,276,593 of OX438880.1, forward strand.
TTGCACCGTACCATACAATCTTATCATCGATTATAAAATATCTTTGTAAGATTACCGCTTACGTTCAGCGCAGTCTCGAAATTACATTCAAGTAGCCATGTTTTAGACATCTTGATATAAAATCAAAACATATATTTGACGTCGTTGGAGATAATGAAGTTTCCATGTGTGTTGCCGGGATGTCAATACATTGTAAGGACTGGCTTTTTGTCTGATTTTTGTGTTGTGTTTGATGTGCTTCCATATCTAGTTCTAGCGTCAAATCATGGAAGATTACAGTATTTGTTTTTTTATTTAAGTGCTTAAAAGAATCATTATTAGATATTAAAGTATAGCATTGCATCTATGATTTGTAACGCATGAGTTTTAGGAATGCAGATTTTGACGTTAACAATATTTCGCAAGGCTTCATATTAGGTCCCCTATTGTTAAACTTATTAATGATAAATATTTTTTAAATATATAATTCTTTCTAGAATTAAAAAAACATATTTAGGTAGTTGAAGTTGATAGCCATGAAGAAGTTATTTAAAAGCCTAATGCATCTTATATTATAACAAACAATAAAATACATCTCAACTCTCTTTAATTAAAATAGTTCCACGTTCAATTTGGAACCTATTCATGCTCTATTAAGAGAGTGATGTCTTAATCAGGAAGTAGGTACCTAATTGCAAGCAACTGGCTATTTTTGTATTCAATTAACTTAAGTGTTGTTTCCTAAAGTGGTCTAATTAGAACCATCTCTATTAGTGTCGTGAGAGTGTCAGTTACTGCCGGTTTTAGAATGATAGTAACTAAGGTCGAACTCGCTACCATGACATTAATATTGCAACCTTAAGAATACCAAAGTTGTATAGAGCTAATGTTCATTATTTATTAAAACTAATACTATAAAACTTTATCTAAGTTTGTTAAGTTTTAGGGAGTTATCACTGAAACGATTTAGAAAATTGTTTTGCCAATAGAAAGCCACCTTATTTTTAGGCCACCCTATTAATGTAAGTTGACTACCTACTTATATTTAACATAAAAAAAGTCGCGTGCAAAAGTTGCAACTTATAAAAAATTGAAATAAAAAAATTCTTTATTCTCGGAGATTGATGACGGTTTTACAAACCGCGGTCTTTTTTTTCTTTTAGTTGATTATCATTCAAGGATATTCTGGTTTCAAAGATTTCTAAGCCATTTAATAAAGACACAGAATACGGAAAAAAGGTTAGAAAGGCGATGTGTTTGCCACGCGCCACAGAGGTTATGAGCAAATGCTCATACTTCAGCCTAAACAGGAATGTAAGAGAGCGCTGTGATTGGCGTTCTTTGAACTCGTTTATGTGTAGAGGCGCAAGCGCAAGAGGTTCTCATACAAATGGCGCATGACAGCCTGTCTAACCTTTTTTTTTTGCACCCATCCGACCGGTCGTTTCCTATTGAAACGATCGCTCAACCGACAAACCCTCCCACGGGGGAAGGAGGTGGTGAATCCTCATGAATACCTCACAGCCGGCTGTGAGGTTATGTGAGATTTCTACTCACTAAACACCACCTATAATCGCTATCACCAAAAGGCGCTGTAGCATATCTGAAGCGAAACCTTTTTCTATGTTCTGTGGTTAAATACCTCTGGCGTGACTAGTATTTACGACTTTCGTCTTGTGACAGAAACCAGGAAGGAAAGCTTAACGTGCCTTCCGAAGCACGACTATGAACCTTAACTTAATTTAGAAAGGCTCCTTTGCATTGAGACACGGCTGAGATTCAAACCCGGTAGTATTGCGAAGTAGGCGGAACACAGCACTACTATGACGTGCGGCAGCTTTTAGAAAACCACTAATTAGATTTAAAATGTCCTATTGAAATGTAAATTTGCATGCTAATTGTATTAAGCAAAACATGAGAACCTATATACCAAAACTACCTTGTATACCATGTTTTATGCAAATAAAGTTATTTCTATTTCTATTACACTAATCGGGTCATTTTCGGTAATAGGTGCTTTTGTTGATAAATATTTACAGTAGAACTAACGCCATCTATTGGGTTTTCATTGTAATGTTTTGAAAAAAGCCCACATTCACTAGATGGCGCTGTTATTATATCAACAGGTAGTGGTCGTAGGCGCAAATTTCTTTACAACAATAATAATGGCAGTTACGCATGTTCGGCGTATCTAAATACCTTATCAGTTTATTGATAAGGAATTGTTCACACACTACACAAAATAAAAGTGTTTTATAACTTAATAAATCGTGTGTATTTTATAAATTTTAAGCTATAATAAAATGCCTCAATTTATTTTATAACCTTAAAAAAAAGTTTGGTCGCGGTTGGTAATTCGACGAGAATATTATTTTGCAATTAAATGTTAACTAGATACGCAGTATCATATTAAAATAAATATTAAAATGTGTGTGATTGTACCTGTTTTCATGTTTAGAATTACATCTCTACATGGCACGGTTATGTTACTAAATTAAATAAACCGGCCAAGTGCGAGTCGGACTCGCACACGAAGGTTTCCGTACCATTGACCCTTGTCATTATTGATGTTAAGCGAAAAAGGGCAAAATCGTGTTTGTTGTATGCGAGCCCCCCTCAAATATTTATTTTATTTTGTTTTTTGTACTTGTTGTTATTGCGACAATAGAAATACATAATTTGTAAAAATTTCATTTGTCCAGCCTTCGCGGCTCTTGAGATACAGCCTGGTGACAGGCAGAAAGACAGACGGACAGACAGCAAAGTTTTAGTAATAAGGTCCCGTTTTTAGCCTTTGGAGTGCTACTGAGAGTAATAGTGGGCGCTCATTTGTTGAAAACGGTTTTGGCACCGGATTACCTATGTTTATAGCTTTTTTATAATATATTATATTGTATTACTACGTGTAACAAAACTGTTATATAGCAACCCGTCAATTTGTAGCGGAGTATGTTTCTAGCGTGTTTTTAATACACAGGGTGAAATTTTAACCACTTTCCAAATTTTAATATATCAATCTACGAGACAAAAAACAAATGACGTATTTTTTCTTTTGGTATAGCCCAGTACAAAAATGTCAAGATAAAGCACTTAGAAAATGTCCGCAAAAAATCTAAAATTTTTGATACAGCTGCCTAACAACACTTTTTTTACGCGATTCGCATCTTATCCATTTATTACGATACTATTCTTAAGTTTTTGATTTTCCCTTTATACCTTATCAGGTCTAGGGCCGTAAAAATTGAAAACTATATTGCAAAAAATATTTTCGGGTGAAAGCTTGATTTACATTATTACTACATCAATGGGCTCTAAATACGATACTGAACGCCTATAAAAATTTTAGAAAGTGGTTAAAATTTCATCCTGTATCTATGGTATTACTACGTGTAGTACAAAACAGGTATTAAGTGACCAGTCAATAAGTATGAGAAATGAACTCAAAACACAGTTGTGAATGAGTCATTGCCGGCAAATGACTGTATAACTGGACCGGCTATTGTGTACTAATTAGAGGTAGGCATACAAACGGGCGGCCGTTAAGAGTCCGTGCATAAAAAAATCTTGCTTGGGTTCAGTAATACGCTTCTGTACTATGTTTGTGCATATTATTGAAGTACCCACACTAAAACTCGGAAAAGATATACCCAAACTTTAGAAAGTTAAGGTCCTTGCTGTTAAGATCGATTTTTGTTGCCTAATTTTGCATATTTACAATAATATTGCATATTTTTCTCTTGTTTGTTATTCTTTCACCATTTTTTTTTTCAAAATAAGCATTGTATTTTTTTTTCTTAATATTGTAATCAACCTTTCTGCAAATAGATTAATATTATAGGTATAATTATAATTAGATAACCTCAAAATAACATGTAATTTTACGGAAAACGATGACCAAGCATGACTTGAACACAATCAAATGAAAATTCGCATAAAAAAACTGTGTATTAAAAAAAGTAGTTTAGATTACCATTAAAAAAAATCGTTTAAATTTCAATTGTTTCCCATGTTTTTACAGGTAAGAAATTAAAATTATTTGAAATTGGTGGATTTGCAAAAAGGCCTCTTAAATCGAACCAACTTTACTCGTACCGTCAGCAACTTAAACTTACTTTTGAACGTAACAAAGAACTGATTAAAATTTTCCCGATCTCTATCATGAGTCAGTTTTTTCTGGGTTGCATCGTCTAGGGTTGTTTTTATGAGTTTCCAATATCAAAGCATTACTTTAAGTGCCATTAACTAATTAAAAAAAATTCAAGCATGATGATTTAAAAAAAGAAATCAATAATGTTAAAAGTACGAACCTCGCAACTAGGAGGTATTTATGTAACAAAGAGGAGAAAACAAAATTGTAAATAATAGTGAAATGTTTTAAGTTTGACTTATAAATCGCATAGTTAGTTTTAATTAGTAACTAGCGGACCCCGCCATCTTCGTTCATCAGAATTGATTTTAACGTCTTTAAGTCTTTGTAGTGACCAGTATTGAAAAAGGAATGCTTAAATGGTTTGGACATGTTGAGAGGATGAATGAAAGCAGGTTGACTAAAAAGATATATATGGCGAGTATGAATGGAAATGTTGGAAGGGGAAGGCCTCGACGAACTTATCTTGATCAAATCGGGGAAGTTCTAAAGAAAGGTCAGGTCAAGAGTACCCTAAACCGGCGAACGTGTATGAAAAGATTAATGAATGTGGATGAAGCGAAAGTAGTCTGTAAGGATCGTAGAAAGTGGAAAGATGTGGTCTCTGCCTACCCCTCCGGGAAAAAGGCGTGAGTGTATTTATGTATGTATGTATGTAAGTCTTTGTCATCAAATATTGCGGGGTTGGATAAATGTATGAAGAAAAACAGGTCCTTTTTAGTTATTTTAGCGTTAATTTTCCAATGTTTCCAATAGTTATTATCCTATTCTCGACGAAGACAAAACCAAAAACACAGAAATCATAAAAATCGGTCCAGCCGTTCTCGACTAATAAGTTGTGTACTAACACGACTTTTCTTTTAATATATAGATTTACATGAAATATAGATCTTGTTATTTCAAAAGGTTATCAAAATTTCTTAAATGTTATTTAACATGAATGGTTATTTATGTGTTAAATAATCAAATTTTTCTTTGCATATGTACCTTTTATTTTGGCATTCAAAAATTTGTCATTCATTTTGATTATCAAAGAATAAAATAGAAACGTGGCAGCCTCAGAATTGCATTAAATATAGTTGATGTAAACGAGTGATTAGTAGATTGGGGTAAACGAGTTCTTGAGTGGAGACCGCGTCTCGGCAAACGTAGTGTAGGACGCCCTCAGGCCAGGTGGAGTGATGATTTGAGAAAGGTGGCTGGCAGGAGCTGGATGCCAGAAGCCGAGGATCGACCTAAGTGGCGTGCAATTGGAGAGGCCTATGTCTAGCAGTAGACTGTAATAGGCTGATGATGATGAGGATGATGTGCGTATGTGTGTAAGCATAATTTTTTTTTTCACTGTTTACACTTAATAGGTATAGTTTTCTATCTAATATTGCATTGAATGTACAAAGAGAAACGATCTTTTAGCATAGCAATACTATTTTCATCTTATTTGCGTCTCAATAGGCATTATAGTAAGGCATGAAATCAAAATTGACCCACAAGAATGCCACTTTGATAAAAGAATAATCTTGACTTTCGTTTTTCGTTCGACATTGATCTTTATTGTTATCGAACGTAAGATACATTTCATTTAAATGGTCTGCAAAAATAACGTGCCCTATCAACTTTCGTGACGTTTTGTTTTTTGCCAATTGTTTTTGCGGGCTCTTTGTTCGAGTTGCGGTATGTAACAGTATTTTTAGAGATCCTCTCAGTAAGAGAACAAAACGTTTTGTTTCTTTAAATAGAAAACAAAATTTATTAAAAATAACAGTGCCAGCCAGTATTTTACTCTTTTTAACATTTATTAATTTGAAGAATTATTCAATTTAAGAAAAGATTGAATAATCAGACTTTTGTAAGACAAAACCTTTGTCTTTATTTAAAATACGGCCAGTCTAGAAAATTTTATTTCTAACAAAATAGAAGATGTAATTGCCGACTTAGAAACTTTTTTCTATATGGATGTACATAGCCTTCTAAATTGATTGATTGATCTTCAGAACTGTGCCGTGTGCTGATAGCAATGGCATCACACCTTGATGTAGGTGTCATAAGACTCGGCTTAAAAAGTACAGTGGCCAGCACATCAACCTACCCATAAATGTCAAATTTCCCCAAACGATTTTCAACTGTAACTAAAACTGTTAAAGATCAGTTTATGTTGAGACAAAGTGAAATTTTGTGGTAACTTGATCTGCCGTCGTGTGCGCGTTCGCTCGTTGGTAAAACTTGTCAATTATGCAAAATCTTCTTAACAGAAAAGTAAACGTCCAGCAGTGGATTGCTAATGCTCATGATAAAATCCTTAGCTTGAAATTATCTCTTTGTATTCGAATATAACATTGCTTGATTTTAAACAGCTCATTTTTAGTGTTGTTATTACGATTGTAACTTTCCTAACTCTGCACACTATTGTGAAGATCAATGCACTGAACCCTAATACTGCCGACACGGCTCGCACTTGTCATCTTTTTTTTTACCGCCGTTTTATTTACCAAATAGAGACACGCTTCGTTCATTCAGTAACAGGTTGTGAATCGATGTAGTGTACGATGTGAAAGTTTTTATTTGTGAAGATTGTTTTTTTTATCGGAAATGCCTATTTTAAAGAATTTTAATGTTAGTAACTTTAAAATATTATTTTGGAATGTTTTTACGCTAAACAAAAATTACGGTTTTAACCGACGAAAACATATCTGGAACTACGGATTCCACGATTTTTTTTTGTTTTTCTGTTTTTTACTCAATTGAGCTAGAATCTCTATTTATTTTCGTGCTCAAACTGATGGTATAAAATAACAATTGTCGAGATAACAAAAAAATATTTTGATATCAAACAATCTAAGCAATACCAAAAATTCAAATTCAAATTAAAATTCAAATAATTTATTGCATTCCATAATGTTATAAAGGTGTTACAAGTATTAAATATAATTTCATTATAGACCCTGTTCGGGCACATCAATATGAATGTTAGTAGACAGTAATAGTAAGTACAATTATTGAATAACGTTAATTGCAAAGGCATTAATACATTTTATCCTTAAAAAGGCTGCCTTTCGAATTTTAGTTTTTTAAAGCTACAATGGTGGCAAAAAAAACAAAATGTAATAGATTATGCTGGTTTTTTAAAAGGTGGCAATAAATTATAATATTAATGAAGTAGTTAAAATAATCGGGGAATGAACCCTTTTGATTAGATTGTGTAGGCATACCTACCTATATAATAAGAATACTTCAAAAATAAATAAAAATAATGCATAATTTACTTGCATGGAATGTGCAGCAAAAGTAGTATAAATTAATATTTGGATTTATGTTATAAAGTATCCAATACTTATCCAATAAATATCGCAATAATATTTGGAAAAAAATTGTAAAAAATGCCTACCCAGTTGCCGCTTAAGCTCTAACGTTTTCAAAACATCGAAATAACTTTAGTAAGCGTAGGAAATAAATATTCAACACAAAGTATGTGTAATTTTAGGACAACAAAGAAATAATATTTTTCACGTCGGCGAATTTACGTAATAATGTGCTTTTAGTAAAAACAGCGCGGCAACAAACCAAACACAATGCACAGGATAAAATTTTTGTTTTCCTTAATGTTATTACCTTTTACAGAACTTATGAGAAGTAAGCATAAGAAAATTGCTAAGTCATAATCATTAGAGAGCTAAACTAAATCACGACAAGAGTTTCTCAATTAGGAGCGCTTCTAGCCAACAGCGTGAGAAGCAGGTTTCTAAATGTGTTTCACTTATAGGAATATAATTTTTTTGGTAAAGTCTAGCACAAAGTTGGATCTCTAATATTCAAATATAAAACCCGTTTCACCCCCAGGTTAGGGACAAAAGTCTTCGTTTATTTTATACTTTCTTAGTGTTTTCATTACGAGAATACATTTTAGGTCAATAGTTTTTCAAGAATTTGGAAAATGTATATTTTCCATTCCACTACACATTCCACAGTAATCGAATACATAGTCGCAATGTTGATTTTTCTGACTCTATGCCTCAATTTTGTAGTTTTTACTAAACTTCATTTATTATTTTTGGAATTAAATGTTAAAGATTTTGCGCCTGGTAGTTATCATTTCATGTTGATAAGATGGTTAAGGAGTTGCCACTCTTTTAAGCTTGGTAAATAGAGGATGATTCTTTAAATAACATGCGCATGTGTAGACAGACCGATTATAGAAATTTGTTAGCAGTTCTTGGACTTTTTAACATTCATTTCTAATCGATTCCCTATACCTATTTTACTTTAAGTGGTTTGCACTTTTCAATCGATCTACTCATAATGACACTTCACACATGTCCCGAATCAGTGGTAGGTTCAATTATTGGGACGTGAAAAAGCGCCTCCTAGGGCCTATAAATTAGCAGAAATTTAACTGATATTATTGACTGTAGATCTTAACTATTTCAATTTAAAAATATAGAGGTTATTTTTTATCAAATAAAGTATTTTATTATAAACGAGCCCTAACCTCTTATCAACTCGATTCATATCGCAAATCCGTCGCAACTCGATCACAACTCAACCAATTTTAACAGTAATCTTATCTCGCTTTGACTTATGTCGAATGATAGAGACGGAGGCATATCGCGATAAACAGTTTATAGCACTGGCAGGATAATCATGTACAATTGCCAGGACTCACAGTGACATTATATTGAAGGGACGTGTGTTATTTTTTCGTTTAAACTTTGATGGATTGAGGACGCTTGCGAGACAAAATGGTAAATACTGTGCCATTTACTTTGCTTTCTTTTAATGTTTTTTTTCTCTTTTTTGGTTTTAATTGTCATAAAAAAAAGATCGCAAATACATTTTTTTAAATCGTAACTTTCTTTACCGTTATTTTAAATCAGTTGTAGTTTAATGCTGGTTATATTTGAATTTGCAACCTATTCTAAGTTGGTTTCAAAAATAATTACCTACTTAAGTACAATCGATCAAATTTAAGTACTTACTTGACAATATCTCCAAATAATCTGAATCATTATACCATTAAATTTTTACATACTTGGACTACTGTCGATTTCCCTATTAAGTAAATCGAACTCATCTCACCACAAACAAACTATCTCACTACTATATTAACTGGGTTGTGTATCTATTAGAAAAATATTATGCTATAAAAGGCTTTATAATCTATGAGATTTGACTTGCCAAATGTTTGCAATTGGTGCCACCATTCATAATATTTCCTTAGGCCTTAACAATCCGTCGTGTTCAAGTACATATACTGTTTTACAAGCTCGTCTAAAGTGCTCGTAAAGTCCTTTTAAATGGTTATTGCGACAGTAGTCTTGACCCTAGTTTACTCTATCAAACAGTCTAGTTTCACATCAGAAATAATTATGGCATCAGACATGCGAAGCAAATTTTTTTTATTTAGGTACATAAAAGTTTGCCTAGCTGTATTAAAGCCCTCCAAGGTACTCAATTTTATACAGAATTGAAAAAACCCTCACGATTTTACATAGGCCTCCTCTTAGGATCTCCACAATGACCAGTCCCGCCCACATCCATCGCTTTTTCGCAACCTTTACTAAATAGCATTAAGGCAAAATTATCCCTTTAAAATTATCCTTTTGGAGAGACAATAGGTCGATATACGCTGATGATCAATGATAATTTTAGATATAATTATTCAGAAGTAGTTGGAGGTCAGTTTCTTCAGTAGTAGGAAGAAAACGCTACTGCACGTTTAGATGATTCTCTATTACGTACCTCCAGAAGAAGTGTAGTAGACGTGTAAATAGACGTGATGTAACGTAGATATTGCCTCTTTTGTGTCCCGTACATCGAGACAGAGTGGTCATAGACTAGGCTGGTAGGTACTAATAAAATAAACTATTTTTAAATAATTTCCTTAAAAACTCATAGTGTACTTATAATTGATAAGAAAATGATTAAATGACTGGATTATGTGAATCACAAAAAATATCACATTCCACAAATTTCATGATAACAGTAATCCAAATGTATTATTATCATAGATATTACTAGCAACTTCAAATGTACTTGACGTCGACTACAAGTATCTATTTACATTATCGTAATACAAAATAATAGGATGTTCTTATCATTACAAGTACATACTTCTACGAAACAAATAAGTCGTTCAACATAATTATTGTGAAGACAAAAAAATATATTTTAATCTAGCTGGCTAAATAAAGGTCAAATAAATAACACATAATATACTTACATATAAAAAAGACTGACGAAATAAAGTCAATTACAAAACTAAAGTTACAAAGAGGAAGTTCTAAGCTCAACTGAGTGTATTTTTTATGGATATTAACTAATTTTTTTTTGTAGCCTTTTAACCAATTTTCTAATATTTCTAGTAAAATTAACATTTTAAATTTAAACGGGACCACTCTGTGTTATGTCCCTGACAATGAAGTGAAGGTCAAACATATTACTAATAATGCCAATACGGATGTTGGAAAGCATTATTCGTTTAATCTAGCGCAAACAAAACTAAGATAAGAAATCAGCGCAGTAAAAATTATGACTGACCGTGAATTAGAATGACTCAGGTCAAATATTATTGAGTAAGACACATGCACGTAACCTATTTAAAAAGTAAAATAGTTAGTAAAAGAAAAGTAACTAGATTTCGTTAATGAAAACCTTTGGACATCGAAATTAACAAATTGTACTCGTGTCTACTGAAAGATAGAAAGAAACAGTTCTGGCTATCTGAAAAAACACGTATTCAATATAATTTTCTGAAATTGAATTAATCCAATATAATTTTTAAGTCAGTGGTATACTGATTGAATATTATTGAAGCCTCTTTTCATAAAGTTAGTATTAAGTTAGCAGAAAATAATGAGTTTTTGAGATAAAAATACCTTCTAAGTCTGTAACAAAAAAGTTATAAGGTCAACACCAAAAGTACACTAATTTGGGACTGCGATTCTGCGTCAAATAAGCTGTAAAAGTAAAAGTAGTAATGGCCTATAGTCATACCACTGCAGGGCAAAGGTCTCCATTATTGAAAACAATTTACCACAGCAATACGCTGACATAGGTATAATCAAAATACTAGCTGCTAACAAAACAGGGTATCTTGAGCCATAGAAAGACGCGCGTTTGTCTGTCCTGCTTTTGCATAATATTAATGTTGAATAATTTTAAAGGAACAGGTATTTAACAAACGTCTCATGTTTAGCGCTTTAATTTTGGACCCTGACCTTCCTTGTGCGGACTTATTCCTACATTCAAATATGTTTACTGTATGATTGATCAAAATAATACATTTCGTTTTTATCCCATCAAAATATATTTGGTCTTATGTAAAAACGTAATGATAAAGTAATGAATTTATAACTATTAGAAAGAATATCGTGATCGCTGTGAAAGTCGGTACATAATTTCTAATTCTATGGTTGTTGACTATAAACGTGTGAGTGACCCAGTTACTAGTTCCCCGTAGCCCACTGTTACTACCTCAATTATGGTCACAAACAGGATTTGATGGCGGAAACGCATAAACAATGCAAAAAATAGGTGGTTTATAGAGCGTGAAGTGCACATTATCAAACTCAAATTATAAACATAATTGGAGTTTTTGTTACCATTTATACGCTAATTAATAAAACAAAAATGTGGTTTTAAAACCTGTATTATTTGGCAATAAAGACGTTTTAAATACTTTAATTTAGGTACGATTTATACCTAATCGCAAAGTTATTGAAATAGATAACAAAGTTTTGATCAAAATATGTTTGTCTCATTTCAGAGTAAACTATTCAGCTCTAAGTCCGGCGACTTTGAAAATGAAGCATTAGAAGTACATAATAAATACCGTAGAGAACACGGCGTTACGCCTTTGGTCTTAAGCAAAGAAATATGCAAGGCCAGCCAAAAATGGGCAGACGAACTAGCAAAAAAAGATTCTATGGCATACAGCTTGAACCAAAAGTACGGAGAAAGTGTTTATTGTGGTTGGTCAGCTGATCCTAACACCAAAATTAAAGCAAGAGATTGTGTTGATAAATGGTACAGTGAAATCAATGAATACTCCTTCGGCCGAGAACCAGAAGTCTTGACATGCGGTCATTTCACACAAATTGTTTGGAAAGACACTAAAGAGCTGGGTGTTGGTAGCGCTAAGAGTAAATCAGGTAAATTGTATGTTGTTTGCAATTATTACCCTCCCGGAAACTTCAGTGGTCAGTTCAGTAAAAATGTACTCCCGCCTGGAGCATTGCAGTTCAATACAAACAGTTTTGCACGAGAGTCTAACAATAACCTTGCTCCACCAGTTTCCCCGAACAGAAACAGTAAAAACTTGAGCGGAATTGCTACAGATTTGGTCAGCAAACTAAAATCTACTTCTATTTCTGGAGACAAATTTGAAGAGGAGTTCTTAAAGGCTCACAACGATTACAGAAGAAAACATGGAGTACCTCCATTGGACTTAAGTAAGAAGCTAAACAAGTATGCCGAGGAGTGGGCAAAAGTATTAGCAAAAAAAGGAAATATGGAGCACAGAGAGCAGAATGAATATGGTGAGAACATATTCTACGCCTGGTCTTCGGATCCCAATTTCGCAGTGTCCGGAAAAGATCCAGTCGAGAAATGGTACAGTGAAATAAAAGACCACAAATTTGGCAAGGAGCCAACGAACCTTGGTACAGGACATTTCACACAAGTTATCTGGGAAGATACCAAAGAAGTTGGAGTGGGCATAGCAAAGTCTAAAGAAGGACAAATTTACGTTGTGGCCAACTATTACCCCCCTGGAAATGTAATTGGCAGTTTCGCTAAGAAAGTTCGCCCACCAGTTAATTAATATTTAGTATAGAGATTCGTTGCCAAAGATGTTTACATTCCAAATATTTCTTTCTACATTTTTTTTATGTTTGTTTGTGTTAAGTTATTGTATTGTGTTATAACGGAGCAAAAGATAGTTATTATTTTGATACTATCAATTTTGTTTTAATTTAGTTTTCTTTTATAAAAACAGAATAGAATAGAATATTTTCAGACATGCCACACTGGGCCACATAGAGCCATTTAGTCCCAAACTAAGCTACTACTACGAAGCTTGTCGCATTGGCTACTAGACAACCGATAAACTTACTTTTATATATATATTTTTTAAATATATACCCAAAATACAATGAAAACACCCAGACCAGTACAAGCAGATATGTTCATGCACACAAATATTTGTACTATTCGAACCCGCGATCCATGGCTCGGAAGCAGCGTTTACCATCATTGATCCAAATGGTCGTTATTTATTTAGCAAATATAAATGCAAAACTGCATAATAAATTAGCACATACTTTTCCGGTCGGATGCTAATTTTAGCCGACTACAATTAAATCTAAAGAAATTTGGCATTTACCGGTAGATGGATGACATCGAAGAAACTAGCCGCATGGAAATTTATTTTTTTGGATTATTTATAATCCAGCTCCATAAATAAGCTAAACTAGAATTTTTAGCGAAGGGTCCAATGTATGTATTATAACAGTATGCGATTTGACATTTTGTGCTAGATTAGATTATTTGTTGAATGTACCTACATGACTTTGATCTAGTTACAGGTGAGTCTAGACTGTTGAGCCACGGTTAATTTTACTGAGGTAGTTTTCGTCATATGGGCATGGTTATTTGATATTTATTAAGTATCGATATTCTGCATTTATAGTTACTGCATACAGTCAATATTCCAAGTTACAGTTAAGGATCAAGCACTAAACTTGTTCTAATAACTTGCTTTATTTAACTTAAAATTGTTGCAGTTTTAGAAATAACTATGTAGATGATTTTTGTAGTGTTAGGGCGATAACTCATACTGGGCCAATACTTAGTAATCCATTATTAAGGGCAAAACATAAGGATCGCTACGAAAATAAAAATATTTTTTATAAATAATCATTTTAAGCGTCACTTTTGTGATACCTTTATTATCAACTGTATTTTTACAACAAGATAATTTATGATAACTATACTAATTTAAAAAAGCTACCGATTTTCACAGAATGCCAAACAAATAGAAAACAAATACCGTCATGCGCCATTTCCAAATTTATATCTAAAAGCTTTTCGTTAGTACTTATCATTCAAAAAAGTTTGTTGAACTTTTTAATAAAAAGCTAACAAATCGATTCAGCAAAGCCACTTAATTTTGGCCTTCAATCGCCCACGCTTAGTGTTTTGCGATGAAGATACGGCACGGTTGGATGTATAAAAGAGACCCTCATGTATACATTTCACCCATAACTTGTCTACCATCGCCCTCAAAATGAGACATGTAATTTAAATTTTCAAATAACTAAAGTGAAAGTTGTTTAAACTTAGTCGTATCACTAGTTTTGCAATTTTGTAGGACTATAGTGCAAGTTGGTCAGAACATCAGAACAGAAAGTTAAATTGGAAAAAGGCTGAACTAAGTCAAAAGATTTTATTTCATGTAGATATAATACTAACTGTTTCCACATTACACTTTGTACGCCTGTAATTTGAAATGATCGTAAGTATTTTTTGTAAGGAAATGTGCTATTCTACACCTATCTGTACTAAATTAAGAACCAGAACCGTCCAAAGGTTTTGGCGTGATTTACAAATTAAAAAAAATATGCATCCATCCAAACTTTCGCATTTTTAATAATATATTTTCTTTAGGTTTCTTTATTTGACATCATTATCAGTTCACTGCGGGACATATATCTCTTTATAGTGTAGGTACCTCAACTACTCTCAGCCAGCTTTTCCAGTCTCCAGCAAAGATCATCGCTCCGCCTAGTCTGAGGGCAGTAAACTATTTCATAATCGTCATCACGGGCTCATATTAGTTCCTAACTTGTCATTGTCCAACTTATAGTGTAGGTACCTCAACTACTTACTCTCAGCCAGCTTTTCCAGTCTTCAGCAAAGATCATCGCTCCGTCTAGTCTTAGGGCAGTAAACTATTTCATAATCGACATCTCGGGCTCATATTATTTCTTATCTTGTCATTGTCCAACTTTTGATGTAGTCTAGTCATTGTAATCTGGACTACACAACATTAGAATTTCGGCATTAAGGCCCCCTTTGGGATTCCTTTGCAGTTGCAGTCCAGCAATTGCAGTTAGTTAAAGCTGTTGCCCGTTTCCTGAGGTTTTAAGAAGGTTACCATATACCCTAGAACATAAACAAAGAACATTGGCGTTTACAGCTCACCTCTTACAGTTTATCCTTAAACTTACAACCTTCAATGTTCATCTATTATAGACTTATTGATGTGGCTTATTGTTAAAAGTCCAACAAAATTGATTCAATAACGTTCGGCTCATAAATAATTGCTTTAAAATAATTCAATTTCATGGTATGCCTCCTTTGATAGCTGCTTGTAATGGCATTTCGTTGGCTCTCCAAAGTTAAGTCATGCGGTGAATTTATTTTTTATCGTGAAATAAAGTGTGTGCACTATGAATTGGGACCCGATACTAGTATTGCTTTTTCTTGTAAGTATTATCAGTGCCATTTATTGGTGTTATTAGTCGCCTCTAACTGAGCACTAAGAGTACTGTTAGAAGCGAACAACGGACTACTGACGGACGGACAGCTCTACAACTCTAAACTGTTAGTTACACTACCAAGCCTGTCAATTAATTTGATAAAAGTTTTGTGCTAAAACATTGATATAATGAAAATAAACATGGAAGTTGCTTTTTCATAACTTAAATTGACCTAATTTACATTTTTAATAGCCTATGAAACCTATTTTACGCTAAGGGCAGTTTTTTTTTGTTTCAATTTAATTGAAACTTTAATTTGATAATATCAAAATGATCCAGTGCGTGCAATCCCTTTAGTTAATATTGAAGGTATCAAAACATTAAAATATTATGCGAAAAAATAAAAACACATTCAATAAACAAGACACTTTTGTGCCAAATCAAGAAGCGTAGTCATGTGGTCCAGCATAACAAGACCTGTCTCAGGATACAAAAACCAACAGGAGAGTTTAAGGCGCCGGTTTTTTTAGTTGACCCAAATGTTTCGCTATAAATCATTAAAATCGCCGGTCGTCAAAGGTCAGACACGCTAAACAAATAAGGAACAGAATATCGCTGAAGTGTATAGTCAGTTTATTCTTACTTGTCTTATTTGAAACAACTAACTCTTATGTGACTCGTTCAAAACTCCGCTTTATTTATGTATTTCAGAGTTCAGTGTTGGCTGACTATGACTTGATTCTAAATAGAATAATTAGTATTATGAAGGTACGTATCTGATACTTAACATTTAATTAAGCAAATTTCTTAAGGTTTCCCGTTTTGGTATTAATTATTACGAGTTATTTGATCCTAATCCTTTAAATACCTTAATTGGCTTACGAATTTAATGAAATGTTGTTTCTGAGTGTAATCTAGGTATCCGTGAAGGATGATGGCAGAATATCTATACTAATATTTAAAAGCTAAAGAGTTTTTTGTTTGTTTGTTTGTTTGAACGCACTAATCTCTGGAAGTACTGGTTCGAATTGAAAAATAATATTTGTTTTGGATAGTCTATGTATCGAGAAAGGCTTTAGGCTATATAACATCACGCTGCGACCAATAGGAGCGAAGCATCAGTGAAAAATGTTGCAAAAATAATCCGATCATAAAAACAAAAATTGACGCGTACGAAGTCGCGGGGAACAGCTAGTTATTACAATATAACGGATTATACAATAGGTTTTTGTTCCTAATTTTTTTGTCCCTTTTGTAGGCATTAATCTACAAGTTAACTACTGAGGTGATGGCTCTTCCAACAATGCTAAACAAAGCTTGTGTCAATGAATTTTTTTAAGTGATCTAAGCTTTGAGCCCATACTAATAACATCAAAATGAAATAGTTAATAAGTCTGTCTACAAGTCTGTAAGTCTGTCTACAACTATTTAAGTTGTATAATTAAACGTTAACGGGTTTGTCTGCCAATTTGTATTCGCGTATAAACTGATGATATGATTTAAATTGAATTTGGTATTATTATTGGAAAGATAATTGTCTAGATTTTATTCCAGAAATCAATATTTATAGTGGTGTTAAAGAACTAGAAAGGGGGGAGGAGGCTTTAATGGGGAATCATTAACTTCTTAACTGATGTTGATGATAAGACGATTATTTGAAGATAGACACAAGAATACTTGTTATTCTTGAAGTCATCATCACTTTAGGCACTAAAGTGTTGGAAATACATAAGTTTTTTTGGGGAATCAGTAATGTCAGTAATGTCTCAATTTGGTATCTAAGTGGTCGTAAAATTTCAAACTG
Source organism: Anania crocealis (assembly GCA_949315895.1). NCBI lineage: Eukaryota > Metazoa > Arthropoda > Insecta > Lepidoptera > Crambidae > Anania > Anania crocealis. The sequence continues at coordinate 7,293,997 of OX438880.1, forward strand.
ATTAAAGTGCGAAATATAAACAAATTCCATGCAAAATTACAGGTGAATCTTTGGTCATTATATAAACTCACTATATCAATATGAACATCACTAGTATCCCTAATAACACTGAATATTTTTTATGGTATCGACAACTATTTTAATTTAAGTATATTTCTTTTAAGCAAGACGTAAGTATTACCCTTTTTCTATAAGTATGACTTTTTAAATGATGAAGCTGATATTACATTATTGTTTTTTTTTTTTCGCCATAAATGTTATATTATATAATTGGTGAGTTAATGATCTGTGAGTATAAAGAAATTATTATGTCTATATGGAGTCCGTATAGCCAAAGACCATATCATGGACTGCAAGCTGTAAGCATAAAATACATTGAACCATAAGAGACCTAGCCTTAAGATCTAGGCTAGGTTGTAACGGGACTAATGAAAAATCGATGGCTACCTGTGCCATGAACGCTAGTCACTTGTGTTGCAACTACCTGGTATCAGTTTTCCCCTAATAGTGTCACGTGCTACCGCTAATTGACGTAATTGTGCGGTAACCACTGACACAATCTCCTTTATTTATTTTTTTAACTTACAGTCCCAAGACAAGTATATCACAAAAATTAAAAAATTAAAAAAATACCCCACATCTTTAAAATTTATAGTGATGTTCAGTCAGGTAATCAATGAGTTATATTACGACAGGGTACTCAATAGTAGCTTAATTTGGGACTAGATGGCTCTGAGTGACCCAGTGAGGCATGTCTTAAATATATTACAACTATCTAACTAAACTTATCGCAGCTTTCTGAGGATGCTGTTATTAAAACAGTTTTGGGTAACGGAAATGGGTTGTTGACTTTCGTGGGGATAATTAACTATAAACTTATTACTCAGACATTTGAAACTTTAGGAAGGTTAACGATAACTTGCTCCTTATCATAAATAACAAGGGTATGAAACTCATATGTCTACTTCAGACAATTTTAAATATTTTGTTTTTGTTTGTTTGGTAAATTATAGTAAAATGAGTAGGATCGCTATGGGTAGAAAACATAACATCAACCAAATTCGAGTTTGTGTTAAGATCACAACTCAAGAAATCGTCGAAGTTTACCATGAACTGACACAAATTATGTGGCTTTTTGCATAGTGTTGTCGGCAAATTTTTGGGTACGAAGTTTTTGGTAATCCTTGATCATTCAAATAGTATCAACAGAATTTGCAAATTCGTAAAAATGTCATGCAAACTCATTAAAAACTATAGTTTTGTTTATTAGTCAAGTTTGATCAAGATATTTCATACTAATAGACTCTCTCAGGTAAATACGAGTATATCGTCGTTTGTATTTAACTAGTTACTTAACGATAAATAAACACCTGCCTTCAAATTAAAGCAAACTAATATTGAGGACACATAAAGCTATACTTCACTGGAATGCCATCAAATATTTTCTTTAGAAGTTCGTTAGTATGATAAAACTTGATTAATAAGTCAAAATAAAACTTATTGTGAGTATCACTAAGTTTAAGGGATGATTTGATGTTTTTAAAATGTCTCAAAACAAGTCATCAATAATTTGGATTGTAAAAATAAAACTCGACTACAAAGTCAAAATAAAAAAAATTACTTCACTAAGTTTAAAGGAAGATTTGAACTATCCTTTTTTTTAGATTCAATCAAATTGGATTGCAAAAATAAAACTCGATTAAACGCTAAAATAAAAATTATTACAGGTATGATTAAGTTTAAAGAACGATTTGAATTAATATTTCTATAAGATGTCTCAAAAGAATTAGTTATCAATTTTGGATTTCAAAATAAAATAACACCGATGGTCTTAAGAAGGTATCCAACGTCGGTTGCTCTTTTCGTGCTTTATATCGATCCAATTTTTATGAAATTATTATTTTATATCTCTTTGACTATTTGAATACTTTATTTTAAACTTCGGTTCAATATTTCCTGATTACTACAACAACACAGGTTAAACAAAGTGTGGATTTTGCAGCATCTCGGTGAGATACGATCTCAAGTAACGTCACTATTACTAGAAGCAATTTCATTCCCAGTCATATTGGAAGCGACTATGATATTATTTTCATTTTCTGTGACAACAAACTGATTGGATTGATATTACGTTTATTGATATTGATACTCAAGTTGAGACTGAGTAGGATTGTCAATATCTATGAAAGGTATATCAATTATACTTGCAAGTTTAGTGGCTTTAGTGATTTTATCGTTGATAGATAAGTTATACTGTGCAATTGACATTCCGCTGACAAGACATTTGAAATAAAACAAAGTTTTTTTACATATTAACTAGGTACTCAAACATAATCAAATTACTAATCATTGATTTTATTCTGTTAGAAGTTTCCATATTCTTTTAAGCCATAACAATATTATTCCTCATTTTTTTATGTTTAAACAAGAAATAATGTCACCAATCTATAAATTTACCTCCACTGAAGGTTTTAAACTCAATCTAGTTTGTCAAACTCGCAACATTTTAATTCTAGTATCCATGTTTTCTGTACCATCATTTCTTTGTAACGCAGGCAATAAATATACTCTTCGATTCTATTTTATTCTAAATGATTTTTTTTGTACTATAAAATTTATCCATATTTCTATAACGTTCAAACCTTCCCTGGACTACAACAAACATTTCAAAACCAAAATCAGCTAAATCGCCCCCGCCGTTTTTGAGTTTTAGGGAGACTAGCGAACAGCACTTTATAGAACTTAACAGAAGATGATGTTAAGTGATCCTATGAGTATTTTCTTCCAATGGATTTTGTAAGGGGCGAGTAAAAGTGAACGGAGAGAAAAAGACCGGCGTTCTAGTATACTCCACCATAGGTCAGCTAGATCACCAACCTCCCTGCCAGGCATGGCATTCTTCTAGAAAGGCTCGAATCCAGCTGTGGACTGATGGGATTTCGATGATAATAATGCTGAATTGAAAACCTCTTCCTTTTTGTCATTTGAATAAAGTAAACATTATATAAGTAACTTATTCTGCAAGGCGATGGTCGTCTGAATTCTTATCCGACGGGAGTTACTTTTAAAACAATAGTGGGACTAACTTTGAACTATTCTCTTACGGCCGGTCCCAATAATCTATCTATCTTCAGTTTTGGCATATCGTAGATAGAAAACATCTTCTGTCTCTGATTTTGCCGTCCAGAGAAACAAAGACAGACGTTGTATTCTATCTCCGATATGCCAAAACTGAAGATAGATAGGTTATTGGGACTGGCCGTTAGAAAATAACATTGATAAAACAGAACTCTGCGTAGAAAAAAACCACGCGAAGAGTTGAAAATCTCCGCTTTCTACAGTGAATTTGAAAGGAAACTCTGTTTTGATTAAGTTTTTACTAACTTAGAAAAATTTTAAGTTTATTTCATCATACATTCCTTGCTATCATTACTGTAGTAACTTGAACTCAATGATAGAGGCCTATGACTATAGATATAAAGCTGGTTACTAACATTTCTAGCCTAGCTAGAAACGCTTTATTTGGCTTTAATCATTTCTAGCAAAAACCAGCGGCTGGAAAAGGCTGCTTACATTTCATTGAAATATTAACATGATGTAGGTCTTTGTTTTTGTTATTTATCTTCTGATTTTTTCTAAAGGATACATTTAACATGAATAGACATAAACAATGACTTTTGCATCTGTATTAAGTGTTACAACCTCGAAATTCCTGTTCGTCCCTGAATTAAGTAAATTTGTATGTATAAACGCGATCTTTCTTGCTTAATAAATATAGCAGAACATAGTAAGTGCAACTGTATAATAAAAATAAGAGTTTAACAATAAAAAATGGAATATAATAAATTGTTTTTCGACGCTCAAGTCGGGTATCTACCCGGCATCAAGCGGCTGGTTATTCGTTTCTAGCCGCTGGCTTCGGTAGTTACCCGCTTACAAGCCGCTGGTTTACAACTATACCTATTACCTACAACAGGATGAATATAGGCCGTCACTTTATTTTAGATCATACAATTACAGGAAACACTCCTAGACACATATTGTTATTGTGATTGTTCCTCACTAGCATAACTGCTTAAGTATTTGGAAATAATCTGTAGAGCAATATTAAAGTTAAGCAATAATGTTCCCTTTCCGCAAAGGATTAAGTCCAAAATCACCTGGCTGTAACTACCAATTTCCCACATATTCAAGGTGGTTACGTGGATATCGACACTACACACGTCTAGTGCGGTGACGTCACATAACAAAAAACATAGAAGCAGCTCAAGTTCTAACTAAAACACTTTTTCCCGTGTCTGCAATATTTTTCATTAATATTTCCTTGATATTCATATTTCCTATTCGTTGTTGTATGATGTCTATATATTTTGCTTGATAAATGGATGCCAAACACAGAAAGATCTTCCATATGAATTAGTAGCTGTTCTTGACACACAAAATATCTCGGTAGTTAGTGGTTGGAGCAGTCACCAGGCATGCGGAAGATTGTGGATTCGATTCCCACCTCAGGCAGTCGAAAAATTCTTAGTCAAGAAATTGTATTTTCAATAAACACTTGCAGATTATTCGCTTAAAGAAGAGTTTTAAAAAATATTAAAAAGCTGTTTCATTTTAACCGCTTGTTAAATATTTCTTCTGGATGTTGGAGGTACTAAACAAATGATGAAACTTCGCTTACTTACATGCTTTGACTAATTCGTCTACTCAAAAATGGCTCGATAGCTCAATGGTTGGAGCAGTCACCTGAGGTTATGAGTTCGAGTCCCAAAAAACAAAAAGTATTCAAGCTTTATGACATAAAGTAACAACTCATTTCGCTCACTGTTGAACACGGGTCTCTCTCCTTTTTATGGAGGTTAAGGCCTTAGTTCCACCACGCTGGCCTAGTGCGGATTGGTAGACGGCAAAGGCGACGCTGTACCAACATCACCCCGCCGTTCGACGTTTCTCAAGCCGCGCGAAGGCCTCCACAGGGCGTAACGTCTGTTATCTCGTGCCAACAGCCGGCACCGACGGCTTAACGAGCCCTCCGAAGCACAGAAGCGGTCATGATATGATGCCACAAACGGTCACCCATCCAACTAGTGACCGCTCCCAGCGTTGCTTAACATTAGTGGCAGAGACTGAACACGAAGAAGCATTGGGCTATGAGCGCTAAGATTTTTTTAGGGTCTCTTCTATGATTTTCTAGTGTGAGTACTCTGCACCGCTGGTTTCCGCCCGAAGCCGCGCGCTTCTAGTGCTCTTGAGTAACTCCAACATCGTCGTTTTAATGGAATTACCACCAAGATTCGATACGTGTTTTCAATTTGATACATAGCACTTAGAATATTATCTAGTAATAACTTCAAAGAATAGGTTCATAAGAAAGGAACGTTATTACTTGAACTACCTGGGCTGAGAGCAATACTTTGGTTAAGAGTGTTGCGTTGCATTATAACAATTTATTAAAAAAAGGGGTCTGAAAACGATGAATGAATGAATGAATGAATGTTTTTTTTTATAATCAGTGGGCTTGCTTTTGACTACATACCTACTTAACTCTACGGTTAAGAAGAAGCCTAAGATGAAGCGAGCTCGCCCAGAAAGTGGTATTGATTCTCCCTCACACCAGAGGAACACAGAAAAACTGTTTGGCACTGTACTCCGGCGGGAAGGTAGCGTCCAGGCGGCCTCTTACGAAGCTTACCACCACAGAGGGTTATTAGCCGTCATCTTTGGTCATCAGAAAACCAAAGAAGCCGTTGCCCAGTGTGGACCACTAGGAGGTAGATCCCAAAGTAGAAAGTAAATGGATGAATGAATGAATACTCTTTATTGCCCATTAAAAAAGTAATTTAAATTATAATATACTTTGAAATTGGTATGATTACTACTAACTTTATAAGGTTCCATCCCAAGGAAAAAAAGGATACTTAATAGGATTTGTTTGTTTTTCATCAGTCAGCTCATCTGTCTAATAAAAATAAAAAAGTTAAGTAACAGCCCATAATCATCCCACTGCAGGAAAAGGGCCTCCATCATCGAATTTCAGTTACCACAGCAATAATAGGTACTAGCATAATCACCGCGCTTGCCAAATGCGGGTTGGTGATGACAAACCCGAGGAATTAAAAAATGCGAAACTTTTTTGTTGTTCCCCGACCCGGGTGTCGAGCCCGGGACCTTGACCCGGTACTTAAACCACTAGACCAATGGGGCGTTATATCCGTCTAATAATACCGTTTATATCAGAAATGACTGGAGATTATAACCATAATACTTAGGTCTATAGTCTTTGAAATCTGCGAAAAACTCAAACTTTAAGTTGACGATGACGATGACATCACAATACAATGAAATTTCAAATATTTTGGCATTATAATAAGGAAGATGTTCCATATTCTTGGTAATTTTTTGTTAAATTTATTTTCTAAGGAAGTTACCTAATTCATATTTTATGTAAAGTTATTCACAGAAAAAGAAACTGACGAAAGGGGAAGCCACCAATTTAGAGCAGTTAACAGTTGCATGACGACTGGCAGTGATTTCTTGTTTGGAAACTACTCCAAATTGATGGCTTCGCACACTTCGTCGGTTTATTTTTTGAGAAAAAGGGTTCTTTTTTTTTTAAAGCTATACAAAAAACTATATTTCTTCTACCCATCAGGCAATTTTTTTTACAGACTGAAATAAACTAACTTTTAGCTACCTGATCAAAAAAGGTATATACGTGTCGATTTGTACTACCTTTTTTGTCGGTTAAAGATAGAGTTTAACATACATAAAAAAACACTTGTCGTGTTTTTGTCAGTTTTTCAAAAACTTTTTCTGTTGTTTTTATTTTTTTCGGTATTTTTTCCATCGATAATGTAGCAACACTAGTGACGAAGTTCTTATTGAGTGGCACCACAATGATTTCATTTGTTTCATCACAATCCTCACACTAAACTTTGTAATATGAAGTTGTCTTGGAACTTGTTCCGAAGTTTGGTGATCCCACACGTGAGTACACATCTTTTACTTTTGTGAACTCGTCTAGTGACGTAACGAATTAAAAAAAAATTAGTAATAAAATATATTATTATGCTGCTTTGTTGACAAAATTTAAAAGAACATTGACATGTCATAGTCAATTTATATATTTGTATTAGACTGTTATCCTTTTTTTTTTCACTTTTTTAAATTACTGTGTAATATACTTTATTTGATATTTTAGCAATTAAATTGCAATTATAATATCAGTATATAAACTTGAAAAATTATGTCTCAGGCGGGACTCGAACCCGCATCTCCTGGCATGCCGGGCGGGCATAATACCTGCATAGACTGCTGACATCATTACCCTTCCTATTGGGTTTGCCATGGTCGGGTAAATTTACTGCGTGCAAGCAATCAATTTGTTACGACTGATAAAAACAGCCATAAGATCACCAATTTACCTCGCATGATTAAATTTTTATTTTAATATTTGCATTAAAAATTCACTTATAACATCCATGAGAGTTTGACCGTGGTTTTCCGATATTGATATTACAAACTATTCACTTTAATATCACTTATACGAATACTCACAAATTCGTTTTTAAAGAATATTCGTTTCACGTCTCTAATTACTTATAAAGAACAGTTCTTGAATGGTTAAATTATGTTCTGTAAAAGTATAAAAATGAAAGATAATATGTCAACGAATTTATTTAAGTCTTTTAACGATATAAGTGGCGGCTATATTTAAACCCCGAAGGATATACCACTCTAAGAGTAGGTAATAAAATGTAAAATGTGGTGAGCATCCATCATAGAAAACATTTTTTCACAAACATTTTAACTGTTGCTAAAGCTTGAAGTATGCTTTTATTTTGGATTACGGCCAAACAATAAATTACCGACAGTTATTAACCATGGAGTCAAGATATATTAAAGAATAGTGAATGCAATAATCTACCATGATTACTTATTGAATTCACATGTAAAGAATACTCTGGATGTAAAAAAACATTCTTAAGATATTTCGTTTGTTACAGCGAAGAAGTATTGACAAAGAGAGGATGCTAGAATCCCCAAAGAACCCCGAAGATCTTCCCGAGTCAGAGCCAATAGTACCAGGACATACCCTCATCCAGCCCGAGACCAACATGTTGCAATCAGCTGTGAAGTTCCCGCAGGAAAGCATCTCAAACGCTGTGTATGGGAATATGAACCAGCTTAGCATTACGTAAGGACATTTTACTTTTGTGAAAAAACTTATCGTTATCAGTAATTTCTCGTGTACTATGTGGTGCCAGCACAAAATTGAAGAACTCTTTCTCGGTTGGGTATCGCATAGTCAACAATGGCTTTTCTATGCCAATGAAGATATATAGCAGCTATTTCTCTCCGTCACTGGCCAAACGGCGATCTCCGACCCCCATGGGGAATAATAATATAGAAAAATCATCCTTTAATTGCTACAAAGTCTATATTATGGCCATCTGTGAACTCGTGTTGGTAAATCATGAATCTGTGTTTATTACAGAGGTCCAAAGAGGTTCTTCAAAATACAGATTGAAAATATTTCTCCATTTTAATGGAAAAAGTCAACTAAAATACGATTTTTGAATTAAAATTTCTTCTGCAAAAGCTGGCAGTTACACCCACAATTTTACGTTAATCTGTCTTCTGCGGGACGAAATATTTATTTCTGATGTTATACTGTAAGTTGACTGTAAGTTCAGACGTACAGCGCAAAGCTTTTAATAATTTCGATACAAAAGCTGACAGTTAATAAGGGCATATACATATATATTTTCCCGGTAAACAAGAGATTATAGGTTCGAGCCTCGCCACACACCTGTATACCACCTGGTGGACCAACTGTCAAAATTTTATTGCATAATATACAGTTTTCAAAAACACACATTGAATCCTTTGTAAATGCATTGCTCCAAGCCAATTCAAGCTGTAATAAAACACATCTTCATATTTCCAAAGAGTTCCTAAATCGAAATTTAAATACTTTTTTTTGTCGACTTACTGGCCATTTCTCAAAACTTTTAATGTACTAGTAATACGAGTACAATGCCTAAACCCTAGGTTTATCATTGAGTCATGTTTTATGTTAAAAAAAATACAACAAAAGAAAGGCGAATTCATTGGGCGTTCCAAAGATAAGGTCTAGCCGTAAAAATGGCAATCCTTAGGATCATGGAGAAAAGTCTTTTTTATGTCCTTTTTTTCACTACTTTGCACACAATGGTCATCTATGAAACTTTCTTTATTATTAACATTGTGTTTTCTTAAATGCAATCATACGCTTATTTAACAAGAGATGATCACATTTTATCTTTTGTATGTTTATTATTAAGACTAATGAAACTTAAAGAGTGTAAAGTAAAAATTGAGGGCAAAAATTACTATTCATATTTGATTTCAGAATAAGATGCAGTATACAGCAGTACAGATAATTCAATTTTTATTGCCCAAAATCGATATTACATTACATGTCCCTACAGAGTAAGCAAACATCAATGCATGGGTGCATTAACGCCATCCGCCCTCCCTCAGTGGGTCTAGCACAAAAAACTATCGAATTCGAATCGTTTGCGTGTTCGTTTCGCCATCGAAATATTTAGTATGAAAACTTAAACAGCGCTCGCGCGGTCAAAACGAGAACTAAAAAACAAAGCACGAACTTTGAGTCGTTTGCTTTTGATACCCAAACGATTCGAAGTCGATAGTTTTTTGTGCTAGAGGTACAGAAATGCATGCAGTACAGATTATGCAATTAACCAATGCCAATATCAGAAAAACCTCGTCGCATTTCGCCACTTCACATGGCATCCTCAGATGTTGCCTTCGTGCAATCTGGAAATATAGCAATTCATATTCAGGTCTGGGTTTCCACAAAATGCGCCTGTGTGTAAACTCATGTATTTAAAGTGTAGTGGCGAAACACATAAGTAATATACTACTATTATGTACTATTTATCGCGATATGTTTTTTTTTGTTGCAAATTTGCACCTATATACCTACCATTAACGGTCATTTCCAATAACCTATCTATCTTCAGTTTTGGCATATCGGAGATAGAAAACAACTTATGTCTTTGTTTCTCTGGACGGCAAAAACAGAGATAGAAACTGTGTCCTATCTCCGATATGCCAAAACTGAAGATAGATAGGTTATTGGAAATGGCCGTAAGACCGTTTAAAATGGCGTGCTGTTATCTGCACATCTTACTAATTACGAGTATAAATGTGAATGTTTGGATGGATGTTTTTACTTAATAACTCTAAAACAACTGAACAGATCTATATGAAATTATGCAGGGAGATAGTATATAATCAGGAATTACGCTACTCGAAATTCCGGAAAAATTGACAGTTCTCGTGGTATTACTGTTTGTTTTTAATTTAAAGGGACCGGTATGATTTCTTACAGTGATCGTTTAAAAAAGAACATGGTAAACTTTTTATCTTTAAAAATGGAATAATAGTTTATTCATCAGAGGATTTTGGGCCTGATTCGCGTAACCGAATCGCAGTTCGATCGTGATTGAATTGGACGATTTTGACATTTAGCCCATACTATAACTGTTAAAAACCTGTTGTTCAATTACGATTGTGATACGATTCGGTTACGCGAATTAGGGGCTTTAACTCGAACTAAGTCGTGGGTAACTGCTTGTAATACTATATGTTTTATTGATTTTGTCAGGTATGGAAAAACACCAGATCGGATATTGTACACTGGTTTTAGAAAAGCAAGTAGTTTATTGGTAAGTGAATGAAATCTTTGAATAATTTCATTATTTGTATTGTAAAAAACACATTACTTCTATTATACCTAAACCTATTTACAATCTTACGTTTAACATAAAAAAACAAATCCTTTAAGACGTTTAGAGTACACATTTTTATGTAACTTAAAATTGGTCTCCTCTAACCTGAAATCTGTTTTTATTGAATATAGAAAAATCCATTTCTTTATCCGTTTGAAAGTCTAACCTACAATTGCGAAAATAGTGACCTATCAACACAGGTCACAGTCCGGGAAATACCTGTATGACGTGAGCGTGCGAAATACACATCATCATCATCATCATCATCATCAGCCTATTGCAGTCCACTGCTGGACATAGGCCTCTCCAATTGCACGCCACTTAGGTCGATCCTCGGCTTCTCGCATCCAGCTCCTGCCAGCCACCTTGCGCAAATCATCACTCCACCTGGTCTGAGGGCGTCCTACATTACGTTTGCCGAGACGCGGTCTCCACTCAAGAACTCGTTTACCCCATCGGTTGTCGGTTCTGCGGCTAATATGGCCAGCCCACTGCCACTTCAGCTTGCTAATCCGGTGGGCTATGTCGGTAACTCTAGTTCTCTGTCGGATCACCTCATTTCTGATTTTGTTCCTAAGAGAAACTCCGAGCATAGCTTTTTCCATAGCCCGCTGAGCGACTTTGAACTCGTGGACTAGCCGTACCGTCAGTGTCCACGTTTCGGCTCCGTATGTCATGACGGGTAGGACATAGGCGAAATACACACGTCACCGTTATATATCACCGTTTTAAGAAGTTATTATCGTCGACCTCCGTGGTGGAGTGGCGTACACACCGGTTTTCAAGGTGTCGCCTGCTCCGAGGTCCCGGGTTCGATTCCCGGACGGGTCAAAGTAGAAAAAAAGGGATTTTCTACATTTTCACGGGGCGTGTCGGTCGGTTTCTCTGGGTGTTTGTGGTACCTTCGTTGTTTCTGGTTTACAAAATAGGAGTGCTTTAAATAGTTTTTCAAACTGGGATCAGAACAATGTGTGTGATGATGCCCACATTTACATTTATTTATTTAGTATGGAGTTTTCGACTGATACTTTATGGTGATGAAAAATGACACAAACTCAAATTCGAGATAGCTTAGCTTCGACTGTTGAGGTAAAATAACGTGACTCTAATAAAAGTCTCATGATTTTAGAGAAAATACCAGTTTTCTTAATCGGATATTTCACTAGAACTTGAGTTATCTTGACTGCTGTTGTTTAAAATAACTGTTCAGTATAATAGTTATAGATAAGAGTCAGATAATATTTTCTACTGAATTTAACAACAATCAAAGTAGAGTTTTCGAAAAAAGTCTACTAAACCATGAGACTTTTATTTGATTCATGTTATTTTTATCTGAAAGGTTTATCAAAAGTACTAAGCTATCTCTAGTATCAGTACGCCTTACTATATTTGGAACAACTTGCAAATAAATTGATTTTTAAAACTCCATAACCCAAACGCAAATGCTAAGGCTCATCACATATAGGTACGTTAGGCCTTTCGGGGATTTGCAGCCGCTTTTTGCACACTCCCTGATCATGACGGCCATCTTTTTTTTCAACACTAATTCAAAAAATCTTTTTGAAATTGAATATCAAAGGTTGGATTAACAAATTGTATTTGTACCAAGTAAAGCTTCTTAGGAAAACGTCGCCGCGTCACCTAAGGTACAGAAAAATCTATGTCACCTGTCAAAGTGTCAGTGTGAGCAGCAATCCTGTGGGATGATGGCTCCTAACCCGAGGAGTGGAATCCACACGTATCCACACTCGGAAAATATTTGTAAGAGATAAAATCCCGCAGGAGATTAAGAGGCGGTGAAAGGTAGACATGATGTTGGTACTCGCCGATTTAGTGTTACTGCTTTTCAAGCGGCGAAAATTGAGGTACAATTTATATATGTGACTTTACTAAGACTTCGGTTTTAAGAAGACAACGTATTGCGATGTTTTCTTTGTTTTAATGCGCCAAACTTCGTCTTTAAATTAAAGTAACTATATTTTTGTAAAAAAAAGAGTAACAAATAAATACGAGTACATCGTGTCTGAAGAGGTGACTAAAAGAGTACTGCTGGAAGACAACGGGCAGCAGCCTCGTCTCTCCCCCATTGGCCAAAATGCGATCGTCAATCTACCTGATAAGTGTGGCGATAATGGCAAAATCGTCTTATTGGACAGGATGTGTCCAGCTGTGGACATAATATGGGATGGCGGTGTAAATCATTACTAACTACATAAGTCCAAGTACCTAGTAGTATAATAATGAGTCAACCTTATTCATTTTATTTTAGGATTCCACAATTTATCAAGCAATACGAAATATTCAATTGTATAACGGAAACAAAAAGTAAGATATGGTTTTTCTGAACAAATACTTATTTTTGGTAAATAAGATACATGATCAATAGCATTTTTTTTTTATTTACAGAGACACAGATGTGGTACGCAATTGGTTTTCAAATTAAATTTTCTTTATTAAACTTTTACGATAAGCACTTTATTTAGGGTTCCGTATCCGAATGGCAAAGAACGGAACCCTTATAGTTTTGTCAAGTCTATCGTCTGTCTGTCTGTCTGTCCGTCCGTATGTCACAGCCACATTATTCTGAAAGTAGGTATTAGCATTACACAGTTAAAAGGTAGGTAGGTGTATCCTGTTGACCGCTTTACGATTCTCATACAAAAAATAAAAAATAATAATATTTAAGAGGGGCTTTCCGTAAATAGAACTAAAACAAAAAAAAAATTTTTACTCCACCTATACATATGGGTGTCTATAGATAGGTCTATTAAAATGACATAGAGGATCCCAGAACATTTATTTTCAAAAGTCTTACATTTGGAAGATAGACGCTTCCAAAGTGGTAAAATTGGTTTCCCCCCCTTCTTCTAACTTTTAAACTAAGCAAGCGAAAATTTTGAAAAAATACATAATGGAGATCTTAACAAATAATTTCAAGGAAAATTTGTTTGAACGAGATCGAACCGGTAGTATTTGAGAAATAGCACATTTCTTTCTAGTAAAAATGAAAACATAACATTTAGTTTTTCTTATTGTTTTAAACTAAATCTAAACATTTTTGAGTTTTATATTATGTCTGTATTTAATTAAAATTAACATAAATTGGTAGAGCAGTTTGATTACCGGGCCAAGAACTCGGGGTTCTGGGTTAGGCAAAAAAAAATCGATTCTTATGATTTCTTAGGTTTGTAATCACCTCGCATCACCACAGGCCCCCAATTCCGCTAATTTATGAATGGCTCGATAGAATCGTAATTGTATATTTTGACACATTTAATATGGTAGTAATGTCAAATATACGATTGCGATGCCATTGCGATTCTATTGAGCAATTTGTAAATTAGCAGAATTGGGGCCCTGTGATTGGTGATTGCTTACTCCCATCATTGCTGTGGTAACTTGAATTCAATGATAGAGGCCTTTTTCCTAAGGTGGGATGATTAGACTGTTACTTTACTTTTACTTGATAAGGAAAAATTTATTAAACTATAATACAAATATTGCATTTTAGAAAAAAATGCTTGTTTTTTTTTCTGCAGATCGTTATTGAGGCAAGATCACCGAATTATGAAAAACCGTAAGTACAAGGTACAAAAACATAAGATATTGATTGTTTTTTTTTTAATCCATACTACAGGTATTATGTTGGTTATTGACGCTTTTTCTTATCTGTTGGTTCTTTTTAATTTAATTCTGTTGCGTTTTTTCTGAATTGAACAATGCACGCCTTGAAAACATTTTTATTTCAGATTCCTGGTCCCGTCACAACACAAAATTAAGAAAGAATTGGTACTTTTTTTAATAATTATTGTATAAAGTTTAAATAAAAAGGAAAACTACCTAAAAAGAAAAATATTCTTCAAAATTTGATTGAAAAACTTTACTTGTGTTTACATTTTCTAGGTTTCATATGAGGAAAACAACGCAAACGAAGTACTAGATGAGTATGAAATATTGCTTAATAAATAAAGATATAAAATCATAACTAGATACACAATCAGCTACCGAAAAACGATCTCACTAAGTGGTTCAGTTTTTAAACTAAGTAGCATTCAACCTTATATTAAGCATGTAAGTTTGAATTTCCATTATCGCAGCTATGAAACATGACAACCGCTACGTTTGTACAATCGCTGATATTTTGAAGTGCTATTTTTTTAATGGACCTGTGTCTTTAGTTAATATTTGTTATCTTTATAAACTATTTTAGCAAATAAATTCACTATTAAATTTATCAGAAAAACTCTCTTACAGGTCCTCATCATCAGAGGTATGTACTAAGATTAATTAAAATAAAAGAATTAACAAATATTTTAGGAACTAAACTCTACACAAATGATTCTAATGATTTTATACCTCTTGGTATTTTTAGAATAACAGGCCCAGAAGATCTAGTCATCGGTATAAATACCGATCCAGTAACAGATACATAAATGATTCTTCAGCCTCTGACAACAGCACCGAATCCGAAACTTCATCGGAGAGCTCAGACTATGACAAGAATCCAGGGAATCCGTACACTTTGCACAAGGGAAAATATAAACAGAATTACCTATGGAACCACTTCGTAAGTCTAAATTGATATTATATCTATACTATTATTATAAAGCTGAAGAGTTTGTTTGTTTGTTCGAACGCGCTAATCTCTGAAAGTACTGGTTCGAATTGAAAAATTATTTTTGTGTTGGAAAGTCCATTTATCGATGAAGGTTTAAGACTATATTCTTTTAAAAATTTCTTAATCGCGATCGTAATAACAGCAATTGACGCGGACGGAGTCGCGGGCAACAGCTAGTTAGTGATAATGATATTGTTGGATACTGAAGTGTAGATTTTGGAAACATTGCTCTCTAACTAACAGTTTGAATTTAAATTTTAAATAGGTTAGGTTTAGTTTAGTAAGGGTGTTTTCTATGTATTATAAGTAAGTATTTACAAAAAAAAAAAGTATATAAGTAAGTTTATCGGTTGTCTAGTACCCCATACGACAGGGTACTTAATAGTACCTTAATTTGGGACTAGATGGCTCTGTGTGGCCCAGTGTGGCATGTCTTAAGTATATATAAAAAAAGTTTTTATTTTTAAACAAAACCAATATTTACCCACACTAATATTATAAAGAGAAAAGATTTTTTTTGTGTGTGTGTATGTTTGTAATGAATAAACTCAAAAACTACTATGACGATTTCAAAAAATCTTTCACCATTGGTAAGCTAAATTCACCCTGAGTGACATAGGTTATATTTATTGCTAGAAAAGATTAGGGATCCTTATAAAAAAATCTGATGTCCACCCGTGCGAAGCCGGGACGGGCCGCTATTTGGTAATAATTTGATCGCGCTACCACATAAAGAAGGACACTTTATTGCCTTAAAAAATATATATATCTCGAAAAGTACTAGCACAAGACATAGACAAAGCTATCGAAAATCTAGATGCGAATGTGTGTCAGTCTCTATCCGTTATGTCCTCATGCCTTAGGCTGAGGAGAAGCGAGCAAATTTTTTTGAGTTCAATATTTTAACTCGAGAAATATTATAATTGTAATAAAATTTCATAAGTACCATATAAAGATTTTTTTTAAATTGTTATTTGGGTCGAGTATTACGCTGCATTCGAGTTCATGCATTAAGCCAGTTTGATTCACACTGCGACACACGACGAGTGAACGACATGATTTTCTGTTCAATTTTAATAATGCAACTTAAAATACGCGACGCAATGCTCACAAAATTGCGCTCGTTTGACCTTATGCCTCTAAACTGATAGATTATTTAAAATTTATTTAGCGTTTTGAGAAAGGATTTCGGGCTTTTTGTTTTAAAAAAAATGCAATGCACACTAGCTGTGCCCGCACACAGGAATACAGAATGCTTAGCACGCGCCTCCCCCTTTTTTCAATTAATTATTTCAATATTAAACGGGTAAATACGGCAAAAAAATGGGTTATCATTACAAATTTTAAGTAATTACGTCATATTGAAAAGAAAAACTAAATTAAAAAGTATTTATATAGTGATTTTTTGATGTAAGCACCATTGCAAGTATTTACTTTCATATGCATTTATCGGCTCAAATTCGATCAGTTAATTACAAAGAAGAATCAAGAATCGAGAATCATTTATTTGCTTTTGAATATAGTACAACAGATCTTAAATGTATTACAAGTAGTTTCATATCTCAGCTATAGTTAATAAATATCATGCAAATATTTATGTCACAAAATATCGATAAACGCATACACAATACATAAACCACAAAAATATTAAATTATATTAAAAAAATATGTCATAATTGTTGTTCATAAACTTCCAATACCTAGGAGTAGGTAACATCGCCCCGTTGGTCTAGTGGTTTAAATACCGGGCCAAGATCTCGGGGTCCTAGGTTCGAATCCACAAAAATATTAAATTATATTTAAAAAATCGGGTCGGGCAACAAAAAGTTTCGAATTTTCGTACGTTGCTCGGGTTTGTGATCACCAACCCGCATTTAGCAAGCGTGGTGATTATGCTAGTACACCCATCATTGCTGTGGTAACTTGAATTCAATGATGGAGGCCTTTTCCCTGCAGTGGGATGATTATGGGCTGTTACAATAAAATCAATGTTAATTTTAGATTCAATCAAAGTACCTATTCATTAACTGAGTAGAAAAACTTAACCCTAAGCCAGTCAAATAATTTATTTTTAAATACATTCAGAGGAAGTTCAGTTAAGGAATGAGGTAGTTTGTTGTATATTCTTATACGGCTTGAGTGACAGTTTCTTTTAAACAAGTGAATATGCAGTTTGGATAGCAAAGCAACAGCCTTATATACTAAAGTACAGCTACCTACATACTAAAGTTGTTAGTAGGTATAAGATTTTTTTATTTGATTTCAAACTGTTTACTTTATTAGATGGATGGCGATCACATGAATGTCAACCCGTTTGCACCCATACTCGACAAGCCAGGACCAAGTGGTGCTGATCTATTCTTCGGCAGAAAATGGTGGTACTTCAACCAGGTAATAAAGATATGCGACAGTCTGAGTCTCTGGAACTTTTCAGATTGCCGAACCTAATAAGTGTTTAGAGTACTCATAAATTACTATACGATACATGGTCACCATCCTTATCGCCACAACGGTCTAAGGTTCTCGCAATGTTCCTATTTCCAGTTGCCACTTTTCGCCTCTGTCCGATACATGGTCACCATCCCTAAACCTTATCGCTCCAACGGTCAAAGGTTCTTCGCGCAATGTTCCCATTTCCGGTTGCCACTTTTCGCTTAGGGATTCCCTCACTCCTGATTCTATTGCGCAGAGAAACACTACGTATTGCTCTGGTCCTTTGCCAGCTGTGAGATTCTGAGCCCTCTTGTGATACCAACTTATATTAAGCCACTCTCGTTCACGGACGGTTTAATGTAGAAAAACCCATTGCATTTAAAAAACATCTTCTTTTTTCGTCCATTCAAAATTAGTTTTTTTTTAAACAATTGTCTAGTAAGTGTTGTTGCTTTTTCGCATCCACTTTAATGTTAGAGCACTTTAGCGTAACTAGTTATAAAATATTAATTTAAGATAGTCGGGCAACTTGCCTTCATCTATCTTTGGTTGCTTTTTACTTCCACTCATAAACAACACAAAAGATCTTTTTAAAACATCCACATTTTTAAACTCTATTTTCTTCAACATTAGCTTCACATGAACCGGAACCATAACCATATTTTTCCCTTTTTCCAGGACGACTACAAACCATTAGGATAATTTAGTTGGTGATAAATAAAGAACATATTCTCACGACCCTGCGTTTTCTTTCAAAAACATTTTCAGTTATACCCATAAAGTAAACCTTCACAAATCATTTGATAGTTGAACCAGAGTGTTTGGGAATTTGACCTTTATGGACTATGATAAGTAAATATTTGAAGATCTACAATTATTTATCCTGGACCAGTCCACTGTTAGACATAAGACACTCTAGAAAGAAAGGGCTTTGCCATGATCGAAGATTCGCCAATAGTAGAAAGAAAACGCTGTTACTCGTCTTCTAATTGGTCCCATTTAGATTAGAAAAAAGCACCCCGACGGACCCGGTACATAGAATTGGCTGCCTTTAAAAATACAAATAAATCTTTTTCTAAAACGATTGCCTCCAATTTGTCTGATTTCACGCTTTTCGTCATTTCAATGTTTGTAATAAAAAAATTAAAATTAATTTTTAAACCTTTTTCATATTTTATTTGAAAACGTACCCAACTAACAAAGTATTGCTATTTCAGATGCAATAGAAGCGAACTGACC
Source organism: Anania crocealis (assembly GCA_949315895.1). NCBI lineage: Eukaryota > Metazoa > Arthropoda > Insecta > Lepidoptera > Crambidae > Anania > Anania crocealis. The sequence goes on from OX438880.1 coordinate 7,313,089, forward strand.
TTTGCTTCCAGATCAGATGTTCGCAAATATTTGTAGCGGAGGAAATAGTGTTCTCACAATAGAGATAGCCTTTAGGGTTCTGCACAAAGTTCTGCTAAAAAAACATTCATATTTTATTTATTTATTAACTCCTAAAAAATCAAAAACAATATACTGATTTAAACTTCCATAGTCACTATAATTATAGTTAATTGAATTCTTCCATGGTCACTATCGTTAGAGTTCATTCAATTAACTCTATCAAAAACAATATTTTGTGAGTGCGTGTTTGCATCACCCTATAATAATCTCCTTTTTCAAAACCTCGCTGATGCTGGCATGTTTTTTTTTACTATTAGCGTTGTTTGAAATAAAATACTATCAGTTTAATGTTGAGCCAGTCTTGCATGAATAATAAACCCAAATCGAACACTGGATAGTAAGGTTGACAACACAAATAAATTTCTTCTTTTGAAGAGAAGGGATTTTAAGTAAGAGGCAACTGAAGATGTCAGAAGAAACGAGCAAAAGTGTCAATCGGAAAGTTCTATTTTGAGGAACTTCGTGCAGTAATCCGATATAGGCTGGTTTTGATGATGATAATGATTATGAAAAAAAGACAGTAAAGAAGATTTATTTACATGTAACAACATTTGATAAACAATATTGTGCTATGGTACGGAACCTTTGATACACTAGCACTCGTAGTGCTTCAAGATTTTCTTAGTTCTAGGTCACGGTAAAGTTCTGCGGCCTTAGACATGTGTCTTTTTAATATCGCCTACGCTAGACGAATAGATGTCAAATGTATGAAAAGGAGCATAAGCTTACGATCGTTCGATCGTTTGATAACATTTTCATACATTTGTTATCTCAGATCATATATAGATACTAGCTGTTCCCCGCGACTTCGTCTGCATCAATTTCCGTTATTATGATCGCGATTAATTTTGCAACATTTTTCACTCATGCTTCGCTCCTATTTGTCATAGCGTGATGTTATATTGGCTAAAGCCTTCCTCGATAAATGAACTATCCAACACAAAAAGAATTTATCAAATCGGACCAACACTTCCTGAGATTAGCGCGTTCAAACAAACAAACTCTTTAGCTTTATAATATTATAGTATAGATAATCTTAGTTAATTTGTTATTTATTCGTCTGGCGTAAACGATATTAGAAAGCCACTTGTCTAAGGCCGCTGTTTTTCGGCCGGTCCCAATAACCTATCTATCTTCAGTTTTGGCATATCGGAGATAGAAAACAACTTCTGTCTTTGTTTCTCTGGACGGCAAAAACAGAGTTAGAAACTGTTTCCTATCTCCGATATGCCAAAACTGAAGATAGATAGGTTATTGGAACCGGCCGTTAGTCTGCCACTGTACGCAAGACGATAGATTTAATCATTATTTGAAAGTAAATCAGTTTGAATAGAAAACACGCTTGGTACACTCGACAGCACATCAAGTTAAACAGTTGATCTGCGATAACAGCTTTTATTACGTAGTGCATAAAGGCGGTCTCAAGGTCAACATGTATAGTCTGATGTGCCGCCGTGTGTACAACACACTGACCAGGCGTTGGCGCGAGGGAGCTGCTAAATATCGTCACTAACTTCTGTATTGAAATCAGGTGGTTTCTTAATAACCATATAGCATCATCCATGATTGATTTTAGGTATTTCGCGACAACTCAAGATATCAATAAAATAATATTTCACCAACGCTAGAATATCTGGATAAGATTATTACTTCGATAAAACCTTTTTCTTGCTTTCCAAAGCAATTTATTGCATTTGACAGTAATTGATACGAATAAAATGGATCGGAATGTCAAGGACTGGGGAAAATATGATGAATTATTGGTTCGTAGTACCTAGCAATGGTACAGACAACAGCACGTCAACCTACCACAAAACATCAAATTTTCTCAATTGATATTGATCCCTACTTGTTGGAGTTAAAGTTGAAAATCAATTCAATGACCTTTAAGTTTTTGGGTAGGTTGACCTGCCGTTGTCTGTACATTACAAGTGTAATGTCTTTGAGAGAAGTAGCGAATTGAAATGTAGATTCAGACCTTATGGTAATGGCAACAAATGTTGAAATTGAATAAAACGCTTTGCTCAGGACTTTGATTTGATATGAGGATAATTTTAATTAACTGTAATGCGACTTATAGAAGAGAATTATACATAAAAAAAATTTATGGGCTTACATGAAAAAGGGCAAAAAAAAAGTTAGGATTGAGTTTAGTTCACTAACGGCCGGTCTCAATAATCTATCTATCGCCAGTTTTGACATTTCGGAGATAGGTAACAGTTTCTATCTCTGATTTTGCCGTCAAACTAACCGCGGCTCGGTCCAGAATTACACGATGTCATGCTGGCAAAAAACCCGTTCCCAGCAGTTAGATGAAAAATAGGCTATGTTCTTTCTCAAGTTCTAATGAACTAATTTTCTGTACGACCTGTCAGTGCACAAAGAAAATGCCTTGTTTTGACATTGACTATGTATTAAATATATTGAAGCGCTTTACGACACAACACAATCAAAAAAAAAACTCTACACAATCTTACTTACCTTTCGTATCTACTCTACTTCAATTTACTAGAATGATTTGAAACTATAAGTTATGAGAACAATTTTTAAAGTCAACTGAACATGGGTGTAAATTCCCGAAATATGTTTATTTTTTTGTCAATAATAAAGATCGATGATCATGATCCCAATGTTCAAACATTCGTAGCTCTCGTTGCTCTACCCGAGAATCGAACTCTGGATCTTGGCCTGGTTCAGAGCACTAGACCAATGGCACTATGGAGCATTTACAGAGAGTTTTGACTGTACTACTCACTTTACAAATGATGTCATATTTTTCGATCAATGAAAATACTTTATTTGATATTTTAGCAACTTAATTGCAATTATAATATCAGTATATAAACTTGAAAAATTATGTCTCAGGCGGGACTCGAAGATGGGGGTTCGAGTCCCGCCTGAGACATAATTTTTCAAGTTTAGTTTACTGATCAATGAAAATCTTTAGGAGTATCGAATTATATGTTTTCTTCTGCATAAACGGACGAATCTTTTTTCACGTCAACTTATAAATTCGTTTATTTTACTGCTTCCAGGGAATTGATGACAAGGAATCAATTAAAGGCTTTACGCTGTAAACCAGTGGAGTTTCAACAATATTTAGTTATGTAACCGAATGAAATATTTTTACAAATAGTTTACAATCAGCAAGGATGAAATAGCTTTTTATATGTTATGAAACTGATTAGTAAATAATTTCTTTGTTCTGTTACACATTGTATCAAACATTTTACTTTGCCATATTGACAATAAGAAAATAAAACTATCACGATATGAAAGTGCGCTGGCTTCCTCGGAAATCGTAAAAACTCACTGAATTATTGATGGAACTTTAAAAAGAGTAGCTCGTGAGGACTGCACAAAATATTTTATATCACAAAATGGCTACTACCTACATCCATGTTTAGTCTCGAACATTGCTAAAGCAGACCATTTGTAATGAATAAAATTTTTTTGCAAAATGCAGCAATTTAGATGATTGAAATGAGTTATTTTTTAATTAAATTTATTTAAGGCTGTAAGTTGAAAACGCCCCGTTTGTCGTGGTTTAAATACCTACCGGACCAAGACCTTGGGGTTCTTGGTTCGATCCCTGTGTCGAGAAAGAAGAGTTTCGGATTTTCGAACATCTATGATCAGTAACCTGCATTTTTGGTAGGTGTCGTTATTATACCTGCCTGTACCCATCATTGCTGTGGTAACTTGAATGATAGAGGCCTTTGCTCTGCAGTGGGATGATTTTAGGCAGTTACTGTTTTTTGTACGCTGTAAGCCATCAGAGCTTCACCAATGTTTGGTTATATACCTGACGAATGTCTTTGTAGCTCAATAGTCAGAGCTGTCACAGTCCCATCTATGTATAGGCCATCTATTTACATTTAAGCGGTATTCGCTTCCATCTGTGGCAGAGAAAACCACTGGGTATGAAGTAATGTTACTGTTCACGTCAATTGCGAAACTAACGCGGTATATACCTTTGAAAATACTTTTAAATCATTATTTAGTATCATTTTAAAAGATATATAAACAAGTTACAGTACATACAGTCACCTCGTTTCAAATGAAAATATTTTAAGGAACAAATCAGCATACTAAACAGACAATTTTTTGTAAATCAAAATAATATATTTTTACGCTACTTTACGACAAAATCACATACACACATTTAAATTAAGGAGTAAATAAAACATCCCGTTTGTTATTATTATATGCGGCGCTTGATCTTGTCGTTGTCCGATACACGTGCCACGGCCAATGTGTGAGAGAGACGGAGGCTATGACGTAGGAATCATTGGGAGTAGACAGGATGCTCTTTAAAATAATTATTTCTTTTGTTAAATAAAAACGAGTTAAATTAGAGACTCTGTATAAATATTTTTACTAAAATGGAGGTGACCTTATTTACATTGTTTTGGTTGGACAGTCTTAAAATTCTTATATCTTAGTAATATCAAATTAAAATTCCAAGTAACTTAACTACTCAACTTTTAACGAGTTCCAAGTATAAAATTTGACTAAAAACAATTGGTTTTAATGAAAATGTTTACTATCTACGTTTCCATGGTGCTTTACTTTGCAATCATGGAACGAGTTAATTTAATGGAAAAACTTTGATTGCTTCTTGGTGAGGAGTTCGAAATAAAAAATACATGGATATACGGACTACAGTTACGTAGTATGGATACGATATTGGGATATTTGGTTTTGTCATGTGTAAGTTTATTTTATATATCCGATGGTCTTGCAATAGCATGGTTGCTTAATATGGGTCTCATAAGACGGCTCAAGGTCGCCCAGTTTTTGAAAACTTAAATAACCGAAGTCGCTCAAAGAATGGCAGAGCTCAAGTGACAGTAGGCGAGATAACTAGTAAGGAGAAAGAAATCGGTTCTTTCTTCTTACTACTTATATGCTTATATATAGGCCGAAATACTTCGGATGACGATCTGTGGGTACACGTACCTAAAATTCATTCATCTCGGAAGAATGTTATGACATGAAAAAGCAATGAATAGGTACTAGTCGAATTAAAACCTCCTCTAATTTTCGTCAGAATTAAGATAAAATAGCAACAATCATTAAATACATTTGGAGCGGCTCAGATATTTTAAAAGGAAAAGAGAAGCCCCTCTTGAAAATCAAACAAATATTTATAAGTTCTTACAATTTTCAGAGTATTTGGCACTGTCAGGGAAACAACTTTCGGAAACAATTAGCTGATCTTTCAGTAAGTATAGTACCTACTTATGAACACAGGGCTCCAAAAGAAGGATGGTACCATAATCGTAACCTCGACGGTGATGCAGTGAAGGGCTCCTACTCCTTCCACGAGGCTGATGGTTCCATCAGGCCCGTGGAGTACATCGCTGACAACCACAATGGTTTCAATGCGGTCGTGCACAACACCGCCCCTACTGCCGCCCCTGTCGTAAACAAATCAGCCCCTGTTGTATACAAGGCTGCCCCTGTTGGCTACAAGGCCGCCCCTGTTGGCTACAAGGCTGCCCCTGTTGGCTACAAGGCCGCCCCTGTTGGCTTCAAGGCCGCCCCTGTTGTCTACAAGGCAGCTGTTGTGTACAAAGTCCCCGCTCTCCAATATTATCACGAGATGAGATGGCGCTCGCAGTAAGGCCAATGGTGGAAAAAAGACGCGCTGCATGTATTCTTCTTCGGTACTTCTTAAGTCGCCTCTTATGACACCTAAAGGAAGGGAAGAGGTGGTGCTATTCTTTGAATGTGCCGGTACCAGACGGCATATTTTTTTTAATAAATAAGTGTGGAGAATTTCACATACATTGTTCTGATCCCAAATTGAGGAAGTATTTAAAGCACACGTATTTTGGAAATCAGAAACAATGAAGGCACCACAAACACCCAGACCCAAGAAAATGTAGAAAAACACTTTTTTTCTACATTGAACCATCCGGGAATCAAACCCGGGACCTCGGAGCAGGCGACACCTTGAAAACCGGAGTGCACGGCTCCGCCACGGAGGTCGTCAGAAACTAAACAGAAAATTTACAATCAAATACGTTACAGGAAGACAACGCCCAGAATGACTACGAAGAAACACTATCGGTAATCTATCCAAACATTCTATGTTTATTTGATAAATTAAAGCTCCATTTTCTAGCTTAATTCTATACCTTGTTTAAATTTAGTTTACAAGGAGCTTCGACTCTAGGAAAAGATTAAGACGGCTAAGTTTTAATCACACGATATCAACTTTCAGTTGTATTTTATACATCTACTTAAAACTGCAACACATTTTTTAGCTTGTACTCCTAAAAACATATTATCGGAATAACTGATTTCTGTTACTTAACTACCTAAGCATTAGGCAAATCTGGAAGAAGTTCGGCGATACGAGTATTTGTTCCTATCTTCTGTTTTAAATCAAAGTTTTACAGAAAAGCACGTAAAATACCTGTTAATAACCAATTTGAAGAGCTCTTTTACCAGGTTATTTTCAAAGCATTTAGTAAAAAGAAGAAAAAAGATTTGATTCCAATACACGTAATGTTTCAGAGGCGGTCTCTAGACCTTCGTCACATAGGATCTCTTATGGGATCTCCGTCAATGCCTAGTCATCTACCCGAGGCCGAGCCAATCCTTCCTGGGCATACTCTTATTAGACCAGCACTGGGCATGCTCAAATCTGCAGTCAAGTTCCCGCACAGAGACCTAGAGAATGGCGCTGGGGTTTATGGAGGTATCAATAACTTAGGGATCAGGTACGTTGCCATAATTGTCTGCTTTGGATCTCATAAATGCTCAAGGTCAAACAGTCGGCAGAAGAGCAATATTTGGTATTCAGAAATGAGTAAAACGTTGGGTTTATTTAATATCATTATTCAAAAAATTCTTTAGCAGATGTTCTGAAATTTGACCGCGTATTGGTACGCTAGTAAAGATCACAGGTAGATGTTAAAATGCGGGCAAAATGAACCATTCGTTGAATATTCTTAGGGAAGAGCAATACCCAGCAGTAGGCAGTCTGGCTGGGAGGAAAGATGATAGTAGATAAGATGTGAACGGAATTTTAACTATCTATATGATCTACCTAACTAAAATAGCTTTCACTCTTTGCCTTGCTTAGTTATCACACATAAAATAAATATTAATATATTCTGTTACCAAGAACCAGAGACTCAGGTTAGACCAGTCACTATAAATCAAGAAGAGCAGTACCGCTTTCATTTAATTAAATTTACTAGAATTGTCTCCGAATCAAATATCAAAATATATAAAACTTTCAGGCTACAAAATCTAAAAAGAAATACAGTTGCACAACTGAATAAAATAAAATTTTCATTTTCATTTTTTTCTAAAACGCTAAATTAAGACCCATCTGCACAACTCATTATCAAAATTGATTAAATGTTTTTTTTTTTTTTTATAAATGTGGACAACATCGAATACATTGTTCTGATCCCAATTTGAATAACTATTTAAAGCATTCGTATTTTGGAAACCAGAAACAACGAAGGTACCACAACTCACCACAAACACCCAGACCCGAGAAAATGTAGAAAAACACATTTTTCCTACATTGACCCGTCCGGGAATCGAACCCGGGACCTCGGAGCAGGCGACACCTTGAAAACCGGTGTTTACGCCACTCCGCCACGGAGGTCGTCTTTATATTGATGATTTATGACATGATTTATATTGTTTTTTTAGATATGACGGAAGAAACGAAAGAATATTATACTCCGGATTCCGTAGGACCCCTGCAGACTATATTGTGGTAGGCATTGTTTTAAAAAAACTTACAAATATTGCAATTTTGATTATTTGTGATAAAATCTGGCATAAGACTAAAAAACTTACAAATATTGCAATTTTGATTATTTGTGATAAAATCTGGCATAAGACTAAAAAACTTACAAATATTGCAATTTTGATTATTTGTGATAAAATCTGGCATAAGACTAAAAAACTTACAAATATTGCAATTTTGATTATTTGTGATAAAATCTGGCATAAGACTAAATGACTGAAGATCAGAGACGATTTTTTGCCCCAGAAAATTATAAGGATCCCGTGGTATAGTTTTATGTTTAAATTACAAACTCACAATGTAGCAGACGACAGCTAGTACTTAATGTTTTAAAGTCTTCCCTTATTAAAAAATGGCATATAAAATACGACAGGTATTATATGATATCAATGAGATTTGAAATAGTTGGAAGATACCCGTATAGAAAGTAGTGTTTTTAAGGTTCCGTAGCCGAATGGCAAAAAACGGAACCCTTATAGGTTCGTCAAGTCTGTCCGTCTGTCTGTCCGTCCGTATGTCACAGCCACTTTATTCTGAAAGTATTAGCATTACACAGTTGAAACTTAGTAGGTAAGTGTATCCTGTTGACCGCTTTACGATTAAATTCTCATATAAAAAATATTATATTTATGGGGGGCTTCCCATACATAGTCCTAAAACAATAAAATTTTTTTACGCTAACTTACGCGTTTGGGGTATCTATGGATAGGTCTTTCAAAATGACATAGAGGTTTTTAAAACCATTTTTTCCAAAAGTCTAACGTTTGGAAGATAGACGCTTTCAAAGTGGTAAAATAACTTTTAAACTAAGCAAGTCTAAATTTTGAAAAAAATACATAATGTAGATCCTAACAAAAACTTACAACGAAAATTGGTTTGAACGAGATCAAACCGGTAGTTATTTTTGAAGTAACACTTTTTAACAACCGCAAATAAAACTTTGTCCTTTATACAAACACTATGAAAAACAAAGTTATTTTTGCAGTCAATTAAATGTTATGGTATTTTTTCTAAGTAGAAGTAAGTGGACCCCTAATTCAGTTAAAGTTGGTACGGAACCCTCAGTGCGTGAGTCCGACTCGCACTTGGCCAGTTTTTTAACTTAACTAGTCGATTTTCTTACATAATTTGCATTCGCACTAAAAATACATTTGATAGTTAATAATAATGACGTCTTTTAGGTGGCACCAATTAGCTCAAAATCTTCTCAACCGAAGTAAGTTGTTAACATACACTTATTTTACAAAATATTTAACTTATTGACTATCTAAATATTTAAAATACTGCTTTGTAATAAAATTATTAAATTGTAGATTCGCTGTATCTTCTGTGGTACTGGATTTGGTAAGTGACAAATAATTTTGAATTCATTTTTTTTTATTAATATTATTTATAGCAGCATACGTTGATATTTGATATAACAAGTTTTAAGAAATGACGAAAATATTTTATTAATAATTAATCAATTAAGACGCCCTAGTGGTTGGTCTAGTGGTTTAAATACCGGGCCAAGATCTCGGGGTCCCAGGTTCGATCCCAGGGTCAGGCAACAAAAAGTTGCGAATTTTCGAACGTTGCTCGGGTTTGTGATGACCCACCCGCATTTGGCAAGCGTGGTGATTATGCCAGTTCCCATCATTGCTGTGGTAACTTGAATTCAATGATGGAGGCCTTTTCCCTGCAGTGGGATGATTATAGGCTGTTACTATACTATACTATAATTAATCAATAGCCCTTTAGTATCCGTGATTGAAAAACATCAGTAGTAGTAATAACAAAAATTATTACAGAGTAACCTGAGCGTCATTAAGAATGGGGGCTATCGCTAGTGAATTGGCCACTAGAGGCGCTTATGTCGCGTGAGGTCCAATAACTTTCACTTTTCACTGGTTTTAGCGGAATTTGTTGCATAAATTATGATTTCTTTAATTTACCTGCTGGAAAGTGATCTCCTTCGTAAAATATAGCAAATATGGATTATTTGGCGATTAATGTGAACGCTTTAAAAGCGGAATTAAGAAAAAGCGCAAAAATAGGCGGCCTCAAGAGCAACTATTTGAGAAGTTAGTTTGTTGATATTTATATAGTTATTTATAAACAATATAACCTTAATTAGATTTGTTTAGGCGCCAATCGCCTTTGACAGCTATACCTCCGGACCTCAGTCTACAGTGGCGCCAACTGGTGAGCAAAGAAACGATAGTCCCCATTGTATGCTTCTGGTTTAAATGTTTACATAGCACAGGGTCCAATACCTTTGCTTAATTAGTGGCTAAGAATATTAGTCAATTGATACACTTGTCAGAGAGATATCAGTATTTTTTTTAATTATGGGTACCGCACCGCTATAGTCTTTTAATGTTTAAATATATTTTTTCAGGACAAAGACAAAAATGTTTACCATCAGCTTTTGCGTAATGTGAGGAAATTGAAGAAAGAAAATGGAATCAATAAACGGTAAATGGTCAACATTGTCGGTAGCCCTCTAACGAATAAGTAAGATAACCAATTTTCAAACACCCCTAAATAGCTGGCTTTAAGTAAATGCTAGTACTTACAAAAGTGGCATATATAGTTTTAAAAAATATATACATATAGATACGCAATATATGCATATAGATACGCACCCTACTATCAAGTCCAAACAGCGAGTAAATAATGATATTTTGACAGAAAACCTAATTTGATTTCTTGATAGTAAAATTGCGCGTGCGCGTTTTTAATGCAGAATTTTTGATGTTAGGTGATCACAAAGTTCATTAAGTAAGAGCTAATTTAAAAAACATAATAACATTTAAAGTATAATTTTTAAGTGAATTACCAGGATAAATTAGGTAATTTATCCTAGGTAGTTAACCTTCTCTTTCTATGATATTTGATAAACCGACCGAAGAAATACTGCAACAAGAAGACGATGGTGGTCAAACTGCGTTTTCCAACTTGCGTGCCTTAGCAATTTTACAATAACCGCTACGCTTATGTAGCGGTTATTGTAAAATTGCTTAGGATTTCTTTGTGTTCAATAGTGGACCAGTGTGGGCTAGAGATGACGATGATGAATTAACAACTATATACATGTGTTTTTAGATCACTCGACCAAACTTTCGTTACTAAAAAATGCAATCATTTCAGCATCTTGAAGATATACGCAAATGAAAAATCCACTCTTAAACATCCCAAACCAGTAAGTAATATTACTTTTGAAAAAAAAAATTTTTTCCATCCGTATAATTCAAAATGATTATCATTTCAGACTTCTAAAAAGGACCAACTGTCGAGAGAGTAAGTTTGAGTTAAACATTATTAAAAGAATACAACCTTTTCATTAAAATGGTAGGACATACCTTGAAGTGCTCCATTCTGTAATCTGGTAACGAAATAATATCGTAAGTGACGAGACGTGTGGTGTAAGTCTAGACTAGAATGGGACGACACGCCATCTTGGCCTATGGTTTTCGTAAGAAGTAATTAAAGGAGTACTGCCAAAAGACGAAAATCGCCAGTGACTTCTTCCATCAGTATTGGCAAAACTGTCATCATTTACCCGCCTACCACGCTAGAATGCTCTATTTGAAGAAGTTTTTAACCAGCAGTAAATTGACAAGTCCGAATGATGACGATGCTGACAATTATCATGCAGTTACAATACAGGACGAAATTGTAATAACCCGCCAAATTTTAATAACGTAAATGACGTATTTTTTCTTTTGGGATAGCCCAGTACAAAAATGTCAAGATAAAGCACTTAGATAATGTCCACCAGAAATCTAAAATACCGCCTTCTAGCAACACTTTAACGCGATGCGCATCTCATTCAGGCATTACTATACTATTCATAAGTTTTTGATTCTCCCTTCATATCTTAACAGGCTTTGGTCCGTAAAAATTAAAAACTGTGTTGTGAAAAATATTTTCTTATTTATTTAAACTTGAAATGGGCTCTAAATACGATACTGAACGCCTATAAATTTTGAAGGTAATTAAAAATTAATCCTGTTTATCTCGTTTCTAGACCGTACTGCAAACACAATAAAGTTACTATTTCCATGCCATGCCATGTAAAGTCAACAGCACGTCAACCTACCACAAAACGTCAAATTTTCTCAATCGATATTGATCTCTACTTGTTGGACTTAAAGTTAAAAATCAATTCAATGACCTTTAACTTTTTGGGTAGGTTGACCTGCCGTTGCAGACAACGTTGGTACAGATACCATGTTGATACTGGTTTGCAACAAATGCCTTGCTTTCCAGATTACCACGGGCAAAGCTTGTAAGTGCAAACATTTTGAGATCCGATTTCAATTTTACAAAAATAAAAACCAAATTTGATGACGCAGTAAAGAAAATAAAGAATGTATTCAAAAATATTACAGTTTGTTTACAAAAAACCTTCTCCTAAGAGATTAACGCAGATTGGACTGAAAAATTATTTACGACAAAATAGCTACGATGCGGATTTGGACGACGAGATATTAATGGAAGATTCTAATGAAACAATTCCAAAAGACTTATCAAAATCCGTTGAAGATGAAGAATTAAAGCAAAAAAAGAAATGGTTTTGGGAATCTCAGGTATGAATTAAAATGTTGTTGCTGTTGTCCTCCCTATCGAGGTCCAGGGGCCTAATTCGCGTAACCGAATCGCAGTTCGATCGTGATTGAATTGGACGATTTTGACATTTAGCCCATACTAGAACTGTCAAATACCTGTCGTTCAATTACGGTTGTGATACGATTCGGTTACGCGAATTAGGGGCCAGTGGTTTAAGGGTAGAGTTCAACAACAGACGTTTAAGTTTTAAACAGCGTTTAAAATATTATTTGACATATTTTGTATGGGAATTGTGTCAAATTAATCGTCAATTTATGTTTACCGGCTGTTTAAGAATTGGTGAACTCGGGTCTTAGTATCAGACCATGATCTCGGGGTCCAGGGTTTGATCCCCAGGTAGAGCAACAAGAGCTTCGAATTTTTAAACATTGCTCGGGTAGTAATCACTATCGCCCATTTGGCAAGCATTGTGATTATGCCTATACCCATAATTTCTGTAGAAACTTGAGTTCAATGATGGAGGCTTTTACCCTGCAGTGGGATGACTATGGGACCAATTGCAGTCCTTAGAAACTAAAACTTTCACGGGTATGCCTCTTGCTACTACTTCTACCGTATACAATAACTACGCAACCTTTCTGGTTAGCTTATTTATTAATTCGTAGTTTTTATTTGTTTCTAATGCATGGTCTTTAGCTTTTATAAATAAAATAACAGTAATTTAAATATTTCAGGACTTATTTAGCCACATAAAAATCAATCCGAACGCCCCAGAATACAATGAGCTGATCCCGGCAAATGTTAGCAATAACATACGGAATTGGTGGTTTTATAATCAGGTAATTTTGTATTATGAACCGACAAAATAAAAGAAGGTGGGTACTCAAGTTTCGGTAGCATAAGCCCACATCATTAATATCGTCATCAGATCATATCAGACCAGTATATTGGGCACAGGTCAATAGGCCAAGAAAAGAAGAAGTGGGTTAATATTAGCGCATTTAGGCCGAAAGTAGAAAGATAACGCTGCTGGAATGGCATTACTAAGAAATTGCCAGAGTCAATAATTTTCATATTTTTATGTACTTTATAGGTAGGCTCCCTTTTGCATAATTTCATGTAAATTGGTTCAGATATATAATTTATATAAATTATTTATTTTTTCTTTTCTCTTCTAGGATGACTACAAACCTCTTGAGGACAAAACGGCTTAACGCATGTGCCAGATCAAATTAAAACTTTAATCCCTTCACTTTAGAGCGAGATATTAATTCGAAAGATATATCACCAATTTACACAAATGGTTTTTATTGCTATATTTTGGTAGAAAGAGTAAATATCACCTTACGTGTCTAGAAACTCGTAAATTGCATTTTTGACAACATGGCGAGTCAAAAAAGTTTTTGTTCCAGTTAGATGTAAATTAATTCAACCACAAATATGTAAAAAAAAACCAGGCCATGAACCGGAAAACTTAGTCACTAGAACTGGGTGTATCGAAATGAATTTGTTATAGGATGTATCTAAATAGGTACATCCTATAAATATACCTAAGTACCAAACAAATTCAAGTCCACAACTGCAATGTGATTAATACAATTACAATAACTTCTTATTAATAGATAATTGTAAGATAATTAAAATTTAAATGTTTGAAAAGATAAAAAGGTAAAGTCTTGTGTGGTACTTATTGTATTAACAAATATTCATATTGTCTGCCCATGTTCAATTTGATAATCTGATAATTTGTTCATTTTCATTAGCATTTTTTCCTGCATGTAAATATTTGTAATAAATTTTTTTTTTGTCAAATCTCAATAAATGGTCAGTTGGAGTTTTCAATATTGTTTTTTATTGCCCATTAGTATCTAAAATTACAAGTTTTAACAGTAACTAGCTAGCAATAGATTACATTTTACACATTTAGCTTACTGTTAAGCACGGGTCTATCTCTCTATTTTTTATGGAGAGGGGTTAAGGCCTCAGTTCCACCACGCTGGCCTAGTGCGGGTTGGTGGACGGCGAGGGCGACGCTATGGCAACATCACCCCGCCGTTGGACGTTTCTCAAGCCGCCCGAAGGCCTCCAACAGGGTTAACGACTGTTATCTTGTGACAACAGCCGGCGGCTTAACGTGCCCTCCGAAGCACGGAAGCGCTCATGGTATAATGCCACAAACGGTCACCCAGCCACCTAGTGACCACTCCCAGCGTTGCTTAACATTAGTGACAGATACTGATCTCTAAGGCCTGAGTTCACCAACAGACGGTTAAAATTTAAACAGCGTTTAAAATATTATTTGACATATTTTGTATGGGAATTGTGTCAAATTAATCGTCAATCTATGTTTACCGGCTGTTTAAATATTGGTGAACTCGGGTCTTAAAAGTATTGGGCTATGAGCGCAAATAAAATTATATTTTTTAATTAATCTTTAGATTGGCCTTTATAATCAAATCAACAGTTCGAATATATAGACAGAGAAATGTTATAGGAAAACCTTGTCTCTGCAGTGGAATATACTAAAAATAATTATTTAATCAACTCAAGCACCTCTAAGAGCAGTGAACTATGGTTTGTGGGTCCCACCAGGTAGACCGACGATCTGGCAAAGCCGTAGCCAAGCAGTTGAATGCGTAAATGAATGGTGGCGCGGGCGGGACTTTATAAATCTTCTTTAAAGAAAAAAATTAAGTTTTAAGGTTTTTATATTTTTTACTAGCGGACCCGGAGTACTTCGTATTGCCTCAGAATAGTATTTTTTGACGTCTTATATCAAATATGGTTGGAAAAAAATACAATTTTTTTATGTTAACTTTCCAGCGTTTTTAATTATTATTATCCTATTCCTGAAGCAGTCAAATACAAAAACACAAAAATCATAAAAATCGGTCCCGCCCTTCTCGAGTTACAAGTGGTTGTAACTAACACGACTTTCTTATAAATAGTTATTTGTTATACAAGAGTGCAAAGTTCCTTTTTAACCGCGTGCTCAACTTTAGTGACCGAGCAAGCAAAGGATTCTAAAATTGAATCACGAGCGCAGCGAGTGGTTCAAAAATTAGAATCCTGAGCGTTAGCGAGGGAATTAAAAGAGCACAAGGTGAAAACTCTTTGCACTCGAGTGCAACACGTAACTTTTCATCCCCCCTTAGCGAGGAAATGACTAAATGCAAAATAAAACATTTACAATCACAAGATACTTATAATTCAGTTTAGACAAAGGTTTAGGTACTTAAGTATTTACGAAAACATTGTGATATGTAAGTATTACGGAAATAAACTTCTTCGTCGCTGGAATCACTCATTTTCGTTTTTTTTTACTTGTTTTCAAGTTTCTTATTTATAACAATACGAATTCAAAACAAAATGGCAAGCGCAAAGCAAATTGAAAACAAAAGTAGGTAGGTAGGTACACCAAGGAGGTTAAGAGTCTGAGTTTTTAACAAATTAAAAATAGTTGCATAATAAATACGGCACCATGGACACATTAATAATATTTACTTATGTGCCATGGAGATGAAAGTAAATAGGTTTAATGATGTTTTGAAATGACATACCTAGTGCACGCGATGTTCTAAATTCAAATTTTACCTTAAGCGGGTAAAAACGGCTTTTCCGCTCAGATATCGAATAGCAAAAATACCATTTCCGAGGTGGGGGGATTAAAATAATATTATTATATAGAAGAAGATAACAGTTTAGTAATGTCAATACTGTTCTAAAGACCGGCTCATCATGACTTGTTTTGTTTGATACACCGCCATCTACAAAAATACATGTGAACTTAATCGCCACCACACCAACTTCAGTGTATTTTTCAGCGTTTCATGTTTTTCATTTTTGCAGGCTATTGTAGTACCAACGATAACTAATAGATGGCACTGCATGACAATTAGTATGAAGATAAAGATTTTATGATAATGATACCAATAAAATATCAGCTCTGAACAGGTAACCGTTACGTTTTCCATTTTGCTATAACCCATGTTCAGTATTTAACATGATAAAAAACTTCGGTTGGGTTTGCTAGCATTTGGCACCATGGCTTGCTTTGGCGTGATGAAAATATAGAATTGGAGCCATCATTATATAATACTTCTAAGATATCAATTAATGTGTGATAAGAACTCTTATCAGAGAATCAGTAATTAGGTTTAATAAATTAAAAAACGTAACTTATCAAACTAAAAAATGGCTTCATTTTCTTTTGAGACCATCGCGACTTAAATTATTATAAGTAGATGATAAAATTATTTATTTATTTTATTTCACACTATACAAAATAACGAAACTTCTACTAGAGGGTGAAATATAAAGACAGAAGAAAATTACTACAGCATTTTTTAAACGAAAAAGTATATTGGTAATGTCGGGATCAAGTCAAATCAAAATTTATTAAAACAATATGCAAATCGACCAAATCAGTAAAAATTAATACCTTGTCAGCTCTACTTTTCGTCAGAAAATATGTCAAATTTCGAATGACAGCGTTTTGTATTCAGTAAAACAAATAGTTAAGAAACATTTAGAACAATTTACTATCGCCTAACTACTTGGTTTAACTTTCATCCCGGCAATGAAATTTGATATCACTTAACATATGTTTAGAAACAACGTAGTGTATCAATGCAGTAGGCTCATATAAGTTTTGGTATTGGACAAAATCATTAAGGATTTAAGATCGTTAAAAATCACTAACGGTATAAATATCTTTCATACAGAAAGTTGTGTCAAGCAAATTAATTTTCAAAATGTGGCATTATCTCTAAGTTACTTAACCGTAACGAGTTAACGACTCACGGTTTAAGTACCGGGCCAAGATCATGGGGCCCTAGGTTCGATCCCCGGGTCGAATACAAGAGATATCAACATAGCTTGGGTTTGTGATCACTAACCAATGTGGTAGTTATGCCTGTACCCATAATGGCTGCGGTAACTTGAATTCTATGGTGGAGGCCTTTGCTCTTCAGTGGTATGAATACATAAGTTACATTTACTTTACGCTGCTTTTATTAGAGTGAATGAGCCCACTGCTCATCGTTATTTTGTGCACTAGCTCGACTTTATCTATCAAGCCAATAAAACCATTTTATCATTCAATTATAAGAACTCGTTGCGATGAACAGTGTTTAAAATATTCACGTCTCAATGATATCTAGTCTAATTAACATTTAGATAATAAAAAATGCGCTCCTTTGATAATGTTGTACATTCTAAATCAACTACTTCAGTTGTTTTAGTGTTGTTTCCGTATGTGCAGTGACGAAAAGGATTTTATTTCAATTGCTTTATTTATTTTGTGATGGAGAAAAAAGTTTTCATTTGTTTATCAATAGTGTTTGCGGCATTGCTTTTTATCGCTGCTGTTGTGGCACTTTTGGTCGTATATTTGGGAAGGTAAGATTTTTGTGTGTCTTCACAATCATACTTTATTTGATATTATAGCAACTTAATCCCTCGATCGTGAGTTATTCCAGACACGACTGAAATCAATTGTTATCGTGGCACCCGGGTGCCTCGTGGGGTTCAAAGCATTAATTGCAATTATAATATCATGTAAACTTGAAAAATTAATGTCTCTGGAGGGACTCGAACCCACATCTCCTCGCATACCGGGCGCGGTGTTTTACCATTTATAAATGTATATTAAATATAATTTTCAAGTTTATATACTGACTAGCTGTTGCCCGCGACTTTGTCCGCTTCAATTTCTGTTATTATGATCGCGATTGTTTTTGCAACATTTTTTACTGATGCTTCGCACCTATTGGTCGCAGCATGATGTTATATAAAGCCTTCCTCGATAAATAATCTATCCAACTTAAAAAACAAAATTCAATTTGAATCAGTACTTCCTGAGATTAGCGTGTTCAAACAAATAAACTCTTCAGCTTTATAATATTAGTATAGATAATGTTTTCACAATTGCTTTGTATAGGAAAACTATATAAATCGTGCTCATGGGTCATAAAATTAGTTACTTAATGTTATAATACATTTATCAGTCTTAAATTAATAAATCCAATTTGTATCTAAGTATATTTGTTTGTTTGTTTGCGACGTCCTCAGACGCATCGATTCGTCATTAACCTAGATTGTGAATGTCAATAAAGACTACCTACATTTGTTCACTAATTGGACAACTAGATGCTTAAACAGATAGATGGAATATTCTTTATTTAATTCCAATAAATTTGACCAACAACATATTATTATTATTTATTTTACAAGCATTCAAATTTCACACTGTACCTACCTATTAATTTACAGTTAATGCTTTGAGAAAGATGTGTATTTGATATGATATGATATTTGGGTGGTCTATGAACGATTTCAAACAACCTATGAGTACATGATATTTAAAAAAAATCTATAATAATTATAGTACAAGTTTGTACAATGATAAAGACAAAACGCTATTATGCGTGTTTTTTAACTGAAACAACAAACTTATGGCACCCATAAGATGAGAAGGATGGACGTAGTATTTATTTTATGTGCCACAATATGACACTTTGACCTTTTGTCAGCAAATAAAATTATTAAACAAAATTATTTAAGAACACGTCGTTATATAGGTCTTTACCTATGAAATTGCCGTTTTGTATGAAAAAATTTAAACGAATTTTTTTCATGCAATAGGGGTTAAAGTATGAAATTGTCGATTATTTTCCCACTTTTTATTTTGTTTATAGTTCTTAAGTATAGTCATATTATTGCGTAATTATTTTTGTATTGTATCAAAAACTAAATAAAGTAACTTTTGACTGAAGAAAAAATGCAATACTAGTGCCTATTACTTCAAAGGAAGTCGTTGAAAAGACCCCTTACAATGTGTCAGCTGACCTTCTTGCTTCAATTAAGTATATTTGTATTATATACTTTGATTTTCAGAAATTTAAATACTATAATGCGCAGCTTCATAACCATCTAACTTTCACCTTTAATTGCATCGAAAACGGTTCAGGCGTTTTTAAAAAAACAAAAAAATTGTTAGTATCGAAAAATGACTTTTCTCGATTTCGTCCATACAAAACGGCAATTTCATACTTTAACCCCTAATATGTTTTATTTCTATTAATCGAAGTAATCACCCATGCAATCAATGCATCTTAGCCAACGCAGTGGCAGTTTATTGATGCCCTTCTTAAAGAAATCAGCTGGACTCCCGGAGGCAACAAATTTTTCAAAGGCATTTTGTACTGCTTCTCGGGTACTGAATTTTTTTCCCGCCAAGAAGTTATCCAAATTCTGGAAAAAGTAGTAGTCTGTAGGCGCAAGGTCTGGTGAGTAGGCCGGATAACGGAGAGCTTCCAACCCCAGTTCTTGCAACTTGGAGACCGTCTGCTGTTCAGTATGAGGTCCCGCGTTGTCGTGCAGGAGCAGCGGAGAGGAGCGATTGACCAATGCTGGTTGGAGATGTGCCAGCTTCTCTATCATTGTGTTCAGTACTTCACAGTACACATCTGCAGTAATGCTCACCCCGTTTGGTAAGAAGCTGTGATGAATCACACCGGCGCTAGACCACCAAACAGTGACCATCATTTTTCTAGGGGTAAGTTTTCGTTTAGGGCATTGTTTAGGTGCTGAACCTGGATCCAACCAACTTGCTGAGCGCTTGTGGTTATCAAACAGAATCTATTTTTGTTCGCAAGTAACAATGCGGTTCAAAATTCCTTCATTTGTGTGTCTGTTGAGCAGTGCAAGACACGTCTCGACGCGTACTTCGCGCTGACGATCATTGAGTTCGTGGGGCACCCATTTGTCAAGCTTTTTTACCTTGCCAATTTGAAGCAAATAGACCAATATTGTTTTGACGCTAACGTCAAAAGCTGCTGCTAATTTAGCCGTAGGTTGTGTATCATCAGCTTCCACAATCGCCTTTAATTCGTCATTGTCGCCCAAAGTCTTCAGACGACCGCGAGGTTCATTTTTCAGGTCAAAATTTCCAGAACGGAAGCGAGCAAACTAATAACAGGTGGTGCGTTGGTTTGTAGTGTTAGCTCCGTAAACGTCGTTGATGTTGCGTACCGCTTGTGCCGCGTTGCTGCCACGACGGTACTAATATTCCATAATAATGACTCGAATTTTTAACGTATCCATGATGACGAAAAAGATTAAACTGCGATGAAAATGTAACACTAATCAATAATGACTACTTTGGATAAAGAATTCCATGTTTTTAAAATAAAATTAATTTGAAATTAGAATTCTTAGCCAAACAAAAAATATTTTGATTGAAAAGGGCCAGTACTGCAGAACGGCAATTTCATAGGTAGAGAAAGACCTATTATAATTTTGAATGTCCATAGCCGTCCAAAAAACTTATATTTTTTAGCAAATTACATCATACAGAACTTAATATACCTAATAGGTAATTCGTTTTTGTTGCTGATCATACGAAGATAGTATAATTCTCAGACGGATATATTTTTTATCAAATATTATTGATCTTGAGATTTTAATTATACTGATTTCAAGATAACCAGGTTTTTGGTACTGCTCTGAAGCAAAAATAAAACTGCATAGTAAATGCAAGAAATATCACTACAAATGAAATTTTCTTGTGATTTACTAGCAACAGAGATGAAATATAAGATACTTAGTATAAGCAAGGTAAACAGTTATCACCGTCTGTTAGGTAGTTACAATGAAACTTTAAAACAATGAATTTTCTTTTAATCTTCTTAGTACCGATGCATGACTATGTTTATTTTTTCTGCTCCGTACGAAAATCAATTAACTAACTTTAGTAGAGTAGTAAACTCTACTATATAGTTTATGGATTTTCGTGACCAATTTTAAATGGACGAATATAGAGGACGTTCTTGATTCAACGCGTATCATTTGTATGCATTTATTTTTGTAGTGTTAACGAATTTCTGCTGATTTGTTTATAAAGTAAAGCTGTCTGATCTTTTTTCCTTCAAAGTCTAGTTTGTTTCTGCAATCTGAATTCTCTTATCAGAGTGTTTGTTACCAAACTCCTCTAAAATGGCAAAACCGATTTTTATGATATTTTTTTGTCTAAACTCGGTAGGTCTTAGATAGATAGATAGATAGATAACACTTTATTGCACAAAATAAAAGAAAACAAATAAATTACAAAGAAAAGAAAATGTACAAATAGGCGGCCTTATCGCTTTAAGCGAACTCTACCAGACAACCTTAGAATAGGTTGTAAACTTTTTTTTATCCCAATTAAATGTATGATTCCCGTGGGATAGTCTTAAATTTTAAATTCCACCCATTCAAAGTCGTGGGAAATAGCTAGTTAAATATAAATCTTAACCTTAATATTAACGGGATATATAAATATTTTTACTAGCAACTAGTATGTGCTATGTGGTTAAACAATAAATGAAGCACACAGCCTTGTCGTTCTATGGTTGTAAGGGACAACTAAAGGAGAAATGATATTCAGCCAATCATTGACCAAACTGCTACTGGCAACCGTGGCAATTGTGAATTGTCATCATCAGAAGTGCCCTCTGCCGTCCATTTCACGGCTAAACGTGGGCCTCCAAAACCCTTCCTCATCCAGCCACTGCAAGCTCTCTTCACCAGGTTATCCGTCCAAAGAGTCGCTGGGTACTTACACTATGCTTGCAGGCGACGTCTCTATTAAAAGACTCGTCTGGTCGTCCAGCCATTTACCTTGCTTCAGCTTCATTAAGGACATTCACTCAATCGTATGTGCGGCTGAGGGTACTCGTAGCTACACACAAGAGCAGGCCGGCTTATCCGGCATATTCGGTTCGGCAGTATAAATGTCGAACGACAAAGCCGACGCGAAGTAATCTGCTTGTGCCGATCGGTTAGTTCATTCGGGTTGACATACGGCCATTTCCAATAACCTATCTATCTTCAGTTTTGACATATCGGAGATAGAAAACAACTTCTGTCTTTATTTCTCAGGACGGCAAAAACAGAGATAGAAACTGTTTCCTATCTCCGATATGCCAAAACTGAAGATAGATAGGTTATTGGAACCGGCCGATAGGTAACATTCGGTTCGACATTCGCTGTGGAACGAAAAAGCCGAAGGCCACTGCGCACCCAGAATCTTCAGGGTTTTCGTAACAAAGATCCAGCAATAACAACAAAACTAGCAGAACTAACAACACATCGTATTCATCCCACATTTTTAGCTAAACTAAATTTGCCGAGCGGTTTGTGATTCCCGAATATTCATAATATACTCGTATTTGATTTTACCGCCCGGCATTGCCGATTAATGCCGGCCCGCTGTTGTTGCCCTAGTGAAAGCCGAGCGGTGCTTTTCTCGAACATTCATCTACATAATAATATTCGATTTTACCGCCCGGCTGTGCCGATTAATGCTGGCCCGCTTAGATGTGTAGCTGCCCTGACACGTCAAGCTCATTGCCAATTTTTTTCGCTTGCTATGAGTGTCACTAACGGCGACTACCAGAGTACTGCCAAAAGAAGATATGAAGCAGCGTTTTCTCTCCATCATTGCCCAAACTGTGATCTCTAGCCCGCCTGCATAGCGATTATGGCAATATTATCTCTAGGAAGGCCTATGTGTAGCTGTGATCCTTTAGAGAAATACCTAAAAGAGCCCTCTTCATATCCCACAGGGCGACTGGAAACGACGGTTAATTACTATCCATATATCGGCTCCGCAATTTGGGTAGAATGCACTGGTTGAAGATCTTGGTCTTAGACTTTCCTGTACATGTCTATGTCAAGCATTGGACTAATACTTGTAATAACTAATTATAACCAAACCGTAATTCATAAGTTAATTCAAATTATCAATTAGTCAGTCAATTCACGCTCTTCGTTGAATCGATTTATTTCAATTCGTAATGTTTTTACTAATGAACACATTAGCACAAATTCATCGTATATATGGTAATTAGTGTAATGTTGATAACTGTATAATATGCCTTGATAACTGCAAAACTTGTATATAATACCTACAGAAAAACTTTTAATTGCGATGCAATTTTTTTACGTTCGCAAAAATTCCAACAGTGATGATTATTCTCTTTTTTCTTGATATAAAATAAAGTAGGTACGTTTCTATGGATTTTTTTTCATTAAGTTGTGATACTAGTTTTTTAACCGACGATGAATGGCACGGTCTTGAAATTACAATTCCTTTAATTTTTTGCCTATTTTTGCTCGATATCAATAAATGGTAACAGATAGGAGGCACTACATTACCTAAATTTATGTACGTACTGTTGTTTACCTAGTCAATGGTACGGAACCCTTCGTGCGAGTCCGACTCGCACTTGGCCGGTTTTATTCAATTTATTTAATCAGACCAACAAACATCTGTTTACACTGATTAATACATCAAAATAAGTTTTATAAGTTAAAAATTACAACAACAATTAACAAATGCAACAGGCAAATAAGTTAGCTCCACGTGCACTATTGACATTAAAATATCTTAAAAACTTACATGTAAGAAAAAATAATAAGTCCCCACTTATGAATTTTCCCTGTACCTAGACTATGCCGAGCACTTAACTCATGCAGTGATCTGTTGATTTGCATCATAAATTATATGGCAAGTACTACAAAGCATTAATACAATTCTTAATATCAAAATTTGATCAAATTTTAATCTCCCCAGAATCTCCCCAGATTAAAATTTGATCAAATTTTGATATTAAGAATTGTATTAATGCTTTGTAGTACTTGCCATATGATTTATGGTGCAAATCAACCAGATCACTGCATGAGTTAAGTGCTCGGTATAGTCTAGGTACAGGGAAAATTCTCTCCTCTCTTATGCTATGGCACACACATTTACTACCATTCTGTACTTATCTGATACTATTATTCTGATGGTAGTAAATGTTTTGGTTTGACAGCAGACGGCACACTGAATAATTATCCAAAGATTTACTAGCTGTATCCCGCGACTTCCTACGCCTAGAAATTTGAAATTGAAATTACCCCCGAAAATTATTCACTTTTCCTAAAAGAGAGATTATTACTGATTATGAGTAATAAACAGCCATCCAATATTACACATTTACAGTACCTATTGGTAAGAATAGCAAGATTATCCCTAACTTTTATCACAACTCGTACTTAGTATATAAGACAAGAGTACCAAACACTCGAGTTCAGTATTATTGAAGTAACAGAAGAAGTAACTCAACAAGTTAAATAGAAAGACAGATTATTCTACAATGTTAGGAAGTTTAAAAACAGTTAATTTGTTTGTGTTTGTGTCAACTGCTTTGGCGACTTGGTATGTTCAAACGCTCCAAAATTTTTGAATTAATTTTTATAAGACAAATTAATGAGGTGAATTTCTAAGGTATGAATTACGAAATTGTGATATGTCATAGGAAAAACTCCTTGTATGTAACCTATTTATAACAAACTAACAATTTAATTGAAAATGTTATTTGTCGGGATGAGATTTTTAGATAGAGTCAACTAACGGCCATTTCCAATAATCTTCAGTTTTGGCATATCGGAGATAGAAAACAACTTCTGTCTTTGTTTCTCTGGACGGCAAAAACAGAGACAGAAACTGTTTCCTATCTCCGATATGCCAAAACTGAAGATAGATAGGTTATTAGGACCGGCCGTAAGACAGAGGGCTGTCTTGGTTTATGGATACGTATAAAGATTCGCATCAGTGTCCATAGACAAGTGGCTTTCTAATATCGTATACGCCAGACGAAAAGATATAACAAATTTATGAAAATGACATTAACAAACGATCGAACGATCGTAATCTTATGTAATTTTCATACATTTGTCATCTATTCGTCTAGCGTAAACGATATTAGATAGCCACTTGTCTAACGGCCGTTTTCAATATCCTATCTATCTTCAGTTTTGGCATATCAGAGATAGAAAACAACTTTTGTCTTTGTTTCTCTGGACGGAAAAATCAGAGATAGAAACTGTTTCCTATCTCCGATATGTCAAAACTAGCGATAGATAGGTTATTGGAAATGGCCGTAAGGGCGCTGGTAGCCTAATTAGCGAACTTAGCAGGAAAACTATAAACGATAAGTACTTATGGTTTGCATGTTAAAGGGTTGTCGACTAGCTAAGGTTTAATGTATAAACCTAGGTACTTGCGGAAGACAAGTTCTGTAAAGTTCTTTAAAAAAATTAGTACCTAATTGGAAACAATACGCTCAAAGAACAATAAAAAAAATCATTAAATACTTTAGTTTCTTTGAAATATGTATGTTATACTGAAGAAAAAAAAACCATAACTGTAGTTTAGTTTGAAGATCAGTCAGATATAGAAAGGTCATGTGGTCGTCCCAACTAAAAGCAACCTTTAAATGTTTCTTCGTATACCACGTTTGGTATAAGAACATCGTACTACATTTTAAGATACGAAACTAAATCCAAATGTATCTTGCTAAAAGTAATTTCAATCGCTAAATTATTGATAGTCAAGGTTCAATCAATACACCTACATTATATTTGTCGATTGCTTCCCAAAGAAGCAAATTGGTTACATTGGTACGTCTGAAAACTGTTCCTAATATAGAATGTAAAATGAAGGAATAAGAAATACGAACGCAAATATAGAATTCTCGGATTAACAAGTCCCAGTGTAAAGTCATACTATCTTAGGAATAGGCGAATTTTATTAATAGCACTAAGAATCCGAGGCCTTGTAAATGTATTGTTCATTTATAATAATAATAATAATGATTTCTTCTCATCATTATAAGCCTATAAAAGTCCACCGTTGGACAAGGGCCACTCCAAACGGAATATTTCGCATAATGCTTGGCAAGCGAGCTGGCGATCGCAGTGTGGCCATTGATGGAGAGAAATCGATAACGTATTTAAACTAAAAAATATGACTCGAACCCGCATCTCCCCGTAAGCCGGGCGCGGTATTACCAATTCAGCAACCGAGACACCACGTCACGTTATGCGGGTTCGAGTCCCGCCTGAGATATACTTTTTAAAGTTTTAATACTGATATTATTTTGTATTTTATTTATTTTATTTAATATTAATTGCAATCCATCCATCGATATACACCGTGCTTTTTGAACCACCTGGAAAATGAAGCCCACGTTATTGAACCATTATGCACAATATCATGGCAGTGTTATTTATTTTTTGAATAAAAATATTTTTTGAAAAATATTTGATTTGCTTCAGACTTTTAATTTCTTAACTCGCTATGATGCACACAGACGTATCATTTTGCTGCGGCGGGGTCTCGGTTGTACAGACCTTACACAGCTACATCTGTGCGCGTCACAGCGTGTTTAGAAATAAATAGCTAAACCAATATTCAGGTAATTTTTTTTAATGTTTTGATATGTATTGTTTTGGTTGGCAGTTTGGTTATAAGGGCAAAATCCTTCTTTTGCAGAAGCTTATGCGATGATCTAATAGCACATATTTGACTACTTCTACCTAGTTCTAATGATGATAAGTATGAACAATCAAGAAGCCTTCAAATCTTTAAATTGCGGACGTATTTAGATATGTTTCTTGTTAAAATGTTCGAAATAATTAATTTGTGTAGGTACGGTTAGGTACTTGTTCTTAAAATGACAATATGATAATTTATCTTAGATACTTGACAAAATTTGAGTGGTTCAGATAGGACAAGCTTAGAAACAAGATTGGTTATTTACTCTTCTGGAAAAGTACCTCATTACAATTTTTCACAGAAGAAACTACGGGCATATTTTATAAACTCTTCACTTTCTTTTCTGTAGCCTACTTATAAAAAATCAATTTAAGAAATAAAAAATCAAGGCAAATTTTTGCAACGGTCTTTTATAATAATATAAGACTTGAATTTGGACCCAACCAAACTACTGTCATCAATAACGTCAAACATTAAAAATAATACAAATGTTCGTAGGGTTATTTTAAATAACATTCAAAACTTTTATGTAACACACGCTTTTACTGACAATTATTAAGCACCAGCTAAAAGGTGTCGCTTCGCGCTTTTATTGGTTAAAATTTTGTGAAAAATTATTTATATAAAAAGCTTTTGCCCGCAAATTCGTATACGTTTAATTTTAATTTGCCCCTGTCCCACGGTTACTATACTACACTTAATCCCTCAACCCCCAGGCGGCACTCGGGTGCCACGATAACAATTGATTTCAATTGTGTCTGGAATAACTCACGATCGAGGGATTCAAGGTATAAATTAGCATTTATTTAGCTATTTCAGCCTGTAGTCTATCAATATGCAAAATTTCATTCAGATCCTTTATTCGTTTTGGCGTGATTGGGTAACAAATAAATATATAAATTTTCTTATTCATCATAATAATAGTGAGATATCTATATAATTTTCGTTTTTTTTTTATATTCAATGGGCTTGCTTTTGACTACATACCTAACAAGTTAAGAAGAAGCCTAAGATGGAGCGAGCTTACCCAGAAGCAGCCTATTCACTAATTTTCGTCAAACCGTGTTTGTATTTTTTAGTGGAACATCTTCAAAATCTGGCACAAAACTTGTGATAGACCATGATGGGGGAGCTGATGATGCGATGGCGATATTCCTAGCACTCCTCGAAGAAAAATATTTTAATGGGTAAGTGGACTATAACGACGATATAGTCAACGATAGCTCAACTTATTAAAGTCTGTCTTAACCTCGTAAGATCAAGTAGTTTCAGATGCCTTACTCTATATATATACAACACGAAACTCGTATTTACGGATATATCGGGCTTTTTCAGATTCTTT
This sequence comes from Anania crocealis, assembly GCA_949315895.1. Taxonomy (NCBI): domain Eukaryota; kingdom Metazoa; phylum Arthropoda; class Insecta; order Lepidoptera; family Crambidae; genus Anania; species Anania crocealis. The sequence goes on from OX438880.1 coordinate 7,341,214, forward strand.
AAGACATTGGTACGAGTGATAGGGACAAACGGTTTCGAATATACGCACATTGTGTTGCATAGTAAAGCCTCAGTACCGGGCCAAGATATCGGCTTCTTGGGTTCGATCCTCAGGCTGGGCAACAATATTGCTCGGGTTTGTGATTACAAATCTACATTAGGCATGCGTGGTGATTATGGCTTACTTATCATTGCTGTGGTAAATTGAATTCAATGATAGAGGCATTTAGCCTACAATGAAATGATTAAAGGCTTGTTACTTTACTAAGGCTCGTAAGTCTCTGCAAACTTAAATATGATAGGTAGTTCAGACCTGATATTAAAACTACATAGCAAGAGTAAATGAAAGCAGTTTACCCTTACTACTCTTACATTAGATGAAGATGTAGGTTGGTAGTAACCGAAATACAATGTTTCACTTTTTACTCTACAATTTTAAGCTATTGCATAGCTTCTATCGTGGGCCTTGAACGTGGAGACCGAATCCAGAAATTCCGTAACGAAAATAATCCTAACACCCACACCCACACACTCGGGGCGAGGCACGATCAAACAATTTTGAATTTCCGAAATTTAAAAGAATTTGGAAGAAAATAAGGATTTTGACAGTATGGTTGCCTATGGTAACCATATCTGCCAAAATAACAGAAAAATTTAATTACAAAAGTCAAAATTAGAAAATACATAAAATTATAAAATAAAGCTATTGCGTAGCTTCTATCGCGGGCCTCGATCGTGGAGACAGAATCCAGAAATTCTGTAACGAAAATAACCTAACACCCCCCGGCCGACCGGCACAGCGGTGATACTTTTTAGTTTTATAATTGCATAAGTTGATAAAAAATGCTATGCACTATGCAATAGCTTTACCGCGGCAGTCTCCGAGTGCCACACGTCTTTTTTACTTTTGTAATAATAAAATTCCTTTAGTCTCAGAATATCTAATTTGCAATATTTCAAGTGGTAGCAAAATATTAAAGTCTCACTATAAAATAAGACCATCGCACACAAAAAAAAACAATAAGTACTCAAAGAAAAAACCTAATTGTTATTTATGAATAAAAAGTAACTCGTTGTTTCAACCAACATCTAAGTATTTACTATTTAGTCGTTGTACTTGTAACTCATTGTGAAACAAATATCCATACAAACTTTCGATTTTTAAAGTAAAGTATTTATGTATTCGAAACCTAAAATATGTAAAAGGTTGTACAAAAGGTGAACTTAATACCATATGGCATTCCCTAACATTTAACTATTGGGCCAAAAAAATAAATTTATAAATAAAATAAAATAAAAAAATACACATAGGACCTACGCATAAAATAAACAACAAATTTACAATATACAATCATATAAACTACATACTAACGGTATAAAGTAACGGCCTAATCAACCTACTACAAGGTTGAATTTAATACCATAGCGATCATGAGTAAGTACAGGCATAATCACCACGTTTGTCAAATTCGGACTGATAATCCCAAACCCGAGCAATGTTAGAGAATTCGATGCTTTTTTCCCTACCCAAGGATCACACCCAAACCCAGGGTCCGAGCTTTAATCACTAGATCATAATAATTACGAGCATAAAATAGTTGACCCTTTTTTAGTCCACAGGTGGTCGGACTAACTACGGTGAATGGCAATGTGAACGAATCTCAAGTCTACATAAACACTCAAAGAATTCTCGGTGTAGCAGAAAGACCAGATGTAAGCAGTGTTTACTTATTTTTAAACTAACATGTTTTTTTTACTGCCGAGCGAAAAAAGGAGCTTGTTCATTTGATGTACTGACAACAGCACGTCAACCTACCACAAAACGTCAAATTTTCTCAATTGATATTGATCTCTACTTGTTGGACTTAAAGTTGAAAATCGATTCAATGACCTCTAACTTTTTGGGTAGGTTTACCTGCTGTTGTCTGTACCTATCTATTTTATTTATGAAATTCGTTTAAAAACAACCGATATCGATGTATGTTTTTTGTTTTATAAGTACAGCTCTATACTGATTCAATTCAGATATGCAAATTTGACTCCTAAGGTAGAAAAATAGTTCTGAAATGCTACAACAAATGGGCAGTGCCCTTAGATCGTATTTTGTTGCGCACCGGACGTTGATCGGTGGGTAGGGCCCCTATCTGGTGAAACGACGCGACGATCTGGCGAGAGTCGCGGGACACAGCTGAATTGAGTGGTGGGGAACCGGTCGTTGTAGAGATCCATAAGATAGGTCTATGTCCAGCAGTGGGCGTCGTTTGACTGATGATGATCATGATAAAGAATTTTTAATTATTATTATGATTATGCATTTATTGTTTCTATCTCAATACTGAACTTTGTAAATACTCGTAATATTAAAAAGTTTTAGACAGACTTAGCGTTGTATTTTCGACAAAAGAAAATAGAATACTGTATATTTTTGATCCCACGATTTTGGACATTAATACCTACGTCATCATAATTTATGCCTATTATTTCCTATGCCCAGCAATGGGTGTCATATTACTTAGATGAATATGATGACGATGGTATTTTTACAGCTTTGTGCCTTTTGATAAATCCCCAACTGAGAAAAGAAGTGACAGACGACTGGACAAACAAAAAATGTGTGTATTGACCTCGTTCTTAAGTGGAAAAGCTCCACCCTTTCTAATTTTAATAATATGGTCGTTGCAATAGGCGACTTAAAGAATGCAGGCAGCCAAATGCCCAAATATCCAATCTTAAATGGTCCATCTATCGCAATGCTGACAAATGTACTGGGCCCCAATTCTGCTAATTTACAAATGGCTCAATAGAATCGCCAATACTACCAAATTAAATTTGTCAAAATATACAATTGCGATGCAATTTCGATTCTATTGAGCCATTTGGATCAGCGGTAGTAAACGCTGCTTCTGAGCCATGGGTCGCGGGTTCAATCCCCGCACAGTACAAATATTTGTGTGCATGAACATGTCTGTTTGTACTGGTCTGGGTGTTTTATATGTAAGTATTATATTACATATTTACAAAAAAAATATATAAGTAAGTTCATCGGTTGTCTAGACACCATACGACAGGGTACTTAATAGTAGCTTAATTTGGGACTAGATGGCTCTGTGTGGCCCAGTGAGGCATGTCTTAAATATTGTTATTATTTGTAAATTAGCGGAATTGTGGGCCCTGGGCAGTGCCTGGAGTTCGTGACCTGGAGATGTAGGTTTAAGAAGGCCCTTTTAAAGAGTTTCGGTGCTCCTTTAAGCCTTTAATCTACCACTAGAAACCTTCTCTGCCTAACCATGTTTGATGGCTCGTGCTTTCGAAATTCATAATTGCAGTTTTTGTTAGCAAAGCTCTTTTAGTATGTTAAGGTGTGATCCTGTTACTATGCATTTCGCTCCCACTTCTTCTGCATATCAATTAAATATAGTCTAAGATCCCACCATACAACGACCTTCACCGAGCTGTTTATTGGATGAAAAGGTTTTTATATACAAATAAATATGCCAAAAAATATATTGCAAATGGGTTGTCTAAAAAAATTCAGTCTAGAGTATGTAAAATATATTAATTAATTATTATTTTTTATATTTTAATTTAATTTTTTTTTCTGGTTTGGTTAATAGACAAATTTCATACCAATCGAACATATGAAGCCCAAAGAATATGCAAACGTTAGGTTGACTATTTTTTTCCCGTCACAACTCTTGAGTAGGCATATAAAAACAGGTAAATCGAACTAGTAACTTGCACCGGTCTGGTTAACTAAATAAAGTTAAATACAAATAAATATTATTCATTTATGAACACGGTGGTATACGGTTGAATGCAAAAAAAAAGTCATCTAATTCGGTTGTCAAATTTTAAAAAATCTACTCTGGACTGAAATTTTTTAGGCAACCCATTTGGAATATATTTTTTGGCGTATTTAATTGTATATAAAAATCTTTTCATCCAATAAACAGCTCGGTGAAGGTCGTTGTATGGTAGGATCTTATACTAATACATAACAATTTTTGATTAACTTTTTTAAAGTTTTTTTTTTGTTTTCAATTCGTGGTCTTCCAATATATTTCTTATCCTTAAAACAAAGAGATTTATTACTACAAGAAATGTCCATTTATAATAGTTTTATTCTTCGTTTACAGGTTCCCATCTACAGAGGCAGTGTAGATGCTCTAGTCCAAGGATATCCATCTGATTTTTACTTTGGCTTCGATGGCTTAGGAGACAGTCATAACGTGATATATGAATCGATAGAAGCAGAATGTCTGGTTGCTGCTTTAGCTCTTATAGAGTTATCTAAGGAGTACCAAGGTAAGTTTAGCTAATTGTTAAATAAAATTTTGATATTAAACTAGTTTCCTCAAGGAATGTCTACAAATATAAGTCTAAGTAAGTTTATCCTTAATAGCACCAAAGCTAAATAAAATATGTCAATAACTTCAATTTTATGTATCTAAATATATTAATATAATAAATATACATCAAAAAGACAAGAAATAGTAAAAAAAAAGTAGTTTAAATTTAAAACTGTGACCAAACATATAGCGAATAATATTTTTATAATTGGTTTCAATTATCTATAACATTGGGATTGGTAAAACAGTCATGGTTTAATTTTTGTTCTGTTGACGGATAAAATGGTATTTTAATGTCAATTTACTTTCATTGCTGACTACACATAGGAACTTAACTTATTTAAAGGTTTCAAATAATGTGAGAAACATTTAAAACAAATTATAAAATAAGTTTAAAAATTCTGTAGTATTTACTGCTTTTTTCTGCAAAATGTTGCCGAAATAATGGTATTTTTTAATTATCTGCCTTTGACTGTTGTTAAAGGCTTATCTCCAAAACAAAACAATGTAACAATTGAAACTATAAATGGAAGAAGGTGAGACCCAGTCGCATTTTAAAATTTTCGTTGTTTTTGCAACATTTTGATGTTAACCGATATAAAACCTTTAAAGTACCTACTTAGATCACGCTTCGTGAAACCCCTTTTGGAGAGATGCACTTACTGCGTTTTGATATATCAAGATTTTTGAACAAAAGTTTCATCTCAGTTTTTTTGGATTAATAAATTTTGCCGTCTTTTCTGCCCTATTGGTCGATGAAATTTTAACCACCTTCCAAATTTTAATATATCAATCTACGAGACAAAAACCAAATGACGTACTTTTTCTTTTGGTATAGCCCAGTACAAAAATGACAAGATACAGCAAATCTAAAATTTTTGATACTGCCGCCTAGCAAAATTTTTTTTACGCGATTTACGTCTCATTCAATTATCACGATACTATTCATACGTTTTTGATTTTCCCTTTGTACCTTAACTATATTGCGAAAAATATTTGCAGGTGAAAGCTTGATTTACATTTTTTACTTCATAAATGGGCTCTTAATTCGATACTAAACGCCTATAAACATTTTGGAAAGTGGTTACAATTTCACCCCGTATACAAACTGAGGTATGTACTTGCATATAATGATTTAATCTGTCACGCGTACTGTGGCGGAGCGCGGTGCAGTGGGTTAATTCCCGTTTGTTAGGCACAAACGGTAACGAAAACATTATTATTACAGGCGAACTTATTGTTGTCACCTTAGCTCCGTTGACCAACGTTGCTTTAGCAACCAAACTGGATCCAATGTTCATAAGCAGACTCAAATTATTGTACATTGGCGCTGGTAATGTATATGGTAAGTAAGTATTACCTAGTATAGGTAGGTACCTAGTCTAGTAAAAATGTATCCGATGGTCTAGTGTTATTAACGCCCAGTCGGTCTGTGGTTAAAGTATCGGGCCAAGATTTCAGGATCCTAGGTTCAATCCTCGGGTGGTGCAACAAAAGTTTCGAACTATCAAACGTGGGTCAGATTTGTGATCATCGAACCGCATTTGGCAAGCGTGGTGATTATGTCTGTACCCATCATTGCTATGGTAACTTTCATTCAATGATGGAGACCTTTGCCCAGCAATGGGATGATTATAGGCCGTGATTTTTTTTTACTGTTACTTTTCCTAAATAGGTGTAGGTACTTTGTACATACGAAATTTTAATAATCAATAAAATCACGGAGATCGAACATTTTTTCGAGACAAAGTATCTGATGTGATTTAGCTATTGTGATTATATTTTAATAATAAGTAAGAAAATAATGACAGCTACATATGTAAACTTTTAAAGTACCAATATTATTCGTTAACTAAAAATAACACAACTGCTGCAGCAACATTCCAAATATTCAAAGTATAATTACATAAGAATAGTTTTTCTCATATCTGTAATATATAAATGATGTCCCAAAAAATACCACGCCAATGTCTTCTAATAGTAGTCAAATTACGGACCCATTACAAATTACCTGACAGTGTGTCTATCGCAAAACAAAAGGTGTTTTGAGCCCAAGGGTCTGTTTATACATTAGGCTTAATCCCTTTACAATAAATACATTAGATACAAAAAGAGTTTGCAGTTTGTAAAAGCTCAGTATGCATTTTGGTATTGGACTGTTCAGACCTTCCGTTGCCGTCCGCAAAAACTTTTTAAAATTCGTTACATCTAAATGTGAAATAAGCAGTGATTGTGCAGTACAAAATAAACAAAAACTTTACAATAGTGAAAATGGATTTGTGACTCTAATAAGTGCCAGTGATATACTCTGCAAGTGAACATTATAAAAGTGAGACAAACATTCTGATTAAAATGGCTGATCCAGGTCGAATGCCCATCGCCATACTTACAAATGCGCGTCACCACTTAAATAGTGAATCCTACAAAAACGCCTTTGACCTTTACTTACATGCTGTACTGCAATACCCTCACGTGAAAAGGAACATTGAATTTGAATTTCGAGTGACCATGATGAAATTCAACGAACAGTTAACAGCGACACATAACTATGCAATAATATTCGAAAATTTCCAAACAGCCATGAGAGCGTTCCCTGGTAACGTTCATATTATGAATGACATTGGCAAATATCTGTTTCGACATAACTATCTGCGTGAAGCTCTTTGCCATTTTGAGAGGGCGCTCGAAATCGACAGGAGCCTGGTTACCGCTCAAAGGTATATGGATTACACAAAGAGATCATTATTCCCTCGTAAGTACTACAGATTTCTGAATGACGACCGAAGACATCAAGCGTATCTTCAAGCATTACGTGAGATTGCTTCACGCAAAAACAACAATTGCATCGAAGGCGGAATATCAGAAGAGTATGCCAATAGTTGCGTGACCGTGTCTGCTAAGGAGCCTGATTTTTCCGCAACTTGGGCACACGTAGCTAACAAAATTTTGATTCAGAACAAATTACTAGATATTCTTACGATTAACATCGAACCTGAAGCCGTTGAACTAAATGATATCTGTAGCGACAGGACTTTACTAGTAACAAACACTTTTGACTCCGGTTTATTGGGTAAGAACTTACTTCTTAATCTTCGTACTGCATGGGAGAAAAACTTGGCGGAGTTTGGATTGGTTGTACCTGGAAGAGCTGATTTTTACGTTGCTGGAGCGAGTTGCAACCGAATCTTAAAGAAATATCAAATTTTCGAAAGTGGAAAACAGTTTCTTTGGATTAAGGATATGTTTGTTCATAGTGAGGTGTCATGTAGCGGTGACACGTATCGCGCTGAAGATATCGCATCGTACAGAGATTTTAAGTTTCTGACACGGGAGACCTTAGTCTTTCAGATTGATTTTAACTCGTATACTGATATAATACAAAAAATGGCGGCTATAGTTCCAGATACCGCATACTTGACTCTTACAAAGAGTGGCGAAGTAAACGTGCTAGTTGGTTGGTTTACGCTGTACTTAACCGAAAATATAACCCTTACGACCGACCCTAGATCGGCGGAGAGGTCAGGCGCTTGGCTGCCAGCAGTCTTCTTCGATTTCATACCGACACGGTACAAGAAAGGCGAGACGTTTTGTGCTCAGTTTTCAACATTTGGCGGTCTACTGAAATATTCACCAGCCGGTGGAAAACCTATTACTAGAGTCTCACCACACGTAGTAGCATTCGTAAATGATGACCGCCACGTGAACGAGATCATGCGAAGCGTGCAAGTAGCAGCAATTCATCTCTCACAAATGGCACCAATTGATAAAACTGATGTTGCCGATTTGAGTCCATTCCCAATCTTCGGTTTGAAAATGTTGGAACGAGGAGTTCGCTCCCTCGTTTGCTTTGCAAATGATTACCAAGATCGGTGTTTTATCGAGGAAGTATTTGCTAGGCACAACATTTGCCTATCGAGGGTTAAGATTTTACTCAGAAGTTCTTGGCACTTTGATTCGTTCGAAGGCAGAAATTTCCACGCAATGTATTGTAATATTTTGGATTTGGGTGGTGAATTTGGTTCCGTGTTGCATCATTTGGCTCGGCAAGTGAAACAAGCGTCCTTGCTTAAAGGGGGCCTGTCCATGCCAGCCAGAATATATTTGGTAGGTCAGCTCATTAGTAGTAAAACTTTGGAAATGCGGAATAGGATGTTAGAGAAAGACGAGGCAATGGTGCCATTGGCCAAGAAAGTAAATTTATTTGCGGTATCGCAGGCTACATGTATTAACCCGACGAAGTTAAAGTTTGATGCTTTATCTAGTCCAGTATATTTGGCACTTTGCTGTCAAGAATTAAAATCTTCCGTGGTTTCTGTAAAGGTGAAAAACGATGGCCACTGCAATGCCATACTGTGTTGGTATGAAATTGAAATGTTTGAAAACAGCAACAGAATTTCTACTGGGCGTAACAGTAGCTTCGTTGACTGTACTGCTTTCTTAGTTAAATCACCATTAGATATTCATAAAGGTGATAAAGTTACTGTGATTCGTTGTGTAGATCCAGATGGGTCTTATAAGATGGATATAGATTTAGAAATAGAGTAAATTGTTAGATTTATCAATTTAGTTTTTAGTTTTATAAAAACAGCACAATTGACAACTTTGAGTACCTAGTAAAAATATTTTGTAAACTAATGGTGATATTTCATTTAAATATTGCATTATTATTGGTTAAAATATGTTATTTTTATTAAACTGTCTTAAGAGTAGGTTGTCCATTTATGTAAATTATTTTTATTTGATGCAACTCTTGACTTAATGATATTCGGGCAAATACACATCTAGCTGAGCTAAACTGAGACTGAGCATAGTGCCCGGGTAGCAAAAAGTTTTAAGTTTAATTCTCATCTCTTGTGGTACTCGAAATCATTATGAATAATTGTAACATACATAAGCTATAATTTAATTTCAAATAAGTAAGTGTATTTTTATATGGTTATTGTAACAAATAAAATGTGTTAAGATAACAATACTCCTTACTTATTAACTTAATGAGTACTTACTAGGGTTAAAAGTAATTATGTAACTGTAGCGACTATTGAAGTAGTCATATGTAATTGACAGACAATTTATTAGTAAAGTGTGTTTCTTTAAAAATGTATTTTAATATAAAAAATAACCCTCTGGACCAAATCACGTATGTACCTGACATGACAATATGACATTAATACAGACTTAATAGTGTTTGATAAAAATTTGACCGTCAAAGACACAAGTAAAAGACTTTAAAATTTTTGACGTCATCCACTTCATAATTGTGTGGTGTACCCAGTGGTTAAAATGGGTTAAAAGAATAGCAAAGAATATAATCGTCTATAAGAAGTACTGCCAGAAGACGGGCAGCAGCTACTGTTCTCTTCTATCCTGCCTGTTTTTGTAAAGGCCCCCGTCCAGCAGTGATCTGATAAAGTCTGGTTATGACGTGACATTACAGCCTGTTAGTCAGCCTGTTAATACAATTAAAAGACTCTGATAATTAAAGACTTTACCAATAAAATGAACCAATTACAGAAAAGAACAGCGAAGAAGCAGAGTTCAACGCTCTATTAGATGTTGAAGCTTACCATATAGTATCTCAGTATGCGGTGCTAGACAAAGTCATAGTGGCTCCATTCAACAAACTAATGGACTCACTGAAAGTAACAAAGGTTAGAAGTTTTTTTTAAAAGAATTATTCTAAATGTTGTTTTACTTTTTTATTACTATAACTACTTAGTTAACCAAAAGTGAATAAAGATTTCTTTGAAGTCGTTTCTAGGAAAGCACTCTTCAGTCGAAAGATGGAGGCAGTAAATATGTCATATTAGATGCCTGTAACAGGAGGCTTGGATAACTCTGACACAAATCATCCTGTAATGATGAAAAATCAAGCTCACGATAAGATTAATCAATAAACTTGCTTGCAATCAAGTGCTTATCGTGCCTTCCAAAGCACTATAACCTACTAGATGCAAACCGAATTAAATTGACCCGTTTGAGAATCGACCTCAGACCACATGAGTAAATATATATTTATTCATGTGCCCAGACCCTTGGATTGTAGGCGGACCACCGCACCACTGCACCGAACTGGTAATCATATGTAATTGACCTTTTTTGAAATTGCTTTACAGGAATGGCGCGTAGAAAAACTAGGTACAATAAATACAACGATAATGAGAGCGCAAAACGAGTTCGAACAAGTTTCTTTGCCGCAAGATAATTTATGGCAACTCTTAGACCCAATGGTCATGAGCCTAGCCTTGGATAGCAGTATTATTGAGATTACGAGAACTACTAATAACAGCATACTTTTATGCGGTAAGTTTATGAATTTTTAATTTATCATCAGATGCCTTACTCTGTAACACGAAGCTCGTATTTACGGATATATCCGTCTCTTTCAGATACTTTAAAACATCGGTATGATTGATAGGGACAGATGGATTCGAATACACGGACATTGTGTTGCGGAGTAAGGGCTCTGACCACAGCAGTCTACTGCTAGCTAATCAATGACTCTCCAACACAAAGATGCTGACGCAATCACCACGTTTAGCCATTGTAACAAAAAGGAACACCTTTAAAAGTATGAAATATCCCCTGATAGTTTTTGTTATATTCTCTCGCCTATGAGTGTTTGTGTTAGTACCGTTGTTACTGAAATCAACAAAGGTTAAATAGTTTGGGACCCGGAAAATATTTGTGATGCTGTCTACAAATGTTTATTTATTTATTTTCTTGATTGTGATCTAGGTTAGGTTAGGTTAGAACAGTGATCAAGTTTAAATGTGATTTAGGATAGGTTAGTATAGATCAGCAACCCTGCCTGGGTGTGCCATGCAAGCAATGCGAGTGGTGTCATAGTAGCAAGTAGCGAAGTATATTATTAACAATGATATACTTCGCTATTTGCTACTATAACTTTTAAATATAAAAACGATTGACCGATTCCACGAGACATAACCGGTTTTGACCAGTTATGAGCTTAGACTTCAAAAGTACTACAGTTTTACTAGCTAAAATAAACCTTCTTTTTTTTCTATTTTTAACAGGACCACGGAGGGGCGTCAATACAAATGATTTCTCTACTGACCACAGCAATATGGAGTTAATTTATTCCGCTAACGAAGACAGATTTAAAGAATATTTACTTAAAGTATTTTCCGCTGATAGAAACTAAATAAAATTTGTATTTTTTTAATGGATATTTTATTACTATTCCCTAATTATTCCAACTACGAGTATATCATCTATGTCAAGTCAACTTACATTATTTTTCTTTCAAAGTAACCACGTTGCTATTAACTTACTTACTTTTAACCGTGGTATTTTATTTATTATTTATTTATTTATTTATTAACACTTTATTGCACATACAATAGTGGTACAAATGGCGGACTTAATGCTAAAAGCATTCTCTACCAGTCAACCATTAGGCCAATTAGAAATATTACAGGCGGTGCAAATGAGTAGAACTTTAAAATATACAAATAATACCAATAAACTATACTTACATAAAGACTGTTTGCAAAACAAGAACAGGTTGCAGACCAAAAAACATTAAATAATTATATTTATATATATATATATATACATACAAATAAATAATAATGAATACATAAAATACACAAAAAACTACATAACTACACATAAAATGATTGCACATATAAATTATGTCAGCAAGATTCAAGAGAGGAAGAAGAGAAAGTTAATTTGCGAAGTGGTTTCGCAACGCCTTTTTAAAAGAAAATTTAGATGTGGAATTCCTGATTTTGGAGGGCAGTACGTTCCAGAGTCGTACAGCTGTCACAGAAAAAGAGTTGGACATAAAGCCCGAGGTGTGTCGTGGAGTGAGTAACTGAAGGGTGTCGACAGAACGAAGACTTCTATCGTGAGAAGTGTGAAGGAATGAGAACTTATCTTAAAGGTAAGATGGAGATTTGGGGTCAAAGAGTATGGAATACAAGACGCAGAAAGAACGAACGTCCCTGCGTTGTTTAATGGGTAGCCAACGAAGCTGTGAGCGAAACTTAGAGATGTGGTCAAATTTGCGAAGACCAAAAATGAATCGTATACAGCTATTGAGAAGGCGATCTAACTTGCTAAGAAGTTCTTGAGAAATATTAGAACAGCATACATCACCATAGTCAATGATAGGCAAGACCAAAGACTGCACCAGCAACAACTTCGTACAGGAAGGAAGAAAGTGTTTGAATCGATACAATGCTCTTAGGGTATCAGTTACCTTTCTGCTTACTTGCTTAACATGATGGCACCAGCTCAAATTATGATCAATGATAAGTCCTAGGCTTTTAACGTAAGGAGAATAGCTAACCACAACTCCATCAAATACAATTGGAGGAATTGAGATCGCATCCAATTTGCACAGTTGCCTAGGGCTACCAATGATCATTGCTTGGCACTTGCTGGGGTTCACCTTGATTCCAAACTTATCAGACCAATCGCTTATACTGCGCAGATCATCGTTAAGTCGTTGAATGACACCATCGATTTCCGAGAAGCTTCCTTGAGAGTACAGTTGTAGGTCATCAGCATACAGATGGTAAGACGAGGAAAGGCGGGAAGTGAGATTGTTTATAAAGACAGAAAATAAAAGGGGTGATAATATTCCTCCCTGCGGCACACCGGACGATAGACTTTCCCAATCCGAGATGGTTGGTCCAAGACGAACAGCCTGCTGACGGCCACGAAGATATGAAGAAAACCAGTCTACAGCCGTTGATGACACTCGAAGACTTGAAAGAATGGCCAAGAGAATACCATGATCAACCGCATTAAAGGCGTTGGAGAAATCAATAAGGACCAACACGGTTAAACGCAAATCCTCAAGGCCAGATCTTACATCGTCGACAATTTTGAGAAGGGCAGTGGTAGTGCTGTGTCCAGGGCGAAAACCGGATTGGAATTTGCATAGCAAGTCGTTGTTAAGAACAAATTTAGAAAACTGATGGTGAGCCACAGCCTCAAGGAAAGGCAAAATGGAAATCGGACGAAATTGATTAAGAGTGCTTGGATTAGATACTTTTGGAAGAGGAATTACGTGGGCCTGACGCCATAAAGAGGGAAAACAACCACTATTAAGGGAAAAATTAATTATGTAAGTAATAATAGGGACCACAATATCAAGTAATAAAATAATCATAGATCTGCTGATGTCATCAGCTCCAACTGCTTTGGATTTAATTGAGAGAATTATTTTACGAGTGTCATCAACAGTGACAGGGGAGAAGACAAAATGGTTGACAGAAGGGCTGGGACAAGATTGTAAAAATGAAATAGTGGCGAGCTTAACAGAATTATTTAAGTGATTCGAAGAAGAGAAGTGACTATTAAGCTCATTAGGAGAGAAAGTTAAAGACGTGGCAGATGCAGATGTCTTACCCAGACCCAGACCCCTTAAAAAGTTCCAGATCTCTGGTCCAGAAGTACCAAGCACATTCGTATGAATATGATGACGTTTGGCGGCCCTGACTAAATTGTTGCATCGATTCCTGGCCCGTTTAAAAGCTTCCCATTTGATGGTGCAACGGTCCCTTTTGAAAGTACGGAAAGCAACATCCCGCTTTACCATGGCCTCGCGGACCAGGTCTGTCATCCATGGAGCCGGTGCACGCTTAACTCGAACAGAATGAACGGGCGCGTGCTTGTCAAAGAGCTCGAGAATAATATTGTTGAAGCAGCAAACCATCGCATAGACATCTTCAGCGCGACTAACCACAGCCCAATCAATAGCTGAACAATCGCAAAACAACTTGTCTTGATCAATCCTTGCGAAACTTCGCATTTGCAAAGTCTCTGGCCTGCGCTTGGGTGGGCAAAGTTTATAAACAGAGAAAGATCAGATCGGGCCGAGAAAAACCAGGGGCAAGTATTTGACCATGTTTGGCAGAAAGGTCCGGACGAGTAGTTATAATGAGATCGATCAAGGTATCTTCGGTATCGACATTGTGATGAGTAGGGTGCAGCGGTAATAGAGAAAGATTGACTGAATCAAGAATTGATACAAGTTGACTGGAACGAGAGGTATTGGACAGCAGATCAGTATTGAAGTCGCCCATCACCACAACATGAGAGTACTCAGAGCAAATTATCTCGAAAACAGATTCTAGTTCGGAAAAATAATTGACTGTAGGCGGACAGTATACGACTCCAAGCACAGCTTTAGTCCCTTTCACAAGTATTTCGAGAAACATGAATTCAAGAGACTTTGAGTACTCACCAGGAGTGGAATGAATTACTTTGAAAGGGATATCACTGCGCAGATAGACAGCCACTCCACCGCCACCTTTACTGAGTCTATCATTGCGGACAAGAACAAATCCGGGTAGCGGGAAGAATGTAGAATTTAGGTTAGGTTTTAGCCAACTTTCTGAGATCAAAATGGCGTCAACAATGTCAGAAGACATACATATTTATCAATCATAGTGCTAAATTTAGTAAAGAAGGAGCATTTTGTAAAATATTTTTGTGATGTATTTGTAGTGATGCTTCCATTGTCATTAATTATTTCCTAAATAAATTACCATAACACATTTAACAAAATAGCCTCCTAAATAGTAGGCTACATATTATCAAAGAGTTGTGACGAAATCGTAGGTATCTCTGCAATATAATGTCCATATCGTCACCGGAAATATGAATTGCTGTAAAGGACAAACCACAAATTTTCAGGAGAGCCAAAAAACGATATCATTTTTTTTAAATTTGTTATATATTTTGAGTTTGTAATGCTATTGAAATGACAACTACAGCAAAGTTTCTTTGCATTTAAAGCTCTATTACGTAAGTTTATTAAAAATGTTCTAATCTTTATAGTTTTAAAAATAGACTTTCCCTTACGTTATTTTTTTTGTTTTAAATGTCACTAACACTAACTTTTTTTCAAAATGAAAAAATGAGATTTAATGTAAGTCCTTAGAAAACTTTACTCGTGTTAATGTAAGAAACACTAAATTGGGCATTAGAGTTACTCTATTCGAAGTGTTTAAAGGAAAATGACACTTAAATCTAAGAAATTAAAGTTTAATTGGCTACTTCCAACAAAAGTTTAAGAAATTATTGTAGTAACTACGATCTGTCGACTGATTTTCTCTTCATACCATAAAGAATAAAATTACTGTGTCAAAATCATATTTTTATTTTTTTCTTTCAAAATAAAAAAAAAACAAAAACACAGCCTTACAATAAATGGCTTTTCTTAAAAACAAATAGGATCATCTCTAAAAACAAAAAGTATTTACTCCGTACGTAATTTTAATATAAAATACCTGTGTTCTGATATTTATTTATTTATTATTATTTATAATGGGTCTCAGGGATGGTGTATATAGTAAACACACCTAAACCTAAGCAAAATGGCATTTTTCTAGAAATATTATTAAAATAATTATGGTAAGACAGCCTCTTTCAGTAGGAAGCTTAATTAACAACAAAAAAAAGTCCTCTAATACAATACTAGGTACATTTCACTTCAATAGCATAACCATTTTTATATAAAAAATACTTAAAACGTAATCAATCATATTTTCAAGGCAACAGTTTAAACAACTGAGTATTACAGAAATAATTAAAGAAGTACAATTTTTTTTGACAACTATAACAAAATAAATCTTTTTCTTTAGGTAATCAAATATCCTCATCGAAATTGTTTACTTGTCTCTGCCTTTTCCTCTTCCTCTTCCTCTTCTTGTCCCTCTCCCTCTTCCCTTTCGCACTTGCTCTGGTACTCTTTTTCCCTTTTCATCGTCATTATCAATTATCTTTGGTACATTTTTCTTTGGTCTCTCATGTATTACTTCCTTATTTTCCTTCAATTCTTTGATGTTTTCGATTCCTATTTGTCTTACCTTTTCAAAGTCTTTGTCTAATTTCTGTGGTGTAATTTTTTTTTGTTTCTTCGGTGTTGTTTCTGGCCTTTGTTTCAATTCTTCAGTGTTTTTTCTTTTTCTTTTATTATCTGGTATGTTTTCATCTTCTTGCGTCACCTCAACAGTTTCTTCTTCGTTGTCACTTACAGTGTCAATGACTTGTGAATCATAGGGAAGTGTTAGATAGTCTTTGTGGTAAATTTTGGGGATAGTTCCATCTTCACACAATTTCTTTAGGTCTTTGTATTTAAGTTGAGAAATAGGAAGTCTTGTTGGATATAACTTTGTTGACATTTCGTCACAATTTTCGATTTGACTTACATTTCGATTGGACTTACCCTTTCCTACTCCTTTTCCTTTAGACCTTATTTTTTTTCGTTTCTCTGCAAGTTTCAACGGGATCTCATATGGTTTTCCATCTTCTTTCATCGTATATTTTACTTCCATTATATTTAAGTTTTGTTTTTTAAATGTAGCAACTCTGAGTTCCTTTATTTTTAAATCTTTGTTTGATAACGTCTCAGGAGTAAATATTTCATTAGCTTTTATCAGCCAATGGATAAAATCAGTATGATCCAACACGTTTACTTCATATGGATGAGGTGTTTTTCTAGCGGTTTGCATAAAAGTAGGCCATTGTGTTGGACTCCAAACAATAATTTTTCGGACTTCACGTTCGATAACACTGTGCATGCTATCTACTGGCATATAAGTGTGGCCAGGCAACAGATAATTTATTTGTATGACTTCTAAATTTATCGAAGTTTCTAAGAAGTTTCTTAAAACAGATAAGATTACTTTGTTTTTGTTTTGTCCGCTGCATGAGTCACAGTACAATATTAAATATTTAATCCCTCTGCTGTCAACTTTTTCCAAATATTTATGCAAACAAGTACCAATTTCGGCACTACCGCGCTTGCCATCAGCTTCCCCCCATGTATAACAGTAACCGTTTTGAGTTCTTGATTCGTACACTGTAAAGTTGTACACGGTGTATTTTCGACTATAGTATAAAATCATACTATCTCCATGTGGTGTGTTGAGTACTTTTTGAAGATCAAAACTGGCTGTTAAAACAGTTTTACTTAAGAGATTTCTATGAATTTCACATCGTTTGTAGGTTGCTTCTTTTTCATTTTTGTGAATTTTATACTCCTCTATATCTTTCAATGTCTTATCCTCTATATTCTCATATTTTGTGCAAAATTTACACTTATCTTTTTTAGGAATATGGAATGCAATGTTATATTCACTCCGAAATAGATTAGTAAATAATCGTTCACTCAAAATATTATCTTTTTCATTGTTTTCACAGTGCTTTTTGTAGAGTCTATACAAGTTTGACAGGTTTTTAAATTCTTGTGGGAGGTATAATCTGGTCGAGTTTTTTCGATTGTAATGTGATGGTAAAACGGGTAAGGTTTCTATGTAGTCTTTAGCATATTTTTTTGTAGACTCATCATACTTATTAACTGCATTACGTCTACGTTGATCTTGTTGAGATATTCCTTCTTGAGTCTTAGCAGCGTTATATAATAAATACGTCTGTGAAATATCTAAACTGTAAAGTAAAAATTTTTGGCATACTTGTCTTTTGCCTTCGCCTTCATTTATATAGTACTCATAAGTTTGGCTGCGGCGGCTAATAACAGCGTCAGTTTTTTTCCTTTTTATTGCCTTACGTCTAGAGCAATGTACAATAAATTCTTTTTTTTGTTGGTCGTTTAAACTCCAAAAGTAATTAAATAAACATTGTCTCCTTTCTTCCGGGATTTCGAAACATTTTTTTAAACATTTGTCTTCCTTGCAAGGATTTTCTTTCATTCTTCTTGGTTCTTTAATTTTCCCTGATGAAGTTTCGTAAGTCAAGCCTTTTTCTTTTAATTCTTTCCTTTTTTTAATCTTATTTTCTCGCTTATGTTTTTTGATAGATAGTGGTGTTTCTGTTGTCTTATCTTTGTTTTTCTTTTGTTTTTGTTTTTTCAGCTTTTTCTTTTTTCTTCGTTTCTCTTCGTCTATTAAATCGTCGCTATCAAAATCCTTCGGAGACCAAAGATCGGAACTTCCATCAGAATAATCACCAACATCTTCTGGCAACATAAAATCAATACAAGATTTAGTAAACTTTGAAGCTGCATTAGCATTACAGATTATTAAATCCCTTTTTTCTGTACATGAAACAGTTTCAGGTGTAGAATAAGTGTCCTCAACGGGGACGTTAACGTATTTATTGCAGATGTCTTCTTCTGTCTCAAGCATAGATCCAACATCATCACAGTGTGCGTTAAGGTTAACAGTGCAATTTATTTCTATCTTTGTTTTAGGTGTGGATTCAGCTTGTTCTGCGGGCACATTGTGGTAATCGGTGCAGCTTGTTTCTTCCTTTTTTTCAGGAGTAATTTCAGCATATTCAGCGGACGCATCGACATCAACGATCCAGCTTTGTTCTTCCATTGTTTCAGGTACAGGTTCAACATCTTCATCGAACGCGTTAAAGTAACCACTGCAGCTTGTTTCTTCCTTTTTTTCAGGCGTAGGTTCAGCATCTTTAGCGTAATCACTGCAGCTTTTTTTTTCGTTTGTTTCAGATGTAAGTTCAACATTTTCAAACGGCTTGTTGATGTCTTTGCTACCTGCTCCGATGCTCTTTTCGAATGTAGTAGATCCATCGTTTTCATTAAGTGAATCAATGACATCTGTAAGGTAAAATATTATTCATTAAATACAAAAAAAAATTGTGTAGTGACGATCTGTAAGTTCCCATTTTTTTTTTATTATTTTAAAAATATTATTCTTACGATTATCGACGACCTCTATATCAGTTACAACACGTAAATCAAAAAAAATGCTTTGATCATTGCTAGCAGCTGTGACGTTATCTTCTGAAATGAAAATAAAAAATTCAATGTAAAAAAACCAATTCATTTTAGTAGTAGCCTACTAAGTTATTAATTACCCAGTAATTTTAAAGCTAGTTTATTCTAATTTTATATTAACTAAGATTTATTATAATAACCAGATACTTAAATGATTAATTTCTGAATGAACTGTTATCTGTAACATTGCTAGTAAAAAATTAATAAATTTAAAAACTATACGGACCTGAACTCGACAGTTTTTCTAACAGTTCGACTGTTATTTTTTCCTCAAATTCCTTTAAAGCAGGGTGTTTAATATTCTTGTTTATTGTGGTTTCTATATCTTCAGACAATTTAGATGCTCTTGGGTTTGGGGTACTTTGACATTCGGGAATCTTGAAGCTAGTTTTTTTAATAATTTTATCAGAAATAACGGTTATCTTTTTAGATAAATTTATACTAGATGTTTCCTTGCCGCTGTACTCAGATGTGCTATTTTCACAGGTCAAATTTGCTACTGTTGGTGTTAGAAAGTTTGATACATTTTCTATTTCAAATTCTGTATCAGAATAGCTATTATCAATTATGCTATTTGTGCTGTCACTCGAACTCGATCTCTTATCTTGTTCTTGGCTTTTATTTGTAATTTGTTTCCTGCAAAAGCAATAAATTGTATTTAGTGTTAATTCTAATAAGAAGGTAAGTACCTAATTATTGTACTGAAACAATTGTTCATTTTAATAAAACGAACTCGGTACGTATGTTAGTTATTATTATTATGTTAGTTCTATGTCGTTCCAGCGATCCTTAATTAATATGAGATATTTTTTATTTTAAACTTCTGCTGAATTCTGCAAAAAAATAAGCAACGAGTTAATCGAAATATGGTAGTAGTAGTAACAGCCTATAATCATCCCTCTGCAGGGAAAAGGCAACCATCATTGAAGTCAAGTTACCACAGCAATGATGGGTGTACTGGCATAATCACCACGTTTGCCAAATGCGGGTTGGTAATCACAAACCCGAGCAACGAACGAAAATTCGAAACTTTTTTGTTGCCCGACCCGGGATTCGAACCTGGGACCCCGAGATCTTGGCCCGGTATTTAAACCACTAGACCAACGGGGCGAAATATATCTATAGATTAATTTGTTTATCAGTATGCTCGTGCCGAATTCATCAGCAAACCTAATTTAAGTAATTGAGCCCAACGCCTACGTTGCAATACCTACCTACACGGATCCTTAATTTCCCTTTACCTATGGCCACATAGGTACCCAGGAAGCGAAAAAGCTGGAACATTACGTTTTTGTATCGCTCCCAGTCAAGCATGGTAGGAACAAGTGGGAAATAGTAAATTACACTCACCGATTCCGGGCTATCTCACGTTTCTTCAAATTCAAAAGCTTGGTTTTTCGTGCTAATAACGAATTCAAAGTGTTAATATCATTTTCGTCATTCATATTGACCCCTTACATCTAATACCTGCACTCTAAATAGTCACAAACACTTCACGTAATTATTTCACAATACTTTTGTCGCTCAAATACCGCACGTGTCAAGGATTAACAATACACTAAATGAATCTAAACAAACAAACACGTCGCCGCGCGCCGCTTGCTTTGGCGCTTCATTGTCAGGCCGGGCGATGATTCGCGCGCAAAATGTCTCACTCTAACGCGTGGTGGCAGTGGTACAGAGAGAAAAGGAAAACAATATATTCCCTGTTTCCATTTTAAAGTAAACTATTGTTCTAGGAGTAGATGTTTTCAAATAAGTAATGTAAGCATCATTTACTGAATAGAAATAATAGTAAACTTAAAGTAAGGGTCCAGGTGACTATTTAGCTTCTCTAAAATATTTAATGTAAAGGACAAAAATAGTTTTTTCATTTATTTATCCTTGCTGTAAAGGTTACATTTTAATTGAATATCGTAAAAAGTTTAGCGTAATTGACTTATTTTTTTTTATCATCAGCCTGTCGACATTAACATCAACTGTTTATTTTTAATTTCTTTAAAATACTTAATGGAAGAGACAAAGTTGAGTTCAAAGCATGAGAAGAATAATGTAAACGGACATATGTTTTTTACAGATACCTTTTCAACAATCAACTTTCTCGGACTTTTGGGGGTAAAATGTTTTTATGACAGTTAGGTTAGGGGACACTAGATCACCTGATGGTAAGCAAAGCTGTAGTCTAAAATGGAGTGCGCTAGCCTAAAAGGAACGTATTCACTCTTGACTTGAAGGCGCCCAGATTATATTTGTCAGGAAACAGAGTTTACGGAATATCTACCATGTAGCGGTAGCGCTTATTTAAAATATAATTTAACGTTCACTACTACGGGAATTTTGTAACTTATTTTAATTTAAAAGACTCCTAGCAACACCAGATTCCTTTACATTAATTTGTTGAAAAAATAAACGTTAAAATTTATTTATGAGACTAATGTAAGGAACAGTTTTGTAGAAGTTCAGTAGCTTAGCTAATGTAAAAAACAAATTTACTATGTTAGTGTGTTTACAGTAAAAAGCTACAAAATAAATACTACGTTACATGAATCAAGAATTCTACACAGTTCTTACACGTACTATGCATTACTTTTTAAGTTTATTTTTTACTAAATCAGTTGATGTAAAGTACATCATTTTTAAAGATATCTAAATTCTAAATATACTATTGAATAGAGCGGAAAATTTGCAATCGAACTGTATATAAAACTCAATTTCGACAAATTGTCCTTTACATTAATTCATATTTCCGGTGACGATATATTCGACTCTATCTGTCATTCTCACTTAAATAAGTTAATCAAAAATTGATATGCAGAAGAAGTGGGAGCGAAAGGCATAGTAACAGGATCCTACCTTATCATACTAAAAGAGCTTTGCTTACAAAAACTGCAATTATGAATTTCGAAAGCAGTAAACGAACGAACTATTACAACGACCATATTATTATAATTAGAAAGGGTGGAGCTTTTCCACTTAAGAACGACGTTAATACACACGTTTTTTGTTTTGTCCAGTCGTCTGTCACTTCTTTTCTCAGTTAGGGATTTATCAAAAGGCACAAAGCAGTAAAAAATACCATCATCATCATATTCATCTAAGCAAAATGACACCCATTGCTGGGCATAGAAAATAATAGGCAAATGTTATGATGACGTAGGTATTAGTGTCAAAAATCGTAGGATCAAAAATATACAGTATTCTTTTTTCTTCTGTCGAAAATACCACGCTAAGTCTGTCTAAAACTTTTTAATATTACGAGTATTTACAAAGTTCAGTATTGAGATAGAAACAATAAATACATAATCATAATAATAATTAAAAATTCTTTATCATGATCATCATCAGTCAAACGACGCCCACTGCTGGACATAGACCTATCTTATGGATCTCTACAACGACCGGTTCCCCACCACTCAATTCAGCTGTTTCCCGCGACCCTCGCCAGATAGGGATCGACCCAGCACCGATCAACGTCCGGTGCGCAACAAAATAAGATCTAAGGGCACTGATCATTTGTTGAAGCATGTCAGAACTATATTCCTACCTCAAGGCTCCCACACATAAACACGATACGACGTCGCGTCGTGCATCGTGACACGTTGCGACATCGTTTTATGGTTTTTTACTATGTAGATTTCCTTTTAAAGGGTTTCAGTGCTCCTTTAAGCCTTTAAGCTACCACTAGAAACCTTCTCTGCCTAACCATGATTGATACGATCCTACGTTTACTGCTTTCGAAATTCATAAGTGCAGTTTTTGTAAGCAAAGCTCTTTTAGTATGTTAAGGTTGGATCCTGTTACTATGCCTTTTGCTCCCACTTCTTCTGCATATCAATTTTTGATTAACTTATTGAAAGTTATTTATTTTTTGTTTTCAATCAAATTTCGTGGTTTTCAAATATATTTCTTATCCTTAATACAAAGAGCTTTATTACAACAAGAAATGTCCATTTTTAATAGTTTTTTTTCTTAGTTTACAGTTTCCCATCTACAGAGGCAGTTTAGATGCTCTAGTCCAAGGATATCCATCAGATATTTACTTTGGCTTCGATGGCTTAGGAGACAGTCATAACGTGATATATGAATCCATTGAAGCAGAATGTCTTGTTGCTGCTTAAGCTCTTATAGAGTTATCTAAGAAGTACCAAGGTAAGTTTAGCTAATTGTTAAATAAAATGTTGATATTAAACTAGTTTCCTGAAGGAATTCCTACAAATGTACGTCTAAGTAAGCCTATCCTTAACAGCACTAAAGCAAAATAAAATATAGCAATAACTTCAATAAGTTTAAAAATTCTGCAGTATTTACTGCTTTTTTCTGCAAAATGTTGCCGAAATAATGGTATTTTTTAATTATCTGCCTTTGACTGTTGTTAAAAGCTTATCTCTAAAACAAAACAATGTAACAATTGAAACTATAAATGGAAGAAGGTGAGACCCAGTCGCATTTTAAAATTTTCGTTGTTTTTGCAACATTTTAATGTTAACCGATATAAAACCTTTAAAGTACCTACTTAGATCACGCTTCGTGAAACCCCTTTTGGAGAGATGCACTTACTGCGTTTTGATATATCAAGATTTTTTAACAAAAGTTTCATCTCAGTTTTTTTGGATTAATATATTTTGCCGTCTTTTCTGCCCTATTGGTCGATGAAATTTTAACCACCTTTCAAATTTTAATATATCAATCTACGAGACAAAAACCAAATGACGTACTTTTTCTTTTGGTATAGCCCAGTACAAAAATGACAAGATACAGCAAATCTAAAATTTTTGATACTGCCGCCTAGCAACATTTTTTTTACGCGATTCACGTCTCATTCATTCATCACGATACTATTCATACGTTTTTGATTTTCCCTTTGTACCTTAACTATATTGCGAAAAATATTTTCAGGTAAAAGCTTGATTTGAATTTTTTACTTCATAAATGGGCTCTAAATACTCGTACGATACCGAACGCCTATAAAAATTTTGGAAAGTGGTTACAGTTTCACCCCGTATACAAACTGAGGTATGTACTTGCATATAATGATTAAATCTGTCACGCGTACTGTGGCGGCGCGCGGTGCAGTGGGTTAATTCCCGTTTGTTAGGCACAAACGGTAACGAAAACATTGTTATTACGGGGGAACTTATTGTTGTCACCTTAGCTCCGTTGACTAACGTAGCTTTAGCAACCAAACTGGATCCAATGTTCATAAGCAGACTCAAATTATTGTACATTGGCGCTGATAATGTATATGGTAAGTAAGTATTACCTAGTATAGGTAGGTACCTAGTCTATTAAAAATGTATCCGATGGTCTAGTGTTTTTAACGCCCAGTCGGTCTGTGGTTAGAGTATCGGGCCAAGATTTCAGGATCTTAGGTTCAATCCTCGGGTGGTGCAACAAAAGTTTCGAACTACGAGTATCAAACGTGGGTCAGATTTGTGATCATCGAACCGCATTTGGCAAGCGTGGTGATTATGCCTGTACCCATCATTGCTGTGGTAACTTTCATTCAATGATGGAGACCTTTGCCCAGCAATGGGATGATTATAGGCCGTGATTTTTTTTTACTGCTTTTTTTCCTAAATAGGTGTAGGTACTTTGTACATACGAAATTTTAATAATCAATAAAATCACGGAGATCGAACATTTTTTCGAGACAAAGTATCTGATGTGATTTATCTATTGTGGTTATATTTTTATAATAAGTAAGAAAATAATGACAGCTACATAAATGTAAACTTTTAAAGTACCAATACTATTCGTTTAACTAAAAATAACACGACTGCTGCAGCAACATTCCAAATATTCAAAGTATAATTACATAAGAATAGTTTTTCTCATATCTGTAATATATAAATTATGTCCCAAAAAATACCACGCCAATGTCTTCTAATAGTAGTCAAATTACGGACCCATTACAAATTACCTGGCAGTGTGTCTATCGCAAAACAAAAGGTGTTTTGAGCCCAAGGGTCTGTTTATACATTAGGCTTAATCCCTTTACAATAAATACATTAGATACAAAAAGAGTTTGCAGTTTGTAAAAGCTCAGTATGCATTTTGGCATTGGACTGTTCAGACCTTCCGTTGCCGTCCGCAAAAACTTTTTAAAATTCGTTACATCTAAATGTGAAATAAGCAGTGATTGTGCAGTACAAAATAAACAAAAACTTTACAATAGTGAAAATGGATTTGTGACTCTAATAAGTGCCAGTGATATACTCTGCAAGTGAACATTATAAAAGTGAGACAAACATTCTGATTAAAATGGCTGATCCAGGTCAAATGCCCATCGCCATACTTACAAATGCGCGTCACCACTTAAATAGGGAATCCTACAAAAACGCCTTTGACCTTTACTTACATGCTGTACTGCAATACCCTCACGTGAAAAGGAACATTGAATTTGAATTTCGAGTGACCATGATAAAATTCAACGAACAGTTATCAGCGACACATAACTATGCAATAATATTCAAAAATTTCCAAACAGCCATGAGAGCGTTCCCTGGTAACGTTCATATTATGAATGACATTGGCAAATATCTGTTTCGACATAACTATCTGCGTGAAGCTCTTTGCCATTTTGAGAGGGCGCTCGAAATCGACAGGAGCCTGGTTAACGCTCAAAGGTATATGGATTATACAAAGAGATCATTATTCCCTCGTAAGTACTACAGATTTCTGAATGACGACCGAAGACATCAAGCGTATCTTCAAGCATTACGTGAGATTGCTTCACGCAAAAACAACAATTGCATCGAAGGCGGAATATCAGAAGAGTATGCCAATAGTTGCGTGACCGTGTCTGCTAAGGAGCCTGATTTTTCCGCAACTTGGGCACACGTAGCTAACAAAATTTTGATTCAGAACAAATTACTAGATATTCTTACGATTAACATCGAAACTGAAGCCGTTGAACTAAATGATATCTGTAGCGACAGGACTTTACTAGTAACAAACACTTTTGACTCCGGTTTATTGGGTAAGAACTTACTTCTTAATCTTCGTACTGCATGGGAGAAAAACTTGGCGGAGTATGGATTGGTTGTACCTGGAAGAGCAGATTTTTACGTTGCTGGAGCGAGCTGCAACCAAATCTTAAAGAAATATCAAATTATCCGAAAGTGGAAAACAGTTTCTTTGGATTGAGGATATGTTTGTTCATAGTGAAGCGTCATGTAGCGGTGACACGTATCGCGCTGAAGATATCGCATCGTACAGAGATTTTAAGTTTCTGACACGGGAGACCTTAGTCTTTCAGATTGATTTTAACTCGTATACTGATATAATACAAAAAATGGCGGCTATAGTTCCAGATACCGCATACTTGACTCTTACAAAGAGTGGCGAAGTAAACGTGCTAGTTGGTTGGTTTACGCTGTACTTAACCGAAAATATAACCCTTACGACCGACCCTAGATCGGCGGAGAGGTCAGGCGCTTGGCTACCAGCAGTCTTCTTCGATTTCATACCGACACGGTACAAGAAAGGCGAGACGTTTTGTGCTCAGTTTTCAACATTTGGCGGTCTACTGAAATATTCACCAGCCGGTGGAAAACCTATTACTAGAGTCTCACCACACGTAATAGCATTCGTAAATGATGACCGCCACGTGAACGAGATCATGCGAAGCGTGCAAGTAGCAGCAATTCATCTCTCACAAATGGCACCAATTGATAAAACTGATGTTGCCGATTTGAGTCCATTCCCAATCTTCGGTTTGAAAATGTTGGAACGGGGAGTTCGCTCCCTCGTTTGCTTTGCAAATGATTACCAAGATCGGTGTTTTATCGAGGAAGTATTTGCTAGCCACAACATTTGCCTATCTAAAGTTAAGATTTTGCTCAGAAGTTCTTGGCACTTTGATTCGTTCGAAGGCAGAAATTTCCACGCAATGTATTGTAATATTTTGGATTTGGGTGGTGAATTTGGTTCCGTGTTGCATCATTTGGCTCGGCAAGTGAAACAAGCGTCCTTGCTTAAAGGGGGCCTGTTCATGCCAGCCAAAATATATTTGGTAGGTCAGCTCATTAGTAGTAAAACTTTGGAAATGCGGAATAGGATGTTAGAGAAAGACGAGGCAATGGTGCCATTGGCCAAGAAAGTAAATTTATTTGCGGTATCGCAGGCTACATGTATTAACCCAACGAAGTTAAAGTTTGATGCTTTATCTAGTATATTTGGCACTTTGCTGTCAAGAATTAAAATCTTCCGTGGTTTCTGTAAAGGTGAAAAACGATGGCCACTGCAATGCCATACTGTGTTGGTATGAAATTGAAATGTTTGAAAACAGCAACAGAATTTCTACTGGGCGTAACAGTAGCTTCGTTGACTGTACTGCTTTCTTAGTTAAATCACCATTAGATATTCATAAAGGTGATAAAGTTACTGTGATTCGTTGTGTAGATCCAGATGGGTCTTATAAGATGGATATAGATTTAGAAATAGAGTAAATTGTTAGATTTATCAATTTAGTTTTTAGTTTTATAAAAACAGCACAATTGACAACTTTGAGTACCTAGTAAAAATATTTTGTAAACTAATGGTGATATTTCATTTAAATATTGCATTATTGTTGGTTATATTATGTTATTTTTATTAAACTGTCTTAAGAGTAGGTTGTCCATTTATGTGAATTATTTTTATTTGATGCAACTCTTGACTTAATGATATTCGGGCAAATACACATCTAGCTGAGTTAAACTGAGACTGAGCATAGTGCCCGGGTGGCAAAAAGTTTTGAGTTCAATTCTCATCTCTTTGTTATCTCATCTGTTACTCAAAATGTTTATAAATAATTGTAACATACATAAGCTATAATTTAATTTCAAATAAGTAAGTTTTTTTTATATAGTTATTGTAACAAATAAAATGTGTTAAGATAACAATACTCCTTAATTATTAACTTAATAAGTACTTACTAAGGATAAAAGTAATTATGTAACTGTAGCGACTATTGAAGTAGTCATATGTAATTGACAGACAATTTATTAGTAAAGTGTGTTTCTTTAAAAATGTATTTTAATATAATAACCCTCTGGACCAAAAACACGTATGTCTCTACGTGACATGACAATGACTTAAAATGGGTTACAAGAATAGCAAAGAATATAATCGTTCATAAGGAGTACTGCCAGAAGACGGGCAGCAGTTTCTGTTCTCTTCTATCCTGCCTGTTTTTGTAAAGGCCTGCGTCCAGCAGTGGTCTGATAAAGTCTGGTTATGACGTGACATTACAGCCTGTTAATACAATTAAAAGACTCTGATCATTTAAGACTTTACCAATAAAATGAACCAATTAAAGAAAAGAACAGCGAAGAAACAGAGTTCAATGCTCTATTAGATGTTACCGCCAGATAAGGCTGCCCGCCCACGTCAGACTTTTTGTAGGACCGATAATCGGGCCGATTTTTCTCTAGTAGGCAGCAGCATACACAATCATGACCGATTTTTTTGTAGGACGCGTGCGTTGCTCCATTGCTATCAGTACGTTCTATTTTTCTTCTACAAAAAAACGGTCACCGATTATCGGACGTGGGCGAGCAGCCTCAAGACAAGCAGCAGTGTCTTTCCTCCACCAACACCGAACTGCGATCGTCAACAAGCTTGCCAACCGATTATGATAAAACCATCCTTTTTAAGAGGCCTATGGCCAGCTGTGGTCTATTATAGGCTGATGATGATTTAATAATGACAACAAGGAATTATCAAATCGAGCTATTTTTATTAAATGAATTATTAAATGAATGAAAGCAGGTTGACTAAAAAGATATATATGGCGAGTATGAATGGAAATGTTGGAAGGGGAAGGCCTCGACGAACTTATCTTGATCAAATCGGGGAAGTTCTAATGAAAGGTCAGGTCAAGAGTACCCTAAACCGGCGAGCGTGTATGAAAAGATTAATGAATGTGGATGAAGCGAAAGTAGTCTGTAAGGATCGTAGCAAGTGGAAAGATGTGGTCTCTGCCTACCCCTCCGGGAAAAAGGCGTGAGTGTATGTATGTATGTAGCTATTTTTTCCGTACGTAGTAAAAAAAACTTGAGAGGTGTCAAGGGAAACCTGGATGGAACGAAGTTCCTTTTTAGTGAAGGAATTGTAATAAAATTTTATTGGAACGAAGTTCCTTATCGCGCGTTGCGAAAGGGGGCTAGACGGAAAAAATTAAGACCAAAAGACGTGGTAACGACCCTTTTTGCTATAGGTTGTAAGCCGTGCGGCGTCCGCGTGTTTCTCAGTCTGTCTCTCTCTCTCTATCAACTTAGACGCTGACTGCAGCCGACCTTGAGCAATGAACACGCCCACAAATTTATTCGTCTTTGAATTTCTTTGGAACGCGCCACAGCTATCACTGTCGATTCTCGTAGGAGTGACAGAGAAAAAGCGCATGGAATAGAAGGGCCTAAGTGCCAAACAACAAAATTCGTTGTGCAATTTATAATTGCCATTTTATTAAAAATCTAAGTCAGCCATTTGCTTAAGCAACATGTAATATACAATATAGCAAAATTTTATTGTTATACGGACTGCTGAGATAAATGGTAATTTATGTAGGTATTTTCAGAGGCTACTTTGAGATTCTTTTCTATCTAGAAAAGTTTTTAGAATCGTGTTTTGGAAACAGCCACCTGGTCGAAAATATGATCAATTACAACTAAATAGAATTTGGCAACAATACGAGCCATAGGCTTAAAGCAAAACAATCTCCATTGAGCTCAATTTGGCTCATGTCAGCGTCTTAATTCCGTCAAACCCCCGGTTTCGCAACGCGCGGTAAGGAACTTCGTTCCAAAAAGTAACATCCTATAATCAACCTCTGCAGGGAAAAAGCCGCCATCATTGAATTCAAGCTACAATAGCAATGATGGGTACCTACGCGCATAACACGCTAGCCAAATGCAGGTTGGTGATCACAATCAAATGCACACTGTCAATCACAAATCGCAAAAGCTACGTTCAAAAATTCTAAGCTCTTGTTGCCCGTCCGGAAATTGAACCCGAACCCGATCCCGAACAGTGCCGTACACACCATACACGCCAAAGGGCACTGCATACCTTACCTACTACGTCTGACTAAATAAAATACCGATCACTGCATTTCTTTGATGGATAAGTTTTTAGAACTTAGTTTCTGCATACCCTACCCAGAATTGCTGTGCAAGCCTCTGATCCCGAACCCAGATCTAGAGGCGTTGATCTAGTAACTCCCCTTTTAACTGATAATATAAAATCATCAATGCAGGCATTCAAATTATCATTTAAAATATCGTCATATGGCCCTTATGTAACATCCTTTTTGTCAAACTGCAATTCCAATTGTATGCAATGTTTATGATTAAAATGATCCCCTTTTGACATTAGATTACAAAACTGTGTTTTGTCGTGGTGGACTATTAGGTCAGTTCAAGACAAAGTGTCAAAGTGTTAAAACGTATTTTACTGAAGTGAACATAAATGAAGATGACTTATCGACAGTTTGTGGCTGTGATGATATGTGCGTCGTCAAAAATATGTCTGGCTACAGAATATCGGAAACAAAATTTAAATATTAAGGAGACTACTAGAGCTAAGTGATTTAAATAAGTACTCGTATATTACTTCTAAACAAAATCAATTCTCAAAAAACTAGAACAGTATCATTTTACAAAATTACCTCTAGTATTTATTGAATCACAGTAAACTTATCATTTAATAGTTGTTTATAAAGCTGATTTGTCGCTAACGCCAAAAGCAGCCGGTTTTAGCAATAATATAAGTACAATTCGTAAGAATGCCAGAATGAAAAGCAGTTAACAGTAATTTAATAAAAATACTAGAGGTAATTTGCTAAAATGATACTGTTCTCGTGTAGTTTTTAGGGTTCCGTAGCCGAATGGCAAAAAACGGAACCCTTATAGTTTCGTCAAGTCTTTCTGTCTGTCCGTCCGGACATGTCACAGCCACTTTATTCCCTTGATCGTGCGTTATTCCAGACACAATTAAAATCAATTGTTATCGCGACAACCGGTTGTCGCTTGGGGTTTGAAGCGTTATTCTGAAAGTATTAGCATTTCATAGTTGAATCTTGGTAGGTAGGTGTATCCTGTTAACCGCTTTACGATTCTCATAAAAAAAATTAAAAATAATGATATTTAAGGGGGGCATCCCATACATACAACTAAAACAAAAAAAATACTTCTACCTATGCGTATGGGGTGTCTATGGGTAGGTCTTTTAAAATGACATAGAGGTTTCTAGAACCATTTTTTTCCAAAATTTTAACATTTGGAAAATAGACGCTTCCAAAGTGGTAAAATTAGTGTCTCCCCCCCCTCTCTAACTTTTAAACTAAGCATGTGAAAATTTTGAAAAAAATACATAATGTAGATCTTAACAAATACTTTCAACGATAATTGGTTTGAACGAGATCAAACCTGTAGTTTTGGAGATCTAGCACATTTTCAACAACCGCAAATATACCTTTGTCCTTCATACAAACACTATGAAAAACAAAGTTATTTTTGCAGACAACAAAATATTGTGGTACTTATTTTAGTTAAAGTTGGTAAGGAACCCTCAGTGCGCGAGTCCGA
Organism: Anania crocealis; assembly: GCA_949315895.1. NCBI lineage: Eukaryota > Metazoa > Arthropoda > Insecta > Lepidoptera > Crambidae > Anania > Anania crocealis. The sequence continues at coordinate 7,372,877 of OX438880.1, forward strand.
CTTGCACTTTGCCGGTTTTTTAAGATTTGATTTTGTTTAGAAGTAATGAAGTCAAATCAATTGGGGGCAGCACGTAGCTCTAGTAGGCGCTTTAGGTCTAAATTAAAAAAAAAATAGAACTTTATTTTTATCGTTAAGCCTGCGCCGAGTGAAATGTGCGAAAACAGCAGTCACTGTTAAGCTGATAAGATAAACAATACTTATCGAACACATTTCAAAAAAATACCCTTACCATGTACAAATAATGTCTTAACATTTACTCCGTGGAAAAATGATAAAAATATTATAATATTAGCCTACAAAGTAACGTAAAGTTAAACAAAAATGCAAAAACGTATGCTGGCATTAAGCAGTTTTTTAGTTTTTATCGTTACAAATCTGTGCTAATTTTTGGTTTAATTGAAACAAGAATATTTATACGAGTACTACAATTTTACCGTCTCCAATATAGAAAATGGTAATCGGCAAATAAGATATGAATTTACCAAAATGCGCTTCAAATTCGCCATACATTTCTACTATGGCGGCCGCGTGGCGATATAAATTATAGTCACGCGTGCACTGTGATTCAGTCACCGGCCCGATCACGCCCGCTAGTATGGGCCCCGGTGCGAGCGCGCCTGAAGGCTTCGCTTCGCGAGTACCGCTAGCGTGGCGGACCTAGGCCGAGCGCCTTCAGCGCTCGCCACATTCTGCCCGGTTTAACTGAATAAAGCCTTCCGTATAAGGTTTCAGGGATAGGTCCGTCAATAAAAAAAAAATGTGATTCAGTGGCCCACAAGTGTTCAGAGTGAGCACACGTCACTTTGTTCAGAGCATAGACATAGTATATATGTTACGCTCAAAGATCAAAAACGCTCATTGAGCGGAAAAATAGGTCACAACGCGTTGTGGTCACAGTAAGACATCCACATAGCGAAATTCGTGTTATGGCTCTAATGAAAACGCGCACGACGCGTTGTGGCAATCAAAGAAAGACCAAATAGCGAAATTCGTGTCGTGGCTTACATGCTATTAGATCTCAACGCGAGAACTTTTGAGCATTTATTGTGTTAACCATATCACGACGGACAGGATGTAACTTGTCGGTGTCGGCTCGGGTGCAAAGACGCATTGAAACATCAATTTTAATCATTTCTTTTCTGTTTATGAGAGTGAATTTTAATGTCAGCGCTAATTAGGACGAATAAAAAAGAATTATTTTACGATAAATTACGTGAGTTTGTGGAAACAAGCATTGATTGATTATCATGACTACAGAAAAATATGAAATGTTACTTAATGAAACAGAACAGTCTCAATTTCTTAAAAAGAAAAAGGAGTCTGTCGTCGAAGCAGTATCGACGTCTTAAACGATATAATGTCTTAAAGATTGGTGATACTGAAAAGTTGGTTGAAGCTGGAATAGAAAGCTCAAGTTCAAAAATTCGATATTTCTGCAAAACAGATGAAATTTTTCAATCTTCAGCTTTATAATATTAGTATAGATAAAAAAGTAGATTTTAAGCTATTGCATAGCTTCTATCGCGGGCCTTGAGCGTGGAGACCGAATCCAGAAATTCCGTAACGAAAATAATCAACACTCGGGGCGAGGCACGATCGAACAATTTTGAATTTCCGAAATTTAAAAGAATTTAGAAGAAAATAAGGATTTTGACAGTATGGTTGCCTATGGTAACCATATCTGCCAAAATAACAGAAAAATTTAATAACAAAAGTCAAAATTAGAAAATACATAAAATTACAATATTAAGCTATTGCATAGCTTCTATCGCGGGCCTTGTTAGTTTTATAATTGCATAAGTTGATAAAAAATGCTATGCAATAGCTTTACCGCGGCAGTCTTCGAGTGCCACACGTCTTTTTTTTAAGATACCTAATCGATACTAAATAACATATTTGACTCCTAAGGGCTCCCACACATAAACACGATACGACGTCGCGTCGTGCATCGTGACACTTTGCGACGCCGTTTCATGGAAATCTACATAGTAAAATACCATAAAACGATTTCGCAACGTGTCACGATGCACGACGTTATTGTTAAATTTTATTTTGCTTTAGTGCTGTTAAGGATAGGCTTACTTAGACGTTCATTTGTAGGAATTCCTTCGGGAAACTAGTTTAATATCAAAATTTTATTTAACAATTAGCTAAACTTACCTTGGTACTTCTTAGATAACTCTATAAGAGCTTAAGCAGCAACAAGACATTCTGCTTCAATGGATTCATATATCACGTTATGACTGTCTCATAAGCCATCGAAGCCACAATAAAAATCTGATAGATATCCTTGGACTAGAGCATCTACACTGCCTCTGTAGATGGGAACCTGTAAACGAAGAAAAAAAACTATTAAATATGGGCATTTCTTGTAGTAATAAAGCTCTTTGTATTAAGGATAAGAAATATATTTGAAAAACACGAATTGAAAACAAAAAAAAATGAACTTTAAATAAGTTAATCAAAAATTGATATGCAGAAGAAGTGGGAGCGAATGGTCCATCTATCGCAAACGCAATGCTGACAAATGTACTGGGCCCCAATTCTGCTGATTTACAAATGGCTCAATAAAATCGCAATGGCATCGCAATCGTATATTTTGACATTACTACCATATTAAATGTGTCAAAATGCACAATTGCGACGCAATTGCGATTCTATTGAGCCATTTGGATCAGCCTTAGTAAACGCTGCTTCTGAGCCATGGGTCGCGGGTTCGATCCCCGCACAGTAGAAATATTTGTGTGCATGAACATGTCTATTTGTACTGATCTGGGTGTTTTCTATGTATTTTATGTAAGTATTTAAAAAAATATATTTATATAAGTAAGTTTATTGGTTGTCTAGTACCCCATACGACAGGGTACTTAATAGTAGCTTAATTTGGGACTAGATGGCTTTGTGTGGCCCAGTGAGGCATGTCTTAAATATTATTATTATTCGTAAATTAGCGGAATTGTGGGCCCTGGGCAGTGCCTGGAATTCGTGACTCAGATGTAGGTTTAAGAAGGCCCTTTTAAAGGGTTTCAGTGCTCCTTGAAGCCTTTAAGCTACCACTAGAAACCTTCTCTGCCTAACCATGTTTGATACGATCCTACGTTTACTGCTTTCGAAATTCATAATTGCAGTTTTTGTAAGCAAAGCTCTTTTAGTATGTTAAGGTTGGATCCTGTTACTATGCCTTTCGCTCCCACTTCTTCTGCATATCAATTTTTGATTAACTTATTTAAAGTTTTTTTTTTTGTTTTCAATTCGTGGTCTTCAAATATATTTCTTATATTAATATATTACAAAGAGCTTTATTACTACAAGAAATGTAAATTTTTAATAGTTTTTTTCTTCGTTTACAGGTTCCCATCTACAGAGGCAGTGTAGATGCTTTGGTTCAAGGATATCCATCAGATTTTTACTTTGGCTTCGATGGCTTAGGAGACAGTCATAACGTGATATATGAATCCATTGAATCAGAATGTCTGGTTGCTGCTTTAGCTCTTATAGAGTTATCTAAGAAGTACGAAGGTAAGTTTAGCTAATAATTGTTAAAAAAATAAATATTTGATGTACTAGCTTCCTGAAGGAATTCCTACAAATGTACGTTTAAATAAGCTTATCCCTAACTAGCTGTTCCCCGCGACTTCGTACGCGTCAATTCCTGTTTTTATATTTGTAACATTTTTCACTGATGCTTCGCTCCTATTGGTCGCAGCGTGATGTTATATAGCCTAAAGCCTTCCTCGATACATGGACTATCCAAAACAAAAATATTTTTTTATTTCGAACCAGTAAAATATAGAAGCGACAGCAGGAGGTTCGAAAAAAACCGAAATTAATTTTTTAAACTAATTTATTAATAATTAAATTACAACTAGTTACAAATTGACCCGATCGAGGTTGGATACGAAGTCGCGGCGATGATGATGATCTCGGGGTTGGTGGCGCGATGGCGTGGTCACGTTGAATTTGCACGAGAGTTGCATCAGCGATTTCGTCATCTTGCAATATTCGTTTGTGTCCTCCTTAGAGGTTTAGGAGTCAGCGATATTCGTATAAGTAGGTAGATTTACGTAATTCCTCCGCCCACAGATCAGCAACTATTTGAGAACTTTGAGAGGAAATGTTGCTGGTATGGTAATATGACTGCTTCCCGGTTTTCTTTCTCTTTCTATTACAGATTTATCCGGGCTCTCGTATTCGTGAGTTTCGGACTTCATATTTTCTTGATTACTGGTACGTTTGCAGGTAAGTATCTCGTAGCGTCGTAGCAAGACTACGAAGATGAGTACAGTTGCACTTAATAGTACGCAATAGAATGGTATGGTAGTGTGGTATAATATCTCGGCAGGCGGTGTGTCGATTTGTACAGCCGTTTGGAGCGCTATTTTATCTTGGATGCTGTGAAGGCTCTGCAGGTTGATTGAGTGCAAATCAATGCGGGATGAATCTGTGGCTTGCATTTCAATATTCGGTATCTTCATTATCTTAAGAGGTTGACCTTTTATCTCGTCACTATCGTTGATTATAGTGAATTCGGGTGTGCGTAGTTGGCAGGTGAGTGGGATAGTGACAAAGTAACTTCCTTGAAGCTGAGTGTAGTCTTCTCGGCCGCAGATAAGATGAATCTTCGTGGGATGTGGCAGCGAGATAACATAGTGTTGGTCGTCTAGCTTTTCCATTGCTTCTTTACTCAGAGTGATGTTTGTAAATTTGCAGGTCTTCTCCAGAGATTGTTGTGAGATGAGATGCTGGATACAGTCAGGTACGGTACGGATCTGATGGTTGATGTTTTCTTCACAGAGATAGCCGTGAGATAACTTCGGACATTCTGCCTCTATGTACACGAATGCATTCTCGTTGGTAGCAATGAAAGGATAAGTAGGTATGAGGGCTTGATGATATTTATTAGGTGCTATTGATAGTTTATATAGGTCATAGGATATTTTAGTCACAATCGGGAATTTGAATATTAAAACTATTTCTTTATCTATAAAGTAATAAGCGGGCTTTATAAGATCATAAAATTCCCGTAATTCTAAATCTAAGATGCTATCTCTACCGTATATATTTTTTAATCTAATTAACATGTTACTTAAGATGTTAATCTTTAGCATTGAATGGTGTGTGCTCGATGCACGAATAAATGCTAAAGTATTTTCTACTGTAATTAACTCACTTAATAAGTCATCTATATTTTCAGTAATTATAACTAGTAGCTGAGCAAACTTTGCAAATTTAGTTAAAGTCTCAGAATGCTGACTTTCTTTATTCATTATAAAAATTAAAGTTCCGTTAATAATACGCTGATTTTCGACTAATTTAGAGAGAATACCAAAGTTTTTCGTCATCCAATCTTTACTGTAGCTTATCTGATTATTTAACTCAAATGAAATCTTATTCTCATTATTGTGAAGTGTTTTAATGGCATTATCATATTTAATCGCATCTGAATGATCTAAGTTACCCGATATACTTTTTATAACAGATCCTAATCCGTCTATAAGGCCTCGTTTAGTTCGGCTGGGCTCTAAGCTATGTAACTGTTCTAATACTATATTCAATTTAGAATTTAAATAATTAATCTGGAGTTCATATAAAGCATAAGTTTCGTTAGGAAGTCTAGTCTCGTAAGCTTGAATTTGATTCTGAAGTTGTAAGATTTTATCTTCGACATCATTTAACTGAATGCGTTGTAAAAAGGTGTGGTAGTGTGTTATGAGTCAAGTTGGTCCCAGTTTGAACGGTAAAAGTCCTGGTCCGTCATCCAATGTTTCAAGTCTTATCTCCTGGGCTGTTGTCGTCAGGATCAGTATCGGCAGAATTCTGCAGCAATTTAGCATGTTTAGGAATTCGTTTCAGTCTAGACTTAGCTACTGGTCCCCGTTTTTTGGAGGTATAAATGTGGATAGGTAAGTCGGCTAAAACTTTGTCCTGGGTAAATCTTGGGGCTACTTTCTGTCTACTGGCCTTAGGGTTTTTTATAAAAATTTGTTGCTCCGGAATATATTCTATTTCTGGTTCGCGGGATTTATTCCTACTCTCTATAAGGGCTGTTCTATCTGCTAAGGATGTGTCATTGATTAAATCATACACGGTTTTCATCTGTTCTTTATGATTGACAAGGTACTGCTGTAATAAGTGAGGAACTGGGTCTATATCAATAGGATCTCTAGGGTCAAAGTGTCCTGTGATTAAATCGAAGGGCTTACACTTATTAAAACTATGTATTGAACTATTGTAAGCTATGAGAGCATATGGCATAAGGTTTATTATGGGTTCGTCTTTTTTCTGTAGTTTTAATATGCGGAGATGTTCGAGCAAAGTCGAATGAAAACGCTCTATGTTTCCGTTATCATTTGGTGAGTGGGCTAGAACTCGGTGATGATTTATCTTATGTAATCGAACAAATTCGGCGAACAATTGATTAGTGAATTCAGTTCCGTTATCGGTAACTATTGTAAACGGAAGGCCATGATGAGAACTAAACTGTAATAAGGATTGGAGGATACTGACTGCTGTACCATCTTTCAGGTGATATGCTTGTCCGTATTTAGAGAAGACGTCTATAAATGTTACGTATTTCTCATTCTGAACTGTGAATAAATCGAGGTGAACGGTTTCAAACGGTTTTGTTGCTGGCGGTACTACGTTAAATCTCTGTCGAATTGGATGTCTATCGTATTTCGCTTGTCCACATATGGAACATTCACCTATAAATTTAGATATCTGTTCCTTCATTTTAGGCCAAAAGTATCGTTTAGATAGTGCCAGATAACACTCATTTATACCTCTGTGGTTGGTTTTACCATCGTGGTAATCACGAATGATCTCTTGTTGCCTGAGATACTCTTTAACATTTTCTATTTCAGATTTAGAGAGTATGAGATTTATAGATGAGCTCTTAAATTTATCTTGAATGATTGGGATCACAGAGTACATGGCGAGAGGTGGGTTTATTAAAAGTGCAGTTTTAACTTTGGGATTCACATATTCTTTAATTGCGTTTATAATGTCGGATTCTAAATTCGATTCACTAATTTGCAACGAAATACGAGTATGGGTGTCAAATGGCTTTGTTATTACGGGCCGTCGTTTGACGTCACCTACAATAGTGATGTGCAATTGTCGATGGAATCTATTTATAGGTTCATCGGTAATGGGGACTTCGAGGATTGGGTGTTCATGGCTAGTGTGAGCGGTTAGAGTGTCGGAGTTAGATAGAGATGCTGGCTTCTCTGAGGGATTCGCGGTTATACTACTTATCTCTTCATTATTGATCTCGATTCTAGACAGGGCGTCGGCATTTGTGTTACTTTTGCCTTTCTTGTAAATAACAGTAAAGTCATATTCACTTAACTTTAACCTCCATCTAGTTAATCTCGAGTTAGGTTCTTTGAGATTCATTATCCACTGAAGTGGGCGGTGATCGGTAAGTATTTTAAACTTACGTCCAAACAGATACGGTCGGAAATACTTTGTGGCCCAAACTATGGCTAACAACTCTTTCTCAATGGTACTATAATTTATCTCACTATCGTTGAGAGTACGGGATGCGAATGAGATGGGTTTATCTGAACCTACTGGGCTTTGGGATAGGATGGCCCCAATAGCTAAATTTGATGCGTCTGTGGTCAAGATAAATTCACGAGTAAAGTCGGGGTATTGTAGTATAGGGTCGTTTGTCAAGAGTTTTTTACACTTTTCAAATGCTTGTACGTAGTTTGAGTCTAACGTTATCTTTTTACCTTTTTTTAAACATTGAGTGAGAGGTTTTGTGATATGAGCAAAATCGGGAATGAATTTACGATAGTATCCAATAAGACCTAAAAATTGTTTGATCTGTTTGGGAGTTTCTGGAATGGGATATTGCTCTATTGCAGAAATCTTATCTGGGTTCGGTTTGATGCCGTCTCTGGTGATGATATGACCAAGGTAACTTGTTTCTAACTTTAAGAATTCGGACTTATCCATCTGAATCTTAAAGTTGGATTCGCGTAACCGCTGGAGAACCTTTTCAAGGTTAATTATGGACTCCTGGAGCGAAGAACCAAACACGACTATATCGTCTAAATATACCAGGCAAATTTCGTTCTGTAGGCCTTTGAGGACGTTATCCATCACTCTTTGGAACGTAGAAGGTGAGTTCTTAAGACCCATAGGCATACGCAAGAATTCGTAATGCCCATGCTCCACATTGAAGGCTGTTTTGGGTATATCGCTCTCATTCATTTCCACTTGGTAAAATCCAGATGCTAAATCGAGTGTGGTGAAGTACATGCATTTGCCAAGCTTGTCAAGGACGTCAGTTATATTGGGGATTGGATATTTATCGTCTATTGTCTTGTCATTCAGTTTACGAAAGTCCACAACTATACGCCACTTCTTTTTACCAGAAGCATCAACCTTCTTGGGCACAACCCATATGGGTGAGCTCCAGGCTGACGTGGAAGGTCTAATTATTCCCTGGTCTAACATTTTATTTATCTGATCACGGACTTCCTGTCGATGTACATAAGGATAGCGATAACTTTTAGTATAAATCGGAACATCATCTGTCGTTTTAATACAGTGTTTAATTTGGTTTGTAAATGTTAGTGGTTCGCCTTCCAAATAAAATACGTCGGCATAACGCGAGCATAAAGTCTCTATATTAGCTCTTTCCTCGGCGTTCATATGATCTGTCCTAAGGCGCGAAATGACGGCGCGTGCGCGTGACGTAGGCACGGACTCAGTTCGCATGCACTCGATATTAAAAACTTGTGCCTGCGCTGGGTGGTCTAATGAGAATATTATATCGTTATTTGTAGGATTATAGACTTCTAAGATTCCGCGGCTATTTTTAACGGATGTAATGCAATCGGAAATGTGGCAATTACAGATAATTTGCTCTTCGACGAGGACGTCACCATCCGGGGCGTTAATTGGGATTCGAACTATTTTTGAAGAGTTTGCCGGGATAATGTCTTCATAGAGGTTGACGTTCAGCGAGTTGTACATCTTAATAGGATTGACAGCAAACTGGGTTGAGAGGGTCTGATCTTTAAGATCAATCTTCGCTTCCCATTTAGTGAGTAGATCTAGGCCTATAAGACCGTCGAAATAATTATGGAAACGGTACACAAATAATTTTATCTTATCTTGGGATTTTAGTTCGGGAAAGCACGGTAGTGTTATAGAGTAGTCATTACGGCTGGTTGCGTGAACGTTAGTCACTTCGAAAGGGTCGTAATCTAAAGGAAAGTTACAGAAATATTTCTCAACAGATTCGGGACTAATAAACGACTGATTTGCGCCGGTGTCTATTAATAACTTAAGCGGCGGGTTTAAAATTTGAATGTAAGGAAGTTGCCGTTGCGTTTGTATATTCAACTCTATTTTAACTTGTCTGACGGGCGGGCTATCTGAAAATCCTGTTCTGTGGAACTAGATGCTTGTGGCTCGTTACTTGACTCTACGTTATTGTGACCAATGGGCTCGTAATACTGAACTCTATTGGCATAGTCATAGTCATAAGATGCGTCATAATTATTGCAATCAGTTAAGTCATTATAATATTCTGTGTCGTAGTAGTAATCTGAGTAGTATGGATCGTCGTATGCGCATTCATTTAAATTGACTTCGCGTGATTTGAAGTAATTATTTGGTGGGGGATTGCCGAATCTTTGCCAATCGTGTCCAAATGAAGTTGGTGGCAAAGGTCTGGGTGTGAATTGCTGTACTCCGCTCATAGGTTTAGGAGGCGGCTGGTACTGAGGCTGACGCCTAGGTGGTAACCTGAACATGTTACTTTGGGCATTATATTGCGGTGGTGGTGCACTAAACATTTGCTGTGTGCGGGTCATATGCGGCTGTTGAGACTGTGCGATACTAGGTGAGTTAAATTTAAAAGGTTGCGGTTGCACTGATAAGCGGAGCGGAGGCGGCGGCGGATTATATCTCGGCGCTGCCTGATTATTAAAATTAGATATACTATTAAAGTTATTAAATTTAGGCATTGAGGAGGCTATAGGTAAGGCAACTGGTGTGCGATGGGCTAGTTGGTGTCTAGGCATACTTTCGTTACGTTGCTGAAGATATTGAATATTTAATTCTTCTTGCACATACTCTAAAGCTTTTTCTATACTGTCTGGCCTCATAGACCTTATACGAGATCCAAGCGGTTCCTTTAAACCTCGTACAAAGGCTTGCATGGTCAACTTTTTATACAGAACCCTCTTAGCGTCTATAGTGGTTCCTAGTGTCTCATGTAATGTAACATAGGTCATTATCGTGCTAAAAAGAGTTTGACAATGGTCATAAAATTCTTGTGGGCTACTATTGCCTTGCATAGCTAGGGAGAGGTCGTTATAGAGTGCTGTCTCGTCCCGTTGATCAGCGAAGTTATGTACTAAGACATTTCTAATCCCTAACCAGTTATCTGGGATGCCATTTGAGTTAATAATGGTAGCGGCGGGTCCCGTGATTTTGTTCAGGATGCCGTTTAGGAGACACAAATTATTAAGTTGACTATTGGGATCATCTCGCAAATAGTCTGAACATAACCTATCACAAATATTAATAAATCTAGTTAAGACGTTGGGGTTCCCGTCAAAATCGGGAACAAGGCGTAAGGCCTTGTAAATACTATCGGGATCAATTTCCATTTCTTCTGATAAACTAAATAACCTATTTAAGTCTAGCAAATGTTCCCTGCGTTGCCTGCTAGATGCAGACCCACGGGATCCAGAATTTCTTGGATGAAAAATTGTGACTAAAATTAGGGACTAAAGATAGGATAGGATAGGAAACACGAGAATGATTCAAGTGCACTTACATGAACATATTTCGGCTTTTCTTGTGTATCGATGTCTGGATACCCTCTAGCTGGCTGGCTTCTGGTTCTGGATTCTCGAACGCGACTTGATAGCCACACGGGCGGCTCGTTATGACGGAAATCTTCGTGATGAAGCGCGAAACCGACCGCGAGAATCCTACCGACTGCGCCAAATATAGAAGCGACAGCAGGAGGTTCGAAAAAAACCGAAATTAATTTTTTAAACTAATTTATTAATAATTAAATTACAACTAGTTACAAATTGACCCGATCGAGGTTGGATACGAAGTCGCGGCGATGATGATGATCTCGGGGTTGGTGGCGCGATGGCGTGGTCACGTTGAATTTGCACGAGAGTTGCATCAGCGATTTCGTCATCTTGCAATATTCGTTTGTGTCCTCCTTAGAGGTTTAGGAGTCAGCGATATTCGTATAAGTAGGTAGATTTACGTAATTAGTACTTCCAGAGATTAGCGCGTTAAAATAAACAAACAAACAATCAAACAAACAAACTCTTTAGCTTTATAATATTAGTAGTATAGCACCAAAGCTAAATAAAATATGGCAATAACTTCAATTTTATGTGTCTAAATATATTAATATAATAAATATACATCATAAAGACAAGAGATTGTAGAAAAAAAGTAGTTTGAATTCAAAACTGTGACCAAACAATATAGCGAATAATATTTTTTAAATTGGTTTCAATTATCTATAGCATCGGGATTGGTAAAACAGTGACATGAGTCATAGTTTAACTTTGTTCTGTTGATGGTTAAAATGGTATTTTATTGTCAAGCTATGTTCATTGCTGACTAAACATAGGCACTTAACTTATTTCTAGCATTTTAATAATTTGAGAAACATCTACAACAAAGCAAAATATAAGTTCAAAAATTCTGAAGTATATAGTATACTTTTTTCTGCTAAATGTTGCCAAAATAATGGTATTTTTAAATTACCTGCCTTTGGCTGTTTGACTTTCAATGTTTTTAAAGGCTTATCTCAAAAACAATGTAACAATTAAAACTATAAATGGAAGAAGGTGAGACCCAGTCGCATTTGAAAATTTTCGTTGTTTTTGCAACATTTTAATGTTAACCGATATAAAAACGTTAAGGTTGATCACGCTTCGTGAAACCCCTTTTGGAAAGATGCACTTACTGCGTTTTGATATATCAAGATTTTTGAACAAAAGTTTGATCTCAGTTTTTTCGGATTTATAATATTACCGTCTTTTCTGCCCTATTGGTCGAGTGGTTTAAGTACCGGACCTAAGGTCTCGGGGTCCTGGATTCGATCCCCGGGTTGAATAACAAGAGTTTCGAATTTTAGAACATTGCTTTGGTTTCTCTCACCAAACCACATATTGGCAAGCGTGGTGATTATGCCTGTACCCATCATTGCTGTGATAACATGAATTTAATGATGAAGCCCTTTGCCCTGCTGTGTGATTATAGGTCATCATCTTATCTAGTTATGTCAGCTTAATAGGTGCAGTATCGCAGACTCGTACGTAGTCTGACTTTAATGGTATTTTGGTGTTAACCTTTTTTTGACAGACCAAGATGGTATTTTAACTCACCACTTTCCATCCATGCACATCTTCACTTATAATGTGTTCTTATACTGATTCATGGACAAGTCTTTATCAATGTAAGGCAATTATTCCACTGAACCGCGGGGCGACATAAAGCAGCTCCCGCGCGCCCGATGCGTTGTCAGTGTATTTAATTGTACAGGCAACAGCCCGTCAACCTACCACAAAACGTCAAATTTTCTCAATTGATATTGATCTCTACTTGTTGGACTCAAAGTTGAAAATCAATCTACGAGACAAAAAACAAATGACGTATTTTTTCTTTTGGTATAGCCCAGTACAAAATTGACATAATACAGTACTTAGAAAATGTCCGCCAAAAATCTAAAATTTTTAATACGGCCGCCTAGCAACACTTTTTTTACACGATTCACATTTCATTCATTCATCTTGATACTATTTATACGTTTTTGATTTTCCCTTTATACCTTAACTATATCGCGAAAAATATTTTCAGGTATAAGCTTGATTTGATATTTTACTTCATAAATGGGCTCTAAATACGATACCGAACGCGCCTATAACAATTTTGGAAAGTGGTTACAATTTCAGCCCGTATACAAATTGAGGTATGTACTTGCATATAATGATTAAATCTGTCACGCGTACTGTGGCGGAGCGCGATGCAGTGGGTTAATTCCCGTTTGTTAGGCACAAACGGTAACGAAAACATTATTATTACAGGCGAACTTATTGTTGTCACCTTAGTAAACGCTGCTTCTGAGCCATGGGTCGCGGGTTCGATCCCCGCACAGTAGAAATATTTGTGTGCATGAACATGTCTATTTGTACTGATCTGGGTGTTTTCTATGTATTTTATGTAAGTATTTAAAAAAATATATTTATATAAGTAAGTTTATTGGTTGTCTAGTACCCCATACGACAGGGTACTTAATAGTAGCTTAATTTGGGACTAGATGGCTTTGTGTGGCCCAGTGAGGCATGTCTTAAATATTATTATTATTCGTAAATTAGCGGAATTGTGGGCCCTGGGCAGTGCCTGGAATTCGTGACTCAGATGTAGGTTTAAGAAGGCCCTTTTAAAGGGTTTCAGTGCTCCTTGAAGCCTTTAAGCTACCACTAGAAACCTTCTCTGCCTAACCATGTTTGATACGATCCTACGTTTACTGCTTTCGAAATTCATAATTGCAGTTTTTGTAAGCAAAGCTCTTTTAGTATGTTAAGGTTGGATCCTGTTACTATGCCTTTCGCTCCCACTTCTTCTGCATATCAATTTTTGATTAACTTATTTAAAGTTTTTTTTTTTTGTTTTCAATTCGTGGTCTTCAAATATATTTCTTATATTAATATATTACAAAGAGCTTTATTACTACAAGAAATGTAAATTTTTAATAGTTTTTTTCTTCGTTTACAGGTTCCCATCTACAGAGGCAGTGTAGATGCTTTGGTTCAAGGATATCCATCAGATTTTTACTTTGGCTTCGATGGCTTAGGAGACAGTCATAACGTGATATATGAATCCATTGAATCAGAATGTCTGGTTGCTGCTTTAGCTCTTATAGAGTTATCTAAGAAGTACGAAGGTAAGTTTAGCTAATAATTGTTAAAAAAATAAATATTTGATGTACTAGCTTCCTGAAGGAATTCCTACAAATGTACGTTTAAATAAGCTTATCCCTAACTAGCTGTTCCCCGCGACTTCGTACGCGTCAATTCCTGTTTTTATATTTGTAACATTTTTCACTGATGCTTCGCTCCTATTGGTCGCAGCGTGATGTTATATAGCCTAAAGCCTTCCTCGATACATGGACTATCCAAAACAAAAATATTTTTTTATTTCGAACCAGTAAAATATAGAAGCGACAGCAGGAGGTTCGAAAAAAACCGAAATTAATTTTTTAAACTAATTTATTAATAATTAAATTACAACTAGTTACAAATTGACCCGATCGAGGTTGGATACGAAGTCGCGGCGATGATGATGATCTCGGGGTTGGTGGCGCGATGGCGTGGTCACGTTGAATTTGCACGAGAGTTGCATCAGCGATTTCGTCATCTTGCAATATTCGTTTGTGTCCTCCTTAGAGGTTTAGGAGTCAGCGATATTCGTATAAGTAGGTAGATTTACGTAATTCCTCCGCCCACAGATCAGCAACTATTTGAGAACTTTGAGAGGAAATGTTGCTGGTATGGTAATATGACTGCTTCCCGGTTTTCTTTCTCTTTCTATTACAGATTTATCCGGGCTCTCGTATTCGTGAGTTTCGGACTTCATATTTTCTTGATTACTGGTACGTTTGCAGGTAAGTATCTCGTAGCGTCGTAGCAAGACTACGAAGATGAGTACAGTTGCACTTAATAGTACGCAATAGAATGGTATGGTAGTGTGGTATAATATCTCGGCAGGCGGTGTGTCGATTTGTACAGCCGTTTGGAGCGCTATTTTATCTTGGATGCTGTGAAGGCTCTGCAGGTTGATTGAGTGCAAATCAATGCGGGATGAATCTGTGGCTTGCATTTCAATATTCGGTATCTTCATTATCTTAAGAGGTTGACCTTTTATCTCGTCACTATCGTTGATTATAGTGAATTCGGGTGTGCGTAGTTGGCAGGTGAGTGGGATAGTGACAAAGTAACTTCCTTGAAGCTGAGTGTAGTCTTCTCGGCCGCAGATAAGATGAATCTTCGTGGGATGTGGCAGCGAGATAACATAGTGTTGGTCGTCTAGCTTTTCCATTGCTTCTTTACTCAGAGTGATGTTTGTAAATTTGCAGGTCTTCTCCAGAGATTGTTGTGAGATGAGATGCTGGATACAGTCAGGTACGGTACGGATCTGATGGTTGATGTTTTCTTCACAGAGATAGCCGTGAGATAACTTCGGACATTCTGCCTCTATGTACACGAATGCATTCTCGTTGGTAGCAATGAAAGGATAAGTAGGTATGAGGGCTTGATGATATTTATTAGGTGCTATTGATAGTTTATATAGGTCATAGGATATTTTAGTCACAATCGGGAATTTGAATATTAAAACTATTTCTTTATCTATAAAGTAATAAGCGGGCTTTATAAGATCATAAAATTCCCGTAATTCTAAATCTAAGATGCTATCTCTACCGTATATATTTTTTAATCTAATTAACATGTTACTTAAGATGTTAATCTTTAGCATTGAATGGTGTGTGCTCGATGCACGAATAAATGCTAAAGTATTTTCTACTGTAATTAACTCACTTAATAAGTCATCTATATTTTCAGTAATTATAACTAGTAGCTGAGCAAACTTTGCAAATTTAGTTAAAGTCTCAGAATGCTGACTTTCTTTATTCATTATAAAAATTAAAGTTCCGTTAATAATACGCTGATTTTCGACTAATTTAGAGAGAATACCAAAGTTTTTCGTCATCCAATCTTTACTGTAGCTTATCTGATTATTTAACTCAAATGAAATCTTATTCTCATTATTGTGAAGTGTTTTAATGGCATTATCATATTTAATCGCATCTGAATGATCTAAGTTACCCGATATACTTTTTATAACAGATCCTAATCCGTCTATAAGGCCTCGTTTAGTTCGGCTGGGCTCTAAGCTATGTAACTGTTCTAATACTATATTCAATTTAGAATTTAAATAATTAATCTGGAGTTCATATAAAGCATAAGTTTCGTTAGGAAGTCTAGTCTCGTAAGCTTGAATTTGATTCTGAAGTTGTAAGATTTTATCTTCGACATCATTTAACTGAATGCGTTGTAAAAAGGTGTGGTAGTGTGTTATGAGTCAAGTTGGTCCCAGTTTGAACGGTAAAAGTCCTGGTCCGTCATCCAATGTTTCAAGTCTTATCTCCTGGGCTGTTGTCGTCAGGATCAGTATCGGCAGAATTCTGCAGCAATTTAGCATGTTTAGGAATTCGTTTCAGTCTAGACTTAGCTACTGGTCCCCGTTTTTTGGAGGTATAAATGTGGATAGGTAAGTCGGCTAAAACTTTGTCCTGGGTAAATCTTGGGGCTACTTTCTGTCTACTGGCCTTAGGGTTTTTTATAAAAATTTGTTGCTCCGGAATATATTCTATTTCTGGTTCGCGGGATTTATTCCTACTCTCTATAAGGGCTGTTCTATCTGCTAAGGATGTGTCATTGATTAAATCATACACGGTTTTCATCTGTTCTTTATGATTGACAAGGTACTGCTGTAATAAGTGAGGAACTGGGTCTATATCAATAGGATCTCTAGGGTCAAAGTGTCCTGTGATTAAATCGAAGGGCTTACACTTATTAAAACTATGTATTGAACTATTGTAAGCTATGAGAGCATATGGCATAAGGTTTATTATGGGTTCGTCTTTTTTCTGTAGTTTTAATATGCGGAGATGTTCGAGCAAAGTCGAATGAAAACGCTCTATGTTTCCGTTATCATTTGGTGAGTGGGCTAGAACTCGGTGATGATTTATCTTATGTAATCGAACAAATTCGGCGAACAATTGATTAGTGAATTCAGTTCCGTTATCGGTAACTATTGTAAACGGAAGGCCATGATGAGAACTAAACTGTAATAAGGATTGGAGGATACTGACTGCTGTACCATCTTTCAGGTGATATGCTTGTCCGTATTTAGAGAAGACGTCTATAAATGTTACGTATTTCTCATTCTGAACTGTGAATAAATCGAGGTGAACGGTTTCAAACGGTTTTGTTGCTGGCGGTACTACGTTAAATCTCTGTCGAATTGGATGTCTATCGTATTTCGCTTGTCCACATATGGAACATTCACCTATAAATTTAGATATCTGTTCCTTCATTTTAGGCCAAAAGTATCGTTTAGATAGTGCCAGATAACACTCATTTATACCTCTGTGGTTGGTTTTACCATCGTGGTAATCACGAATGATCTCTTGTTGCCTGAGATACTCTTTAACATTTTCTATTTCAGATTTAGAGAGTATGAGATTTATAGATGAGCTCTTAAATTTATCTTGAATGATTGGGATCACAGAGTACATGGCGAGAGGTGGGTTTATTAAAAGTGCAGTTTTAACTTTGGGATTCACATATTCTTTAATTGCGTTTATAATGTCGGATTCTAAATTCGATTCACTAATTTGCAACGAAATACGAGTATGGGTGTCAAATGGCTTTGTTATTACGGGCCGTCGTTTGACGTCACCTACAATAGTGATGTGCAATTGTCGATGGAATCTATTTATAGGTTCATCGGTAATGGGGACTTCGAGGATTGGGTGTTCATGGCTAGTGTGAGCGGTTAGAGTGTCGGAGTTAGATAGAGATGCTGGCTTCTCTGAGGGATTCGCGGTTATACTACTTATCTCTTCATTATTGATCTCGATTCTAGACAGGGCGTCGGCATTTGTGTTACTTTTGCCTTTCTTGTAAATAACAGTAAAGTCATATTCACTTAACTTTAACCTCCATCTAGTTAATCTCGAGTTAGGTTCTTTGAGATTCATTATCCACTGAAGTGGGCGGTGATCGGTAAGTATTTTAAACTTACGTCCAAACAGATACGGTCGGAAATACTTTGTGGCCCAAACTATGGCTAACAACTCTTTCTCAATGGTACTATAATTTATCTCACTATCGTTGAGAGTACGGGATGCGAATGAGATGGGTTTATCTGAACCTACTGGGCTTTGGGATAGGATGGCCCCAATAGCTAAATTTGATGCGTCTGTGGTCAAGATAAATTCACGAGTAAAGTCGGGGTATTGTAGTATAGGGTCGTTTGTCAAGAGTTTTTTACACTTTTCAAATGCTTGTACGTAGTTTGAGTCTAACGTTATCTTTTTACCTTTTTTTAAACATTGAGTGAGAGGTTTTGTGATATGAGCAAAATCGGGAATGAATTTACGATAGTATCCAATAAGACCTAAAAATTGTTTGATCTGTTTGGGAGTTTCTGGAATGGGATATTGCTCTATTGCAGAAATCTTATCTGGGTTCGGTTTGATGCCGTCTCTGGTGATGATATGACCAAGGTAACTTGTTTCTAACTTTAAGAATTCGGACTTATCCATCTGAATCTTAAAGTTGGATTCGCGTAACCGCTGGAGAACCTTTTCAAGGTTAATTATGGACTCCTGGAGCGAAGAACCAAACACGACTATATCGTCTAAATATACCAGGCAAATTTCGTTCTGTAGGCCTTTGAGGACGTTATCCATCACTCTTTGGAACGTAGAAGGTGAGTTCTTAAGACCCATAGGCATACGCAAGAATTCGTAATGCCCATGCTCCACATTGAAGGCTGTTTTGGGTATATCGCTCTCATTCATTTCCACTTGGTAAAATCCAGATGCTAAATCGAGTGTGGTGAAGTACATGCATTTGCCAAGCTTGTCAAGGACGTCAGTTATATTGGGGATTGGATATTTATCGTCTATTGTCTTGTCATTCAGTTTACGAAAGTCCACAACTATACGCCACTTCTTTTTACCAGAAGCATCAACCTTCTTGGGCACAACCCATATGGGTGAGCTCCAGGCTGACGTGGAAGGTCTAATTATTCCCTGGTCTAACATTTTATTTATCTGATCACGGACTTCCTGTCGATGTACATAAGGATAGCGATAACTTTTAGTATAAATCGGAACATCATCTGTCGTTTTAATACAGTGTTTAATTTGGTTTGTAAATGTTAGTGGTTCGCCTTCCAAATAAAATACGTCGGCATAACGCGAGCATAAAGTCTCTATATTAGCTCTTTCCTCGGCGTTCATATGATCTGTCCTAAGGCGCGAAATGACGGCGCGTGCGCGTGACGTAGGCACGGACTCAGTTCGCATGCACTCGATATTAAAAACTTGTGCCTGCGCTGGGTGGTCTAATGAGAATATTATATCGTTATTTGTAGGATTATAGACTTCTAAGATTCCGCGGCTATTTTTAACGGATGTAATGCAATCGGAAATGTGGCAATTACAGATAATTTGCTCTTCGACGAGGACGTCACCATCCGGGGCGTTAATTGGGATTCGAACTATTTTTGAAGAGTTTGCCGGGATAATGTCTTCATAGAGGTTGACGTTCAGCGAGTTGTACATCTTAATAGGATTGACAGCAAACTGGGTTGAGAGGGTCTGATCTTTAAGATCAATCTTCGCTTCCCATTTAGTGAGTAGATCTAGGCCTATAAGACCGTCGAAATAATTATGGAAACGGTACACAAATAATTTTATCTTATCTTGGGATTTTAGTTCGGGAAAGCACGGTAGTGTTATAGAGTAGTCATTACGGCTGGTTGCGTGAACGTTAGTCACTTCGAAAGGGTCGTAATCTAAAGGAAAGTTACAGAAATATTTCTCAACAGATTCGGGACTAATAAACGACTGATTTGCGCCGGTGTCTATTAATAACTTAAGCGGCGGGTTTAAAATTTGAATGTAAGGAAGTTGCCGTTGCGTTTGTATATTCAACTCTATTTTAACTTGTCTGACGGGCGGGCTATCTGAAAATCCTGTTCTGTGGAACTAGATGCTTGTGGCTCGTTACTTGACTCTACGTTATTGTGACCAATGGGCTCGTAATACTGAACTCTATTGGCATAGTCATAGTCATAAGATGCGTCATAATTATTGCAATCAGTTAAGTCATTATAATATTCTGTGTCGTAGTAGTAATCTGAGTAGTATGGATCGTCGTATGCGCATTCATTTAAATTGACTTCGCGTGATTTGAAGTAATTATTTGGTGGGGGATTGCCGAATCTTTGCCAATCGTGTCCAAATGAAGTTGGTGGCAAAGGTCTGGGTGTGAATTGCTGTACTCCGCTCATAGGTTTAGGAGGCGGCTGGTACTGAGGCTGACGCCTAGGTGGTAACCTGAACATGTTACTTTGGGCATTATATTGCGGTGGTGGTGCACTAAACATTTGCTGTGTGCGGGTCATATGCGGCTGTTGAGACTGTGCGATACTAGGTGAGTTAAATTTAAAAGGTTGCGGTTGCACTGATAAGCGGAGCGGAGGCGGCGGCGGATTATATCTCGGCGCTGCCTGATTATTAAAATTAGATATACTATTAAAGTTATTAAATTTAGGCATTGAGGAGGCTATAGGTAAGGCAACTGGTGTGCGATGGGCTAGTTGGTGTCTAGGCATACTTTCGTTACGTTGCTGAAGATATTGAATATTTAATTCTTCTTGCACATACTCTAAAGCTTTTTCTATACTGTCTGGCCTCATAGACCTTATACGAGATCCAAGCGGTTCCTTTAAACCTCGTACAAAGGCTTGCATGGTCAACTTTTTATACAGAACCCTCTTAGCGTCTATAGTGGTTCCTAGTGTCTCATGTAATGTAACATAGGTCATTATCGTGCTAAAAAGAGTTTGACAATGGTCATAAAATTCTTGTGGGCTACTATTGCCTTGCATAGCTAGGGAGAGGTCGTTATAGAGTGCTGTCTCGTCCCGTTGATCAGCGAAGTTATGTACTAAGACATTTCTAATCCCTAACCAGTTATCTGGGATGCCATTTGAGTTAATAATGGTAGCGGCGGGTCCCGTGATTTTGTTCAGGATGCCGTTTAGGAGACACAAATTATTAAGTTGACTATTGGGATCATCTCGCAAATAGTCTGAACATAACCTATCACAAATATTAATAAATCTAGTTAAGACGTTGGGGTTCCCGTCAAAATCGGGAACAAGGCGTAAGGCCTTGTAAATACTATCGGGATCAATTTCCATTTCTTCTGATAAACTAAATAACCTATTTAAGTCTAGCAAATGTTCCCTGCGTTGCCTGCTAGATGCAGACCCACGGGATCCAGAATTTCTTGGATGAAAAATTGTGACTAAAATTAGGGACTAAAGATAGGATAGGATAGGAAACACGAGAATGATTCAAGTGCACTTACATGAACATATTTCGGCTTTTCTTGTGTATCGATGTCTGGATACCCTCTAGCTGGCTGGCTTCTGGTTCTGGATTCTCGAACGCGACTTGATAGCCACACGGGCGGCTCGTTATGACGGAAATCTTCGTGATGAAGCGCGAAACCGACCGCGAGAATCCTACCGACTGCGCCAAATATAGAAGCGACAGCAGGAGGTTCGAAAAAAACCGAAATTAATTTTTTAAACTAATTTATTAATAATTAAATTACAACTAGTTACAAATTGACCCGATCGAGGTTGGATACGAAGTCGCGGCGATGATGATGATCTCGGGGTTGGTGGCGCGATGGCGTGGTCACGTTGAATTTGCACGAGAGTTGCATCAGCGATTTCGTCATCTTGCAATATTCGTTTGTGTCCTCCTTAGAGGTTTAGGAGTCAGCGATATTCGTATAAGTAGGTAGATTTACGTAATTAGTACTTCCAGAGATTAGCGCGTTAAAATAAACAAACAAACAATCAAACAAACAAACTCTTTAGCTTTATAATATTAGTAGTATAGCACCAAAGCTAAATAAAATATGGCAATAACTTCAATTTTATGTGTCTAAATATATTAATATAATAAATATACATCATAAAGACAAGAGATTGTAGAAAAAAAGTAGTTTGAATTCAAAACTGTGACCAAACAATATAGCGAATAATATTTTTTAAATTGGTTTCAATTATCTATAGCATCGGGATTGGTAAAACAGTGACATGAGTCATAGTTTAACTTTGTTCTGTTGATGGTTAAAATGGTATTTTATTGTCAAGCTATGTTCATTGCTGACTAAACATAGGCACTTAACTTATTTCTAGCATTTTAATAATTTGAGAAACATCTACAACAAAGCAAAATATAAGTTCAAAAATTCTGAAGTATATAGTATACTTTTTTCTGCTAAATGTTGCCAAAATAATGGTATTTTTAAATTACCTGCCTTTGGCTGTTTGACTTTCAATGTTTTTAAAGGCTTATCTCAAAAACAATGTAACAATTAAAACTATAAATGGAAGAAGGTGAGACCCAGTCGCATTTGAAAATTTTCGTTGTTTTTGCAACATTTTAATGTTAACCGATATAAAAACGTTAAGGTTGATCACGCTTCGTGAAACCCCTTTTGGAAAGATGCACTTACTGCGTTTTGATATATCAAGATTTTTGAACAAAAGTTTGATCTCAGTTTTTTCGGATTTATAATATTACCGTCTTTTCTGCCCTATTGGTCGAGTGGTTTAAGTACCGGACCTAAGGTCTCGGGGTCCTGGATTCGATCCCCGGGTTGAATAACAAGAGTTTCGAATTTTAGAACATTGCTTTGGTTTCTCTCACCAAACCACATATTGGCAAGCGTGGTGATTATGCCTGTACCCATCATTGCTGTGATAACATGAATTTAATGATGAAGCCCTTTGCCCTGCTGTGTGATTATAGGTCATCATCTTATCTAGTTATGTCAGCTTAATAGGTGCAGTATCGCAGACTCGTACGTAGTCTGACTTTAATGGTATTTTGGTGTTAACCTTTTTTTGACAGACCAAGATGGTATTTTAACTCACCACTTTCCATCCATGCACATCTTCACTTATAATGTGTTCTTATACTGATTCATGGACAAGTCTTTATCAATGTAAGGCAATTATTCCACTGAACCGCGGGGCGACATAAAGCAGCTCCCGCGCGCCCGATGCGTTGTCAGTGTATTTAATTGTACAGGCAACAGCCCGTCAACCTACCACAAAACGTCAAATTTTCTCAATTGATATTGATCTCTACTTGTTGGACTCAAAGTTGAAAATCAATCTACGAGACAAAAAACAAATGACGTATTTTTTCTTTTGGTATAGCCCAGTACAAAATTGACATAATACAGTACTTAGAAAATGTCCGCCAAAAATCTAAAATTTTTAATACGGCCGCCTAGCAACACTTTTTTTACACGATTCACATTTCATTCATTCATCTTGATACTATTTATACGTTTTTGATTTTCCCTTTATACCTTAACTATATCGCGAAAAATATTTTCAGGTATAAGCTTGATTTGATATTTTACTTCATAAATGGGCTCTAAATACGATACCGAACGCGCCTATAACAATTTTGGAAAGTGGTTACAATTTCAGCCCGTATACAAATTGAGGTATGTACTTGCATATAATGATTAAATCTGTCACGCGTACTGTGGCGGAGCGCGATGCAGTGGGTTAATTCCCGTTTGTTAGGCACAAACGGTAACGAAAACATTATTATTACAGGCGAACTTATTGTTGTCACCTTAGCTCCGTTGACCAACGTTGCTTTAGCAACCAAACTGGATCCAATGTTCATAAGCAGACTCAAATTATTGTACATTGGCGCTGGTAATGTATATGGTAAGTAAGTATTACCTAGTATAGGTAGGTAGGTACCTAGTCTATTAAAAATGTATCCGATGGTCTAGTGTTTTTAACGCCTAGTCGGTCTATGGTTAAAGTATCGGGCCAAGATTTCAGGATCCTAGGTTCGAACTATCAAACGTGGGTCAGATTTGTGATCATCAAACCGCATTTGGCAAGCGTGGTGATTATGCCTGTACCCATCATTGCTGTGGTAACTTTCATTCAATGATGGAGACCTTTGCCCAGCAATGGGATGATTATAGGCCGTGTTTTTTTTTTACTGTTACTTTTCCTAAATAGGTGTAGGTACTTTGTACATACGAAAATTTTAATAATCAATAAAATCACGGAGACCGAACATTTTTTCGAGACAAAGTATCTGATGTGATTTATCTATTGTGATTATATTTTAATAATAAGTAAGAAAACAATGACAGCTACATATGTAAACTTTTAAAGTACCAATATTATTCGTTTAACTAAAAATAACACGACTGCTGCAACAACATTCTAAATATTCAAAGTATAATTACATAAGAATAGTTTTTCTCATATCTGTAATATATATGTCAACAGAGTGGAAATAATTGGGCTTGATGGGCGATTTTCATCAAGATTCGACATGGTGGGTGGTCTTGAGCAACGCACGCAATGATAACACGGTAGATACAATTGAGGTTTATTCCAATCACAAGTAATCAGCAGAACAGATACGTCCGCTCGGTATGGGCACTCGTTATAGAATGCCCGCCCGCTTCCACGGCCGCATCCAAGTATGACTCGGTAATACTCGGTATGACGTCATGCTTGCGTTCTGTTTTTGTCGTCGGGTTGACCAGTGTTTCCACCGTTTGATTGTAGATGGCGCCACTGAGTCTCCGACACGGCCATATCTGACGACTCACACGTCCTCGTGTGTCTCATCTGTAAGGAGAGAACAACGACACAGCAATTTCGTTCGGTCATTCTGATAACACAATTAAAATCGTCGACGTTATGGCGAAACTAAAACATTTATTCTCACATTCACTATTTTTTTATTCTAATTATTACAACTTTGATCTCGTACTCTACTTCATTTACCTTAATCTAAACAAAGTACACGATAATCAAGAACCTTTTACACTATCAACAAGGCCGATCACCCTTAAGAACACCGCACCAACGGCTCATCTTTCTTTCGCTACTACGAAAGAAAGGGTAATTCACAAAAGCATGCCGTCGCTCCAACGACTCATCCCGCTCACGCCCCAACATAAGCGAGGGTATTAGGTAAAACATGCCGCCGCATCAACGGCTCATCTTGACCAACATGGCAAGGGCAACTTAACTCTACTTTAAAAATACGCGCCACTACGCTCACAAGTTATTGTACACTGAGGTGATTACAGTCACTTTCATCCGAATTTACATCTAGTTCCAATTCTGCCAGGGCAACAGGATTTGGAACCCTCCTTGCTCTATCGTGTGGGTACTTGTACATACAACATACAAGTACCCACTTGTATGTTCTCTTAGAGTGTAAAGATTTGAGTCGATACCTATCATTGTCCAGAACTTCAATGATTTTAAATGGACCCTTGAACTTAGGGTCAAGCTTGGTCTGATTTCTTTCCTCGTTTTCTAAGAGAACATAGTCACCCACACTTAATCTACCTACAGTGACTTTGCTTTTATCAAACCTAACCTTATCGTATGCAGCTGCTTTCTCTATATTCTGCGCAGCATGCACACTTATCAAATCAAGGTCAATTTCCTCCTCTTCATCATGCACAGTCATTAAACCTAAAGATCTCGCCACCTTTCCTATCATCAGCTCTAGTGGGCTTGATTTTGTGACTCTATTTACGGTAGAGTTCATCGCAACTTGTACCTCACCTAAAGCATCTTGCCACGAACGATCCCTACTCGATTCTACGGCTGTAAGCATACTCTTTAAGGTACTCATCATCCTCTCTACCTGTCCATTAGCGCGACTACCACCTGTTGCAATTAGATGTAGCTGAATATTTCGGGTTTCACAATAGCTACCAAACTCTTTACTGGCAAAGCATCTTCCTTGATCAGCTACTATCCGTGTAGGTACACCAAACAACGATACATTGGACTCAAGAGCCTTGATGCTACTTTTAGTATCAATGTTAAGCGAGTGATAAAGCAAGACAAATTTTGTGAAGGCATCTATCAAGACGAAAACGTATTCCTTAACATCATTCTTACCACTCAGCTTTCCGGAAGCGTCTATGTGCACTGTGTGCCAGGGAGCTTTGACCTTTGGAATCGGGTGAAGTTCTGCCTGAATGCGACCTGAACTAGGCTTTGAAACCTTGCAAGTGATGCAGTTTTCGACAAACTTCCGGACATACTTAGACATGCCCTCAAACCAGTAATGCTCGTACATTTTTTCGAGGGTTTTTTCCCAACCTAAGTGCATTACTGATTCGTGGACATTGTTTATTATCGACCACCTGAATGCCCGTGGGACCATAGGAAGGCAACGAGTTCTGCCGTTTCTTTGCACTTTGCGATATAGAATGCCAGACCTTATCTCATAGGTTTTCCTAACAGCCTCCGACAACAGCTCGTTTTGATAGTCAGAGAGAACCTTCTGAATGTCGGAATCTCTCTCCTGCTCCATCTGGAGCCAACTGCTCGAAAGTTCGGCTATATTGACACGTTTTTGTTCTACGCGCTTCATGTCCTTGCATGCCGGTGCAGGTAAGGGGTTACGAGACAGACAGTCAACATGTTTCATCCTATACCCTTCTCTGTAAACGATGTCAAAGTCAAAAGATTGTAGGTAGGCCCACCACCTATGAACTCGCGCGATAGCTCTATTTTACTTTTAGTAGCCCTAACAGAGTTGCAGTCTGTCACCACGACGAACTTACAACCCTGTAAGTAGTGCCTGAAGTGCTTGATGGCGTTAACAACTGCCAAAGTCTTCAGCTCATATGAGTGATACCTAGACTCGGTGGGTGACGTTCGGCGACTGTAGTAAGCGACTGGATGTTGTTTGCCATCAAGTTTTTGAATGAAAACAGCACCATACCCATCTGCGCTCGCATCAGTATGAATCTCTATTGGCAACTTGGGGTCGAAAATCTTTAAAGCAGGCTGTGAAGACAAGTGAGAAATAACTTTTTGTCTGATTTGCTCATGAATGGGTTGCCAGTCAAGATTACAACCTTTTCCATTGGTCATCTTGAATAAAGGAGCCATAAACTTTGAGAACTGTGGAATAAACTGCCTAAAGTAAGAGGCCAAGCCTATAAACTGTCTGAGCTGCGTGACAGTGCTTGGGGGTGGTAGAAATGTTAGGGCTTCAACTTTTTTTGGATTTGGCATGACCTTACCATCTTCAATGACAAAACCAAGATACTCAACACGACGTTTTAGGAACGCACACTTGGAGAGATTCAATGAAAAACCTGCTTTAGTTAAGACTTCAAGAACGAGACGAAGACGTTCTAAACCTTGCTGGACATCTGAAGCTATAATCAAAAGATCATTGACGTATGCGACTACAAAAGTATGACCTAATTCTCCTAGCGCCTTCATGACTGCTCGTTGGTAAACCGACGTTGAGTTTTTTAGACTAAAAGGCATTGACAAATATTCCCACTGACCGTCTTGTGTGACAAACGCAGTTCTTTCAATAGACGAAGCTTCTACCGGAATCTGATGGTAGCCACTTACGGCATCAAGGCAGGTATACCATTTTGCCCCACCTAACCTAGCTACTTGGTCTTCAATCAATGGAAGCGGGTATCGGTCAGCTACGGTATTTTCATTTAATTCACGGTAGTCTACGCACATACGATCCGATCCATCCTTTTTTTTTACTAAAAGTGCGGGACTAGAGAAAGGAGAGCAGCTAGGCCTAATTACCCCCGCTTCTAACAGTTCATTTACCTTTTCGCGTACTACCTGCCGTTCATTTGCACCGAGACGATATGGGCGTCTCTGAACGGTTTTTGTAGGGTCTATCAGTCTAATCTCAAGTTGGCCTGTGTTTACACGTGACTTAGCCACACCCTGTGAAAATAACTTCGAATATTTATTTAGAATTGAAACTATTTCAGGTTTGAATTCTGGGGGTATATCGGTAATAACAGAATTAAAATTGACTTGGTCACCGTCGTTAGATTTTTACACGCCAAAACTTTCTTACAACATGACAAAACTACACTATTTGCCGACACACTGACATCAATACCTTGCAATAGAATTTCCCTACCGACCAGAATATCATCGGCTAGGTAGTCATCAGGCACTACATGAAATAAAATTTCCAAATTAAAATCCCCGATTTTTGTTTGCGATAATATTTGTAAAGTGCTGTAAACGCTACACTTGCCTATTCCCTTTAATTTTACAGCGTTGTGTATTCGTTTGCCAGAAAATTTATTTGCGACACTTTCTTTGATAAGGGAACACTCAGCACCAGAATCAAAACAAAACAGGCACGACTTACAATTATTTGACAGTTGTCCACGTGGGTTGCTCACGCTGCACATGTTGACCTGGTGTTCACGACCCTGGGTGGCCGACGATCCAGCTGCGTTGTCTCCCTGCAGCACGCCTCCTTTGCCGCCATGGAAGGCGCCCGGTACTCGCGCGCACTTTGAAGCGAAATGGCCTATCCCACCACACCGATAACAGATGACTCGCGATGGCTGCATTCTTGAAGGGGTAGATGCTGTTGGCTTCGAAGCTGTTGACCTTTGACTGCTTTTCTCCTTCGAGCGACACTCGTGTGCGCGATGTCCCAATTTGCCGCAGTGAAAACACTTTAGGGGCAGCATCGTCCTAGGTCGTTTTGCATCTGTGCGCATCTCTTCAGAAAACTGCGGTGCCTTTCTTTTCATGAACGAAGACGCTCTTAATTCTTGCTGCAGCTGGTCTCTTGTTACAATTTCAGTAGTAAAAGCCAATCTTTGTAGGCGTTTGTCGAATTGCGTCAAATGCGCCAGAACGGTAGATACGACAATCTCATTTACACTCATTTTTTGCCATTTCGAAGTCAATGAGGTCACTAGTCTAGCTGCATACACCGACAAACACTCGTTTTCTCTTGGTTTGCTATTTTGTAAAGAAATGAGGGTAGCTGCAGGTGTCTCAACACTATCATATCTAGCAATAAATAATTCTCGAAATTGTGACCACTGTATACCCGGAAATGAGATTTGTGATAGCCACTGCGAAGCACTTCCTTTGAGCGCGCTGCTGATAGCTAGTATAAGTGGTCCTCCTTCTAACGGTGTTTCACCAAAACAGAGGTTAACCGTATTACACCATGAACGAGCGTCAGCGTCAGGTTTCTCGGGGTCAAATTCGGGTAGTTTGATGTTGCTCGCTGTAGTCGAAGGGCATCTTATAGCTTCAATAAGACTCAGCATGCTATTGTTTTGCAACTCGAACATTTTTCTTATTAGGTCTTCATCAACACGGGGTTGTCGATTTTCGTCGTGACTTGATTGGGCTCGAGGTAATCCCACTTCTGATGTCAACAGAGTGGAAATAATTGGGCTTGATGGGCGATTTTCATCAAGATTCGACATGGTGGGTGGTCTTGAGCAACGCACGCAATGATAACACGGTAGATACAATTGAGGTTTATTCCAATCACAAGTAATCAGCAGAACAGATACGTCCGCTCGGTATGGGCACTCGTTATAGAATGCCCGCCCGCTTCCACGGCCGCATCCAAGTATGACTCGGTAATACTCGGTATGACGTCATGCTTGCGTTCTGTTTTTGTCGTCGGGTTGACCAGTGTTTCCACCGTTTGATTGTAGATGGCGCCACTGAGTCTCCGACATATAAATTATGTCCCAAAAAATACCACGCCAATGTCTTTTAATAGTAGTCAAATTACGGACCCATTACAAATTACCTGGCAGTGTGTCTATCGCAAAACAAAAGGTGTTTTGAGCCCAAGGGTCTGTTTATACATTAGGCTTTATCCCTTTACAATAAATACATTAGATACAAAAAGAGTTTGCAGTTTGTAAAAGCTCAGTATGCATTTTGGCATTGGACTGTTCAGACCTTCCGTTGCCGTCCGCAAAAACTTTTTAAAATTCGTTACATCTAAATGTGAAATAAGCAGTGATTGTGCAGTACAAAATAAACAAAAACTTTACTATAGTGAACATAAAACAAAAACTTTACAATAGTGAAAATAGATTTGTGACTCTAATAAGTGCCACTGATATACTCTGCAAGTGAACATTATAAAAGTGAGACAAACATTCTGATTAAAATGGCTGATCCAGGTCGAATGCCCATCGCCATACTTACAAATGCGCGTCACCACTTAAATAGTGAATCCTACAAAAACGCCTTTGACCTTTACTTACATGCTGTACTGCAATACCCTCACGTGAAAAGGAACATTGAATTTGAATTTCGAGTGACCATGATGAAATTCAACGAACAGTTATCAGCGACACATAACTATGCAATAATATTCGAAAATTTCCAAACAGCCATGAGAGCGTTCCCTGGTAACGTTCATATTATGAATGACATTGGCAAATATCTGTTTCGACATAACTATCTGCGTGAAGCTCTTTGCCATTTTGAGAGGGCGCTCGAAATCGACAGGAGCCTGGTTAACGCTCAAAGGTATATGGATTATACAAAGAGATCATTATTCCCTCGTAAGTACTACAGATTTCTGAATGACGACCGAAGACATCAAGCGTATCTTCAAGCATTACGTGAGATTGCTTCACGCAAAAACAACAATTGCATCGAAGGCGGAATATCAGAAGAGTATGCCAATAGTTGCGTGACCGTGTCTGCTAAGGAGCCTGATTTTTCCGCAACTTGGGCACACGTAGCTAACAAAATTTTGATTCAGAACAAATTACTAGATATTCTTACGATTAACATCGAAACTAAAGCCGTTGAACTAAATGATATCTGTAGCGACAGGACTTTACTAGTAACAAACACTTTTGACTCCGGTTTATTGGGTAAGAACTTACTTCTTAATCTTCGTACTGCATGGGAGAAAAACTTGGCGGAGTATGGATTGGTTGTACCTGGAAGAGCTGATTTTTACGTTGCTGGAGCGAGCTGCAACCAAATCTTAAAGAAATATCAAATATCCGAAAGTGGAAAACAGTTTCTTTGGATTGAGGATATGTTTGTTCATAGTGAGGTGTCATGTAGCGGTGACACGTATCGCGCTGAAAATATCGCATCGTACAGAGATTTTAAGTTTCTGACACGGGAGACCTTAGTCTTTCAGATTGATTTTAACTCGTATACTGATATAATACAAAAAATGGCGGCTATAGTTCCAGATACCGCATACTTGACTCTTACAAAGAGTGGCGAAGTAAACGTGCTAGTTGGTTGGTTTACGCTGTACTTAACCGAAAATATAACCCTTACGACCGACCCTAGATCGGCGGAGAGGTCAGGCGCTTGGCTACCAGCAGTCTTCTTCGATTTCATACCGACACGGTACAAGAAAGGCGAGACGTTTTGTGCTCAGTTTTCAACATTTGGCGGTCTACTGAAATATTCACCAGCCGGTGGAAAACCTATTACTAGAGTCTCACCACACGTAATAGCATTCGTAAATGATGACCGCCACGTGAACGAGATCATGCGAAGCGTGCAAGTAGCAGCAATTCATCTCTCACAAATGGCACCAATTGATAAAACTGATGTTGCCGATTTGAGTCCATTCCCAATCTTCGGTTTGAAAATGTTGGAACGGGGAGTTCGCTCCCTCGTTTGCTTTGCAAATGATTACCAAGATCGGTGTTTTATCGAGGAAGTATTTGCTAGACACAACATTTGCCTATCTAAAGTTAAGATTTTGCTCAGAAGTTCTTGGCACTTTGATTCGTTCGAAGGCAGAAATTTCCACGCAATGTATTGTAATATTTTGGATTTGGGTGGTGAATTTGGTTCCGTGTTGCATCATTTGGCTCGGCAAGTGAAACAAGCGTCCTTGCTTAAAGGGGGCCTGTTCATGCCAGCCAAAATATATTTAGTAGGTCAGCTCATTAGTAGTAAAACTTTGGAAATGCGGAATAGGATGTTAGAGAAAGACGAGGCAATGGTGCCATTGGCCAAGAAAGTAAATTTATTTGCGGTATCGCAGGCTACATGTATTAACCCGACGAAGTTAAAGTTTGATGCTTTATCTAGTCCAGTATATTTGGCACTTTGCTGTCAAGAATTAAAATCTTCCGTGGTTTCTGTAAAGGTGAAAAACGATGGCCACTGCAATGCCATACTGTGTTGGTATGAAATTGAAATGTTTGAAAACAGCAACAGAATTTCTACTGGGCGTAACAGTAGCTTCGTTGACTGTACTGCTTTCTTAGTTAAATCACCATTAGATATTCATAAAGGTGATAAAGTTACTGTAATTCGTTGTGTAGATCCAGATGGGTCTTATAAGATGGATATAGATTTAGAAATAGAGTAAATTGTTAGATTTATCAATTTAGTTTTTAGTCTTATAAAAACAGCACAATTGACAACTTTGAGTAGTAAAAATATTTTGTAAAATATGTGATATTTCATTGCGAAAATATTGCATTATTATTGGTTATATAATGTTATTTTTATTAAACTATCTTAAGAGTAGGTTGTCCATTTATGTGAATTATTTTTATTTGATGCAACTCTTGACTTAATGATATTCGGGCAAATACACATCTAGCTGAGCTAAACTGAGACTGAGCATAGTGCCCGGGTGGCAAAAAGTTTTGAGTTCAATTCTCATCTCTTTGTTATCTCATCTGTTACTCAAAATGTTTATAAATAATTGTAACATACATAAGCTATAATTTAATTTCAAATAAGTAAGTTTTTTTTTATATAGTTATTGTAACAAATAAAATGTGTTAAGATAACAATACTCCATAATCCCTCGATCGTGAGTTATTCCAGACACAATTGAAATCAATTGTTATCGCGGCACGCGCCTGCCTCCTGGGGGTTGAGGGATTAATTATTAACTTAATAAGTACTTACTAAGGATAAAAGTAATTATGTAACTGTAGCGACTATTGAAGTAGTCATATGTAATTGACAGACAATTTATTAGTAAAGTGTGTATCTTTAAAAATGTATTTTAATATAATAACCCTCTGGACCAAAAACACGTATGTCTCTACGTGACATGACAATGACTTAAAATTTTTGACGTCATCCACTCCATAATTGTGTGGTGTACCCAGTGGTTAAAATGGGTTACAAGAATAGCAAAGAATATAATCGTTCATAAGGAGTACTGCCAGAAGACGGGCAGCAGTTTCTGTTCTCTTCTATCCTGCCTGTTTTTGTAAAGGCCCGCGTCCAGCAGTGGTCTGATAAAGTCTGGTTATGACGTGACATTACAGCCTGTTAGTCAGCCTGTTAATACAATTAAAAGACTCTGATCATTTAAGACTTTACCAATAAAATGAACCAATTACAGAAAAGAACAGCGAAGAAACAGAGTTCAATGCTCTATTAGATGTTACCGCCAGATAAGGCTGCCCGCCCACGTCAGACTTTTTGTAGGACCGATAATCGGGCCGATTTTTCTCTAGTAGGCAGCAGCATACACAATCATGACCGATTTTTTGTAGGACGTGTTCGTTGCTCCATTGCTGTCAGTACGTTCTATTTTTCTTCTACAAAAAAACGGTCACCGATTATCGGACGTGGGCGACCAGCCTCAAGACAAGCAGCAGTGTCTTTCCTCCACCAACACCGAACTGCGATCGTCAACAAGCTTGCCAACCGATTATGATAAAACCATCCTTTTTAAGAGGCCTATGGCCAGCTGTGGTCTATTATAGGCTGATGATGATTTAATAATGACAACAAGGAATTATCAAATCGAGCTATTTTTAATAAATGAATTATTAAATGAATGAAAGCAGGTTGACTAAAAAGATATATATGGCGAGTATGAATGGAAATGTTGGAAGGGGAAAGCCTCGACGAACTTATCTTGATCAAATCGGGGAAGTTCTAATGAAAGGTCAGGTCAAGAGTACCCTAAACGGGCGAGCGTGTATGAAAAGATTAATGAATGTGGATGAAGCGAAAGTAGTCTGTAAGGATCGTAGCAAGTGGAAAGATGTGGTCTCTGCCTACCCCTCCGGGAAAAAGGCGTGAGTGTATGTATGTATGTAGCTACGAGTATTTTTTCCGTACGTAGTAAAAAAAACTTGAGAGGTGTCAAGGGAACCCGGATGGAACGAAGTTCCTTTTTAGTGAAGGAATTGTAATAAAATTTTATTGGAACGAAGTTCCTTATCGCGCGTTGCGAAAGGGGGCTAGACGGAAAAAATTAAGACCAAAAGACGTGGTAACGACCCTTTTTGCTATAGGTTGTAAGCCGTGCGGCGTCCGCGTGTTTCTCAGTCTGTCTCTCTCTCTCTATCAACTTAGACGCTGACTGCAGCCGATGACCTTGAGCAATGAACACGCCCACAAATTTATTCGTCTTTGAATTTCTTTGGAACGCGCCACAGCTATCACTGTCGATTCTCGTAGGAGTGACAGAAAAAAAGCGCATGGAATAGAAGGGCCTAAGTGCCAAACAACAAAATTCGTTGTGCAATTTAAAATTGCCATTTTATTAAAAATCTAAGTCAGCCATTTGCTTAAGCAACATGTAATATACAATATAGCAAAATTTTATTGTTATACGGACTGCTGAGATAAATGGTAATTCATGTAGGTATTGTAACAACCAACCTGTTCTGATATGAGAAATGGTGATTTAAAAAAAAAAAAAAGAAAAACCTTTAGATGTTTTCTTTTAGAACCAACGTAATAAATAATTTCATCTACATCTAGTACATTTGCCAAAGTTCACTAATAGATACTATTTTAGAAAATAATAATGCAGTAGAATAACTAAACAATGTACTAATAATACATAAAATCAAAATACAGTAAATTCAGAAATAGTTTTTCGAATGTGTGTATATTTTGGTTTTTGGCTCAATGGACGAATCCAAGGACCGCCGCGCCGGTTTGACAGCTTTGACTTACATACTCTTTGGTTTTGACGTCTTCAAAGGGACGCGCTGGGAATTGCGCCAAAAGTGGAAGTTTGTGAGAAAACTATGTGATTGTTGAGTCAGGATAAATTGTTTGAGATATTGTAATAATAAGTGCTATATGATTTTTATCAATTACACGGCTAGTTAAAAGGTTTCAGCAACCTTGAATTATAATTTTATAGTTGTTATATGCAAGCTAGCATAGAAATTGAAGAGCCTCGCGTACTTTCCTAGTTTAGGAAGTGTAAAAGAAGTCCTGGTAAGAAAGTACATAAGAGTCAGCGATGCTTAGGGAAAAGGTATGCCAGGATGTTAATGGTGAGTGTTTGGCCAGTGATTTTAGTACAATTGTAAGATTACCAATTCAATGCCAACTATCTTAACAATCTATAACAACTTCTATGAAACTTTTGCAAAGTTGTTCTCAATCAAGACCTGTGGGGTTTATCTTATTTCTATTAAAATCCATAGAACCCAACAAATGTCAATAACCTTAACCTTTTTTAGAAAATTAATAACAATTAAATCACTTACACAAATGTTATCTGGCTCTAAATAATATGCAATTGTCTTACCATTTCTGTTTAGTTAGAAAGACTATTATTTAAATTTTATCTATTTACTTCAACATTCTATTTATTTTGTAATAGCCGGAATCAAGACGACAGATAAAGTTTGATCTTATAATATTTTAAGTTATGGCTTAATTTATAGTTATTAACTTGTGTTTTTTATGCTGCAGATAAAAAAACCATAATCTTATTAATGAACAGTTAATGAACTGTCACAAACTTTAAAGCAACTATCTTTGAACATACTTACTAATTAAAGCATCTCTAATTGCAAAACAATAAGTGAGTTTTAAGAATTTTGAGTTATTTTCTGATAATAGGCAATTAGCAGTTTGACTGAGATGTATAATAGATTACATACTTACATATTTGTTTTAGACTTGGGAAACTACAAGTAAAGTTATCTTAACCGCTACTCATATCTTATATGAGAACATTAATTGATCTCAATCGTTAATTTATTGGTAAGTAGGTAGGTCATTTTCTGATAAAATTGATATTGATATTTTTGAAACAAATCAAATATTATGATAATCTTCTAAATGAGTTAACATAAAATAGTTATGTATTTAATCTATAACTTGTTGAAAGGATTTGGTCTGAAAGTTGTGTACCTAATCTCATCAAATACCTAAATCTGCATTTGCAGCCAGATTTGATTGGGAAGAGAGAGAAACACGGTACGAGTAGTGAAGGTGAGTGTTGTTAACGTAAAGAGCTCTAAAACCTACACCCGAGTCACAAGTCTCGGGGCTACTCGGAGTTTCTCTTTCTGTCACACTACAGACGGGGCATTCACATGGTTGAATTTGCCTCTTCCTTATAATATCTATATAATTCATGAATTACATAGCATATAATATAACAAATTAGATAGATGCCTGTTTTAGACTTAATAAAATACAAATAAAGTTATCTTATCCGCTATTCAGATTTTATGTGAAATATAGTAATTTGATTTCAATTGTTAATTAGTTTTAAATTATTCAAAATTTCCAAGAATTTTATTTCAGATTAAATACCTTCTTGTTTTAGCTTAACCAGAATACAAATAAAGCACACATAGCTTGACTGCTAATCATATTTTGTATGAATTATATAGTTAAATTCAATGATTCCAATTTGTACTAGATGTAAACCTATTTCAAATGATTTATTTTATATTTTTTTATGAGTAGTATGTAATTTGTATTTTGACAGTCTAATAACAGGTTACATACTCATGTAAGATTGTCTCTAATTTACCAGAATATGAGTAGTCAAGGGAGCCAAACGGCAATTAATTTTTATATTTTATTATAATATAAGAAATTAAATTGTTCTTAATTTTAATAACTTTCAATGAATTTATTAGGGCATAAGATGGAGAACGATGCTCATAGAATCCTAGAAGTATATAGATTACCTCACTCTGAAAGTTATTTCATTAATTTAAATTTGTCAAATTGGCCAAATTAAAGGTTATTAATTGAGCTATTTTTAGACATCTATCATTAGGTTATTAGATCTTATATACCATTTAATCAAAAGACTGAGACTGGAATTTAGTGTGATTTTGTTTATTAATTATGTTAACATTTTATTAAATACTTATTAAATTTCATGCCGAATAATTTTGAATAGACTACCAAAGTATATTTTATTGTTAATTTTGTTATTTGAATAAATTCCTCCTAATCCGAGCTGATGTGATAATACCGAGGGCTTTTAAGGTCGACCACTGATTTCATTATGGACCTTTAAAGGAGTGTTCGGTATTTTCAGATTAGTTTGAATTACTGTAGGATCTAAGTTTAGAATAGTACCTTTTTAAATTACTTCCGATGGGTTCCTTCTAAATTTTATTATTTAATTAAAATCCTCCTAATTTTGGATTAGTTTGAATCAATACAGGGTTTGAATTTGAAACAATGTTTAATTAATTATTTCCGGTTCGTTCAGACTGAATCTATTAAAATTAATAGAAACCCATCTAATTCGGATTAGTTTAAATTACTGTAGGATCTAATTTTAAAATAGTTATATTTATGTGAATTCCTTCTGATTGGTTCAGTCTGAACTTGTTCAAGTTGTTAATATCCTCTTAATCTGGGTTGATGTGATAATGCCGAGGGCTTTTAAGGTCGACCACTGATTTCATTATGGACCTTTAAAGGAGTGTTCGGTATTTTCGGATTTGTTTGTATTACTGTAGGATCTTGAGTTTGTTTCAATTAATTAAATCTTCTTGATCCGAGCTGATGCGATAATGCCGAGGGCTTTTAAGGTCGACCACTGATTTCATTATGGACCTTTAAAGGAGTGTTCGGTATTTTTGGATTAGTTTGAATCAAAACAGGATTTGAATTTGAAACAATGTTTAATTAATTCTTGCCGGTTCGTTCAGACTGAATTTATTTAAATTAATTGAAACCCATCTGATTAGGTTGATTTAAAGGAGTAATCGGTATTTTCGGATTAGGTTTGTTTTACTGTTGGAGTATGGTTTAAAACATTTTCAAAGTAGCCCATCGCAAGGATTTTAGCTTAATCTAGTAGTTTTCTACTTTGGTGGATTATTCATTAAGTTGTAAAATTAAATAACATCAAATAATTATATTAGGTAAATGTCTGTAGGTTCAGTCGATGCCGGGTTGCATAACAATTCAGATTAGACTCTTGAAGAATATCTAATTGAACATCTACGTACCTCTAAAAGAATCAGGCTTACTACTCTCACACAACGTACGGTCCTACTATTATATCTAGACGATCACACTGCCAAATTATTTAATTGTTTATTCAATGGGGTTTATTTTGAAGTTTGAAACTCTTTTAAAAATGGGGGTTTGTTACAGTATTTTCAGAGGCTACTTTGAGATTCTTTTCTATCTAGAAAAGTTTTTATAATCGTGTTTTGGAAACAGCCACCTGGTCGAAAATATGATCAATTACAACTAAATAGAATTTGGCAACAATACGAGCCATAGGCTTAAAGCAAAACAATCTTCATTGAGCTATATTTGGCTCATGTCAGCGTCTTAATTCCGTCAAACCCCCGGTTTCGCAACGCGCGGTAAGGAACTTCGTTCCAAAAAGTAACATCCTATAATCAACCTCTGCAGGGAAAAAGCCGCCATCATTGAATTCAAGCTACAATAGCAATGATGGGTACCTACGCGCATAACACGCTTGCCAAATGCAGGTTGGTGATCACAATTAAATGCACACTGTCAATCACAAATCGCAAAAGCTACGTTCAAAAATTCTAAGCTCTTGTTGCCCGTCCGGGAATCGAACCCGAACCCGATCCCGAACAGTGCCGTACACACCATACACGCCAAAGGGCACTGCATACCTTACCTACTACGTCTGACTAAATAAAATACCGATCACTGCATTACTTTGATGGATAAGTTTTTAGAACTTAGTTTCTGCATACCCTACCCAGAATTGCATCCCGAACCCAGATCTAGAGGCGTTGATCTAGTAACTCAAGGGGAGTTACTAGATCAACGCCTCTAGATCTGGGTTAACTGATAATATAAAATCATCAATGCAGGCATTCAAATTATCATTTAAAATATCGTCATATGGCCCTTATGTAACATCCTTTTTGTCAAACTGCAAGTAGTTGTACCTATAGTATATAATTATAATCGTAGAACGAGAATTCCAATTGTATGCAATGTTTATGATTAAAATGATCCCCTTTTGACATTAGATTACAAAACTGTGTTTTGTCGTGGTGGACCATTAGGTCAGTTCACGACAAAGTGTCAAAGTGTTAAAACGTGTTTTACTGAAGTGAACATAAATGAAGATGACTTATCGACAGTTTGTGGCTGTGATGATATGTGCGTTAAGGAGACTACTAGAGCTAAGTGATTTAAATAAGTATATTACTTCTAAACAAAATCAATTCTCAAAAAATTAGAACAGTATCATTTTAGAAAATTACCTCTAGTATTTATTGAATCACAGTAAACTTATCATTTAATAGTTGCTTATAAAGTTGATTTGTCGCTAACGCCAAAAGCAGCCGGTTTTAGCAATAATATAAGTACAATTCGTAAGAATGCCAGAATGAAAAGCAGTTAACAGTAATTTAATAAAAGTACTAGAGGTAATTTGCTAAAATGATACTGTTCTCGTGTAGTTTTTAGGGTTCCGTAGCCGAATGGCAAAAAACGGAACCCTTATTGTTTCGTCAAGTCTGTCTGTCTGTCCGTCCGGACATGTCACAGCCACTTTATTCTGAAAGTATTAGCATTTCATAGTTGAATCTTGGTAGGTAGGTGTATCCTGTTAACCGCTTTACGATTCTCATACAAAAAATTAAAAATAATGATATTTATGGGGGGCATCCCATACATACAACTAAAACAAAAAAAAATACTTCTTCCTATGCGTATGGGGTGTCTATGGGTAGGTCTTTTAAAATGACATAGAGGTTTCTAGAACCATTTTTTTCCAAAATTTTAACATTTGGAAAATAGACGCCAAAAGTGGTAAAATGAGTGTCCCCCCCCCCCTTCTTACTTTTAAACTAAGCAAGTGAAAATTTTGAAAAAAATACATAATGTAGATCTTAACAAATACTTTCAACGATAATTGGTTTGAACGAGATCAAACCTGTAGTTTTGGAGATCTAGCACATTTTCAACAACCGCAAATATACCTTTGTCCTTCATACAAACACTATGAAAAACAAAGTAATTTTTGCAGACAACAAAATATTGTGGTATTTATTTTAGTTAAAGTTGGTAAGGAACCCTCAGTGCGCGAGTCCGACTCGCACTTGGCCGGTTATTTAAGAATTGATTTTGTTTAGAAGTAATGAAGTCAAATCAATTGGGGGCAGCACGTAGCTCTAGTAGGCGCTTTAGGTCTAAATAATAAAAAAAAAGAACTTTATTTTTATCGTTAAGCCTGCGCCGAGTGAAATGTGCGAAAACAGCAGCCACTGTTAAGCTGATAAAATAAACAATACTTATCGAACACATTTCAAAAAAATACCCTTACCATGACAAATAATGTCTTAACATTTACTCCGTGGAAAAATGATAAAAATATTATAATATTAGCCTACAAAGTAACGTAAAGTTAAACAAAAATGCAAAAACGTATGCTGGCATTAAGCAGTTTTTTAGTTTTTATCGTTACAAATCTGTGCTTATTTTTGGTTTAATCGAAACAAGAATGTTTATACTACAATTTTACCGTCTCCAATATAGAAAATGGTTATCGGCAAATAAGATATGAATTTACCAAAATGCGCTTCAAATTCGCCATTAAAATTCACTCTCATAAACAGAAAAGAAATGATTAAAATTGATGTTTCAATGCGTCTTTGCACCCGAGCCGACACCGACAAGTTACAACCTGTCCGTCGTGATATGGTTAACACAATAAATGCTCAAAAGTTCTCGCGTTGAGATCTAATAGCATGTAAGTCACGACACGAATTTCGCTATTTGGTCTTTCTTTGATTGCCACAACGCGGTCGTGCGCGTTTTCAATAGGGCCATAACACGAATTTCGTTATGTGGATGTTTTACTGTGACCACAACGCGTTGTCAGCTATTTTTCCGCTCAATGAGCGTTTTCGATCTTTAAGCGTAACATATATATGTTTAGGGTTCTGGTTCATTTCGTGCACGGCCGAAGAAAACAATGTAAGTATGATTTTCGGAATTATAAATTTAATAAATACATACTCCTAAATTTTTCTTGGCTACAAAATATACCAAGAGGATATTATTATACAGTTTATTATTTCTGTTATATTGTTGATGGATTAGTTATAACCGTACTGTGCTGTATATGTACCTAGATATGTATTATATATAGGTACTTATATTTGTTTATATTCATCAAATCGTAAAATTTTGAAAATTTTAATTTCATAGTGTAACAAATAGTTTCAATTCTAGGAAACTTGGGGCTATTGTGTCATTATTTTTGACTGAGATTTTAGAAATGTTATTTAGGGTTACGGTTCCAAAGTTTAAATGAACAAAAATAATAAAAATAACCGCAATAACCGAAAAATGGTGACAGTTTGACCAAATTCTAGGTTTTTCTTAAATAATTTTCAAACTGCGAGGGATAGATTTTTTTTCTGATTTTTCTCATGATGGTTACAATCAATCCTTTCACCTTGTTTCGGCTTGACGTTGAGTTTTGGGACACCCTGTATAAAAGTTTAAAATCATCGCTTTTCGTGTATTACTAGTAGGTACCTATACCTACATATATACAACTAGCTGTTGCCCGCGACTTCGTCTACGTCAATTTCTGTTATTATGAACGCGATTATTTTTGCAACATTTTTCACTGATGCTTCGCTCCTATTCGTCGCAGCGTAATGTTATATAGCCTAAAGCCTTCCCCGATAAATGAACTATCTAACACAGAAAGAATTTTTCAAATCAAACCAGTACTTCCGGAGATTAGCGCGTTCAAACAAACAAACAAACAAAATGTTCAGCTTTATAATATTAGTATACTCGTAGATAAAAAAGTAGATTTTAAGCTATTGCATAGCTTCTATCGCGGGCCTTGAGCGTGGAGACCGAATCCAGAAATTCCGTAACGAAAATAACCTAACACTCGGGGCGAGGCACGATCGAACAATTTTGAATTTCCGAAATTTTAAAAAAAAAATTTAGAAGAAAATAAGGATTTTGACAGTATGGTTGCCTATGGTAACCATATCTGCCAAAATAACAGAAAAATTTAATAACAAAAGTCAAAATTAGAAAATACATAAAATTACAATATTAAGCTATTGCATAGCTTCTATCGCGGGCCTTGTTAGTTTTATAATTGCATAAGTTGATAAAAAATGCTATGCAATAGCTTTACCGCGGCAGTCTTCGAGTGCCACACGTCTTTTTTTTAAGATACCTAATCGATACTAAATAACATATTTGACTCCTAAGGGCTCCCAACACATAAACACGATACGACGTCGCGTCGTGCATCGTGACACCTTGCGACGCCGTTTCATGGAAATCTACATAGTAAAATACCATAAAACGATTTCGCAACGTGTCACGATGCACGACGTTATTGTTAAATTTTATTTTGCTTTAGTGCTGTTAAGGATAGGCTTACTTAGACGTTCATTTGTAGGAATTCCTTCGGGAAACTAGTTTAATATCAAAATTTTATTTAACAAATTAGCTAAACTTACCTTGGTACTTCTTAGATAACTCTATAAGAGCTTAAGCAGCAACAAGACATACTGCTTCAATGGATTCATATATCACGTTATGACTGTCTCCTAAGCCATCGAAGCCACAGTAAAAATCTGATGGATATCCTTGGACTAGAGCATCTACACTGCCTCTGTAGATGGGAACCTGTAAACGAAGAAAAAAAACTATTAAATATGGGCATTTCTTGTAGTAATAAAGCTCTTTGTATTAAGGATAAGAAATATATTTGAAAACCACGAATTGAAAACAAAAAAAAATGAACTTTAAATAAGTTAATCAAAAATTGATATGCAGAAGAAGTGGGAGCGAATGGTCCATCTATCGCAAACGCAATGCTGACAAATGTACTGGGCCCCAATTCTGCTGATTTACAAATGGCTCAATAAAATCGCAATGGCATCGCAATCGTATATTTTGACATTACTACCATATTAAATGTGTCAAAATG
The DNA here is from genome assembly GCA_949315895.1 of Anania crocealis. Lineage (NCBI taxonomy): Eukaryota > Metazoa > Arthropoda > Insecta > Lepidoptera > Crambidae > Anania > Anania crocealis. Next base: position 7,415,793 of record OX438880.1, read on the forward strand.
CACAATTCCGACGCAATTGCGATTCTATTGAGCCATTTGGATCAGCCTTAGTAAACGCTGCTTCTGAGCCATGGGTCGCGGGTTCGATCCCCGCACAGTAGAAATATTTGTGTGCATGAACATGTCTATTTGTACTGATCTGGGTGTTTTCTATGTATTTTATGTAAGTATTTAAAAAAATATATTTATATAAGTAAGTTTATTGGTTGTCTAGTACCCCATACGACAGGGTACTTAATAGTAGCTTAATTTGGGACTAGATGGCTCTGTGTGGCCCAGTGAGGCATGTCTTAAATATTATTATTATTTGTAAATTAGCGGAATTGTGGGCCCTGGGCAGTGCCTGGAATTCGTGACTCAGATGTAGGTTTAAGAAGGCCCTTTTAAAGGGTTTCAGTGCTCCTTGAAGCCTTTAAGCTACCACTAGAAACCTTCTCTGCCTAACCATGTTTGATACGATCCTACGTTTACTGCTTTCGAAATTCATAATTGCAGTTTTTGTAAGCAAAGCTCTTTTAGTATGTTAAGGTTGGATCCTGTTACTATGCCTTTCGCTCCCACTTCTTCTGCATATCAATTTTTGATTAACTTATTTAAAGTTTTTTTTTTTGTTTTCAATTCGTGGTCTTCAAATATATTTCTTATATTAATATATTACAAAGAGCTTTATTACTACAAGAAATGTAAATTTTTAATAGTTTTTTTCTTCGTTTACAGGTTCCCATCTACAGAGGCAGTGTAGATGCTTTGGTTCAAGGATATCCATCAGATTTTTACTTTGGCTTCGATGGCTTAGGAGACAGTCATAACGTGATATATGAATCCATTGAATCAGAATGTCTGGTTGCTGCTTTAGCTCTTATAGAGTTATCTAAGAAGTACGAAGGTAAGTTTAGCTAATAATTGTTAAAAAAATAAAAAATTTGATGTACTTCCTGAAGGAATTCCTACAAATGTACGTTTAAATAAGCTTATCCCTAACTAGCTGTTCCCCGCGACTTCGTACTCGTCAATTCCTGTTTTTATATTTGTAACATTTTTCACTGATGCTTCGCTCCTATTGGTCGCAGCGTGATGTTATATAGCCTAAAGCCTTCCTCGATACATGGACTATCCAAAACAAAAATATTTTTTTATTTCGAACCAGTACTTCCAGAGATTAGCGCGTTAAAATAAACAAACAAACAAACAAACTCTTTAGCTTTATAATATTAGTAGTATAGCACCAAAGCTAAATAAAATATGGCAATAACTTCAATTTTATGTGTTTAAATATATTAATATAATAAATATACATCATAAAGACAAGAGATTGTAGAAAAAAAGTAGTTTGAATTCAAAACTGTGACCAAACAATATAGCGAATAATATTTTTTAAATTGGTTTCAATTATCTATAGCATCGGATTATTATTATTAATATAGGATTGGTAAAACAGTGACATGAGTCATAGTTTAACTTTGTTCTGTGTTAAAATGGTATTTTATTGTCAAGCTATGTTCATTGCTGACTAAACATAGGCACTTAACTTATTTCTAGCATTTTAATAATTTGAGAAACATCTACAACAAAGCAAAATATAAGTTCAAAAATTCTGAAGTATATAGTATACTTTTTTCTGCTAAATGTTGCCAAAATAATGGTATTTTTAAATTACCTGCCTTTGGCTGTTTGACTTTCAATGTTTTTAAAGGCTTATCTCAAAAACAATGTAACAATTAAAACTATAAATGGAAGAAGGTGAGACCCAGTCGCATTTGAAAATTTTCGTTGTTTTTGCAACATTTTAATGTTAACCGATATAAAAACGTTAAGGTTGATCACGCTTTGTGAAACCCTTTTTGGAAAGATGCACTTACTGCGTTTTGATAAATCAAGATTTTTGAACAAAAGTTTGATCTCAGTTTTTTCGGATTTATAATTTTACCGTCTTTTCTGCCCTATTGGTCGAGTGTTTTAAGTACCGGACCTAAGGTCTCGGGGTCCTGGATTCGATCCCCGGGTTGAATAACAAGAGTTTCGAATTTTAGAACATTGCTTTGGTTTCTCTCACCAAATCACATATTGGCAAGCGTGGTGATTATGCCTGTACCCATCATTGCTGTGATAACCTGAATTAAATGATGGAGGCCTTTGCCCTGCTGTGTGATTATAGGTCATCATCATTATCTAGTTACTTTACTGTAACTTTAACATCCTGAGCATAGTTATGTCAGCTTAATAGGCGCAGTATCGCAGACTCGTACGTAGTCTGACTTTAATGGTATTTTGGTGTTAACCTTTTTTTGACAGACCAAGATGGTATTTTAACTCACCACTTTCCATCCATGCACATCTTCACTTATAATGTGTTCTTATACTGATTCATGGACAAGTCTTTATCAATGTAAGGCAATTATTCCACTGAACCGCGGGGCGACATAAAGCAGCTCCCGCGCGCTCGATGCGTTGTCAGTGTATTTAATTGTACAGGCAACAGCCCGTCAACCTACCACAAAACGTCAAATTTTCTCAATTGATATTGATCTCTACTTGTTGGACTCAAAGTTGAAAATCAATCTACGAGACAAAAAACAAATGACGTATTTTTTCTTTTGGTATAGCCCAGTACAAAATTGACATAATACAGTACTTAGAAAATGTCCGCCAAAAATCTAAAATTTTTAATACGGCCGCCTAGCAACACTTTTTTTACACGATTCACATTTCATTCATTCATCACGATACTATTTATACGTTTTTGATTTTCCCTTTATACCTTAACTATATCGCGAAAAATATTTTCAGGTATAAGCTTGATTTGATATTTTACTTCATAAATGGGCTCTAAATACGATACCGAACGCGCCTATAACAATTTTGGAAAGTGGTTACAATTTCACCCCGTATACAAATTGAGGTATGTACTTGCATATAATGATTAAATCTGTCACGCGTACTGTGGCGGAGCGCGATGCAGTGGGTTAATTCCCGTTTGTTAGGCACAAACGGTAACGAAAACATTATTATTACAGGCGAACTTATTGTTGTCACCTTAGCTCCGTTGACCAACGTTGCTTTAGCAACCAAACTGGATCCAATGTTCATAAGCAGACTCAAATTATTGTACATTGGCGCTGGTAATGTATTTGGTAAGTAAGTATTACCTAGTATAGGTAGGTAGGTACCTAGTCTATTAAAAATGTATCCGATGGTCTAGTGTTTTTAACGCCTAGTCGGTCTATGGTTAAAGTATCGGGCCAAGATTTCAGGATCCTAGGTTCAATCCTCGGGTGGTGCAACAAAAGTTTCGAACTATCAAACGTGGGTCAGATTTGTGATCATCAAACCGCATAAATTTGGCAAGCGTGGTGATTATGCCTGTACCCATCATTGCTGTGGTAACTTTCATTGAATGATGGAGACCTTTGCCCAGCAATGGGATGATTATAGGCCGTGATTTTTTTTACTGTTACTTTTCCTAAATAGGTGTAGGTACTTTGTACATACGAAAATTTTAATAATCAATAAAATCACGGAGACCGAACATTTTTTCGAGACAAAGTATCTGATGTGATTTATCTATTGTGATTATATTTTAATAATAAGTAAGAAAATAATGACAGCTACATATGTAAACTTTTAAAGTACCAATATTATTCGTTTAACTAAAAATAACACGACTGCTGCAACAACATTCTAAATATTCAAAGTATAATTACATAAGAATAGTTTTTCTCATATCTGTAATATATAAATTATGTCCCAAAAAATACCACGCCAATGTCTTTTAATAGTAGTCAAATTACGGACCCATTACAAATTACCTGGCAGTGTGTCTATCGCAAAACAAAAGGTGTTTTGAGCCCAAGGGTCTGTTTATACATTAGGCTTAATCCCTTTACAATAAATACATTAGATACAAAAAGAGTTTGCAGTTTGTAAAAGCTCAGTATGCATTTTGGCATTGGACTGTTCAGACCTTCCGTTGCCGTCCGCAAAAACTTTTTAAAATTCGTTACATCTAAATGTGAAATAAGCAGTGATTGTGCAGTACAAAATAAACAAAAACTTTACAATAGTGAAAATAGATTTGTGACTCTAATAAGTGCCACTGATATACTCTGCAAGTGAACATTATAAAAGTGAGACAAACATTCTGATTAAAATGGCTGATCCAGGTCGAATGCCCATCGCCATACTTACAAATGCGCGTCACCACTTAAATAGTGAATCCTACAAAAACGCCTTTGACCTTTACTTACATGCTGTACTGCAATACCCTCACGTGAAAAGGAACATTGAATTTGAATTTCGAGTGACCATGATGAAATTCAACGAACAGTTATCAGCGACACATAACTATGCAATAATATTCGAAAATTTCCAAACAGCCATGAGAGCGTTCCCTGGTAACGTTCATATTATGAATGACATTGGCAAATATCTGTTTCGACATAACTATCTGCGTGAAGCTCTTTGCCATTTTGAGAGGGCGCTCGAAATCGACAGGAGCCTGGTTAACGCTCAAAGGTATATGGATTATACAAAGAGATCATTATTCCCTCGTAAGTACTACAGATTTCTGAATGACGACCGAAGACATCAAGCGTATCTTCAAGCATTACGTGAGATTGCTTCACGCAAAAACAACAATTGCATCGAAGGCGGAATATCAGAAGAGTATGCCAATAGTTGCGTGACCGTGTCTGCTAAGGAGCCTGATTTTTCCGCAACTTGGGCACACGTAGCTAACAAAATTTTGATTCAGAACAAATTACTAGATATTCTTACGATTAACATCGAAACTGAAGCCGTTGAACTAAATGATATCTGTAGCGACAGGACTTTACTAGTAACAAACACTTTTGACTCCGGTTTATTGGGTAAGAACTTACTTCTTAATCTTCGTACTGCATGGGAGAAAAACTTGGCGGAGTATGGATTGGTTGTACCTGGAAGAGCTGATTTTTACGTTGCTGGAGCGAGCTGCAACCAAATCTTAAAGAAATATCAAATATCCAAAAGTGGAAAACAGTTTCTTTGGATTGAGGATATGTTTGTTCATAGTGAGGTGTCATGTAGCGGTGACACGTATCGCGCTGAAGATATCGCATCGTACAGAGATTTTAAGTTTCTGACACGGGAGACCTTAGTCTTTCAGATTGATTTTAACTCGTATACTGATATAATACAAAAAATGGCGGCTATAGTTCCAGATACCGCATACTTGACTCTTACAAAGAGTGGCGAAGTAAACGTGCTAGTTGGTTGGTTTACGCTGTACTTAACCGAAAATATAACCCTTACGACCGACCCTAGATCGGCGGAGAGGTCAGGCGCTTGGCTACCAGCAGTCTTCTTCGATTTCATACCGACACGGTACAAGAAAGGCGAGACGTTTTGTGCTCAGTTTTCAACATTTGGCGGTCTACTGAAATATTCACCAGCCGGTGGAAAACCTATTACTAGAGTCTCACCACACGTAATAGCATTCGTAAATGATGACCGCCACGTGAACGAGATCATGCGAAGCGTGCAAGTAGCAGCAATTCATCTCTCACAAATGGCACCAATTGATAAAACTGATGTTGCCGATTTGAGTCCATTCCCAATCTTCGGTTTGAAAATGTTGGAACGGGGAGTTCGCTCCCTCGTTTGCTTTGCAAATGATTACCAAGATCGGTGTTTTATCGAGGAAGTATTTGCTAGACACAACATTTGCCTATCTAAAGTTAAGATTTTGCTCAGAAGCTCTTGGCACTTTGATTCGTTCGAAGGCAGAAATTTCCACGCAATGTATTGTAATATTTTGGATTTGGGTGGTGAATTTGGTTCCGTGTTGCATCATTTGGCTCGGCAAGTGAAACAAGCGTCCTTGCTTAAAGGGGGCCTGTTCATGCCAGCCAAAATATATTTAGTAGGTCAGCTCATTAGTAGTAAAACTTTGGAAATGCGGAATAGGATGTTAGAGAAAGACGAGGCAATGGTGCCATTGGCCAAGAAAGTAAATTTATTTGCGGTATCGCAGGCTACATGTATTAACCCGACGAAGTTAAAGTTTGATGCTTTATCTAGTCCAGTATATTTGGCACTTTGCTGTCAAGAATTAAAATCTTCCGTGGTTTCTGTAAAGGTGAAAAACGATGGCCACTGCAATGCCATACTGTGTTGGTATGAAATTGAAATGTTTGAAAACAGCAACAGAATTTCTACTGGGCGTAACAGTAGCTTCGTTGACTGTACTGCTTTCTTAGTTAAATCACCATTAGATATTCATAAAGGTGATAAAGTTACTGTAATTCGTTGTGTAGATCCAGATGGGTCTTATAAGATGGATATAGATTTAGAAATAGAGTAAATTGTTAGATTTATCAATTTAGTTTTTAGTCTTATAAAAACAGCACAATTGACAACTTTGAGTAGTAAAAATATTTTGTAAAATATGTGATATTTCATTGCGAAAATATTGCATTATTATTGGTTATATAATGTTATTTTTATTAAACTGTCTTAAGAGTAGGTTGTCCATTTATGTGAATTATTTTTATTTGATGCAACTCTTGACTTAATGATATTCGGGCAAATACACATCTAGCTGAGCTAAACTGAGACTGAGCATAGTGCCCGGGTAGCAAAAAGTTTTGAGTTCAATTCTCATCTCTTGTGGTACTCGAAATCTTTATGAATAATTGTAACATACATAAGCTATAATTTAATTTCAAATAAGTAAGTTTTTTTTTATATAGTTATTGTAACAAATAAAATGCGTTAAGATAACAATACTCCTTAATTATTAACTTAATAAGTACTTACTAAGGACAAAAGTAATTATGTAACTGTAGCGACTATTGAAGTAGTCATATGTAATTGACAGACAATTTATTAGTAAAGTGTGTTTCTTTAAAAATGTATTTTAATATAATAACCCTCTGGACCAAAAACACGTATGTCTCTACGTGACATGACAATGACTTAAAATTTTTGACGTCATCCACTCCATAATTGTGTGGTGTACCCAGTGGTTAAAATGGGTTACAAGAATAGCAAAGAATATAATCGTTCATAAGGAGTACTGCCAGAAGACGGGCAGCAGTTTCTGTTCTCTTCTATCCTGCCTGTTTTTTTAAAGGCCCGCGTCCAGCAGTGGTCTGATAAAGTCTGGTTATGACGTGACATTACAGCCTGTTAGTCAGCCTGTTAATACAATTAAAAGACTCTGATCATTTAAGACTTTACCAATAAAATGAACCAATTACAGAAAAGAACAGCGAAGAAACAGAGTTCAATGCTCTATTAGATGTTACCGCCAGATAAGGCTGCCCGCCCACGTCAGACTTTTTGTAGGACCGATAATCGGACCGATTTTTCTCTAGTAGGCAGCAGCATACACAATCATGACCGATTTTTTGTAGGACGTGTGCGTTGCTCCATTGCTATCAGTACGTTCTATTTTTCTTCTACAAAAAAACGGTCACCGATTATCGGACGTGGGCGAGCAGCCTCAAGACAAGCAGCAGTGTCTTTCCTCCACCAACACCGAACTGCGATCGTCAACAAGCTTGCCAACCGATTATGATAAAACCATTCTTTTTAAGAGGCCTATGGCCAGCTGTGGTCTATTATAGGCTGATGATGATTTAATAATGACAACAAGGAATTATCAAATCGAGCTATTTTTATTAAATGAATTATTAAATGAATGAAAACAGGTTGACTAAAAAGATATATATGGCGAGTATGAATGGAAATGTTGGAAGGGGAAGGCCTCGACGAACTTATCTTGATCAAATCGGGGAAGTTCTAATGAAAGGTCAGGTCAAGAGTACCCTAAACCGGCGAGCGTGTATGAAAAGATTAATGAATGTGGATGAAGCGAAAGTAGTCTGTAAGGATCGTAGCAAGTGGAAAGATGTGGTCTCTGCCTACCCCTCCGGGCAAAAGGCGTGAGTGTATGTATGTATGTAGCTACGAGTATTTTTTCCGTACGTAGTAAAAAAAACTTGAGAGGTGTCAAGGGAAACCCGGATGGAACGAAGTTCCTTTTTAGTGAAGGAATTGTAATAAAATTTTATTGGAACGAAGTTCCTTATCGCGCGTTGCGAAAGGGGGCTAGACGGAAAAAATTAAGACCAAAAGACGTGGTAACGACCCTTTTTGCTATAGGTTGTAAGCCGTGCGGCGTCCGCGTGTTTCTCAGTCTGTCTCTCTCTCTCTATCAACTTAGACGCTGACTGCAGCCGATGACCTTGAGCAATGAACACGCCCACAAATTTATTCGTCTTTGAATTTCTTTGGAACGCGCCACAGCTATCACTGTCGATTCTCGTAGGAGTGACAGAAAAAAAGCGCATGGAATAGAAGGGCCTAAGTGCCAAACAACAAAATTCGTTGTGCAATTTAAAATTGCCATTTTATTAAAAATCTAAGTCAGCCATTTGCTTAAGCAACATGTAATATACAATATAGCAAAATTTTATTGTTATACGGACTGCTGAGATAAATGGTAATTTATGTAGGTATTTTCAGAGGCTACTTTGAGATTCTTTTCTATCTAGAAAAGTTTTTAGAATCGTGTTTTGGAAACAGCCACCTGGTCGAAAATATGATCAATTACAACTAAATAGAATTTGGCAACAATACGAGCCATAGGCTTAAAGCAAAACAATCTTCATTGAGCTCAATTTGGCTCATGTGAGCGTCTTAATTCCGTCAAACCCCCGGTTTCGCAACGCGCGGTAAGGAACTTCGTTCCAAAAAGTAACATCCTATAATCAACCTCTGCAGGGAAAAAGCCGCCATCATTGAATTCAAGCACAATAGCAATGATGGGTACCTACGCGCATAACACGCTAAATATAGAAGCGACAGCAGGAGGTTCGAAAAAAACCGAAATTAATTTTTTAAACTAATTTATTAATAATTAAATTACAACTAGTTACAAATTGACCCGATCGAGGTTGGATACGAAGTGGCGGCGATGATGATGATCTCGGGGTTGGTGGCGCGATGGCGTGGTCACGTTGAATTTGCACGAGAGTTGCATCAGCGATTTCGTCATCTTGCAATATTCGGTTGTGTCCTCCTTAGAGGTTTAGGAGTCAGCGATATTCGTATAAGTAGGTAGAATACGTAATTCCTCCGCCCACAGATCAGCAACTATTTGAGAACTTTGAGAGGAAATGTTGCTGGTATGGTAATATGACTGCTTCCCGGTTTTCTTTCTCTTTCTATTACAGATTTATCCGGGCTCTCGTATTCGTGAGTTTCGGACTTCATATTTTCTTGATTACTGGTACGTTTGCAGGTAAGTATCTCGTAGCGTCGTAGCAAGACTACGAAGATGAGTACAGTTGCATTTAATAGTACGCAATAGAATGGTATGGTAGTGTGGTATAATATCTCGGCAGGCGGTGTGTCGATTTGTACAGGCGTTTGGAGCGCTATTTTATCTTGGATGCTGTGAAGGCTCTGCAGGTTGATTGAGTGCAAATCAATGTGGGATGAATCTGTGGCTTGCATTTCAATATTCGGTATCTTCATTATCTTAAGAGGTTGACCTTTTATCTCGTCACTATCGTTGATTATAGTGAATTCGGGTGTGCGTAGTTGGCAGGTGAGTGGGATAGTGACAAAGTAACTTCCTTGAAGCTGAGTGTAGTCTTCTCGGCCGCAGATAAGATGAATCTTCGTGGGATGTGGCAGCGAGATAACATAGTGTTGGTCGTCTAGCTTTTCCATTGCTTCTTTACTCAGAGTGATGTTTGTAAATTTGCAGGTCTTCTCCAGAGGTTGTTGTGAGATGAGATGCTGGATACAGTCAGGTACGGTACGGATCTGATGGTTGATGTTTTCTTCACAGAGATAGCCGTGAGATAACTTCGGACATTCTGCCTCTATGTACACGAATGCATTCTCGTTGGTAGCAATGAAAGGATAAGTAGGTATGAGGGCTTGATGATATTTATTAGGTGCTATTGATAGTTTATATAGGTCATAGGATATTTTAGTCACAATCGGGAATTTGAATATTAAAACTATTTCTTTATCTATAAAGTAATAAGCGGGCTTTATAAGATCATAAAATTCCCGTAATTCTAAATCTAAGATGCTATCTCTACCGTATATATTTTTTAATCTAATTAACATGTTACTTAAGATGTTAATCTTTAGCATTGAATGGTGTGTGCTCGATGCACGAATAAATGCTAAAGTATTTTCTACTGTAATTAACTCACTTAATAAGTCATCTATATTTTCAGTAATTATAACTAGTAGCTGAGCAAACTTTGCAAATTTAGTTAAAGTCTCAGAATGCTGACTTTCTTTATTCATTATAAAAATTAAAGTTCCGTTAATAATACGCTGATTTTCGACTAATTTAGAGAGAATACCAAAGTTTTTCGTCATCCAATCTTTACTGTAGCTTATCTGATTATTTAACTCAAATGAAATCTTATTCTCATTATTGTGAAGTGTTTTAATGGCATTATCATATTTAATCGCATCTGAATGATCTAAGTTACCCGATATACTTTTTATAACAGATCCTAATCCGTCTATAAGGCCTCGTTTAGTTCGGCTGGGCTCTAAGCTATGTAACTGTTCTAATACTATATTCAATTTAGAATTTAAATAATTAATCTGGAGTTCATATAAAGCATAAGTTTCGTTAGGAAGTCTAGTCTCGAAAGCTTGAATTTGATTCTGAAGTTGTAAGATTTTATCTTCGACATCATTTAACTGAATGCGTTGTAAAAAGGTGTGGTGAAGTACATGCATTTGCCAAGCTTGTCAAGGACGTCAGTTATATTGGGGATTGGATATTTATCGTCTATTGTCTTGTCATTCAGTTTACGAAAGTCCACAACTATACGCCACTTCTTTTTACCAGAAGCATCAACCTTCTTGGGCACAACCCATATGGGTGAGCTCCAGGCTGACGTGGAAGGTCTAATTATTCCCTGGTCTAACATTTTATATATCTGATCACGGACTTCCTGTCGATGTACATAAGGATAGCGATAACTTTTAGTATAAATTGGAACATCATCTGTCGTTTTAATACAGTGTTTAATTTGGTTCGTAAATGTTAGTGGTTCGCCTTCCAAATAAAATACGTCGGCATAACGCGAGCATAAAGTCTCTATATTAGCTCTTTCCTCGGCGTTCATATGATCTGTCCTAAGGCGCGAAATGACGGCGCGTGCGCGTGACGTAGGCACGGACTCAGTTCGCATGCACTCGATATTAAAAACTTGTGCCTGCGCTGGGTGGTCTAATGAGAATATTATATCGTTATTTGTAGGATTATAGACTTCTAAGATTCCGCGGCTATTTTTAACGGATGTAATGCAATCGGAAATGTGGCAATTACAGATAATTTGCTCTTCGACGAGGACGTCACCATCCGGGGCGTTAATTGGGATTCGAACTATTTTTGAAGAGTTTGCCGGGATAATGTCTTCATAGAGGTTGACGTTCAGCGAGTTGTACATCTTAATAGGATTGACGGCAAACTGGGTTGAGAGGGTCTGATCTTTAAGATCAATCTTCGCTTCCCATTTAGTGAGTAGATCTAGGCCTATAAGACCGTCGAAATAATTATGGAAACGGTACACAAATAATTTTATCTTATCTTGGGATTTTAGTTCGGGAAAGCACGGTAGTGTTATAGAGTAGTCATTACGGCTGGTTGCGTGAACGTTAGTCACTTCGAAAGGGTCGTAATCTAAAGGAAAGTTACAGAAATATTTCTTAACAGATTCGGGACTAATAAACGACTGATTTGCGCCGGTGTCTATTAATAACTTAAGCGGCGGGTTTAAAATTTGAATGTAAGGAAGTTGCCGTTGCGTTTGTATATTCAACTCTATTTTAACTTGTCTGACGGGCGGGCTATCTGAAAATCCTGTTCTGTGGAACTAGATGCTTGTGGCTCGTTACTTGACTCTACGTTATTGTGACCAGTGGGCTCGTAATACTGAACTCTATTGGCATAGTCATAGTCATAAGATGCGTCGTAATTATTGCAATCAGTTAAGTCATTATAATATTCTGTGTCGTAGTAGTAATCTGAGTAGTATGGATCGTCGTATGCGCATTCATTTAAATTGACTTCGCGTGATTTGAAGTAATTATTTGGTGGGGGATTGCCGAATCTTTGCCAATCGTGTCCAAATGAAGTTGGTGGCAAAGGTCTGGGTGTGAATTGCTGTACTCCGCTCATAGGTTTAGGAGGCGGCTGGTACTGAGGCTGACGCCTAGGTGGTAACCTGAACATGTTACTTTGGGCATTATATTGCGGTGGTGGTGCACTAAACATTTGCTGTGTGCGGGTCATACGCGGCTGTTGAGACTGTGCGATACTAGGCGAGTTAAATTTAAAAGGTTGCGGTTGCACTGATAAGCGGAGCGGAGGCGGCGGCGGATTATATCTCGGCGCTGCCTGATTATTAAAATTAGATATACTATTAAAGTTATTAAATTTAGGCATTGAGGAGGCTATAGGTAAGGCAACTGGTGTGCGATGGGCTAGTTGGTGTCTAGGAATACTTTCGTTACGTTGCTGAAGATATTGAATATTTAATTCTTCTTGCACATACTCTAAAGCTTTTTCTATACTGTCTGGCCTCATAGACCTTATACGAGATCCAAGCGGTTCCTTTAAACCTCGTACAAAGGCTTGCATGGTCAACTTTTTATACAGAACCCTCTTAGCGTCTATAGTGGTTCCTAGTGTCTCATGTAATGTAACATAGGTCATTATCGTGCTAAAAAGAGTTTGACAATGGTCATAAAATTCTTGTGGGCTACTATTGCCTTGCATAGCTAGGGAGAGGTCGTTATAGAGTGCTGTCTCGTCCCGTTGATCAGCGAAGTTATGTACTAAGACATTTCTAATCCCTAACCAGTTATCTGGGATGCCATTTGAGTTAATAATGGTAGCGGCGGGTCCCGTGATTTTGTTCAGGATGCCGTTTAGGAGACACAAATTATTAAGTTGACTATTGGGATCATCTCGCAAATAGTCTGAACATAACCTATCACAAATATTAATAAATCTAGTTAAGACGTTGGGGTTCCCGTCAAAATCGGGAACAAGGCGTAAGGCCTTGTAAATACTATCGGGATCAATTTCCATTTCTTCTGATAAACTAAATAACCTATTTAAGTCTAGCAAATGTTCCCTGCGTTGCCTGCTAGATGCAGACCCACGGGATCCAGAATTTCTTGGATGAAAAATTGTGACTAAAATTAGGGACTAAAGATAGGATAGGATAGGAAACACGAGAATGATTCAAGTGCACTTACATGAACATATTTCGGCTTTTCTTGTGTATCGATGTCTGGATACCCTCTAGCTGGCTGGCTTCTGGTTCTGGATTCTCGAACGCGACTTGATAGCCACACGGGCGGCTCGTTATGATGGAAATCTTCGTGATGAAGCGCGAAACCGACCGCGAGAATCCTACCGACTGCGCCAAATATAGAAGCGACAGCAGGAGGTTCGAAAAAAACCGAAATTAATTTTTTAAACTAATTTATTAATAATTAAATTACAACTAGTTACAAATTGACCCGATCGAGGTTGGATACGAAGTGGCGGCGATGATGATGATCTCGGGGTTGGTGGCGCGATGGCGTGGTCACGTTGAATTTGCACGAGAGTTGCATCAGCGATTTCGTCATCTTGCAATATTCGGTTGTGTCCTCCTTAGAGGTTTAGGAGTCAGCGATATTCGTATAAGTAGGTAGAATACGTAATTCGCTTGCCAAATGCAGGTTGGTGATCACAATCAAATGCACACTGTCAATCACAAATCGCAAAAGCTACGTTCAAAAATTCTAAGCTCTTGTTGCCCGTCCGGGAATCGAACCCGAACCCGATCCCGAACAGTGCCGTACACACCATACACGCCAAAGGGCACTGCATACCTTACCTACTACGTCTGACTAAATAAAATACCGATCACTGCATTACTTTGATGGATAAGTTTTTAGAACTTAGTTTCTGCATACCCTAACCAGAATTGCATCCCGAACCCAGATCTAGAGGCGTTGATCTAGTAACTCCCCTTTTAACTGATAATATAAAATCATCAATGCAGGCATTCAAATTATCATTTAAAATATCGTCATATGGCCCTTATGTAACATCCTTTTTGTCAAACTGCAAGTTTTGATGCGTCGAAAAATTGATGTTTCAATGCGTCTTTGCACCCGAGCCGACACCGACAAGTTACAACCTGTCCGTCGTGATATAGTTAACACAATAAATGCTCAAAAGTTCTCGCGTTGAGATCTAATAGCATGTAAGTCACGACACGAATTTCGCTATTTGGTCTTTATTTGATTGCCACAACGCGGTCGTGCGCGTTTTCAATAGGGCCATAACACGAATTTCGTTATGTGGATGTTTTACTGTGACCACAACGCGTTGTCAGCTATTTTTCCGCTCAATGAGCGTTTTCGATCTTTAAGCGTAACATATATATGTTTAGGGTTCTGGTTCATTTCGTGCACGGCCGAAGAAAACAATGTAAGTATGATTTTCGGAATTATAAATTTAATGAATACATACTCCTAAATTTTTCTTGGCTACAAAATATACCAAGAGGATATTATTATACAGTTTATTATTTCTGTTATATTGTTGATGGATTAGTTATAACCGTACTGTGCTGTATATGTACCTAGATATGTATTATATATAGGTACTTATATTTGTTTATATTCATCAAATCGTAAAATTTTGAAAATTTTAATTTCATAGTGTAACAAATAGTTTCAATTCTAGGAAACTTGGGGCTATTGTGTCATTATTTTTGACTGAGATTTTAGAAATGTTATTTAGGGTTACGGTTCCAAAGTTTAAATGAACAAAAATAATAAAAATAACCGCAATAACCGAAAAATGGTGACAGTTTGACCAAATTCTAGGTTTTTCTTAAATAATTTTTAACTGCGTGGGATAGATTTTTTTTCTGATTTTTCTCATGATGGTTACAATCAATCCTTTCACCTTGTTTCGGCTTGACGTTGAGTTTTGGGACATCCTGTATAAAAGTTTAAAATCATCGCTTTTCGTGTATTACTAGTAGGCACCTATACCTTCGCTCCTATTCGTCGCAGCGTAATGTTATATAGCCTAAAGCCTTCCCCGATAAATGGACTATCTAACACAGAAAGAATTTTTCAAATCAAACCAGTACTTCCGGAGATTAGCGCGTTCAAACAAACAAATAAACAAAATCTTCAGCTTTATAATATTAGTATAGATAAAAAAGCAGATTTTAAGCTATTGCATAGCTTCTATCGCGGGCCTTGAGCGTAGAGAACGAATCCAGAAATTCCGTAACGAAAATAACCTAACACTCGGGGCGAGGCACGATCGAACAATTTTGAATTTCCGAAATTTAAAAGAATTTAGAAGAAAATAAGGATTTTGGCAGTATGGTTGCCTATGGTAACCATATCTGCCAAAATAAAAGAAAAATTTAATAACAAAAGTCAAAATTAGAAAATACATAAAATTACAATATTAAGCTATTGCATAGCTTCTATCGCGGGCCTTGTTAGTTTTATAATTGCATAAGTTGATAAAAAATGCTATGCAATAGCTTTACCGCGGCAGTCTTCGAGTGCCACACGTCTTTTTTTTAAGATACCTAATCGATACTAAATAACATATTTGACTCCTAAGGGCTCCCACACATAAACACGATACGACGTCGCGTCGTGCATCGTGACACCTTGCGACGCCGCTTCATGGAAATCTACATAGTAAAATACCATAAAACGATTTCGCAACGTGTCACGATGCACGACGTTATTGTTAAATTTTATTTTGCTTTAGTGCTGTTAAGGATAGGCTTACTTTGACGTTCATTTGTAGGAATTCCTTCGGGAAACTAGTTTAATATCAAAATTTTATTTAACAATTAGCTAAACTTACCTTGGTACTTCTTAGATAACTCTATAGGAGCTTAAGCAGCAACAAGACATTCTGCTTCAATGGATTCATATATCACGTTATGACTGTCTCCTACGCCATCGAAGCCACAGTAAAAATCTGATGGATATCCTTGGACTAGAGCATCTACACTGCCTCTGTAGATGGGAACCTGTAAACGAAGAAAAAAAACTATTAAATATGGACATTTCTTGTAGTAATAAAGTTCTTTGTATTAGGGATAAGAAATATATTTGAAAACCACGAATTGAAAACAAAAAAAAATGAACTTTAAATAAGTTAATCAAAAATTGATATGCAGAAGAAGTGGGAGCGAATGGTCCATCTATCGCAAACGCAATGCTGACAAATGTACTGGGCCCCAATTCAGCTGATTTACAAATGGCTCAATAAAATCTCAATCGCAAATAAAATCATATAAATGGCATCGCAATCGTATGTTTTGACATTACTACCATATTAAATGTGTCAAAATGCACAATTGCGACGCAATTGCGATTCTATTGAGCCATTTGGATCAGCCTTAGTAAACGCTGCTTCTGAGCCATGGGTCGCGGGTTCGATCCCCGCACAGTAGAAATATTTGTGTGCATGAACATGTCTATTTGTACTGATCTGGGTGTTTTCTATGTATTTTAAGTAAGTATTTAAAATATATATATATATATATATATATAAGTAAGTTTATTGGTTGTCTAGTACCCCATACGACAGGGTACTTAATAGTAGCTTAATTTGGGACTAGATGGCTCTGTGTGGCCCAGTGAGGCATGTCTTAAATATTATTATTATTTGTAAATTAGCGGAATTGTGGGCCCTGGGCAGTGCCTGGAATTCGTGACTCAGATGTAGGTTTAAGAAGGCCCTTTTAAAGGGTTTCAGTGCTCCTTGAAGCCTTTAAGCTACCACTAGAAACCTTCTCTGCCTAACCATGTTTGATACGATCCTACGTTTACTGCTTTCGAAATTCATAATTGCAGTTTTTGTAAGCAAAGCTCTTTTAGTATGTTAAGGTTGGATCCTGTTACTATGCCTTTCGCTCCCACTTCTTCTGCATATCAATTTTTGATTAACTTATTTAAAGTTTTTTTTTTTGTTTTCAATTCGTGGTCTTCAAATATATTTCTTATATTAATATATTACAAAGAGCTTTATTACTACAAGAAATGTAAATTTTTAATAGTTTTTTTCTTCGTTTACAGGTTCCCATCTACAGAGGCAGTGTAGATGCTTTGGTTCAAGGATATCCATCAGATTTTTACTTTGGCTTCGATGGCTTAGGAGACAGTCATAACGTGATATATGAATCCATTGAATCAGAATGTCTGGTTGCTGCTTTAGCTCTTATCGAGTTATCTAAGAAGTACGAAGGTAAGTTTAGCTAATAATTGTTAAAAAAATAAAAAATTTGATGTACTAGCTTCCTGAAGGAATTCCTACAAATGTACGTTTAAATAAGCTTATCCCTAACTAGCTGTTCCCCGCGACTTCGTACGCGTCAATTCCTGTTTTTATATTTGTAACATTTTTCACTGATGCTTCGCTCCTATTGGTCGCAGCGTGATGTTATATAGCCTAAAGCCCTCCTCGATACATGGACTATCCAAAACAAAAATATTTTTTTATTTCGAACCAGTACTTCCAGAGACTAGCGCGTTAAAACAAACAAACAAACTCTTCAGCTTTATAATATTAGTAGTATAGCACCGTAGTATAACACAGTAAATAAAATATGGCAATAATTTAAATTTTATGTGTCTAAATATATTAATATAATAAATATACATTATAAAGACAAGAGATTGTAGAAAAAAAGTAGTTTGAATTTAAAACTGTGACCAAACAATAAAGCGAATAATATTTTTTAAATTGGTTTCAATTATCTATAGCATCGGGATTGGTAAAACAGTGACATGAGTCATAGTTTAACTTTGTTCTGTTGATGGTTAAAATGGTATTTTATTGTCAAGCTATGTTCATTGCTGACTAAACATAGGCACTTAACTTATTTCTAGCATTTAAATAATTTGAGAAACATTTACAACAGACCAAAATATAATGTTTTTAAAGGCTTATCTCCAAAACAATGTAACAATTAAAACTATAAATGGAAGAAGGTGAGACCCAGTCGCATTTGAAAATTTTCGTTGTTTTTGCAACATTTTAATGTTAACCGATATAAAAACGTTAAGGTTGATCACGCTTTGTGAAACCCTTTTTGGAAAGATGCACTTACTGCGTTTTGATAAATTAAGATTTTTGAACAAAAGTTTGATCTCAGTTTTTTCGGATTTATAATTTTACCGTCTTTTCTGCCCTATTGGTCGAGTGTTTTAAGTACCGGACCTAAGGTCTCGGGGTCCTGGATTCGATCCCCGGGTTGAATAACAAGAGTTTCGAATTTTAGAACATTGCTTTGGTTTCTCTCACCAAATCACATATTGGCAAGCGTGGTGATTATGCCTGTACCCATCATTGCTGTGATAACCTGAATTAAATGATGGAGGCCTTTGCCCTGCTGTGTGATTATAGGTCATCATCATTATCTAGTTACTTTACTGTAACTTTAACATCCTGAGCATAGTTATGTCAGCTTAATAGGCGCAGTATCGCAGACTCGTACGTAGTCTGACTTTAATGGTATTTTGGTGTTAACCTTTTTTTGACAGACCAAGATGGTATTTTAACTCACCACTTTCCATCCATGCACATCTTCACTTATGATGTGTTCTTATACTGATTCATGGACAAGTCTTTATCAATGTAAGGCAATTATTCCACTGAACCGCGGGGCGACATAAAGCAGCTCCCGCGCGCCCGATGCGTTGTCAGTGTATTTAATTGTACAGGCAACAGCCCGTCAACCTACCACAAAACGTCAAATTTTCTCAATTGATATTGATCTCTACTTGTTGGACTCAAAGTTGAAAATCAATCTACGAGACAAAAAACAAATGACGTATTTTTTCTTTTGGTATAGCCCAGTACAAAATTGACATAATACAGTACTTAGAAAATGTCTGCCAAAAATCTAAAATTTTTTGATACGGCCGCCTAGCAACACTTTTTTTACACGATTCACATTTCATTCATTCATCACGATACTATTTATACGTTTTTGATTTTCCCTTTATACCTTAACTATATCGCGAAAAATATTTTCAGGTATAAGCTTGATTTGATATTTTACTTCATAAATGGGCTCTAAATACGATACCGAACGCGCCTATAACAATTTTGGAAAGTGGTTACAATTTCACCCCGTATACAAACTGAGGTATGTACTTGCATATAATGATTAAATCTGTCACGCGTACTGTGGCGGAGCGCGGTGCAGTGGGTTAATTCCCGTTTGTTAGGCACAAACGGTAACGAAAACATTATTATTACAGGCGAACTTATTGTTGTCACCTTAGCTCCGTTGACCAACGTTGCTTTAGCAACCAAACTGGATCCAATGTTCATAAGTAGACTCAAATTATTGTACATTGGCGCTGGTAATGTATATGGTAAGTAAGTATTACCTAGTATAGGTAGGTAGGTACCTAGTCTATTAAAAATGTATCCGATGGTCTAGTGTTTTTAACGCCTAGTCGGTCTATGGTTAAAGTATCGGGCCAAGATTTCAGGATCCTAGGTTCAATCCTCGGGTGGTGCAACAAAAGTTTCGAACTATCAAACGTGGGTCAGATTTGTGATCATCAAACCGCATTTGGCAAGCGTGGTGATTATGCCTGTACCCATCATTGCTGTGGTAACTTTCATTCAATGATGGAGACCTTTGCCCAGCAATGGGATGATTATAGGCCGTGATTTTTTTTTACTGTTACTTTTCCTAAATAGGTGTAGGTACTTTGTACATACGAAAATTTTTATAATCAATAAAATCACGGAGACCGAACATTTTTTCGAGACAAAGTATCTGATGTGATTTATCTATTGTGATTATATTTTAATAATAAGTAAGAAAATAATGACAGCTAAATATGTAAACTTTTAAAGTGCCAATACTATTCGTTTAACTAAAAATAACACGACTGCTGCAACAACATTCTAAATATTCAAAGTATAATTACATAAGAATAGTTTTTCTCATATCTGTAATATATAAATTATGTCCCAAAAAATACCACGCCAATGTCTTTTAATAGTAGTCAAATTACGGACCCATTACAAATTACCTGGCAGTGTGTCTATCGCAAAACAAAAGGTGTTTTGAGCCCAAGGGTCTGTTTATACATTAGGCTTAATCCCTTTACAATAAATACATTAGATACAAAAAGAGTTTGCAGTTTGTAAAAGCTCAGTATGCATTTTGGCATTGGACTGTTCAGACCTTCCGTTGCCGTCCGCAAAAACTTTTTAAAATTCGTTACATCTAAATGTGAAATAAGCAGTGATTGTGCAGTACAAAATAAACAAAAACTTTACAATAGTGAAAATAGATTTGTGACTCTAATAAGTGCCAGTGATATACTCTGCAAGTGAACATTATAAAAGTGAGACAAACATTCTGATTAAAATGGCTGATCCAGGTCGAATGCCCATCGCCATACTTACAAATGCGCGTCACCACTTAAATAGTGAATCCTACAAAAACGCCTTTGACCTTTACTTACATGCTGTACTGCAATACCCTCACGTGAAAAGGAACATTGAATTTGAATTTCGAGTGACCATGATGAAATTCAACGAACAGTTATCAGCGACACATAACTATGCAATAATATTCGAAAATTTCCAAACAGCCATGAGAGCGTTCCCTGGTAACGTTCATATTATGAATGACATTGGCAAATATCTGTTTCAACATAACTATCTGCGTGAAGCTCTTTGCCATTTTGAGAGGGCGCTCGAAATCGACAGGAGCCTGGTTAACGCTCAAAGGTATATGGATTATACAAAGAGATCATTATTCCCTCGTAAGTACTACAGATTTCTGAATGACGACCGAAGACATCAAGCGTATCTTCAAGCATTACGTGAGATTGCTTCACGCAAAAACAACAATTGCATCGAAGGCGGAATATCAGAAGAGTATGCCAATAGTTGCGTGACCGTGTCTGCTAAGGAGCCTGATTTTTCCGCAACTTGGGCACACGTAGCTAACAAAATTTTGATTCAGAACAAATTACTAGATATTCTTACGATTAACATCGAAACTGAAGCCGTTGAACTAAATGATATCTGTAGCGACAGGACTTTACTAGTAACAAACACTTTTGACTCCGGTTTATTGGGTAAGAACTTACTTCTTAATCTTCGTACTGCATGGGAGAAAAACTTGGCGGAGTATGGATTGGTTGTACCTGGAAGAGCTGATTTTTACGTTGCTGGAGCGAGCTGCAACCAAATCTTAAAGAAATATCAAATTTCCGAAAGTGGAAAACAGTTTCTTTGGATTGAGGATATGTTTGTTCATAGTGAGGTGTCATGTAGCGGTGACACGTATCGCGCTGAAGATATCGCATCGTACAGAGATTTTAAGTTTCTGACACGGGAGACCTTAGTCTTTCAGATTGATTTTAACTCGTATACTGATATAATACAAAAAATGGCGGCTATAGTTCCAGATACCGCATACTTGACTCTTACAAAGAGTGGCGAAGTAAACGTGCTAGTTGGTTGGTTTACGCTGTACTTAACCGAAAATATAACCCTTACGACCGACCCTAGATCGGCGGAGAGGTCAGGCGCTTGGCTACCAGCAGTCTTCTTCGATTTCATACCGACACGGTACAAGAAAGGCGAGACGTTTTGTGCTCAGTTTTCAACATTTGGCGGTCTACTGAAATATTCACCAGCCGGTGGAAAACCTATTACTAGAGTCTCACCACACGTAATAGCATTCGTAAATGATGACCTCCACGTGAACGAGATCATGCGAAGCGTGCAAGTAGCAGCAATTCATCTCTCACAAATGGCACCAATTGATAAAACTGATGTTGCCGATTTGAGTCCATTCCCAATCTTCGGTTTGAAAATGTTGGAACGGGGAGTTCGCTCCCTCGTTTGCTTTGCAAATGATTACCAAGATCGGTGTTTTATCGAGGAAGTATTTGCTAGACACAACATTTGCCTATCTAAAGTTAAGATTTTGCTCAGAAGTTCTTGGCACTTTGATTCGTTCGAAGGCAGAAATTTCCACGCAATGTATTGTAATATTTTGGATTTGGGTGGTGAATTTGGTTCCGTGTTGCATCATTTGGCTCGGCAAGTGAAACAAGCGTCCTTGCTTAAAGGGGGCCTGTTCATGCCAGCCAAAATATATTTAGTAGGTCAGCTCATTAGTAGTAAAACTTTGGAAATGCGGAATAGGATGTTAGAGAAAGACGAGGCAATGGTGCCATTGGCCAAGAAAGTAAATTTATTTGCGGTATCGCAGGCTACATGTATTAACCCGACGAAGTTAAAGTTTGATGCTTTATCTAGTCCAGTATATTTGGCACTTTGCTGTCAAGAATTAAAATCTTCCGTGGTTTCTGTAAAGGTGAAAAACGATGGCCACTGCAATGCCATACTGTGTTGGTATGAAATTGAAATGTTTGAAAACAGCAACAGAATTTCTACTGGGCGTAACAGTAGCTTCGTTGACTGTACTGCTTTCTTAGTTAAATCACCATTAGATATTCATAAAGGTGATAAAGTTACTGTAATTCGTTGTGTAGATCCAGATGGGTCTTATAAGATGGATATAGATTTAGAAATAGAGTAAATTGTTAGATTTATCAATTTAGTTTTTAGTCTTATAAAAACAGCACAATTGACAACTTTGAGTAGTAAAAATATTTTGTAAAATATGTGATATTTCATTGCGAAAATATTGCATTATTATTGGTTATATAATGTTATTTTTATTAAACTATCTTAAGAGTAGGTTGTCCATTTATGTGAATTATTTTTATTTGATGCAACTCTTGACTTAATGATATTCGGGCAAATACACATCTAGCTGAGCTAAACTGAGACTGAGCATAGTGCCCGGGTAGCAAAAAGTTTTGAGTTCAATTCTCATCTCTTGTGGTACTCGAAATCTTTATGAATAATTGTAACATACATAAGCTATAATTTAATTTCAAATAAGTAAGTTTTTTTTTATATAGTTATTGTAACAAATAAAATGCGTTAGGATAACAATACTCCTTAATTATTAACTTAATAAGTACTTACTAAGGACAAAAGTAATTATGTAACTGTAGCGACTATTGAAGTAGTCATATGTAATTGACAGACAATTTATTAGTAAAGTGTGTTTCTTTAAAAATGTATTTTAATATAATAACCCTCTGGACCAAAAACACGTGTCTCTACGTGACATGACAATGACTTAAAATTTTTGACGTCATCCACTCCATAATTGTGTGGTGTACCCAGTGGTTAAAATGGGTTACAAGAATAGCAAAGAATATAATCGTTCATAAGGAGTACTGCCAGAAGACGGGCAGCAGTTTCTGTTCTCTTCTATCCTGCCTGTTTTTTTAAAGGCCCGCGTCCAGCAGTGGTCTGATAAAGTCTGGTTATGACGTGACATTACAGCCTGTTAGTCAGCCTGTTAATACAATTAAAAGACTCTGATCATTTAAGACTTTACCAATAAAATGAACCAATTACAGAAAAGAACAGCGAAGAAACAGAGTTCAATGCTCTATTAGATGTTACCGCCAGATAAGGCTGCCCGCCCACGTCAGACTTTTTGTAGGACCGATAATCGGGCCGATTTTTCTCTAGTAGGCAGCAGCATACACAATCATGACCAATTTTTTGTAGGACGTGTGCGATGCTCCATTGCTATCAGTACGTTCTATTTTTCTTCTACAAAAAAACGGTCACCGATTATCGGACGTGGGCGAGCAGCCTCAAGACAAGCAGCAGTGTCTTTCCTCCACCAACACCGAACTGCGATCGTCAACAAGCTTGCCAACCGATTATGATAAAACCATTCTTTTTAAGAGGCCTATGGCCAGCTGTGGTCTATTATAGGCTGATGATGATTTAATAATGACAACAAGGAATTATCAAATCGAGCTATTTTTATTAAATGAATTATTAAATGAATGAAAACAGGTTGACTAAAAAGATATATATGGCGAGTATGAATGGAAATGTTGGAAGGGGAAGGCCTCGACGAACTTATCTTGATCAAATCGGGGAAGTTCTAATGAAAGGTCAGGTCAAGAGTACCCTAAACCGGCGAGCGTGTATGAAAAGATTAATGAATGTGGATGAAGCGAAAGTAGTCTGTAAGGATCGTAGCAAGTGGAAAGATGTGGTCTCTGCCTACCCCTCCGGGAAAAAGGCGTGAGTGTATGTATGTATGTAACTATTTTTTCCGTACGTAGTAAAAAAAACTTGAGAGGTGTCAAGGGAAACCCGGATGGAACGAAGTTCCTTTTTAGTGAAGGAATTGTAATAAAATTTTATTGGAACGAAGTTCCTTATCGCGCGTTGCGAAAGGGGGCTAGACGGAAAAAATTAAGACCAAAAGACGTGGTAACGACCCTTTTTGCTATAGGTTGTAAGCCGTGCGGCGTCCGCGTGTTTCTCAGTCTGTCTCTCTCTCTCTATCAACACTTAGACGCTGACTGCAGCCGATGACCTTGAGCAATGAACACGCCCACAAATTTATTCGTCTTTGAATTTCTTTGGAACGCGCCACAGCTATCACTGTCGATTCTCGTAGGAGTGACAGAAAAAAAGCGCATGGAATAGAACAACAAAAGAGCCAAACAACAAAATTCGTTGTGCAATTTAAAATTGCCATTTTATTAAAAATCTAAGTCAGCCATTTGCTTAAGCAACATGTAATATACAATATAGCAAAATTTTATTGTTATACGGACTGCTGAGATAAATGGTAATTTATGTAGGTATTTTCAGAGGCTACTTTGAGATTCTTTTCTATCTAGAAAAGTTTTTAGAATCGTGTTTTGGAAACAGCCACCTGGTCGAAAATATGATCAATTACAACTAAATAGAATTTGGCAACAATACGAGCCATAGGCTTAAAAAGCAAAACAATCTTCATTGAGCTCAATTTGGCTCATGTCAGCGTCTTAATTCCGTCAAACCCCCGGTTTCGCAACGCGCGGTAAGGAACTTCGTTCCAAAAAGTAACATCCTATAATCAACCTCTGCAGGGAAAAAGCCGCCATCATTGAATTCAAGCACAATAGCAATGATGGGTACCTACGCGCATAACACGCTTGCCAAATGCAGGTTGGTGATCACAATCAAATGCACACTGTCAATCACAAATCGCAAAAGCTACGTTCAAAAATTCTAAGCTCTTGTTGCCCGTCCGGGAATCGAACCCGAACCCGATCCCGAACAGTGCCGTACACACCATACACGCCAAAGGGCACTGCATACCTTACCTACTACGTCTGACTAAATAAAATACCGATCACTGCATTACTTTGATGGATAAGTTTTTAGAACTTAGTTTCTGCATACCCTAACCAGAATTGCATCCCGAACCCAGATCTAGAGGCGTTGATCTAGTAACTCCTCTTTTAACTGATAATATAAAATCATCAATGCAGGCATTCAAATTATCATTTAAAATATCGTCATATGGCCCTTATGTAACATCCTTTTTGTCAAACTGCAAGTTTTGATGCGTCGAAAAATTGATGTTTCAAAGCGTCTTTGCACCCGAGCCGACACCGACAAGTTACAACCTGTCCGTCGTGATATGGTTAACACTATAAATGCTCAAAAGTTCTCGCGTTGAGATCTAATAGCATGTAAGTCACGACACGAATTTCGCTATTTGGTCTTTATTTGATTGCCACAACGCGGTCGTGCGCGTTTTCAATAGGGCCATAACACGAATTTCGGTATGTGGATGTTTTACTGTGACCACAACGCGTTGTCAGCTATTTTTCCGCTCAATGAGCGTTTTCGATCTTTAAGCGTAACATATATATGTTTAGGGTTCTGGTTCATTTCGTGCACGGCCGAAGAAAACAATGTAAGTATGATTTTCGGAATTATAAATTTAATAAATACATACTCCTAAATTTTTCTTGGCTACAAAATATACCAAGAGGATATTATTATACAGTTTATTATTTCTGTTATATTGTTGATGGATTAGTTATAACCGTACTGTGCTGTATATGTACCTAGATATGTATTATATATAGGTACTTATATTTGTTTATATTCATCAAATCGTAAAATTTTGAGAATTTTAATTTCATAGTGTAACAAATAGTTTCAATTCTAGGAAACTTGGGGCTATTGTGTCATTATTTTTGACTGAGATTTTAGAAATGTTATTTAGGGTTACGGTTCCAAAGTTTAAATGAACAAAAATAATAAAAATAACCGCAATAACCGAAAAATGGTGACAGTTTGACCAAATTCTAGGTTTTTCTTAAATAATTTTTAACTGCGTGGGATAGATTTTTTTTCTGATATTTCTCATGATGGTTACAATCAATCCTTTCACCTTGTTTCGGCTTGACGTTGAGTTTTGGGACATCCTGTATAAAAGTTTAAAATCATCGCTTTTCGTTTATTACTAGTAGGCACCTATACCTTCGCTCCTATTCGTCGCAGCGTAATGTTATATAGCCTAAAGCCTTCCCCGATAAATGGACTATCTAACACAGAAAGAATTTTTCAAATCTAACCAGTACTTCCGGAGATTAGCGCGTTCAAACAAACAAACAAACAAAATCTTCAGCTTTATAATATTAGTATAGATAAAAAAGTAGATTTTAAGCTATTGCATAGCTTCTATCGCGGGCCTTGAGCGTGGAGACCGAATCCAGAAATTCCGTAACGAAAATAACCTAACACTCGGGGCGAGGCACGATAGAACAATTTTGAATTTCCGAAATTTAAAAGAATTTAGAAGAAAATAAGGATTTTGGCAGTATGGTTGCCTATGGTAACCATATCTGCCAAAATAACAGAAAAATTTAATAACAAAAGTCAAAATTAGAAAATACATAAAATTACAATATAAAGCTATTGCATAGCTTCTATCGCGGGCCTTGTTAGTTTTATAATTGCATAAGTTGATAAAAAATGCTATGCAATAGCTTTACCGCGGCAGTCTTCGAGTGCCACACGTCTTTTTTTTAAGATACCTAATCGATACTAAATAACATATTTGACTCCTAAGGGCTCCCACACATAAACACGATACGACGTCGCGTCGTGCATCGTGACACCTTGCGACGCCGTTTCATGGAAATCTACATAGTAAAATACCATAAAACGATTTCGCAACGTGTCACGATGCACGACGTGACATCGTATCGTGTTTATGTGTGGGAGCCCACATAAAATTGAAGTTATTGCTAAATTTTATATTGCTTTAGTGCTGTTAAGGATAGGCTTACTTAGACGTTCATTTGTAGGATTTCCTTCGGGAAACTAGTTTAATATCAAAATTTTATTTAACAATTAGCTAAACTTACCTTGGTACTTCTTAGATAACTCTATAAGAGCTTAAGCAGCAACAAGACATTCTGCTTCAATGGATTCATATATCACGTTATGACTGTCTCCTAAGCCATCGAAGCCACAGTAAAAATCTGATGGATATCCTTGGACTAGAGCATCTATACTGCCTCTGTAGATGGGAACCTGTAAACGAAGAAAAAAAACTATTAAATATGGGCATTTCTTGTAGTAATAAAGCTCTTTGTATTAAGGATAAGAAATATATTTGAAAACCACGAATTGAAAACAAAAAAAAATGAACTTTAAATAAGTTAATCAAAAATTGATATGCAGAAGAAGTGGGAGCGAATGGTCCATCTATCGCAAACGCAATGCTGACAAATGTACTGGGCCCCAATTCTGCTGATTTACAAATGGCTCAATAAAATCGCAATGGCATCGCAATCGTATATTTTGACATTACTACCATATTAAATGTGTCAAAATGCACAATTGCGACGCAATTGCGATTCTATTGAGCCATTTGGATCAGCCTTAGTAAACGCTGCTTCTGAGCCATGGGTCGCGGGTTCGATCCCCGCACAGTAGAAATATTTGTGTGCATGAACATGTCTATTTGTACTGATCTGGGTGTTTTCTATGTATTTTATGTAAGTATTTAAAAAAATATATTTATATAAGTAAGTTTATTGGTTGTCTAGTACCCCATACGACAGGGTACTTAATAGTAGCTTAATTTGGGACTAGATGGCTCTGTGTGGCCCAGTGAGGCATGTCTTAAATATTATTATTATTTGTAAATTAGCGGAATTGTGGGCCCTGGGCAGTGCCTGGAATTCGTGACTCAGATGTAAGTTTAAGAAGGCCCTTTTAAAGGGTTTCAGTGCTCCTTGAAGCCTTTAAGCTACCACTAGAAACCTTCTCTGCCTAACCATGTTTGATACGATCCTACGTTTACTGCTTTCGAAATTCATAATTGCAGTTTTTGTTAGCAAAGCTCTTTTAGTATGTTAAGGTTAGATCCTGTTACTATGCCTTTCGCTCCCACTTCTTCTGCATATCAATTTTTGATTAACTTATTTAAAGTTTTTTTTTTGTTTTCAATTCGTGGTCTTCAAATATATTTCTTATATTAATATATTACAAAGAGCTTTATACAAGAAATGTAAATTTTTAATAGTTTTTTTCTTCGTTTACAGGTTCCCATCTACAGAGGCAGTGTAGATGCTTTGGTTCAAGGATATCCATCAGATTTTTACTTTGGCTTCGATGGCTTAGGAGACAGTCATAACGTGATATATGAATCCATTGAATCAGAATGTCTGGTTGCTGCTTTAGCTCTTATAGAGTTATCTAAGAAGTACGAAGGTAAGTTTAGCTAATAATTGTTATAAAAATAAAAAATTTGATGTACTAGCTTCCTGAAGGAATTCCTACAAATGTACGTTTAAATAAGCTTATCCCTAACTAGCTGTTCCCCGCGACTTCGTACGCGTCAATTCCTGTTTTTATATTTGTAACATTTTTCACTGATGCTTCGCTCCTATTGGTCGCAGCGTGATGTTATATAGCCTAAAGCCTTCCTCGATACATGGACTATCCAAAACAAAAATATTTTTTTATTTCGAACCAGTACTTCCAGAGATTAGCGCGTTAAAATAAACAAACAAACAATCAAACAAACAAACTCTTTAGCTTTATAATATTAGTAGTATAGCACCAAAGCTAAATAAAATATGGCAATAACTTCAATTTTATTTAATTTTATTTAATAAATATACATCATAAAGACAAGAGATTGTAGAAAAAAAGTAGTTTGAATTCAAAACTGTGACCAAACAATATAGCGAATAATATTTTTTAAATTGGTTTCAATTATCTATAGCATCGGGATTGGTAAAACAGTGACATGAGTCATAGTTTAACTTTGTTCTGTTGATGGTTAAAATGGTATTTTATTGTCAAGCTATGTTCATTGCTGACTAAACATAGGCACTTAACTTATTTCTAGCATTTTAATAATTTGAGAAACATCTACAACAGAGCAAAATATAAGTTTAAAAATATATAGTATACTTTTTTCTGCTAAATGTTGCCAAAATAATGGTATTTTTAAATTACCTGCCTTTGGCTGTTTGACTTTCAATGTTTTTAAAGGCTTATCTCAAAAACAATGTAACAATTAAAACTTTAAATGGAAGAAGGTGAGACCCAGTCGCATTTGAAAATTTTCGTTGTTTTTGCAACATTTTAATGTTAACCGATATAAAAACGTTAAGGTTGATCACGCTTCGTGAAACCCCTTTTGGAAAGATGCACTTACTGCGTTTTGATATATCAAGATTTGTACAGTACGTTAAGGTTCAATTATGTATGAGGGGCACGGATGTGAATGCAAAACGACCACTCGCTTTGATGATTTATTTCGCACTACTCATACAAGTATCGGACATACCGCTCACCAAAAACAATAGTTTTTAAGTTAAATTCACAATAGGATTCATGCAATGGACTGTAACTTACATATTTCCAAATACAGTTTTCTTATGTATTTCACTTTTTCAACACAATGTATTTCACTCACTCAACACAATGTAATTCACACTTACGAGTACGTACATAGCACAAACATATCACACACTTCACTTCAATTAAATTTACTTGAATTTTTACTGTAAATAACAATTATTCACACAACAAAACCGCCCACCATAGCTCACTCGTAATCAACGTCTTTAGGCAGCGGTATTAACTTGGATAGTGGTCTCTTCAGTTCATGGTTACCCTTGCACTGTACTGTGACGACTCTTACAAGGTTATCTGTTCCAGGATGCAAATATTTGATTTTACCAAGTAACCATTTTGTAGGTGGTGTATCTTCATCCTTAATGACCACTATATCTCCCACAGTTGGTGATGAAATAGGGACTTGCCATTTATATCTCTGTTGTAATGTGTGGAGGTATTCTGCCTTCCAACGACGCCAAAACTCTTGAGTCATCTTCTGAACCATTTGCCATCTGGTTAATAAATTGGTATTTTGGTGTTCATAATTTACATCAGGTACATTTATTAGAGACTCGCCCACAAGGAAATGGCCCGGAGTTAGTGCTGTTTCTGTAGTACTGTTATCAATTTGGCAAAGTGGTCGAGAGTTAAGGCAGGCCTCGATCTGAGCCAAAAGAGTGATCATCTCTTCGTAGGTCAGCTTTGTGTCCTTGTTCACTCTAATGAGGTGCCTTTTAGCTGATTGGACCCCACCTTCCCATAAACCACCACAGGTTGGCATTTTTGGTGGTATAAAGTGCCATGTGGTGCCATCATTGGCTAAGAGCTCTGCTACTTCTGCTGCCAAGTTATTCTTTCCCTTCTGGAAAAGCTGTTTTAATTCTTTGGCAGCACCCACAAAGTTTGTGCCATTATCACTCCACAAATGCATGCATTGGCCTCTGCGCGCCACAAATCTTTTAAATGCTGCCATAAACGCTTGAGAAGTAAGATCTATCACAGCCTCTAGGTGGATAGCATGCGTAGCCATACAGACAAATAAGCATATATATCCCTTTGTAGCATGGTGACCTCGTCCTTTAGATGTTCTGATTAATACAGGTCCGGCATAATCAACACCACTGTTTATAAATGCTCGATGTGGGTTGACTCTTACACCAGGTAATTGTCCCATGAATTGATGTTTTACTTTAGCTTTATCTATGATGCAGGTTTTACAGGTATGTATACATTTCCGAACAGCTGATTTTAGACCAATAATCCAGTACTTGCTTCTCAAGTACGCCATCATCAATTGTATACCGCCGTGCAACGTTTTCATGTGAGCTTCTCCAACTAGTAATTTTGTGATATGTTGGTTGTTAGGTATAATTATAGGATGTTTAGTACTTTCAGCTAAAGAAGCATTTTGTAATCTTCCTCCCACTCTTATCAAGCCCTTCTCATCTAAGAACGGTGAAAGCGTGATCAGGGAGCTTCTTTTATTAACCTTTCCATCTTTTGTTAACTCTTCAACTTCTTTTCTATAAATTAAATTTTGATAGTATTGTATGCAATTTTCTACAACTCTTTCCATTTCATTAGATGATAGATTTTTCTCTCTGTGTTCTGTCTCTTTCGGTTTCATCATTCTTCTGCAATATGCCAGAACTCTTTTCATTCTTAACATTGTTGAAAATATTTCCCAAATTGGTTTCTCTTGTTTCTCTTCTAATGTGTTGTGAAATGAACTCTTCAATTCTAATTCAGTATGTTGAATGACCTTTCTTTGAAAATCTAGATTGTCTTGCTTTAGCCATTGTGGTCCAGCCCACCAACTCTCTAGAGCTGCCAGATCACATGCTTTAACGCCTCTTGTAGCGATGTCTGCAGGGTTATCGGCGGACTGAACGTGTCTCCATTGGCTGTTATCTAGTACACGAATAATGTCTGCTACTCTGTTGGCTACAAATGTTCGCCAGCGATTGGGTTGAGATTGTAGCCACGCCAACACAACCATTGAATCAGTCCATAAGTAAATTTGATCTTTTGTGACTTTCAGAATTTCCATTAAATCATTGATGAGTTCAGCTAGCATTGCAGCAGCGCATAGTTCTAATTTGGGTATAGATATTTGTTTCAGAGGAGCAACCTTAGTACGGGAGGCAATCATCATCACGTGTACTTCATCAGCTTCAATAACTCTAAGGTAAGCAACAGCTGCGTACGCCTGAGTAGACGCATCTGCAAAGCCGTGTAGTTGTATTTCTTTGCGATTCATAGTAGTAGTTTTAAACCATCTTGGTATTGCAATGCCTTGTAAATGTACTAACTCTTGCCTATATGCAATCCATTCTTCACTCAATTCAGATGGCAACTCATCATCCCAGCCCAGACTACATAACCATAATCTTTGGATCAGAACTTTAGCAGCGATTACGACTGGTGATAACCATCCGAACGGGTCAAACAGACGAGCAACATCAGACAGTATGGACCTCTTCGTTATAGGATCTCTCATCTTAGGTAAGTCGACTGTGACTTTGAATGTATCATCTTTTCTATCCCATGTCAGGCCGAGAATCTTTATAATTTTATCAAGCTTTATTTCTATTTTATCTTGTGTACATCTTTCTCCTTGTATATGTTTTAAAACTTCATCAGAATTACTTGACCATTTTTGCATGTTAAATCCCCCCTTGTTTAGTATAGTTTTAATTTGTTCACACATTTGTATTGTTCCTTCTATGGTTTCATTTCCTGCCATTAGATCATCCATATAAAAAGATGTTTTGATTAAAGCTGCAGATTCTGGATATTGTTGTGCTTCATCATCAGCAAGTTGATGTAAAGTTCTCACGGCCAAAAATGGAGCTGCTGCCGTGCCAAAAGTTACTGTTGTTAAATCATAACATTCAAGTTCTTTTTCAGGGTCATCTCGCCAAAGTATGCGTTGTAAACTTGTGTGTTCTTCTGTCATGTTTATCATGAGATACATCTTCTCAATGTCTCCAACTATGCATATTTTATTCTTACGCCACGCTATGATAAGGCTTCGTAAATCAGGTTGTAGCACAGGTCCTACCATCATGGTGTTATTTAAAGAATGTCCATTAGAACCTTGTGCAGACGCATCATAAACTACTCTGACTTTACTAGTCTCCTTGTCTTCGCGTACTACTGCATGATGAGGAAGATAAATTGAGTGTTTGTCATCTTTTGTTTCAGATTTCTTCATATGACCCATCTCTTTGTATTCATTCATGACCTTCGCATAATCTTCTTTAAACTGTTTGTTGGTTTGAAATTTCTTTTCTAAGCTCTTGAATCTATTTGTTGCTTGTTGTTTCGTATCTCCACATAATTTTACTGTTTCTTCAATGCTTTGTTTTAGCGGTAGTTGTACGACGTATCTTCCAGTATCTTCTCTTCGAGTTGTTGTTTGTATATCTCTTCACATTTCTCCTCTTCTTTTGTTAGTATTTTCTTCCTTTTGTACAAATCTGTTTCTATTTCCCAGAACCTTCTTAGTAAATCATTATCTTCTGTGACCATGCTTGTAATATGTAGTGATATTAAATTGTGATAATTTTTATTGTTGTGCTGTTGACCTGAGAGTATCCACCCTAAACTTGTCTTCTGAGTCACAATCCCATATGACATTTTAACTAGCCCTTCTTCAATAATCTTGCAAAAGATGTCGGCGCCAAGTAACATGTCAATTTTACCAGGCGTATGGTAGCTAGGGTCAGCTAATTGTAGTGTTTGGAGCTCTGGCCGGTCAATCACAATGTTCTTCGAGGGAAGGCTTGTAGATATTGCCTTTAAAACATAAGCCTTCACTTGTATGGCTTCCTTTTCATTGTATTGAGACTTGATTGACAGGTCAACTAAGTGTTTGATTGGTATCTTAGTTCCTTCTCCTACTCCAGAGACCGCACCGTTGATATTAGTCCTTTTCAGGCCCAACAGTTCAACAACTCTTGCAGAAACAAATGAAGCCTCTGAACCTTGGTCAATTAAAGCACGAAGCCGGTGTATGTTACCATTACTCGCAGTTACCACGACTTGTGCTGTTGCTAATAACACTTTATGACCAGGTTGTTCATTGGAGAAGTGTGCAGTTGTAATATTCTGTTCTGGTTGTGAGTTATCATCTTGATTTGTGTCTTTAGTTTGGTGTAATAGCGAGTGATGTCTTCTTTGACAGACTCTGCACGATGTTTTCGATCTACATTTGTACACGTTGTGATTCGGGACTAAACAGTTGAAGCATAAGTTTTTCTTCTTAACAAATTCGTGTCTTTTGTCTACTGGTTGTTTAGCAAATTCTTTACAGCTGAAGATGTAGTGGCCGACCTCGTTGCAATAGGTACATGTTTGTTGTGAATTGATACTCGAATGTGCTGACTGAATCTCATCATATTCACTACTTTGTGACGTAATATGAAACGATCTTTGTGTTGACGATTTATCTTTTGTAGTGGCTGTTGTGATCGGAGCTACGAGTTCTAATGTGCGGAATTTTGACTCGAGAAATTTCTTCATTTCAGGCCATGTAGATAGTTCATCGAAGTTATCTTTATGTGCTTGTTGTTCCCAGTCTTTTAGTGACTCTGTATCCAACTTCTGTCCCACCAGAAATACTATTACTGGATCCCAAGAATCGGTATTTATTTTTAAATTATTTAGATTAGTTATACATTCCGCAGTAGTATCAAGCAAGGTTTTGATTTGACTTGCCGACTGATGAATAACTTTCTTCTGTGCAAACAGTCTCTTTAATATCGAACTAACTATCATTCTTCTATTGCCGAAACGTCCTCTCAGGATATCCCATGCTTGTGTGTAGTTACTTCCCGTTGTTTGTATATTTCGTAATAACATTTCAGCTTCACCAGAGACACTAGTTTTTAAATAATGTAGTTTTTGTACATCGCTTATTGACGTGTTGTGTACAAGTGCTAGGAACAGATCTTGATATGTAGGCCAATCTTCATATTTTCCCGTAAATGTAGGTAACTGTATTATAGGTAGCTTGGCGAACGGTTGTTGATCACATTGCGTACTAGATGTTGACATGTTTGTAGCATCACTTAACCGCTGTTGATTTACCAATTTTGACA
The DNA here is from genome assembly GCA_949315895.1 of Anania crocealis. Classification (NCBI taxonomy): domain Eukaryota; kingdom Metazoa; phylum Arthropoda; class Insecta; order Lepidoptera; family Crambidae; genus Anania; species Anania crocealis. The sequence goes on from OX438880.1 coordinate 7,450,782, forward strand.
AAAGATCAGTCAAATCCGCTCGTATGCAATGATACAGGTCTTCAACTTCATAATACACTTCATTTAGAAAATATGGAAATGTCCCCCGTTGATCGCGCGGTGTGATCATAGTGAGGTTATTATGCGCATGTTTGAATATGTTCCAATCATCTTCGACAGACTTCAATCTAGTTTTCACATAACCTTCTGTTAATCTTGTTTTTGGACATTTCTTGATGTTTGTTTAAGCTTTATGTAGTATTCCGGCCACATCTTCTAAAGTAGATAAAAACTTAGATTGTTCCGCAGTCGGTACAGTCATTTTTCACGTTAATGTTCACCTTATAACACTTAAACACGTCAATTGTAACTAAGTTATTTTATTCCTAACGTATAATTCACAAGTTCGTAAACAACTGTTCAATCAATGCAAGAAGGGTCCCGTCTTATCTAAGGAATGCGGCTTCCTATTGTATTCGCGCAGCCGAATAGTCTAGCCGTGCCCACAACTTATCCGGCTCGAAGGACCATTATGTACAGTACGTTAAGGTTCAATTTTGTATGAGGGGCACGGATGTGAATGCAAAACGACCACTCGCTTTGATGATTTATTTCGCACTACTCATACAAGTATCGGACAAGATTTTTGAACAAAAGTTTGATCTCATTTTTTCGGATTAATAAATTTTGCCGTCTTTTCTGCCCTATTGGTCGAGTGGTTTAAGTACCGGACCTAAGGTCTCGGGGTCCTGGATTCGATCCCCGGGTTGAATAACAAGAGTTTCGAATTTTAGAACATTGCTTTGGTTTCTCTCACCAAACCACATATTGGCAAGCGTGGTGATTATGCCTGTACCCATCATTGCTGTGATAACATGAATTTAATGATGAAGCCCTTTGCCCTGCTGTGTGATTATAGGTCATCATCTTATCTAGTTATGTCAGCTTAATAGGCGCAGTATCGCAGACTCGTACGTAGTCTGACTTTAATGGTATTTTGGTGTTAACCTTTTTTTGACAGACCAAGATGGTATTTTAACTCACCACTTTCCATCCATCCACATCTTCACTTATAATGTGTTTTTATACTAATTCATGGACAAGACTTTATCAATGTAAGGCAATTATTCCACTGAGCCGCGGGGCGACATAAAGCAGCTCCCGCGCGCCCAATGCGTTGTCAGTGTATTTAATTGTACAGGCAACAGCCCGTCAACCTACCACAAAACGTCAAATTTTCTTAATTGATATTGATCTCTACTTGTTGGACTCAAAGTTGAAAATCAATCTACGAGACAAAAAACAAATGACGTATTTTTTCTTTTGGTATAGCCCAGTACAAATATTGACATAATACAGTACTTAGAAAATGTCCGCCAAAAATCTAAAATTTTTAATACGGCCGCCTAGCAATACTTTTTTTACACGATTCACATTTCATTCATTCATCACGATACTATTTATACGTTTTTGATTTTCCCTTTATACCTTAACTATATCGCGAAAAATATTTTCAGGTATAAGCTTGATTTGATATTTTACTTCATAAATGGGCTCTAAATACGATACCGAACGCGCCTATAACAATTTTGGAAAGTGGTTACAATTTCACCCCGTATACAAATTGAGGTATGTACTTGCATATAATGATTAAATCTGTCACGCGTACTGTGGCGGAGCGCGATGCAGTGGGTTAATTCCCGTTTGTTAGGCACAAACGGTAACGAAAACATTATTATTACAGGCGAACTTATTGTTGTCACCATAGCTCCGTTGACCAACGTTGCTTTAGCAACCAAACTGGATCCAATGTTCATAAGCAGACTCAAATTATTGTACATTGGCGCTGGTAATGTATATGGTAAGTAAGTATTACCTAGTATAGGTAGGTAGGTACCTAGTCTATTAAAAATGTATCCGATGGTCTAGTGTTTTTAACGCCTAGTCGGTCTATGGTTAAAGTATCGGGCCAAGATTTCAGGATCCTAGGTTCAATCCTCGGGTGGTGCAACAAAAGTTTCGAACTATCAAACGTGGGTCAGATTTGTGATCATCAAACCGCATTTGGCAAGCGTGGTGATTATGCCTGTACCCATCATTGCTGTGGTAACTTTCATTCAATGATGGAGACCTTTGCCCAGCAATGGGATGATTATAGGCCGTGATTTTTTTTTACTGTTACTTTTCCTAAATAGGTGTAGGTACTTTGTACATACGAAAATTTTAATAATCAATAAAATCACGGAGACCGAACATTTTTTCGAGACAAAGTATCTGATGTGATTTATCTATTGTGATTATATTTTAATAATAAGTAAGAAAATAATGACAGCTACATATGTAAACTTTTAAAGTACCAATATTATTCGTTTAACTAAAAATAACACGACTGCTGCAACAACATTCTAAATATTCAAAGTATAATTACATAAGAATAGTTTTTCTCATATCTGTAATATATAAATTATGTCCCAAAAAATACCACGCCAATGTCTTCTAATAGTAGTCAAATTACGGACCCATTACAAATTACCTGGCAGTGTGTCTATCGCAAAACAAAAGGTGTTTTGAGCCCAAGGGTCTGTTTATACATTAGGCTTAATCCCTTTACAATAAATACATTAGATACAAAAAGAGTTTGCAGTTTGTAAAAGCTCAGTATGCATTTTGGCATTGGACTGTTCAGACCTTCCGTTGCCGTCCGCAAAAACTTTTTAAAATTCGTTACATCTAAATGTGAAATAAGCAGTGATTGTGCAGTACAAAATAAACAAAAACTTTACAATAGTGAAAATAGATTTGTGACTCTAATAAGTGCCAGTGATATACTTTGCAAGTGAACATTATAAAAGTGAGACAAACATTCTGATTAAAATGGCTGATCCAGGTCGAATGCCCATCGCCATACTTACAAATGCGCGTCACCACTTAAATAGTGAATCCTACAAAAACGCCTTTGACCTTTACTTACATGCTGTACTGCAATACCCTCACGTGAAAAGGAACATTGAATTTGAATTTCGAGTGACCATGATGAAATTCAACGAACAGTTATCAGCGACACATAACTATGCAATAATATTCGAAAATTTCCAAACAGCCATGAGAGCGTTCCCTGGTAACGTTCATATTATGAATGACATTGGCAAATATCTGTTTCGACATAACTATTTGCGTGAAGCTCTTTGCCATTTTGAGAGGGCGCTCGAAATCGACAGGAGCCTGGTTAACGCTCAAAGGTATATGGATTATACAAAGAGATCATTATTCCCTCGTAAGTACTACAGATTTCTGAATGACGACCGAAGACATCAAGCGTATCTTCAAGCATTACGTGAAATTGCTTCACGCAAAAACAACAATTGCATCGAAGGCGGAATATCAGAAGAGTATGCCAATAGTTGCGTGACCGTGTCTGCTAAGGAGCCTGATTTTTCCGCAACTTGGGCACACGTAGCTAACAAAATTTTGATTCAGAACAAATTACTAGATATTCTTACGATTAACATCGAAACTGAAGCCGTTGAACTAAATGATATCTGTAGCGACAGGACTTTACTAGTAACAAACACTTTTGACTCCGGTTTATTGGGTAAGAACTTACTTCTTAATCTTCGTACTGCATGGGAGAAAAACTTGGCGGAGTATGGATTGGTTGTACCTGGAAGAGCTGATTTTTACGTTGCTGGAGTGAGCTGCAACCAAATCTTAAAGAAATATCAAATATCCGAAAGTGGAAAACAGTTTCTTTGGATTGAGGATATGTTTGTTCATAGTGAGGTGTCATGTAGCGGTGACACGTATCGCGCTGAAGATATCGCATCGTACAGAGATTTTAAGTTTCTGACACGGGAGACCTTAGTCTTTCAGATTGATTTTAACTCGTATACTGATATAATACAAAAAATGGCGGCTATAGTTCCAGATACCGCATACTTGACTCTTACAAAGAGTGGCGAAGTAAACGTGCTAGTTGGTTGGTTTACGCTGTACTTAACCGAAAATATAACCCTTACGACCGACCCTAGATCGGCGGAGAGGTCAGGCGCTTGGCTACCAGCAGTCTTCTTCGATTTCATACCGACACGGTACAAGAAAGGCGAGACGTTTTGTGCTCAGTTTTCAACATTTGGCGGTCTACTGAAATATTCACCAGCCGGTGGAAAACCTATTACTAGAGTCTCACCACACGTAATAGCATTCGTAAATGATGACCGCCACGTGAACGAGATCATGCGAAGCGTGCAAGTAGCAGCAATTCATCTCTCACAAATGGCACCAATTGATAAAACTGATGTTGCCGATTTGAGTCCATTCCCAATCTTCGGTTTGAAAATGTTGGAACGGGGAGTTCGCTCCCTCGTTTGCTTTGCAAATGATTACCAAGATCGGTGTTTTATCGAGGAAGTATTTGCTAGACACAAAATTTGCCTATCTAAAGTTAAGATTTTGCTCAGAAGTTCTTGGCACTTTGATTCGTTCGAAGGCAGAAATTTCCACGCAATGTATTGTAATATTTTGGATTTGGGTGGTGAATTTGGTTCCGTGTTGCATCATTTGGCTCGGCAAGTGAAACAAGCGTCCTTGCTTAAAGGGGGCCTGTTCATGCCAGCCAAAATATATTTAGTAGGTCAGCTCATTAGTAGTAAAACTTTGGAAATGCGGAATAGGATGTTAGAGAAAGACGAGGCAATAGTGCCATTGGCCAAGAAAGTAAATTTATTTGCGGTATCGCAGGCTACATGTATTAACCCGACGAAGTTAAAGTTTGATGCTTTATCTAGTCCAGTATATTTGGCACTTTGCTGTCAAGAATTAAAATCTTCCGTGGTTTCTGTAAAGGTGAAAAACGATGGCCACTGCAATGCCATACTGTGTTGGTATGAAATTGAAATGTTTGAAAACAGCAACAGAATTTCTACTGGGCGTAACAGTAGCTTCGTTGACTGTACTGCTTTCTTAGTTAAATCACCATTAGATATTCATAAAGGTGATAAAGTTACTGTAATTCGTTGTGTAGATCCAGATGGGTCTTATAAGATGGATATAGATTTAGAAATAGAGTAAATTGTTAGATTTATCAATTTAGTTTTTAGTCTTATAAAAACAGCACAATTGACAACTTTGAGTAGTAAAAATATTTTGTAAAATATGTGATATTTCATTGCGAAAATATTGCATTATTATTGGTTATATAATGTTATTTTTATTAAACTATCTTAAGAGTAGGTTGTCCATTTATGTGAATTATTTTTATTTGATGCAACTCTTGACTTAATGATATTCGGGCAAATACACATCTAGCTGAGCTAAACTGAGACTGAGCATAGTGCCCGGGTGGCAAAAAGTTTTGAGTTCAATTCTCATCTCTTTGTTATCTCATCTGTTACTCAAAATGTTTATAAATAATTGTAACATACATAAGCTATAATTTAATTTCAAATAAGTAAGTTTTTTTTTATATAGTTATTGTAACAAATAAAATGTGTTAAGATAACAATACTCCTTAATTATTAACTTAATAAGTACTTACTAAGGATAAAAGTAATTATGTAACTGTAGCGACTATTGAAGTAGTCATATGTAATTGACAGACAATTTATTAGTAAAGTGTGTTTCTTTAAAAATGTATTTTAATATAATAACCCTCTGGACCAAAAACACGTATGTCTCTACGTGACATGACAATGACTTAAAATTTTTGACGTCATTCACTCCATAATTGTGTGGTGTACCCAGTGGTTAAAATGGGTTACAAGAATAGCAAAGAATATAATCGTTCATAAGGAGTACTGCCAGAAGACGGGCAGCAGTTTCTGTTCTCTTCTATCCTGCCTGTTTTTGTAAAAGCCCGCGTCCAGCAGTGGTCTGATAAAGTCTGGTTATGACGTGACATTACAGCCTGTTAGTCAGCCTGTTAATACAATTAAAAGACTCTGATCATTTAAGACTTTACCAATAAAATGAACCAATTACAGAAAAGAACAGCGAAGAAACAGAGTTCAATGCTCTATTAGATGTTACCGCCAGATAAGGCTGCCCGCCCACGTCAGACTTTTTGTAGGACCGATAATCGGGCCGATTTTTCTCTAGTAGGCAGCAGCATACACAATCATGACCGATTTTTGTAGGACGTGTGCGTTGCTCCATTGCTATCAGTACGTTCTATTTTTCTTCTACAAAAAAACGGTCACTGATTATCGGACGTGGGCGAGCAGCCTCAAGACAAGCAGCAGTGTCTTTCCTCCACCAACACCGAACTGCGATCGTCAACAAGCTTGCCAACCGATTATGATAAAACCATCCTTTTTAAGAGGCCTATGGCCAGCTGTGGTCTATTATAGGCTGATGATGATTTAATAATGACAACAAGGAATTATCAAATCGAGCTATTTTTATTAAATGAATTATTAAATGAATGAAAGCAGGTTGACTAAAAAGATATATATGGCGAGTATGAATGGAAATGTTGGAAGGGGAAGGCCTCGACGAACTTATCTTGATCAAATCGGGGAAGTTCTAATGAAAGGTCAGGTCAAGAGTACCCTAAACCGGCGAGCGTGTATGAAAAGATTAATGAATGTGGATGAAGCGAAAGTAGTCTGTAAGGATCGTAGCAAGTGGAAAGATGTGGTCTCTGCCTACCCCTCCGGGAAAAAGGCGTGAGTGTATGTATGTATGTAGCTACGAGTATTTTTTCCGTACGTAGTAAAAAAAACTTGAGAGGTGTCAAGGGAAACCCGGATGGAACGAAGTTCCTTTTTAGTGAAGGAATTGTAATAAAATTTTATTGGAACGAAGTTCCTTATCGCGCGTTGCGAAAGGGGGCTAGACGGAAAAAATTAAGACCAAAAGACGTGGTAACGACCCTTTTTGCTATAGGTTGTAAGCCGTGCGGCGTCCGCGTGTTTCTCAGTCTGTCTCTCTCTCTCTATCAACTTAGACGCTGACTGCAGCCGATGACCTTGAGCAATGAACACGCCCACAAATTTATTCGTCTTTGAATTTCTTTGGAACGCGCCACAGCTATCACTGTCGATTCTCGTAGGAGTGACAGAAAAAAAGCGCATGGAATAGAAGGGCCTAAGTGCCAAACAACAAAATTCGTTGTGCAATTTAAAATTGCCATTTTATTAAAAATCTAAGTCAGCCATTTGCTTAAGCAACATGTAATATACAATATAGCAAAATTTTATTGTTATACGGACTGCTGAGATAAATGGTAATTTATGTAGGTATTTTCAGAGGCTACTTTGAGATTCTTTTCTATCTAGAAAAGTTTTTAGAATCGTGTTTTGGAAACAGCCACCTGGTCGAAAATATGATCAATTACAACTAAATAGAATTTGGCAACAATACGAGCCATAGGCTTAAAGCAAAGCAATCTTCATTGAGCTCAATTTGGCTCATGTCAGCGTCATAATTCCGTCAAACCCCCGGTTTCGCAACGCGCGGTAAGGAACTTCGTTCCAAAAAGTAACATCCTATAATCAACCTCTGCAGGGAAAAAGCCGCCATCATTGAATTCAAGCACAATAGCAATGATGGGTACCTACGCGCATAACACGCTTGCCAAATGCAGGTTGGTAATCACAATCAAATGCACACTGTCAATCACAAATCGCAAAAGCTACGTTCAAAAATTCTAAGCTCTTGTTGCCCGTTGCCCCCCCTCTCTTACTTTTAAACTAAGCAAGTGAAAATTTTGAAAAAAATACATAATGTAGATCTTAACAAATACTTTCAACGATAATTGGTTTGAACGAGATCAAACCTGTAGTTTTGGAGATCTAGCACATTTTCAACAACCGCAAATATACCTTTGTCCTTCATACAAACACTATGAAAAACAAAGTTATTTTTGCAGACAACAAAATATTGTGGTATTTATTTTAGTTAAAGTTGGTAAGGAACCCTCAGTGCGCGAGTCCGACTCGCACTTGGCCGGTTATTTAAGAATTGATTTTGTTTAGAAGTAATGAAGTCAAATCAATTGGGGGCAGCACGTAGCTCTAGTATTTTTATCGTTAAGCCTGCGCCGAGTGAAATGTGCGAAAACAGCAGTCACTGTTAAGCTGATAAAATAAACAATACTTATCGAACACATTTCAAAAAAATACCTTTACCATGACAAATAATGTCTTAACATTTACTCCGTGGAAAAATGATAAAAATATTATAATATTAGCCTACAAAGTAACGTAAAGTTAAACAAAAATGCAAAAACGTATGCTGGCATTAAGCAGTTTTTTAGTTTTTATCGTTACAAATATGTGCTTATTTTTGGTTTAATCGAAACAAGAATGTTTATACTACAATTTTACCGTCTCCAATATAGAAAATGGTAATCGGCAAATAAGATATGAATTTACCAAAATGCGCTTCAAATTCGCCATACATTTCTACTATGGCGGCCGCGTGGCGATATAAATTATAGTCACGCGTGCACTGTGATTCAGTCACCGGCCCGATCACGCCCGCTAGTATGGGCCCCGGTGCGAGCGCGCCTGAAGGCTTCGCTTCGCGAGTACCGCTAGCGTGGCGGACCTAGGCCGAGCGCCTTCAGCGCTCGCCACATTCTGCCCGGTTTAACTGAATAAAGCCTTCCGTATAAGGTTTCAGGGATAGGTCCGTCAATAAAATAAAATGTGATTCAGTGGCCCACAAGTGTTCAGAGTGAGCGCACGTCACTTTGTTCAGAACATAGACATAGTATATATGTTACGCTCAAAGATCAAAAACGCTCATTGAGTGGAAAAATAGGTCACAACGCGTTGTGGTCACAGTAAAACATCCACATAGCGAAATTCGTGTTATGGCTCTAATGAAAACGCGCACGACGCGTTGTGGCAATCAAAGAAAGACCAAATAGCGAAATTCGTGTCGTGGCTTACATGCTATTAGATCTCAACGCGAGAACTTTTGAGCATTTATTGTGTTAACCATATCACGACGGACAGGTTGTAACTTGTCGGTGTCGGCTCGGGTGCAAAGACGCATTGAAACATCAATTTTAATCATTTCTTTTCTGTTTATGAGAGTGAATTTTAATGTCAGCGCTAATTAGGACGAATAAAAAAGAATTGTTTTACGATAAATTACGTGAGTTTGTGGAAACAAGCATTGATTGATTATCATGACTACAGAAAAATATGTAATGTTACTTAATGAAACAAAACAGTCTCAATTTCTTAAAAAGAAAAAGGAGTCTGTCGTCGAAGCAGTATCGACGTCTTAAACGATATAATGTCTTAAAGATTGGTGATACTGAAAAGTTGGTTGAAGCTGGAATAGAAAGCTCAAGTTCAAAAATTCGATATTTCTGCAAAACAGATGAAATGTTTGATAAGTGATTTTATAAAATGGAAAATATTACTTAAGGACATCTACCAAAACGTTTCCAGCCTAGGCCCAGTAGGATCCATATCGGAAAGTAGTGTGCGTCGTCATCAAATAGTATTCCATACGCGTCATGGCTTTTCTTCATTGCCACAACGCGTTGAGATCTAATAGCATGTAAGTCACGACACGAATTTCGCTATTTGGTCTTTCTTTGATTGCCACAACGCGGTCGTGCGCGTTTTCAATAGGGCCATAACACGAATTTCGTTATGTGGATGTTTTACTGTGACCACAACGCGTTGTCAGCTATTTTTCCGCTCAATGAGCGTTTTCGATCTTTAAGCGTAACATATATATGTTTAGGGTTCTGGTTCATTTCGTGCACGGCCGAAGAAAACAATGTAAGTATGATTTTCGGAATTATAAATTTAATAAATACATACTCCTAAATTTTTCTTGGCTACAAAATATACCAAGAGGATATTATTATACAGTTTATTATTTCTGTTATATTGTTGATGGATTAGTTATAACCGTACTGTGCTGTATATGTACCTAGATATGTATTATATATAGGTACTTATATTTGTTTATATTCATCAAATCGTAAAATTTTGAAAATTTTAATTTCATAGTGTAACAAATAGTTTCAATTCTAGGAAACTTGGGGCTATTGTGTCATTATTTTTGACTGAGATTTTAGAAATGTTATTTAGGGTTACGGTTCCAAAGTTTAAATGAACAAAAATAATAAAAATAACCGCAATAACCGAAAAATGGTGACAGTTTGACCAAATTCTAGGTTTTTCTTAAATAATTTTCAAACTGCGTGGGATAGATTTTTTTTCTGATTTTTCTCATGATGGTTACAATCAATCCTTTCACCTTGTTTTAGGCTTGACGTTGAGTTTTGGGACATCCTGTATAAAAGTTTAAAACCATCGCTTTTCGTGTATTACTAGTAGGCACCTATACCTTCGCTCCTATTCGTCGCAGCGTAATGTTATATAGCCTAAAGCCTTCCTCGATACATGGACTATCCAAAACAAAAATATTTTTTTATTTCGAACCAGTACTTCCAGAGACTAGCGCGTTAAAACAAACAAACAAACTCTTCAGCTTTATAATATTAGTAGTATAGCACCAAAGCTAAATAAAATATGGCAATAACTTCAATTTTATGTGTTTAAATATATTAATATAATAAATATACATCATAAAGACAAGAGATTGTAGAAAAAAGTAGTTTGAATTCAAAACTGTGACCAAACAATATAGCGAATAATATTTTTTAAATTGGTTTCAATTATCTATAGCATCAGGATTGGTAAAACAGTGACATGAGTCATAGTTTAACTTTGTTCTGTTGATGGTTAAAATGGTATTTTATTGTCAAGCTATGTTCATTGCTGACTAAACATAGGCACTTAACTTATTTCTAGCATTTTAATAATTTGAGAAACATCTACAACAGGGCAAAATATAAGTTCAAAAATTCGGAAGTATATAGTATACTTTTTTCTGCTAAATGTTGCCAAAATAATGGTATTTTTAAATTACCTGCCTTTGGCTGTTTGACTTTCAATGTTTTTAAAGGCTTATCTCAAAAACAATGTAACAATTAAAACTATAAATGGAAGAAGGTGAGACCCAGTCGCATTTGAAAATTTTCGTTGTTTTTGCAACATTTTAATGTTAACCGATATAAAAACGTTAAGGTTGATCACGCTTCGTGAAACCCCTTTTGGAAAGATGCACTTACTGCGTTTTGATATATCAAGATTTTTGAACAAAAGTTTGATCTCAGTTTTTTCGGATTTATAATTTTACCGTCTTTTCTGCCCTATTGGTCGAGTGGTTTAAGTACCGGACCTAAGGTCTCGGGGTCCTGGATTCGATCCCCGGGTTGAATAACAAGAGTTTCGAATTTTAGAACATTGCTTTGGTTTCTCTCACCAAACCACATATTGGCAAGCGTGGTGATTATGCCTGTACCCATCATTGCTGTGATAACATGAATTTAATGATGAAGCCCTTTGCCCTGCTGTGTGATTATAGGTCATCATCTTATCTAGTTATGTCAGCTTAATAGGCGCAGTATCGCAGACTCGTACGTAGTCTGACTTTAATGGTATTTTGGTGTTAACCTTTTTTTGACAGACCAAGATGGTATTTTAACTCACCACTTTCCATCCATGCACATCTTCACTTATAATGTGTTTTTATACTAATTCATGGACAAGACTTTATCAATGTAAGGCAATTATTCCACTGAACCGCGGGGCGACATAAAGCAGCTCCCGCGCGCCCAATGCGTTGTCAGTGTATTTAATTGTACAGGCAACAGCCCGTCAACCTACCACAAAACGTCAAATTTTCTCAATTGATATTGATCTCTACTTGTTGGACTCAAAGTTGAAAATCAATCTACGAGACAAAAAACAAATGACGTATTTTTTCTTTTGGTATAGCCCAGTACAAAATTGACATAATACAGTACTTAGAAAATGTCCGCCAAAAATCTTAAATTTTTAATACGGCCGCCTAGCAACACTTTTTTTACACGATTCACATTTCATTCATTCATCACGATACTATTTATACGTGTTTGATTTTCCCTTTATACCTTAACTATATCGCGAAAAATATTTTCAGGTATAAGCTTGATTTGATATTTTAATTCATAAATGGGCTCTAAATACGATACCGAACGCGCCTATAACAATTTTGAAAAGTGGTTACAATTTCACCCCGTATACAAACTGAGGTATGTACTTGCATATAATGATTAAATCTGTCACGCGTACTGTGGCGGAGCGCGATGCAGTGGGTTAATTCCCGTTTGTTAGGCACAAACGGTAACGAAAACATTATTATTACAGGCGAACTTATTGTTGTCACCTTAGCTCCGTTGACCAACGTTGCTTTAGCAACCAAACTGGATCCAATGTTTATAAGCAGACTCAAATTATTGTACATTGGCGCTGGTAATGTATATGGTAAGTAAGTATTACCTAGTATAGGTAGGTAGGTACCTAGTCTATTAAAAATGTATCCGATGGTCTAGTGTTTTTAACGCCTAGTCGGTCTATGGTTAAAGTATCGGGCCAAGATTTCAGAATCCTAGGTTCAATCCTCGGGTGGTGCAACAAAAGTTTCGAACTATCAAACGTGGGTCAGATTTGTGATCATCAAACCGCATTTGGCAAGCGTGGTGATTATGCCTGTACCCATCATTGCTGTGGTAACTTTCATTCAATGATGGAGACCTTTGCCCAGCAATGGGATGATTATAGGCCGTGATTTTTTTTTACTGTTACTTTTCCTAAATAGGTGTAGGTACTTTGTACATACGAAAATTTTAATAATCAATAAAATCACGGAGACCGAACATTTTTTCGAGACAAAGTATCTGATGTGATTTATCTATTGTGATTATATTTTAATAATAAGTAAGAAAATAATGACAGCTACATATGTAAACTTTTAAAGTACCAATATTATTCGTTAACTAAAAATAACACAACTGCTGCAGCAACATTCCAAATATTCAAAGTATAATTACATAAGAATAGTTTTTCTCATATCTGTAATATATAAATTATGTCCCAAAAAATACCACGCCAATGTCTTTTAATAGTAGTCAAATTACGGACCCATTACAAATTACCTAGCAGTGTGTCTATCGCAAAACAAAAGGTGTTTTGAGCCCAAGGGTCTGTTTATACATTAGGCTTAATCCCTTTACAATAAATACATTAGATACAAAAAGAGTTTGCAGTTTGTAAAAGCTCAGTATGCATTTTGGCATTGGACTGTTCAGACCTTCCGTTGCCGTCCGCAAAAACTTTTTAAAATTCGTTACATCTAAATGTGAAATAAGCAGTGATTGTGCAGTACAAAATAAACAAAAACTTTACAATAGTGAAAATAGATTTGTGACTCTAATAAGTGCCAGTGATATACTTTGCAAGTGAACATTATAAAAGTGAGACAAACATTCTGATTAAAATGGCTGATCCAGGTCGAATGCCCATCGCCATACTTACAAATGCGCGTCACCACTTAAATAGTGAATCCTACAAAAACGCCTTTGACCTTTACTTACATGCTGTACTGCAATACCCTCACGTGAAAAGGAACATTGAATTTGAATTTCGAGTGACCATGATGAAATTCAACGAACAGTTATCAGCGACACATAACTATGCAATAATATTCAAAAATTTCCAAACAGCCATGAGAGCGTTCCCTGGTAACGTTCATATTATGAATGACATTGGCAAATATCTGTTTCAACATAACTATCTGCGTGAAGCTCTTTGCCATTTTGAGAGGGCGCTCGAAATCGACAGGAGCCTGGTTAACGCTCAAAGGTATATGGATTATACAAAGAGATCATTATTCCCTCGTAAGTACTACAGATTTCTGAATGACGACCGAAGACATCAAGCGTATCTTCAAGCATTACGTGAGATTGCTTCACGCAAAAACAACAATTGCATCGAAGGCGGAATATCAGAAGAGTATGCCAATAGTTGCGTGACCGTGTCTGCTAAGGAGCCTGATTTTTCCGCAACTTGGGCACACGTAGCTAACAAAATTTTGATTCAGAACAAATTACTAGATATTCTTACGATTAACATCGAAACTGAAGCCGTTGAACTAAATGATATCTGTAGCGACAGGACTTTACTAGTAACAAACACTTTTGACTCCGGTTTATTGGGTAAGAACTTACTTCTTAATCTTCGTACTGCATGGGAGAAAAACTTGGCGGAGTATGGATTGGTTGTACCTGGAAGAGCTGATTTTTACGTTGCTGGAGTGAGCTGCAACCAAATCTTAAAGAAATATCAAATATCCGAAAGTGGAAAACAGTTTCTTTGGATTGAGGATATGTTTGTTCATAGTGAGGTATCATGTAGCGGTGACACGTATCGCGCTGAAGATATCGCATCGTACAGAGATGTTAAGTTTCTGACACGGGAGACCTTAGTCTTTCAGATTGATTTTAACTCGTATACTGATATAATACAAAAAATGGCGGCTATAGTTCCAGATACCGCATACTTGACTCTTACAAAGAGTGGCGAAGTAAACGTGCTAGTTGGTTGGTTTACGCTGTACTTAACCGAAAATATAACCCTTACGACCGACCCTAGATCGGCGGAGAGGTCAGGCGCTTGGCTACCAGCAGTCTTCTTCGATTTCATACCGACACGGTACAAGAAAGGCGAGACGTTTTGTGCTCAGTTTTCAACATTTGGCGGTCTACTGAAATATTCACCAGCCGGTGGAAAACCTATTACTAGAGTCTCACTACACGTAATAGCATTCGTAAATGATGACCGCCACGTGAACGAGATCATGCGAAGCGTGCAAGTAGCAGCAATTCATCTCTCACAAATGGCACCAATTGATAAAACTGATGTTGCCGATTTGAGTCCATTCCCAATCTTCGGTTTGAAAATGTTGGAACGGGGAGTTCGCTCCCTCGTTTGCTTTGCAAATGATTACCAAGATCGGTGTTTTATCGAGGAAGTATTTGCTAGACACAACATTTGCCTATCTAAAGTTAAGATTTTGCTCAGAAGTTCTTGGCACTTTGATTCGTTCGAAGGCAGAAATTTCCACGCAATGTATTGTAATATTTTGGATTTGGGTGGTGAATTTGGTTCCGTGTTGCATCATTTGGCTCGGCAAGTGAAACAAGCGTCCTTGCTTAAAGGGGGCCTGTTCATGCCAGCCAAAATATATTTGGTAGGTCAGCTCATTAGTAGTAAAACTTTGGAAATGCGGAATAGGATGTTAGAGAAAGACGAGGCAATGGTGCCATTGGCCAAGAAAGTAAATTTATTTGCGGTATCGCAGGCTACATGTATTAACCCGACGAAGTTAAAGTTTGATGCTTTATCTAGTCCAGTATATTTGGCACTTTGCTGTCAAGAATTAAAATCTTCCGTGGTTTCTGTAAAGGTGAAAAACGATGGCCACTGCAATGCCATACTGTGTTGGTATGAAATTGAAATGTTTGAAAACAGCAACAGAATTTCTACTGGGCGTAACAGTAGCTTCGTTGACTGTACTGCTTTCTTAGTTAAATCACCATTAGATATTCATAAAGGTGATAAAGTTACTGTGATTCGTTGTGTAGATCCAGATGGGTCTTATAAGATGGATATAGATTTAGAAATAGAGTAAATTGTTAGATTTATCAATTTAGTTTTTAGTTTTATAAAAACAGCACAATTGACAACTTTGAGTACCTAGTAAAAATATTTTGTAAACTAATGGTGATATTTCATTTAAATATTGCATTATTATTGGTTATATAATGTTATTTTTATTAAACTGTCTTAAGAGTAGGTTGTCCATTTATGTGAATTATTTTTATTTGATGCAACTCTTGACTTAATGATATTCGGGCAAATACACATCTAGCTGAGCTAAACTGAGACTAGGTAGGTAGCAAAAAGTTTTGAGTTCAATTCTCATCTCTTGTGGTACTCGAAATCTTTATGAATAATTGTAACATACATAAGCTATAATTTAATTTCAAATAAGTAAGTTTTTTTTTATATAGTTATTGTAACAAATAAAATGTGTTAAGATAACAATACTCCTTAATTATTAACTTAATAAGTACTTACTAAGGATAAAAGTAATTATGTAACTGTAGCGACTATTGAAGTAGTCATATGTAATTGACAGCCAATTTATTAGTAAAGTGTGTTTCTTAAAAATGTATTTTAATATAATAACCCTCTGGACCAAAAACACGTATGTCTCTACGTGACATGACAATGACTTAACATTTTTGACGTCATCCACTCCATAATTGTGTGGTGTACCCAGTGGTTAAAATGGGTTACAAGAATAGCAAAGAATATAATCGTTCATAAGGAGTACTGCCAGAAGACGGGCAGCAGTTTCTGTTCTCTTCTATCCTGCCTGTTTTTGTAAAGGCCCGCGTCCAGCAGTGGTCTGATAAAGTCTGGTTATGACGTGACATTACAGCCTGTTAGTCAGCCTGTTAATACAATTAAAAGACTCTGATCATTTAAGACTTTACCAATAAAATGAACCAATTACAGAAAAGAACAGCGAAGAAACAGAGTTCAATGCTCTATTAGATGTTACCGCCAGATAAGGCTGCCCGCCCACGTCAGACTTTTTGTAGGACCGATAATCGGGCCGATTTTTCTCTAGTAGGCAGCAGCATACACAATCATGACCGATTTTTTGTAGGACGTGTGCGATGCTCCATTGCTATCAGTACGTTCTATTTTTCTTCTACAAAAAAACGGTCACCGATTATCGGACGTGGGCGAGCAGCCTCAAGACAAGCAGCAGTGTCTTTCCTCCACCAACACCGAACTGCGATCGTCAACAAGCTTGCCAACCGATTATGATAAAACCATTCTTTTTAAGAGGCCTATGGCCAGCTGTGGTCTATTATAGGCTGATGATGATTTAATAATGACAACAAGGAATTATCAAATCGAGCTATTTTTATTAAATGAATTATTAAATGAATGAAAACAGGTTGACTAAAAAGATATATATGGCGAGTATGAATGGAAATGTTGGAAGGGGAAGGCCTCGACGAACTTATCTTGATCAAATCGGGGAAGTTCTAATGAAAGGTCAGGTCAAGAGTACCCTAAACCGGCGAGCGTGTATGAAAAGATTAATGAATGTGGATGAAGCGAAAGTAGTCTGTAAGGATCGTAGCAAGTGGAAAGATGTGGTCTCTGCCTACCCCTCCGGGAAAAAGGCGTGAGTGTATGTATGTATGTAGCTATTTTTTCCGTACGTAGTAAAAAAAACTTGAGAGGTGTCAAGGGAAACCCGGATGGAACGAAGTTCCTTTTTAGTGAAGGAATTGTAATAAAATTTTATTGGAACGAAGTTCCTTATCGCGCGTTGCGAAAGGGGGCTAGACGGAAAAAATTAAGACCAAAAGACGTGGTAACGACCCTTTTTGCTATAGGTTGTAAGCCGTGCGGCGTCCGCGTGTTTCTCAGTCTGTCTCTCTCTCTCTATCAACTTAGACGCTGACTGCAGCCGATGACCTTGAGCAATGAACACGCCCACAAATTTATTCGTCTTTGAATTTCTTTGGAACGCGCCACAGCTATCACTGTCGATTCTCGTAGGAGTGACAGAAAAAAAGCATGGAATAGAACAACAAAAGTGCCAAACAACAAAATTCGTTGTGCAATTTAAAATTGCCATTTTATTAAAAATCTAAGTCAGCCATTTGCTTAAGCAACATGTAATATACAATATAGCAAAATTTTATTGTTATACGGACTGCTGAGATAAATGGTAATTTATGTAGGTATTTTCAGAGGCTACTTTGAGATTCTTTTCTATCTAGAAAAGTTTTTAGAATCGTGTTTTGGAAACAGCCACCTGGTCGAAAATATGATCAATTACAACTAAATAGAATTTGGCAACAATACGAGCCATAGGCTTAAAGCAAAGCAATCTTCATTGAGCTCAATTTGGCTCATGTCAGCGTCTTAATTCCGTCAAACCCCCGGTTTCGCAACGCGCGGTAAGGAACTTCGTTCCAAAAAGTAACATCCTATAATCAACCTCTGCAGGGAAAAAGCCGCCATCATTGAATTCAAGCACAATAGCAATGATGGGTACCTACGCGCATAACACGCTTGCCAAATGCAGGTTGGTAATCACAATCAAATGCACACTGTCAATCACAAATCGCAAAAGCTACGTTCAAAAATTCTAAGCTCTTGTTGCCCGTTGCCCCCCCTCTCTTACTTTTAAACTAAGCAAGTGAAAATTTTGAAAAAAATACATAATGTAGATCTTAACAAATACTTTCAACGATAATTGGTTTGAACGAGATCAAACCTGTAGTTTTGGAGATCTAGCACATTTTCAACAACCGCAAATATACCTTTGTCCTTCATACAAACACTATGAAAAACAAAGTTATTTTTGCAGACAACAAAATATTGTGGTATTTATTTTAGTTAAAGTTGGTAAGGAACCCTCAGTGCGCGAGTCCGACTCGCACTTGGCCGGTTATTTAAGAATTGATTTTGTTTAGAAGTAATGAAGTCAAATCAATTGGGGGCAGCACGTAGCTCTAGTAGGCGCTTTAGGTCTAAATTAAAAAAAAAATAGAACTTTATTTTTATCGTTAAGCCTGCGCCGAGTGAAATGTGCGAAAACAGCAGTCACTGTTAAGCTGATAAAATAAACAATACTTATCGAACACATTTCAAAAAAATACCCTTACCATGACAAATAATGTCTTAACATTTACTCCGTGGAAAAATGATAAAAATATTATAATATTAGCCTACAAAGTAACGTAAAGTTAAACAAAAATGCAAAAACGTATGCTGGCATTAAGCAGTTTTTTAGTTTTTATCGTTACAAATATGTGCTTATTTTTGGTTTAATCGAAACAAGAATGTTTATACTACAATTTTACCGTCTCCAATATAGAAAATGGTAATCGGCAAATAAGATATGAATTTACCAAAATGCGCTTCAAATTCGCCATACATTTCTACTATGGCGGCCGCGTGGCGATATAAATTATAGTCACGCGTGCACTGTGATTCAGTCACCGGCCCGATCACGCCCGCTAGTATGGGCCCCGGTGCGAGCGCGCCTGAAGGCTTCGCTTCGCGAGTACCGCTAGCGTGGCGGACCTAGGCCGAGCGCCTTCAGCGCCACATTCTGCCCGGTTTAACTGAATAAAGCCTTCCGTATAAGGTTTCAGGGATAGGTCCGTCAATAAAATAAAATGTGATTCAGTGGCCCACAAGTGTTCAGAGTGAGCGCACGTCACTTTGTTCAGAACATAGACATAGTACCTATATATGTTACGCTCAAAGATCAAAAACGCTCATTGAGTGGAAAAATAGGTCACAACGCGTTGTGGTCACAGTAAAACATCCACATAGCGAAATTCGTGTTATGGCTCTAATGAAAACGCGCACGACGCGTTGTGGCAATCAAAGAAAGACCAAATAGCGAAATTCGTGTCGTGGCTTACATGCTATTAGATCTCAACGCGAGAACTTTTGAGCATTTATTGTGTTAACCATATCACGACGGACAGGTTGTAACTTGTCGGTGTCGGCTCGGGTGCAAAGACGCATTGAAACATCAATTTTAATCATTTCTTTTCTGTTTATGAGAGTGAATTTTAATGTCAGCGCTAATTAGGACGAATAAAAAAGAATTGTTTTACGATAAATTACGTGAGTTTGTGGAAACAAGCATTGATTGATTATCATGACTACAGAAAAATATGTAATGTTACTTAATGAAACAAAACAGTCTCAATTTCTTAAAAAGAAAAAGGAGTCTGTCGTCGAAGCAGTATCGACGTCTTAAACGATATAATGTCTTAAAGATTGGTGATACTGAAAAGTTGGTTGAAGCTGGAATAGAAAGCTCAAGTTCAAAAATTCGATATTTCTGCAAAACAGATGAAATGTTTGATAAGTGATTTTATAAAATGGAAAATATTACTTAAGGACATCTACCAAAACGTTTCCAGCCTAGGCCCAGTAGGATCCATATCGGAAAGTAGTGTGCGTCGTCATCAAATAGTATTCCATACGCGTCATGGCTTTTCTTCATTGCCACAACGCGTTGAGATCTAATAGCATGTAAGTCACGACACGAATTTCGCTATTTGGTCTTTCTTTGATTGCCACAACGCGGTCGTGCGCGTTTTCAATAGGGCCATAACACGAATTTCGTTATGTGGATGTTTTACTGTGACCACAACGCGTTGTCAGCTATTTTTCCGCTCAATGAGCGTTTTCGATCTTTAAGCGTAACATATATATGTTTAGGGTTCTGGTTCATTTCGTGCACGGCCGAAGAAAACAATGTAAGTATGATTTTCGGAATTATAAATTTAATAAATACATACTCCTAAATTTTTCTTGGCTACAAAATATACCAAGAGGATATTATTATACAGTTTATTATTTCTGTTATATTGTTGATGGATTAGTTATAACCGTACTGTGCTGTATATGTACCTAGATATGTATTATATATAGGTACTTATATTTGTTTATATTCATCAAATCGTAAAATTTTGAAAATTTTAATTTCATAGTGTAACAAATAGTTTCAATTCTAGGAAACTTGGGGCTATTGTGTCATTATTTTTGACTGAGATTTTAGAAATGTTATTTAGGGTTACGGTTCCAAAGTTTAAATGAACAAAAATAATAAAAATAACCGCAATAACCGAAAAATGGTGACAGTTTGACCAAATTCTAGGTTTTTCTTAAATAATTTTCAAACTGCGTGGGATAGATTTTTTTTCTGATTTTTCTCATGATGGTTACAATCAATCCTTTCACCTTGTTTTAGGCTTGACGTTGAGTTTTGGGACATCCTGTATAAAAGTTTAAAACCATCGCTTTTCGTGTATTACTAGTAGGCACCTATACCTTCGCTCCTATTCGTCGCAGCGTAATGTTATATAGCCTAAAGCCTTCCTCGATAAATGGACTATCTAACACAGAAAGAATTTTTCAAATCAAACCAGTACTTCCGGAGATTAGCGCGTTCAAACAAACAAACAAACAAAATCTTCAGCTTTATAATATTAGTATAGATAAAAAAGTAGATTTTAAGCTATTGCATAGCTTCTACGCGGGCCTTGAGCGTGGAGACCGAATCCAAAAATTCCGTAACGAAAATAACCTAACACTCGGGGCGAGGCACGATCGAACAATTTTGAATTTCCGAAAGGAGATGTCCCATAATAGGCCCAGACATAGTACACTATTTTCAAAAATCAAGAAAAATATACTGTTTCTGGGAAAAATACATATAAATTTATATAACGTATAATTTAGTGGTTCAAAAATAAATAAGATCGAATAATTTATCAAACTCCAGTTGGCATTCCAAGATGGCGTCAATCTAAAAAAACTTTAAATGTCAATAACTGTCAGATACCCCTTTCTCTTTTTTGCATAATCAGTCACTTCAGGTTTTTGTTCTGCTTTCCACGTTTTAAATGTAGTTCATTATAACGACCTCTTTTCGTTTTCTGAATTTGGCATTGATCGATACATTACTTTCATAATGTTTGTCGTTACTACAGAAAGCGATGGCATGGCACTCCTAGATGCGCGATTTTGAAACTGCCAAAACTGACAGACGTCATCAAAATGTCATGTTCCGCCATGATGGTTTTGTTGTTTTGTATTGCTATTTTCTTACTTAAACTCTTTATTTGAACCACTTAACGAAGCCATTTTAAAAGAATTGGATAATAACAAAATCTTGTAGGTGTATTGCTCTATCTTTTGATGGGGTGTACAGGTTCTGGGCCTGGCCTCCATACAATTTGGGACATCTCCTTTAAAAGAATTTAGAAGAAAATAAGGATTTTGGCAGTATGGTTGCCTATGGTAACCATATCTGCCAAAATAACAGAAAAATTTAATAACAAAAGTCAAAATTAGAAAATACATAAAATTACAATATTAAGCTATTGCATAGCTTCTATCGCGGGCCTTGTTAGTTTTATAATTGCATAAGTTGATAAAAAATGCTATGCAATAGCTTTACCGCGGCAGTCTTCGAGTGCCACACGTCTTTTTTTTAAGATACCTAATCGATACTAAATAACATATTTGACTCCTAAGGGCTCCCACACATAAACACGATACGACGTCGCGTCGTGCATCGTGACACCTTGCGACGCCGTTTCATGGAAATCTACATAGTAAAATACCATAAAACGATTTCGCAACGTGTCACGATGCACGACGTGACATCGTATCGTGTTTATGTGTGGGAGCCCACATAAAATTGAAGTTATTGCTAAATTTTATTTTGCTTTAGTGCTGTTAAGGATAGGCTTACTTAGACGTTCATTTGTAGGAATTCCTTCGGGAAACTAGTTTAATATCAAAATTTTATTTAACAATTAGCTAAACTTACCTTGGTACTTCTTAGATAACTCTATAAGAGCTTAAGCAGCAACAAGACATTCTGCTTCAATGGATTCATGTATCACGTTATGACTGTCTCCTAAGCCATCGAAGCCAAAGTAAAAATCTGATGGATATCCTTGAACCAAAGCATCTACACTGCCTCTGTAGATGGGAACCTGTAAACGAAGAAAAAAAACTATTAAATATGGGCATTTCTTGTAGTAATAAAGCTCTTTGTATTAAGGATAAGAAATATATTTGAAAACCACGAATTGAAAACAAAAAAAAAATGAACTTTAAATAAGTTAATCAAAAATTGATATGCAGAAGAAGTGGGTGCAAATGGTCCATCTATCGCAAACGCAATGCTGACAAATGTACTGGGCCCCAATTCTGCTGATTTACAAATGGCTCAATAAAATCGCAATGGCATCGCAATCGTATATTTTGACATTACTACCATATTAAATGTGTCAAAATGCACAATTGCGACGCAATTGCGATTCTATTGAGACATTTGGATCAGCCTTAGTAAACGCTGCTTCTGAGCCATGGGTCGCGGGTTCGATCCCCGCACAGTAGAAATATTTGTGTGCATGAACATGTCTATTTGTACTGATCTGGGTGTTTTCTATGTATTTTATGTAAGTATTTAAAAAAATATATTTATATAAGTAAGTTTATTGGTTGTCTAGTACCCCATACGACAGGGTACTTAATAGTAGCTTAATTTGCGACTAGATGGCTCTGTGTGGCCCAGTGAGGCATGTCTTAAATATTATTATTATTTGTAAATTAGCGGAATTGTGGGCCCTGGGCAGTGCCTGGAATTCGTGACTCAGATGTAGGTTTAAGAAGGCCCTTTTAAAGGGTTTCAGTGCTCCTTGAAGCCTTTAAGCTACCACTAGAAACCTTCTCTGCCTAACCATGTTTGATACGATCCTACGTTTACTGCTTTCGAAATTCATAATTGCAGTTTTTGTAAGCAAAGCTCTTTTAGTATGTTAAGGTTGGATCCTGTTACTATGCCTTTCGCTTCCACTTCTTCTGCATATCAATTTTTGATTAACTTATTTAAAGTTTTTTTTTTGTTTTCAATTCGTGGTCTTCAAATATATTTCTTATATTAATATATTACAAAGAGCTTTATTACTACAAGAAATGTAAATTTTTAATAGTTTTTTTCTTCGTTTACAGGTTCCCATCTACAGAGGCAGTGTAGATGCTTTGGTTCAAGGATATCCATCAGATTTTTACTTTGGCTTCGATGGCTTAGGAGACAGTCATAACGTGATATATGAATCCATTGAATCAGAATATCTGGTTGCTGCTTTAGCTCTTATAGAGTTATCTAAGAAGTACGAAGGTAAGTTTAGCTAATAATTGTTAAAAAAATAAAAAAATTGATGTACTAGCTTCCTGAAGGAATTCCTACAAATGTACGTTTAAATAAGCTTATCCCTAACTAGCTGTTCCCCGCGACTTCGTACGCGTCAATTCCTGTTTTTATATTTGTAACATTTTTCACTGATGCTTCGCTCCTATTGGTCGCAGCGTGATGTTATATAGCCTAAAGCCTTCCTCGATACATGGACTATCCAAAACAAAAATATTTTTTTATTTCGAACCAGTACTTCCAGAGATTAGCGCGTTAAAATAAACAAACAAACAAACAAACTCTTTAGCTTTATAATATTAGTAGTATAGCACCAAAGCTAAATAAAATATGGCAATAACTTCAATTTTATGTGTTTAAATATATTAATATAATAAATATACATCATAAAGACAAGAGATTGTAGAAAAAAAGTAGTTTGAATTCAAAACTGTGACCAAACAATATAGCGAATAATATTTTTTAAATTGGTTTCAATTATCTATAGCATCGGGATTGGTAAAACAGTGACATGAGTCATAGTTTAACTTTGTTCTGTTGATGGTTAAAATGGTATTTTATTGTCAAGCTATGTTCATTGCTGACTAAACATAGGCACTTAACTTATTTCTAGCATTTTAATAATTTGAGAAACATCTACAACAGAGCAAAATTTAAGTTAAAAAATTCTGAAGTATATAGTATACTTTTTTCTGCTAAATGTTGCCAAAATAATGGTATTTTTAAATTACCTGCCTTTGGCTGTTTGACTTTCAATGTTTTTAAAGGCTTATCTCAAAAACAATGTAACAATTAAAACTATAAATGGAAGAAGGTGAGACCCAGTCGCATTTGAAAATTTTCGTTGTTTTTGCAACATTTTAATGTTAACCGATATAAAAACGTTAAGGTTGATCACGCTTCGTGAAACCCCTTTTGGAAAGATGCACTTACTGCGTTTTGATATATCAAGATTTTTGAACAAAAGTTTGATCTCAGTTTTTTCGGATTTATAATTTTACCGTCTTTTCTGCCCTATTGGTCGAGTGGTTTAAGTACCGGACCTAAGGTCTCGGGGTCCTGGATTCGATCCCCGGGTTGAATAACAAGAGTTTCGAATTTTAGAACATTGCTTTGGTTTCTCTCACCAAACCACATATTGGCAAGCGTGGTGATTATGCCTGTACCCATCATTGCTGTGATAACATGAATTTAATGATGAAGCCCTTTGCCCTGCTGTGTGATTATAGGTCATCATCTTATCTAGTTATGTCAGCTTAATAGGCGCAGTATCGCAGACTCGTACGTAGTCTGACTTTAATGGTATTTTGGTGTTAACCTTTTTTTGACAGACCAAGATGGTATTTTAACTCACCACTTTCCATCCATGCACATCTTCACTTATAATGTGTTTTTATACTAATTCATGGACAAGACTTTATCAATGTAAGGCAATTATTCCACTGAACCGCGGGGCGACATAAAGCAGCTCCCGCGCGCCCAATGCGTTGTCAGTGTATTTAATTGTACAGGCAACAGCCCGTCAACCTACCACAAAACGTCAAATTTTCTCAATTGATATTGATCTCTACTTGTTGGACTCAAAGTTGAAAATCAATCTACGAGACAAAAAACAAATGACGTATTTTTTCTTTTGGTATAGCCCAGTACAAAATTGACATAATACAGTACTTAGAAAATGTCCGCCAAAAATCTTAAATTTTTAATACGGCCGCCTAGCAACACTTTTTTTACACGATTCACATTTCATTCATTCATCACGATACTATTTATACGTGTTTGATTTTCCCTTTATACCTTAACTATATCGCGAAAAATATTTTCAGGTATAAGCTTGATTTGATATTTTAATTCATAAATGGGCTCTAAATACGATACCGAACGCGCCTATAACAATTTTGGAAATTGGTTACAATTTCACCCCGTATACAAACTGAGGTATGTACTTGCATATAATGATTAAATCTGTCACGCGTACTGTGGCGGAGCGCGATGCAGTGGGTTAATTCCCGTTTGTTAGGCACAAACGGTAACGAAAACATTATTATTACAGGCGAACTTATTGTTGTCACCTTAGCTCCGTTGACCAACGTTGCTTTAGCAACCAAACTGGATCCAATGTTCATAAGCAGACTCAAATTATTGTACATTGGCGCTGGTAATGTATATGGTAAGTAAGTATTACCTAGTATAGGTAGGTAGGTACCTAGTCTATTAAAAATGTATCCGATGGTCTAGTGTTTTTAACGCCTAGTCGGTCTATGGTTAAAGTATCGAGCCAAGATTTCAGGATCCTAGGTTCAATCCTCGGGTGGTGCAACAAAAGTTTCGAACTATCAAACGTGGGTCAGATTTATGATCATCAAACCGCATTTGGCAAGCGTGGTGATTATGCCTGCTCCCATCATTGCTGTGGTAACTTTCATTCAATGATGGAGACCTTTGCCCAGCAATGGGATGATTATAGGCCGTGATTTTACATACGAAAATTTTAATAATCAATAAAATCACGGAGACCGAACATTTTTTCGAGACAAAGTATCTGATGTGATTTATCTATTGTGATTATATTTTAATAATAAGTAAGAAAATAATGACAGCTACATATGTAAACTTTTAAAGTACCAATATTATTCGTTTAACTAAAAATAACACGACTGCTGCAACAACATTCTAAATATTCAAAGTATAATTACATAAGAATAGTTTTTCTCATATCTGTAATATATAAATTATGTCCCAAAAAATACCACGCCAATGTCTTCTAATAGTAGTCAAATTACGGACCCATTACAAATTACCTGGCAGTGTGTCTATCGCAAAACAAAAGGTGTTTTGAGCCCAAGGGTCTGTTTATACATTAGGCTTAATCCCTTTACAATAAATACATTAGATACAAAAAGAGTTTGCAGTTTGTAAAAGCTCAGTATGCATTTTGGCATTGGACTGTTCAGACCTTCCGTTGCCGTCAGCAAAAACTTTTTAAAATTCGTTACATCTAAATGTGAAATAAGCAGTGATTATGCAGTACAAAATAAACAAAAACTTTACAATAGTGAAAATAGATTTGTGACTCTAATAAGTGCCAGTGATATACTCTGCAAGTGAACATTATAAAAGTGAGACAAACATTCTGATTAAAATGGCTGATCCAGGTCGAATGCCCATCGCCATACTTACAAATGCGCGTCACCACTTAAATAGTGAATCCTACAAAAACGCCTTTGACCTTTACTTACATGCTGCACTGCAATACCCTCACGTGAAAAGGAACATTGAATTTGAATTTCGAGTGACCATGATGAAATTCAACGAACAGTTATCAGCGACACATAACTATGCAATAATATTCGAAAATTTCCAAACAGCCATGAGAGCGTTCCCTGGTAACGTTCATATTATGAATGACATTGGCAAATATCTGTTTCAACATAACTATCTGCGTGAAGCTCTTTGCCATTTTGAGAGGGCGCTCGAAATCGACAGGAGCCTGGTTAACGCTCAAAGGTATATGGATTATACAAAGAGATCATTATTCCCTCGTAAGTACTACAGATTTCTGAATGACGACCGAAGACATCAAGCGTATCTTCAAGCATTACGTGAGATTGCTTCACGCAAAAACAACAATTGCATCGAAGGCGGAATATCAGAAGAGTATGCCAATAGTTGCGTGACCGTGTCTGCTAAGGAGCCTGATTTTTCCGCAACTTGGGCACACGTAGCTAACAAAATTTTGATTCAGAACAAATTACTAGATATTCTTACGATTAACATCGAAACTGAAGCCGTTGAACTAAATGATATCTGTAGCGACAGGACTTTACTAGTAACAAACACTTTTGACTCCGGTTTATTGGGTAAGAACTTACTTCTTAATCTTCGTACTACATGGGAGAAAAACTTGGCGGAGTATGGATTGGTTGTACCTGGAAGAGCTGATTTTTACGTTGCTGGAGCGAGCTGCAACCAAATCTTAAAGAAATATCAAATTTCCGAAAGTGGAAAACAGTTTCTTTGGATTGAGGATATGTTTGTTCATAGTGAGGTGTCATGTAGCGGTGACACGTATCGCGCTGAAGATATCGCATCGTACAGAGATTTTAAGTTTCTGACACGGGAGACCTTAGTCTTTCAGATTGATTTTAACTCGTATACTGATATAATACAAAAAATGGCGGCTATAGTTCCAGATACCGCATACTTGACTCTTACAAAGAGTGGCGAAGTAAACGTGCTAGTTGGTTGGTTTACGCTGTACTTAACCGAAAATATAACCCTTACGACCGACCCTAGATCGGCGGAGAGGTCAGGCGCTTGGCTACCAGCAGTCTTCTTCGATTTCATACCGACACGGTACAAGAAAGGCGAGACGTTTTGTGCTCAGTTTTCAACATTTGGCGGTCTACTGAAATATTCACCAGCCGGTGGAAAACCTATTACTAGAGTCTCACCACACGTAATAGCATTCGTAAATGATGACCTCCACGTGAACGAGATCATGCGAAGCGTGCAAGTAGCAGCAATTCATCTCTCACAAATGGCACCAATTGATAAAACTGATGTTGCCGATTTGAGTCCATTCCCAATCTTCGGTTTGAAAATGTTGGAACGGGGAGTTCGCTCCCTCGTTTGCTTTGCAAATGATTACCAAGATCGGTGTTTTATCGAGGAAGTATTTGCTAGACACAACATTTGCCTATCTAAAGTTAAGATTTTGCTCAGAAGCTCTTGGCACTTTGATTCGTTCGAAGGCAGAAATTTCCACGCAATGTATTGTAATATTTTGGATTTGGGTGGTGAATTTGGTTCCGTGTTGCATCATTTGGCTCGGCAAGTGAAACAAGCGTCCTTGCTTAAAGGGGGCCTGTTCATGCCAGCCAAAATATATTTAGTAGGTCAGCTCATTAGTAGTAAAACTTTGGAAATGCGGAATAGGATGTTAGAGAAAGACGAGGCAATGGTGCCATTGGCCAAGAAAGTAAATTTATTTGCGGTATCGCAGGCTACATGTATTAACCCGACGAAGTTAAAGTTTGATGCTTTATCTAGTCCAGTATATTTGGCACTTTGCTGTCAAGAATTAAAATCTTCCGTGGTTTCTGTAAAGGTGAAAAACGATGGCCACTGCAATGCCATACTGTGTTGGTATGAAATTGAAATGTTTGAAAACAGCAACAGAATTTCTACTGGGCGTAACAGTAGCTTCGTTGACTGTACTGCTTTCTTAGTTAAATCACCATTAGATATTCATAAAGGTGATAAAGTTACTGTAATTCGTTGTGTAGATCCAGATGGGTCTTATAAGATGGATATAGATTTAGAAATAGAGTAAATTGTTAGATTTATCAATTTAGTTTTTAGTCTTATAAAAATAGCACAATTGACAACTTTGAGTAGTAAAAATATTTTGTAAAATATGTGATATTTCATTGCGAAAATATTGCATTATTATTGGTTATATAATGTTATTTTTATTAAACTGTCTTAAGAGTAGGTTGTCCATTTATGTGAATTATTTTTATTTGATGCAACTCTTGACTTAATGATATTCGGGCAAATACACATCTAGCTGAGCTAAACTGAGACTGAGCATAGTGCCCGGGTAGCAAAAAGTTTTGAGTTCAATTCTCATCTCTTGTGGTACTCGAAATCTTTATGAATAATTGTAACATACATAAGCTATAATTTAATTTCAAATAAGTAAGTTTTTTTTTTTATATAGTTATTGTAACAAATAAAATGTGTTAAGATAACAATACTCCTTAATTATTAACTTAATAAGTACTTACTAAGGACAAAAGTAATTATGTAACTGTAGCGACTATTGAAGTAGTCATATGTAATTGACAGACAATTTATTAGTAAAGTGTGTTTCTTTAAAAATGTATTTTAATATAATAACCCTCTGGACCAAAAACACGTATGTCTCTACGTGACATGACAATGACTTAAAATTTTTGACGTCATCCACTCCATAATTGTGTGGTGTACCCAGTGGTTAAAATGGGTTACAAGAATAGCAAAGCATATAATCGTTCATAAGGAGTACTGCCAGAAGACGGGCAGCAGTTTCTGTTCTCTTCTATCCTGCCTGTTTTTTTAAAGGCCCGCGTCCAGCAGTGGTCTGATAAAGTCTGGTTATGACGTGACATTACAGCCTGTTAGTCAGCCTGTTAATACAATTAAAAGACTCTGATCATTTAAGACTTTACCAATAAAATGAACCAATTACAGAAAAGAACAGCGAAGAAACAGAGTTCAATGCTCTATTAGATGTTACCGCCAGATAAGGCTGCCCGCCCACGTCAGACTTTTTGTAGGACCGATAATCGGGCCGATTTTTCTCTAGTAGGCAGCAGCATACACAATCATGACCGATTTTTTGTAGGACGTGTGCGATGCTTCATTGCTATCAGTACGTTCTATTTTTCTTCTACAAAAAAACGGTCACCAATTATCGGACGTGGGCGAGCAGCCTCAAGACAAGCCGCAGTGTCTTTCCTCCACCAACACCGAACTGCGATCGTCAACAAGCTTGCCAACCGATTATGATAAAACCATTCTTTTTAAGAGGCCTATGGCCAGCTGTGGTCTATTATAGGCTGATGATGATTTAATAATGACAACAAGGAATTATCAAATCGAGCTATTTTTATTAAATGAATTATTAAATGAATGAAAACAGGTTGACTAAAAAGATATATATGGCGAGTATGAATGGAAATGTTGGAAGGGGAAGGCCTCGACGAACTTATCTTGATCAAATCGGGGAAGTTCTAATGAAAGGTCAGGTCAAGAGTACCCTAAACCGGCGAGCGTGTATGAAAAGATTAATGAATGTGGATGAAGCGAAAGTAGTCTGTAAGGATCGTAGCAAGTGGAAAGATGTGGTCTCTGCCTACCCCTCCGGGAAAAAGGCGTGAGTGTATGTATGTATGTAGCTATTTTTTCCGTACGTAGTAAAAAAAACTTGAGAGGTGTCAAGGGAAACCCGGATGGAACGAAGTTCCTTTTTAGTGAAGGAATTGTAATAAAATTTTATTGGAACGAAGTTCCTTATCGCGCGTTGCGAAAGGGGGCTAGACGGAAAAAATTAAGACCAAAAGACGTGGTAACGACCCTTTTTGCTATAGGTTGTAAGCCGTGCGGCGTCCGCGTGTTTCTCAGTCTGTCTCTCTCTCTCTATCAACTTAGACGCTGACTGCAGCCGATGACCTTGAGCAATGAACACGCCCACAAATTTATTCGTCTTTGAATTTCTTTGGAACGCGCCACAGCTATCACTGTCGATTCTCGTAGGAGTGACAGAAAAAAAGCATGGAATAGAACAACAAAAGAGCCAAACAACAAAATTCGTTGTGCAATTTAAAATTGCCATTTTATTAAAAATCTAAGTCAGCCATTTGCTTAAGCAACATGTAATATACAATACAGCAAAATTTTATTGTTATACGGACTGCTGAGATAAATGGTAATTTATGTAGGTATTTTCAGAGGCTACTTTGAGATTCTTTTCTATCTAGAAAAGTTTTTAGAATCGTGTTTTGGAAACAGCCACCTGGTCGAAAATATGATCAATTACAACTAAATAGAATTTGGCAACAATACGAGCCATAGGCTTAAAGCAAAACAATCTTCATTGAGCTCAATTTGGCTCATGTCAGCGTCTTAATTCCGTCAAACCCCCGGTTTCGCAACGCGCGGTAAGGAACTTCGTTCCAAAAAGTAACATCCTATAATCAACCTCTGCAGGGAAAAAGCCGCCATCATTGAATTCAAGCACAATAGCAATGATGGGTACCTACGCGCATAACACGCTTGCCAAATGCAGGTTGGTGATCACAATCAAATGCACACTGTCAATCACAAATCGCAAAAGCTACGTTCAAAAATTCTAAGCTCTTGTTGCCCGTCCGGGAATCGAACCCGAACCCGATCCCGAACAGTGCCGTACACACCATACACGCCAAAGGGCACTGCATACCTTACCTACTAAGTCTGACTAAATAAAATACCGATCACTGCATTACTTTGATGGATAAGTTTTTAGAACTTAGTTTCTGCATACCCTAACCAGAATTGCATCCCGAACCCAGATCTAGAGGCGTTGATCTAGTAACTCCCCTTTTAACTGATAATATAAAATCATCAATGCAGGCATTCAAATTATCATTTAAAATATCGTCATATGGCCCTTATGTAACATCCTTTTTGTCAAACTGCAAGTTTTGATGCGTCGAAAAATTGATGTTTCAATGCGTCTTTGCACCCGAGCCGACACCGACAAGTTACAACCTGTCCGTCGTGATATGGTTAACACAATAAATGCTCAAAAGTTCTCGCGTTGAGATCTAATAGCATGTAAGTCACGACACGAATTTCGCTATTTGGTCTTTATTTGATTGCCACAACGCGGTCGTGCGCGTTTTCAATAGGGCCATAACACGAATTTCGTTATGTGGATGTTTTACTGTGACCACAACGCGTTGTCAGCTATTTTTCCGCTCAATGAGCGTTTTCGATCTTTAAGCGTAACATATATATGTTTAGGGTTCTGGTTCATTTCGTGCACGGCCGAAGAAAACAATGTAAGTATGATTTTCGGAATTATAAATTTAATAAATACATACTCCTAAATTTTTCTTGGCTACAAAATATACCAAGAGGATATTATTATACAGTTTATTATTTCTGTTATATTGTTGATGGATTAGTTATAACCGTACTGTGCTGTATATGTACCTAGATATGTATTATATATAGGTACTTATATTTGTTTATATTCATCAAATCGTAAAATTTTGAAAATTTTAATTTCATAGTGTAACAAATAGTTTCAATTCTAGGAAACTTGGGGCTATTGTGTCATTATTTTTGACTGAGATTTTAGAAATGTTATTTAGGGTTACGGTTCCAAAGTTTAAATGAACAAAAATAATAAAAATAACCGCAATAACCGAAAAATGGTGACAGTTTGACCAAATTCTAGGTTTTTCTTAAATAATTTTTAACTGCGTGGGATAGATTTTTTTTCTGATTTTTCTCATGATGGTTACAATCAATCCTTTCACCTTGTTTCGGCTTGACGTTGAGTTTTGGGACATCCTGTATAAAAGTTTAAAATCATCGCTTTTCGTGTATTACTAGTAGGCACCTATACCTTCGCTCCTATTCGTCGCAGCGTAATGTTATATAGCCTAAAGCCTTCCCCGATAAATGGACTATCTAACACAGAAAGAATTTTTCAAATCAAACCAGTACTTCCGGAGATTAGCGCGTTCAAACAAACAAACAAACAAAATCTTCAGCTTTATAATATTAGTATACTCGTAGATAAAAAAGTAGATTTTAAGCTATTGCATAGCTTCTATCGCGGGCCTTGAGCGTGGAGAACGAATCCAGAAATTCCGTAACGAAAATAACCTAACACTCGGGGCGAGGCACGATCGAACAATTTTGAATTTCCGAAATTTAAAAGAATTTAGAAGAAAATAAGGATTTTGGCAGTATGGTTGCCTATGGTAACCATATCTGCCAAAATAACAGAAAAATTTAATAACAAAAGTCAAAATTAGAAAATACATAAAATTACAATATTAAGCTATTGCATAGCTTCTATCGCGGGCCTTGTTAGTTTTATAATTGCATAAGTTGATAAAAAATGCTATGCAATAGCTTTACCGCGGCAGTCTTCGAGTGCCACACGTCTTTTTTTTAAGATACCTAATCGATACTAAATAACATATTTGACTCCTAAGGGCTCCCACACATAAACACGATACGACGTCGCGTCGTGCATCGTGACACTTTGCGACGCCGTTTCATGGAAATCTACATAGTAAAATACCATAAAACGATTTCGCAACGTGTCACGATGCACGACGTTATTGTTAAATTTTATTTTGCTTTAGTGCTGTTAAGGATAGGCTTACTTAGACGTTCATTTGTAGGAATTCCTTCGGGAAACTAGTTTAATATCAAAATTTTATTTAACAATTAGCTAAACTTACCTTGGTACTTCTTAGATAACTCTATAAGAGCTTAAGCAGCAACAAGACATTCTGCTTCAATGGATTCATATATCACGTTATGACTGTCTCCTAAGCCATCGAAGCCACAATAAAAATCTGATGGATATCCTTGGACTAGAGCATCTACACTGCCTCTGTAGATGGGAACCTGTAAACGAAGAAAAAAAACTATTAAATATGGGCATTTCTTGTAGTAATAAAGCTCTTTGTATTAAGGATAAGAAATATATTTGAAAACCACGAATTGAAAACAAAAAAAAATGAACTTTAAATAAGTTAATCAAAAATTGATATGCAGAAGAAGTGGGAGCGAATGGTCCATCTATCGCAAACGCAATGCTGACAAATAAAATAAATAAAATAAAATAATGCGCGAATGCACAATTGCGACGCAATTGCGATTCTATTGAGCCATTTGGATCAGCCTTAGTAAACGCTGCTTCTGAGCCATGGGTCGCGGGTTCGATCCCCGCACAGTAGAAATATTTGTGTGCATGAACATGTCTATTTGTACTGATCTGGGTGTTTTCTATGTATTTTATGTAAGTATTTAAAAAATATATTTATATAAGTAAGTTTATTGGTTGTCTAGTACCCCATACGACAGGGTACTTAATAGTAGCTTAATTTGGGACTAGATGGCTCTGTGTGGCCCAGGGAGGCATGTCTTAAATATTATTATTATTTGTAAATTAGCGGAATTGTGGGCCCTGGGCAGTGCCTGGAATTCGTGACTCAGATGTAGGTTTAAGAAGGCCCTTTTAAAGGGTTTCAATGCTCCTTGAAGCCTTTAAGCTACCACTAGAAACCTTCTCTGCCTAACCATGTTTGATACGATCCTAAGTTTACTGCTTTCGAAATTCATAATTGCAGTTTTTGTAAGCAAAGCTCTTTTAGTATGTTAAGGTTGGATCCTGTTACTATGCCTTTCGCTCCCACTTCTTCTGCATATCAATTTTTGATTAACTTATTTAAAGTTTTTTTTTTTTGTTTTCAATTCGTGGTCTTCAAATATATTTCTTATATTAATATATTACAAAGAGCTTTATTACTACAAGAAATGTAAATTTTTAATAGTTTTTTTCTTCGTTTACAGGTTCCCATCTACAGAGGCAGTGTAGATGCTTTGGTTCAAGGATATCCATCAGATTTTTACTTTGGCTTCGATGGCTTAGGAGACAGTCATAACGTGATATATGAATCCATTGAATCAGAATATCTGGTTGCTGCTTTAGCTCTTATAGAGTTATCTAAGAAGTACGAAGGTAAGTTTAGCTAATAATTGTTAAAAAAATAAAAAATTTGATGTACTAGCTTCCTGAAGGAATTCCTACAAATGTACGTTTAAATAAGCTTATCCCTAACTAGCTGTTCCCCGCGACTTCGTACGCGTCAATTCCTGTTTTTATATTTGTAACATTTTTCACTGATGCTTCGCTCCTATTGGTGGACTATCCAAAACAAAAATATTTTTTTTATTTCGAACCAGTAATTCCAGAGATTAGCGCGTTAAAATAAACAAACAAACAAACAAACTCTTTAGCTTTATAATATTAGTAGTATAGCACCAAAGCTAAATAAAATATGGCAATAACTTCAATTTTATGTGTTTAAATATATTAATATAATAAATATACATCATAAAGACAAGAGATTGTAGAAAAAAAGTAGTTTGAATTCAAAACTGTGACCAAACAATATAGCGAATAATATTTTTTAAATTGGTTTCAATTATCTATAGCATCGGGATTGGTAAAACAGTGACATGAGTCATAGTTTAACTTTGTTCTGTTGATGGTTAAAATGGTATTTTATTGTCAAGCTATGTTCATTGCTGACTAAACATAGGCACTTAACTTATTTCTAGCATTTTAATAATTTGAGAAACATCTACAACAGAGCAAAATTTAAGTTCAAAAATTCTGAAGTATATAGTATACTTTTTTCTGCTAAATGTTGCCAAAATAATGGTATTTTTAAATTACCTGCCTTTGGCTGTTTGACTTTCAATGTTTTTAAAGGCTTATCTCAAAAACAATGTAACAATTAAAACTATAAATGGAAGAAGGTGAGACCCAGTCGCATTTGAAAATTTTCGTTGTTTTTGCAACATTTTAATGTTAACCGATATAAAAACGTTAAGGTTGATCACGCTTCGTGAAACCCCCTTTGGAAAGATGCACTTACTGCGTTTTGATATAGCAAGATTTTTGAACAAAAGTTTGATCTCAGTTTTTTCGGATTTATAATTTTACCGTCTTTTCTGCCCTATTGGTCGAGTGGTTTAAGTACCGGACCTAAGGTCTCGGGGTCCTGGATTCGATCCCCGGGTTGAATAACAAGAGTTTCGAATTTTAGAACATTGCTTTGGTTTCTCTCACCAAACCACATATTGGCAAGCGTGGTGATTATGCCTGTACCCATCATTGCTGTGATAACATGAATTTAATGATGAAGCCCTTTGCCCTGCTGTGTGATTATAGGTCATCATCTTATCTAGTTATGTCAGCTTAATAGGCGCAGTATCGCAGACTCGTACGTAGTCTGACTTTAATGGTATTTTGGTGTTAACCTTTTTTTGACAGACCAAGATGGTATTTTAACTCACCACTTTCCATCCATGCACATCTTCACTTATAATGTGTTTTTATACTAATTCATGGACAAGACTTTATCAATGTCAGGCAATTATTCCACTGAACCGCGGGGCGACATAAAGCAGCTCCCGCGCGCCCAATGCGTTGTCAGTGTATTTAATTGTACAGGCAACAGCCCGTCAACCTACCACAAAACGTCAAATTTTCTCAATTGATATTGATCTCTATTTGTTGGACTCAAAGTTGAAAATCAATCTACGAGACAAAAAACAAATGACGTATTTTTTCTTTTGGTATAGCCCAGTACAAAATTGACATAATACAGTACTTAGAAAATGTCCGCCAAAAATCTAAAATTTTTAATACGGCCGCCTAGCAATACTTTTTTTACACGATTCACATTTCATTCATTCATCACGATACTATTTATACGTTTTTGATTTTCCCTTTATACCTTAACTATATCGCGAAAAATATTTTCAGGTATAAGCTTGATTTGATATTTTACTTCATAAATGGGCTCTAAATACGATACCGAACGCGCCTATAACAATTTTGGAAAGTGGTTACAATTTCACCCCGTATACAAATTGAGGTATGTACTTGCATATAATGATTAAATCTGTCACGCGTACTGTGGCGGAGCGCGGTGCAGTGGGTTAATTCCCGTTTGTTAGGCACAAACGGTAACGAAAACATTATTATTACAGGCGAACTTATTGTTGTCACCTTAGCTCCGTTGACCAACGTTGCTTTAGCAACCAAACTGGATCCAATGTTCATAAGCAGACTCAAATTATTGTACATTGGCGCTGGTAATGTATATGGTAAGTAAGTATTACCTAGTATAGGTAGGTAGGTACCTAGTCTATTAAAAATGTATCCGATGGTCTAGTGTTTTTAACGCCTAGTCGGTCTATGGTTAAAGTATCGGGCCAAGATTTCAGGATCCTAGGTTCAATCCTCGGGTGGTGCAACAAAAGTTTCGAACTATCAAACGTGGGTCAGATTTGTGATCATCAAACTGCATTTGGCAAGCGTGGTGATTATGCCTGTACCCATCATTGCTGTGGTAACTTTCATTCAATGATGGAGACCTTTGCCCAGCAATGGGATGATTATAGGCCGTGATTTTTTTTTACTGTTACTTTTCCTAAATAGGTGTAGGTACTTTGTACATACGAAAATTTTAATAATCAATAAAATCACGGAGACCGAACATTTTTTCGAGACAAAGTATCTGATGTGATTTATCTATTGTGATTATATTTTAATAATAAGTAAGAAAATAATGACAGCTACATATGTAAACTTTTAAAGTACCAATATTATTCGTTTAACTAAAAATAACACGACTGCTGCAACAACATTCTAAATATTCAAAGTATAATTACATAAGAATAGTTTTTCTCATATCTGTAATATATAAATTATGTCCCAAAAAATACCACGCCAATGTCTTTTAATAGTAGTCAAATTACGGACCCATTACAAATTACCTGGCAGTGTGTCTATCGCAAAACAAAAGGTGTTTTGAGCCCAAGGGTCTGTTTATACATTAGGCTTAATCCCTTTACAATAAATACATTAGATACAAAAAGAGTTTGCAGTTTGTAAAAGCTCAGTATGCATTTTGGCATTGGACTGTTCAGACCTTCCGTTGCCGTCCGCAAAAACTTTTTAAAATTCGTTACATCTAAGTGTGAAATAAGCAGTGATTGTGCAGTACAAAATAAACAAAAACTTTACAATAGTGAAAATAGATTTGTGACTCTAATAAGTGCCAGTGATATACTCTGCAAGTGAACATTATAAAAGTGAGACAAACATTTTGATTAAAATGGCTGATCCAGGTCGAATGCCCATCGCCATACTTACAAATGCGCGTCACCACTTAAATAGTGAATCCTACAAAAACGCCTTTGACCTTTACTTACATGCTGTACTGCAATACCCTCACGTGAAAAGGAACATTGAATTTGAATTTCGAGTGACCATGATGAAATTCAACGAACAGTTATCAGCGACACATAACTATGCAATAATATTCGAAAATTTCCAAACAGCCATGAGAGCGTTCCCTGGTAACGTTCATATTATGAATGACATTGGCAAATATCTGTTTCGACATAACTATTTGCGTGAAGCTCTTTGCCATTTTGAGAGGGCGCTCGAAATCGACAGGAGCCTGGTTAACGCTCAAAGGTATATGGATTATACAAAGAGATCATTATTCCCTCGTAAGTACTACAGATTTCTGAATGACGACCGAAGACATCAAGCGTATCTTCAAGCATTACGTGAGATTGCTTCACGCAAAAACAACAATTGCATCGAAGGCGGAATATCAGAAGAGTATGCCAATAGTTGCGTGACCGTGTCTGCTAAGGAGCCTGATTTTTCCGCAACTTGGGCACACGTAGCTAACAAAATTTTGATTCAGAACAAATTACTAGATATT
The DNA here is from genome assembly GCA_949315895.1 of Anania crocealis. Classification (NCBI taxonomy): domain Eukaryota; kingdom Metazoa; phylum Arthropoda; class Insecta; order Lepidoptera; family Crambidae; genus Anania; species Anania crocealis. The sequence goes on from OX438880.1 coordinate 7,489,559, forward strand.
CTTACGATTCACATCGAAACTGAAGCCGTTGAACTAAATGATATCTGTAGCGACTGGACTTTACTAGTAACAAACACTTTTGACTCCGGTTTATTGGGTAAGAACTTACTTCTTAATCTTCGTACTGCATGGGAGAAAAACTTGGCGGAGTATGGATTGGTTGTACCTGGAAGAGCTGATTTTTACGTTGCTGGAGCGAGCTGCAACCAAATCTTAAAGAAATATCAAATATCCGAAAGTGGAAAACAGTTTCTTTGGATTAAGGATATGTTTGTTCATAGTGAGGTGTCATGTAGCGGTGACACGTATCGCGCTGAAGATATCGCATCGTACAGAGATTTTAAGTTTCTGACACGGGAGACCTTAGTCTTTCAGATTGATTTTAACTCGTATACTGATATAATACAAAAAATGGCGGCTATAGTTCCAGATACCGCATACTTGACTCTTACAAAGAGTGGCGAAGTAAACGTGCTAGTTGGTTGGTTTACGCTGTACTTAACCGAAAATATAACCCTTACGACCGACCCTAGATCGGCGGAGAGGTCAGGCGCTTGGCTACCAGCAGTCTTCTTCGATTTCATACCGACACGGTACAAGAAAGGCGAGACGTTTTGTGCTCAGTTTTCAACATTTGGCGGTCTACTGAAATATTCACCAGCCGGTGGAAAACCTATTACTAGAGTCTCACCACACGTAATAGCATTCGTAAATGATGACCGCCACGTGAACGAGATCATGCGAAGCGTGCAAGTAGCAGCAATTCATCTCTCACAAATGGCACCAATTGATAAAACTGATGTTGCCGATTTGAGTCCATTCCCAATCTTCGGTTTGAAAATGTTGGAACGGGGAGTTCGCTCCCTCGTTTGCTTTGCAAATGATTACCAAGATCGGTGTTTTATCGAGGAAGTATTTGCTAGACACAACATTTGCCTATCTAAAGTTAAGATTTTGCTCAGAAGCTCTTGGCACTTTGATTCGTTCGAAGGCAGAAATTTCCACGCAATGTATTGTAATATTTTGGATTTGGGTGGTGAATTTGGTTCCGTGTTGCATCATTTGGCTCGGCAAGTGAAACAAGCGTCCTTGCTTAAAGGGGGCCTGTTCATGCCAGCCAAAATATATTTAGTAGGTCAGCTCATTAGTAGTAAAACTTTGGAAATGCGGAATAGGATGTTAGAGAAAGACGAGGCAATGGTGCCATTGGCCAAGAAAGTAAATTTATTTGCGGTATCGCAGGCTACATGTATTAACCCGACGAAGTTAAAGTTTGATGCTTTATCTAGTCCAGTATATTTGGCACTTTGCTGTCAAGAATTAAAATCTTCCGTGGTTTCTGTAAAGGTGAAAAACGATGGCCACTGCAATGCCATACTGTGTTGGTATGAAATTGAAATGTTTGAAAACAGCAACAGAATTTCTACTGGGCGTAACAGTAGCTTCGTTGACTGTACTGCTTTCTTAGTTAAATCACCATTAGATATTCATAAAGGTGATAAAGTTACTGTAATTCGTTGTGTAGATTCAGATGGGTCTTATAAGATGGATATAGATTTAGAAATAGAGTAAATTGTTAGATATATCAATTTAGTTTTTAGTTTTATAAAAACAGCACAATTGACAACTTTGAGTACCTAGTAAAAATATTTTGTAAACTAATGGTGATATTTCATTTAAATATTGCATTATGTTATTTTTAATTAACTGTCTTAAGAGTAGGTTGTCCATTTATGTGAATTATTTTTATTTGATGCAACTCTTGACTTAATGATATTCGGGCAAATACACATCTAGCTGAGTTAAACTGAGACTGAGCATAGTGCCCGGGTAGCAAAAAGTTTTGAGTTCAATTCTCATCTCTTGTGGTACTCGAAATCTTTATGAATAATTGTAACATACATAAGCTATAATTTAATTTCAAATAAGTAAGTTTTTTTTTCATATAGTTACTGTAACAAATAAAATGTGTTAAGATAACAATACTCCTTAATTATTAACTTAATAAGTACTTACTAAGGATAAAAGTAATTATGTAACTGTAGCGACTATTGAAGTAGTCATATGTAATTGACAGACAATTTATTAGTAAAGTGTGTTTCTTTAAAAATGTATTTTAATATAATAACCCTCTGGACCAAAAACACGTATGTCTCTACGTGACATGACAATGACTTAAAATTTTTGACGTCATCCACTCCATAATTGTGTGGTGTACCCAGTGGTTAAAATGGGTTACAATAATAGCAAAGAATATAATCGTTCATAAGGAGTACTGCCAGAAGACGGGCAGCAGTTTCTGTTCTCTTCTATCCTGCCTGTTTTTGTAAAGGCCCACGTCCAGCAGTGGTCTGATAAAGTCTGGTTATGACGTGACATTACAGCCTGTTAGTCAGCCTGTTAATACAATTAAAAGACTCTGATCATTTAAGACTTTACCAATAAAATGAACCAATTACAGAAAAGAACAGCGAAGAAACAGAGTTCAATGCTCTATTAGATGTTACCGCCAGATAAGGCTGCCCGCCCACGTCAGACTTTTTGTAGGACCGATAATCGGGCCGATTTTTCTCTAGTAGGCAGCAGCATACACAATCATGACCGATTTTTTGTAGGACGTGTGCGTTGCTCCATTGCTATCAGTACGTTCTATTTTTCTTCTACAAAAAAACGGTCACCGATTATCGGACGTGGGCGAGCAGCCTCAAGACAAGCAGCAGTGTCTTTCCTCCACCAACACCGAACTGCGATCGTCAACAAGCTTGCCTACCGATTATGATAAAACCATCCTTTTTAAGAGGCCTATGGCCAGCTGTGGTCTATTATAGGCTGATGATGATTTAATAATGACAACAAGGAATTATCAAATCGAGCTATTTTTATTAAATGAATGAAAACAGGTTGACTAAAAAGATATATATGGCGAGTATGAATGGAAATGTTGGAAGGGGAAGGCCTCGACGAACTTATCTTGATCAAATCGGGGAAGTTCTAATGAAAGGTCAGGTCAAGAGTACCCTAAACCGGCGAGCGTGTATGAAAAGATTAATGAATGTGGATGAAGCGAAAGTAGTCTGTAAGGATCGTAGCAAGTGGAAAGATGTGGTCTCTGCCTACCCCTCCGGGAAAAAGGCGTGAGTGTATGTATGTATGTAGCTATTTTTTCCGTACGTAGTAAAAAAAACTTGAGAGGTGTCAAGGGAAACCCGGATGGAACGAAGTTCCTTTTTAGTGAAGGAATTGTAATAAAATTTTATTGGAACGAAGTTCCTTATCGCGCGTTGCGAAAGGGGGCTAGACGGAAAAAATTAAGACCAAAAGACGTGGTAACGACCCTTTTTGCTATAGGTTGTAAGCCGTGCGGCGTCCGCGTGTTTCTCAGTCTGTCTCTCTCTCTCTATCAACTTAGACGCTGACTGCAGCCGATGACCTTGAGCAATGAACACGCCCACAAATTTATTCGTCTTTGAATTTCTTTGGAACGCGCCACAGCTATCACTGTCGATTCTCGTAGGAGTGACAGAAAAAAAGCGCATGGAATAGAAGGGCCTAAGTGCCAAACAACAAAATTCGTTGTGCAATTTAAAATTGCCATTTTATTAAAAATCTAAGTCAGCCATTTGCTTAAGCAACATGTAATATACAATATAGCAAATTTTTATTGTTATATGGACTGCTGAGATAAATGGTAATTTATGTAGGTATTTTCAGAGGCTACTTTGAGATTCTTTTCTATCTAGAAAAGTTTTTAGAATCGTGTTTTGGAAACAGCCACCTGGTCGAAAATATGATCAATTACAACTAAATAGAATTTGGCAACAATACGAGCCATAGGCTTAAAAAGCAAAACAATCTTCATTGAGCTCAATTTGGCTCATGTCAGCGTCTTAATTCCGTCAAACCCCCGGTTTCGCAACGCGCGGTAAGGAACTTCGTTCCAAAAAGTAACATCCTATAATCAACCTCTGCAGGGAAAAAGCCGCCATCATTGAATTCAAGCACAATAGCAATGATGGGTACCTACGCGCATAACACGCTTGCCAAATGCAGGTTGGTGATCACAATCAAATGCACACTGTCAATCACAAATCGCAAAAGCTACGTTCAAAAATTCTAAGCTCTTGTTGCCCGTCCGGGAATCGAACCCGAACCCGATCCCGAACAGTGCCGTACACACCATACACGCCAAAGGGCACTGCATACCTTACCTACTACGTCTGACTAAATAAAATACCGATCACTGCATTACTTTGATGGATAAGTTTTTAGAACTTAGTTTCTGCATACCCTAACCAGAATTGCATCCCGAACCCAGATCTAGAGGCGTTGATCTAGTAACTCCTCTTTTAACTGATAATATAAAATCATCAATGCAGGCATTCAAATTATCATTTAAAATATCGTCATATGGCCCTTATGTAACATCCTTTTTGTCAAACTGCAAGTAGTTGTACCTATAGTAATTTATAAGAATTATAATCGTAGAACGAGAATTCCAATTGTATGCAATGTTTATGATTAAAATGATCCCCTTTTGACATTAGATTACAAAACTGTGTTTTGTCGTGGTGGACCATTAGGTCAGTTCACGACAAAGTGTCAAAGTGTTAAAACGTGTTTTACTGAAGTGAACATAAATGAAGATGTCTTATCGACAGTTTGTGGCTGTGATGATATGTGCGTCGTCAAAAATATGTCTGGCTACAGAATATCGGAAACAAAATTTAAATATTAAGGAGACTACTAGAGCTAAGTGATTTAAATAAGTACTCGTATATTACTTCTAAACAAAATCAATTCTCAAAAAACTAGAACAGTATCATTTTAGAAAATTACCTCTAGTATGTATTGAATCACAGTAAACTTATCATTTAATAGTTGTTTATAAAGCTGATTTGTCGCTAACGCCAAAAGCAGCCGGTTTTAGCAATAATATAAGTACAATTCGTAAGAATGCCAGAATGAAAAGCAGTTAACAGTAATTTAATAAAAATACTAGAGGTAATTTGCTAAAATGATACTGTTCTCGTGTAGTTTTTAGGGTTCCGTAGCCGAATGGCAAAAAACGGAACCCTTATAGTTTCGTCAAGTCTGTCTGTCTGTCCGTCCGGACATGTCACAGCCACTTTATTCTGAAAGTATTAGCATTTCATAGTTGAATCTTGGTAGGTAGGTGTATCCTGTTAACCGCTTTACGATTCTCATAAAAAAAATTAAAAATAATGATATTTAATGGGGGCATCCCATACATACAACTAAAACAAAAAAAAATACTTCTACCTATGCGTATGGGGTGTCTATGTGTAGGTCTTTTAAAATGACATAGAGGTTTCTAGAACCATTTTTTTCCAAAATTTTAACATTTGGAAAATAGACGCTTCCAAAGTGGTAAAATGAGTGTCTCCCCCCCCTCTCTAACTTTTAAACTAAGCATGTGAAAATTTTGAAAAAAATACATAATGTAGATCTTAACAAATACTTTCAACGATAATTGGTTTGAACGAGATCAAACCTGTAGTTTTGTAGATCTAGCACATTTTCAACAACCGCAAATATACCTTTGTCCTTCATACAAACACTATGAAAAACAAAGTTATTTTTGCAGACAACAAAATATTGTGGTACTTATTTTAGTTAAAGTTGGTAAGGAACCCTCAGTGCGCGAGTCCGACTCGCACTTTGCCGGTTTTTTAAGATTTGATTTTGTTTAGAAGTAATGAAGTCAAATCAATTGGGGGCAGCACGTAGCTCTAGTAGGCGCTTTAGGTCTAAATTTAAAAAAAAATAGAACTTTATTTTCATCGTTAAGCCTGCGCCGAGTGAAATGTGCGAAAACAGCAGTCACTGTTAAGCTGATAAGATAAACAATACTTATCGAACACATTTCAAAAAAATACCCTTACCATGACAAATAATGTCTTAACATTTACTCCGTGGAAAAATGATAAAAATATTATAATATTAGCCTACAAAGTAACGTAAAGTTAAACAAAAATGCAAAAACGTATGCTGGCATTAAGCAGTTTTTTAGTTTTTATCGTTACAAATATGTGCTTATTTTTGGTTTAATCGAAACAAGAATGTTTATACTACAATTTTACCGTCTCCAATATAGAAAATGGTAATCGGCAAATAAGATATGAATTTACCAAAATGCGCTTCAAATTCGCCATACATTTCTACTATGGCGGCCGCGTGGCGATATAAATTATAGTCACGCGTGCACTGTGATTCAGTCACCGGCCCGATCACGCCCGCTAGTATGGGCCCCGGTGCGAGCGCGCCTGAAGGCTTCGCTTCGCGAGTACCGCTAGCGTGGCGGACCTAGGCCGAGCGAGTTCAGCGCTCGCCACATTCTGCCCGGTTTAACTGAATAAAGCCTTCCGTATAAGGTTTCAGGGATAGGTCCGTCAATAAAAAAAAATGTGATTCAGTGGCCCACAAGTGTTCAGAGTGAGCGCACGTCACTTTGTTCAGAGCATAGACATAGTATATATGTTACGCTCAAAGATCAAAAACGCTCATTGAGCGGAAAAATAGGTCACAACGCGTTGTGGTCACAGTAAAACATCCACATAGCGAAATTCGTGTTATGGCTCTAATGAAAACGCGCACGACGCGTTGTGGCAATCAAAGAAAGACCAAATAGCGAAATTCGTGTCGTGGCTTACATGCTATTAGATCTCAACGCGAGAACTTTTGAGCATTTATTGTGTTAACCATATCACGACGGACAGGTTGTAACTTGTTGTGTTGTATACTGTGACCACAACGCGTTGTCAGCTATTTTTCCGCTCAATGAGCGTTTTCGATCTTTAAGCGTAACATATATATGTTTAGGGTTCTGGTTCATTTCGTGCACGGCCGAAGAAAACAATGTAAGTATGATTTTCGGAATTATAAATTTAATAAATACATACTCCTAAATTTTTCTTGGCTACAAAATACGAGTATACCAAGAGGATATTATTATACATGTCGTCGCGCGCGTATACCTGGCAACATTATAGTTTCTAGTTTGAATCTGTAGTACCGGTAATGACGTAACAATTATCTGATTGGTTGATTTGTAAAGTGCCAGTGAACGCAGTGTGGTGGCGCTAGTATCGTTTTGGCGCCATTACACGAGGACAGAGTCGATGGATTCATTTTGCTCTTTCACTTTACTGCGGACCACCACCGTGAACAGTCACATCCTCGAACCTGTCACGTTCACCGTCACTACCTACTGTACCTACCTGTGATTCTGAAATACAACGTGATTGGAAATCTGCGTTTCCCTGAGTTATCCCGACTATGGAACCCCCACCACGAGAGGACGGTGTCGAGCAATCTACCGCTCCGCCGCCGCTCCCGCCGTCATCAGATGTGGGATACGCTCATGCCTCATCATCGGATACCCTCTGGCAGCTGCTGCTCGAAAAACAGAACCAGAATATGATACGCCTGATTGAAGCCATACGGCCGCCATCTTCTGTGACAATCGAGTTGCCTGAATTCAATCCTGATCTGACGGACGCCGATCCACAATCCTGGTGCTCGACTGTGGATATCTGCCTCACCGAACGGCCTATGGAAGGAGGAGCTCTAATTATTGCACTGAGTAAGGCTTTTAAAGAATCATCATCAACATGGCTCCCTCAAGTTGCACACCCGGGAATGACATGGCAAGATTTCAAAAACCTGTTCTTGGCGCGCTACGATACTGCTGAAACTTGCGCCGCCACCATTATTCAGGTGAATAATAGCCGACCTAAAGAGGGAGAAAGCCTTGCCGCATATGCCAGTCGTATAATAACGTCACTAATGGCCAAATGGAAGGACATGAAGTCTGAAGAAATCGCCGTTTCATATGTCCTCGCACATCTGGCACAAATTAATGGTAGAATCAACCGCTTAGCATTTACAACGGACATTAAAACAAGAACGAAGCTAATCCAGGAAGTGCAAGCGTTTTCTCTTAAACGCAAGCAAGAAAAAAAACACGGATACCCTCAGAAATGAAGCAAAACGAAACAGAATGAACTTCACTTCACGAGATGTAAACAAACCGATTCAGTGCTACAATTGTCATAAAATTGGGCACAGATCGGTCGACTGCAACACTAGAAGTAACAAACCGCACGCGCCGACGTCTTCGAGCTCCACTCAAGATCCGAAGAAGTTCGTGACCTGCTACCGTTGCGGAGAAAAAGGCCACATCGCTCCCCACTGCAGCAAGAACGGAGGCAACGGAGTCGGCGCGCCTGGCAAGGGCGCAAGCACCGTCGCCGGCGCTGGAGTCAGCGGTGCTGCCAGCGGCGCTGCGCTCGAGCGACGGGTCAACGTCTGCGAGATCAGCGGCGTCCGAGGCGAACTTACACAATCTGGTGAGTCGTACCCTTTTTATTTTGATAGTGGCGCTGAGTGTTCTCTTGTGAAGGCTAGTATAGCAAACCGGTTTTCTGGAGTGCGTAGTTTAACTAATGTGCGTTTAACAGGCGTCGGCAACGCCCATATCCATTGTACCGAACAAATTACTAATGTGGTAGGTATAGACGGGCATTCCCTACATTTGCAATTTCTTATCGTTCCGGACGGCAGTATGCCGTATATCATGATCGGTTCAGATGTTTTAAACTTGGGAGTGAACGTTAATTTATCGAGTGCACGGCTTACAATTACTAAACCGGTTAGTTTTTGTAGTGCAATTACGGAAATAGATTTGCATTCAATCTGTACAGACATCTGCGGCGCGTTAAAAGATGATCTTGTTAATTTGTTGACGGAGTTTTCGTTTGCCTTTATTGACGGTTTGCCACAGACGCGAGTGACAACTGGTGAATTGAAAATTCGACTTAAAGACCCGACGCGTACCGTGTATCGCCGTCCCTATCGTCTCAGTCCGCAAGAGCGAGATTTAGTGCGCGCTAAAGTTAACGATAACTATTGAATGCCAACATAATTAGACCGAGTAATTCTCCCTTCGCTAGTCCTATACTACTCGTGGATAAGCGTGACGGAACGAAGCGTATGGTGACTGATTACCGCGAATTGAATGAGAATACGTGATCGTGTTAATTGACGCGTTTACAAAATTCGTGCTTTTAAATCACACTCTACGTATTGACACTCCCAGTGCTATTAAGGCTTTGAAGTCTAGTGTCTCCCTTTTTGGTGCACCCACGCGCTTAATAGCTGACCAAGGTAGATGTTTCGCGAGCAAAGATTTTAAAGATTTTTGTGAATCAAGCGGCATTAAGTTACATTCGATCGCGACAGGTTCGAGTCGAGCGAACGGTCAAGTGGAGCGCTTGATGAGCACGTTAAAGGGAATGCTTACCGCGGTAGAGACTTCTGATAGGTCATGGCAAGATGCACTCGAAGAAGTCCAGTTAGCGTTAAATTGCACCGCGAAACGCGTAACTAAAGCGAGCCCACTTGAACTCATGATTGGTCGCGTAGCACGTCCTCTTAATCTTTTGACGGCTGACGATACCGAAAACGAGATCGATATTACCGAAGCAAGAGAACAAGCGGCTCACAATATCGGAAAGAGTGCAACTTACGAAAAATCTCGTTTTGATTCTAATAAGGCAAAATTTGATAGGTTTGTTGTAGGTGATTTAGTCCTCATCCAAAATGAGGAAAGGAATCAGACTAAACTTGACCCTAAATACAAGGGACCTTTCAAAGTTCTGGAAGTCCTCGAAGGTGATCGTTATACTTTAAAATCTTTGACTAATAACAGAAGTTATAAATACGCTCACGATCGCCCTCGAAGAATGCCTCAAAGTACCGTTCCTATTGAACTTAATGTTTATGACATAGATTCTAAATCTGATAGTGAGTAAGTTATTTTATTTGCCTACACACACACACACTTAGTTTATTTTGTTTGGTTACGTATGCTACGGTCCCGGCGTTTTCGTAACTGCGGTCCTGTGGGAGACCGATCAGGGCGCGAGGTGCGACCTGGGCCGTGGCAGCGGCCAGTCTCGTTAAGACAACATACCTCCAACGTAGTTGTAACTGGGACTCAATTTTTGGTCGATCAGGGCGCAATGTGCGATTGGAGGTGTGGTGTAGTGAACGGCCTCTGTGTGCTTTGTGGATGGTCCATGGGGACCTAGTGATAAGTCCATGGGGACCTAGTGATAAGTCCATGGGGACTTAGTGGTTGGTCCATGAGGACCTGTTTGTAAAGGGCAACTTACTACCAATTTCTGAGACATGTTTGCGTCTTTAAGTGTGTTCGTGTGTGTACATATTGCTTTGTTCATTGTTCATATTGTGTTGTGTTTACTGTTGAGGCTTTCTTCTGGATTTTGTTTTGTGTTCTACAACCCTGTAGTCAGGGTAAGCCGAGCGTTCTGTCATTCCAAGGTATTTTTTGTTGCAGGTATACTCGAGGACGTGTAACCAGTCAGTATGGCCGTGTCGTCGCGCGCGTATACCTGGCAACATTATAGTTTCTAGTTTGAATCTGTAGTACCGGTAATGACGTAACAATTATCTGATTGGTTGATTTGTAAAGTGCCAGTGAACGCAGTGTGGTGGCGCTAGTATCGTTTTGGCGCCATTACACGAGGACAGAGTCGATGGATTCATTTTGCTCTTTCACTTTACTGCGGACCACCACCGTGAACAGTCACATCCTCGAACCTGTCACGTTCACCGTCACTACCTACTGTACCTACCTGTGATTCTGAAATACAACGTGATTGGAAATCTGCGTTTCCCTGAGTTATCCCGACTATGGAACCCCCACCACGAGAGGACGGTGTCGAGCAATCTACCGCTCCGCCGCCGCTCCCGCCGTCATACAGTTTATTATTTCTGTTATATTGTTGATGGATTAGTTATAACCGTACTGTGCTGTATATGTACCTAGATATGTATTATATATAGGTACTTATATTTGTTTCTATTCATCAAATCGTAAAATTTTGAAAATTTTAATTTCATAGTGTAACAAATAGTTTCAATTCTAGGAAACTTGGGGCTATTGTGTCATTATTTTTGACTGAGATTTTAGAAATGTTATTTAGGGTTACGGTTCCAAAGTTTAAATGAACAAAAATAATAAAAATAACCGCAATAACCGAAAAATGGTGACAGTTTGACCAAATTCTAGGTTTTCCTAAATAATTTTCAAACTGCGTGGGATAGATTTTTTTCTGATTTTTCTCATGATGGTTACAATCAATCCTTTCACCTTGTTTCGGCTTGACGTTGAGTTTTGGGACATCCTGTATAAAAGTTTAAAATCATCGCTTTTCGTGTATTACTAGTAGGCACCTATACCTTCGCTCCTATTCGTCGCAGCGTAATGTTATATAGCCTAAAGCCTTCCCCGATAAATGGACTATCTAACACAGAAAGAATTTTTCAAATCAAACCAGTACTTCCGGAGATTAGCGCGTTCAAACAAACAAACAAACAAAATCTTCAGCTTTATAATATTAGTATAGATAAAAAAGTAGATTTTAAGCTATTGCATAGCTTCTATCGCGGGCCTTGAGCGTGGAGAACGAATCCAGAAATTCCGTAACGAAAATAACCTAACACTCGGGGCGAGGCACGATCGAACAATTTTGCTTTAGTGCTGTTAAGGATAGGCTTACTTAGACGTTCATTTGTAGGAATTCCTTCGGGAAACTAGTTTAATATCAAAATTTTATTTAACAATTAGCTAAACTTACCTTGGTACTTCTTAGATAACTCTATAAGAGCTTAAGCAGCAACAAGACATTCTGCTTCAATGGATTCATATATCACGTTATGACTGTCTCCTAAGCCATCGAAGCCACAATAAAAATCTGATGGATATCCTTGGACTAGAGCATCTACACTGCCTCTGTAGATGGGAACCTGTAAACGAAGAAAAAAAACTATTAAATATGGGCATTTCTTGTAGTAATAAAGCTCTTTGTATTAAGGATAAGAAATATATTTGAAAACCACGAATTGAAAACAAAAAAAAATGAACTTTAAATAAGTTAATCAAAAATTGATATGCAGAAGTGGGAGCGAATGGTCCATCTATCGCAAACGCAATGCTGACAAATGTACTGGGCCCCAATTCTGCTGATTTACAAATGGTTCAATAAAATCGCAATGGCATCGCAATCGTATATTTTGACATTACTACCATATTAAATGTGTCAAAATGCACAATTGCGACGCAATTGCGATTCTATTGAGCCATTTGGATCAGCCTTAGTAAACGCTGCTTCTGAGCCATGGGTCGCGGGTTCGATCCCCGCACAGTAGAAATATTTGTGTGCATGAACATGTCTATTTGTACTGATCTGGGTGTTTTCTATGTATTTTATGTAAGTATTTAAAAAAATATATTTATATAAGTAAGTTTATTGGTTGTCTAGTACCCCATACGACAGGGTACTTAATAGTAGCTTAATTTGCGACTAGATGGCTCTGTGTGGCCCAGTGAGGCATGTCTTAAATATTATTATTATTTGTAAATTAGCGGAATTGTGGGCCCTGGGCAGTGCCTGGAATTCGTGACTCAGATGTAGGTTTAAGAAGGCCCTTTTAAAGGGTTTCAGTGCTCCTTGAAGCCTTTAAGCTACCACTAGAAACCTTCTCTGCCTAACCATGTTTGATACGATCCTACGTTTACTGCTTTCGAAATTCATAATTGCAGTTTTTGTAAGCAAAGCTCTTTTAGTATGTTAAGGTTGGATCCTGTTACTATGCCTTTCGCTCCCACTTCTTCTGCATATCAATTTTTGATTAACTTATTTAAAGTTTTTTTTTTTTGTTTTCAATTCGTGGTCTTCAAATATATTTCTTATATTAATATATTACAAAGAGCTTTATTACTACAAGAAATGTAAATTTTTAATAGTTTTTTTCTTCGTTTACAGGTTCCCATCTACAGAGGCAGTGTAGATGCTTTGGTTCAAGGATATCCATCAGATTTTTACTTTGGCTTCGATGGCTTAGGAGACAGTCATAACGTGATATATACGGTTTAATCCCTCAACCCCCAAGCGACAACCGGTTGTCGCGATAACAATTGATTTTAATTGTGTCTGGAATATCCGATCGTCAAAGGATTAAGAAGAACTTTATTTCTCTTAAAGAATACAGATAATTCACTTACAGAGAAAATAAACTATACTTACTGAAAACTATACACTAACACTAAAACTGTTTTAAATGTAAATAAAAGTCTATTAAGTAATAAGTTTTACAGTAACTATTCACTTATTTGATTGAGCGTACACAATAATTAATGTTCGATATAAAAAGAGGTGTCGGGTAGAAATGAAAGCCGTTGGAACTCGCCTAGCAACCACGGATATAAGAAGCGAGTGAGCGTACTTGCATACTGAATGCGGCAATTAAATAATAAGCAATAGTCATGGGTCAACAAAATATTGTTTTATGTCTGGTCTGGGTGTTTTATATGTACTTATGTATACTATTTACGAAATATATGTACTATAAATATATATATTTATGCAAGTTTATCGGTAGTCTAGCACCCCATACGACGGGGTACTTAATAGTAGCTCAATTTGGGACTGGATGGCTCTCTGTGGCCCAGGGAGGCATGTCTTAAATTTTTATTTTATTTTATACATAAATATATTTGAACATTGTATACTATATTTATCCTTTGTATAATTTTGATTGATATTTATTTTTGATATTATATTTATGTGTTTAAACTAGAATATATTTTTGGTAACATTTATGTACTATTATTGTTATATATGAGACTAGTTTAGAAAATTTTATTTTACATTTCATTTATTACATGAAGTTTAAGTTGTCTTTTAAAGCTTATCAGCGATTGAGCCTCTTTTATTTCTTCAGGTAATTTGTTAAATATTCTGACTCCTTCAAATTCTATATTTTTTCTGCCATAGTTTGTTCTAGGGCGACGTGATATTAAGTGATTAGAATTTCTTAGTTTTATTTTATGTATGCGGTCTTTTTTTTGAAACGATAGTGATGTGTGGATATGTTTATTTAAAATTTTATAAATTAATATGCATGTCTTATAGATGTATGTCTGTTTGATGTTCATTATTTCAGTATCTTCATATATGTTTTTCGTGTGTGTACGGAAGTCGTAATGGAAATTAGATTTTATTAATTTGTTTTGTGATATTTGTAATATGTTTAAGTTTGTTTTAGCTGCTGTACCCCAAATTTCAATTAAATAATCTATGTGTGGTTTGATTAGTGAGTTATAAATGAGATGTTTGATTTTACGAGGAAGGCAATTTGCTATATTACGTACTATACCGGTTAAAGCGGTTAGTTTTGTTTTAATTTTATCTATATGTTTTTTCCAGTTAAGGTGCCGATCGAGGATAAGGCCTAAATACTTTTCATGTGTTTTTTCTTCAATTATCTTGTCGTTTATCTTAAGTTGTATTTTATTGATCTTTTTGTTTTTAGCCGCAAATATTACAAAATTTGTTTTGCTAGTATTTATAGTGAGTGAATTTGATAAAAACCATTTATTGAGAAGATCCAAATCGGTTTGTGCAATGGAAGTTATTGCATTAGTAGAGTGCCCATGGTAAAATAAAGCTGTATCATCTGCATAAAGAGAAATATCGCCAGCTAGACCTAAGTGTTGTATGTTGTTTATGTAAATTAGAAACAACAATGGCCCTAATATCGACCCCTGGGGGACGCCGAAAGTTATCGGTCTAGCGGAACTTTGATTTTCTCTTATTTTGACGATTTGACTGCGATTTTGAAGATAAGACTTAAGTATAGCGTGGACCTTGCCAGCGATACCAATATCGTTTAGTTTTTTTAGCAGTATTTTGTGACTAATGGTATCAAAAGCTTTCCTTAAGTCAATGAAGATCCCGAGAACTATTTGCCTTTCGTCTATCTTATTTTTTATTTTAGTGATAAGGTCAAGTGTTGCTGAGAGCGTGTTTGATCCAGATCTAAACCCGTATTGCTTTTTATAAAAAAAATTTTCAGTGTCGAGGTATTTTTCTAAACGAGAGTAAATTACTTTTTCAAAGATTTTTGAAAACACTGGTAGAACCGAAATAGGCCGATAATTATTTGGGTCTGACTTATCACCAGCTTTGAAAATTGGTTTAACTTTTGCGATTTTTAGGGTGTTCGGGAAAGTACCACAGCTCAAGCAATTGTTAATGCATTCTGTGAGTGGAACGACGATTAAATTTTTGATGCATTTTACAGCTTTGGTTGTGATGCCATCTATACCACTACTCGTATTTGGGTCTAGTTTATCGATAATTTTAATGATTTCATCCGTGGTTGCTGGGTTAAAGTTAGTCAAGTTTGCTGTCGGTGAAGAATCTGGTGCCCACATCGAACTTGAAGTTTTCAGGTGGTCATCTGGGATTTTGCTTGCTAGTACAGAGCCAATAGTTGAAAAGTAACAGTTAAAATGTTCACAGATTTCTTGTTGATTGATTATTATTTTAGTGTCAGTGACCAATCTATTTGGACCCTCTGTGTCTTTTGATTTATTTTTTGTAAAATCATTGACAGCTTTCCACATTTTTTTCGGCTTCTTCACGTGGTCCTCAAAATACTTGTAGTAGTACGTTTTTTTCGTGTTCTGAATATTGGCATGAACTTTGTTTCTAAAGGCCTTAAATTCTTCTTCCAATTTTTTATCTGATCGGTTATTTTTGTACTTATGCCATAACTCGTTTCTCTTGTTTATGTCATCTATTATTCCTTTATTTATCCAGTTTTTACTCGGTGGGTTTAAAAGTTTCTTTTTTATAACTTTGTTTCTGGATAAACTGTTTAATATTATTTGTTGCGATGCATTATATTCACAATTGTTCCCGGCATCGTGAGTGTTTATAGCACTTTCTACAGATTCATAAAACTTTTCGTAATCTATCGCTGTGTATTCAACCATTTTGATAGGCAAGGGCTGGTAATACTCAATCTCAAAGTATATTTGCTTGTGATCAGACAGTGATGACTCAATAATACAAAAGTTGTAATTGTTATCTTTTAAATTAGTAGCTATGTGATCTATTATAGTTCTGGTTGAAGCTGTTTCTCGGGTACAATATTTTTTGCTTATTTTGTTTAACAGTCTATAGTCACATTCTCTTAATGAGTTTTTGTATTTATGCAAGTCTGTATCTGGTGTAAGCAAATCAATGTTAAAATCACCGAAGACCACAGCTCTCCTTCTTTGAAGTAGTTGCCTGGAGTAAGTATCTAGGAAGTCATCAATCTTATTCTTATGAGGATTATATACAGCGCCGATATCAATACTCTGTTTATCTAGGTGAATCCAGAGAAAATGGATATCATCATTAATGCATTGTTCCTCGATGAAGTGGTGCTCTAAGTCATTATGTATGAAAATTGAGACACCTCCACCCCTGCGGTATTTTCTGTGGCTATTATAGTGGGTATAGCACGGAATTTGGAGTGTTTGAAGATCATTGTCACCCTTGATCCAGGTTTCTGAGACTACCACAATATGTGGTTTCAGTGTAGCAACAATGCAGTTGAGTTCATTAAATTTACCTCGTTTTACAAGACTACGAGCGTTTAGGTAAAGAAATTTGAGAGACTGTTTTGTTTGTCTGATATCATTATAAGTTGAGGTAATATTGTATGTTATTCTTCCCGTTTCTTGTAAAATGTTTTTTCCTTTAGGTTTTTTGAAGGCTCTTTACTTTGTTGGGGTTCTTTTGTTTGTATGATTTTGGGTACCCCTTTTATATATTTAATGGCCAGATTCGTCTCTTCATTATCCTTGCGATTTTCCAGCTCTTTCTTAAGACTTTGTAGATACTTTCTTTGTTTAAGAGTTTGATCCGAGTATATTTTAATGTTATCGGATTTCAAAGAAATTTTCCTACGCAAGAGGTCTTTGACAGTAGCTTCAGATACAAAGCTTACTTTGATAGGACGATTGTGACCAGTTTTAAACTTACCAAGACGAGAGATTTTGATAGGTTCGGGACAAGTTTCTTGTATTGATTTCAGGATTTTCTTAACCTCATTGTTATTATGGCTGTGCCGATCTATTATTGTAGCATCTGGTTCAGGAATTCCTACAATCACAATATTTTTTGACCGTAAATTTCGCTCATTGACTTCACTCATCAGGTCTTCGTAGTTTTGATCTGTTATAGAAGTTATTTGAGGTGACGGTGTAGTACATTTTAGCTTCTGTATGTCTAATTCGAGGAAGTTAATTTTTTTCCCAAAATTTTCACTTGTCGTTTCTAAACTGCACATTTTTATTTTAATGTTTTTCTGTTCCGACATTACATTTTCTAAGGTGCTTCCAATATCATTGACTTGCTCTTTTATAATAGAAATGTCCTCTTTAATTTTACCCATGTTTTCAATTTGAGAATTATTACTGGATTTTATTAAAGCCATCATCTCTGCCATTTGCTTTTTTATGTCTGATAATTCAGATCTCATCCAGGCGTTGTCATCAAGTTCTTTTCTCTTATTACGGTGGGTTATATTTAAGGCATTGTCATGGATGGGATTTATATCTGTCAGGTTTGGCTGTGATCCACTGATTCTTATGTCACTGCCACATCCAGGTGGTGATCGTTGCATTATAGATCCTTGTTATAAGTTACTCACGTGAAATGGTTGAACGACGTGTATGCGAGAACAGACAAAAAAATCATGAGCCCGTCTCGTTTCCCCAAGGTGGTGAAGAACGGTTACCGCAAGCGAATAGACCGATCGACAGTCGTCACACGAAGATAATTAGTCACAACACACACTCCACTATCGTAGGAAAAGGTGTTATAGCCTACCGGCGGATAATGTTCAAGGTTCACTGGCAAATAATTTTAAGATTTTTAATAATTTTGCGACACGTCTGTACTGTACGCTTGCTTAACAGCATCCATTGAATCAGAATATCTGGTTGCTGCTTTAGCTCTTATAGAGTTATCTAAGAAGTACGAAGGTAAGTTTAGCTAATAATTGTTAAAAAAATAAAAAATTTGATGTACTAGCTTCCTGAAGGAATTTCTACAAATGTACGTTTAAATAAGCTTATCCCTAACTAGCTGTTCCCCGCGACTTCGTACGCGTCAATTCCTGTTTTTATATTTGTAACATTTTTCACTGATGCTTCGCTCCTATTGGTCGCAGCGTGATGTTATATAGCCTAAAGCCTTCCTCGATACATGGACTATCCAAAACAAAAATATTTTTTTATTTCGAACCAGTACTTCCAGAGATTAGCGCGTTAAAATAAACAAACAAACAATCAAACAAACAAACTCTTTAGCTTTATAATATTAGTAGTATAGCACCAAAGCTAAATAAAATATGGCAATAACTTCAATTTTATGTGTTTAAATATATTAATATAATAAATATACATCATAAAGACAAGAGATTGTAGAAAAAAAGTAGTTTGAATTCAAAACTGTGACCAAACAATATAGCGAATAATATTTTTTAAATTGGTTTCAATTATCTATAGCATCGGGATTGGTAAAACAGTGACATGAGTCATAGTTTAACTTTGTTCTGTTGATGGTTAAAATGGTATTTTATTGTCAAGCTATGTTCATTGCTGACTAAACATAGGCACTTAACTTATTTCTAGCATTTTAATAATTTGAGAAACATCTACAACAGAGCAAAATATAAGTTCAAAAATTCTGAAGTATATAGTATACTTTTTTCTGCTAAATGTTGCCAAAATAATGGTATTTTTAAATTACCTGCCTTTGGCTGTTTGACTTTCAATGTTTTTAAAGGCTTATCTCAAAAACAATGTAACAATTAAAACTATAAATGGAAGAAGGTGAGACCCAGTCGCATTTGAAAATTTTCGTTGTTTTTGCAACATTTTAATGTTAACCGATATAAAAACGTTAAGGTTGATCACGCTTCGTGAAACCCCTTTTGGAAAGATGCACTTACTGCGTTTTGATATATCAAGATTTTTGAACAAAAGTTTGATCTCAGTTTTTTCGGATTTATAATTTTACCGTCTTTTCTGCCCTATTGGTCGAGTGGTTTAAGTACCGGACCTAAGGTCTCGGGGTCCTGGATTCGATCCCCGGGTTGAATAACAAGAGTTTCGAATTTTAGAACATTGCTTTGGTTTCTCTCACCAAACCACATATTGGCAAGCGTGGTGATTATGCCTGTACCCATCATTGCTGTGATAACATGAATTTAATGATGAAGCCCTTTGCCCTGCTGTGTGATTATAGGTCATCATCTTATCTAGTTATGTCAGCTTAATAGGC
This sequence comes from Anania crocealis, assembly GCA_949315895.1. Taxonomy (NCBI): domain Eukaryota; kingdom Metazoa; phylum Arthropoda; class Insecta; order Lepidoptera; family Crambidae; genus Anania; species Anania crocealis. The sequence goes on from OX438880.1 coordinate 7,508,794, forward strand.
GCAGTATCGCAGACTCGTACGTAGTCTGACTTTAATGGTATTTTGGTGTTAACCTTTTTTTGACAGACCAAGATGGTATTTTAACTCACCACTTTCCATCCATGCACATCTTCACTTATAATGTGTTCTTATACTGATTCATGGACAAGTCTTTATCAATGTAAGGCAATTATTCCACTGAACCGCGGGGCGACATAAAGCAGCTCCCGCGCGCTCGATGCGTTGTCAGTGTATTTAATTGTACAGGCAACAGCCCGTCAACCTACCACAAAACGTCAAATTTTCTCAATTGATATTGATCTCTACTTGTTGGACTCAAAGTTGAAAATCAATCTACGAGACAAAAAACAAATGACGTATTTTTTCTTTTGGTATAGCCCAGTACAAAATTGACATAATACAGTACTTAGAAAATGTCCGCCAAAAATCTAAAATTTTTAATACGGCCGCCTAGCAACACTTTTTTTACACGATTTACATTTCATTCATTCATCACGATACTATTTATACGTTTTTGATTTTCCCTTTATACCTTAACTATATCGCGAAAAATATTTTCAGGTATAAGCTTGATTTGATATTTTACTTCATAAATGGGCTCTAAATACGATACCGAACGCGCCTATAACAATTTTGGAAAGTGGTTACAATTTCACCCCGTATACAAATTGAGGTATGTACTTGCATATAATGATTAAATCTGTCACGCGTACTGTGGCGGAGCGCGATGCAGTGGGTTAATTCCCGTTTGTTAGGCACAAACGGTAACGAAAACATTATTATTACAGGCGAACTTATTGTTGTCACCTTAGCTCCGTTGACCAACGTTGCTTTAGCAACCAAACTGGATCCAATGTTCATAAGCAGACTCAAATTATTGTACATTGGCGCTGGTAATGTATATGGTAAGTAATTATTACCTAGTATAGGTAGGTAGGTACCTAGTAATGTATTCACCATTGCATCACCATGGCCTAGTACCTGATTAGCATTTAATATTAATATTTCTAGAGAACATCATAAAAAAACCTATAAAAACCTTTTAACTTGACAGAAAGCAGATCATAAATATTACTTTGTAATTATGTGACAATCGAAATATGTGACATTAGCTTAGCACGCCTCATTACATAGGCATTAAATCCCTAAAAGTCATAAAATATTTACGACTCTGTTTTCTAAAACCCTCCACACCTGATTAGTACACGTTTTTCCGATTGTGAAACTTCGCCTTGAAAAACAGTATAAAAGATGAACATTTTGAGCTACGAACTCATTCCCATCGACGCAGTCTATAGTTTACACAGTGATTATTGTATTCTATTTTTTGTCAAAGTTGTTAAAATATAAATTAATTAGAGTCACCCAAACTCTGTTGTTTTACTACGAGCAATCGTCATCATCCGATCATCTGCCAACTCCGAAGAAAGTTCCTGAACGATTCACCAACCCTGCCACGACGGCGAATCGCTTACTGGCGCAGCCGGTAGGATTTCTGCTCTTCAGCAGGTGAAGTCAACCAAGGTTTGAACGACGGATCAAGTAAGTCTGCACAATTTCATCCTTGCTGCAATCGCCAAGTGCTGGAAGTTTCCTTTTAAGGATATAAAGGAGACCCTACCATCCAAACAAATTTTGTAAGAAGAGGAACTAATTACATTCAGAGCCAGATATCTCGGAAAATTCTATTCGCGTTCGATGTGGGATCGGGAGGATCCATAGACTCTCAAAGTGTCATCCTTCCTCAACAAATCCAGAATCGTCGAATAAGACTCTAGTGATTCTATTTTATGTGTACATGATTTTTCTTTTTATATAATATGCACGTGTAATATTTGCAAGCGAATGTCTAATAAGCATAGCGAAAAGAACTAAGCATTTATTTTGTAATTTTATGGTCCCATAGTGAGGCACCAGCAGTGTTAAACATTACTAAGATCCTAAAGTGACTTAGATAAGGTGGGAAATACTTCATTCTTGGCTGGCCCCCATGTTTTGAAACCACTGTATTATTTAATTGCTAGGGATACTTATTTTTCTAGGGCTTGATCAACCCGTAAAATAATCAGCTTAAATAAAAGGCGATTATAATAAAAATTTATGAATAACTCAAGTTGCCAGCACGTTCATCAAGGAAACGGAGGTAACAATAGTAACGGGGATAATAATAATAATAATAATAATATCCACAATAATTACACATTTTTGAATGAAGGGGACAAGTATATGCTACGCACTATTTTAAATTTAATTAACCAAATCATAGAAAAAGTAGCAGAACTTTTTTCTTATTGTGCAAGGTTTTTAATGCACGCAGAATATTTTAATATATGAGTCCCATAATAAGACTTGAGCCGCCAAAATTAGGAGGGGTTTTTTCTGAAAAGGGAACCAGAAGCGTTGTAAGAGTTTTCGAAAAAAGTAACAATTGGATGTATATTGAAATTGTTTCTTGCATTAATTGTACAACATCTGATAAGTGTAAGCCTGGCCTAAAACTCGATTTTAAAGTAAAAAAAATATAGCCTTCTGTATAACAAAGAGACTAAATTTTACATCTATTTTGAAAAAACGTGGAAATTAAAATGAGTCACTCCGGAGAAGACGAAGTAGGTCCAAGCGGTATCGCGAACGCCGGACAATCCGATGATATAGAAATTAATCGTGTTTCATTTATGGAGAGAGCAACTCCGCATATAAATACCATACCGTCTGAAATCTTAAATATCATACCAATCTTTAATGGAGACAGTCATCTCTTAAATTTATTTATAAAAAAATGTGAGTATATTATTACTAACTTTACCTACACACCGAGTGTGGAGCAAGACGCGTATATCTTACACGTTATAACTTCGCGTTTAACTGGTAAGGCAGCTTCGTTAGCAAGTGAAAACGATAATCTGATTAATAATTGGGAGCAACTTAAAAAAATACTTAACCAACACTTTGGGGACCAACGATCCGAAGAGTGTTTGTTAATGGAATTAGAGTCCATAGCTATTACACCGGGTGAAAGTTATTTGGAGCTATGCAACCGCATCCAATTAAAACGCAGTAATTTGTTCGCTCGAATAACTGGGGACATAAAACGTGACAGTAAGATAGAAATTTATAACCATATCTCACTAAACGTCTTTCTTTATAACTTGCCTAAAGGATTAATGAGGGTTACTCGATTGAAAAACCCACAAACTTTAGAGGACGCATTACAAGTAGTAATGGAGGAAATTAATTTTAACGAACAGTACAAAATGAGAAATCATTTCGTTGAAAAAAGTAGTACTCAGAAAAAGCCCGTACAAAAAATACAACCTAATCTACCTCAAAATCATAAATACGGTAACTATGGGCACCAAAATAGATTTTATCAACCGCCGCGTCCTAATTTTACTCAAAATTATAATAAAACGAACCCTAGTAGATTAACCCTAGTTTTAACACTAGCTTCAACCCGAGTAGCTCGCGTACCACGCATGAGTCATTCAATAACTCTCGTCCGCCGTATGATACATTTAATAGCTCTCGTACGACGCGTGAGTCATTCCATAATAGGAGTTTCACTCCAAGACCGAACCAAGGCCAACACCAACGATCGGAATTAAATTATCATGAAGATTTACCGGTGACCCTAAATTCGGAAACTAATGAACCCGTACCTAGTACGTCGAGAAATGATACTGTGATCGGAAGTAATTTAAATTTTCAGACGAAAGCCTCAAAATCCAAGAAAAAGTATACACCCTACCTTATATAATTATACCAGAGTTAAACTGTGCCAAGTTCATGTTGGACACTGGAAGCACGTGTTCATTCATATGTAACAAACTTGCAAACCAATACCTTAGGCACTACAAATACAATGAGCCATTCGAACTGATAAGCACGCACGGCGTGAGTCAACACAGTGAAGCGATTTCAATGCCTACTTTTGAAATATTTCAACAAAACTCACAAAGTAAGTTTTACGTATACGACATCGATGACTTTTATGACGGATTAATTGGTATAAATCTTTTAAAACAAATAGACGCGATAATTGATTTCAAAAATAACGTTTTTTTGACTTCGGACGTTAGTATTCCAATATTTTATCGGAAACGCAATCTTTTCAATTCTATGATTGACTTATCTCCTCGATCAGAGCACAAAGTCTCCTTACCAACTACTTTACAAGAAGGAGAAGGGCTCTTAAGCTTTGTCGAATTTACTAAGAACGTGAGAATGCCTTCAGCATTAGTGACATGTAAGAACGGACACGCGAATACTATTATTCAAAATTCCTCCGAAATTAATACTATACTAAAAATTGATAAACCCTTTGAGGTCGCTGATTTCGAAAATGTTGGAAGCTATTATCATGACATTCCTCTCAGTCGAAACGAAATTAATGAACTTCTTGCGGAAAATTTATCGAAACTGCGTACGGAACATATGAATAGGGAAGAAAAAGAAAAGATAACATCTCTATGTTACGAGTATCGTGACATATTTTATCACGATGATATACCCTTAACTTTTACAAACGAAATTAAACATAAAATTAGAACAAAAAATGAAGACCCAATTTATATTAAACCATATCGACAACCAACTTTGCAGACAGAAGAAATTAAAAAACAGGTAGAGCAATTATTGAAACATGACGTTATAAGACCAAGTCATTCCCCTTGGAGTGCACCAGTGCATTTAGTTCCGAAGAAACTAGACTCCAGCGGAGAACAAAAATTTCGTATGGTTATAGACTATAGGAAACTTAATGAAATTACTTTGGATGATAAATATCCTTTACCTAATATAAACGATTTATTCGATAAATTAGGGAATAGTATTTATTTTTCAACCCTTGATTTAGCTAGTGGATATCATCAAATTGAAATAAATGAGGATGATATACCTAAAACAGCCTTTAGTACACAGTTTGGTCACTTTGAATATAAACGAATGCCGTTCGGATTAAAAACAGCACCTGCTACTTTTCAAAGGGCAATGGACAATATTTTAAGAGGATTACAAGGAATCCATTGTTTAGTATATTTAGATGATATAATTATATTTTCACAAACATTAAAAGACCATGTAATAAAATTAAGAAAAGTATTTGATACTTTAAGAAAATCCAATCTGAAAGTACAATTAGACAAATCAGAATTTCTCAGAAAAGAAGTGTTATATTTAGGACATACAATTACTAGTGAAGGTCTTAAACCAAATGACGATAAAATAAAAGCAGTTTTAAATTACCCTATACCTAAAACAACTCGTGAAATAAAAGGATTTCTAGGTCTTATTGGCTATTATAGACGTTTTATAAAAGATTTTGCAAAAATAACCAAACCAATGACTTCTTATTTAAAAAAGGGAGCTAAAATAATTCTATCTGAAGAATATAAGAATGCTTTTGAAACTTGTAAATCATTACTAGTTAATGCACCTTTGCTGCAATATCCTGATTTTACAAAGCGTTTCATTTTAACAACTGACGCCTCAAATGTAGCGATAGGAGCAGTCCTTTCTCAAGGAACTATAGGAAGTGATAAACCTATAGCATATGCAAGTAGAACTTTGTCGGATACCGAAAATAGATACAGTACAATAGAAAAAGAACTATTAGCAGTAATATGGGCAGTAAAATATTTCAGACCCTATTTGTACGGTAACAAATTTCAAATTTACACAGATCATAGACCTCTTGCTTGGCTTTATTCTCTTAAAGAACCAAATAGCAAATTAACCAGGTGGAGATTAAGATTACAGGAATACGATTTTGAAATTATTTATAAAAAGGGTTCACAAAATACAAATGCAGATGCATTATCTCGTATACACATTAATACTTTAATTAATCGAACACTCGATAACTTAGATAATGACTCTGAAAGAACTCAAAGTGCATCTGAAGCAGAATTCGATTCAGACAACGACGATGTCCCTTTAAACATTCCAAAAATAGCATCCGCGATAGACAACAAACCCAAACAAATTTTTGTCAGTAAATGGTTCAGAGATGAACTCGATGTAAAAAAAATTTCTCGTGGAAAGCAAGAAATAATTGAAATTCATTTACCAATAAATAGATCGGACTTAGTGAAAAAATTCCTTAAAGAAAATGTCAGCATAGGAAAAAAATATTATATCTATTTTAATGACGATAATCTTCGCAATTCTTTCAATTCTGTAATTCCAGAATTATTTAAGGATAACTCTGTAGAAATCATTGAATGTACAGAACGAGTAGCAGTAATAGACAATGAAGATGAGCAAAAAGAATGTGTTTTAAAACATCACCAAGGAAAAACTTGTCATAGGGGAGTAAAGGAAACCCTAGCTAAACTTAAAAGAAGTTATTATTGGCCTAACATGGATGAAACTACAGCCGCAATAATAAGCGCTTGTAAGTTATGTAAAATCATGAAATATGATAGAAGACCTCTAAAACCTCTACTTCAATTAACACAAACTCAGAATAAACCATTTGAAGAACTTTTCATTGACTTATTCTCTATTGAAAGTAAAACCTATTTGACGATTGTAGATGCATTCAGTAAAATAGGACAAGCAATAGAAATCCAAAATCGCTCAACTCCTGAAGTTGTTAGAGCTTTAATTAAATATTTTTCGTATTACGGAACACCATTAAAAATTAGCTGCGATGCAGGATCAGAATTTAATAATGCGCTTATACGCGAAACGTTAGCATTACATAAAATTGATTTGCACATAGGAACTCCTAATAATCCAAACTCTATGGGAATTGTAGAGAGATTCCACAGTACCATAATTGAAATTTATCGGTTAGCCAAATACGATGAGAAATTTTCTGATGCCACATCTGTAATGACATATGCAATTATGGCTTATAACAATGCTATACACTCTGTAACTGGCTTAACGCCACATGAAGTAGTTTTTGGTCATACAGCTTCGAAAAGCATATCGTCGGTGCGCTTGCCAATCCTGGTATGTGTAAAATGACAACTTTTCAGGAGGAACAAAAAACTGTTTTTCTCGTGAACTGTTTTGATTTTTATAATCATATATATGTTATATGATAGAGAAAAATACAACGCTTTAGATAGTGTACGATTTATTAACTACGAAACAAAGCTTTAGTCTCTATATTTTTTTTTTACATTTTTGTGCACATATCATATTTCGTGTGCCTAAAGTTTGTTCCTGCATATTAGCGTATGTGCAAAATGTATCACATAGAAGTATTGTAATGGTTCAGTTTTTTAATTTCCACTGCAGTTATGTGCTTAAACATAAAATTAACATTAGTAAAATGTGCAAAGACACAATAATCCAACTGTATTATTCAGTTATAAATATTCATTCCCCAAGATACCTAAGTTAGGAAAACACTAAAGCAATATTAAATATTTTGTGCTAAGAATCCCCGGGTAAGATCCGGCTGCCAACAACGACGACTCGACCTGGCAACATATAACACGCGCACACTGAGGCTCGACGCGAAGCTCGTAGAGTTGGAAGAGGCAATTGGTAAGTTACATTGGGATATCATTGGGCTATCTGAAGTCCGAAGAGAGGGGGAGGACTCGATAACCCTGCAATCCGGTAACTTACTATACTACCGGGAGGGCAACCAACAGTCCCTAGGTGGTGTCGGGTTTATCGTCCACAAGTCCCTTGTCAACAACGTGTTTACTATCGGAAGTGTTTCGAGCAAGGTAGCGTACCTGATACTCAGAATATCGAAACGACATTCGCTGAATGTCATTCAGGTTTACGCTCCCACCTCGAAACACGACGATGTCGAAGTGGAGGCTATGTATGAGGAGATCTCTAAAGCCATGCATAGCTTTAAAACCCACTACACGGTTGTGATGTGGGATTTCAATGCGAAGTTGGGGCAACGTTGCGGTGATGAGTTGAGAATGGGCAAATTTGGATTTGGGCAACGTAACAAAAGGGGCCAGATGCTGGCAGACTTCATGGAGAGGGAGAACCTCTTTATGATGAACTCCTTCTTCAAGAAGCCCGTAAGCCGCAAATGGACCTGGATCAGCCCGGACGGTAAAGTCAAAAATGAGATCGATTTTATCATGTCAACTAAGAAGCACATATTCGATGATGTCGCTGTGATCAACGATGTTAAGACAGGAAGCGACCTTCGTCAATTTAATACCCGACGTAGAGGCCATTGAGCGGAACAAAGGCTCCAAAGTGTCTATTGGGCAAAGCCAATTGACGAGGCTAAAAACTGAGACAGGTAGTATCATTGCGTCAACACCTGAAATCCTGAGGGAGATTGAGAGTTTCTATGGACAGTTATATTCCACGAAAACAACTGTTGAAAGCAAGGCTAAAGACCCTAGAGCCAAGTTTACCCGACACTATTCTGAAGATATCCCGGACGTCAGCCTGTGCGAGATTAGAATGCCGCCTTGTTGTTTTTAAGCTGCTTGAGAGCCCTCAAGCAGCTTAAAAACAACAAGGCGGCGGTTGATGACGGAATCACAACAGAGCTCCTTAGAGCGGGGGGTAAGCCGATACTTAAGGTCCTCCAGAAGCTCTTTAATTCTGTCATCCTCGAGGGCAAAACGCCGAAGGCATGGGACAGTGGCGATGTGATGCTGTTCTTCAAGAAGGGTGACAAAACTCTCTTGAAGAACTACAGACCCATCTCGCTTCTGAGCCATATCTATAAGTTGTTTTCGAGAGTCATTACAAATCGTCTCACTCGCAGGTTCGACGAACTCCAACCTCCCGAACAAGCCGGGTTCCGAAAAGGCTATAGTACCATAGACCACATTCATATGCTGCGGCAAGTTATACAGAAGACCGAAGAGTATAACTTGCCACTTTGCTTAGCGTTCGTGGACTATGAGAAAGCCTTTGGTTCGATTGAGACCTGGGCAGTGCTGCAGTCTCTCCAAAGGTGCCAAATAGACTACAGGTACATCGAGGTGCTAAAGTACTTATACCAAAACGCCACTATGTCGGTCCGATTACAGAACCAGAGCTCTAATCCGATCCAACTACAGCGAGGCGTGAAACAGAGAGACGTTATTTCTCCGAAACTTCACAGCTGCGTTAGAGGATATTTTCAAGCTTCTGGACCGGAAAGGACGCGGCATCAACATCAATGGCGAATACCTAACACACCTGCGATTTGCCGATGATTTAGTTCCTATGGCTGAGACCTTGGAAGACCTGAACATTATGCTCGAAGATCTCGGTAATGCTTCACAAAGAGTGGGTCTTAGGATGAACATGGACAAGACGAAAATCATGTTAAATGCCCATGTTGCACTCGCTCCAGTTAACGTTGGGAACATTGCACTCGAAGTTGTTGACCACTATGTTTACCTGGGACAGATAGTTAGGTTAGTCCAACTTCGAGAAAGAGATCTCTCGTCGAATCCAGCTCGGATGGGCAGCGTTCGGGAAGCTCTGGCATATATTCGCGTCCGAAATACCTCAGTGTCTCAAGACGAACGTCTTTGACCAGTGTGTGTTGCCAGTAATGACCTATGGTAGTGAGACGTGGTCGTTTACTATGGGTCTCATAAGAAGGCTCAAGATCATCCAACGAGCAATGGAGAGAGCGATGCTTGGTATTTTCCTACTCGATCGAATCAGAAATGATGAGATCCGCAGGAGAACTAAAACAACCGACATCGCTCGAAGGATTGCATCGTTGAAGTGGCAGTGGGCGGGACACATAGCGCGGAGAACCGATGGCCGTTGGGGCGGAAAGGTTCTCGAATGGCGACCGCGTACTGGACGACGTTCCGTGGGCAGGCCCCCTACAAGGTGGACCGACGATCTGGTCAAGGCCGCGGGAAGCCGCTGGATGCGGACAGCACAGGACCGATCGTTGTGGAGATCTTTGGGGGAGGCCTACGCCCAGCAGTGGGCGTCGTTCGGCTGATATGATGATCCCCGCCTGAACACCGTAGTCTACCCTTCCTCCATTGGTGGAAGTGGTGCTGGAAGCGGGCCGAGCTTGGTTTCAGTAGGCACACTAGGCACTCATCGCCGTCTGCTTCGAGCCCTGCCTGGTGGAGGCATCGGAACTTTCGTCGTTGGAGCCTTAGCTCCGTGGCTCCCTCTGTTTGTCAGTGATGTCGTGACTATTGGCTGAGCATCGATAACCTTAGTTGCTTTCGGCGTCGGCCCTGCTTTCTGGATCGATTTTGTATTATCTTTCGAAGTAGCCGGTTTAGGGGAAGCTACCGTCTTGTTTGGCGCGGAGGACAGTGCTTCTACCGTAGATGGTAGTGGTGTTGCACCTGCCAACTCTTCATCTCGTTTGCGGCCAATGGCTAATGGGATAAGCCGTTTAGCCGGTAGGAGCCGATCGTTAATACCGCAGAACCGAGCATTCATCATGACACCACATTTGGCCATTAAGCTGCGCTCTATTTCTTCGCGTTCTGATAGGGCCTGTGCCAACGCCAAGGAAGGAGTAGGAAGCATGGGTTCGTCAATTTTGCTGTTGCTGTTTAAGGATTTCCATTTGTTACTTTAGCTCTTGGAGCTCCTCTGTTAACCTCGTGTAAGCAGCGTTGAGGCGTTGGACTTCCTCATCTTTTGATCTCGCCACCAGTATTTCAACAAATGCCGTGACAACAGCTGCAGCATCCTTAAAGTTCCTCTTGAATACTCCTGAGACTTTCCCACTTCGCCCAGCGCAGTGAATAATGTTATCAGTGCTGGTGCAGGTAGCTCGCACCAGCTCTTGCACTGTTAGCTCTTGGGATTAAAGCTTAGCCCTCTCCTTTATTTGGTGAAGTTTGCGGGACCACAGTCCACACAATGGCCTCCTCCTGCACCTCATCTTTTTGCTCCTTCTAAGCCTCTTTTTTAAGTAGTTCTCTTGCATCCATTATCGAAGCGTTGGTCCCTCTGGTAGATGGCCTGCCATTTCCGCGTTTCCCTATAATGTAGTTCTTGGGAGTAGGTTTTTAGGCGCACCTACAGATTCGGCTGAATCTCTCCTAGCGCTTTACGATCCCTTACGAGTCAGACCTAGATCGAGTTGAGGAGCAAGACGCGTCAGACAAGCTGCCCGCGTTTAACACAGATCCCTCCTGCAAAATTTTGCAGTTACGCTCGCCACCGTCCATGTGAGACTCATTGCGCCAACTTAACACGCTCGCAGCAGGGCTTAAGACCTCGTTGTTCGCGAAGTCACGTTCAGTAGAACCTACGGTTTTGGCTAAATTAGCGCTGCTTGCACCACACTCTCCCTTTAATTTTTTTTGTTTACACAGGAAATGCATATCGCATACCTACTGCTTCAGGGGCAGCAGTAGGTTATGTGGGACTCTCTTGTCAGTGCCCGACAAGCATACCCACTACAAAGACCTGCGGTGTACCTTGCGACGTATGTTGGCAGTGTATGGATTTCCCTTAGGATGCCATCCATGCACCGCCTACGTACGGCCTATGCCCATACTTTATGCCTGAGGCCCGCTCAGGCATAAAGTATGGGTGATTCTGTACACCAGGAATCACCCCCAGTCTGGCAAGCTGTGCAATGCGAGTGTTGAGCCCCCCGACCCAACTCCAAAAATCCTGCTATGTGCTACACACATATTAAAAAATAAAAGGGATTCGAAAAATTTAATCTGACATGTGTCACTGGACATACTTTTCAAAACTGATATATGACTTTACTACACATACCAAATTTTAAAGTAACTGTCGTTAGATTAAAGTGTACATAAGTAATTTGGCAACGCTGTTTCTATACGGAATATGCACAAACGGGTTTTTGCATCAGTACGGCGTTTGAAAACTAGTGACATCTAGCGAATAAAAAATAAATTAAAAAAAAACACATGTAAGGTTTGGCAGGCGCACCGACGATATTCGATATCGATTTTGAAAGAAATTTTATGCAAAAACTTATGTCCGACCACGCAAAACGAACTAAAGTTCTTTATAAAAATCTATCTGAAAAAATGTTAGAGCATAAAGAAAATATTAGACTCAATAAAAATAATGATGAGCCTAGTACTAGTTTCGATATTGGAGATACTATTTACACAAAATTGGTCAATCAAAGGAAAGGAAAAGATAAGCCGCGTTACGACGAAGCAATTGTTAGCGGTGAAACATCACGAAATATAGTACCAGTAACTATTAGAGAACGCGAGACGAAAGTCCCACTTAAAAACGTTAAAAACCCAACCATATACGATATGGTTAGTAAAGGTTATAATTGGTGGACAGGCAAATAACTATGAAGGCAACACACTTATCAGTTTGTTAAAATAAAAATGTTGTATTATGTGAAGTTATAAGCACATTAAAACAAATGTGAAATGTTTAAAGAACATGTTATAATAATGTATGAATCTAGAAGTAAGAATAATTAATTAGAATTAAGATTTAAATTTCTTTTTTTTTAGAATACAAGGGTTCAGGAAAAATTGCCATAACTGGCTTAGTTATCAAATCATATTCGTAATCAAAATTATTATTGTAATAATTAACAATTTACTTTTAATCGATTTACTAATTGATTTATGTCAAATTATATAAGTAAAAAATAATAATAATATATACTTACACACTAACTTATAATTTAAGAAATTATTGTTGTAATGTATAATGAAAAGAAAAATGAAAAACCTTAAAATTAAATATTAATATTTTATTATAAGAATTCGGAATCATCACGAGTATACTAAAACTATGTAACATTTAAAGAAATTAAGGGCAAGTACGGAGAATGTGCTGAAGTTTCTGATCAACTTGCAGTTTATCAGCAACTTCATTCTTAAGGAGGGAGGAGTAATGTATTCACCATTGCATCACCATGGCCTAGTACCTGATTAGCATTTAATATTAATATTTCTAGAGAACATCATAAAAAAACCTATAAAAACCTTTTAACTTGACAGAAAGCAGATCATAAATATTACTTTGTAATTATGTGACAATCGAAATATGTGACATTAGCTTAGCACGCCTCATTACATAGGCATTAAATCCCTAAAAGTCATAAAATATTTACGACTCTGTTTTCTAAAACCCTCCACACCTGATTAGTACACGTTTTTCCGATTGTGAAACTTCGCCTTGAAAAACAGTATAAAAGATGAACATTTTGAGCTACGAACTCATTCCCATCGACGCAGTCTATAGTTTACACAGTGATTATTGTATTCTATTTTTTGTCAAAGTTGTTAAAATATAAATTAATTATAAATTAATTAGAGTCACCCAAACTCTGTTGTTTTACTACGAGCAATCGTCATCATCCGATCATCTGCCAACTCCGAAGAAAGTTCCTGAACGATTCACCAACCCTGCCACGACGGCGAATCGCTTACTACCTAGTCTATTAAAAATGTATCCGATGGTCTAGTGTTTTTAACGCCTAGTCGGTCTATGGTTAAAGTATCGGGCCAAGATTTCAGGATCCTAGGTTCAATCCTCGGGTGGTGCAACAAAAGTTTCGAACTATCAAACGTGGGTCAGATTTGTGATCATCAAACCGCATTTGGCAAGCGTGGTGATTATGCCTGTACCCATCATTGCTGTGGTAACTTTCATTCAATGATGGAGACCTTTGCCCAGCAATGGGATGATTATAGGCCGTGATTTTTTTTTACTGTTACTTTTCCTAAATAGGTGTAGGTACTTTGTACTGTGGTATGTAGATACCTTTTAACATATGTAAATACCTTACCATTTGTTTCTGGGTCATCTCATTAAATACATTCTCTTATTTTCATCATATAACTTATAATTTCTTGTAATTTTATTTGTTTACTAATTTTGACACTAATATTAAAATTTTCTTGTTATTTTGACAGACATCGTTACCACTGGCAACCACCTTGTCAAATGATATATATTTTTTAATTATGTAAATTTCATCTAAATTTCGGTTAGGAGATATTGTATTTTGGCCAATTTTATATTAAACTTACCTTCTTTATGTAATTTTTATAACTGCTTATGTAAATATAGCTATAATTTTGAAATGTTTAAAAATAAATTATGGTTCCACCAATTTTGATATAAATAGACGTTTTTGTGTCAAGGAACGGGGACTTCTTCTTATTCTATTGTTGTGAACTAAATATTATTATTGGGAGAATTATCTTGGACACTATTTATTTATTACTCCTGGACCCTGGTACGGTCACGTAGACCGCCGGGCCTTCTCCATCTAGTGCTGTTGGATCCTGGCGGTCACGTAGACCGCCGGGCCATCTCCATCATTTCGGCTTGATCAGGCAGATCGCCGGACTACCTCACCTCCGCTGCGCAGTTGGATCCTGGCGTGGTCGACCGCCGGGCCACCTCTATTTATCAAACCACTAATTGGACTTTCACGTGTAAATTTAAGTTACGTATATATATTTTATCATACTTTTAATTTTAATATATTTAATTTATATCTTGTCTTGTATTTTATTTAACTCTTAGGGAATAATTATAGGGAGGTAGGTTCCCATTAACTTCCCTCTTTCCAAATTTTCTTTTGTAGCGTAGCAGATCCTAGGTTTCTGAGGGTATTCCTCTTCAAGGGTACCCCAGATATTCTGTTACGTTATAAAGTGGCGCCCCTCTTTTTCGAACCTCACCCTCCTTTTTCAAAATTCTAAAAGATCATCTGTGATCCTCTTTAATTTGAATACTTATTTTTGGCTTAGATTCTTTAAATTTTATTCTTACCCTTCTTTAGACCACAACGACCCTGAGATATTTCCTAAATTTTTCAGCTCACACATACCTCGGCACTACTTTCGTCTTCATCTCCAGTCGACTGCTTCCTACGCTTCGACTCCAGACGCTCACACCTTCCTCGACGACACTACTCCTGTCTTCGTCTACAGTTGCCAACTCCCTACACTTCGACTTCAGGCGGTAACTTCTCAAAACAATACAAGGTACAATTTCACTCAATATATTGAAAAGTTAAACTCTTGGTAATGAAACGGAACTTTGTGTTTTACTATTTATTCAATTCTCTTCTCTAACTAGTAATTTGAAACACATTTTTTTTTAAACTCTACTCTGCTATTGCCTTTTAATAAACTAGTTTCGTAACTTAACTTCTCTTCTTTATGATAGGTGATTATCTTAACTCGACTTTTCCTTTTTACTAAACTAGTTTCTTTACTCGACTTTTCCTCTTCTCGAAAGGCGAGTTTCTTAACGTATCCTTACTTGATTTTATCTCTCTTTGAAAAGCGAGTTTCCGAACTCGACTTTTCCTTTCGAAAAGTGATTTAGTTAATTAGACTATTCCCCTCTTAGAAGTGGTTTTCTTAACTTGTCATTTTCTTTCTTTGAAACGCATTTTTCTTAAACGCGATTTTTATAACTCTACTCTTCCTATTACTTCAATATGGATAGATTAATAAAATTTAACCTTCTTAATAAGAATGAACTTCAATATGAAGTATTGATTAGATCTGAGACACCTGCTAATACTGTTTTCGCTTTAAAAGAGCAATTAATAACATTAAATATTCCCTCTGAAGAAATTACGTCCTCACCTCTTCCTTTAAAGGATGACTTAGACCAAGCAGAAGATACTCTTTCTTATATTGAAAGTAAAATAATCAATCTAGAATCTCATAAAGATAGAACTCTATTGTCAAAAACAGAAACATTTATCAATCACTTATATTATAGATTAGAACGTCTTAAAGCACTTCCACCTTATGTCGAATTGTGTTCTAATATTAGATCTAAATTCTATCTATTAAATAAACGTTTTGACAAAGTTATTGAAACTGAAGAACAACCTGATTCACTATTAGATCCAAATTCCTTTAGGCAATCCAATGTTCTTATATCAAATGATAATGATTCACCTCCTTTTGAAACAACTACTCAATCCCCAACAGTTCAACCTATTTCTTTATTTAGTGATCAAAACAAATCTCCTCAAGTTCCCTCTATTGATAATGTTCTTGAACCTACTAATTCCTGTTTTAATGCTAGTAATACAAATTTTGCTAGAGAGTTGAAATTCTTAAGCTTTAATGGTAAAACTTGTCCTAGATCTTTTATTCAAAAACTTGAAGAGTTTCGTTTACCTCGTCACATCTCTGATGATCTTTTAATTAAATATGCATTTGAATTCTTCTCTGGCGATGCTCTTCACTGGTTTCGTTTTCAATATCTTAGAGGTTGTGTTTCAAATTGGAAAGATCTTCGTGATAAGTTGATAAAAGATTTTGGTTCCCACGATTATGATTTTCAACTATTACAATCCATTAGGAAACGAACCCAAGGTCCTAACGAATCTATTATTGTTTACGTTTCTATAATGTTTGGTATGTTTAATCGTCTGACTAATAAGCTTTCTGAAACTGAACAATTAAATATTTTACTTAGGAATATTAGACCTTGCTATTCAGTTTTTATCGCTTTGAATGATATTTCTTCTATAGATAATTTAATTGATATTTGTCAGAGATTTGAAAAGACTGCTGATAGAGATAAACAATTTGTTGAACCTAAATTTGATGATAATCCATTCGTTTCTGAATTCACTTACCGTCCTCCTACTGCTTCTACTTCAAAAGTTAGTTCTAATAAAGCTGTTCCAAATAATAATTTTCAATATTCTAATAACTCTAAATTTAATTATAATTCGAAACCCATCAATGCAGTTTCTAATTCTAATACTCCTCAATATAATAATAATTTATTTTGCCTTCGTTGTCGTACTAATGACCACTCTTTAAGAAATTGTTCTCAACCTAGATTTTTAATTTGTTTTAATTGTGGTTTAAAAGGTTTTAAGATTATAAATTGCCCTAATTGTTCAACTTCTAGTCAAACAAAAAACTAACTTCTGACTTGAATAACTACTTTGATCCTCCTGATTGGGAAAATTGGCTTATAACTATTAAAAACTTTTCTTCTTGTTATAAAACAACTTCCGTACTTTTCGATAAAGAAGTTGATTATGAAAGACCCTTTGTTAACATCTTGATTAATGACATAGCTTTTTCAGGCTTGTTAGATAGTGGTAGTTGTATCACTATCTTGGGCAATAATTCCCACTTAAGCATCTTAAAGTTAGGATTTAAGTTATTCAAGTCATCAATTCAAGTTGCTGTCGCTAATAGACAAAAATCCAAATCTCTTGGATATTTCAATTTACCAATTACTTTTAACAATCAAACTCATATTATTAAGGCTTTTGTTTTTCCTGACATTTTTCCTTCGCTTATCTTAGGATGGGATTTTTGGAAAGTCTTTAACGTTTCTTCTAAACTATCTTCTCTTAATTTAATATATAATAATCAAACTCAATTGAATACTGTCGATGCTAAGGTCCTTGATATTGACCATTTATCTGAAAATCAGAAAAATATTGCCTTAGACATTATAAATCGTTTTAAAAGTATTTCTTTTGAAGATAGAGGTAAACTTGGTCGTACTTCTCTCATTATGCATCGTATCGATACCGGTGATGCTCTTCCTATTAAACAGCGTTGCTATCGCCTATCTTTATGTAAACAGAAAGGCCTGATTTCTGAAGTCGATAAAATGCTAAAACTTGGCGTTATTGAAAGTTGTGAAAGCCCCTGGTTATCTCCGGTTTTAATTACTCCTAAAAAGAATGGAGAGTGGCGTTTTTGCATTGATAGTAGGAAATTAAACTCCATAACACGAAAGGACTCTTATGGTTTTCCTTACATTTCTGAAATACTTGACAGTCTTAGGAACGCTAAATTCTTATCCAGTATCGATATTGCAAAAGCATTTTGGGAAATTCCTTTAAATCCCCTTGATAAAGACAAAACTGCGTTCTACGTTCCCACTAAAGGAATGTATAGATTCAATGTCATGCCATTTGGTCTTACTAACGCTCCAGCTACTCAGCAAAGACTTATGGATACTCTATTTACTCCTGAATTCGATAATAAAGTTTTTTGTTATTTAGATGACATTGTAGTTGTCAGTTCTACTTTTGAGGAACATATTTCTTTATTACTTAAAGTTCTTGCAAAATTAACTTATGCTAATTTAACTATTAACTATGAAAAGAGTCAATTTTTCCGTAAGGAGCTCAAATATCTAGGTTATGTTGTGGATGAACATGGTTTACGCGCTGATCCATCTAAAATTCAACCAATTCTTGATTACCCAATCCCTACTTCACCTAAAGAGGTCAGAAGATTCCTTGGAACATGTAGTTGGTTCAGACGGTTTATCCCTAACTTCAGTTCTATTGCTGCTCCTCTAAATAAATTAACCTCTACTAGTAAGAAAAAGGTCACTAAATTTATATGGTCTGATGATGCAAATTCTGCTTTTATTCAGCTTAAAAACTGTTTAGTTTCAACTCCTGTTCTTGCTTGTCCTGATTTTGAACTTCCTTTTTCTGTTCATTGTGATGCTTCAAATTTTGGTGTAGGTGCAATGTTGACTCAAGTTCGTGATGGCAATGAAGTTGTAATTGCCTATATGAGCAAATCTCTTAATAAACACGAACAGAATTATTCTACTACTGAACGTGAGACTCTAGCTGTTATTACAGCTCTCGAACATTGGCGTTGTTACCTTGATAACGGCTTACAATTTACGGTGTACACCGATCATTCAGCCTTAAAATGGTTCTTGAATCTCAATAACCCAACTGGTAGATTAGCTCGCTGGTCTGTTCGTCTGTCTTGTTTTAATATGATTTTAAAACATAAAAAAGGAAATCATAATGTTGTTCCAGATTTCTTATCTCGAAATTCAGACAATTTGAAAATGGTTCAACCTATTTCTAGAAACCCATTATCTTCTTCTGAACAGTTTAATCAACTTTATGATAGCTGTCGCAATAATCCTGATGCTTTTCCTAATTATCAAATTATTGATGATAAACTCTATAAGCATCTTCCTGCTTCTTATCCTCTCATTGATGATTTTGCTTGGAAACAAGTTCCTCCTCCGTCTGAAAGGTTAAATCTCATTAAAATAGCTCATGGAGAAAGTGACACTCCACATGTAGGTATTTTTAAAACTTATAAGAAATTATCACTCCTCTATTATTGGAAAGGTATGTTTAAAGATGTGTCGATTTTTATTTCTAAGTGTGAGACTTGTCTAACCTATAAACATTCCAATCATTCTCCTTTTGGTCCAATGGGTAAACCAAAAATTTGCTCAAGACCATTTCAATCTATTTCTCTAGACCTAATGGGTCCTTTACCAATGACTAGACGTCGTAATCAATTTATTTTAGTAATTACTTGTACATTTACTAAATATTGTTTAATTTTTCCTATCAAACGAGCTACTACATCTAATATTATTCTACATCTTGAAAATTCAGTTTTTCTTGTTCACGGGGTACTTCAAACTATAATTATGGACAATGGATCACAATTTCAATCCAATGAATTTAAAAGACTATTAGAAAAATACAATGTTCCATTTCCTTTCTATTCACCAAATTACTGTCCACAGATTAACCCAACCGAAAAAATTATCACCTTTGGTTTACTTGCTCGTTGATTGTAATAATAATCATAGAGGGAGATGGCATATCAAAGACTTGAAGATCTAAACAATTCTTCCAAATTATTACACACACTCTTTCGGATTTTCATTCATACACTTTTTATATTTTGGCAGTCTCAGTCGTTATTCCAAATTTTTTTCTGGTTCCTATACTTTCTGTAATGATTCCCTAACTATTTTTTATATTAATTTGTATATACTGTATAATTTTATTTTACTTTCTTGTTCTTTTTTTTAACTTGTTACTAATGTTTAATTCTTTTTATCTCATGTCATTCATCTTCCATTCATAAACCTTTTCGGCCTTGTAAATATCCCTTTCCCAATCATTTTTTTTTCTCCCTTTCCCTTCTTTGTAAATATTTTTCGTGAGCGGTGCATAACTCACCCTATATTTAAAAAAGCCTTTATGCCGGATGGATCTGTCACTTTCTGACACCATTCGTAACTTTTCTCTTGTTTGGGAACCCTAGGTGTTCCCAAGCACTACTGAGTCCTTTAGCTCCACTTCTACTTCTTTGAGCCCTTTTTTAAGCTCTCCTTTTCTACCTTCTCTACCTTGTTTCAATACAGAGGTGCGGATCGCAACACCTCTTTAAACTAAATAAGCCTATCGTGTCCCATGCCCTTAGAGCGAATGTGTATCCAATTGAGTTTGGGTCATGGATTTTCTGTAATCGTGAACCCTTACCCTAATGTATGAAAGGTCGTATGAAAGATTTTGAAAGATTGTATGAAAGATTTTGGAACACATTCTCAACCTCTAAATTTCTGTGTACTCATAAAAAAAATTCCCTTAAGTAGTCGAAAATTTTTTTTTACTATTTTTGGGGAATATGTGGTATGTAGATACCTTTTAACATATGTAAATACCTTACCATTTGTTTCTGGGTCATCTCATTAAATACATTCTCTTATTTTCATCATATAACTTATAATTTCTTGTAATTTTATTTGTTTACTAATTTTGACACTAATATTAAAATTTTCTTGTTATTTTGACAGACATCGTTACCACTGGTCAAATGATATATATTTTTTAATTATGTAAATTTCATCTAAATTTCGGTTAGGAGATATTGTATTTTGGCCAATTTTATATTAAACTTACCTTCTTTATGTAATTTTTATAACTGCTTATGTAAATATAGCTATAATTTTGAAATGTTTAAAAATAAATTATGGTTCCACCAATTTTGATATAAATAGACGTTTTTGTGTCAAGGAACGGGGACTTCTTCTTATTCTATTGTTGTGAACTAAATATTATTATTGGGAGAATTATCTTGGACACTATTTATTTATTACTCCTGGACCCTGGTACGGTCACGTAGACCGCCGGGCCTTCTCCATCTAGTGCTGTTGGATCCTGGTGGTCACGTAGACCGCCGGGCCATCTCCATCATTTCGGCTTGATCAGGCAGATCGCCGGACTACCTCACCTCCGCTGCGCAGTTGGATCCTGGCGTGGTCGACCGCCGGGCCACCTCTATTTATCAAACCACTAATTGGACTTTCACGTGTAAATTTAAGTTACGTATATATATTTTATCATACTTTTAATTTTAATATATTTAATTTATATCTTGTCTTGTATTTTATTTAACTCTTAGGGAATAATTATAGGGAGGTAGGTTCCCATTAACTTCCCTCTTTCCAAATTTTCTTTTGTAGCGTAGCAGAACCTAGGTTTCTGAGGGTATTCCTCTTCAAGGGTACCCCAGATATTCTGTTACGTTATAGTACATACGAAAATTTTAATAATCAATAAAATCACGGAGACCGAACATTTTTTCGAGACAAAGTATCTGATGTGATTTATCTATTGTGATTATATTTTAATAATAAGTAAGAAAATAATGACAGCTACATATGTAAACTTTTAAAGTACCAATATTATTCGTTTAACTAAAAATAACACGACTGCTGCAACAACATTCTAAATATTCAAAGTATAATTACATAAGAATAGTTTTTCTCATATCTGTAATATATAAATTATGTCCCAAAAAATACCACGCCAATGTCTTTTAATAGTAGTCAAATTACGGACCCATTACAAATTACCTGGCAGTGTGTCTATCGCAAAACAAAAGGTGTTTTGAGCCCAAGGGTCTGTTTGTACATTAGGCTTAATCCCTTTACAATAAATACATTAGATACAAAAAGAGTTTGCAGTTTGTAAAAGCTCAGTATGCATTTTGGCATTGGACTGTTCAGACCTTCCGTTGCCGTCCGCAAAAACTTTTTAAAATTCGTTACATCTAAATGTGAAATAAGCAGTGATTGTGCAGTACAAAATAAACAAAAACTTTACAATAGTGAAAATAGATTTGTGACTCTAATAAGTGCCAGTGATATACTCTGCAAGTGAACATTATAAAAGTGAGACAAACATTCTGATTAAAATGGCTGATCCAGGTCGAATGCCCATCGCCATACTTACAAATGCGCGTCACCACTTAAATAGTGAATCCTACAAAAACGCCTTTGACCTTTACTTACATGCTGTACTGCAATACCCTCACGTGAAAAGGAACATTGAATTTGAATTTCGAGTGACCATGATGAAATTCAACGAACAGTTATCAGCGACACATAACTATGCAATAATATTCGAAAATTTCCAAACAGCCATGAGAGCGTTCCCTGGTAACGTTCATATTATGAATGACATTGGCAAATATCTGTTTCGACATAACTATTTGCGTGAAGCTCTTTGCCATTTTGAGAGGGCGCTCGAAATCGACAGGAGCCTGGTTAACGCTCAAAGGTATATGGATTATACAAAGAGATCATTATTCCCTCGTAAGTACTACAGATTTCTGAATGACGACCGAAGACATCAAGCGTATCTTCAAGCATTACGTGAGATTGCTTCACGCAAAAACAACAATTGCATCGAAGGCGGAATATCAGAAGAGTATGCCAATAGTTGCGTGACCGTGTCTGCTGAGGAGCCTGATTTTTCCGCAACTTGGGCACACGTAGCTAACAAAATTTTGATTCAGAACAAATTACTAGATATTCTTACGATTAACATCGAAACTGAAGCCGTTGAACTAAATGATATCTGTAGCGACAGGACTTTACTAGTAACAAACGCTTTTGACTCCGGTTTATTGGGTAAGAACTTACTTCTTAATCTTCGTACTGCATGGGAGAAAAACTTGGCGGAGTATGGATTGGTTGTACCTGGAAGAGCTGATTTTTACGTTGCTGGAGCGAGCTGCAACCAAATCTTAAAGAAATATCAAATATCCGAAAGTGGAAAACAGTTTCTTTGGATTGAGGATATGTTTGTTCATAGTGAGGTGTCATGTAGCGGTGACACGTATCGCGCTGAAGATATCGCATCGTACAGAGATTTTAAGTTTCTGACACGGGAGACCTTAGTCTTTCAGATTGATTTTAACTCGTATACTGATATAATACAAAAAATGGCGGCTATAGTTCCAGATACCGCATACTTGACTCTTACAAAGAGTGGCGAAGTAAACGTGCTAGTTGGTTGGTTTACGCTGTACTTAACCGAAAATATAACCCTTACGACCGACCCTAGATCGGCGGAGAGGTCAGGCGCTTGGCTACCAGCAGTCTTCTTCGATTTCATACCGACACGGTACAAGAAAGGCAAGACGTTTTGTGCTCAGTTTTCAACATTTGGCGGTCCACTGAAATATTCACCAGCCGGTAGAAAACCTATTACTAGAGTCTCACCACACGTAATAGCATTCGTAAATGATGACCGCCACGTGAACGAGATCATGCGAAGCGTGCAAGTAGCAGCAATTCATCTCTCACAAATGGCACCAATTGATAAAACTGATGTTGCCGATTTGAGTCCATTCCCAATCTTCGGTTTGAAAATGTTGGAACGGGGAGTTCGCTCCCTCGTTTGCTTTGCAAATGATTACCAAGATCGGTGTTTTATCGAGGAAGTATTTGCTAGACACAACATTTGCCTATCTAAAGTTAAGATTTTGCTCAGAAGTTCTTGGCACTTTGATTCGTTCGAAGGCAGAAATTTCCACGCAATGTATTGTAATATTTTGGATTTGGGTGGTGAATTTGGTTCCGTGTTGCATCATTTGGCTCGGCAAGTGAAACAAGCGTCCTTGCTTAAAGGGGGCCTGTTCATGCCAGCCAAAATATATTTAGTAGGTCAGCTCATTAGTAGTAAAACTTTGGAAATGCGGAATAGGATGTTAGAGAAAGACGAGGCAATGGTGCCATTGGCCAAGAAAGTAAATTTATTTGCGGTATCGCAGGCTACATGTATTAACCCGACGAAGTTAAAGTTTGATGCTTTATCTAGTCCAGTATATTTGGCACTTTGCTGTCAAGAATTAAAATCTTCCGTGGTTTTTGTAAAGGTGAAAAACGATGGCCACTGCAATGCCATACTGTGTTGGTATGAAATTGAAATGTTTGAAAACAGCAACAGAATTTCTACTGGGCGTAACAGTAGCTTCGTTGACTGTACTGCTTTCTTAGTTAAATCACCATTAGATATTCATAAAGGTGATAAAGTTACTGTAATTCGTTGTGTAGATCCAGATGGGTCTTATAAGATGGATATAGATTTAGAAATAGAGTAAATTGTTAGATTTATCAATTTAGTTTTTAGTCTTATAAAAACAGCACAATTGACAACTTTGAGTAGTAAAAATATTTTGTAAAATATGTGATATTTCATTGCGAAAATAATTCATTATTATTGGTTATATAATGTTATTTTTATTAAACTGTCTTAAGAGTAGGTTGTCCATTTATGTGAATTATTTTTATTTGATGCAACTCTTGACTTAATGATATTCGGGCAAATACACATCTAGCTGAGCTAAACTGAGACTAGGTAGGTAGCAAAAAGTTTTGAGTTCAATTCTCATCTCTTGTGGTACTCGAAATCTTTATGAATAATTGTAACATACATAAGCTATAATTTAATTTCAAATAAGTAAGTTTTTTTTTATATAGTTATTGTAACAAATAAAATGTGTTAAGATAACAATACTCCTTAATTATTAACTTAATAAGTACTTACTAAGGATAAAAGTAATTATGTAACTGTAGCGACTATTGAAGTAGTCATATGTAATTGACAGACAATTTATTAGTAAAGTGTGTTTCTTTAAAAATGTATTTTAATATAATAACCCTCTGGACCAAAAACACGTATGTCTCTACGTGACATGACAATGACTTAAAATTTTTGACGTCATCCACTCCATAATTGTGTGGTGTACCCAGTGGTTAAAATGGGTTACAATAATAGCAAAGAATATAATCGTTCATAAGGAGTACTGCCAGAAGACGGGCAGCAGTTTCTGTTCTCTTCTATCCTGCCTGTTTTTGTAAAGGCCCACGTCCAGCAGTGGTCTGATAAAGTCTGGTTATGACGTGACATTACAGCCTGTTAGTCAGCCTGTTAATACAATTAAAAGACTCTGATCATTTAAGACTTTACCAATAAAATGAACCAATTACAGAAAAGAACAGCGAAGAAACAGAGTTCAATGCTCTATTAGATGTTACCGCCAGATAAGGCTGCCCGCCCACGTCAGACTTTTTGTAGGACCGATAATCGGGCCGATTTTTCTCTAGTAGGCAGCAGCATACACAATCATGACCGATTTTTTGTAGGACGTGTGCGTTGCTCCATTGCTATCAGTACGTTCTATTTTTCTTCTACAAAAAAACGGTCACCGATTATCGGACGTGGGCGAGCAGCCTCAAGACAAGCAGCAGTGTCTTTCCTCCACCAACACCGAACTGCGATCGTCAACAAGCTTGCCTACCGATTATGATAAAACCATCCTTTTTAAGAGGCCTATGGCCAGCTGTGGTCTATTATAGGCTGATGATGATTTAATAATGACAACAAGGAATTATCAAATCGAGCTATTTTTATTAAATGAATGAAAACAGGTTGACTAAAAAGATATATATGGCGAGTATGAATGGAAATGTTGGAAGGGGAAGGCCTCGACGAACTTATCTTGATCAAATCGGGGAAGTTCTAATGAAAGGTCAGGTCAAGAGTACCCTAAACCGGCGAGCGTGTATGAAAAGATTAATGAATGTGGATGAAGCGAAAGTAGTCTGTAAGGATCGTAGCAAGTGGAAAGATGTGGTCTCTGCCTACCCCTCCGGGAAAAAGGCGTGAGTGTATGTATGTATGTAGCTATTTTTTCCGTACGTAGTAAAAAAAACTTGAGAGGTGTCAAGGGAAACCCGGATGGAACGAAGTTCCTTTTTAGTGAAGGAATTGTAATAAAATTTTATTGGAACGAAGTTCCTTATCGCGCGTTGCGAAAGGGGGCTAGACGGAAAAAATTAAGACCAAAAGACGTGGTAACGACCCTTTTTGCTATAGGTTGTAAGCCGTGCGGCGTCCGCGTGTTTCTCAGTCTGTCTCTCTCTCTCTATCAACTTAGACGCTGACTGCAGCCGATGACCTTGAGCAATGAACACGCCCACAAATTTATTCGTCTTTGAATTTCTTTGGAACGCGCCACAGCTATCACTGTCGATTCTCGTAGGAGTGACAGAAAAAAAGCGCATGGAATAGAAGGGCCTAAGTGCCAAACAACAAAATTCGTTGTGCAATTTAAAATTGCCATTTTATTAAAAATCTAAGTCAGCCATTTGCTTAAGCAACATGTAATATACAATATAGCAAATTTTTATTGTTATATGGACTGCTGAGATAAATGGTAATTTATGTAGGTATTTTCAGAGGCTACTTTGAGATTCTTTTCTATCTAGAAAAGTTTTTAGAATCGTGTTTTGGAAACAGCCACCTGGTCGAAAATATGATCAATTACAACTAAATAGAATTTGGCAACAATACGAGCCATAGGCTTAAAGCAAAACAATCTTCTCAATTTGGCTCATGTCAGCGTCTTAATTCCGTCAAACCCCCGGTTTCGCAACGCGCGGTAAGGAACTTCGTTCCAAAAAGTAACATCCTATAATCAACCTCTGCAGGGAAAAAGCCGCCATCATTGAATTCAAGCACAATAGCAATGATGGGTACCTACGCGCATAACACGCTTGCCAAATGCAGGTTGGTGATCACAATCAAATGCACACTGTCAATCACAAATCGCAAAAGCTACGTTCAAAAATTCTAAGCTCTTGTTGCCCGTCCGGGAATCGAACCCGAACCCGATCCCGAACAGTGCCGTACACACCATACACGCCAAAGGGCACTGCATACCTGTAGCAATGGGTAATGGCGGTCACTTAAGGCAAAAAACTCATATTTCGGAAAATATTTTTTATTTGTTTATATAGTTTATAACAAATTAAACTTAAATCAGTCTTCTAACATTATGGCAATAATAGAGATCAGTATTAATTTAACTTTTGGCTTAATCAGCATTTTAAAAAACTATGATGTTGACCGGTATTAAACGCACCTGTTGTTAAATCCGGTCAGCACGTGTCTAACACCGGTCAAGCACCGTTGACACATATATCACACTTAAAGTCCCTAGGAGAATCAAACCCTGAACATTCTTCATGAGCCCATAGCCCACAAAGAACACACCTATACCACAATTCATTGTCGCGGCCCAAATCATTGCAGATAATACATCTATCCTGGCGATCTTCATCGATGTCTGTATCATCGTCTTCTCGTAAGTCGTCCATATTGATATCCGAGTTTGATGTGTTACTTTCTTTATCTTGAAGAACTTTTCTCTTAACTCTCCTTTTCTCTATCCCTTTAGGTATTCTTTTGTTTCTAATTTTTTCTGCGGGTTTATTTTTAACAATAGGTTTTTTAGTTTTTTTAGCGTCGTTCTGTCTAACAGTCTTTTTGGTTTTAGCTCCAGCCTGATTTTTAATTGTTTTTGCTTGTTTTTTATTTTCCTTCTCCAACAAAGTTTCTTTAAGAGGAGTTCCAGTTATAACAATTGAATGCTGTTTTCGAGAACTGTGTCTTTTTTTAACCATAGAAGAATGCTTTGGAACGGGCAGCAA
Organism: Anania crocealis; assembly: GCA_949315895.1. Classification (NCBI taxonomy): domain Eukaryota; kingdom Metazoa; phylum Arthropoda; class Insecta; order Lepidoptera; family Crambidae; genus Anania; species Anania crocealis. The sequence continues at coordinate 7,536,262 of OX438880.1, forward strand.
ATCTTTGGCAGCAACTGTTTGTTTAGAAGTTGAAGGGACGGGATTATCATAATCAATTATTTGTCCTTTGTCCTTGTGAGCAGTCTGGTTTGTAGGATGTAATGTTTTTGTGCAATGAGCATCTGTCTTTGAATAAACATCATTGTTATGCATGGCTGGATTTGCTGGTTGAAGAACTAGTGCCTCATCAGAATTAAAAATAATCGGATCGTTAATATTAATGACTGGTGATAGGGTTGCAGAAACTAGTGCCTGTTCAATTACTTTCATCTGTTCTTGATCAAAAAAGAGTGATTCTGAAACAGTTGAATCGGTAGATGGACTGAGGTTTGTAGATTTTCTTTCAATTTGAGGGTCTGGGGTACGAATATTCCTATGATGTAACTCTTCATCGATTAAAAAGGGTTCAGTAGTATTTAGGAACTCAGCAGCTAAGAAATCTTCCTCCGTAAACACTTCCGGGATTAAAGGATATATGCCAGTAGCGGCAAAACCTGACTCAGCTTTTGGAATGGTCGCAACTTTTTGGAAAGCCTTCCTGAAGAGTGAAGCAATGTCAGTTTGAACAATTTGACGTCCCAAATTGGATTTCATAAACAGGTTGCATTCTTGTTTGTAGGCAGTTTTGAATGGACCATAAATAGAAACATCCATTGGTTGCATCCGATGTGAGCCATGTGGTGGCAAAGACAACATCACAATGTGTTTTGCTTTGCAGAACTCGTAGGCTCTTAAAGAGATATGACTACAGTGATTGTCTAAAACAAGTAGTATTGGTTCATTTTCCGAAGGCTTTGTACATTCAGCAAAATGTTTTAACCAATCCACAAAAAGATCTTCGTTGATCCAGCCATTTTTGGAACATTTATAAATGGCTCCTCGTGGTCCATCCACTTCCAAAGTCACTGAATGTCTTTGACGTGGATATATTAGCATGGGAGGAATGAACACTCCTGTTGCGCTCATTGCACACACTGCTGTCACAGTTTTACCTCTTTCACCGCTTGTTATTGATCCCACGCGTTTCTGTCCCTTTTCAGCGATAATTTTTCCAGGTTCTTGAACCGATGAGACTCCCGTTTCATCAACGTTATATATATTTCTAGGTAAAAACTGATATTTTTCCATTAAACTCTCCAGCAACTCAAAAAATATGGTTACTTCCTGCTTATTAAAGGCTGTTGCTCTATTCAAGCTTGTACCTTCAGCTTTACGCGAAGATAGTTTATTTCTTTTCAAGAATCCTTTTAGCCAGTCTCTTCCAGCCATTCCGAGATTTTCGTTAAAATTGTGGGGTATGTTATTCTTTTCAGCATATTCATAAGCCATCTTCCTGATATCAAGTGCAGTGCAGCCGTAAAAAATTTTACCTAACAACTTAATTTGATCAGCCATTTCAGTTTCTTGTTCTTTACTAAATATTGTGGACCTTCCTAGACGTGGTGTTTCTTTATTTCTATTCTTTATTCTTTCCTGGAGGGTAGAAAATGGTATTCCAGTCTCCCGCGCAGCTTTTCTGATTGCCATTCCATTTTGCACTAGTCTAAACGCTAATTCCAGTGAATTTTGGTTCCACTTCACCTTTACGCGTTCTTTGCTTCTTCTTCCCGACATTCTAAGACAAGAATAAAGCAGTGAAAATTATGAAAAAAGATGCAGTCATTGTGATGTATGTAGAATTACGTGTTGGTAATACCGGTCACACTGACCGGCATTACCCGCATTTATGATATTTTGAATACAACGATTACTCTAAAAAACCGTTTATCGTAATTGAAAAAAAAGTTTAATTAGGTAAACACAGATAGATTATTAACATACTTCTAAAATAGCAATCTACAGATTATTAGAAAAACATGTACTAACCTCTTATTTTCGTAAGACGAAAAATTACATCAATTTGGCGGGAAAGCAACTGACGTACGCCTCTACTCAACGAATGCTCAGAACTGAGCGGAGATTTTTGCGGGTATTGCAGGGCCGTGTCACGCTACCTGTTACGTATGTGTGCGTGCTCGTATATGCTTAGTTTAGGAGGCAACGAGTTGACCGGTATTGCCGACTGACCGGCATTACCCATTCTTACCCTACCTACTACGTCTGACTAAATAAAATACCGATCACTGCATTACTTTGATGGATAAGTTTTTAGAACTTAGTTTCTGCATACCCTAACCAGAATTGCATCCCGAACCCAGATCTAGAGGCGTTGATCTAGTAACTCCCCTTTTAACTGATAATATAAAATCATCAATGCAGGCATTCAAATTATCATTTAAAATATCGTCATATGGCCCTTATGTAACATCCTTTTTGTCAAACTGCAAGTAGTTGTACCTATAGTAATTTATAAGAATTATAATCGTAGAACGAGAATTCCAATTGTATGCAATGTTTATGATTAAAATGATCCCCTTTTGACATTAGATTACAAAACTGTGTTTTGTCGTGGTGGACCATTAGGTCAGTTCACGACAAAGTGTCAAAGTGTTAAAACGTGTTTTACTGAAGTGAACATAAATGAAGATGTCTTATCGACAGTTTGTGGCTGTGATGATATGTGCGTCGTCAAAAATATGTCTGGCTACAGAATATCGGAAACAAAATTTAAATATTAAGGAGACTACTAGATCTAAGTGATTTAAATAAGTACTCGTATATTACTTCTAAACAAAATCTATTCTCAAAAAACTAGAACAGTATCATTTTAGAAAATTACCTCTAGTATTTATTGAATCACAGTAAACTTATCATTTAATAGTTGTTTATAAAGCTGATTTGTCGCTAACGCCAAAAGCAGCCGGTTTTAGCAATAATATAAGTACAATTCGTAAGAATACCAGAATGAAAGCATTTAACAGTAATTTAATAAAAATACTAGAGGTAATTTGCTAAAATGATACTGTTCTCGTGTAGTTTTTAGGGTTCCGTAGCCGAATGGCAAAAAACGGAACCCTTATAGTTTCGTCAAGTCTGTCTGTCTGTCCGTCCGGACATGTCACAGCCACTTTATTCTGAAAGTATTAGCATTTCATAGTTGAATCTTGGTAGGTAGGTGTATCCTGTTAACCGCTTTACGATTCTCATAAAAAAATATTAAAAATAATGATATTTAAGGGGGGCATCCCATACATACAACTAAAACAAAAAAAAAAACTTCTACCTATGCGTATGGGGTGTCTATGGGTAGGTCTTTTAAAATGACATAGAGGTTTCTAGAACCATTTTTTTCCAAAATTTTAACATTTGGAAAATAGACGCTTCCAAAGTGGTAAAATGAGTGTCTCCCCCCCCTCTCTAACTTTTAAACAAAGCATGTGAAAATTTTGAAAAAAATACATAATGTAGATCTTAACAAATACTTTCAACGATAATTGGTTTGAACGAGATCAAACCTGTAGTTTTGGAGATCTAGCACATTTTCAACAACCGCAAATATACCTTTGTCCTTCATACAAACACTATGAAAAACAAAGTTATTTTTGCAGACAACAAAATATTGTGGTACTTATTTTAGTTAAAGTTGGTAAGGAACCCTCAGTGCGCGAGTCCGACTCGCACTTTGCCGGTTTTTTAAGATTTGATATTGTTTAGAAGTAATGAAGTCAAATCAATTGGGGGCAGCACGTAGCTCTAGTAGGCGCTTTAGGTCAAAATTAAAAAAAAAAATAGAACTTTATTTTTATCGTTAAGCCTGCGCCGAGTGAAATGTGCGAAAACGGCAGTCACTGTTAAGCTGATAAGATAAACAATACTTATCGAACACATTTCAAAAAAATACCCTTACCATGACAAATAATGTCTTAACATTTACTCCGTGGAAAAATGATAAAAATATTATAATATTAGCCTACAAAGTAACGTAAAGTTAAACAAAAATGCAAAAACGTATGCTGGCATTAAGCAGTTTTTTAGTTTTTATCGTTACAAATCTGTGCTTATTTTTGGTTTAATCGAAACAAGAATGTTTATACTACAATTTTACCGTCTCCAATATAGAAAATGGTAATCGGCAAATAAGATATGAATTTACCAAAATGCGCTTCAAATTCGCCATACATTTCTACTATGGCGGCCGCGTGGCGATATAAATTATAGTCACGCGTGCACTGTGATTCGGTCACCGGCCCGATCACGCCCGCTAGTATGGGCCCCGGTGCGAGCGAGCCTGAAGGCTTCGCTTCGCGAGTACCGCTAGCGTGGCGGACCTAGGCCGAGCGCCTTCAGCGCTCGCCACATTCTGCCCGGTTTAACTGAATAAAGCCTTCCGTATAAGGTTTCAGGGATAGGTCCGTCAATAAAAAAAAATGTGATTCAGTGGCCCACAAGTGTTCAGAGTGAGCGCACGTCACTTTGTTCAGAGCATAGACATAGTATATATGTTACGCTCAAAGATCAAAAACGCTCATTGAGCGGAAAAATAGGTCACAACGCGTTGTGGTCACAGTAAAACATCCACATAGCGAAATTCGTGTTATGGCTCTAATGAAAACGCGCACGACGCGTTGTGGCAATCAAAGAAAGACCAAATAGCGAAATTCGTGTCGTGGCTTACATGCTATTAGATTTTACTGTGACCACAACGCGTTGTCAGCTATTTTTCCGCTCAATGAGCGTTTTTGATCTTTAAGCGTAACATATATATGTTTAGGGTTCTGGTTCATTTCGTGCACGGCCGAAGAAAACAATGTAAGTATGATTTTCGGAATTATAAATTTAATAAATACATACTCCTAAATTTTTCTTGGCTACAAAATATACCAAGAGGATATTATTATACAGTTTATTATTTCTGTTATATTGTTGATGGATTAGTTATAACCGTACTGTGCTGTATATGTACCTAGATATTTATTATATATAGGTACTTATATTTGTTTATATTCATCAAATCGTAAAATTTTGAAAATTTTAATTTCATAGTGTAACAAATAGTTTCAATTCTAGGAAACTTGGGGCTATTGTGTCATTATTTTTGACTGAGATTTTAGAAATGTTATTTAGGGTTACGGTTCCAAATTTTAAATGAACAAAAATAATAAAAATAACCGCAATAACCGAAAAATGGTGACAGTTTGACCAAATTCTAGGTTTTTCTTAAATAATTTTCAAACTGCGTGGGATAGATTTTTTTTCTGATTTTTCTCATGATGGTTACAATTAAGCCTTTCACCTTGTTTCGGCTTGACGTTGAGTTTTGGGACACCCTGTGTAAAAGTTTAAAATCATCGCTTTTCGTGTATTACTAGTAGGTACCTATACCTACATATATACAACTAGCTGTTGCCCGCGACTTCGTCCACGTCAATTTCTGTTATTATGAACGCGATTATTTTTGCAACATTTTTCACTGATGCTTCGCTCCTATTCGTCGCAGCGTAATGTTATATAGCCTAAAGCCTTCCCCGATAAATGGACTATCTAACACAGAAAGAATTTTTCAAATCAAACCAGTACTTCCGGAGATTAGCGCGTTCAAACAAACAAACAAACAAAATCTTCAGCTTTATAATATTAGTGTACTCGTAGATAAAAAAGTAGATTTTAAGCTATTGCATAGCTTCTATCGCGGGCCTTGAGCGTGGAGACCGAATCCAGAAATTCCGTAACGAAAATAACCTAACACTCGGGGCGAGGCACGATCGAACAATTTTGAATTTCCGAAATTTAAAAGAATTTAGAAGAAAATAAGGATTTTGACAGTATGGTTGCCTATAGTAACCATATCTGCCAAAATAACAGAAAAATTTAAAAACAAAAGTCAAAATTAGAAAATACATAAAATTACAATATAAAGCTATTGCAGAGCTTCTATCGCGGGCCTTGTTAGTTTTATAATTGCATAAGTTGATAAAAAATGCTATGCAATAGCTTTACCGCGGCAGTCTTCGAGTGCCACACGTCTTTTTTTTAAAATACCTAATCGATACTAAATAACATATTTGACTCCTAAGGGCTCCCACACATAAACACGATACGACGTCGCGTCGTGCATCGTGACACCTTGCGACGCCGCTTCATGGAAATCTACATAGTAAAATACCATAAAACGATTTCGCAACGTGTCACGATGCACGACGTGAGATCGTATCGTGTTTATGTGTCTTGTAGGGAGCCCACATAAAATTGAAGTTATTGCTAAATTTTATTTTGCTTTAGTGCTGTTAAGGATAGGCTTACTTAGACGTACATTTGTAGGAATTCCTTCGGGAAACTAGTTTAATATCAAAATTTTATTTAATAATTAGCTAAACTTACCTTGGTACTTCTTAGATAACTCTATAAGAGCTTAAGCAGCAACAAGACATTCTGCTTCAATGGATTCATATATCACGTTATGACTGTCTCCTAAGCCATCGAAGCCACAGTAAAAATCTGATGGATATCCTTGGACTAGAGCATCTATACTGCCTCTGTAGATGGGAACCTGTAAACGAAGAAAAAAAACTATTAAATATGGGCATTTCTTGTAGTAATAAAGCTCTTTGTATTAAGGATAAGAAATATATTTGAAAACCACGAATTGAAAACAAAAAAAAATGAACTTTAAATAAGTTAATCAAAAATTGATATGCAGAAGAAGTGGGAGCGAATGGTCCATCTATCGCAAACGCAATGCTGACAAATGTACTGGGCCCCAATTCTGCTGATTTACAAATGGTTCAATAAAATCGCAATGGCATCGCAATCGTATATTTTGACAATACTACCATACTAAATGTGTCAAAATGCACAATTGCGACGCAATTGCGATTCTATTGAGCCATTTGGATCAGCCTTAGTAAACGCTGCTTCTGAGCCATGGGTCGCGGGTTCGATCCCCGCACAGTAGAAATATTTGTGTGCATGAACATGTCTATTTGTACTGATCTGGGTGTTTTCTATGTATTTTATGTAAGTATTTAAAAAAATATATTTATATAAGTAAGTTTATTGGTTGTCTAGTACCCCATACGACAGGGTACTTAATAGTAGCTTAATTTCACTGATGCTTCGCTCCTATTGGTCGCAGCGTGATGTTATATATCCTAAAGCCTTCCTCGATACATGGACTATCCAAAACAAAAATATTTTTTTATTTCGAACCAGTACTTCCAGAGATTAGCGCGTTAAAATAAACAAACAAACAAACAAACTCTTTAGCTTTATAATATTAGTAGTATAGCACCAAAGCTAAATAAAATATGGCAATAACTTCAATTTTATGTGTTTAAATATATTAATATAATAAATATACATCATAAAGACAAGAGATTGTAGAAAAAAAGTAGTTTGAATTCAAAACTGTGACCAAACAATATAGCGAATAATATTTTTTAAATTGGTTTCAATTATCTATAGCATCGGGATTGGTAAAACAGTGACATGAGTCATAGTTTAACTTTGTTCTGTTGATGGTTAAAATGGTATTTTATTGTCAAGCTATGTTCATTGCTGACTAAACATAGGCACTTAACTTATTTCTAGCATTTTAATAATTTGAGAAACATCTACAACAGAGCAAAATATAAGTTCAAAAATTCTGAAGTATATAGTATACTTTTTTCTGCTAAATGTTGCCAAAATAATGGTATTTTTAAATTACCTGCCTTTGGCTGTTTGACTTTCAATGTTTTTAAAGGCTTATCTCAAAAACAATGTAACAATTAAAACTATAAATGGAAGAAGGTGAGACCCAGTCGCATTTGAAAATTTTCGTTGTTTTTGCAACATTTTAATGTTAACCGATATAAAAACGTTAAGGTTGATCACGCTTCGTGAAACCCCTTTTGGAAAGATGCACTTACTGCGTTTTGATATATCAAGATTTTTGAACAAAAGTTTGATCTCAGTTTTTTCGGATTTATAATTTTACCGTCTTTTCTGCCCTATTGGTCGAGTGGTTTAAGTACCGGACCTAAGGTCTCGGGGTCCTGGATTCGATCCCCGGGTTGAATAACAAGAGTTTCGAATTTTAGAACATTGCTTTGGTTTCTCTCACCAAACCACATATTGGCAAGCGTGGTGATTATGCCTGTACCCATCATTGCTGGGATAACATGAATTTAATGATGAAGCCCTTTGCCCTGCTGTGTGATTATAGGTCATCATCTTATCTAGTTATGTCAGCTTAATAGGCGCAGTATCGCAGACTCGTACGTAGTCTGACTTTAATGGTATTTTGGTGTTAACCTTTTTTTGACAGACCAAGATGGTATTTTAACTCACCACTTTCCATCCATGCACATCTTCACTTATAATGTGTTTTTATACTAATTCATGGACAAGACTTTATCAATGTAAGGCAATTATTCCACTGAACCGCGGGGCGACATAATGCAGCTCCCGCGCGCCCAATGCGTTGTCAGTGTATTTAATTGTACAGGCAACAGCCCGTCAACCTACCACAAAACGTCAAATTTTCTCAATTGATATTGATCTCTACTTGTTGGACTCAAAAAAATGATGAAAATCAATCTACGAGACAAAAAACAAATGACGTATTTTTTCTTTTGGTATAGCCCAGTAAAAAATTGACATAATACAGTACTTAGAAAATGTCCGCCAAAAATCCAAAATTTTTGATACGGCCGTTAGCAACACTTTTTTTACACGATTCACATTTCATTCATTCATCACGATACTATTTATACGTTTTTTATTTTCCCTTTATACCTTAACTATATCGCGAAAAATATTTTCAGGTATAAGCTTGATTTGATATTTTACTTCATAAATGGGCTCTAAATACGATACCGAACGCGCCTATAACAATTTTGGAAAGTGGTTACAATTTCACCCCGTATACAAACTGAGGTATGTACTTGCATATAATGATTAAATCTGTCACGCGTACTGTGGCGGAGCGCGATGCAGTGGGTTAATTCCCGTTTGTTAGGCACAAACGGTAACGAAAACATTATTATTACAGGCGAACTTATTGTTGTCACCTTAGCTCCGTTGACCAACGTTGCTTTAGCAACCAAACTGGATCCAATGTTCATAAGCAGACTCAAATTATTGTACATTGGCGCTGGTAATGTATATGGTAAGTAAGTATTACCTAGTATAGGTAGGTAGGTACCTAGTCTATTAAAATGTATCCGATGGTCTAGTGTTTTTAAGCCTGGCCTAGTGTCTCGTTTGCTTTGCAAATGATTACCAAGATCGGTGTTTTATCGAGGAAGTATTTGCTAGACACAACATTTGCCTATCTAAAGTTAAGATTTTGCTCAGAAGTTCTTGGCACTTTGATTCGTTCGAAGGCAGAAATTTCCACGCAATGTATTGTAATATTTTGGATTTGGGTGGTGAATTTGGTTCCGTGTTGCATCATTTGGCTCGGCAAGTGAAACAAGCGTCCTTGCTTAAAGGGGGCCTGTTCATGCCAGCCAAAATATATTTGGTAGGTCAGCTCATTAGTAGTAAAACTTTGGAAATGCGGAATAGGATGTTAGAGAAAGACGAGGCAATGGTGCCATTGGCCAAGAAAGTAAATTTATTTGCGGTATCGCAGGCTTCATGTATTAACCCGACGAAGTTAAAGTTTGATGCTTTATCTAGTCCAGTATATTTGGCACTTTGCTGTGAAGAATTAAAATCTTCCGTGGTTTCTGTAAAGGTAAAAAACGATGGCCACTGCAATGCCATACTGTGTTGGTATGAAATTGAAATGTTTGAAAACAGCAACAGAATTTCTACTGGGCGTAACAGTAGCTTCGTTGACTGTACTGCTTTCTTAGTTAAATCACCATTAGATATTCATAAAGGTGATAAAGTTACTGTAATTCGTTGTGTAGATCCAGATGGGTCTTATAAGATGGATATTGATTTAGAAATAGAGTAAATTGTTAGATTTATCAATTTAGTTTTTAGTCTTATAAAAACAACACAATTGACAACTTTGAGTAGTAAAAATATTTTGTAAAATATGTGATATTTCATTGCGAAAATATTGCATTATTATTGGTTATATAATGTTATTTTTATTAAGCTGTCTTAAGAGTAGGTTGTCCATTTATGTGAATTATTTTTATTTGATGCAACTCTTGACTTAATGATATTCGGGCAAATACACATCTAGCTGAGCTAAACTGAGACTGAGCATAGTGCCCGGGTAGCAAAAAGTTTTGAGTTCAATTCTCATCTCTTTGTTGTCTCATCTGTTACTCAAAATGTTTATAAATAATTGTAACATACTCGTACATAAGCTATAATTTAATTTCAAATAAGTAAGTTTTTTTTTATATAGTTATTGTAACAAATAAAATGTGTTAAGATAACAATACTCCTTAATTATTAACTTAATAAGTACTTACTAAGGATAAAAGTAATTATGTAACTGTAGCGACTATTGAAGTAGTCATATGTAATTGACAGACAATTTATTAGTAAAGTGTGTTTCTTTAAAAATGTATTTTAATATAATAACCCTCTGGACCAAAAACACGTATGTCTCTACGTGACATGACAATGACTTAAAATTTTTGACGTCATCCACTCCATAATTGTATGGTGTACCCAGTGGTTAAAATGGGTTACAAGAATAGCAAAGAATATAATCGTTCATAAGGAGTACTGCCAGAAGACGGGCAGCAGTTTCTGTTCTCTTCTATCCTGCCTGTTTTTGTAAAGGCCCGCGTCCAGCAGTGGTCTGATAAAGTCTGGTTATGACGTGACATTGTGGCGTTCGGACACTCACAATTTCCGAACGCAACACAAGCTGTTAAGAGTTTGGAGGGACGTCAGTTTTAGAACGTCAAGAGGTTTTTATGATGTCTAATGTCTATAGACTTTTGTAAAGGACAGATTGGAACTTTCAGGCTTATTCCATTATATTGTTATTAATGTAAATTATTACTGCGTCCAAATAAATATTGAATACAACCGTCCTACAACGAGTAATAGAAGACACTCTGGCATGTATTGTATAGCCTCTAAAACTTGTGAATAAACGTCGTGATTTTTACAAGAGGGAGTTTATTTCACCCAGTATCAACGCCGGCTTAAACTCCCTAAAACATTACAGCCTGTTAGTCAGCCTGTTAATACAATTAAAAGACTCCGATCATTTAAGACTTTACCAATAAAATGAACCAATTACAGAAAAGAACAGCGAAGAAACAGAGTTCAATGCTCTATTAGATGTTACCGCCAGATAAGGCTGCCCGCCCACGTCAGACTTTTTGTAGGACCGATAATCGGGCCGATTTTTCTCTAGTAGGCAGCAGCATACACAATCATGACCGATTTTTTGTACGACGTGTGCGTTGCTCCATTGCTATCAGTACGTTCTATTTTTCTTCTACAAAAAAACGGTCACCGATTATCGGACGTGGGCGAGCAGCCTCAAGACAAGCAGCAGTGTCTTTCCTTCACCAACACCGAACTGCGATCGTCAACAAGCTTGCCAACCGATTATGATAAAACCATCCTTTTTAAGAGGCCTATGGCCAGCTGTGGTCTATTATAGGCTGATGATGATTTAATAATGACAACAAGGAATTATCAAATCGAGCTATTTTTATTAAATGAATTATTAAATGAATGAAAGCAGGTTGACTAAAAAGATATATATGGCGAGTATGAATGGAAATGTTGGAAGGGGAAGGCCTCGACGAACTTATCTTGATCAAATCGGAGAAGTTCTAATGAAAGGTCAGGTCAAGAGTACCCTAAACCGGCGAGCGTGTATGAAAAGATTAATGAATGTGGATGAAGCGAAAGTAGTCTGTAAGGATCGTAGCAAGTGGAAAGATGTGGTCTCTGCCTACCCCTCCGGGAAAAAGGCGTGAGTGTATGTATGTATGTAGCTATTTTTTCCGTACGTAGTAAAAAAAACTTGAGAGGTGTCAAGGGAAACCCGGATGGAACGAAGTTCCTTTTTAGTGAAGGATTTGTAATAAAATTTTATTGGAACGAAGTTCCTTATCGCGCGTTGCGAAAGGGGGCTAGACGGAAAAAATTAAGACCAAAAGACGTGGTAACGACCCTTTTTGCTATAGGTTCTAAGTCGTGCGGCGTCCGCGTGTTTCTCAGTCTGTCTCTCTTTCTCTCTATCAACTTAGACGCTGACTGCAGCCGATGACCTTGAGCAATGAACACGCCCACAAATTTATTCGTCTTTGAATTTCTTTGGAACGCGCCACAGCTATCACTGTCGATTCTCGTAGGAGTGACAGAGAAAAAGCGCATGGAATAGAAGGGCCTAAGTGCCAAACAACAAAATTCGTTGTGCAATTTAAAATTGCCATTTTATTAAAAATCTAAGTCAGCCATTTGCTTAAGCAACATGTAATATACAATATAGCAAAATTTTATTGTTATACGGACTGCTGAGATAAATGGTAATTTTAAAGGTATTTTCAGAGGCTACTTTGAGATTCTTTTCTATCTAGAAAAGTTTTTAGAATCGTGTTTTGGAAACAGCCACCTGGTCGAAAATATGATCAATTACAACTAAATAGAATTTGGCAACAATAGGAGCCATAGGCTTAAAGCAAAACAATCTTCATTGAGCTCAATTTGGCTCATGTCAGCGTCTTAATTCCGTCAAACCCCCGGTTTCGCAACGCGCGGTAAGGAACTTCGTTCCAAAAAGTAACATCCTATAATCAACCTCTTCAGGGAAAAAGCCGCCATCATTGAATTCAAGCACAATAGCAATGATGGGTACCTACGCGCATAACACGCTTGCCAAATGCAGGTTGGTGATCACAATCAAATGCACACTGTCAATCACAAATCGCAAAAGCTACGTTCAAAAATTCTAAGCTCTTGTTGCCCGTCCGGGAATCGAACCCGAACCCGATCCCGAACAGTGCCGTACACACCATACACGCCAAAGGGCACTGCATACCTTACCTACTACGTCTGACTAAATAAAATACCGATCACTGCATTACTTTGATGGATAAGTTTTTAGAACTTAGTTTCTGCATACCCTACCCAGAATTGCTGTGCAAGCCTCTGATCCCGAACCCAGATCTAGAGGCGTTGATCTAGTAACTCCCCTTTTAACTGATAATATAAAATCATCAATGCAGGCATTCAAATTATCATTTAAAATATCGTCATATGGCCCTTATGTTACATCCTTTTTGTCAAACTGCAAGTAGTTGTACCTATAGTAATTTATAAGAATTATAATCGTAGAACGAGAATTCCAATTGTATGCAATGTTTATGATTAAAATGATCCCCTTTTGACATTAGATTACAAAACTGTGTTTGTCGTGGTGGACCATTAGGTCAGTTCACGACAAAGTGTCAAAGTGTTAAAACGTGTTTTACTGAAGTGAACATAAATGAAGATGACTTATCGACAGTTTGTGGCTGTGATGATATGTGCGTCGTCAAAAATATGACTGGCTACAGAATATCGGAAACAAAATTTAAATATTAAGGAGACTACTAGAGCTAAGTGATTTAAATAAGTATATTACTTCTAAACAAAATCAATTCTCAAAAAATTAGAACAGTATCATTTTAGAAAATTACCTCTAGTATTTATTGAATCACAGTAAACTTATCATTTAATAGTTGCTTATAAAGTTGATTTGTCGCTAACGCCAAAAGCAGCCGGTTTTAGCAATAATATAAGTACAATTCGTAAGAATGCCAGAATGAAAAGCAGTTAACAGTAATTTAATAAAAATACTAGAGGTAATTTGCTAAAATGATACTGTTCTCGTGTAGTTTTTAGGGTTCCGTAGCCGAATGGCAAAAAACGGAACCCTTATAGTTTCGTCAAGTCTGTCTATCTGTCCGTCCGGACATGTCACAGCCACATTATTCCCTTGATCGTGCGTTATTCCAGACACAATTAAAATCAATTGTTATCGCGACAACCGGTTGTCGCTTGGGGTTTGAAGCGTTATTCTGAAAGTATTAGCATTTCATAGTTGAATCTTGGTAGGTAGGTGTATCCTGTTAACCGCTTTACGATTCTCATAAAAAAAATTAAAAATAATGATATTTAAGGGGGGCATCCCATACATACAATTAAAACAAAAAAAAAATACTTCTACCTATGCGTATGGGGTGTCTATGGGTAGGTCTTTTAAAATGACATAGAGGTTTCTAGAACCATTTTTTTCCAAAATTTTAACATTTGGAAAATAGACGCTTCCAAAGTGGTAAAATGAGTGTCTCCCCCCCCTCTCTAGCTTTAAAACAAAGCATGTGAAAATTTTGAAAAAAATACATAATGTAGATCTTAACAAATACTTTCAACGATAATTGGTTTGAACGAGATCAAACCTGTAGTTTTGGAGATCTAGCACATTTTCAACAACCGCAAATATACCTTTGTCCTTCATACAAACACTATGAAAAACAAAGTTATTTTTGCAGACAACAAAATATTGTGGTACTTATTTTAGTTAAAGTTGGTAAGGAACCCTCAGTGCGCGAGTCCGACTTGCACTTTGCCGGTTTTTTAAGATTTGATTTTGTTTAGAAGTAATGAAGTCAAATCAATTGGGGGCAGCACGTAGCTCTAGTAGGCGCTTTAGGTCAAAATTTAAAAAAAAATAGAACTTTATTTTTATCGTTAAGCCTGCGCCGAGTGAAATGTGCGAAAACAGCAGTCACTGTTAAGCTGATAAGATAAACAATACTTATCGAACACATTTCAAAAAAATACCCTTAACATGTACAAATAATGTCTTAACATTTACTCCGTGGAAAAATTATAAAAATATTATAATATTAGCCTACAAAGTAACGTAAAGTTAAACAAAAATGCAAAAACGTATGCTGGCATTAAGCAGTTTTTTAGTTTTTATCGTTACAAATCTGTGCTTATTTTTGGTTTAATCGAAACAAGAATGTTTATACTACAATTTTACCGTCTCCAATATAGAAAATGGTAATCGGCAAATAAGATATGAATTTACCAAAATGCGCTTCAAATTCGCCATACATTTCTACTATGGCGGCCGCGTGGCGATATAAATTATAGTCTCGCGTGCACTGTGATTCAGTCACCGGCCCGATCACGCCCGCTAGTATGGGCCCCGGTGCGAGCGAGCCTGAAGGCTTCGCTTCGCGAGTACCGCTAGCGTGGCGGACCTAGGCCGAGCGCCTTCAGCGCTCGCCACATTCTGCCCGGTTTAACTGAATAAAGCCTTCCGTATAAGGTTTCAGGGATAGGTCCGTCAATAAAAAAAAATGTGATTCAGTGGCCCACAAGTGTTCAGAGTGAGCGCACGTCACTTTGTTCAGAGCATAGACATAGTATATATGTTACGCTCAAAGATCAAAAACGCTCATTGAGCGGAAAAATAGGTCACAACGCGTTGTGGTCACAGTAAAACATCCACATAGCGAAATTCGTGTTATGGCTCTAATGAAAACGCGCACGACGCGTTGTGGCAATCAAAGAAAGACCAAATAGCGAAATTCGTGTCGTGGCTTACATGCTATTAGATCTCAACGCGAGACCTTTTGAGCATTTATTGTGTTAACCATATCACGACGGACAGGTTGTAACTTGTCGGTGTCGGCTCGGGTGCAAAGACGCATTGAAACATCAATTTTAATCATTTCTTTTCTGTTTATGAGAGTGAATTTTAATGTCAGCGCTAATTAGGACGAATAAAAAAGAATTGTTTTACGATAAATTACGTGAGTTTGTGGAAACAAGCATTGATTGATTATCATGACTACAGAAAAATATGTAATGTTACTTAATGAAACAAAACAGTCTCAATTTCTTAAAAAGAAAAAGGAGTCTGTCGTCGAAGCAGTATCGACGTCTTAAACGATATAATGTCTTTAAGATTTGTGATACTGAAAAGTTGGTTGAAGCTGGAATAGAAAGCTCAAGTTCAAAAATTCGATATTTCTGCAAAACAGATGAAATGTTTGATAAGTGATTTTATAAAATGGAAAATATTACTTAACATCTACCAAAACGTTTCCAGCCTAGGCCCAGTAGGATCCATATCGGAAAGTAGTGTGCGTCGTAATCAAATAGTATTCCATACGCGTCATGGCTTTTCTTCATTGCCACAACGCGTTGAGATCTAATAGCATGTAAGTCACGACACGAATTTCGCTATTTGGTCTTTATTTGATTGCCACAACGCGGTCGTGCGCGTTTTCAATAGGGCCATAACACGAATTTCGTTATGTGGATGTTTTACTGTGACCACAACGCGTTGTCAGCTATTTTTCCGCTCAATGAGCGTTTTCGATCTTTAAGCGTAACATATATATGTTTAGGGTTCTGGTTCATTTCGCGCACGGCCGAAGAAAACAATGTAAGTATGATTTTCGGAATTATAAATTTAATAAATACATACTCCTAAATTTTTCTTGGCTACAAAATATACCAAGAGGATATTATTATACAGTTTATTATTTCTGTTATATTGTTGATGGATTAGTTATAACCGTACTGTGCTGTATATGTACCTAGATATGTATTATATATAGGTACTTATATTTGTTTATATTCATCAAATCGTAAAATTTTGAAAATTTTAATTTCATAGTGTAACAAATACTTTCAATTCTAGGAAATTTGGGGCTATTGTGTCATTATTTTTGACTGAGATTTTAGAAATGTTATTTAGGGTTACGGTTCCAAAGTTTAAATGAACAAAAATAATAAAAATAACCGCAATAACCGAAAAATGGTGACAGTTTGACCAAATTCTAGGTTTTTCTTAAATAATTTTCAAACTGCGTGGGATAGATTTTTTTTCTGATTTTTCTCATGATGGTTACAATCAATCCTTTCACCTTGTTTCGGCTTGACGTTGAGTTTTGGGACATCCTGTATAAAAGTTTAAAATCATCGCTTTTCGTGTATTACTAGTAGGCACCTATACCTTCGCTCCTATTCGTCGCAGCGTAATGTTATATAGCCTAAAGCCTTCCCCGATAAATGGACTATCTAACACAGAAAGAATTTTTCAAATCAAACCAGTACTTCCGGATATTAGCGCGTTCAAACAAACAAACAAACAAAATCTTCAGCTTTATAATATTAGTATAGATAAAAAAGTAGATTTTAAGCTATTGCATAGCTTCTATCGCGGGCCTTGAGCGTGGAGATCGAATCCAAAAATTCCGTAACGAAAGTAACCTAACACTCGGGGCGAGGCACGATCGAACAATTTTGAATTTCCGAAATTTAAAAGAATTTAGAAGAAAATAAGGATTTTGGCAGTATGGTTGCCTATGGTAACCATATCTGCCAAAATAACAGAAAAATTTAATAACAAAAGTCAAAATTAGAAAATACATAAAATTACAATATTAAGCTATTGCATAGCTTCTATCGCGGGCCTTGTTAGTTTTATAATTGCATAAGTTGATAAAAAATGCTATGCAATAGCTTTACCGCGGCAGTCTTCGAGTGCCACACGTCTTTTTTTTAAGATACCTAATCGATACTAAATAACATATTTGACTCCTAAGGGCTCCCAACACATAAACACGATACGACGTCGCGTCGTGCATCGTGACACCTTGCGACGCCGTTTCATGGAAATCTACATAGTAAAATACCATAAAACGATTTCGCAACGTGTCACGATGCACGACGTGACATCGTATCGTGTTTATGTGTGGGAGCCCACATAAAATTGAAGTTATTGCTAAATTTTATTTTGCTTTAGTGCTGTTAAGGATAGGCTTACTTAGACGTTCATTTGTAGGAATTCCTTCGGGAAACTAGTTTAATATCAAAATTTTATTTAACAATTAGCTAAACTTACCTTGGTACTTCTTAGATAACTCTATAAGAGCTTAAGCAGCAACAAGACATTCTGCTTCAATGGATTCATATATCACGTTATGACTGTCTGCTAAGCCATCGAAGCCACAGTAAAAATCTGATGGATATCCTTGGACTAGAGCATCTACACTGCCTCTGTAGATGGGAACCTGTAAACGAAGAAAAAAAACTATTAAATATGGGCATTTCTTGTAGTAATAAAGCTCTTTGTATTAAGGATGAGAAGTATATTTGAAAACCACGAATTGAAAACAAAAAAAAAGAACTTTAAATAAGTTAATCAAAAATTGATATGCAGAAGAAGTGGGAGCGAATGGTCCATCTATCGCAAACGCAATGCTGACAAATGTACTGGGCCCCAATTCTGCTGATTTACAAATGGCTCAATAAAATCGCAATGGCATCGCAATCGTATATTTTGACATTACTACCATATTAAATGTGTCAAAATGCACAATTGCGACGCAATTGCGATTCTATTGAGCCATTTGGATCAGCCTTAGTAAACGCTGCTTCTGAGCCATGGGTCGCGGGTTCGATCCCCGCACAGTAGAAATATTTGTGTGCATGAACATGTCTATTTGTACTGATCTGGGTGTTTTCTATGTATTTTATGTAAGTATTTAAAAAAATATATTTATATAAGTAAGTTTATTGGTTGTCTAGTACCCCATACGACAGGGTACTTAATAGTAGCTTAATTTGGGACTAGATGGCTCTGTGTGGCCCAGTGAGGCATGTCTTAAATATTATTATTATTTGTAAATTAGCGGAATTGTGGGCCCTGGGCAGTGCCTGGAATTCGTGACTCAGATGTAGGTTTAAGAAGGCCCTTTTAAAGGGTTTCAGTGCTCCTTGAAGCCTTTAAGCTACCACTAGAAACCTTCTCTGCCTAACCATGTTTGATACGATCCTACGTTTACTGCTTTCGAAATTCATAATTGCAGTTTTTGTAAGCAAAGCTCTTTTAGTATGTTAAGGTTGGATCCTGTTACTATGCCTTTCGCTCCCACTTCTTCTGCATATCAATTTTTGATTAACTTATTTAAAGTTTTTTTTTTGTTTTCAATTCGTGGTCTTCAAATATATTTCTTATATTAATATATTACAAAGAGCTTTATTACTACAAGAAATGTACATTTTTAATAGTTTTTTTCTTCGTTTACAGGTTCCCATCTACAGAGGCAGTGTAGATGCTTTGGTTCAAGGATATCCATCAGATTTTTACTTTGGCTTCGATGGCTTAGGAGACAGTCATAACGTGATATATGAATCCATTGAATCAGAATGTCTGGTTGCTGCTTTAGCTCTTATAGAGTTATCTAAGAAGTACGAAGGTAAGTTTAGCTAATAATTGTTAAAAAAATAAAAAATTTGATGTACTAGCTTCCTGAAGGAATTCCTACAAATGCACGTTTAAATAAGCTTATCCCTAACTAGCTGTTCCCCGCGACTTCGTACGCGTCAATTCCTGTTTTTATATTTGTAACATTTTTCACTGATGCTTCGCTCCTATTGGTCGCAGCGTGATGTTATATAGCCTAAAGCCTTCCTCGATACATGGACTATCCAAAACAAAAATATTTTTTTATTTCGAACCAGTACTTCCAGAGATTAGCGCGTTAAAATAAACAAACAAACAAACAAACTCTTTAGCTTTATAATATTAGTAGTATAGCACCAAAGCTAAATAAAATATGGCAATAACTTCAATTTTATGTGTTTAAATATATTAATATAATAAATATACATCATAAAGACAAGAGATTGTAGAAAAAAAGTAGTTTGAATTCAAAACTGTGACCAAACAATATAGCGAATAATATTTTTTAAATTGGTTTCAATTATCTATAGCATCGGTATTGGTAAAACAGTGACATGAGTCATAGTTTAACTTTGTTCTGTTGATGGTTAAAATGGTATTTTATTGTCAAGCTATGTTCATTGCTGACTAAACATAGGCACTTAACTTATTTCTAGCATTTAAATAATTTGAGAAACATCTACAACAGAGCAAAATATAAGTTCAAAAATTCTGAAGTATATAGTATACTTTTTTCTGCTAAATGTTGCCAAAATAATGGTAGTTTTAAATTACCTGCCTTTGGCTGTTTGACTTTCAATGTTTTTAAAGGCTTATCTCCAAAACAATGTAACAATTAAAACTATAAATGGAAGAAGGTGAGACCCAGTCGCATTTGAAAATTTTCGTTGTTTTTGCAACATTTTAATGTTAACCGATATAAAAACGTTAAGGTTGATCACGCTTCGTGAAACCCCTTTTGAAAAGATGCACTTACTGCGTTTTGATATATCAAGATTTTTGAACAAAAGTTTGATCTCAGTTTTTTCGGATTTATAATTTTACCGTCTTTTCTGCCCTATTGGTCGAGTGGTTTAAGTACCGGACCTAAGGTCTCGGGGTCCTGGATTCGATCCCCGGGTTGAATAACAAGAGTTTCGAATTTTAGAACATTGCTTTGGTTTCTCTCACCAAACCACATATTGGCAAGCGTGGTGATTATGCCTGTACCCATCATTGCTGTGATAACATGAATTTAATGATGAAGCCCTTTGCCCTGCTGTGTGATTATAGGTCATCATCTTATCTAGTTATGTCAGCTTAATAGGCGCAGTATCGCAGACTCGTACGTAGTCTGACTTTAATGGTATTTTGGTGTTATATAACCTTTTTTTGACAGACCAAGATGGTATTTTAACTCACCACTTTCCATCCATGCACATCTTCACTTATAATGTGTTTTTATACTAATTCATGGACAAGACTTTATCAATGTAAGGCAATTATTCCACTGAACCGCGGGGCGACATAAAGCAGCTCCCGCGCGCTCAATGCGTTGTCAGTGTATTTAATTGTACAGGCAACAGCCCGTCAACCTACCACAAAACGTCAAATTTTCTCAATTGATATTGATCTCTACTTGTTGGACTCAAAGTTGAAAATCAATCTACGAGACAAAAAACAAATGACGTATTTTTTCTTTTGGTATAGCCCAGTACAAAATTGACATAATACAGTACTTAGAAAATGTCTGCCAAAAATCTAAAATTTTTGATACGGCCGCCTAGCAACACTTTTTTTACACGATTCACATTTCATTCATTCATCACGATACTATTTATACGTTTTTGATTTTCCCTTTATACCTTAACTATATCGCGAAAAATATTTTCAGGTATAAGCTTGATTTAATATTTTACTTCATAAATGGGCTCTAAATACGATACCGAACGCGCCTATAACAATTTTGGAAAGTGGTTACAATTTCACCCCGTATACAAACTGAGGTATGTACTTGCATATAATGATTAAATCTGTCACGCGTACTGTGGCGGAGCGCGGTGCAGTGGGTTAATTCCCGTTTGTTAGGCACAAACGGTAACGAAAATATTATTATTACAGGCGAACTTATTGTTGTCACCTTAGCTCCGTTGACCAACGTTGCTTTAGCAACCAAACTGGATCCAATGTTCATAAGCAGACTCAAATTATTGTACATTGGCGCTGGTAATGTATATGGTAAGTAAGTATTACTTAGTATAGGTAGGTAGGTACCTAGTCTATTAAAAATGTATCCGATGGTCTAGTGTTTTTAACGCCTAGTCGGTCTATGGTTAAAGCATCGGGCCAAGATTTCAGGATCCTAGGTTCAATCCTCGGGTGGTGAAACAAAAGTTTCGAACTATCAAACGTGGGTCAGATTTGTGATCATCAAACCGCATTTGGCAAGCGTGGTGATTATGCCTGTACCCATCATTGCTGTGGTAACTTTCATTCAATGATGGAGACCTTTGCCCAGCAATGGGATGATTATAGGCCGTGATTTTTTTTTACTGTTACTTTTCCTAAATAGGTGTAGGTACTTTGTACATACGAAAATTTTAATAATCAATAAAATCACGGAGATCGAACATTTTTTCGAGACAAAGTATCTGATGTGATTTATCTATTGTGATTATATTTTAATAATAAGTAAGAAAATAATGACAGCTACATATGTAAACTTTTAAAGTACCAATATTATTCGTTTAACTAAAAATAACACGACTGCTGCAACAACATTCTAAATATTCAAAGTATAATTACATAAGAATAGTTTTTCTCATATCTGTAATATATAAATTATGTCCCAAAAAATACCACGCCAATGTCTTTTAATAGTAGTCAAATTACGGACCCATTACAAATTACCTGGCAGTGTGTCTATCGCAAAACAAAAGGTGTTTTGAGCCCAAGGGTCTGTTTATACATTAGGCTTAATCCCTTTACAATAAATACATTAGATACAAAAAGAGTTTGCAGTTTGTAAAAGCTCAGTATGCATTTTGGCATTGGACTGTTCAGACCTTCCGTTGCCGTCCGCAAAAACTTTTTAAAATTCGTTACATCTAAATGTGAAATAAGCAGTGATTGTGCCGTACAAAATAAACAAAAACTTTACAATAGTGAAAATAGATTTGTGACTCTAATAAGTGCCAGTGATATACTCTGCAAGTAAACATTATAAAAGTGAGACAAACATTCTGATTAAAATGGCTGATCCAGGTCGAATGCCCATCGCCATACTTACAAATGCGCGTCACCACTTAAATAGTGAATCCTACAAAAACGCCTTTGACCTTTACTTACATGCTGTACTGCAATACCCTCACGTGAAAAGGAACATTGAATTTGAATTTCGAGTGACCATGATGAAATTCAACGAACAGTTATCAGCGACACATAACTATGCAATAATATTCGAAAATTTCCAAACAGCCATGAGAGCGTTCCCTGGTAACGTTCATATTATGAATGACATTGGCAAATATCTGTTTCGACATAACTATCTGCGTGAAGCTCTTTGCCATTTTGAGAGGGCGCTCGAAATAGACAGGAGCCTGGTTAACGCTCAAAGGTATATGGATTATACAAAGAGATCATTATTCCCTCGTAAGTACTACAGATTTCTGAATGACGACCGAAGACATCAAGCGTATCTTCAAGCATTACGTGAGATTGCTTCACGCAAAAACAACAATTGCATCGAAGGCGGAATATCAGAAGAGTATGCCAATAGTTGCGTGACCGTGTCTGCTAAGGAGCCTGATTTTTCCGCAACTTGGGCACACGTAGCTAACAAAATTTTGATTCAGAACAAATTACTAGATATTCTTACGATTAACATCGAAACTGAAGCCGTTGAACTAAATGATATCTGTAGCGACAGGACTTTACTAGTAACAAACACTTTTGACTCCGGTTTATTGGGTAAGAACTTACTTCTTAATCTTCGTACTGCATGGGAGAAAAACTTGGCGGAGTATGGATTGGTTGTACCTGGAAGAGCTGATTTTTACGTTGCTGGAGCGAGCTGCAACCAAATCTTAAAGAAATATCAAATATCCGAAAGTGGAAAACAGTTTCTTTGGATTGAGGATATGTTTGTTCATAGTAAAGTGTCATGTAGCGGTGACACGTATCGCGCTGAAGATATCGCATCGTACAGGGATTTTAAGTTTCTGACACGGGAGACCTTAGTCTTTCAGATTGATTTTAACTCGTATACTGATATAATACAAAAAATGGCGGCTATAGTTCCAGATACCGCATACTTGACTCTTACAAAGAGTGGCGAAGTAAACGTGCTAGTTGGTTGGTTTACGCTGTACTTAACCGAAAATATAACCCTTACGACCGACCCTAGATCGGCGGAGAGGTCAGGCGCTTGGCTACCAGCAGTCTTCTTCGATTTCATACCGACACGGTACAAGAAAGGCGAGACGTTTTGTGCTCAGTTTTCAACATTTGGCGGTCTACTGAAATATTCACCAGCCGGTGGAAAACCTATTACTAGAGTCTCACCACACGTAATAGCATTCGTAAATGATGACCGCCACGTGAACGAGATCATGCGAAGCGTGCAAGTAGCAGCAATTCATCTCTCACAAATGGCACCAATTGATAAAACTGATGTTGCCGATTTGAGTCCATTCCCAATCTTCGGTTTGAAAATGTTGGAACGGGGAGTTCGCTCCCTCGTTTGCTTTGCAAATGATTACCAAGATCGGTGTTTTATCGAGGAAGTATTTGCTAGACACAACATTTGCCTATCTAAAGTTAAGATTTTGCTCAGAAGTTCTTGGCACTTTGATTCGTTCGAAGGCAGAAATTTCCACGCAATGTATTGTAATATTTTGGATTTGGGTGGTGAATTTGGTTCCGTGTTGCATCATTTGGCTCGGCAAGTGAAACAAGCGTCCTTGCTTAAAGGGGGCCTGTTCATGCCAGCCAAAATATATTTAGTAGGTCAGCTCATTAGTAGTAAAACTTTGGAAATGCGGAATAGGATGTTAGAGAAAGACGAGGCAATGGTGCCATTGGCCAAGAAAGTAAATTTATTTGCGGTATCGCAGGCTACATGTATTAACCCGACGAAGTTAAAGTTTGATGCTTTATCTAGTCCAGTATATTTGGCACTTTGCTGTCAAGAATTAAAATCTTCCGTGGTTTCTGTAAAGGTGAAAAACGATGGCCACTGCAATGCCATACTGTGTTGGTATGAAATTGAAATGTTTGAAAACAGCAACAGAATTTCTACTGGGCGTAACAGTAGCTTCGTTGACTGTACTGCTTTCTTAGTTAAATCACCATTAGATATTCATAAAGGTGATAAAGTTACTGTAATTCGTTGTGTAGATCCAGATGGGTCTTATAAGATGGATATAGATTTAGAAATAGAGTAAATTGTTAGATTTATCAATTTAGTTTTTAGTCTTATAAAAACAGCACAATTGACAACTTTGAGTAGTAAAAATATTTTGTAAAATATGTGATATTTCATTGCAAAAATATTGCATTATTATTGGTTATATAATGTTATTTTTATTAAACTGTCTTAAGAGTAGGTTGTCCATTTATGTGAATTATTTTTATTTGATGCAACTCTTGACTTAATGATATTCGGGCAAATACACATCTAGCTGAGCTAAACTGAGACTGAGCATAGTGCCCGGGTAGCAAAAAGTTTTGAGTTCAATTCTCATCTCTTTGTTGTCTCATCTGTTACTCAAAATGTTTATAAATAATTGTAACATACATAAGCTATAATTTAATTTCAAATAAGTAAGTTTTTTTTTATATAGTTATTGTAACAAATAAAATGTGTTAAGATAACAATACTCCTTAATTATTAACTTAATAAGTACTTACTAAGGATAAAAGTAATTATGTAACTGTAGCGACTATTGAAGTAGTCATATGTAATTGACAGACAATTTATTAGTAAAGTGTGTTTCTTTAAAAATGTATTTTAATATAATAACCCTCTGGACCAAAAACACGTATGTCTCTACGTGACATGACAATGACTTAAAATTTTTGACGTCATCCACTCCATAATTGTGTGGTGTACCCAGTGGTTAAAATGGGTTACAAGAATAGCATAGAATATAATCGTTCATAAGGAGTACTGCCAGAAGACGGGCAGCAGTTTCTGTTCTCTTCTATCCTGCCTGTTTTTGTAAAGGCCCGCGTCCAGCAGTGGTCTGATAAAGTCTGGTTATGACGTGACATTACAGCCTGTTAGTCAGCCTGTTAATACAATTAAAAGACTCTGATCATTTAAGACTTTACCAATAAAATGAACCAATTACAGAAAAGAACAGCGAAGAAACAGAGTTCAATGCTCTATTAGATGTTACCGCCAGATAAGGCTGCCCGCCCACGTCAGACTTTTTGTAGGACCGATAATCGGGCCGATTTTTCTCTAGTAGGCAGCAGCATACACAATCATGACCGATTTTTTGTAGGACGTGTGCGTTGCTCCATTGCTATCAGTACGTTCTATTTTTCTTCTACAAAAAAACGGTCACCGATTATCGGACGTGGGCGAGCAGCCTCAAGACAAGCAGCAGTGTCTTTCCTCCACCAACACCGAACTGCGATCGTCAACAAGCTTGCCAACCGATTATGATAAAACCATCCTTTTTAAGAGGCCTATGGCCAGCTGTGGTCTATTATAGGCTGATGATGATTTAATAATGACAACAAGGAATTATCAAATCGAGCTATTTTTAATAAATGAATTATTAAATGAATGAAAGCAGGTTGACTAAAAAGATATATATGGCGAGTATGAATGGAAATGTTGGAAGGGGAAGGCCTCGACGAACTTATCTTGATCAAATCGGGGAAGTTCTAATGAAAGGTCAGGTCAAGAGTACCCTAAACCGGCGAGCGTGTATGAAAAGATTAATGAATGTGGATGAAGCGAAAGTAGTCTGTAAGGATCGTAGCAAGTGGAAAGATGTGGTCTCTGCCTACCCCTCCGGGAAAAAGGCGTGAGTGTATGTATGTATGTAGCTATTTTTTCCGTACGTAGTAAAAAAAACTTGAGAGGTGTCAAGGGAAACCCGGATGGAACGAAGTTCCTTTTTAGTGAAGGATTTGTAATAAAATTTTATTGGAACGAAGTTCCTTATTGCGCGTTGCGAAAGGGGGCTAGACGGAAAAAATTAAGACCAAAAGACGTGGTAACGACCCTTTTTGCTATAGGTTCTAAGTCGTGCGGCGTCCGCGTGTTTCTCAGTCTGTCTCTCTCTCTCTCTATCAACTTAGACGCTGACTGCAGCCGATGACCTTGAGCAATGAACACGCCCACAAATTTATTCATCTTTGAATTTCTTTGGAACGCGCCACAGCTATCACTGTCGATTCTCGTAGGAGTGACAGAGAAAAAGCGCATGGAATAGAAGGGCCTAAGTGCCAAACAACAAAATTCGTTGTGCAATTTAAAATTGCCATTTTATTAAAAATCTAAGTCAGCCATTTGCTTAAGCAACATGTAATATACAATATAGCAAAATTTTATTGTTATACGGACTGCTGAGATAAATGGTAATTTATGTAGGTATTTTCAGAGGCTATTTTGAGATTCTTTTCTATCTAGTGTTAGCATTATTTCCTATTTAAGTCCAACTTAATACTTTTAAATCATATTAATAAAGCTGATTAATAATGTTATTAAAGAAATTTATAATCTGTATTTGTATAACAAGATTGCATATCTTGGGCTCTGTAGATGAAAAAGAAAATAGACCGACCGGATGGAGCCCGTGAATGACTGGTGAACGGGATTAAAAAAAGAAGGAGATTCATTCGATCTATGGTGGTTGGATATAAAACTTAACGTGTGCCTAAATAATTATAAAATACATACATATTGTGAACATAATATTTAATACACAAAGTTCAAAGTATCAGGTTGTCGTTTATTACCATCCTTTTACCTGGATAAAATCTAACAAGTCAGAAGTGACAAGGAAGGTAATTTTGTTACTATTCTACGCCTACAAGTGGGTAAGTGTTTTGTATGTACAAATTACTATAACAACGGAGTTTTGTTTATAATAAATTAACTCCTACTATAACAAATAAACTTTGTCATGGCTTAGTTATAGAATTTTTTTTGAATATTTTAGTCGGATTCGAATCAATTAATTGTAGAAAATATTGCGGTAGGACACCATGTCCTCACTTCAATAATTTAAAGCGAAACGATTATTTAGTTTTATTTTACGACCAAAATGAAACGAAGTCATACTTCTAGCTTTATTTTTCGTACAAGAGCGTTTTATTATAATTATAACTCCATGATCTAAATTGACGCCATTTTCTTTTTGTAAAGAAAAGTTTGATAATATTGCTACAACTTTATACTTATGACAAAATATTCTTCTATACTTTATTCATTGTTACAAATTTGTATTTAATTTCGACTTTTGCGACATCCTAATTATGAAAACACATTGTCGGATTGTTTCATAACAGGGATTGTTGACCAACATTCCTTAGAAATCTACCCAACATTGCTGGGGTAATATGAATTTAATAAAGGAGGCCTTTGCCCTTACTAGATAGATCATAAGCCTTCAATTTGCATAAGACGCAAAAAAAATAATTAAGTAGTGTGACGACGATATTAAGTCCTAAATCATTACGCTTACGCGATTAAATAGTGTACCTACCTACCTACCTACATGATTTTGGAATATTATTTGCTTGTAGCGACACCTATTGATGAAAGTCCGTCTGTTTATAACGTCACTGTCATCTGTCAGTTGTCATCTGTCAATTTAAATTTAAACTGTCACTGTCATCAATCAATGTCATTGAACTGACAGATGTATGTCGTGTCTTTGAGTTGGCTGTATAGACTTTGCCCAAAATTGTGAAACAATATTACAAAAAAAAGACAGTTTCTGTTAACTATTTTTATTTTATCATATTTTGTTTGTTATTAATAATGTGTTTCCTCCTTTCCTGTCCCCCCTCCTTATATTACCTATGGTATGGTAAATTAGTCAAAAATATGTCTGATACGGATGAAGGCAGATACACACCCGAATATATGCCATCCAATTATACTCATAATGCTAGAAAACGCAATAGGGATTCTTCCACGCGTTTGAAAACATCAAAACGTCAACGATCACGGTCCAAACAATCATCTATTCGTTCTTGTTACAATGACGCCAATCGTAAGCATAAGAGAACTTCTAGTACCAGTCGCCATTCCAGCAGATTAAGTCGATCCTTGTCAAGGAGATACTGCTCGAAGAGAAATCGAAATCGGTACGGCTCGCGACCGCGCCGCGATTGTAGAAAGAGAACACTCTATGACCGCCGTAAGTCTCGTCGGGACACTTCAGTAACCGGAAGTTCATCATCAGCAACTAGTTTCTCTTCTAACGATAGTTCCCTGTCTCGCTACCGTAGATCTCGGTCAAAATGTAGAGTTGCCACAAAAACTCGGTCAAGGAGAACGCGAAGTCGTAGTAGCTCTTCTAAAAACCTGATGAGGGTCTTTATTAATGCTATCAATAACCGAGGAGAAAACGCTTATGTCGGGGCGCAAGAAGTAATTCCTCAGTTTGACCCGGGTCAGAAAACTCAAAGTACTAAGGCATGGCTCAGGAAAGTAAACGAAGTAGCTATAATATATAACTGGAACGAACGACAAATTATCTACCATGCACTTCCTAAACTATCGGGTTTGGCGCGGAAATGGTATGAAGGGTTAAGGTCGATTGATTTGAAATGGAAGGATTGGCAGCGAAAACTTTTGAAATGTTTCCCTGATGATAGAAATTACGCAGATCGGTTGACGGAAATGTTAAACAGAAGAAGTAGAAGAGAAGAGACATTAGAGGAGTACTTTTACGAAAAATCTAAGTTAGTTAGCAGATGTAATATTAAGGGTAAGGACGCAGTTGACTGCGTAATTCACGGCATTTATGATCATAATGTACAACTTAACGCACAAGGAGCTAATTTTAAACGCCCGAGTCAATTATTACGGTACTTAAGAAGCATTACAATTAAAAATTTGCGACCGGCCGTAGATGGTAAAAGACTTCCTCTACCCTCTAAAATGAACACGAACAAATTTAGCGATAAGATCACGAGGTTCCCGAACTCAGTTCGAGCAGTAAAATGTTTTAATTGTTCGGAAAACGGACACACTGTCCCAAAGTGTCCTAAGCCTCTGCAACGATGTACAAAATGCCAACGCATGGGGCATGTCGTTGAACACTGCAAGCGAGAACAAGAAAAGCAATCATCGAATTCTAACAACCTTTGCAAGGAAGTACAACAAATAACTACTCAAGGTACACCATTAGATATTTATCATAAAACAATTACAGTAAACGGCACTAGTAGAAGTGCCTTTATAGACTTTGGAAGTCAATGCACCTTAATGACAAAAAAAACAGCGGACGATTTAAAAATATCCATAGAAAATGGTGACTTACCTGTAATTAAGGGGTTTGCTTTCGGGGTCATGAAGCCAATAGGATGTACCACTATCGAGCTTAAAATAGATTTTGTTAAAGCTGAAATAGATGCTTTCGTAGTTGCTGATAATTTCTTAAAGACGGATTTATTAGTTGGTCAGAATTTCACTGAATTGCCTGACGTAATTGTTCACAAAACAAATAAAAATCTCGTTCTTTATTCTGAAAACAATGAAATAGCTAAGATTAAAATATTTGCTTATTACTCTACCGAGTTGGTAGACATACAATGTTTGTCTATATATTCGGATACAATCGAAACAGGTTACATTTATATACCAGGTAGCACATCTTTTAAGGAAAACGAGGAGTATATAATTCTACAAGGCGTATACCATCTCAATGAAGGGGTAGGATCGATTATACTTATAAATATATCAGGCGGCAAAGTTTTAATAGAAAGCAGTAAACTCTTAGCACGCGCATATCTCTTACCAGTGGTCGGGAAGGTAGATTCCTACGTACCAGCAAGCTTAGAATTAAATCGCATAGAGCTCAGTGATAGCAATAAATTAGACCAGCTGGCGATAACCCTAGACATGATTAACGTCGGACCCGATGTTACTCAAGAACAAAAAGAACACTTACTTGAAATTTTAAGTAACTATAGAGACTGTTTTGCTTTGGATACCACTGAATTAGGTTGCACAAATGTTTCAGAAATGCATATTAAATTAAACGATTCAAATCCAGTAACTTATAAACCATATCGACTAGCACATAGAGAACGTGAAATAGTTCGAGAATTAGTTAATGAATTATTAGAAAATAAAATTGTACAAGAGTCAGATTCGTCTTATTCAAGTCCAATTGTGCTTGTCAAGAAGAAAAATAATGAATATCGTCTTTGCATCGATTATCGAGCCTTAAACAAAAAAACCGTTAAAGATTCCTATCCGATGCCAGTAATCGACGATCAATTGGATAAATTACACGGTATGCAGTACTTTACTAGTTTAGACTTAAAATCTGGATACTACCAGATTCCGGTGGCTGAGGACTCCAGACATCTCACAGCATTCGTAACGCCCGACGGGCATTATGAATATACGCGAATGCCATTCGGTTTAGTGAATGCCCCGGCCGTCTTTCAACATATGATTAACAAGACTCTGGGTAAAGATAGGTACGAACTTGCTATGCCTTATATGGACGATATTCTATCACCTTCATCCACAATTGAAGAAGGGTTAAAGAAATTGACCAGAATCCTAAATGCTTTACGTCAAGCTAAACTAACTTTAAACTTACGAAAATGTTACTTCTTCCAAAACAATTTAGAGTATCTAGGCTTTGAAATTTCCAAAGATGGTCTTAGACCTGGTCAAAGAAAAACAGATGCTGTAGCCTCATTTGCCACTCCAACTAGCGTTCACCACGTAAGACAGTTTGTGGGGCTGGCCAGTTTTTTTCGCAGGTTTATTCCTAATTTTGCTAGTATTGCAAAACCTCTTACAGTTCTAACTAAATCTAATGTGCCATGGAAATGGGGTGAAAATCAAGAACAGGCTTTCCAGACTATTAAAAATAATCTAACACAAAGACCCCTATTAGCATTGTATGATCCAAAACATATTACGGAAGTGCACTGTGATGCGAGTAAATTAGGTTTAGGAGGAATATTATTACAGCGACCCAATGAAAATATACCATTTAAGCCCGTCGCTTACTTTAGTAAGCAGACTACAAAAGACGAGGAGTTTTTTCATTCCTACGAGTTAGAAACTCTTGCTGTTGTTTGCTCATTAAAAAGATTCCGCACATATTTGATTGGCATTCATTTTAAGGTATACACAGATTGTAACGCTTTACGGACAACCCTTACAAAAAGGGATCTAGTGCCAAGAATTGCCAGGTGGTGGCTACTTCTTCAAGAATATGATTTTAACATTGAGTATCGGCCAGGGGATCATATGAAACATGCGGACGCCTTAAGCAGAAACCCTATAAAATATGGCAGTCACGATGACTTGGCAGACGGCCGCGAATTTGAGATCATGAGTATCAAAACCAATGATTGGCTTCAAACGGTCCAAATGACAGATCCTGAATTAAAAAGAACAAAATTGATTTTAGAATGTGGAGATAAAAGCGTAAAAGATATTCTTACGAATTTCGTAGTAAAAGATGATAAGGTTTATAGGCGTGTAGGAGATCAGTTAAAATGGGTCGTTCCGAAAGGAGCTCGATGGCGCATCTGCCAATTAAGTCATGACGAAATCGGTCACTTTTCGTATGATAAAACATTAGACAAAATCAAACACGACTATTGGTTTCCTAAAATGAATCAGTTCATCCGAAAATACGTGTCGTCATGTCTTAATTGCGCGTATAACAAGGGCTCATCATCCAAAGCAACTGGTTATTTACACCCAATACCAAAAGGGGATGTTCCATTCCATACCCTACACATGGACCACTTAGGCCCATTTGTCAGAAGCAAAAAGGGCAATTCCTATATCTTAGGTATTATTGACGGCTTCAGTAAATTTATTTTCGTCAAACCTGTTCGGAATCTTAAGTCTAAGACTACAATTAATGTTTTGCAAGACGTTTTTAATATTATCGGTATACCAAAAATTATAATTTCGGATCGTGGCACAAGCTTCACCTCTGCTTGTTTCAAAAAGTTTGTCGCATCTATTGGTTCCAAGCATGTCCTTAATGCAGTTGCCACACCTCGTGCAAATGGGCAAATTGAAAGATACAATCGCACTATATTAGAATCGTTGGCTGCAACGAATCATGGAATGGACGAGCGTGTGTGGGATGAAAGTGTAGGCCGAGTCCAGTGGAGTTTAAACAACGTAAAAAATAAGAGTACTGGAAAGACTCCATCGGAGATCGTATTTGGTTTTCGAACGGTCAATGAGAGCGAAGGACCTATTCTGAATGCTATAAATGACACGCAACCCAAAGATGTTACTCAAGTTGAAAAATCTCCCCGCGCTGAAATAAGACAACTAGCTCAAATGAGTACTCAGAGGAACCAAGATTACATGAAGAAATATTTTGACAAGTCTAGAGCACCAACAAAGTTTTACGAGATTGGTGACCTGGTTATGATACCAAACCACCATAACCCAGCGGATGGCAAAAGTAAGAAGTTACGCCCCAAATTCCGAGGTCCATTTAGAGTCACTGCTGTGTTAAGTAACGATAGGTACGAAATAACAAGCATAAAAGGCCACTCCAAAAGGAAATATAAAAGTGTATATCCATCTGATCAATTAAAACAGTGGATTACATTTAGCTGTGGTAATGATTCGGATAATAATGAGACATTTAGTGAAGAAATTCACAAATTAAATTAGATTGTGGCGTCACGATTTATATAAATATTTTAGGAAAATGGTTTATTTAGAAAGATTGGTTTTATACAGTTATAATATAGTGTAAATCAAGGAATATGGCCACTTAATTGTCCTACTAGTTTTGTTAAATTAAGTGTGAAAACCTTTAGGTAATATTATTTATTCCCTTCAATCCTCTCCTTATTTACCCTAAGTTATTTCAGGAATGGCATAATGCTAATAATCATGGATGCCCAATGGCAAATATTAACCGGTAATTACAACTGATATCCACTAGCATAACAAAAACGAAGGATGCTGAAGTACAAGCGGTGCTCACCTTAAATGGGTTATGTATAGTGAAGGATGCCGAAGTACAAGCGGTACTCACTATGTTAGTGAAGGATGCCGAAGTGCAAGCGGTGCTCACTGCCTAGCCCGGTGAAGGATGCCGAAGTACAAGCAGTACTCATTGACTTAATACAATAGCGAAGTCACGCGGTTGTATAATTTTCAATATGTTAATAATAACCGCATATAATTATTCTTAACAAAAACTAAATAAGAGCAGAGTTATCAATTCCATATTAAAAAGGAGCAATATGTCACATTCTCTCTACTTATCAACTTTAATTTCATGCACACATTACTTTGAAAATCTATTGGGAAAATTTTACATTTATAAATGTTTGCTATCGGAAACCCTGTATACCTGTAGTAGTTGTTAATAATATGGATCATTAATATTCCACGCAGGTAATTCTAATAGGTTAATAGAAGGTGTGAAAATAGATTTACATAACTATTTTATTCTTTCAGGTCACCCTAAATAAGTCAAAGTTAATTCGATCCGAATGATTACCGTGAGAAGGCATAATGATAATGAATCGAAAATCATTCTTGGCTGTTAACCTGGTTGAAAGTTACAGAATAGACCTTGTTTACTTAAGTTACTTCTAAGTAATTTTATTCTTTAAGGTAGAACCTATTTTTCTGTATTCTGAGATTATTTGGTACCAATTCATTACTAATTAATTAATTAATTACCTAGTTATTAATTACTTTAATTAATTGACATGATTCTACAATTTCTGCAATTTGACAAAGCGAAATTGTGCTATAAATATTGTATTGTAATGTTAGTTAAGTTAGGAGTTACAGTATAGTCAAGTAATCGTTTTTTTATATATTGAAGCAAAGTTTGAATTGATAAGAATACCCAGTTAGATCTTATTTTCAATGTTTGCCTAATATCTATTTTCAATTTAATTCATTGGATATTGCTTACATGTTTACAATAGATTGGTGACAAGAAGTAAGACAGTTATTGTCAATTCATATAATTATTGCATCATCGTATCCTATTAATGTACCTATCAATTATTTGACATGATTATAAAATTTCTGCAATTTAACAAAGTAAAATTGTGCTATAAATATTGTATTGTAATGGCAGTAAAGTTGGGCGTTGCATTGTACTTAAGTTACAGTTTATTTTTATATAGAAGTAAGCTTTAAGTTATTAAGAATACCCAGTTAGATCTTATGTTCAATATTTGTCTAAAAAATGTTTTTAACTGAATTCATTGGATATTGCTAACATGTTTACAATAGATCAGTGAGAAATACGACAATTAAAAGTTGTAATAAAATTAACAGTTGGTGTTATCAAGTACACAATAATTTTTTTTCGGTCTTATTGTTAATATACATAATTTAAACTAAAATTTTACTAAAGATATGATAAAGATTTTCAAATTGATCGAAATTGTAAGTGTCTGTGTATGGGGTCATACAATCGGTCAAATGGCCGAAACCGGAATAGGGACATTCCGTTGACAGGATGGCCGACTGTTAGCATTATTTCCTATTTAAGTCCAACTTAATACTTTTAAATCATATTAATAAAGCTGATTGAAATAATAATGTTATTAAAGAAATTTATAATCTGTATTTGTATAACAAGATTGCATATCTTGGGCTCTGTAGATGAAAAAGAAAATAGACCGACCGGATGGAGCCCGTGAATGACTGGTGAACGGGATTAAAAAAAGAAGGAGATTCATTCGATCTATGGTGGTTGGATATAAAACTTAACGTGTGCCTAAATAATTATAAAATACATACATATTGTGAACATAATATTTAATACACAAAGTATCAGGTTGTCGTTTATTACCATCCTTTTACCTGGATAAAATCTAACACTAGAAAAGTTTTTAAATCGTGTTTTGGAAACAGCCACCTAGTCGAAAATATGATCAATTACAACTAAATAGAATTTGGCAACAATACGAGCCATAGGCTTAAAGCAAAACAATCTTCATTGAGCTCAATTTGGCTCATGTCAGCGTCTTAATTCCGTCAAACCCCCGGTTTCGCAACGCGCGGTAAGGAACTTCGTTCCAAAAAGTAACATCCTATAATCAACCTCTGCAGGGAAAAAGCCGCCATCATTGAATTCAAGCTACAATAGCAATGATGGGTACCTACGCGCATAACACGCTTGCCAAATGCAGGTTGGTGATCACAATCAAATGCACACTGTCAATCACAAATCGCAAAAGCTACGTTCAAAAATTCTAAGCTCTTGTTGCCCGTCCGGGAATCGAACCCGAATCCGATCCCGAACAGTGCCGTACACACCATACACGCCAAAGGGCACTGAATACCTTACCTACTACGTCTGACTAAATAAAATACCGATCACTGCATTACTTTGATGGATAAGTTTTTAGAACTTAGTTTCTGCATACCCTACCCAGAATTGCTGTGCAAGCCTCTGATCCCGAACCCAGATCTAGAGGCGTTGATCTAGTAACTCCCCTTTTAACTGATAATATAAAATCATCAATGCAGGCATTCAAATTATCATTTAAAATATCGTCATATGGCCCTTATGTTACATCCTTTTTGTCAAACTGCAAGTAGTTGTACCTATAGTAATTTATAAGAATTATAATCGTAGAACGAGAATTCCAATTGTATGCAATGTTTATGATTAAAATGATCCCCTTTTGACATTAGATTACAAAACTGTGTTTGTCGTGGTGGACCATTAGGTCAGTTCACGACAAAGTGTCAAAGTGTTAAAACGTGTTTTACTGAAGTGAACATAAATGAAGATGACTTATCGACAGTTTGTGGCTGTGATGATATGTGCGTCGTCAAAAATATGACTGGCTACAGAATATCGGAAACAAAATTTAAATATTAAGGAGACTACTAGAGCTAAGTGATTTAAATAAGTACTCGTATATTACTTCTAAACAAAATCAATTCTCAAAAAACTAGAACAGTATCATTTTACAAAATTACCTCTAGTATTTATTGAATCACAGTAAACTTATCATTTAATAGTTGTTTATAAAGCTGATTTGTCGCTAACGCCAAAAGCAGCCGGTTTTAGCAATAATATAAGTACAATTCGTAAGAATACCAGAATGAAAGCAGTTAACAGTAATTTAATAAAAATACTAGAGGTAATTTGCTAAAATGATACTGTTCTCGTGTAGTTTTTAGGGTTCCGTAGCCGAATGGCAAAAAACGGAACCCTTATAGTTTCGTCAAGTCTGTCTGTCTGTCCGTCCGGACATGTCACAGCCACTTTATTCCCTTGATCGTGCGTTATTCCAGACACAATTAAAATCAATTGTTATCGCGACAACCGGTTGTCGCTTGGGGTTTGAAGCGTTATTCTGAAAGTATTAGCATTTCATAGTTGAATCTTGGTAGGTAGGTGTATCCTGTTAACCGCTTTACGATTCTCATAAAAAAATATTAAAAATAATGATATTAAAGGGGGGCATCCCATACATACAACTAAAACAAAAAAAAATACTTCTACCTATGCGTATGGGGTGTCTATGGGTAGGTCTTTTAAAATGACATAGAGGTTTCTAGAACCATTTTTTTCCAAAATTTTAACATTTGGAAAATAGACGCTTCCAAAGTGGTACAATTAGTGTCTCCCCCCCCCCTCTCTAACTTTTAAACTAAGCATGTAAAAATTTTGAAAAAAATACATAATGTAGATCTTAACAAATACTTTCAACGATAATTGGTTTGAACGAGATCAAACCTGTAGTTTTGGAGATCTAGCACATTTTCAACAACCGCAAATATACCTTTGTCCTTCATACAAACACTATGAAAAACAAAGTTATTTTTGCAGACAACAAAATATTGTGGTACTTATTTTAGTTAAAGTTGGTAAGGAACCCTCAGTGCGCGAGTCCGACTTGCACTTTGCCGGTTTTTTAAGATTTGATTTTGTTTAGAAGTAATGAAGTCAAATCAATTGGGGGCAGCACGTAGCTCTAGTAGGCGCTTTAGGTCAAAATTTAAAAAAAAATAGAACTTTATTTTTATCGTTAAGCCTGCGCCGAGTGAAATGTGCGAAAACAGCAGTCACTGTTAAGCTGATAAGATAAACAATACTTATCGAACACATTTCAAAAAAATACCCTTAACATGTACAAATAATGTCTTAACATTTACTCCGTGGAAAAATTATAAAAATATTATAATATTAGCCTACAAAGTAACGTAAAGTTAAACAAAAATGCAAAAACGTATGCTGGCATTAAGCAGTTTTTTAGTTTTTATCGTTACAAATCTGTGCTTATTTTTGGTTTAATCGAAACAAGAATGTTTATACTACAATTTTACCGTCTCCAATATAGAAAATGGTAATCGGCAAATAAGATATGAATTTACCAAAATGCGCTTCAAATTCGCCATACATTTCTACTATGGCGGCCGCGTGGCGATATAAATTATAGTCTCGCGTGCACTGTGATTCAGTCACCGGCCCGATCACGCCCGCTAGTATGGGCCCCGGTGCGAGCGAGCCTGAAGGCTTCGCTTCGCGAGTACCGCTAGCGTGGCGGACCTAGGCCGAGCGCCTTCAGCGCTCGCCACATTCTGCCCGGTTTAACTGAATAAAGCCTTCCGTATAAGGTTTCAGGGATAGGTCCGTCAATAAAAAAAAATGTGATTCAGTGGCCCACAAGTGTTCAGAGTGAGCGCACGTCACTTTGTTCAGAGCATAGACATAGTATATATGTTACGCTCAAAGATCAAAAACGCTCATTGAGCGGAAAAATAGGTCACAACGCGTTGTGGTCACAGTAAAACATCCACATAGCGAAATTCGTGTTATGGCTCTAATGAAAACGCGCACGACGCGTTGTGGCAATCAAAGAAAGACCAAATAGCGAAATTCGTGTCGTGGCTTACATGCTATTAGATCTCAACGCGAGACCTTTTGAGCATTTATTGTGTTAACCATATCACGACGGACAGGTTGTAACTTGTCGGTGTCGGCTCGGGTGCAAAGACGCATTGAAACATCAATTTTAATCATTTCTTTTCTGTTTATGAGAGTGAATTTTAATGTCAGCGCTAATTAGGACGAATAAAAAAGAATTGTTTTACGATAAATTACGTGAGTTTGTGGAAACAAGCATTGATTGATTATCATGACTACAGAAAAATATG
Organism: Anania crocealis; assembly: GCA_949315895.1. NCBI lineage: Eukaryota > Metazoa > Arthropoda > Insecta > Lepidoptera > Crambidae > Anania > Anania crocealis. The sequence goes on from OX438880.1 coordinate 7,574,646, forward strand.
TAATGTTACTTAATGAAACAAAACAGTCTCAATTTCTTAAAAAGAAAAAGGAGTCTGTCGTCGAAGCAGTATCGACGTCTTAAACGATATAATGTCTTTAAGATTGGTGATACTGAAAAGTTGGTTGAAGCTGGAATAGAAAGCTCAAGTTCAAAAATTCGATATTTCTGCAAAACAGATGAAATGTTTGATAAGTGATTTTATAAAATGGAAAATATTACTTAACATCTACCAAAACGTTTCCAGCCTAGGCCCAGTAGGATCCATATCGGAAAGTAGTGTGCGTCGTAATCAAATAGTATTCCATACGCGTCATGGCTTTTCTTCATTGCCACAACGCGTTGAGATCTAATAGCATGTAAGTCACGACACGAATTTCGCTATTTGGTCTTTATTTGATTGCCACAACGCGGTCGTGCGCGTTTTCAATAGGGCCATAACACGAATTTCGTTATGTGGATGTTTTACTGTGACCACAACGCGTTGTCAGCTATTTTTCCGCTCAATGAGCGTTTTCGATCTTTAAGCGTAACATATATATGTTTAGGGTTCTGGTTCATTTCGCGCACGGCCGAAGAAAACAATGTAAGTATGATTTTCGGAATTATAAATTTAATAAATACATACTCCTAAATTTTTCTTGGCTACAAAATATACCAAGAGGATATTATTATACAGTTTATTATTTCTGTTATATTGTTGATGGATTAGTTATAACCGTACTGTGCTGTATATGTACCTAGATATGTATTATATATAGGTACTTATATTTGTTTATATTCATCAAATCGTAAAATTTTGAAAATTTTAATTTCATAGTGTAACAAATACTTTCAATTCTAGGAAATTTGGGGCTATTGTGTCATTATTTTTGACTGAGATTTTAGAAATGTTATTTAGGGTTACGGTTCCAAAGTTTAAATGAACAAAAATAATAAAAATAACCGCAATAACCGAAAAATGGTGACAGTTTGACCAAATTCTAGGTTTTTCTTAAATAATTTTCAAACTGCGTGGGATAGATTTTTTTTCTGATTTTTCTCATGATGGTTACAATCAATCCTTTCACCTTGTTTCGGCTTGACGTTGAGTTTTGGGACATCCTGTATAAAAGTTTAAAATCATCGCTTTTCGTGTATTACTAGTAGGCACCTATACCTTCGCTCCTATTCGTCGCAGCGTAATGTTATATAGCCTAAAGCCTTCCCCGATAAATGGACTATCTAACACAGAAAGAATTTTTCAAATCAAACCAGTACTTCCGGATATTAGCGCGTTCAAACAAACAAACAAACAAAATCTTCAGCTTTATAATATTAGTATAGATAAAAAAGTAGATTTTAAGCTATTGCATAGCTTCTATCGCGGGCCTTGAGCGTGGAGATCGAATCCAAAAATTCCGTAACGAAAGTAACCTAACACTCGGGGCGAGGCACGATCGAACAATTTTGAATTTCCGAAATTTAAAAGAATTTAGAAGAAAATAAGGATTTTGGCAGTATGGTTGCCTATGGTAACCATATCTGCCAAAATAACAGAAAAATTTAATAACAAAAGTCAAAATTAGAAAATACATAAAATTACAATATTAAGCTATTGCATAGCTTCTATCGCGGGCCTTGTTAGTTTTATAATTGCATAAGTTGATAAAAAATGCTATGCAATAGCTTTACCGCGGCAGTCTTCGAGTGCCACACGTCTTTTTTTTAAGATACCTAATCGATACTAAATAACATATTTGACTCCTAAGGGCTCCCAACACATAAACACGATACGACGTCGCGTCGTGCATCGTGACACCTTGCGACGCCGTTTCATGGAAATCTACATAGTAAAATACCATAAAACGATTTCGCAACGTGTCACGATGCACGACGTGACATCGTATCGTGTTTATGTGTGGGAGCCCACATAAAATTGAAGTTATTGCTAAATTTTATTTTGCTTTAGTGCTGTTAAGGATAGGCTTACTTAGACGTTCATTTGTAGGAATTCCTTCGGGAAACTAGTTTAATATCAAAATTTTATTTAACAATTAGCTAAACTTACCTTGGTACTTCTTAGATAACTCTATAAGAGCTTAAGCAGCAACAAGACATTCTGCTTCAATGGATTCATATATCACGTTATGACTGTCTGCTAAGCCATCGAAGCCACAGTAAAAATCTGATGGATATCCTTGGACTAGAGCATCTACACTGCCTCTGTAGATGGGAACCTGTAAACGAAGAAAAAAAACTATTAAATATGGGCATTTCTTGTAGTAATAAAGCTCTTTGTATTAAGGATGAGAAGTATATTTGAAAACCACGAATTGAAAACAAAAAAAAAGAACTTTAAATAAGTTAATCAAAAATTGATATGCAGAAGAAGTGGGAGCGAATGGTCCATCTATCGCAAACGCAATGCTGACAAATGTACTGGGCCCCAATTCTGCTGATTTACAAATGGCTCAATAAAATCGCAATGGCATCGCAATCGTATATTTTGACATTACTACCATATTAAATGTGTCAAAATGCACAATTGCGACGCAATTGCGATTCTATTGAGCCATTTGGATCAGCCTTAGTAAACGCTGCTTCTGAGCCATGGGTCGCGGGTTCGATCCCCGCACAGTAGAAATATTTGTGTGCATGAACATGTCTATTTGTACTGATCTGGGTGTTTTCTATGTATTTTATGTAAGTATTTAAAAAAATATATTTATATAAGTAAGTTTATTGGTTGTCTAGTACCCCATACGACAGGGTACTTAATAGTAGCTTAATTTGGGACTAGATGGCTCTGTGTGGCCCAGTGAGGCATGTCTTAAATATTATTATTATTTGTAAATTAGCGGAATTGTGGGCCCTGGGCAGTGCCTGGAATTCGTGACTCAGATGTAGGTTTAAGAAGGCCCTTTTAAAGGGTTTCAGTGCTCCTTGAAGCCTTTAAGCTACCACTAGAAACCTTCTCTGCCTAACCATGTTTGATACGATCCTACGTTTACTGCTTTCGAAATTCATAATTGCAGTTTTTGTAAGCAAAGCTCTTTTAGTATGTTAAGGTTGGATCCTGTTACTATGCCTTTCGCTCCCACTTCTTCTGCATATCAATTTTTGATTAACTTATTTAAAGTTTTTTTTTTGTTTTCAATTCGTGGTCTTCAAATATATTTCTTATATTAATATATTACAAAGAGCTTTATTACTACAAGAAATGTACATTTTTAATAGTTTTTTTCTTCGTTTACAGGTTCCCATCTACAGAGGCAGTGTAGATGCTTTGGTTCAAGGATATCCATCAGATTTTTACTTTGGCTTCGATGGCTTAGGAGACAGTCATAACGTGATATATGAATCCATTGAATCAGAATGTCTGGTTGCTGCTTTAGCTCTTATAGAGTTATCTAAGAAGTACGAAGGTAAGTTTAGCTAATAATTGTTAAAAAAATAAAAAATTTGATGTACTAGCTTCCTGAAGGAATTCCTACAAATGCACGTTTAAATAAGCTTATCCCTAACTAGCTGTTCCCCGCGACTTCGTACGCGTCAATTCCTGTTTTTATATTTGTAACATTTTTCACTGATGCTTCGCTCCTATTGGTCGCAGCGTGATGTTATATAGCCTAAAGCCTTCCTCGATACATGGACTATCCAAAACAAAAATATTTTTTTATTTCGAACCAGTACTTCCAGAGATTAGCGCGTTAAAATAAACAAACAAACAAACAAACTCTTTAGCTTTATAATATTAGTAGTATAGCACCAAAGCTAAATAAAATATGGCAATAACTTCAATTTTATGTGTTTAAATATATTAATATAATAAATATACATCATAAAGACAAGAGATTGTAGAAAAAAAGTAGTTTGAATTCAAAACTGTGACCAAACAATATAGCGAATAATATTTTTTAAATTGGTTTCAATTATCTATAGCATCGGGATTGGTAAAACAGTGACATGAGTCATAGTTTAACTTTGTTCTGTTGATGGTTAAAATGGTATTTTATTGTCAAGCTATGTTCATTGCTGACTAAACATAGGCACTTAACTTATTTCTAGCATTTAAATAATTTGAGAAACATCTACAACAGAGCAAAATATAAGTTCAAAAATTCTGAAGTATATAGTATACTTTTTTCTGCTAAATGTTGCCAAAATAATGGTAGTTTTAAATTACCTGCCTTTGGCTGTTTGACTTTCAATGTTTTTAAAGGCTTATCTCCAAAACAATGTAACAATTAAAACTATAAATGGAAGAAGGTGAGACCCAGTCGCATTTGAAAATTTTCGTTGTTTTTGCAACATTTTAATGTTAACCGATATAAAAACGTTAAGGTTGATCACGCTTCGTGAAACCCCTTTTGAAAAGATGCACTTACTGCGTTTTGATATATCAAGATTTTTGAACAAAAGTTTGATCTCAGTTTTTTCGGATTTATAATTTTACCGTCTTTTCTGCCCTATTGGTCGAGTGGTTTAAGTACCGGACCTAAGGTCTCGGGGTCCTGGATTCGATCCCCGGGTTGAATAACAAGAGTTTCGAATTTTAGAACATTGCTTTGGTTTCTCTCACCAAACCACATATTGGCAAGCGTGGTGATTATGCCTGTACCCATCATTGCTGTGATAACATGAATTTAATGATGAAGCCCTTTGCCCTGCTGTGTGATTATAGGTCATCATCTTATCTAGTTATGTCAGCTTAATAGGCGCAGTATCGCAGACTCGTACGTAGTCTGACTTTAATGGTATTTTGGTGTTATATAACCTTTTTTTGACAGACCAAGATGGTATTTTAACTCACCACTTTCCATCCATGCACATCTTCACTTATAATGTGTTTTTATACTAATTCATGGACAAGACTTTATCAATGTAAGGCAATTATTCCACTGAACCGCGGGGCGACATAAAGCAGCTCCCGCGCGCCCAATGCGTTGTCAGTGTATTTAATTGTACAGGCAACAGCCCGTCAACCTACCACAAAACGTCAAATTTTCTCAATTGATATTGATCTCTACTTGTTGGACTCAAAGTTGAAAATCAATCTACGAGACAAAAAACAAATGACGTATTTTTTCTTTTGGTATAGCCCAGTACAAAATTGACATAATACAGTACTTAGAAAATGTCTGCCAAAAATCTAAAATTTTTGATACGGCCGCCTAGCAACACTTTTTTTACACGATTCACATTTCATTCATTCATCACGATACTATTTATACGTTTTTGATTTTCCCTTTATACCTTAACTATATCGCGAAAAATATTTTCAGGTATAAGCTTGATTTAATATTTTACTTCATAAATGGGCTCTAAATACGATACCGAACGCGCCTATAACAATTTTGGAAAGTGGTTACAATTTCACCCCGTATACAAACTGAGGTATGTACTTGCATATAATGATTAAATCTGTCACGCGTACTGTGGCGGAGCGCGGTGCAGTGGGTTAATTCCCGTTTGTTAGGCACAAACGGTAACGAAAATATTATTATTACAGGCGAACTTATTGTTGTCACCTTAGCTCCGTTGACCAACGTTGCTTTAGCAACCAAACTGGATCCAATGTTCATAAGCAGACTCAAATTATTGTACATTGGCGCTGGTAATGTATATGGTAAGTAAGTATTACTTAGTATAGGTAGGTAGGTACCTAGTCTATTAAAAATGTATCCGATGGTCTAGTGTTTTTAACGCCTAGTCGGTCTATGGTTAAAGCATCGGGCCAAGATTTCAGGATCCTAGGTTCAATCCTCGGGTGGTGAAACAAAAGTTTCGAACTATCAAACGTGGGTCAGATTTGTGATCATCAAACCGCATTTGGCAAGCGTGGTGATTATGCCTGTACCCATCATTGCTGTGGTAACTTTCATTCAATGATGGAGACCTTTGCCCAGCAATGGGATGATTATAGGCCGTGATTTTTTTTTACTGTTACTTTTCCTAAATAGGTGTAGGTACTTTGTACATACGAAAATTTTAATAATCAATAAAATCACGGAGATCGAACATTTTTTCGAGACAAAGTATCTGATGTGATTTATCTATTGTGATTATATTTTAATAATAAGTAAGAAAATAATGACAGCTACATATGTAAACTTTTAAAGTACCAATATTATTCGTTTAACTAAAAATAACACGACTGCTGCAACAACATTCTAAATATTCAAAGTATAATTACATAAGAATAGTTTTTCTCATATCTGTAATATATAAATTATGTCCCAAAAAATACCACGCCAATGTCTTTTAATAGTAGTCAAATTACGGACCCATTACAAATTACCTGGCAGTGTGTCTATCGCAAAACAAAAGGTGTTTTGAGCCCAAGGGTCTGTTTATACATTAGGCTTAATCCCTTTACAATAAATACATTAGATACAAAAAGAGTTTGCAGTTTGTAAAAGCTCAGTATGCATTTTGGCATTGGACTGTTCAGACCTTCCGTTGCCGTCCGCAAAAACTTTTTAAAATTCGTTACATCTAAATGTGAAATAAGCAGTGATTGTGCCGTACAAAATAAACAAAAACTTTACAATAGTGAAAATAGATTTGTGACTCTAATAAGTGCCAGTGATATACTCTGCAAGTAAACATTATAAAAGTGAGACAAACATTCTGATTAAAATGGCTGATCCAGGTCGAATGCCCATCGCCATACTTACAAATGCGCGTCACCACTTAAATAGTGAATCCTACAAAAACGCCTTTGACCTTTACTTACATGCTGTACTGCAATACCCTCACGTGAAAAGGAACATTGAATTTGAATTTCGAGTGACCATGATGAAATTCAACGAACAGTTATCAGCGACACATAACTATGCAATAATATTCGAAAATTTCCAAACAGCCATGAGAGCGTTCCCTGGTAACGTTCATATTATGAATGACATTGGCAAATATCTGTTTCGACATAACTATCTGCGTGAAGCTCTTTGCCATTTTGAGAGGGCGCTCGAAATAGACAGGAGCCTGGTTAACGCTCAAAGGTATATGGATTATACAAAGAGATCATTATTCCCTCGTAAGTACTACAGATTTCTGAATGACGACCGAAGACATCAAGCGTATCTTCAAGCATTACGTGAGATTGCTTCACGCAAAAACAACAATTGCATCGAAGGCGGAATATCAGAAGAGTATGCCAATAGTTGCGTGACCGTGTCTGCTAAGGAGCCTGATTTTTCCGCAACTTGGGCACACGTAGCTAACAAAATTTTGATTCAGAACAAATTACTAGATATTCTTACGATTAACATCGAAACTGAAGCCGTTGAACTAAATGATATCTGTAGCGACAGGACTTTACTAGTAACAAACACTTTTGACTCCGGTTTATTGGGTAAGAACTTACTTCTTAATCTTCGTACTGCATGGGAGAAAAACTTGGCGGAGTATGGATTGGTTGTACCTGGAAGAGCTGATTTTTACGTTGCTGGAGCGAGCTGCAACCAAATCTTAAAGAAATATCAAATATCCGAAAGTGGAAAACAGTTTCTTTGGATTGAGGATATGTTTGTTCATAGTAAAGTGTCATGTAGCGGTGACACGTATCGCGCTGAAGATATCGCATCGTACAGGGATTTTAAGTTTCTGACACGGGAGACCTTAGTCTTTCAGATTGATTTTAACTCGTATACTGATATAATACAAAAAATGGCGGCTATAGTTCCAGATACCGCATACTTGACTCTTACAAAGAGTGGCGAAGTAAACGTGCTAGTTGGTTGGTTTACGCTGTACTTAACCGAAAATATAACCCTTACGACCGACCCTAGATCGGCGGAGAGGTCAGGCGCTTGGCTACCAGCAGTCTTCTTCGATTTCATACCGACACGTTACAAGAAAGGCGAGACGTTTTGTGCTCAGTTTTCAACATTTGGCGGTCTACTGAAATATTCACCAGCCGGTGGAAAACCTATTACTAGAGTCTCACCACACGTAATAGCATTCGTAAATGATGACCGCCACGTGAACGAGATCATGCGAAGCGTGCAAGTAGCAGCAATTCATCTCTCACAAATGGCACCAATTGATAAAACTGATGTTGCCGATTTGAGTCCATTCCCAATCTTCGGTTTGAAAATGTTGGAACGGGGAGTTCGCTCCCTCGTTTGCTTTGCAAATGATTACCAAGATCGGTTTTTTATCGAGGAAGTATTTGCTAGACACAACATTTGCCTATCTAAAGTTAAGATTTTGCTCAGAAGTTCTTGGCACTTTGATTCGTTCGAAGGCAGAAATTTCCACGCAATGTATTGTAATATTTTGGATTTGGGTGGTGAATTTGGTTCCGTGTTGCATCATTTGGCTCGGCAAATGAAACAAGCGTCCTTGCTTAAAGGGGGCCTGTTCATGCCAGCCAAAATATATTTGGTAGGTCAGCTCATTAGTAGTAAAACTTTGGAAATGCGGAATAGGATGTTAGAGAAAGACGAGGCAATGGTGCCATTGGCCAAGAAAGTAAATTTATTTGCGGTATCGCAGGCTACATGTATTAACCCGACGAAGTTAAAGTTTGATGCTTTATCTAGTCCAGTATATTTGGCACTTTGCTGTCAAGAATTAAAATCTTCCGTGGTTTCTGTAAAGGTGAAAAACGATGGCCACTGCAATGCCATACTGTGTTGGTATGAAATTGAAATGTTTGAAAACAGCAACAGAATTTCTACTGGGCGTAACAGTAGCTTCGTTGACTGTACTGCTTTCTTAGTTAAATCACCATTAGATATTCATAAAAGTGATAAAGTTACTTTAATTCGTTGTGTAGATCCAGATGGGTCTTATGATGGATATAGATTTAGAAATAGAGTAAATTGTTAGATTTACCAATTTAGTTTTTAGTCTTATAAAAACAGCACAATTGGCAACTTTGAGTAGTAAAAATATTTTGTAAAATATGTGATATTTCATTGCGAAAATATTGCATTATTATTGGTTATATAATGTTATTTTTATTAAACTGTCTTAAGAGTAGGTTGTCCATTTATGTGAATTATTTTTATTTGATGCAACTCTTGACTTAATGATATTCGGGCAAATTCACATCTAGCTGAGCTAAACTGAGACTGAGCATAGTGCCCGGGTAGCAAAAAGTTTTGAGTTCAATTCTCATCTCTTTGTTGTCTCATCTGTTACTCAAAATGTTTATAAATAATTTTAACATACATAAGCTATAATTTAATTTCAAATAAGTAAGTTTTTTTTATATAGTTATTGTAACAAATAAAATGTGTTAAGATAACAATACTCCTTAATTATTAACTTAATAAGTACTTACTAAGGATAAAAGTAATTATGTAACTGTAGCGACTATTGAAGTAGTCATATGTAATTGACAGACAATTTATTAGTAAAGTGTGTTTCTTTAAAAATGTATTTTAATATAATAACCCTCTGGACCAAAAACACGTATGTCTCTACGTGACATGACAATGACTTAAAATTTTTGACGTCATCCACTCCATAATTGTGTGGTGTACCCAGTGGTTAAAATGGGTTACAAGAATAGCAAAGAATATAATCGTTCATAAGGAGTACTGCCAGAAGACGGGCAGCAGTTTCTGTTCTCTTCTATCCTGCCTGTTTTTGTAAAGGCCCGCGTCCAGCAGTGGTCTGATAAAGTCTGGTTATGACGTGAGATTACAGCCTGTTAGTCAGCCTGTTAATACAATTAAAAGACTCTGATCATTTAAGACTTTACCAATACAATGAACCAATTACAGAAAAGAACAGCGAAGAAACAGAGTTCAATGCTCTATTAGATGTTACCGCCAGATAAGGCTGCCCGCCCACGTCAGACTTTTTGTAGGACCGATAATCGGGCCGATTTTTCTCTAGTAGGCAGCAGCATACACAATCATGACCGATTTTTTTGTAGGACGTGTGCGTTGCTCCATTGCTATCAGTACGTTCTATTTTTCTTCTACAAAAAAACGGTCACCGATTATCGGACGTGGGCGAGCAGCCTCAAGACAAGCAGCAGTGTCTTTCCTCTACCAACACCGAACTGCGATCGTCAACAAGCTTGCCAACCGATTATGATAAAACCATCCTTTTTAAGAGGCCTATGGCCAGCTGTGGTCTATTATAGGCTGATGATGATTTAATAATGACAACAAGGAATTATCAAATCGAGCTATTTTTATTAAATTAATTATTAAATGAATGAAAGCAGGTTGACTAAAAAGATATATATGGCGAGTATGAATGGAAATGTTGGAAGGGGAAGGCCTCGACGAACTTATCTTGATCAAATCGGGGAAGTTCTAATGAAAGGTCAGGTCAAGAGTACCCTAAACCGGCGAGCGTGTATGAAAAGATTAATGAATGTGGATGAAGCAAAAGTAGTCTGTAAGGATCGTAGCACGTGGAAAGATGTGGTCTCTGCCTACCCCTCGGGGAAAAAGGCGTGAGTGTATGTATGTATGTAGCTATTTTTTCCGTACGTAGTAAAAAAAACTTGAGAGGTGTCAAGGGAAACCCGGATGGAACGAAGTTCCTTTTTAGTGAAGGAATTGTAATAAAATTTTATTGGAACGAAGTTCCTTATCGCGCGTTGCGAAAGGGGGCTAGACGGAAAAAATTAAGACCAAAAGACGTGGTAACGACCCTTTTTGCTATAGGTTGTAAGCCGTGCGGCGTCCGCGTGTTTCTCAGTCTGTCTCTCTCTCTCTATCAACTTAGACGCTGACTGCAGCCGATGACCTTGAGCAATGAACACGCCCACAAATTTATTCATCTTTGAATTTCTTTGGAACGCGCCACAGCTATCACTGTCGATTCTCGTAGGAGTGACAGAGAAAAAGCGCATGGAATAGAAGGGCCTAAGTGCCAAACAACAAAATTCGTTGTGCAATTTAAAATTGCCATTTTATTAAAAATCTAAGTCAGCCATTTGCTTAAGCAACATGTAATATACAATATAGCAAAATTTTATTGTTATACGGACTGCTGAGATAAATGGTAATTTATGTAGGTATTTTCAGAGGCTACTTTGAGATTCTTTTCTATCTAGAAAAGTTATTAGAATCGTGTTTTGGAAACAGCCACCTGGTCGAAAATATGATCAATTACAACTAAATAGAATTTGGCAACAATACGAGCCATAGGCTTAAAGCAAAACAATCTTCATTGAGCTCAATTTGGCTCATGTCAGCGTCTTAATTCCGTCAAACCCCTGGTTTCGCAACGCGCGGTAAGGAACTTCGTTCCAAAAAGTAACATCCTATAATCAACCTCTGCAGGGAAAAAGCCGCCATCATTGAATTCAAGCTACAATAGCAATGATGGGTACCTACGCGCATAACACGCTTGCCAAATGCAGGTTGGTGATCACAATCAAATGCACACTGTCAATCACAAATCGCAAAAGCTACGTTCAAAAATTCTAAGCTCTTGTTGCCCGTCCGGGAATCGAACCCGAACCCGATCCCGAACAGTGCCGTACACACCATACACGCCAAAGGGCACTGCATACCTTACCTACTACGTCTGACTAAATAAAATACCGATCACTGCATTACTTTGATGGATAAGTTTTTAGAACTTAGTTTCTGCATACCCTACCCAGAATTGCTGTGCAAGCCTCTGATCCCGAACCCAGATCTAGAGGCGTTGATCTAGTGACTCCCTTTTTAACTGATAATATAAAATCATCAATGCAGGCATTCAAATTATCATTTAAAATATCGTCATATGGCCCTTATGTAACATCCTTTTTGTCAAACTGCAAGTAGTTGTACCTATAGTAATTTATAAGAATTATAATCGTAGAACGAGAATTCCAATTGTATTCAATGTTTATGATTAAAATGATCCCCTTTTGACATTAGATTACAAAACTGTGTTTTGTCGTGGTGGACCATTAGGTCAGTTCACGACAAAGTGTCAAAGTGTTAAAACGTGTTTTACTGAAGTGAACATAAATGAAGATGACTTATCGACAGTTTGTGGCTGTGATGATATGTGCGTCGTCAAAAATATGTCTGGCTACAGAATATCGGAAACAAAATTGAAATATTAAGGAGACTACTAGAGCTAAGTGATTTAAATAAGTACTCGTATATTACTTCTAAACAAAATCAATTCTCAAAAAACTAGAACAGTATCATTTTAGAAAATGACCTCTAGTATTTATTGAATCACAGTAAACTTATCATTTAATAGTTGTTTATAAAGCTGATTTGTCGCTAACGCCAAAAGCAGCCGGTTTTAGCAATAATATAAGTACAATTCGTAAGAATACCAGAATGAAAGCATTTAACAGTAATTTAATAAAAATACTAGAGGTAATTTGCTAAAATGATACTGTTCTCGTGTAGTTTTTAGGGTTCCGTAGCCGAATGGCAAAAAACGGAACCCTTATAGTTTCGTCAAGTCTGTCTGTCTGTCCGTCCGGACATGTCACAGCCACTTTATTCTGAAAGTATTAGCATTTCATAGTTGAATCTTGGTAGGTAGGTGTATCCTGTTAACCGCTTTACGATTCTCATAAAAAAATATTAAAAATAATGATATTTAAGGGGGGCATCCCATACATACAACTAAAACAAAAAAAAATACTTCTACCTATGCGTATGGGGTGTCTATGGGTAGGTCTTTTAAAATGACATAGAGGTTTCTAGAACCATTTTTTTTCCAAAATTTTAACATTTGGAAAATAGACGCTTCCAAAGTGGTAAAATGAGTGTCTCCCCCCCCTCTCTAACTTTTAAACTAAGCATGTGAAAATTTTGAAAAAAATACATAATGTAGATCTTAACAAATACTTTCAACGATAATTGGTTTGAACGAGATCAAACCTGTAGTTTTGGAGATCTAGCACATTTTCAACAACCGCAAATATACCTTTGTCCTTCATACAAACACTATGAAAAACAAAGTTATTTTTGCAGACAACAAAATATTGTGGTACTTATTTTAGTTAAAGTTGGTAAGGAACCCTCAGTGCGCGAGTCCGACTCGCACTTTGCCGGTTTTTTAAGATTTGATTTTGTTTAGAAGTAATGAAGTCAAATCAATTGGGGGCAGCACGTAGCTCTAGTAGGCGCTTTAGGTCAAAATTAAAAAAAAAATAGAACTTTATTTTTATCGTTAAGCCTGCGCCGAGTGAAATGTGCGAAAACGGCAGTCACTGTTAAGCTGATAAGATAAACAATACTTATCGAACACATTTCAAAAAAATACCCTTACCATGACAAATAATGTCTTAACATTTACTCCGTGGAAAAATGATAAAAATATTATAATATGAGCCTACAAAGTAACGTAAAGTTAAACAAAAATGCAAAAACGTATGCTGGCATTAAGCAGTTTTTTAGTTTTTATCGTTACAAATCTGTGCTTATTTTTGGTTTAATCGAAACAAGAATGTTTATACTACAATTTTACCGTCTCCAATATAGAAAATGGTAATCGGCAAATAAGATATGAATTTACCAAAATGCGCTTCAAATTCGCCATACATTTCTACTATGGCGGCCGCGTGGCGATATAAATTATAGTCACGCGTGCACTGTGATTCGGTCACCGGCCCGATCACGCCCGCTAGTATGGGCCCCGGTGCGAGCGAGCCTGAAGGCTTCGCTTCGCGAGTACCGCTAGCGTGGCGGACCTAGGCCGAGCGCCTTCAGCGCTCGCCACATTCTGCCCGGTTTAACTGAATAAAGCCTTCCGTATAAGGTTTCAGGGATAGGTCCGTCAATAAAAAAAAATGTGATTCAGTGGCCCACAAGTGTTCAGAGTGAGCGCACGTCACTTTGTTCAGAGCATAGACATAGTATATATGTTACGCTCAAAGATCAAAAACGCTCATTGAGCGGAAAAATAGGTCACAACGCGTTGTGGTCACAGTAAAACATCCACATAGCGAAATTCGTGTTATGGCTCTAATGAAAACGCGCACGACGCGTTGTGGCAATCAAAGAAAGACCAAATAGCGAAATTCGTGTCGTGGCTTACATGCTATTAGATTTTACTGTGACCACAACGCGTTGTCAGCTATTTTTCCGCTCAATGAGCGTTTTTGATCTTTAAGCGTAACATATATATGTTTAGGGTTCTGGTTCATTTCGTGCACGGCCGAAGAAAACAATGTAAGTATGATTTTCGGAATTATAAATTTAATAAATACATACTCCTAAATTTTTCTTGGCTACAAAATATACCAAGAGGATATTATTATACAGTTTATTATTTCTGTTATATTGTTGATGGATTAGTTATAACCGTACTGTGCTGTATATGTACCTAGATATTTATTATATATAGGTACTTATATTTGTTTATATTCATCAAATCGTAAAATTTTGAAAATTTTAATTTCATAGTGTAACAAATAGTTTCAATTCTAGGAAACTTGGGGCTATTGTGTCATTATTTTTGACTGAGATTTTAGAAATGTTATTTAGGGTTACGGTTCCAAATTTTAAATGAACAAAAATAATAAAAATAACCGCAATAACCGAAAAATGGTGACAGTTTGACCAAATTCTAGGTTTTTCTTAAATAATTTTCAAACTGCGTGGGATAGATTTTTTTTCTGATTTTTCTCATGATGGTTACAATCAAGCCTTTCACCTTGTTTCGGCTTGACGTTGAGTTTTGGGACACCCTGTGTAAAAGTTTAAAATCATCGCTTTTCGTGTATTACTAGTAGGTACCTATACCTACATATATACAACTAGCTGTTGCCCGCGACTTCGTCCACGTCAATTTCTGTTATTATGAACGCGATTATTTTTGCAACATTTTTCACTGATGCTTCGCTCCTATTCGTCGCAGCGTAATGTTATATAGCCTAAAGCCTTCCCCGATAAATGGACTATCTAACACAGAAATAATTTTTCAAATCAAACCAGTACTTCCGGAGATTAGCGCGTTCAAACAAACAAACAAACAAAATCTTCAGCTTTATAATATTAGTATACTCGTAGATAAAAAAGTAGATTTTAAGCTATTGCATAGCTTCTATCGCGGGCCTTGAGCGTGGAGACCGAATCCAGAAATTCCGTAACGAAAATAACCTAACACTCGGGGCGAGGCACGATCGAACAATTTTGAATTTCCGAAATTTAAAAGAATTTAGAAGAAAATAAGGATTTTGACAGTATGGTTGCCTATGGTAACCATATCTGCCAAAATAACAGAAAAATTTAAAAACAAAAGTCAAAATTAGAAAATACATAAAATTTCAATATAAAGCTATTGCATAGCTTCTATCGCGGGCCTTGTTAGTTTTATAATTGCATAAGTTGATAAAAAATGCTATGCAATAGCTTTACCGCGGCAGTCTTCGAGTGCCACACGTCTTTTTTTTAAAATACCTAATCGATACTAAATAACATATTTGACTCCTAAGGGCTCCCACACATAAACACGATACGACGTCGCGTCGTGCATCGTGACACCTTGCGACGCCGCTTCATGGAAATCTACATAGTAAAATACCATAAAACGATTTCGCAACGTGTCACGATGCACGACGTGAGATCGTATCGTGTTTATGTGTCTTGTAGGGAGCCCACATAAAATTGAAGTTATTGCTAAATTTTATTTTGCTTTAGTGCTGTTAAGGATAGGCTTACTTAGACGTACATTTGTAGGAATTCCTTCGGGAAACTAGTTTAATATCAAAATTTTATTTAACAATTAGCTAAACTTACCTTGGTACTTCTTAGATAACTCTATAAGAGCTTAAGCAGCAACAAGACATTCTGCTTCAATGGATTCATATATCACGTTATGACTGTCTCCTAAGCCATCGAAGCCACAGTAAAAATCTGATGGATATCCTTGGACTAGAGCATCTACACTGCCTCTGTAGATGGGAACCTGTAAACGAAGAAAAAAAACTATTAAATATGGGCATTTCTTGTAGTAATAAAGCTCTTTGTATTAAGGATAAGAAATATATTTGAAAACCACGAATTGAAAACAAAAAAAAATGAACTTTAAATAAGTTAATCAAAAATTGATATGCAGAAGAAGTGGGAGCGAATGGTCCATCTATCGCAAACGCAATGCTGACAAATGTACTGAGCCCCAATTCTGCTGATTTACAAATGGCTCAATAAAATCGCAATGGCATCGCAATCGTATATTTTGACAATACTACCATATTAAATGTGTCAAAATGCACAATTGCGACGCAATTGCGATTCTATTGAGCCATTTGGATCAGCCTTAGTAAACGCTGCTTCTGAGCCATGGGTCGCGGGTTGGATCCCCGCACAGTAGAAATATTTGTGTGCATGAACATGTCTATTTGTACTGATCTGGGTGTTTTCTATGTATTTTATGTAAGTATTTAAAAAAATATATTTATATAAGTAAGTTTATTGGTTGTCTAGTACCCCATACGACAGGGTACTTAATAGTAGCTTAATTTGGGACTAGATGGCTCTGTGTGGCCCAGTGAGGCATGTCTTAAATATTATTATTATTTGTAAATTAGCGGAATTGTGGGCCCTGGGCAGTGCCTGGAATTCGTGACTCAGATGTAGGTTTAAGAAGGCCCTTTTAAAGGGTTTCAGTGCTCCTTGAAGCCTTTAAGCTACCACTAGAAACCTTCTCTGCCTAACCATGTTTGATACGATCCTACGTTTACTGCTTTCGAAATTCATAATTGCAGTTTTTGTAAGCAAAGCTCTTTTAGTATGTTAAGGTTGGATCCTGTTACTATGCCTTTCGCTCCCACTTCTTCTGCATATCAATTTTTGATTAACTTATTTAAAGTTTTTTTTTTGTTTTCAATTCGTGGTCTTCAAATATATTTCTTATATTAATAAAGAAATGTAAATTTTTAATAGTTTTTATCTTCGTTTACAGGTTCCCATCTACAGAGGCAGTGTAGATGCTTTAGTTCAAGGATATCCATCAGATTTTTACTTTGGCTTCGATGGCTTAGGAGACAGTCATAACGTGATATATGAATCCATTGAATCAGAATGTCTGGTTGCTGCTTTAGCTCTTATAGAGTTATCTAAGAAGTACGAAGGTAAGTTTAGCTAATAATTGTTAAAAAAATAAAAAATTTGATGTACTAGCTTCCTGAAGGAATTCCTACAAATGTACGTTTAAATAAACTTATCCCCAACTAGCTGTTCCCCGCGACTTCGTACGCGTCAATTCCTGTTTTTATATTTGTAACATTTTTCACTGATGCTTCGCTCCTATTGGTCGCAGCGTGATGTTATATAGCCTAAAGCCTTCCTCGATACATGGACTATCCAAAACAAAAATATTTTTTTATTTCGAACCAGTACTTCTAGAGATTAGCGCGTTAAAATAAACAAACAAACAAACAAACTCTTTAGCTTTATAATATTAGTAGTATAGCACCAAAGCTAAATAAAATATGGCAATAACTTCAATTTTATGTGTTTAAATATATTAATATAATAAATATACATCATAAAGACAAGAGATTGTAGAAAAAAGTAGTTTGAATTCAAAACTGTGACCAAACAATATAGCGAATAATATTTTTTAAATTGGTTTCAATTATCTATAGCATCGGGATTGGTAAAACAGTGACATGAGTCATAGTTTAACTTTGTTCTGTTGATGGTTAAAATGGTATTTTATTGTCAAGCTATGTTCATTGCTGACTAAACATAGGCACTTAACTTATTTCTAGCATTTTAATAATTTGAGAAACATCTACAACAGAGCAAAATATAAGTTCAAAAATTCTGAAGTATATAGTATACTTTTTTCTGCTAAATGTTGCCAAAATAATGGTATTTTTAAATTACCTGCCTTTGGCTGTTTGACTTTCAATGTTTTTAAAGGCTTATCTCAAAAACAATGTAACAATTAAAACTATAAATGGAAGAAGGTGAGACCCAGTCGCATTTGAAAATTTTCGTTGTTTTTGCAACATTTTAATGTTAACCGATATAAAAACGTTAAGGTTGATCACGCTTCGTGAAACCCCTTTTGGAAAGATGCACTTACTGCGTTTTGATATATCAAGATTTTTGAACAAAAGTTTGATCTCAGTTTTTTCGGATTTATAATTTTACCGTCTTTTCTGCCCTCTTGGTCGAGTGGTTTAAGTACCGGACCTAAGGTCTCGGGGTCCTGGATTCGATCCCCGGGTTGAATAACAAGAGTTTCGAATTTTAGAACATTGCTTTGGTTTCTCTCACCAAACCACATATTGGCAAGCGTGGTGATTATGCCTGTACCCATCATTGCTGTGATAAAATGAATTTAATGATGAAGCCCTTTGCACTGCTGTGTGATTATAGGTCATCATCTTATCTAGTTATGTCAGCTTAATAGGCGCAGTATCGCAGACTCGTACGTAGTCTGACTTTAATGGTATTTTGGTGTTAACCTTTTTTTGACAGACCAAGATGGTATTTTAACTCACCACATTCCATCCATGCACATCTTCACTTATAATGTGTTTTTATACTAATTCATGGACAAGACTTTATCAATGTAAGGCAATTATTCCACTGAACCGCGGGGCGACATAAAGCAGCTCCCGCGCGCCCAATGCGTTGTCAGTGTATTTAATTGTACAGGCAACAGCCCGTCAACCTACCACAAAACGTCAAATTTTCTCAATTGATATTGATCTCTACTTGTTGGACTCAAAGTTGAAAATCAATCTACGAGACAAAAAACAAATGACGTATTTTTTCTTTTGGTATAGCCCAGTACAAAATTGACATAATACAGTACTTAGAAAATGTCCGCCAAAAATCTAAAATTTTTTATACGGCCGCCTAGCAACACTTTTTTTACACGATTCACATTTCATTCATTCATCACGATACTATTTATACGTTTTTGATTTTCCCTTTATACCTTAACTATATCGCGAAAAATATTTTCAGGTATAAGCTTGATTTGATATTTTACTTCATAAATGGGCTCTAAATACGATACCGAACGCGCCTATAACAATTTTGGAAAGTGGTTACAATTTCACCCCGTATACAAACTGAGGTATGTACTTGCATATAATGATTAAATCTGTCACGCGTACTGTGGCGGAGCGCGATGCAGTGGGTTAATTCCCGTTTGTTAGGCACAAACGGTAACGAAAACATTATTATTACAGGCGAACTTATTGTTGTCACCTTAGCTCCGTTGACCAACGTTGCTTTAGCAACCAAACTGGATCCAATGTTTATAAGCAGACTCAAATTATTGTACATTGGCGCTGGTAATGTATATGGTAAGTAAGTATTACCTAGTATAGGTAGGTAGGTACCTAGTCTATTAAAAATGTATCCGATGGTCTAGTGTTTTTAACGCCTAGTCGGTCTATGGTTAAAGTATCGGGCCAAGATTTCAGAATCCTAGGTTCAATCCTCGGGTGGTGCAACAAAAGTTTCGAACTATCAAACGTGGGTCAGATTTGTGATCATCAAACCGCATTTGGCAAGCGTGGTGATTATGCCTGTACCCATCATTGCTGTGGTAACTTTCATTCAATGATGGAGACCTTTGCCCAGCAATGGGATGATTATAGGCCATGATTTTTTTTTACTGTTACTTTTCCTAAATAGGTGTAGGTACTTTGTACATACGAAAATTTTAATAATCAATAAAATCACGGAGACCGAACATTTTTTCGAGACAAAGTATCTGATGTGATTTATCTATTGTGATTATATTTTAATAATAAGTAAGAAAATAATGACAGCTACATATGTAAACTTTTAAAGTACCAATATTATTCGTTTAACTAAAAATAACACGACTGCTGCAACAACATTCTAAATATTCAAAGTATAATTACATAAGAATAGTTTTTCTCATATCTGTAATATATAAATTATGTCCCAAAAAATACCACGCCAATGTCTTTTAATAGTAGTCAAATTACGGACCCATTACAAATTACCTGGCAGTGTGTCTATCGCAAAACAAAAGGTGTTTTGAGCCCAAGGGTCTGTTTATACATTAGGCTTAATCCCTTTACAATAAATACATTAGATACAAAAAGAGTTTGCAGTTTGTAAAAGCTCAGTATGCATTTTGGCATTGGACTGTTCAGACCTTCCGTTGCCGTCCGCAAAAACTTTTTAAAATTCGTTACATCTAAATGTGAAATAAGCAGTGATTGTGCAGTACAAAATAAACAAAAACTTTACAATAGTGAAAATAGATTTGTGACTCTAATAAGTGCCAGTGATATACTTTGCAAGTGAACATTATAAAAGTGAGACAAACATTCTGATTAAAATGGCTGATCCAGGTCGAATGCCCATCGCCATACTTACAAATGCGCGTCACCACTTAAATAGTGAATCCTACAAAAACGCCTTTGACCTTTACTTACATGCTGTACTGCAATACCCTCACGTGAAAAGGAACATTGAATTTGAATTTCGAGTGACCATGATGAAATTCAACGAACAGTTATCAGCGACACATAACTATGCAATAATATTCGAAAATTTCCAAACAGCCATGAGAGCGTTCCCTGGTAACGTTCATATTATGAATGACATTGGCAAATATCTGTTTCGACATAACTATCTGCGTGAAGCTCTTTGCCATTTTGAGAGGGCGCTCGAAATCGACAGGAGCCTGGTTAACGCTCAAAGGTATATGGATTATACAAAGAGATCATTATTCCCTCGTAAGTACTACAGATTTCTGAATGACGACCGAAGACATCAAGCGTATCTTCAAGCATTACGTGAGATTGCTTCACGCAAAAACAACAATTGCATCGAAGGCGGAATATCAGAAGAGTATGCCAATAGTTGCGTGACCGTGTCTGCTAAGGAGCCTGATTTTTCCGCAACTTGGGCACACGTAGCTAACAAAATTTTGATTCAGAACAAATTACTAGATATTCTTACGATTAACATCGAAACTGAAGCCGTTGAACTAAATGATATCTGTAGCGACAGGACTTTACTAGTAACAAACACTTTTGACTCCGGTTTATTGGGTAAGAACTTACTTCTTAATCTTCGTACTGCATGGGAGAAAAACTTGGCGGAGTATGGATTGGTTGTACCTGGAAGAGCTGATTTTTACGTTGCTGGAGCGAGCTGCAACCAAATCTTAAAGAAATATCAAATATCCGAAAGTGGAAAACAGTTTCTTTGGATTGAAGATATGTTTGTTCATAGTGAGGTGTCATGTAGCGGTGACACGTATCGCGCTGAAGATATCGCATCGTACAGAGATTTTAAGTTTCTGACACGGGAGACCTTAGTCTTTCAGATTGATTTTAACTCGTATACTGATATAATACAAAAAATGGCGGCTATAGTTCCAGATACCGCATACTTGACTCTTACAAAGAGTGGCGAAGTAAACGTGCTAGTTGGTTGGTTTACGCTGTACTTAACCGAAAATATAACCCTTACGACCGACCCTAGATCGGCGGAGAGGTCAGGCGCTTGGCTACCAGCAGTCTTCTTCGATTTCATACCGACACGGTACAAGAAAGGCGAGACGTTTTGTGCTCAGTTTTCAACATTTGGCGGTCTACTGAAATATTCACCAGCCAGTGGAAAACCTATTACTAGAGTCTCACCACACGTAATAGCATTCGTAAATGATGACCGCCACGTGAACGAGATCATGCGAAGCGTGCAAGTAGCAGCAATTCATCTCTCACAAATGGCACCAATTGATAAAACTGATGTTGCCGATTTGAGTCCATTCCCAATCTTCGGTTTGAAAATGTTGGAACGGGGAGTTCGCTCCCTCGTTTGCTTTGCAAATGATTACCAAGATCGGTGTTTTATCGAGGAAGTATTTGCTAGACACAACATTTGCCTATCTAAAGTTAAGATTTTGCTCAGAAGTTCTTGGCACTTTGATTCGTTTGAAGGCAGAAATTTCCACGCAATGTATTGTAATATTTTGGATTTGGGTGGTGAATTTGGTTCCGTGTTGCATCATTTGGCTCGGCAAGTGAAACAAGCGTCCTTGCTTAAAGGGGGCCTGTTCATGCCAGCCAAAATATATTTGGTAGGTCAGCTCATTAGTAGTAAAACTTTGGAAATGCGGAATAGGATGTTAGAGAAAGACGAGGCAATGGTGCCATTGGCCAAGAAAGTAAATTTATTTGCGGTATCGCAGGCTACATGTATTAACCCGACGAAGTTAAAGTTTGATGCTTTATCTAGTCCAGTATATTTGGCACTTTGCTGTCAAGAATTAAAATCTTCCGTGGTTTCTGTAAAGGTGAAAAACGATGGCCACTGCAATGCCATACTGTGTTGGTATGAAATTGAAATGTTTGAAAACAGCAACAGAATTTCTACTGGGCGTAACAGTAGCTTCGTTGACTGTACTGCTTTCTTAGTTAAATCACCATTAGATATTCATAAAGGTGATAAAGTTACTGTAATTCGTTGTGTAGATCCAGATGGGTCTTATAAGATGGATATAGATTTAGAAATAGAGTAAATTGTTAGATTTATCAATTTAGTTTTTAGTCTTATAAAAACAGCACAATTGACAACTTTGAGTAGTAAAAATATTTTGTAAAATATGTGATATTTCATTGCGAAAATATTGCATTATTATTGGTTATATAATGTTATTCTTATTAAACTGTCTTAAGAGTAGGTTGTCCATTTATGTGAATTATTTTTATTTGATGCAACTCTTGACTTAATGATATTCGGGCAAATACACATCTAGCTGAGTTAAACTGAGACTGAGCATAGTGCCCGGGTAGCAAAAAGTTTTGAGTTCAATTCTCATCTCTTGTGGTACTCGAAATCTTTATGAATAATTGTAACATACATAAGCTATAATTTAATTTCAAATAAGTAAGTTTTTTTTTTATATAGTTATTGTAACAAATAAAATGTGTTAAGATAACAATACTCCTTAATTATTAACTTAATAAGTACTTACTAAGGATAAAAGTAATTATGTAACTGTAGCGACTATTGAAGTAGTCATATGTAATTGACAGACAATTTATTAGTAAAGTGTGTTTCTTTAAAAATGTATTTTAATATAATAACCCTCTGGACCAAAAACACGTATGTCTCTACGTGACATGACAATGACTTAAAATTTTTGACGTCATCCACTCCATAATTGTGTGGTGTACCCAGTGGTTAAAATGGGTTACAAGAATAGCAAAGAATATAATCGTTCATAAGGAGTACTGCCAGAAGACGGGCAGCAGTTTCTGTTCTCTTCTATCCTGCCTGTTTTTGTAAAGGCCCGCGTCCAGCAGTGGTCTGATAAAGTCTGGTTATGACGTGACATTACAGCCTGTTAGTCAGCCTGTTAATACAATTAAAAGACTCTGATCATTTAAGACTTTACCAATAAAATGAACCAATTACAGAAAAGAACAGCGAAGAAACAGAGTTCAATGCTCTATTAGATGTTACCGCCAGATAAGGCTGCCCGCCCACGTCAGACTTTTTGTAGGACCGATAATCGGGCCGATTTTTCTCTAGTAGGCAGCAGCATACACAATCATGACCGATTTTTGTAGGACGTGTGCGTTGCTCCATTGCTATCAGTACGTTCTATTTTTCTTCTACAAAAAAACGGTCACCGATTATCGGACGTGGGCGAGCAGCCTCAAGACAAGCAGCAGTGTCTTTCCTCCACCAACACCGAACTGCGATCGTCAACAAGCTTGCCAACCGATTATGATAAAACCATCCTTTTTAAGAAGCCTATGGCCAGCTGTGGTCTATTATAGGCTGATGATGATTTAATAATGACAACAAGGAATTATCAAATCGAGCTATTTTTATTAAATTAATTATTAAATGAATGAAAGCAGGTTGACTAAAAAGATATATATGGCGAGTATGAATGGAAATGTTGGAAGGGGAAGGCCTCGACGAACTTATCTTGATCAAATCGGGGAAGTTCTAATGAAAGGTCAGGTCAAGAGTACCCTAAACCGGCGAGCGTGTATGAAAAGATTAATGAATGTGGATGAAGCGAAAGTAGTCTGTAAGGATCGTAGCAAGTGGAAAGATGTGGTCTCTGCCTACCCCTCCGGGAAAAAGGCGTGAGTGTATGTATGTATGTAGCTATTTTTTCCGTACGTAGTAAAAAAAACTTGAGAGGTGTCAAGGGAAACCCGGATGGAACGAAGTTCCTTTTTAGTGAAGGAATTGTAATAAAATTTTATTGGAACGAAGTTCCTTATCGCGCGTTGCGAAAGGGGGCTAGACGGAAAAAATTAAGACCAAAAGACGTGGTAACGACCCTTTTTGCTATAGGTTGTAAGCCGTGCGGCGTCCGCGTGTTTCTCAGTCTGTCTCTCTCTCTCTATCAACTTAGACGCTGACTGCAGCCGATGACCTTGAGCAATGAACACGCCCACAAATTTATTCGTCTTTGAATTTCTTTGGAACGCGCCACAGCTATCACTGTCCATTCTCGTAGAAGTGACAGAAAAAAAGCGCATGGAATAGAAGGGCCTAAGTGCCAAACAACAAAATTCGTTGTGCAATTTAAAATTGCCATTTTATTAAAAATCTAAGTCAGCCATTTGCTTAAGCAACATGTAATATACAATATAGCAAAATTTTATTGTAATACGGACTGCTGAGATAAATGGTAATTTATGTAGGTATTTTCAGAGGCTACTTTGAGATTCTTTTCTATCTAGAAAAGTTTTTAGAATCGTGTTTTGGAAACAGCCACCTGGTCGAAAATATGATCAATTACAACTAAATAGAATTTGGCAACAATACGAGCCATAGGCTTAAAGCTAAGCAATCTTCATTGAGCTCAATTTGGCTCATGTCAGCGTCTTAATTCCGTCAAACCCCCGGTTTCGCAACGCGCGGTAAGGAACTTCGTTCC
The DNA here is from genome assembly GCA_949315895.1 of Anania crocealis. NCBI lineage: Eukaryota > Metazoa > Arthropoda > Insecta > Lepidoptera > Crambidae > Anania > Anania crocealis. The sequence goes on from OX438880.1 coordinate 7,599,437, forward strand.
AAAAAGTAACATCCAATAATCAACCTCTGCAGGGAAAAAGCCGCCATCATTGAATTCAAGCACAATAGCAATGATGGGTACCTACGCGCATAACACGCTTGCCAAATGCAGGTTGGTAATCACAATCAAATGCACACTGTCAATCACAAATCGCAAAAGCTACGTTCAAAAATTCTAAGCTCTTGTTGCCCGTTGCCCCCCCTCTCTTACTTTTAAACTAAGCATGTGAAAATTTTGAAAAAAATACATAATGTAGATCTTAACAAATACTTTCAACGATAATTGGTTTGAACGAGATCAAACCTGTAGTTTTGGAGATCTAGCACATTTTCAACAACCGCAAATATACCTTTGTCCTTCATACAAACACTATGAAAAACAAAGTTATTTTTGCAGACAACAAAATATTGTGGTACTTATTTTAGTTAAAGTTGGTAAGGAACCCTCAGTGCGCGAGTCCGACTCGCACTTTGCCGGTTTTTTAAGATTTGATTTTGTTTAGAAGTAATGAAGTCAAATCAATTGGGGGCAGCACGTAGCTCTAGTAGGCGCTTTAGGTCAAAATTAAAAAAAAAAATAGAACTTTATTTTTATCGTTAAGCCTGCGCCGAGTGAAATGTGCGAAAACGGCAGTCACTGTTAAGCTGATAAGATAAACAATACTTATCGAACACATTTCAAAAAAATACCCTTACCATGACAAATAATGTCTTAACATTTACTCCGTGGAAAAATGATAAAAATATTATAATATTAGCCTAAAAAGTAACGTAAAGTTAAACTAAAATGCAAAAACGTATGCTGGCATTAAGCAGTTTTTTAGTTTTTATCGTTACAAATCTGTGCTTATTTTTGGTTTAATCGAAACAAGAATGTTTATACTACAATTTTACCGTCTCCAATATAGAAAATGGTAATCGGCAAATAAGATATGAATTTACCAAAATGCGCTTCAAATTCGCCATACATTTCTACTATGGCGGCCGCGTGGCGATATAAATTATAGTCACGCGTGCACTGTGATTCAGTCACCGGCCCGATCACGCCCGCTAGTATGGGCCCCGGTGCGAGCGAGCCTGAAGGCTTCGCTTCGCGAGTACCGCTAGCGTGGCGGACCTAGGCCGAGCGCCTTCAGCGCTCGCCACATTCTGCCCGGTTTAACTGAATAAAGCCTTCCGTATAAGGTTTCAGGGATAGGTCCGTCAATAAAAAAAATGTGATTCAGTGGCCCACAAGTGTTCAGAGTGAGCGCACGTCACTTTGTTCAGAGCATAGACATAGTATATATGTTACGCTCAAAGATCCAAAACGCTCATTGAGCGGAAAAATAGGTCACAACGCGTTGTGGTCACAGTAAAACATCCACATAGCGAAATTCGTGTTATGGCTCTAATGAAAACGCGCACGACGCGTTGTGGCAATCAAAGAAAGACCAAATAGCGAAATTCGTGTCGTGGCTTACATGCTATTAGATTTTACTGTGACCACAACGCGTTGTCAGCTATTTTTCCGCTCAATGAGCGTTTTTGATCTTTAAGCGTAACATATATATGTTTAGGGTTCTGGTTCATTTCGTGCACGGCCGAAGAAAACAATGTAAGTATGATTTTCGGAATTATAAATTTAATAAATACATACTCCTAAATTTTTCTTGGCTACAAAATATACCAAGAGGATATTATTATACAGTTTATTATTTCTGTTATATTGTTGATGGATTAGTTATAAACGTACTGTGCTGTATATGTACCTAGATATTTATTATATATAGGTACTTATATTTGTTTATATTCATCAAATCGTAAAATTTTGAAAATTTTAATTTCATAGTGTAACAAATAGTTTCAATTCTAGGAAACTTGGGGCTATTGTGTCATTATTTTTGACTGAGATTTTAGAAATGTTATTTAGGGTTACGGTTCCAAATTTTAAATGAACAAAAATAATAAAAATAACCGCAATAACCGAAAAATGGTGACAGTTTGACCAAATTCTAGGTTTTTCTTAAATAATTTTCAAACTGCGTGGGATAGATTTTTTTTCTGATTTTTCTCATGATGGTTACAATCAAGCCTTTCACCTTGTTTCGGCTTGACGTTGAGTTTTGGGACACCCTGTGTAAAAGTTTAAAATCATCGCTTTTCGTGTATTACTAGTAGGTACCTATACCTACATATATACAACTAGCTGTTGCCCGCGACTTCGTCCACGTCAATTTCTGTTATTATGAACGCGATTATTTTTGCAACATTTTTCACTGATGCTTCGCTCCTATTCGTCGCAGCGTAATGTTATATAGCCTAAAGCCTTCCCCGATAAATGGACTATCTAACACAGAAAGAATTTTTCAAATCAAACCAGTACTTCCGGAGATTAGCGCGTTCAAACAAACAAACAAACAAAATCTTCAGCTTTATAATATTAGTATACTCGTAGATAAAAAAGTAGATTTTAAGCTATTGCATAGCTCCTATCGCGGGCCTTGAGCGTGGAGACCGAATCCAGAAATTCCGTAACGAAAATAACCTAACACTCGGGGCGAGGCACGATCGAACAATTTTGAATTTCCGAAATTTAAAAGAATTTAGAAGAAAATAAGGATTTTGACAGTATGGTTGCCTATGGTATATCTGCCAAAATAACAGAAAAATTTAAAAACAAAAGTCAAAATTAGAAAATACATAAAATTACAATATAAAGCTATTGCAGAGCTTCTATCGCGGGCCTTGTTAGTTTTATAATTGCATAAGTTGATAAAAAATGCTATGCAATAGCTTTACCGCGGCAGTCTTCGAGTGCCACACGTCTTTTTTTTAAAATACCTAATCGATACTAAATAACATATTTGACTCCTAAGGGCTCCCACACATAAACACGATACGACGTCGCGTCGTACATCGTGACACCTTGCGACGCCGCTTCATGGAAATCTACATAGTAAAATACCATAAAACGATTTCGCAACGTGTCACGATGCACGACGTGAGATCGTATCGTGTTTATGTGTCTTGTAGGGAGCCCACATAAAATTGAAGTTATTGCTAAATTTTATTTTGCTTTAGTGCTGTTAAGGATAGGCTTACTTAGACGTACATTTGTAGGAATTCCTTCGGGAAACTAGTTTAATATCAAAATTTTATTTAACAATTAGCTAAACTTACCTTGGTACTTCTTAGATAACTCTATAAGAGCTTAAGCAGCAACAAGACATTCTGCTTCAATGGATTCATATATCACGTTATGACTGTCTCCTAAGCCATCGAAGCCACAGTAAAAATCTGATGGATATCCTTGGACTAGAGCATCTACACTGCCTCTGTAGATGGGAACCTGTAAACGAAGAAAAAAAACTATTAAATATGGGCATTTCTTGTAGTAATAAAGCTCTTTGTATTAAGGATAAGAAATATATTTGAAAACCACGAATTGAAAACAAAAAAAAATGAACTTTAAATAAGTTAATCAAAAATTGATATGCAGAAGAAGTGGGAGCGAATGGTCCATCTATCGCAAACGCAATGCTGACAAATGTACTGGGCCCCAATTCTGCTGATTTACAAATGGCTCAATAAAATCGCAATGGCATCGCAATCGTATATTTTGACAATACTACCATACTAAATGTGTCAAAATGCACAATTGCGATTCTATTGAGCCATTTGGATCAGCCTAAGTAAACGCTGCTTCTGAGCCATGGGTCGCGGGTTCGATCCCCGCACAGTAGAAATATTTGTGTGCATGAACATGTCTATTTGTACTGATCTGGGTGTTTTCTATGTATTTTATGTAAGTATTTAAAAAAAAATATTTATATAAGTAAGTTTATTGGTTGTCTAGTACCCCATACGACAGGGTACTTAATAGTAGCTTAATTTCACTGATGCTTCGCTCCTATTGGTCGCAGCGTGATGTTATATAGCCTAAAGCCTTCCTCGATACATGGACTATCCAAAACAAAAATATTTTTTTATTTCGAACCAGTACTTCCAGAGATTAGCGCGTTAAAATAAACAAACAAACAAACAAACTCTTTAGCTTTATAATATTAGTAGTATAGCACCAAAGCTAAATAAAATATGGCAATAACTTCAATTTTATGTGTTTAAATATATTAATATAATAAATATACATCATAAAGACAAGAGATTGTAGAAAAAAGTAGTTTGAATTCAAAACTGTGACCAAATAATATAGCGAATAATATTTTTTAAATTGGTTTCAATTATCTATAGCATCGGGATTGGTAAAACAGTGACATGAGTCATAGTTTAACTTTGTTCTGTTGATGGTTAAAATGGTATTTTATTGTCAAGCTATGTTCATTGCTGACTAAACATAGGCACTTAACTTATTTCTAGCATTTTAATAATTTGAGAAACATCTACAACAGAGCAAAATATAAGTTCAAAAATTCTGAAGTATATAGTATACTTTTTTCTGCTAAATGTTGCCAAAATAATGGTATTTTTAAATTACCTGCCTTTGGCTGTTTGACTTTCAATGTTTTTAAAGGCTTATCTCAAAAACAATGTAACAATTAAAACTATAAATGGAAGAAGGTGAGACCCAGTCGCATTTGAAAATTTTCGTTGTTTTTGCAACATTTTAATGTTAACCGATATAAAAACGTTAAGGTTGATCACGCTTCGTGAAACCCCTTTTGGAAAGATGCACTTACTGCGTTTTGATATATCAAGATTTTTGAACAAAAGTTTGATCTCAGTTTTTTCGGATTTATAATTTTACCGTCTTTTCTGCCCTATTGGTCGAGTGGTTTAAGTACCGGACCTAAGGTCTCGGGGTCCTGGATTCGATCCCCGGGTTGAATAACAAGAGTTTCGAATTTTAGAACATTGCTTTGGTTTCTCTCACCAAACCACATATTGGCAAGCGTGGTGATTATGCCTGTACCCATCATTGCTGGGATAACATGAATTTAATGATGAAGCCCTTTGCCCTGCTGTGTGATTATAGGTCATCATCTTATCTAGTTATGTCAGCTTAATAGGCGCAGTATCGCAGACTCGTACGTAGTCTGACTTTAATGGTATTTTGGTGTTAACCTTTTTTTGACAGACCAAGATGGTATTTTAACTCACCACTTTCCATCCATGCACATCTTCACTTATAATGTGTTTTTATACTAATTCATGGACAAGACTTTATCAATGTAAGGCAATTATTCCACTGAACCGCGGGGCGACATAATGCAGCTCCCGCGCGCCCAATGCGTTGTCAGTGTATTTAATTGTACAGGCAACAGCCCGTCAACCTACCACAAAACGTCAAATTTTCTCAATTGATATTGATCTCTACTTGTTGGACTCAAAAAAAATGATGAAAATCAATCTACGAGACAAAAAACAAATGACGTATTTTTTCTTTTGGTATAGCCCAGTAAAAAATTGACATAATACAGTACTTAGAAAATGTCCGCCAAAAATCTAAAATTTTTGATACGGCCGTTAGCAACACTTTTTTTACACGATTCACATTTCATTCATTCATCACGATACTATTTATACGTTTTTTATTTTCCCTTTATACCTTAACTATATCGCGAAAAATATTTTCAGGTATAAGCTTGATTTGATATTTTACTTCATAAATGGGCTCTAAATACGATACCGAACGCGCCTATAACAATTTTGGAAAGTGGTTACAATTTCACCCCGTATACAAACTGAGGTATGTACTTGCATATAATGATTAAATCTGTCACGCGTACTGTGGCGGAGCGCGATGCAGTGGGTTAATTCCCGTTTGTTAGGCACAAACGGTAACGAAAACATTATTATTACAGGCGAACTTATTGTTGTCACCTTAGCTCCGTTGACCAACGTTGCTTTAGCAACCAAACTGGATCCAATGTTCATAAGCAGACTCAAATTATTGTACATTGGCGCTGGTAATGTATATGGTAAGTAAGTATTACCTAGTATAGGTAGGTAGGTACCTAGTCTATTAAAATGTATCCGATGGTCTAGTGTTTTTAACGCCTAGTCGGTCTATGGTTAAAGTATCGGGCCAAGATTTCAGAATCCTAGGTTCAATCCTCGGGTGGTGCAACAAAAGTTTCGAACTATCAAACGTGGGTCAGATTTGTGATCATCAAACCGCATTTGGCAAGCGTGGTGATTATGCCTGTACCCATCATTGCTGTGGTAACTTTCATTCAATGATGGAGACCTTTGCCCAGCAATGGGATGATTATAGGCCGTGATTTTTTTTTACTGTTACTTTTCCTAAATAGGTGTAGGTACTTTGTACATACGAAAATTTTAATAATCAATAAAATCACGGAGACCGAACATTTTTTCGAGACAAAGTATCTGATGTGATTTATCTATTGTGATTATATTTTAATAATAAGTAAGAAAATAATGACAGCTACATATGTAAACTTTTAAAGTACCAATATTATTCGTTTAACTAAAAATAACACGACTGCTGCAACAACATTCTAAATATTCAAAGTATAATTACATAAGAATAGTTTTTCTCATATCTGTAATATATAAATTATGTCCCAAAAAATACCACGCCAATGTCTTTTAATAGTAGTCAAATTACGGACCCATTACAAATTACCTGGCAGTGTGTCTATCGCAAAACAAAAGGTGTTTTGAGCCCAAGGGTCTGTTTATACATTAGGCTTAATCCCTTTACAATAAATACATTAGATACAAAAAGAGTTTGCAGTTTGTAAAAGCTCAGTATGCATTTTGGCATTGGACTGTTAAGACCTTCCGTTGCCGTCCGCAAAAACTTTTTAAAATTCGTTACATCTAAATGTGAAATAAGCAGTGATTGTGCAGTACAAAATAAACAAAAACTTTACAATAGTGAAAATAGATTTGTGACTCTAATAAGTGCCAGTGATATACTCTGCAAGTGAACATTATAAAAGTGAGACAAACATTCTGATTAAAATGGCTGATCCAGGTCGAATGCCCATCGCCATACTTACAAATGCGCGTCACCACTTAAATAGTGAATCCTACAAAAACGCCTTTGACCTTTACTTACATGCTGTACTGCAATACCCTCACGTGAAAAGGAACATTGAATTTGAATTTCGAGTGACCATGATGAAATTCAACGAACAGTTATCAGCGACACATAACTATACAATAATATTCGAAAATTTCCAAACAGCCATGAGAGCGTTCCCTGGTAACGTTCATATTATGAATGACATTGGCAAATATCTGTTTCGACATAACTATCTGCGTGAAGCTCTTTGCCATTTTGAGAGGGCGCTCGAAATTGACAGGAGCCTGGTTAACGCTCAAAGGTATATGGATTATACAAAGAGATCATTATTCCCTCGTAAGTACTACAGATTTCTGAATGACGACCGAAGACATCAAGCGTATCTTCAAGCATTACGTGAGATTGCTTCACGCAAAAACAACAATTGCATCGAAGGCGGAATATCAGAAGAGTATGCCAATAGTTGCGTGACCGTGTCTGCTAAGGAGCCTGATTTTTCCGCAACTTGGGCACACGTAGCTAACAAAATTTTGATTCAGAACAAATTACTAGATATTCTTACGATTAACATCGAAACTGAAGCCGTTGAACTAAATGATATCTATAGCGACAGGACTTTACTAGTAACAAACACTTTTGACTCCGGTTTATTGGGTAAGAACTTACTTCTTAATCTTCGTACTGCATGGGAGAAAAACTTGGCGGAGTATGGATTGGTTGTACCTGGAAGAGCTGATTTTTACGTTGCTGGAGCGAGCTGCAACCAAATCTTAAAGAAATATCAAATATCCGAAAGTGGAAAACAGTTTCTTTGGATTGAGGATATGTTTGTTCATAGTGAGGTGTCATGTAGCGGTGACACGTATCGCGCTGAAGATATCGCATCGTACAGAGATTTTAAGTTTCTGACACGGGAGACCTTAGTCTTTCAGATTGATTTTAACTCGTATACTGATATAATACAAAAAATGGCGGCTATAGTTCCAGATACCGCATACTTGACTCTTACAAAGAGTGGCGAAGTAAACGTGCTAGTTGGTTGGTTTACGCTATACTTAACCGAAAATATAACCCTTACGACCGACCCTAGATCGGCGGAGAGGTCAGGCGCTTGGCTACCAGCAGTCTTCTTCGATTTCATACCGACACGGTACAAGAAAGGCGAGACGTTTTGTGCTCAGTTTTCAACATTTGGCGGTCTACTGAAATATTCACCAGCCGGTAGAAAACCTATTACTAGAGTCTCACCACACGTAAAAGCATTCGTAAATGATGACTGCCACGTGAACGAGATCATGCGAAGCGTGCAAGTAGCAGCAATTCATCTCTCACAAATGGCACCAATTGATAAAACTGATGTTGCCGATTTGAGTCCATTCCCAATCTTCGGTTTGAAAATGTTGGAACGGGGAGTTCGCTCCCTCGTTTGCTTTGCAAATGATTACCAAGATCGGTGTTTTATCGAGGAAGTATTTGCTAGACACAACATTTGCCTATCTAAAGTTAAGATTTTGCTCAGAAGTTCTTGGCACTTTGATTCGTTCGAAGGCAGAAATTTCCACGCAATGTATTGTAATATTTTGGATTTGGGTGGTGAATTTGGTTCCGTGTTGCATCATTTGGCTCGGCAAGTGAAACAAGCGTCCTTGCTTAAAGGGGGCCTGTTCATGCCAGCCAAAATATATTTGGTAGGTCAGCTCATTAGTAGTAAAACTTTGGAAATGCGGAATAGGATGTTAGAGAAAGACGAGGCAATGGTGCCATTGGCCAAGAAAGTAAATTTATTTGCGGTATCGCAGGCTTCATGTATTAACCCGACGAAGTTAAAGTTTGATGCTTTATCTAGTCCAGTATATTTGGCACTTTGCTGTGAAGAATTAAAATCTTCCGTGGTTTCTGTAAAGGTGAAAAACGATGGCCACTGCAATGCCATACTGTGTTGGTATGAAATTGAAATGTTTGAAAACAGCAACAGAATTTCTACTGGGCGTAACAGTAGCTTCGTTGACTGTACTGCTTTCTTAGTTAAATCACCATTAGATATTCATAAAGGTGATAAAGTTACTGTAATTCGTTGTGTAGATCCAGATGGGTCTTATAAGATGGATATTGATTTAGAAATAGAGTAAATTGTTAGATTTATCAATTTAGTTTTTAGTCTTATAAAAACAACACAATTGACAACTTTGAGTAGTAAAAATATTTTGTAAAATATGTGATATTTCATTGCGAAAATATTGCATTATTATTGGTTATATAATGTTATTTTTATTAAGCTGTCTTAAGAGTAGGTTGTCCATTTATGTGAATTATTTTTATTTGATGCAACTCTTGACTTAATGATATTCGGGCAAATACACATCTAGCTGAGCTAAACTGAGACTGAGCATAGTGCCCGGGTAGCAAAAAGTTTTGAGTTCAATTCTCATCTCTTTGTTGTCTCATCTGTTACTCAAAATGTTTATAAATAATTGTAACATACTCGTACATAAGCTATAATTTAATTTCAAATAAGTAAGTTTTTTTTTATATAGTTATTGTAACAAATAAAATGTGTTAAGATAACAATACTCCTTAATTATTAACTTAATAAGTACTTACTAAGGATAAAAGTAATTATGTAACTGTAGCGACTATTGAAGTAGTCATATGTAATTGACAGACAATTTATTAGTAAAGTGTGTTTCTTTAAAAATGTATTTTAATATAATAACCCTCTGGACCAAAAACACGTATGTCTCTACGTGACATGACAATGACTTAAAATTTTTGACGTCATCCACTCCATAATTGTATGGTGTACCCAGTGGTTAAAATGGGTTACAAGAATAGCAAAGAATATAATCGTTCATAAGGAGTACTGCCAGAAGACGGGCAGCAGTTTCTGTTCTCTTCTATCCTGCCTGTTTTTGTAAAGGCCCGCGTCCAGCAGTGGTCTGATAAAGTCTGGTTATGACGTGACATTGTGGCGTTCGGACACTCACAATTTCCGAACGCAACACAAGCTGTTAAGAGTTTGGAGGGACGTCAGTTTTAGAACGTCAAGAGGTTTTTATGATGTCTAATGTCTATAGACTTTTGTAAAGGACAGATTGGAACTTTCAGGCTTATTCCATTATATTGTTATTAATGTAAATTATTACTGCGTCCAAATAAATATTGAATACAACCGTCCTACAACGAGTAATAGAAGACACTCTGGCATGTATTGTATAGCCTCTAAAACTTGTGAATAAACGTCGTGATTTTTACAAGAGGGAGTTTATTTCACCCAGTATCAACGCCGGCTTAAACTCCCTAAAACATTACAGCCTGTTAGTCAGCCTGTTAATACAATTAAAAGACTCCGATCATTTAAGACTTTACCAATAAAATGAACCAATTACAGAAAAGAACAGCCAAGAAACAGAGTTCAATGCTCTATTAGATGTTACCGCCAGATAAGGCTGCCCGCCCACGTCAGACTTTTTGTAGGACCGATAATCGGGCCGATTTTTCTCTAGTAGGCAGCAGCATACACAATCATGACCGATTTTTTGTAGGACGTGTGCGTTGCTCCATTGCTATCAGTACGTTCTATTTTTCTTCTACAAAAAAACGGTCACCGATTATCGGACGTGGGCGAGCAGCCTCAAGACAAGCAGCAGTGTCTTTCCTCCACCAACACCGAACTGCGATCGTCAACAAGCTTGCCAACCGATTATGATGAAACCATCCTTTTTAAGAGGCCTATGGCCAGCTGTGGTCTATTATAGGCTGATGATGATTTAATAATGACAACAAGGAATTATCAAATCGAGCTATTTTTATTAAATGAATTATTAAATGAATGAAAGCAGGTTGACTAAAAAGATATATATGGCGAGTATGAATGGAAATGTTGGAAGGGGAAGGCCTCCACGAACTTATCTTGATCAAATCGGGGAAGTTCTAATGAAAGGTCAGGTCAAGAGTACCCTAAACCGGCGAGCGTGTATGAAAAGATTAATGAATGTAGATGAAGCGAAAGTAGTCTGTAAGGATCGTAGCAAGTGGAAAGATGTGGTCTCTGCCTACCCCTCCGGGAAAAAGGCGTGAGTGTATGTATGTATGTAGCTATTTTTTCCGTACGTAGTAAAAAAAACTTGAGAGGTGTCAAGGGAAACCCGGATGGAACGAAGTTCCTTTTTAGTGAAGGAATTGTAATAAAATTTTATTGGAACGAAGTTCCTTATCGCGCGTTGCGAAAGGGGGCTAGACGGAAAAAATTAAGACCAAAAGACGTGGTAACGACCCTTTTTGCTATAGGTTGTAAGCCGTGCGGCGTCCGCGTGTTTCTCAGTCTGTCTCTCTCTCTCTCTATCAACTTAGACGCTGACTGCAGCCGATGACCTTGAGCAATGAACACGCCCACAAATTTATTCGTCTTTGAATTTCTTTGGAACGCGCCACAGCTATCACTGTCCATTCTCGTAGGAGTGACAGAAAAAAAGCGCATGGAATAGAAGGGCCTAAGTGACAAACAACAAAATTCGTTGTGCAATTTAAAATTGCCATTTTATTAAAAATCTAAGTCAGCCATTTGCTTAAGCAACATGTAATATACAATATAGCAAAATTTTACTGTTATACGGACTGCTGAGATAAATGGTAATTTATGTAGGTATTTTCAGAGGCTACTTTGAGATTCTTTTCTATCTAGAAAAGTTTTTAGAATCGTGTTTTGGAAACAGCCACCTAGTCGAAAATATGATCAATTACAACTAAATAGAATTTGGCAACAATACGAGCCATAGGCTTAAAGCAAAACAATCTTCATTGAGCTCAATTTGGCTCATGTCAGCGTCTTAATTCCGTCAAACCCCCGGTTTCGCAACGCGCGGTAAGGAACTTCGTTCCAAAAAGTAACATCCTATAATCAACCTCTGCAGGGAAAAAGCCGCCATCATTGAATTCAAGCTACAATAGCAATGATGGGTACCTACGCGCATAACACGCTTGCCAAATGCATGTTGGTGATCACAATCAAATGCACACTGTCAATCAAAAATCGCAAAAGCTACGTTCAAAAATTCTAAGCTCTTGTTGCCCGTCCGGGAATCGAACCCGAACCCGATCCCGAACAGTGCCGTACACACCATACACGCCAAAGGGCACTGCATACCTTACCTACTACGTCTGACTAAATAAAATACCGATCACTGCATTACTTTGATGGATAAGTTTTTAGAACTTAGTTTCTGCATACCCTACCCAGAATTGCTGTGCAAGCCTCTGATCCCGAACCCAGATCTAGAGGCGTTGATCTAGTGACTCCCTTTTAACTGATAATATAAAATCATCAATGCAGGCATTCAAATTATCATTTAAAATATCGTCATATGGCCCTTATGTTACATCCTTTTTGTCAAACTGCCTATAGTACTTTATAAGAATTATAATCGTAGAACGAGAATTCCAATTGTATGCAATGTTTATGATTAAAATGATCCCCTTTTGACATTAGATTACAAAACTGTGTTTTGCCGTGGTGGACCATTAGGTCAGTTCACGACAAAGTGTCAAAGTGTTAAAACGTGTTTTACTGAAGTGAACATAAATGAAGATGACTTATCGACAGTTTGTGGCTGTGATGATATGTGCGTCGTTAAAAATATGTCTGGCTACAGAAAGGTATGATATCGGAAACAAAATTTAAATATTAAGGAGGAGGAGCTAAGTGATTTAAATATATTACTTCTAAACAAAATCAATTCTCCAAAAACTAGAACAGTATTATTTTAGAAAATTACCTCTAGTATTTATTGAATCACAGTAAACTTATCATTTAAGTAGTTGTTTATAAAGTTGATTTGTCGCTAACGCCAAAAGCGGCCGGTTTTAGCAATAATATAAGTACAATACGTAAGAATGCCAGAATGAAAAGCAGTTAACAGTGATTTAATAAAAATACTAGAGGTAATTTGCTAAAATGATACTGTTCTCGTGTAGTTTTTAGGGTTCCGTAGCCGAATGGCAAAAAACGGAACCCTTATAGTTTCGTCAAGTCTGTCTGTCCGTCCGGACATGTCACAGCCACTTTATTCTGAAAGTATTAGCATTTCATAGTTGAATCTTGGTAAGTAGGTGTATCCTGTTAACCGCTTTACGATTCCCATACAAAAAAATAAAAATAATGATATTTAAGTGGGGCATCCCATACATACAACTAAAACAAAAAAAAAATACTTCTACCTATGCGTATGGGGTGTCTATGGATAGGTCTTTTAAAATGACATAGAGGTTCCTAGAACCATTTTTTTCCAAAAGTCTAACATTTGAAAAATAGACGCTACCAAAGTGGTAAAATGAGTGTCCCCCCCCCCCTCTAACTTTTAATCTAAGTAAGTGAAAATTTTGAAAAAAATACATAATATAGATCTTAACAATTACTTTCAACGATAATTGGTTTGAACGAGATCAAACCTGTAGTTTTAGAGATCTAGCACATTTTCAACAATCGCAAATATAACACAACTTTTCATACAAACACTATGAAAAACAAAGTTATTTTTGCAGTCAACAAAATATTGTGGTATTTTAGTTAAAGTTGGTACGGAACCCTCAGTGTGCGAGTCCGACTCGTACATGGCCGGTTTTTTAAGAATTGATTTTTTTTAGAAGTAATGAAATCAAATCAATTGGGGGCAGCTCTAGTAGTCGCCTTAGGTCTAAATATAAAAAATAATAGAACTTTATTTTTTATCGTTAACCCCTCGATTCTATGTTACTTTATCCAGACACAATTAAAATCAATTGTTATGTCTAATTCGCTACAATTACATACACACAGGAATAAGAAATAAGAACAAGATACAGATGTTTCAAATAAAAAAGTTTCAGTATAATTGAACATAAGTAACTAACTATGGCTTAAGCTGAATGTAGGAAGCTGTCAGGAAATTAAAAGAGCACCTCAACATTAAACTAGGCTCATTTGGTGCTGACGGTTGGTCGTCAGTGATTCTGTGACTAGTTTTTTATATTTTTATTTAAATACGTGGTATTTTATTATGAATTGCCTAGCTAGTTTTTTTTTTACATAAACCTATTTCTCTTCTTATGAACAGCTCACTGAAATTAGTTATAGACAACGATGCAGGAGGAGACGATGCTATAGCAATATTCGAAGCACTTTTATTCGAGAAATATTATAAAGGGTAAGTTATCGTAACCTATTTAACTCTTACCACTGTAGAAAATACATTAATTACATCATTCATCGTATGAGATCAATCACTTAATTAGTTTTACTGATAAATTACTATACTATACTTTACTCATTGAAACAATTATCTTTATATACCTACCTACTAATATCGCCTTAACCGGCAGTCCATCTACACTTTCAAGCCACTGCACATAATTAAATGAAATATCGTATATGGATAGGTTTACCTAATTATTTAAAGAAAAGATTATATAGGTTTTTATTTAGGAAATCATCCGCTAAAGAGATAATCAAAGAGAAGGAAGTTTGTAAATTTAATGAAATAAAACCTACCTACTTATATACATATTGTGGAGCGTGATATAGGTACCTAACAGGAAATGCGATACAATGAAGTGAAAGTGCCCCAAGCGAAATGAGTCGTGGGTGGAGCAATAGTAGTAAAGTATTTTTATTTATTCTTCTTTCTGTTCTGCAACAGAAATCATTTTTATTACAATTTCAGACCAAAATTGGTAGCGTTGACCACTGGCAATGGGAACACGTTCGAAGAAAATGTCGTTGTCAACAACCAAAAGATTTTAAAAGTAGCTGACCGTAAGGATGTAAGTTGAGTTAAAATGTGTATTACTTAATTCGAGATAATTATACGGAAGCTTCAATAACCTAACTTATACAGGGTGTTAGGTAAATGGTAAAACAAGTTGAAACCAGCCTATGTTTGACGACCATTTGGATCAGCGGTAGTAAACGGTGCTTCTGAGCCATGGGTCGCAGGTTCGATCCCCGCACAGTACCAATATTTGTGGGCATGAACATGTCTGTTTGTACTGGTGTGGGTGTTTTCTATGTAAGTATTATAAGTATGTATTTACAAAAAAAAAAGTATATAAGTAAGATTATCGGTTGTCTAGCACCTCATACGACAGGGAACTTAATAGTAGCTTAATTTAGGACTAGATGGCTCTGTGAGGCCCAGTGAGGCATGTCTTAAAAATATTTATGTTAACATATGCATATAAGTACCTAAATACTATGGTGAAGTCAGAAAAGAGATGTCCCGTAACAGGCCCAGACATTGTACAGTAATCTAAATAATCAAGAAAATCCACTGACTTTAGGAAAAATACAAATAACGGTATATAACGTATAATTTAGGGGCTCAAAAATAAATACAATCTAATAAATATCCCTCTTTAGGCAATTAGGCATACAAGATGGCGTTCGACGAAAAAAAAAGATAAAACATAAACTCAAAATGTCAGTAGCTGTCAAATTTCCTTTGTCAATATTTGACATAACCGTTCTTTTCAAGTTTTTGCCACTCGTCATAATCTCACGTGAAAAGGTAATATTATATCTTTCGCAAATTATATCCTTTAGGCATTACATTACAAGTTAAAACTGTTTGTTTTGTTTGTTATTAATACAACAAGCACAAGTAAGCAAACAATATCACTTGTTTGAATAGAGCTAAGCGATTTAAAATTGTCAAAACTGACAGATGTCATCAAAGTGTCATCATCCACCATGATAGTTCTTGTTGTTTAGTATTGCTATTCTAATAAGTTTATTTTTGTTTAAGCCATTAAACGAAGCCATTTTGTAGAATTTGGATAATAACAAAGTATTGTATGTATATTATTGCCCTAACTTTTGGAAATGTGTACAGGTTCTGGGCCTAGCCTCCATACAATTTGGGACAACTCCTTTGATATCATCATTATTTTAATATTTCCTTACAAATCGAAATCTCAAAGTTTTAATTTGTATGAAAGTTAAAAAAATTAAATGATATTGAATTTCTGACTTCTCAATAATATTTTTAGGCATTTGTAAACATAGACTGGTTTCGGCTTGTTATACCATTTAACTAACACCCTGTATAGTAGCAGATTTGTGACTTGTGTTGAGTTTACCTACAGTGGTTTAAAAACTCTCATTCATCATATGAGTATGACTAAATCAACCAATACCAAGATTTGTAAATATTTGCACGTCTGTATAAAGTAACAACCTATAATCATCCCACTGCAGGGAAAAGGCCTCCATCATTGAATTAAAGTGCAATGATGGGAACTGGCATAATCACGCTTGCCAAATGCGGGTTGGTGATCACAAATCCGAGCAACGTTCGAAAATTCGAAACTTTTTGTTGCCTGACCCGGGGATCGAAACTGGGACCCCGAGATCTTGGCCCGGTATTTAAACCACTAGACCAACGTCTGTATGTCTGATCTTAAGTAAAGCTAAGTAAATGTACTCAGAATTCAGTTAGCCTTATTTTAAGATCACAATCTGCAAATTTAATCTCACTTCTAGCCAACAATTCTTTATTTAATTTTTATTTTTTTCTGACCAAGACTATACACAACCAAAAGTGTTCGGTGGTTCTTGAAACCAGAGTTAGGTCAAACTGAGTTAGGGTTTGCTGCTATAGGCTTCGCGAAACACATATTGAAACCTTGGGGCTTTTGATTTGCAACGTAATTTAGCTGGTCTATTCTGTTTCTTTGGTCTATGATAAAGCAAGCTTGCTTCCGCCAGGTACCAATATACAGAGGTTCCAAGTCATCATTGATTCATACACCTGAAACAAACGCTCACTACGGCATTGATGGCTTAGGCGATACGGGAGAGAACGTAACTGACCTAAGTCCAGTAAGAGAAGAAAATGCCATCTTTCAACTGATCGAACTGTCAAAATTGTATGAAGGTAAACCATTTTCTAAAAGGATTTTTAAAATAAGTAGTCGTGTAGTGCCAGCACGTATAAGGAATTGCATCATCCCTTCCTATAGGTGTCATAACAGGTGGCTGAGGGTCTGCCAGATAAAGCGGAACAGCAGCGTTTTCTCTCTACCATAGGTTTAACAGCGATTGCCAACCGTAGCGGTTATAACAGTCTCATTTTAGAAATTCCTGTGCTCAGCTGTGAACTAATAGCACAGTCTATGAACCATACAGTCGTTCGACGAAGACGTCTAGACAGGGCAATTATGCGGGGTGTGAGGGGCGAGACGCGGGAAGGCCGAGCCCGAACTGCGAACAAAACTATGTTAGCAGTTCGGGACACAGCATTCAGGGCTAACAAATGTTTGTGTTTTAAATTATTTTATATTTGTTTGTTGGAATTTATTGTAATGCTGATATCGAATGATTCGAGATGGTGAACATATATTTTCTTAATAAGATAAATAGTTGTCTATTTCGAGGTTAATTGGGCTGCTGATTACGAAAATGCTATCCTTATTTAAATTCAAGATGGCGGACGTAATTATTTTTAATTTGATATGAGTGTCAATTTTGAGGTTCAGTGGGGTGCTTCGGATATGCCATCCTTTTTAAAGTCCAAGATGGCAGACGTATTTTTTTATAATTTGATATAGGTGTCAATTTTGAGGTTCATTGGGGTGCCGATCACGAAAATGCCATCCTTTTTAAAATCCAAGATGGCGGACGTATTTTTTATAATTTGATATGGGTGTCAATTTTGAGGTTCATTGGGGTGCCAATCACGAAAATGCCATCCTATTTTAAATTCAAGATGGCGGACGTAATTTTATATTATTTGACATGGGTGTTAATTTTGAGGTTCATTGGGGTGCCGATTACCAAAATGCCATCCTTTTAAAAATCCAAGATGGCGGACGTATTTTTTTATAATTTGATACGTGTGTCACTTTTGACGTTTATTGGGGTGCTAATTACGAGTGTTTATCTGCAATAAATAAATATTTTTATATATTGTTTACTTTTGACAACCCTGGCCGTCACGATACTGTCTAGACGTTGTCGGCATTTTCCATGAGATCAAAGGCGTCGAACGACTGTATGATTCATAGACTGTGCTAATAGGATGGTGATGATTTAAAAATTTTTAATAGCTGTTGCCCGTAATTTTGTAACCTTAATGTGATATACTTATCATAGAACATAGAATATAGAATAATATTTAATGAAAATACAAAGAAATGATGGTACAGAAAAAAAAAACAATTAAGAAGTACAAAAGAAAGCAAATGGAAAATGGCTCAGCTTGTGCTGATATACTCGTAGGAAGTGATCCCACTCAGCGCTGGTTTTCAGCCACTCCCTCTCTCCAAAGGTGATAGGTGAGAGTTAGGTCATGAGGGCTTACCGATCTAGGTTATGACATGAGTTCGACAGAAAAATACAAAAAGATAAGAACAATTATATTGCAGTGTGCGCGCAAAGGCGACGAATAATTGAGGAGCACTCTAGTGTGTGTGTGTGAGAGAGAGAGAGTGTGTGAACTATATATAATACATTATCATCAGCCAAACGGCGCCCTCATCTAGACAAAACCCTCCCTTATGTACCTATCTTTACAACAACGATTTGTCCCACGCCAATCGCATTCAACGGCATCCTGCGACCTTTGCCAGACTGTCAGTTCCTGGTGTGGGGACCGTGTTTTGTTTAGTTTTACGTGTAACATGCAACAAAAAGGATTTTAAAAATACTAATGTTTTATTCTGTTCTAGGGGAACTAATAATAGTCACAATTGGAACATTAACGAATGTGGCTTTAGCCATTAAGATGGACCCACAATTCCTGGATCGGCTGTCTCAACTTTATGTGGCGGCTGGGCATATTCAGAGTAAGCCTTTTGTTATTTTGCTGATCTTAAGTCAACAGTATCTTATGACATTTGAGTAGGTACTTATTACCAGCTATCGCTGGACTAGGATTAAATTAGCATTGTGATAAAATTTACACGTATTCATATTTGGGGGGGTTTGCCATAATCGCCACGCTTGGCAGGCGGGTTGGCGATCGCAGTATGATCTGATGCTTCTAGGAGACGCTGCTGCCCATCTCCTGATGGCAGTTTTCCCTCTGTCGGCTCTTACGACACCCACGGGAAGAGAGGGGGTAGTGCTATTCTTTATATGTGCCGGCACTACACGGCAACTAGTCCAACTTCGAGAAAGAGATCTCTCGTCGAATCCAGCTCGGATGGGCAGCGTTCGGGAAGCTCCGGCATATATTCGCGTCCGAAATACCTCAGTGTCTCAAGACGAAAGTCTTTGACCAGTGTGTGTTGCCAGTAATGACCTATGGGAGTGAGACGTGGTCGTTTACTATGGGTCTCATAAGAAGGCTCAAGATCACCCAGCGAGCAATGGAGAGAGCGATGCTTGGTATTTCCCTACTCGATCGAATCAGAAATGATGAGATCCGCAGGAGAACTAAAACAACCGACATCGCTCGAAGGATTGCATCGTTGAAGTGGCAGTGGGCGGGACACATAGCGCGGAGAATCGATGGCCGTTGGGGCGGAAAGGTTCTCGAATGGCGACCGCGTACCGGACGACGTTCCGTGGGCAGGCCCCCTACAAGGTGGACCGACGATCTGATCAAGGTCGCGGGAAGCCGCTGGATGCGGACAGCACAGGACCGATCGTTGTGGAGATCCTTGGGGGAGGCCTATGCCCAGCAGTGGGCGTCGTTCGGCTGATATGATGATGATGATGATGATGATTACACGTAATTAAATGGATACCGAAATATTTGCTTTCAGTTTTGTAATAATAATTATTTTAAATGGATTTTAACAATAAGGTATGATTTATGGTTGAGTGAATTTAGAAAATTATATCAGCTAAATTATGCTTTGCAGCTTGGGTTAGGAAGGGGTGGGCCAAATACTTATAGCCATACTTGGTAAGAGACGATAAGCCGTAAGCCGTGCAAACTGATTTCTTTTTCAGGTGATATACATCTTTTACCAGAGTTCAACGCTAAAATGGACCCTGAGGCATATCACATTGTGATGAAGAGTGCAACACCAGACAAAGTTACCGTTATACCGTTCTCGCAGACTCGGATACATCTAAATTTTACAAAAGTAAGTTTATTTCACTCTATCGCTTCTTCATTGTCACTCCAGAAAATGTATCATCATATTTATAAAACACTTCATAATATGCGCGGGATAGCAGAAGCTTTGAAAATCATAAATTTTAGTACTTACTCATCATATCAGATTTTCCATGCTTGTAACACTTAAACAAGTTTACCGGCATTAAAATGAAAAAGTAGCTATTGTAACATCATTATTGACGCGATATGGCCGCGTGCGCTTGCGCAGTTTGGCCGATGTTAATGGAGAAGACGCTGTTGACAGTCTTCTTTCAGTATTATTCCTTTATTTACATTTTACGCCACTTGAAGGATGAAATGGGGTAAAGCTATTCTAGTTTAAGCTTTACACATAGCACGAGACGAAGCCGCACGGATGTGCACCGAGAGATAACGCACAAAACCGTTGAGTGCGCAGCTCTTGCATTCTTTTAGATACGATTCATCGCTATAATCGCTGCGCTTGTGGATGTGATCACGGATTTCTCCATAGACCGCTGTTGTTACATGGTTGCCACGGCTTTTTGTTTGATAGCCATGCGGTGCTAGTGTCGATCAGTGTTAAAAGAGAATACCAATCGTACGTTCATTCCTGTTGATGGATTTAGTATTAGATGATAGTTGGTGATTGAATCATGAGAACAAGACCAAAACTGTGTCGCGCTAGTCGCTAGTGTGCGAGATAAATAGTGCAGTGTTATACACCGTCTGCTTGACTTCGATATAGATTTTATCGATTCTGTGTATGTAAAGGTACTGATTCAGGAAAAGGTTATTTAATATGAGACGAGGAAACATCACACCATAAGTTGCGTACAGGTACTGCACACGTAACTACTAAAAATGACATCTAATGAACACTATTTTAATATTAGGGGTTAAAGTATGAAATTGCCGTTTTGTATGGACGAAATCGAGAAAAGTCATTTTTCCATACTAACAATTTTTTAGGTTTTTTAAAAACGCCTGAACCGTTTTCGATGCAATTAAAGGTGAAAGTTAGATGTTTATAATGCTACGCATTATAGTATTTAAATTTCTGAAAATCAAAGTAAATAATTCAAATATACTTAATTGAAGCAAGAAGGTCAGCTGACACATTGTAAAGGGTCTTTTCAACGACTTCTTTTGAAGTAATAGGCACTAGTAATGCATGTTTTTTTTAGTCAAAAGTTACTTTATTTAGTTTTTGATACAATACAAAAAGAATTACGCAATAATATGACTATACTTAAGAGCTATAAACAAAATAAAAAGTGGGAAAATAATCGGCAATTTCATAATTTAACCCCTATTATATGAAACTGGACTTAGCAAATAAACAGTGTTATTTTTAAAATATTTTTGAATGGGGGAGGGGGCGCCATTTCAAGGTTTTTTGTCGATAAATGTCCACCCAGATTCCGATATTACAATATCGCTAGTCCGAAACCGGACACACTGTATAGAGGCAATTTTGTGTCGCTCACTAGGCTAATACAGGAGATAGCATATACGTGTGCGGTCTGGTATGTCTATCCCATTCTGAAATATGCTATTTCTATAGGTTTAAAGATATTTATTCTCATAAGAAATTGAAATAACATATCATTTACAATGAGATAGACAAATCTTAATAATGATACAAAATTATTAGACGGTACTCGACTCTAAATACAATTTCAGCTTACTTATATTTAAATATATTTACACTTTCACACACACTTTCACATGGCGTTTGGTAGCTTATAGTGTAGCTGCTATATTCTATCTCTTACCATAGCCAATCTACAAACAGTATTATTAAATATATGTTGCTGTTACAGCAGTAACCAAAACTGTTATGATATTTGCACTAAGAGAATCGCACTGCAGACCCTGGCCCCTCATAAGTCGACTGCGTCAAAAAGGGTCATTGTGACTTTAATACGATAAGCCAAACGCTTGAAGTGATATTTCATGATCTTAAATAAGAAATTTTTACACGCGCGGTCGTTTTTGTTTTAAACATTAGTAATTCGTTAAAATATGAGCCAAGAATCCGATCGAAACTGATATTTAAGCGCGATTTTGGTTTAAGGCCACGTAACTCAAAATGTTACGCGACGACCTATTTCCTTTCAAATAAGATTATTTCCTTATAATACAAAAACAATTACTGTTGTCAAAGAAAAAATATTTATTCAAATAGTTTGAAGTTATACAAAACTCACAAGTTTCGACGAAAATTACAGCCAACATTGATAGATATTATACTTCATGCTTCGTTCTCAATATAATATGTATTTACCACGCAGCTTTTTTAGTCAATCGGCAAAGCCAAACGGAATTTTAGAGCTCCAGCCCTAAAACAGAAACTAAACGCAGAGCTAACGCTATTGACACTGGCGTCACCTGCCATTCTTTACGTTTGCGCGGCAAAACGGTTGTTGTTATGCAGTTTTTTGTATTGTTTGTTTGTTTAACAATGCCTAAATATTTGGATCATTATTTAAAGAAGCTAAAAAAGATGGAACGGAAAATTAAAAAACAACAAAAAGAAAACGAAGGCATTCCATGCAACCGAAAGCGAAACAATTTCAAGGCCCTCTAGCCCACCGGTTGCAGGTAAATAAAAGTGTAGCAAAGGCTGTGCAAGGCGTTTGGGGCTTTTTGGAAATTTATAAAACATAATAAAACTCATCTTTATTTACAATGTATAAATGGACTCAAATTAAACGCTTTATACACTTGTGACTTTTTCTATCCGACACATTTTACCAGAAAATGCAATAGAATATACGCAGTGGGACAAGCACTAAACACACTCATTCGGTGAGCAATAGTCGTCGCGCGGGTAAAGAGTTCGTACGTGTAGCGTACGCTTTGCCAAACTAAATGATTTTGACCAACAAAAAAGTGTCAAAGTCAAAATTTATTTTAATTTCGGCTTTCGAGCACCGAGGTGATATAAGCTCGGTAAACGAAGAGAAAAATTTTCTTTATTTTTTAGATATAGATTTAGATAGAGATAAGTATAGATAATGCTTTTAAAATTTGATTTCTAAAAACACCGAAGATACAAGTTTATTTCAATATTAGGATATCATTTTCCACTAAACCATTCGTCAGAAAGAAAAAGACACAAGTACCTACATATAAAAAGAGTTTAATGTAAGCCTCTGTACACGACGAAAAACAAAGATTTGAATTTTATGACGTTTCATAATTCATCACATGACCACTCTTATTATTCTATCGCATTTTCCGGTTGGTCCGCACATGGTTCCGCACTTGGTCAATTTGCATTTGGTCCACTTCTTAAAACGCTCCCTTCGCAAAAGGTCTACTTCGAAAAAACAACAGACGGCAATGTGATATTAAATTCGACAAAGAATATGAAAAATATAATATTATCAGAAAAAGTTAGAAAAAGGCGAATTACCTCCAACTGTCTTTTTAGATTAAATAACAATGCGTGATGAACTACTGTGTGATGGAAAACAAGTATCGAAAGGTCTAGCGATCTAGGATGCGGGTGGTGCACGTGAAGCATTGACGTAATCTATTTGACACAGGGCTTATTCGAGATATAAGCACAGGAATAATCAGCTCAGCTGATACGCGAGATTCGCTTTTGTAGCACAATACATTCATTTATTGCTCTGAAATAGACGTAGTGCAGATGGATGTCGAGGATACAACAGAAACCTTACCATCTATTAGCACCCTGGCTACAGCCGATAGCCTTGCTTGAGGAGGTGCTTTTGGCGTTGGTTGACTTAATGCCCGAAAAGCCAACTTATGGTCCTGAAATTAATGACAATCTAGCTCGGATTTCGACCACCATCCTTAAAAATGGGCTCGGAAAAGAAAACAAACTAAAACTTATGGATCAGTTGATACCACAAAACTGTACATTGTTAAAAGCCCCTAAATTAAACCTACAGAAGTGACCACATCTGTCACTGAAAACATCGTGAATCGTGACAAAAAAACGAAACAAAACAAAAAGAACTGGGCCTAGGTTTGTCTTTGTTAGGTAACGCCCTATCGTCATTAATCAACAATGAAGTGGTTGATAGAATTAAATTTATCTCTATTCTCAGTGAAGCTGGCAGAATATTTAGTGATTTACGCTTCATACAAACTAAAACAAGAAATTCATAGAAGGTATTAAAGATGTTGATACAGATGAATTCCTTTATGGGAATAATCTATTAGAAAGGATAAAAATAATAACAACTGTTCAAAGAAGCGGTCAATCCATCAAAAAGTCTAGTTCAACAAGCCAGTGAACTTGAATGGTCGTCTCGTTTCAATCTACATAATCAACAAAGGGCCACATTGAGGCAAGGACAAAAGAAGCAGTACCCATCCCTAGCATCGAAATATCGCAATCAGTACCAGTACCATCCAAAGAAGTCAAAAATTACAACTCAACAGAAGAAACCAGCTGCTCGCAAATAGAGGTAAGTTATGCTGGAAGGTCGGCTCACTATCTTGATTGCTGGAAAAAGATCAGCAAGGATGAGTCCATACATGTATGCCAGCGGAATAAAAAACCTTACCAAGAGTCAGTACCAAAACCGTTCCTTGCCAGTTCCCACAGGAACATTTAGATATGCAATTAGCCATTGATAATTTAATACCTTTAGGTGCAAGCCAGTTTATGTCAAAAACATTCATTGTTTCAAAGCCTAATGGTAAAAAAGATTCATTTTAAACCTTAAGGAAATTTGTCCAGCAAAAAGTTAATATGATTATATTATTATTTTACTAAAGACATTAGAGGAAACGAGGATAATTTAATAACAACTTGAAAGAAACCACATAAGTTAGTTACTGCATCTACTATTGGCAGATGGATCAAAAATGTACCACCACAATATTCTATGGGCATAGTACTCGACATGACTATATCGAATTCACAACAATATTGAAAGGCGTTTATCTAGATGTTATTAGGCAACAGGCTGGACTAGTTTTTCTTCCGCATTTACTATTTATTATAATATATTTCGGCATTTTATAACCGGCCAATTCTTGCTGAGCTTAATACTAGGCCACTGTTATAGACTGTAAGAATTTAATTGTATAAGTTAAGTCAATGTAGATTACATTGTTATGAGTAGTGTAACTACAAGACTGATTATAATTTTTATGTAAGTTATATTTAGAGGATAACTCTCAGCAGTCTCAGCTAAAGGTTGATAACAATACAATCTTGATTAATGATTAATAAATGTTTTATGCTAGAAATCTTTAAATTTACGACAGACTACTGCATTTCAACTTTACTAGGTCTCTAAACTGCGTGGTAAATACGGTAAATACATAATATCGAGAACGCAGAATGAAGTATAACATGTGATCTAACGAACTTACCTGTTAGTAAAGTTCGATCATTATTATACGAAGTGATGGTCGAGTGACCTCATCCCGGCAAATTTACCTATTGTGAAAACTTTCTCCTTGGGGTACCAATACTCCTTCTTCACTGCGTAGTTAGTTAGTTTAGTTGGTATTAAATATTCCGCACTTAGCCTCTTAAGTTGGGCTTTTGTGCGTGATTAAAATTATGTTTATTCAAACCATTTCAGGTCAATCTAGAAACTCTCTAGGCCTCGTATATCTTTGAGTGCCTCTTGTATGGACTGTCCGTTGTGTACTTACGCTGTTACACTATGCTATCACATGCTCTGGTGTTTCCTCTTCAATCAGACATCCCTTATAAAGACGACTATCTGTTATGCCTAGGTATATTGAAGAGGTGGGCTTTTCTATCCTTGTGCAGAATTTTGCGAGATAGGTTTTTATTTATGGTTTTTAGAACTAGTTTGCTTATTCTGCAATCCTTTAGCTTCTTCCACTGTTTTTTGTGAAGTTGTTCTGTCCTATCTCGTATCCAAGTATTGATCTGATTGAACAGTATTGAAACGACTGGTTCCGGTCCTATCCCTCGACTGCATATGGGACCAAGCTCTGAGGCATCATGATGGCAAAAAGTGTCCAGAGTTCATCGACGGTGGTGTCTTTCCATCTGGAGAGCCTGGATTGAGATCCCGATGATGCAGCTGATGTGCATGCCTGTTGGTTTCCTCGACAATTTTGTTCACAATCTCTTTGACCCATATTCGTTTAAAAACGTCGAAAGTAAGGTTATCGAGTAGAAAATTAGGCCCCGTTTTCTCCACGAACACCTCGCACTGCCCGTCAAATACGTCAGTGACCTGCGTCCACACAATGTGAATGTAGGTGGGGTCCAGCGCCATATTACGCAGAACAGCGTCGTCCTCGGCGTCCAGGCTCAGATCATCCAAGACGAGATCCAGCCCTAAATCCTCTACGTCTAAGACAACAGGATACTCGCCCTTACTGCGTCGACGTAGGGCAATGTCGACGTTATTCTGACTGTTCAAATCGATTTAGTCAAAATTTCCGTCTGAATCACTGGCACCACCTGAGAAGTAAATATAAATACATATTTATGTCTATAATTAATCTCCTGGCTAATGTATTGTGTGTCTGGGCATCACTTAGCGGTAATTTAAGGGCATTAAATACACCTACCTAATTTTATCGACAAAAACACCCACATAAGGGCTCTGCCCCAATCAATATTTTTTGGTACGGATATTTTTAAATTAAAATGGTAGCCATCGTAAAAAGAGGGTAATTAAAAATAAATATAAATATACTGACGAATCTATATTCGTTACCTCCTTGATAATAATAACCTCCTTAAAGCCTCTGGCAAAAGTAGCCAGAGGCTTATTTTGAGAGAGAGATATTTTGATTTTAATTTTGAAGCAAATGCTTTTTTTTCATCGAGTATAAATATTCTGTTTATATTAAAATAATTGACTACCATCGTATAAATGAATATAATACTAGATAACTCACAAATGCGCTTTTAGTTATCGTTAAGTTACATACTTTTTTGGAGTCGTTTGGTTTTCTGCTCTCTCCCCAGCCACGACAACGCCGATTTCTGTGTAAAGAGTATAGGTACATGCTGTACATTTATTTATTTACTTAAGAAAATTCACATAATGGTTGTCACTTTATACAGAATGCTTTTTTCATCAAATCTCAAAAATTTTATAGGACTTTTACAGTACTAAGCCTGTGAAAGTATAAAGGGAAAATCAACAATTTATGAATAGTATACTAATGTTCATTTTCTAAGTGCTTTATCTTAACATTTGTACTGGGCTATACCAAAAGAAAAAATTCGTTATTTGTTTTTTGCCTCGTAGATTGTTTGGAAGGTGATATAAATTTAATTCTGTATGTATGAATGAAGGAGTGGGATTCTCCTTATTTAGGTGTTTCCAACTTAAATCCCACTACATCTAACTTTACCATGTAAGCAATAATAAAGATATTTAGATTTTACTTTTAAATCAAATGCATCTTCTTCATCGAGTATTCCGTTAGTATATTAAAATAATTGCCTACCGTCTACAGCTGCTGGGGCGTCAGGCATCAGAAAATACTGGAGCTCCTCGAGCTCCTTAAAAGCTTTAAACTTTTGGACCTGCATTTTGGTCATTTTTCTTTGATTATTATGCTATGCCCTGACTGCCCTAATTTTTTGTAGTGCAGATGTTGATGGCCAAGGGACAGGTTCATCAGCTGATTGTTTGCTAAAAATAAGGATTTTTTATTAGTAGGTTAAATGTTCAACGATTTTTTTATGGTATTGTTAGTTATGGTATTGTAGGTAGAGGTCCGACTTTCCCCTTACGTGAGCCACTCTTCGCACGCCTATTAATAAAATAAAAATTAAACAATAGAAGAAACAAAAGCTTTGCTTAAATGAACGTACGATTGGTAGTCTCTGTTAAAGCTGATCAACACTGGCGCTACTAAACATGACATGGCTACCTATACAAAAAGCCGTGACAACAGCCGGTTGATGTGACAGCAGAGACATCCATGATCACAGCCACAAGCGAAACGACGAATGGTAGAATGCAATGCTGACCTGATTTTGATTCAGGTGTGCATAAAGGGTTAATAGTAGTATTAACTTATATCTAGTCTAGAGCATAGCTTATTTTTTTTTAAATATTTGTTTATTCATAATTAGCCATTTATTTTTAATTGTAGGGACATGCTCTAAGGTAGAGACTAGGAACATGTTTTCAGACATATTCGCTATGAAGCTTGTTGCCTTAAAGAAAAGTGTTTTGTGTTGCAAATATTAATTATTATTAAGAAAATAAAATACAAATAGATGACTTAAATTAAACTATTATCTCTATTGAATTTATTATTGACCATTTCACCTTAAATAATGATATTATTATTGCAATTTAATTGCTAAACATCATTGTAAGTAATACGATTTCTTTATGAATTAATACAAAACCTTGTTTAATAGACTAAAAATATATTGCATTTTAAATAAAAAGTATAGCACATTAATTAAGAGGTCAAAATCTCTACATAATTAGATTATAAAAATTATAATCAAGAAATTATTATATCCATAATAACCGTCTAGTAGGAAATACATGAATTTACACAATTTTATTAATTAATGACCATTTATGTAAACTTTGCAGAAAAAAACGATTTATAAATAAAAACCAAAATACTATGTAGATAATTTTTTTTTCTAATACAAACCTAACAATAAATTCTACTTTTTACAAAGGTCTTTTCAATGCTTTTCACGTCCCATCACTTCGACTTACACGCTCTCATGGTCATAACCATCTACGACTCTAATATCACCCCACAGCTAACAATAAAAATTCTCCTTCTTGGTATGGTATCACATTGTAGGCAAACAGACAACTTAATTTCATACATTTTTACTTTTTCTTCACTGTGTCACATGTTTAATGCCTAGGTATATATATTTTTATATTTCAAGCAATTCAAGTTTATCCTTCGATTAAATTATTGATAAGTACTTGTTATTTCATTGAGCAGCCCTGAAAGCA
The DNA here is from genome assembly GCA_949315895.1 of Anania crocealis. Classification (NCBI taxonomy): domain Eukaryota; kingdom Metazoa; phylum Arthropoda; class Insecta; order Lepidoptera; family Crambidae; genus Anania; species Anania crocealis. Next base: position 7,628,430 of record OX438880.1, read on the forward strand.
CTGGCATAGTCGCCATGTAATGTGGGACGATGGAGACAAGTAAATGATGTGTACATCTTATTAAATTTAGGTTTAATATTGGTATTAACTTGTTTATAAAGCATGGCTTTATACTAAAGCAGAGGCGGTGCGGCTCATACACTACACTATGTTCGCAGATAAAATTAAGCCTAAGCTATACCCTGTAAATTACCACTATGCAAAAAACCATTAAGATCCCTTTTGATATGAAAAACAAACAAAATCTATAAACGAGACAAAATGCTGGTAGAAGGTAAAATTTTAAGAGGATAATTATACCTATCTGTTTGAAGTCTTTATGAATGAACTACCAGCTGATGCCCGCGACGTCGATCGCGGGTAAAATAATTCATCGTATGCCCTGACCCGTAAACGGTGAACTACCACTTTGCAAAAAACCATGTCGATCCTATTCAATATTAGAAACAAAATAGTAATCCCAAGGAAACCGTAAACTTTTTTGTGATTTCAAGTAGCCTTCAAGCTATTCTTGTCCAAAAGTTTTGTCTTGCTTGAGTGACAAACATCCATCCAAACATTCATATCAGTAATGGTTTTTATACAAAGCCAAGAAATTCGAGTGTTGCGCGCCAAATATTGTGATAAGTAATATCGTTATGGAAATGATTTTCTTAATTTCCGCGCAACTGATTTATGTATTCTAATGTAGATATATTTATTTAACTGATTACTTACCAAAAATCACAACAATAAATCTTTGCTTTTAGTAAAATTACTACAAAATACACCCACAAATCCACTAGTATCACAAGTTGTTTGTCTGTCATTTAAGTGTCATTAACTGTCAAATCAACTGTCAGTCATCTTTTTGTTCCTTTCGGAACCGGCTAAGGTCTAAAACTATACAGCCATGTCATTAGTGAGAATCTACATTCTTGATAAATACATAAAATATCATAAATACTAGCTTACACATAATAACCTAACCCTAAACTAACCTAACTCATTGAAATGTATGGATGGTTTATACATTTCAAAGATCACTGGAGTTTTACGCAAGAACGTGGATCCGAGTCAATAGGAGCGCCTTTCCTTGTTTCTCACTTAATTTGATTTATTCTACTTCCTGACACATTATTATTAATGCCACCACTTAGGATGATTTCACAAAATTACTAAACAAAGTCCATATTTTTCTTTTCGTTTCCCGCGCAAACTCTCCAATTTGTTTTGTTTATTTGTTCCTTTCGGAACCGGTTAAGATCTGAGACCATGCTGCCATGTCATTAGTAGGAATTAGTGTTGTAAATTGACGATCTTATGCTATAAGCGTCCGTAATTTATAAAAAATGTTCAGTCACATTGGACATTCATTGTCCCGATGGTCACATACAAAAAGTTAACATCAATTAACAAAAAGAAGAAATTATGTGAATTGGATATGGATTTCAACTATTAAGCTTTTATTATTTGCCTATCAACAACTCTGTATGTTTTTTTAAGTGTCACCCTACTGTTTCTTATTACATTCTAGTTGTTGCACTAGTAGTTTAATATTTTTTTGCACTTTTTAGTATTTCATTTCGTTTTTTAAAATTCTAATAAATCCTAAAATAATGCATTACAAATAAAAAATTTGGCATACTTTTCCAATAGAATTGAATGTGACTATAATTGACAATGAATGTCCAAAATGTCCGGTCACATTGAGAAAATGACCAAATTGCTCGGTCACATTTATTGGTTTGAACCGTGATGTTAAAGTTCTGAAGTACTCGTAGCTAATATGAAACGTAAGTACCCCGTCAGTGTTAAGATTTACTATTCACAATTGTTTTTCTAGATTTCCTTGTAATGAAGTTAGAAAAGAAGAGTGAATTGCAATAGTGCGAAAGCAACGAAGTGAATCAGACTGGATGTAATTGTGTAATATCTTTTTGTTAGAATTGTACATAAATATTTCTGTTAAAAATTCTAACTTGTGTAACTCTCATAATTCCAATGTATGTTTTATGTTACATACTTTCAAATATTTGTACTGTCTGATTTTGGTTACAATTCCTAATATATGTAACTGTCATCGTGCAGCGCCGTGACGTTTTGCGAACGCAATTTAATATAAACATAACATATCTATTTCTTTGTAATATCATTGTCTTAGATACTTACATACACACATAAACTTAACCTAACCTTACCCTAAACTAACCTAACTCATTAAAATGTATGGGTGGTTAATACATTTCGATTACAAGATTAAAGATTACTGGAGCTTTACCGAGAACATGGATCCGAGTCAAATAGGAGCGCTATTGATTTCTTGTTTCTCACTTTTATTTCATTTATCCTACTATATCACTGATACATTATTATAACAATGCCACCACTTTATCACAGTAAATGCCGCAAAGGATTAATTTCACAAAATTAGGAAACAAAGTCTATCGTTTCCCGCGCAAAAGTCGCATGCAGCAGTGCATTTTGTGTTTGTTATTTTGTTCCTTTTGGAACCAGCTAAGGTCTGAGACCACGCTTGAATGTCTTTAATAGGAATTCTACATTACAGTAGGTACCTAGGTACTAACTTGACATAATAATTTAACTTTATAAATTATTGTTACGATTAACGCTTCGAACCCTAAAGCGACACAGTTGGCTGTTGCGATAACAATTATTGATTTTAATTGTGTCGGGAATAATTTACGCCCGAAGGGTTATAGAAAAGTCATTAAACTTTAAATGTAATATTTGAATATATGCTTTTTTTAAAATTATTTGTTAACTTCATCTTCTACATAACAATGTTCAACCATTTGTATGGCATATATACCTACCTACTTATTTGAATTTTTCATCGGATTTCGACCCTATAGATTTACGTAAATAAGATTAAAATTATGGTGTCCCTCCAACATGTGAACAAAGTCTTAAAAAGGGTTTTCTGACTTATTTGTCTTTCAGTACAGATCTTTTATTATGTAATTTGTTATTACAGTCTTGGAGAGAAAATACCCTAGGTTCTATTGATAGCGACATTATCAGAGCCATGAACAAATATGAACAAGTCTCATTGAGAAGACCTGGAGGCAGGTGGCAGTCTTTGGATCCATCGGCTGTAGCTGCTGCTATCAAACCAGAACTTGTTAAGGAGTACAAATATGCCCAGAACGATATTATACTATGTGGTTAGTAAGAAATATCATATCTCCCATAGATTAAAACAAAAAGAGGATGATACGTTACGCTCATATTTCGCGAATTCGATTGGTGGTCTGCTGCGTACCGGACCAATCAACGTGGTACTGCGCTATTCCAACCAATTAGACACACAGACGTTCATTTAATATTTTTATCGGAGTCGGACTCACGTACTGAGGGTTCCGTACCAAGTTTTACTGAATTAGGAGTCTTACTTCCAGGTTACTTCCACTTAGCCAAAATGCCACATTATTTGGTTTGCTACAAAAATAACTTTGGTTTTCATAGTGTTTGTATGAAGGACACAGTTACATAATTTGCGGTTGTTGAAATGAGCTATATCTCAAAAACTGCATGTTTGATCTCGTTCAAACTTTGTTTTTTTTATTTTCACTTGTTTAGTTTAAAAGTTAGAGGGGGTCGGGGGCCCATTTTACCATTTTGGAAGCGTCTATCTTTCAAATGTTAAACTTTTGGAAAAAATGGTTCTAGGAACCTCCATATCGTTTTAAAAGACCTATCCATAGATACCACATACGCATAGGTTTGATAAAAACTTTTTTTTTGTTTTAGTTCCATGTATCAAGGGAAAGCCCCCTTTAAATATTATTATTGCCTATTTGTTTTTCTATGAGAATCATAAAGCGGTCAACAGGATACACCTACCTACCAAGTCTCAATTGTGCAATGCTTATACTTTCATAATAAAGTGTCTGTGACATACGGACGGACAGACAGATGGACAGACTTGATGAAACTATAAGGGTTCCGTTTTTTACCATTCGGCTACGGAACCCTAAAAATGGCAGTATGAATACACTTGTTGATAAAAAAAAAAATATTAAAAAGATTGATTTGTTTGGTGTTCTTACGTGTGAAAAGTTATTCCATGAGTCTTGTTATAGTGACTTGAAGGGTGCATTGAATAAATGCACATATAGGTATTTCTAGCGCTTTTTTACACTAGAAAAATTACAATTATTATTAAGGGCTCACACACATAAACACGATACGACGTCGCGTCGTGCATCGTGACACGTTTCGACTTCGTTTTGTAGTTTTTTACTATGTAGATTTCCATGAAACGGCGTCGCAACGTGTCACCACAACGCACGACGCGACGTATTGTGTTTAGGTATGTGTGTGAGCCCTAACGGAGCTAGTGCTACAGACCCGTCGCTGATCTGTTGGGGACAGAAGCCAATTGTGATAGTCTGTTCAGCTGTTTAAGATATAATCGAGAACGCATCTTTCTCTTTTTGTTTACATATACCTAAGATACCTACTTATCGCCTCATTTATTACGTTATTATTTCTAAGTTACGCTCTAAGTTTATAACAACGTTTGTACAGTCTAAGAATTCAATAGTTAACAATTTTTTTTTACTCATACCATTAACACATTATAAAGTCTCTGACTAAAACTTAATTTTTCCCGGTTATAAGAGATCATAATAATATTTTAAACCAGTCTTAAAACTTTTAAGGACGGACGAATTCCTAGTCTGTAAATCTTTGTTCCAGTTATGGTGTTAAGCCAGCTAGTTTATTTAAGTGAGTTAATAATAGTAACAATAATTTTAATTGGGTTACTTACAGGTAGGTATTATATTACTTTCTGAAACACCTACTAAACGAATGAGTATTACTTTAAATATTAAAGCCAGTAAGTATAGTCTTTGATTAAAAATGATAGCTGTAAATTATAATTTTTTGCAGGAGACGAAAGGAGTTTAATAAAAAACGCATTTGTGGAGAAAAAACACGCAAATGTCAAAATGATCTATTCTATGAAAGATGTAGAATATCAACAATTTTTACTGGATATTTTTGGACATAACTAGTTTAAATAAGAGTAAATTTTATATTTTGTATTAGGTAAATTTATGGTCTTTCATTTGCTTGATGTTCCGAAGTAAAATGGTGATACATCATAGCATAAAACCTTATTTCCTCCACTAGTAGAACTATCAGTGCCTACACCACAATTTGGATGATATTGGGTCTTTAAGGAACTTTATTCTACTATTAATATTTACATACAATGCGTCTTGTTGATTAATGGTTTTGATTATTTAAACGTCCTTGTATTTTATTTTTGTGTAATACGTTGATTAAATAAATAAATGTGGGCAACGTCACATACGTATGTATTCAGTACCACAACAAAATTTTGCAATAATTAAAATAAACAACACTTTATAACACATGGTACTAAATAGGTATCTACTCAGCATAATATGTTGCGGCCTGAAGGATGCCACAACGCTGGTCTTCTGCAGATACCTATATTCTAGAGGGAACTGCCACGCGCAGCAAATGGAAACAAACATATTATAATTCAAGTAAATTATGTAAAGAGCGTAAACAATCCGTGACATTTTTAAATACAGGAAAAAGTGCATAAAATATATATTTCAACTTATCTTTTATAAGCAATATGTTCTACCTGCTGTGACTGATGATTTCTTTAATCAATGTATCTGGCTTTAACTTTGTTTTTGTAATTTAATTAATAATATTTGTATTTGATTTTAAAAGTGCACAGTGTGGTACATATTTTTAAGGGTGGCGGGATATTGTTCCAACATTTCGTCGCGAAGTAACGAAAGCTCCCACGAAATGCAGCTGTTCTGTGAGTTGGACAACCGAGACGAGTCGCAGTTCAATTCGATTAGAGAACAACAACTTTTTTTATTTTATGACGGACCTATCACTGAAACCCCATATGGGAGGCTTTAGTCAGTTAAACCGGGCAGAGTGTGGCGACTCTGCCCGGTTTAACTCGCACCGGGGCCCATACTAGCGGGCGTGATCGGGCCAGTGTGGGGTGCTAAGGGCACCCTACCAAATGGCGAACCCACCAGTGGTGGCGCCGCCGGAACCGGAGATGCCGTGGCATGCCGGATCACGGTCGGGCTCCATTCTGGCGGGCCCGATCTGGGAGGGGGGATCGGACAGCAGAACAACAACTTATCATACAAATATGAAGGTGATTTTGATTGTACCAATCCAAATAGATGACAGGCACAGAACATAATAATTATGTTCTGTGATGACAGGCATAATGAAGTGAGCGTCGCGACTGCATATTAATAAGATTGCTTTGATTAAGAAACGGAGTGACATGGGCCTTATGAGGAATGGCAAAACAAAATCGTGCACACGAATTTTGGATACGTTGAATTATCTTCTTCGTGTAACCAAAGACACACTCACCTATTACTGTATCAGCATAGTTAAGCTTAGAAAGTATAAGAGTTTCACAAAGTTTGATTCTCATATCAACATCTAAGAAGTTTCTAACTTGATACAGTAGGTACCCTAACGGCCATTTCCAATAACCTATCTATCTTCAGTATTGTCATATCAGAGATAGAAAACAACTTCTGTCTTTGTTTCTAGATACTGTTTCCTATCTCCGATATGTCAAAACTAGGGATAGATAGATTATTGGAACCCGCCGTAAGCCTATTAGTAGGTAGCAATTTTTCACCGTTTCTAGGTCATGATTATGAAACTGCAACCTATCATCTATAAGGACCCCTAGATTTCGGGCTTCCGTCGCTCGTTCGATTCACAGATCTCCTATCTTGACTGCAGGATTGAATTCATTTTAAATGCTGTTTATCTGAAAGATGGAACCAAGAACTAAGAACTTAGATTTAAGAGGGTTTAGAACCAAACAATTTTTTTGGGTCCATCTCGCAATTGCCTGTAAGTCGGCATTGATTTTGATTTAAATAACACGTGATCTAAACATATGGTACAAAAGCGACGCTTCATACAACACAGTTCCTTGTTTAAGTACAAAATTATCAACGCAGTATCTCTCCATCTCTATCGCATTGGTTACATTAGAATGGGATGTCAGATATACACGTGTTTCTCTCTCTGACTAGCGTTGCCAGGCGTCCGGATAAAGCCGGACATAGGTAGGCTCTTTGATATCGTGTGAGTCCGGCCAAAATAAATGGTGTCCGGCCTGTACGGCTTTTGTTAGGCTTTTTACATTTCGCAAACGAGCAAGCGCTAAGCCGACTGTCGGTCGCTCTTGCATTTACAAAGATTTATGATAATAATATGATATTAAAAAAGATTTTACGTAAAATTTTTTCATACTGAGACTTAAAATCCTCAATAATGTAGGGTGTCCGGCCTTTCTACCCAAATGTCAGGCCAAACTGGCTGGTCCTTCCGGCAGGTTTGGTGACCTGGCAACCCTATCTCTGACTGACAACAGACAGAATCATATTCGAGTTGTCGACTCCGACTCGTCACCGGCTGTTTTTTGTTAGAAATGTGCAAGTGAATTGTCATAAAATATGATAAAATTCAAACAAAATAAGTGCTAATAATCGTATTAAGTTGTGTATTGAAAACGAGGAAAAGTGTTTAGTAATGTTAAATTATATCGACTTTAACCTCGCACGTTGATAATAATAGCACTCTACGTACATACCTATCTTTGACATAAATAATGGATTTGGCGACAAAGTAAGTACATACATTATATTATTCTATTTAAACAGACTTTGTTCTGATAAAAGTTAATGACCTACGTCAGTCTAACATTTAAAAAAAAATAGTTTTTATTGATGCCAAATGTTTGACAGCTGGGAATAGATTTTTTTAATATTATTTTCACATTTTTTAGTGATTTTTCTCACTAGATCTAAAAGGTACCTCTACTACCTAATAAAAATGTAAAAATAAAAAGTAGACGTAGTTTTATTTTCTATTTTTTTGGATGGGTGCCATTTTCTAATACCAAACTATCGAAATCGGTCTACCAGCAGTTATATGAGTATAAATAAAATATACTTTTTACTAATATTATAAATGCGAATATAAGTCTGTCTGCCTGTTACGTTTATACGCCATAACTACTTAACTGATTTTGATGAAATTTGGTAAAAAGTACAACAATTTATACCTTAAGGATGGACAATGGACATAGGCTATTTTGTATATCACTCTTGAGTGCTGGCCCCCAATTCCGCTAATTTACAAATGGCTCAATAGAATCGCAATGGCGTCGCAATTGTTAATTTTGACACATTTAATATGGTAGTAATGTCAAAATATACGATTGCGATGCCATTGCGATTCTATTGAACCATTTGTAAATTAGCAGAATTGGGGCCCAGGCTTCCGCCCGCACGATTTAAGTAACGTAAAAAAAGGCCCTAAGCCTTTTTTTTTGATCACGCGGCCGCGCGGGTAGACATGCGGGCACAGAACATTGCTAGTTTTATTTAATAGATCACTCAGGCCAAGTATCATCTGTCAAATATAGCCTGCAATGTACCTAGGTGAAATGCGTGTCACCTGCAATGACAATAAAAGAGTCCTTAGTTCACGTGGCCGACAAAAAGGTAGTAGGTAAGTACATAGGTACATTTATAATGTATTTTGATATAGTTGAGAACCTGCTATTTTCTCGTTGATTGAAAATTGAAAGTCGTAAGTAATAAATTTGTAATAACTAAATTAATAAGTTTAAGCAAAAATTTTAATCTTAGCGATATTTGTTTATGCAGTCGATATCCGTATTTACAATTGAAATGTTATAATATGCGAATAACGATTAATGTGACCTAATAGATAGCGTATGTAGGGCATGAGCCAAACAAAACAGCCACACAAACAGCATTACATCAGTTTATCTTATCTCATCGTAAAATAAAACCGGTCAAGTGCGAGACGGACTCGCGCACGAAGGCTTCCGTACCAAAACAGCCAAAAAACAAGTTTGTTGTATGTGAGCCCATCTTAAATATTTATTTTATTTTGTTTTTAGTATTAAAATGTGTTGTTGCGGCAACAGAAATACATAATTTGTGAAAATTTCAACTGTCTAGCTATCGCGGCTCTTGAGATACAGCCTGGTGACAGGAAGATGGACAGACAGCGAAGTCTTAGTAATAGGGTCCGGTTTTTACCCTTTGGGTACGGAACCCTAAAAATTAGATAACAATTTTTGTATGTAAGTACATTAAAGATATTTAAGATAAAGAAACGAAAGGTGGCGATATTAAGCAACAGAAACCAAGAATCAGTTTTTATGTCTGTGTCTGTGTGTGTAATGTATGTTAGTATGCACAATTGCACATTACGCATAAAATGGCGTACATTTAAATACAATTATCATAAATAAAATGTGCATACTAACATTGAAAAAGAGAGAGAAAGAAAAGAAATAGCTAGAGATCCAAATTAAATGCCGTGTAATGATAGCATTGCACCACCCTTTTACATCCCATAAAGGGGCTTAAAGGACTCCATCAGAAGGAGACGTGCAACAACGTCTTTTCGCCATAATTGGCTGAAGTGTAATCGCCAACTCGACTTGGCAATGACCTGCGGTACAATCGAAGGCATATTAGAATCTCAAAAAACATATTTATGGATAAAGTATTCCGTAATTAGATGTTTTGAGCTTGAACTATTCAACCATAAAGTAATTGATTTTTTTTAAATACTTGGAATTTCAAATATGGTATATTGAATTCGGGTACTTTGAGTTTGTACATTTTAAATAGCTGATATTATTTTTGAGATTCTAATATGCATTCGATCAACCTTCTGGGGAAGCCTGTGTTATATTGATTTGGGCTGGATGATGCATATAAAGGTAAATTCTATACTTACTCCACTCATTCAGAATTCCACGCATAATAAGTAGTACGCAAAAATTTGTTCGTAAAACAATAACTAAACCGCAATAAACTTAGTTTATTGTAGTCATTGTAGTATGGGAACTCTTGACGTCATCGCAGTACATAGCAGAATTCCGACCAATCACATAAAGTAGCTATGTTGTTGAATTAAGTATTCTCTGTTATCACCATCATCATCATCATCATCATCATCATCATCATCATCAGCCTATATCTTCTTCTGGCTTCTCCAATGGGAGTTTTTTTTCACTGGCGATATTTTTTCAATAATTACCTATTTTACATATTTAATAACTGTAAGAACTTGTTTGAGCTTTTTGTTTTCTTTTTGCTGTGTACCGTTCACTATTTGGTGTGATTGTATGAGGCAAAGATTTAACACACAATAGTTTATCTCAAGATACCGCTAACAGAGCATGTTTGCTCATTCAATATGATTAGATTTGTTTTATTACTTTGTTTGTGTGTGTGTGTAGCTGATTTGTGAGTATAATTTATCGTTATACTTATTAGCTGTGTACTTTGGCCATAATGGATCCATACTATTGCAATGGGGGCTATCGCTAGTGAATTTGCCACTAGAGGCGCTTCTGTCGCGTGAGGTCCAATAACATTCACTTTTCACTGGTTTTAGCGGGCTCCGTGACATAAATTATATTTATTAGTCGCAGTGCCTCGGTGGCTTAATGGTATAGGTAATGCGAGGAGATGCGGGTTCGAGTCCCGCCTGAGACATAATTTTTCAAGTTTATATACTGATATTATAATTGCAATTTAATTGCTAAAATATCAAATAAAGTAAATAGTTTATTAGTTTGTTTAACGTTTGCACATATAGAATTATGTCTTGACATTTTGCATTCCAAATTCCTAAGCACCATTCGGTCGCAGAGAAAAATGATTATCTACCTATATTGTAGGTTATCTGAAATTACAAAGGATCAATCTTTTATTTGTCTCTGCAACTACCCGCTGCGTGGTAGCTGTCAAACCCTAATATTTATCTTTATACTAGCTGCTGGCCGCGACTTCATACGCGTATAATTTGATACATCCCACAGGGACCATACTTTTTTGTACCGAGATGAGAAGTAGTCTATGTGCTATTTCGGCATTATAATTTACTTGCGCGCCAAATTACACCTAAATCTGTTCAACTGTTTTGGCGTGATTGAGTTTCAAACACCCAAGCAAACTTTGTCGTTCATAATATCAGCATCATCTTATCTATACTAATATTATAAAGCTGAAGAGTTTGTTTGTTTGTTTGTTTGTTTTAACGCGCTTATCTAAGGAAGTACTGGTTTAGATTGAAAATTTATTTTTGTGTTGGATAGTCAATTTATCGACGAAGGCTTTAGGCTATATAACATCACGCTGCGACCAATAGGAGCGAAGCATCAGTGAAAAATGTTGCAAAAATAATCGCGATCATAACAACAGAAATTGACGGGTACAAACTACGAAGTCGCGGCCAACAGCTAGTCTGTGATTTACATTAGTTGGATTAGTAAGATTGATACCTAAAACCAAAAATTTCGATAAATTTTGCCAAGCGTGGTGATTATGCCAGTACTCGTAATTTGCTGTGGTAACTTGAATTCAATGATGGAGGCCTTTTTCCTCCAGTGGGATGATTTATAGGCTGTTACCTGATAACCTGACCAAGTAAGATTGAGAAAGCAAATGCCTTGTGCAGTTCAAAAGATACTATGACACGCATAGAGATAAGAGATAGGTCATTTATATTAGACTTATTTTATTTATTTCCAGTACCGAAACTAAGAAAACTAAACTGATTATTGATAATGACGCCGGCGGAGATGATGCAATGGCTATATTTTTGACCTTGTTATACGAAAAACACTTCAACGGGTAAGTGGATAGTATTATCTTTCAAACCTATAAATTTTATATTTTTATCTATGTGGCAACATTAACTAAGGGCAAGGAAATAGATGCCTAAAATATTATGACGTCATGCACCTTTAGGCATATAATCCTTGTTAATGGTGGTCTATTGGGTGACAGGATAAAGTCATAGCAACCTGAGCTCTATAAACAAAATAAACAACGACCTTAGTAGAGTAATGGACTCGCCGGTTTTCATAATTTTGTTTTTAGGGTCAGGGTGTTTGTGATACCTTCGCACCTTCTCATCTGAATTTCACAAAACAAGTCCTTGAATAGTCACTTACTCTAGAATAAGCAATATGATTCGAAAATTTGATTACTAAACAATTAACAATTAAATTAAATATCTTAAAACTGGCAGACCTCGACTAGTTGGACTGACTACTGGAAATGGAAACACGCCAGAAGAAAATGTCCACTACAATAACCAGAGAATACTACGAATAGCAAAAAGAACAGATGTGAGTTTAACTAAGGCTATCTAAGACACATACTATTATACCTATCTTATTTTACAGAAATATACTTATCTTGATGATGCTGCAAGTCCAGTTTATTGGTCCATTTGGAAACAAGTTTTTTTATGTCTTCCCATATCTTCTCTCTCTCTGCTCTAAGGTTACAAATTGGAATATATCACGCGTAACTAGGTAATTGAAGTCTGCAGGCGTATTCCTAAAAATCTTACTACGACTCTTACTTCTATAGAATGTCCTTATATTCATGAAGAAATGCTAAAACGTAACCTATTCAAATGTAAATAAAGTACATAGATGAATATTTTATTCACATAACAAATTAGAGAAGAAATGGATAGAGTTCCCGCAGTTTTTTAACAGATTAGGCGATGAAAGATGCCGTGAATGACCATTTTGAATCTCAACATTTTTCATATTGGTAGGTATGATGACTCTAATTGACTGATTTAACAATGTGTAAGTTTTCTATTTGCAGGGAATTAGATGAAAAAAAAAATTTAAAGATTCTAGGTATTTTTCTTAATGCATCATCAAAACTAAATACCCAAAATAAACTTGGAATAATTCCAGGTGCCAATATTTAGGGGATCTAAATCCTCTTTGGTGACAACTCCAGACGCTGGTGCGTGGTTCGGCAACGACGGTTTAGGAGATTCAGGAATAACTTTTGAAGATCTAGTACCAGCACAGGATAAAAACGCTGTATCTGCGCTTATTGATTTGTCAAAGACTTACCAAGGTATATTAGTATTTCAATTTACGCAAACACGTGTTGTTATTTTGTGACATCCAACTTCAAATATGGATGTTTGGGACCCCGTCATACCATCTATAAAGTCTATATAGGTATAAACCAAGGCAACTACTGCAAAAACTTTGGACACGGTAAGCGTGGATAGAAACATAACTGATGTAAAAGTAAATTAAAAATGGGTCTACAATCGTTAGAAAAATTGTTTTGAAATAAGGGACGACGATTTACATAGCTTCAAATTGTGTATACTCGTAGTGCGTAGTGGAAAAAATATAGTAGTATAATTTTTTGACCATAAATTTATAGTATGTATGTATAAAAAATAGACACAAATTTAACAAAAAAAAAGTTCTGATTACGTGTATAAAAAGAATTCATTTTGCGACATCAGTTTTTAGTTTTTACGGACATTGAACGAAATATTGTAGTGTTCGTAAAAATGAGAAACGGTACAATACTCTGAAATGAGCTTTGAATGACGTACCTACTTAGTCCAAACTCATTTTTTAGGAAACTCAAGTGGACGACTTAAGTTTTTTTTAATCTTTAAATAACATCTATCATTTCGTAAGCAATATGTTTACCAATAAACACAATTTCGAACTATTTTCAAATAGGTAAATTGTAATTTTTATTTTTACAGGGGAGCTGACTGTCATAACTATTGGAGCACTAACAAACGTAGCCCTAGCTATTAAAACTGATCCAGAATTTTTGAATAGGCTAGAACATTTGTATGTGGCCGCAGGCCATATTCATGGTAAGAATTTTGACAGGTTCACGAAGTATTTTTTGTTGTTATTTATTGAGTCTGGGCAAGATGATTGTGAGTTTTTTTTTATTTGGCTGCGACTTAAAATTTCACGCTTTACGTGTCTGTTCAAATTTTTTAATGCAAGTAGATTTTTTTCAACCTCATTTTTTATCAACTTCAAAGTGAAAATCCTATCGAGTTCAATGTTTTTTTATTTGGTCAAAAATAACATCTAGCCTGGTCACTCTAGTAAAAAGTAATGCGTCCTATTAAAAAAAACCCTCCATTACTAAAATCGCCACATTTTGCCTATTTTTGCTCGATATCAATAAGTGGAAACGGGTAGGCACAACATTAACTAAATGTAGGTACCTACTGTTGTTTACCTCGTCCCTTCGTTCCCTTCGTTCGCGAGTCCGACTGGCACTTAGCCGGTTTTTTTTTTGGTAGACTACTTTCAGCACCTAGCGCATGAAATTTACAATTTGTTTTTTAAACTCTCAATAATGTGTGTATACTACTCTTAATCTAAGTCTTATCACAGATAAACAACACCCTGACGCTGAATTCAACGCATACATGGACACCGAAGCGTATCATATTGTAGCCAAAAATGCGAATCCTGACAAAGTGACATTCTTCCCATTCTCTCAAGTTATGAATTACTTAAATATATCTAGGGTGCGTAAGTAATACTAATTTTTAATGTAACTATGATCTACATACAGGTGAAATTTTAACCACATTCCAAATTTTAATATGTATATCAATCTACGAGACAAAAAACAAATGACGTATTTTTTCTTTTGGTATAGCCCAGTATAAAAATGTCAAGATAAAGCACTTAGAAAATGTCCGCAAAAAATCTAAAATTTTAGATACGGCCGCCTAGCATCACTTTTTTTACGCGATTCGCATCTCATTCATTCATTACGATACTATTCATAAGTTTTTGATATTCCCTTTATACCTTAACAGTCCTAGGATCGTAAAAAATGAAATATATATTGCGAAAAATATCGTTTTCATTTTTTACGGTCCTAGGCCTTTCGTCGTTATCGTTAAAAGATCGTTTTCCTAAATTGACCCAGCCGGGAATCGAACTCAAGACTCTAGCATAGTAGTGCGTATAACTGCTAATACTCTAATCTATTATTACTAAATGTAAAATTTCATGTACCTACATCCGTTCAGCTGATTTGGTATGATTGTGTAACAAACATTCAAACTTTCACATTTATAAATACCCATTAAGTAAAAATATAAGTAGTAGTTGAGATTGGCCAGATTAGTAAGATGCCATTCAAAATTTTATTCGCCATTTCCAGACTTGGAGAGAAGAAGTCCTGGGAGCCATTGATACAGATATAATAAAAGCTATGAACAAATTTGAGCAGGTGTCTTTACCGAAAAGCGAACAATGGGACGCATTGGACCCGGCGGCTGTAGCTGTTGTCATCAAACCGAGTCTGGTCAAAGAATATCGGTATTCGAAGCATGGTATTAATTTGTGTGGTAAGTATTGTATCATCATCATAGTCGGTCTAGATTAGTGAATGGCCAAAACAACGCCTCTCCCGAAAATTGCCATAATCGCCTTAATTGGCAAACGGTTTGTCAATGGTGAAAAAAGACGTTGCAATGTGGTCGTTGTGACCGCAATTTTGTGCGCACGAAGAGGAAAGTAAATTACTATTGCCCGGATACCGTTTTTTTCTACGGATTATATAAATCAGCTTATGTATTGAAATCTTCTTCATCAACTCTACCATCCATCCATTTGCTTTTCGCCATAATCTGCCAACAGTTTTTAGCAATTATGCTGCCTTCATTATATTATTAATTTAGACTATATTGATTTTAGTGTGTAATAAATAAAGATTTAAGTATTTAGCTAAGCGTTGGCCTATTAAAAAGAGACATAACTTTAGGCAACATAATTCTTCCCTTATGAGAAGGCAACTAACAAAAGAGAAATATGGAAATAAATTTCAGGTGGCCCAGTAAAAGTAGAGCAAAAAATTTTAATAGCATTGTAATAAAATAACTAAGATGATGAAAAAACTAATAAGAAAATTTGGATTGGAATGAACAATAGTCTTCTTATTTTAATACTTACTACGTTAATTCAATACTAAGTGGCAAATCATGAAACCAATTAAACTTTTATTATATAAGTGAATGCATGCTGTAAATAAAATATCGAGCAAGAAGCTAACATTTTTTTTTGTGTTAAGTTGTGTTTTTTAAATCAAGGTCAAAAGATCTTTAGATTTTTGATGGTCAAGAAATTTAGATTTTTTAGCGAACTCATTTAATGTTTCAGGAGACGAACGAAGTAAAACCATAAACAACTTTGTGGAAAAAGATGAGGCGAATGCTAGAATAGTGTACTCAGTCAATAAGGAAGAGTATATGAATTTTTTGATTGATGTGTTTTCAAAAGTATAAATAATTAAAACCAATTTTTGTGTTTTCTTTGGAAAAAAATGTATCAGTTCATTATGAAGATCGTCAATTTAAGTAGGTTTATTAGACTTAAAAGTCGAAGTAGGTAGTTGTTATTTTGACAAAAATAGCTTTAAACAATCAATTATCTATGGTTATTGTTATCATTATAAACACCCTACAATCGCCACTGACACCACATGCACCATAGATTTAGACACACGCCAGCAGCCATAATATTACTTTCCTCTATGCCAGCAGCGGTCAAACTAAAAAGTTGAATTTATCCATGAATTTTAAAACAGAGTAATATGATAACAGCGCCATCTTTCAGCTAATTATGGAACAACATGATAATACCACAAAGTTTCAATGTTATCTCGCACGGGGTTTGGTTGCTTTGACATGATAGCTAGTATTAAAAACTGCACACAGATGGCTCTAATTGTAGGCATAGTCACAGATAATATAATACGGCATAGTCAACTCAAAGCTGTTTGGTTCAATGTGACCAATCGAGTATCGAACATCTATGTAAACAATAAAAAAAAAACCGGCCAAGTGCGAGTCAGAATCGCGCACTGAGGGTTTCGTACCAACTTTAACTGAATTAGGGGTCCACTTACTTCCACATAGCCAAAATACCACAATATTTAATTGATTATATAAAATAACTTTGTTTTTCATAGTGTTTGTATGAAGGACAAAGTCATATTTGAGTTTAGTAAAAATTTGCTATTTTTGAAAAAACTACCAGTTTGATCTCGTTTAAACCAATTTTCGCTGAAAGTATTTTTTTCAAAAAGTATTACTTGCTTAGTTAAAAGACACCCATTTTAACTACCACTTTGGAAGCATATAAAATATCTTAGACTAGAATAGTTAGACTTTTGGAAAAAATTGTTCTAGGAACCTCTATGACATTTTAAAAGACCTATTCATAGATACCATACGCATAAGTTTGAGTAAAAAAAATGGTCAGGTTTTCCATGTTCTGTGAAGAGAGCCTAGGTAGGTACCGAAGAAGAAACCTGATGAACTAAAAATTGACGACTCCGTGGCGGACTTTGCGTACACACCGGTTTTCAAGGTGTCGCCTGCTCTGAGGTCCCGGGTCCGATTCCCGGACGGGTCAATGTAGAAAAAAGTGTTTTTCTATATTTTCTTGGGTCTAGTTATTTTTGATACCTTCGTTGTTTCTGAAATTCCACAATACGAGTGCTTTAAGTAGTTACTCACTTTGAAATCAGAACAAGTAGGTATTATGAATGTTTTCCACATTTATTGTATTTATAAATGTTTGATAGTACGAGAACACGATCATTGATTTGAACAAGCATTGATTTAAAAATTATATCGAAGTATTATAATAATTTAGGTAAGATAGTGACTTACCACCGCTTACATGCCTTCGGTAATAATATTTTTATGATACCCATAAAATCTGCTGATCCCATTTAATGCGAATGTCTCTTTTATCACTTAATTTTTACGATAAAAAATAGTAAGAAACTAATGTTCCACACATTACTAGTAACAGATATTAGTTGTTTTCCGTTATGGCTTTATTTATGTTGTTTTTATTTTATATATTTACTGTACAGACAACCGCACATTAGGCTATACACCGGTTTATCTTAAGAGCTTTGAAATACTCGTAGGTGCGAGTTTGAATCAAAAAAATATTAGCCGTAGGTACTCTAGTTAAGTACTTCGTTCCGCCTAAGAGTCCCCGCCGACTACAGAATTTTTATCGGCCGATAGTTTGGTCGGGTTGTTAATCAGTAGAAAGAGATATGAAAATGCACACATTACAGTGATTCAGTATCGGCGCATTTTCATAATTTCTTTCTACTGATTAACAACCCGACCAAACTATCGGCCGATAAAAAGTCTGTAGTCTGAGGGAGTCTTACCCCCGTATTTATAAACAAGTAAAAGTAATTACTTGACTACAAGTAATTACATGAGAGACAATTTGTATGCCTTAATCAAGAAATTACTAGAAGTTATAACTACCAAAAGTTAGAATTTTCAGCCAAATAATGTTACTATTAATGGTGACCAATTTCTTTCACTTAAGCACTAGGTATGAACACTTTAAGTTATGATTTTCTTAAGCAATAAGTAATTACTTCTTTATAAATACGGGGGTTAGAATAAGTCAAATGACTAAATCAAGCAAGTAATCTGCGTGAATAACCATTTCTGTCTTAACTTTATTACTACAAAATACTAGAAAAAAAAAATGCAGAAACGCTTAGAGACGCGACGTGAAGTTTTTATTTTGATACTCTCCGTTTTTTTTGGTATCAAATTTAATATATTAAATAGTATATCGCGTCCCCCCGCGAATTTTGTAGCCAACCCACGTTGGCTTCGAAATCCTTGGCAAATCTATCATTAACTAGCGAACCCGACAGACGTTGTCCTGTCTTAACTATGAATGTTGACTTCAACTTGGTGTAATTAATAAAAAAAGAATTTCAGATACAAATTTATCTATCGACATTGCAAATGCTAACCGCACTGAAAATTGTAACCGTTTGCAGCACGCATTCTGTCAATGTTATGTCAAACGCCATAAAAAGTTTAAATTGCCAAAAGCGCTAAGGTTACATCACAAATAATTTAGTATGTTGATTAAGTTTTCTTAAATTTTCTATTTTCCCGCGCATTTTTCTTATTTTTTTCCTTTTTAAGATCATTCTCCTGACAATAACAAACGAAACTAAAAAAGAATTAGCGAAATCGCTCCAGCCGTTCACGCGTGATGCGATGACCAAGGGAAATAGGGATTCATTATTATAAATATAGATTAAAGTCATGAGTATGCGCTAGTTACTGTTAGTTATTCTGTGACACTGTATAATAAAAAGTTATTATTAAATTTTTAATAAATAAATAGTGTGGCCAGGAACTTTATAGCCTAACGAATTGGATATAATACTTTGGATTTTTATCATTTATACACGGACGAGTAAAAAAGTACTTTTACACAGATGGGTAACGCTCCTTTGGTCTAGTGGTTTGAATACCGGGCCAAGATCTCGGGTCCCGGGTTCGATCCCCAGGTCGGGCAATAAAAGTTTCGAATTGTCGAACAGTTCTCGGGTTTGTGATCACCAACCCGCATTTGGCACTTACCGTGCCGATTCATTGATGCTGTAACTTAAATTGAATGATAGAGGCCTTTTCCCTGTTTATTGTACTTTACTTTTTTTATAACGATTATTCGGATTCAATTTCAAATTGTCTCTGGTGGACAACTGTCCACAATTTAAAGAGAAGTTGCTCCTTTCGATTGACCTAGCAAGACATTAGGAGTATTACTTTGAGACAACGACAAACAAAGATGACAAATAATTTATTTTTGTATCCTACACTTATAAAATAATGTTGAAGTCGTATTTCCAACTAAAACAAAAAGAGGAGGTCCTCATTATCATATCTTTTGTTTTCTGTATTCCAAGAATTTTTGATTGCAATAAGTATTTTTTTTGTTTAATAGTCTTTGAACTTTCAAACAATAAACTGTTAGGAGAATTCTCTTTGAACTTTGACTGTAAGGACATTAATTATCCATTTAAATCAACATCCCTATTTCCCTTGGTCATCGCATCACGCGTAAACGGCTGGACCGGTTTCGCCAATTCTTTTTTTGTTTTGTTTGTTATTGTCAGGAGAATGTTCTTATTAAACAAAAAATTAAGAAAATTGCGCGGAATGTAAGGAAATTAAAGAAAACTTAATCACCATACTAAATTATTTGTTATGTAACCTTATCGCTTTTGACAATTTTTTTTTTTTAATGTCAGCGTTACACATAATATTGTCATACATTAGCAGCACGCATGCTGCTAATTTTAATATCATCAAATATAGGGTGTAAAAACTGAACTTTGCACATGGCCAGTAATAATTGTCGCCTGTTACCGTGTCGGAATACCAACAAAACTATTTATATGCCCGCCAGAATAGAAAACAATAAAGAATGTTGTATCTTTAATTTTTTTCAGTAAACCATTTCGTAATCAATAAATTCATAGCTACGAGTAAGACAGGACAACGTCTGTCGGGTCCGCTAGTTATTAATAAAGTTAATATGTGATAGACTTTGATTTTATACACCGTGCTTTTTGAACCACCTAAAAATGAACCATTATGTGTAACATCATGGCAGTGTAATTTATTTTATCCATTTTTTTTCTGATGAATATGAAATATTGAATTAGGCTTTTAATTTTTTAACACGCTGTGACAATGAACAGCTGAACCAACATTTAATATTTTTATAAAAAAAAACTTGTTATTAATTAAAATAACACTGCCAAAATGTTATACAATGACATAATATTAGGTGTTAAAATATGAAATTGCCGTTTTGTATTGACAAAATCGAGAAAAGTCATTTTTCCATACTAACAATTTTTTAGTTTTTTTCAAAACGCCTGAACCGTTTTCGATGCAATTAAAGGTGAAAGTTAGATGGTTATAAAGCTACGAATTACAGTATTTAAATTTCTAAAAATCAAAGTATATAATACAAATATACTTAATTGAAGCAAGAAGGTCAGCTGACACATTGTAAGAGGTCTTTTCAACGACTTCCTTTGAAGTAATAGGCACTAGTATTGCATTTTTTTTAGTCAAAAGTTACTTTATTTAGTTTTTGATACATTACAAAAAGAATTACGCAATCATATGACTATACTTAAGAGCTATAAACAAAATAAAGAAGGGGAGAATAATCGGCAATTTCATACTTTAACCCCTATTAGTTATATAGCGTGGGCTTCGTTTTTCAGGTCGCAGAGCAAGATATGCCAAAAACTTTAGCAACAAACTATTCATGAATAGTATTAATAGGACTGGAAAGATAATTCACTGTTTAATGTTGTAAGGAGTGTTAAAGTGGGTGCCTATAATACTCACTGTAACTTGAGCCTAAACAATTAAACACAAATTTGTTGTTTCTTCGTAATAATTAAAGAAAAGATAAATAAAAAGATTTATACTCTTTACGGTTACTTCTTTATTGGAAACTTATACGTGTCTTTTAAATTTTGTATCTTAAAAAAGAAAGTTTGTTTAATTTTTTCAGTCTAAGATAGTCAGTCTAACCACCGTATTTATAAAGAAGTAATTACTTATTGCTTAAGAAAGTCATAACTTAAGATACTTTATTTGATATTTTAGCAACTTAATTGCACTTATAATATCAGTATATAAACTTGAAAAATTTTGTCTCAGGCGGGACTCGAACCCGCATCTCCTCGCATGCCGGGCGGGATGCGAGGAGATGCGGGTTCGAGTCCCGCCTGAGACAAAAATTTTTCAAGTTTATATACTGACATAACTTAAGATGTTACTATCTAGTGCTTACGTGAAGGAAATGGGTCAGCATTAATAGACATATTGTTTGGCTTAGGATCCTAACTTTTCATAGTTCTAACTTCCAATAATTACTAGATTAAGGACTAAAAATTGTCACCTAAGTAATTACTTTTAGTCAAGTAATTACTTTTACTTGTTTATAAATACGGGTGTAAGTCTTTAAGTGACTTGAGAGTAATCTAAATATATATTATTATAAGTAAAGCACTAAATACAAATCCGTGTTGCTGGCCTAAAATAAATAGCAACACTTCTTATGTCTGCCGTAAGAGGCGACTAATAGAAGTCAGCTGAAAGAATATACAAAATCTTTGTTATGTAATAATTTTGCAACATATTTTTTTTGTTAGGTTGCCTCTAAATTTAAACGTCCGACAGTACTGCCATCGTAAAACACTTTCATCATAAAAATAACTATAAAGTGCAGGTGCGTACGAAAGGCGTAAGCACAGCATAACAATGAACACACTAAATATTCTTGTAGAATAATTAATTATAAGGAGATTTGGCTCCTTATGTGTTTTAAAGTCTACCTAATTGTTTACTTAATGCTTTCCGTGGCAACCTGTAACTAAGGCAACACTCAGCGTAAGTAATCTTATTTATTCCTAAGTTATAAACATTTTCTAGTGTATGTCCTTGTTGGTTGTCCTAATAAAAATAAAAAAAACATTATAACCGCCCTGTAAAAGTATGGAAAAGGCTTCTTTCATTGAATTCAGATTACCTACTATACTATAGCAATGATGGGTATTGATTTAATCTTATTACTTCTAAACCAAATCAATTCTCGAAAAACTAGAACAGTATCATTTTAGGAAATTACCTTTAATATTTATTGAATCTCTGTTAACAGGCATAAACACCACGCTTGCCTAATGCGGGTTGGTGATCACAAACCCGAACTATGTATGAAAATTCGAAACTTTTTGCTGCCCGACACGGGTCCCCGAGATCTTTAGAATAATAGAGATAGTGGATTAAACAAATAAAATAACATACGTCTAAGGAGTATAATTTAATAAGGAAAGAATCGTGATTTATAATTACGCGCAACGAATTACGAAAAACTCAATAAACATGAGTTGCAAGTTCCCTATGGATTACGGTTGGTAAGAGACTGGAACACCTTATAGATAATAAATGTACAACTAATTCGTAGGTACCATATTAACAAACAGTTAATAGTCTGTGAACATGATGGGCTCTTAAGATGCTCCTCTAGTGCTGACACGTCAAACTTTTTCTTTCTTGTCTAAAATATGATCAGTTTTGTAAACGGTTTTCCAACTATGATCAATTTGATCTATTGTTCCTTCAAATCGTTATATTTTGGCCAGCATTCAAATCTTGCCACTCTGATAGTATTCTGCCATTGCATCTCTCATTTTAATTTATCATAATAGTTTAAAATAAAACACCACATTTGGTATGCCTAATGGTATGGCACCCGCCCGGCATGCGAGGAGATGCGGGTTCGAGTCCCGCCTGAGACAAAATTTTTCAAGTTTATATACCACATTTGAGTCGGTGCATGATTATCGTCAGTGATTCATTGTTTGACAACAACTCTTTGGTGGCTTATTTATACTCATTATCTTTTTTTTTTGCAGCAATATACATAAGATAAAAAATAACTCCTGTAATGTTAGGCATGGACGCGTAACATAAGTTGACAATAAAAAATCTTTCTAATATCTTACTCCATTGTGGTACAGTGCAGTAGGTAAAACAGAGCAATTTGCTAAAAGACACCGACGCGACGGCATTCTAAAACGGGAGCTTTGCGAACGCTTTACGTTAGCAGGCGTACATATGATGAAGAGACGTGTTTGAGCATCTTCAGTTTGTACTAGCAGCAGTAAACTTATTCCCTTTTGTCGTTACACTTTCAACTTTAGTTTCAGTAGTCTAGCCGTGTGTAAAGTCGTCATTTTATATGATACTAGCGGCCCGTGCCGGCTTCGCATAGGTGAACCCGTTGAGTTTTTAGTAAGGCTCCCTTATCTTTTCCAGCAATAAATATAGCCTAAGTATGTCACTCAGGGTGAATGTAGCTTTCTAATGGTGGAAGAATTTATGAAATCGTCACAGTAGTTTTTGAGTTTATTCATTACAAACATACACACACAAAAAATACAAATCTTTCCTCTTTATAATTATTAGTGTAGATGTAGGTTTAGTCATTTTTCTGGTTTAGTTATTCTCACAACTGTTTAGGTTATAATATTTTTTATGACGATAACAATATTTTAACAACAAGGAACCTGCAATTTTGCAAGTTACAGTTCACTTCAATAACAAGCCGTTACTCGTGTCTTCGTTCACTGGGGATTTGGAATTGTAAAATGGAAAATTTCAAGCTGTCGTATCTTGTAATGCTAAACAAGCATTCAGGAAGACTGAAAGACAGATAGACACATTTTATTTTATGGCTTTTATTTCCCTAAATAATACCCCAAATATTGTTTGTTCAGACATCAAAAGCTGTTACAAATCTACCATTATATGTAAAGGTATTGTATTACTAACATACCGGCCCGCCACACAGGGGCAGCAGTGTCTTCTCACCGTATTGGCTAAACTGTGATTTCGAATTGCCAATCGTGGCGATTGGTAAGTCGTGAGATATTTACGAGTACCTACACTCTAGTAAAGTACATACAGACTCTCCAAAATCTTTTTGGGACTGAGAAAATAGCCTGCAGCAGTTTTCTGATGATGATGTCCAATTATTTTGTTCTTATCAAGTTTTCTATTTTATAAACCTTACAAAAGCGTGAATAATTAGTATGAGTGTCGTAATCAGAACTTGAGAAAGATTATGCAAATGTCCCCCCAGTTAGTACAGTTACACCACCCGGTTTAATGCGATAATCATAACTTGTGCCATTTCGGGTTTCAAAACTTCGCTGTGGAATGTACTCAAAAATCTGACACACTGTTGTCTTGACCATCTATCAAATATTTTCAATATTTTTTTCCAGTAATTAATGTTATTAAAAAGTCATTCCATCTCTAAGGAAAGGAGTAGGGGAGAAGCGGCCAGGCACTTGAATGTATCGGCCGAAATGAAAGACCGCTCACCCGCTTCCAGCGGGTGCGGTGTGGAGAACTACTGTGTTGTGGAGTAATTGAAGGGCTTAAATAAGGGTTGGCTCTTGTGACATACGTGGTGATCGGATCATCGGGGCCGGGTCGTTCAGTACATGCCTGGGCCGACGACGTCGGACAGCGACATCCCTCTGGGGGGTGTACGTGGCGGCTTTCGCTATAAGCGGAATTGGGTGATTCACTGCCTTATCGAACAAGGGTTGAGAGACTTTCTTCATATAGAGGGCAATAGATTAGATTTCAAGGTCTCGGTGGATATTATTGTTATGTACGAACCCGACGCAAAGAGGGATTTTGAAGTCTTTGAAGCTTCACAAAAGGACGGGGCGGCGTGAGCAAACACCGTACAGGCGTATGTCATCATGGGGCGGATGCAAGTTTTATAAATTGTCAACTTATTTCTAAGTGACATTTTGGTGAAAATCATCAAGTAGCACCTCAGTATAAAAGGACCTGGAAATAAAAAGCTAGAAAAGTGACCTGGAAATCAAAATTTAAAAAAATAGTATTTTATCTTATATGATCACGAATCACGTTAAGAGACTTCTTAGCTATGAATCAAGGTCATAGATAGCGAAAACAATTTTTTTATAATATCTTTGATTTTTATTTTCTCGTTTGCCAAGTTATTTCTTTATTTATTTATACTACTTACTATTATTTTTAACAACAATACTTTATCCCACCGCAGTTTTGACAGATATTTATAAAGGTAGATATTATTTATTGCACGCTGTAATATATTTTTTAATTCCATAACTTAGGCGGTCTATCGCTAAAAGCGACCTCTTGCAGACAACTTTAGTAGATAACAGTTACATAAACCTGGATGAAACTAAAAGTATCTGGATGATTTTGATAATAATAGATGACACTGAACTTAATATTCATAAAAATAACTGCTCGAGTATCACAACCGATAAGCCCGTATGTCTCTTTTCACGTAGCAACGTACCGCGAAAAGTTTCTAAGTTGGTAATGAACGCCATCCAGATCTGATTTCATTTCGACAGATTGATCGATAGATCTCCCAAATGATATATCGCATTGAAACTGAACACTTGTTTTGAGTTTTGGCATTGGCTTTGTTTGGGCTCACAAAAGTTCTGCCAAATTAAAATTTAATCTCATGTTTCTTAGTCAAAGTGTTTTGACTGAGCCGATTATAGCTGTCACAGGGTTAAAATTATTGGTACACATAATAACTATAAGAAAGCCAAATCATTATTATTTGAGACATTATCTAAAATATGCAGAAATTATAAGAATTTACTAATACACCCAAAACAAATTATAATCTCAGCTAAGTAGTTGTTACATGATATACAAAGAGAATTGTAGTTGCTCTGTTCAAGAAAATGATATTTTACGAACAGCTTTAAATGTTCTCTCATAAATAGGTCATGACCACTGAAGATTGCTGCAAGAAGTTTTCTATTCAATTTTGTTATTGCAAAAGCGTAGAAGATACTAATAATTTGATTTTGTGTAGGTTATCGAGTCTAAGGTAAGTGATTATCCTGTCACCATATTATGATTCTTGTAAGTTTTTACCAGTATGGCTGTCTTGAAAATTGTATGATCGATATTGCTGTCATACGTTACGGTTTGTATTTGACTAATGAATTGCCTCTTCAGGTTGTTGAACAGAGCAAAATCGAGCCAAAGTGGCCGCTGTAAACCTTTTCTACCAATGAAATCTGGTGGTGGATCCTCGTTTCAAATAAGGATAAGGAAGTTTTTTTCCATTTTATTGACGCATAGAATTCAAATTGGGTAAGAATATGCGCAAACGTCCTTATACCAACGTGATTTCGTGATTAAAAATTGGACTATTATCTATTAGTCTTCTGGCACACTACTTATTATATAGGAATTAAATTTTTAGCAGATACAAGTCGTTTAAGATTTACAGAGATATGAAACGTTTTCAGTCGTACGATTCGGTTTATAAGCCGGAAAGATTTAATGTTTATTAAACAGCGTAACTTTTTATTTTCTCTGACTTTATATCAAGAACTATTCCGTTGACTCTTCGTTCACCGCTGTCAGCTGTTCGTTGCTGTAGGAAGTTGCAGTTCCGGCCCTTTCTTTGTGCTTTCTTATCTGTGACCTTTTGAAAGATTTAATCGTTTCCATGAAAAAGGTACCAACAGGATTTAATATGGCGCACGAAAAAATAAAACTAAGTTTTATTGTGACGGCAAAGTAATTGTTTCATGAAAGTTGTTGATATTTTTATTTCGGCATAGTCCGTTGTTTATTTTGACATTAATTTGCAAGTATATTTTAATAATTCGTCGGCACAAATAACATCTTGGTAGCTCAAAAGGCAGTACAAGGAAGTTAAAAAGAAAAATTGTTAGTTCAAGTCCCAACTTAGGTAGTCGAAATTTTTATTTAAAGAATTTTAAATTTACACGTATTCAAAACACAAAATATGGTAGTAATTTAGCCACAGTAAGTACAAGCGACTATGATAATGTCATATTGTTTTAACAA
Organism: Anania crocealis; assembly: GCA_949315895.1. Classification (NCBI taxonomy): domain Eukaryota; kingdom Metazoa; phylum Arthropoda; class Insecta; order Lepidoptera; family Crambidae; genus Anania; species Anania crocealis. The sequence continues at coordinate 7,655,655 of OX438880.1, forward strand.
TGGCTAACGTACATTAAGTGGTCCCAAACTTAAAACTGCTCATAACTCAAAAAGGTTTTTTGGTTGTAGTCGTTAAGACTTGCAATTCGCGGTCTACTCTTAAGGCAATTTTTATACAACTTTATGTAAATATCCTTAAGTTTTTCACTTTCAAGTTCTACCGCCATTAAAATTGTCAGTAACGCGTTCATTCAGTAAGATTGATACGTAGGACGACGCAGAGAACATTATTTAGTACCAACGGCAACTGTGCCTCAAAGATAACCTAGCCAATTTAAAATTCCAGCCTCGAACGAAATAAATTACTCGAGCGACAGCAATCTAAGAAAGAATTTTCGTTTAAGAGGTCCACACGCAAAGGAATAAAGTAGATGAACTGTTTCGGAAATAATCTAAGAGAGTATTTCTGCACTTCATTGAGTTGGATAACTTACTTTTTTTATTTTTACTTGCTGTTTCTATGGTCATTATGGCATTGATTTTTTTCATGAATAATCTGTTGTCTATTTTCGCAAAGCCTATTGCTGACCTTTTACGTAATTTGTTAGTACACTCTCTTTCTTGTACACTTTCTTCGTCTGTTTGGCTTGCGTTCGAGAAGACGCATGCAACCATGACGTACTATTGGAAGCACAACTGTTACCGACCAGTCCCTATCAGATTCAAGCCAATTCAGGGAAGGTCTTTTCCTAAATTGACCCGATTGAGAAGCGAACTCTTCTGTATTAAATAATACACCACCATACTAGCCTGGCCCCTAATTCGCGTAAATTGTATCACAATCGTAATTGAACGACAGGTTTTTGACAGTTCTAGTATGGGCTAAATGTCAAAATCGTCCAATTCAATCACGATCGAACTGCGATTCGGTTACGCGAATTAGGCCCCTGGTTGTTACACCAGCCGTTGCGTTTGGTGGTGCTATGCTAATATTAATGAAAATCACCAATATATTTAACTTTTTACTTTTAGCCGCATCCTTCTGATCGTACATAAAATTAAATTTAAAAAAAGAGAGCCGTAAAATTTATTGCCATACTGCTAAAAACGGTAGGAAATCTTGAGATGGCGAAAGTCAATTATCATTGTCTGTTTGTTTGCTGCCGACTCAAGATGACTCAAGATGCTAATTTTTTATCCGTTTCTTCAACTAAAATACATCCATTAAACAAAAAACACATTTTATTTTATCCGTATCGTCATCTGATCGCGTCGTCGTAATACTGATTCGATAAATTTTCATCGGTTTAAATAATATTGTCTTATGACATTATGGTGAGCTCCTGGCATAGTTAACATTGTGAAGTACAAAGAATTTAAATCCATGGAACTTGTGTTATTCGTGGGATCAAACTCCAGTTTTCCAACTCGGAGAATCTTTAAGGGTAAAGGAATTTGAAAGTTTCCGAATTTTTTGCGGAACTCATACGACCAAAACGCCGTTTGAGGACTTTGAGATTCTGTTAAACTTAGATGCGAGTATAATGTTTAAGTATTACTTCAGCAACTTCTTATTTACCAACTCTTCCTTTGAGAAAGGGGATTTTTGGGAAAACGATTTACTTTTATAGATACTGTAGGTCTATACATATTAGATCGTCGTACTGTAATGTAATGGCCTATAACCATCCCATGGCTAGGCACAGGCTTCCATCATTGAGTTCTAAAAACCACAGCAATGATAGATACAGGCATAATTGCCAAGCTTGTCAAATGCGGGATGTTGGCTAATTTACTAAAAAAATATATTCATCATCATCATGATGAATATATTTTTTTAATCTTCAAACAAACAAAACATCAAAATACTAAAAAAATATATTGCTTGCGTTAAAACTTTGTCTGCATTCAAGTGCCGCCTAAGTAAAGGCAAATCAGTTAAAATACTGCTTCAAAACAGTTTCAAAAACAATTTGTAACTAGTTAGCAAAAACATTGAAGTGAAAATAGTAATTTAGTAGAAAACCCAAACCACAAAATTTTACTGACACTGTATTTCTTATTTCAGACTAATATTTCCAGTCCCGGCAAAGGGCTACAGGATAATAATATGGTGTAAAGTAAACGACATTCTCGACCTTGTTTATTGATACAGTCTTTCCTAAATAAACACATCAGAACCACCCCTTATATGTCACTGAACTCTATTACGTAGACCGCAAGCTCGATATTGCAATGGGTGTATGTAAAACAACATGGAGCTTGAATGATAGGCTGTTAACTCTGTCTAACTTTGAAAGCTCATGTTTGATCTAAAGTATCGTTATTGAGTTCATACTTAGTAACGTCACTTTGGAGTTCAGGATTGCTTAGGGTGTTATTTACAGGGCAAAAAAGGTTTACAATTTGTAGGAACTCCTAACTTTGGAAGATTGAAAATTTTGGTACGATCTTTGTTTGAAGTCTTACAACAAGCAAGGATAACAGTTTGAGTCCTAGCCTTTGAAGTTTCTGCTATACATATATATGGACTTGTATGACACGCTCAGATGTGCCTACAAAATTGTGAGACGTTTTTTCAATTTTCAGACTCATATACTATTTTGTCTAGTGTAAGTAAGTTGCTGAAAGAACTCCCTTAAACTGAATAGATCTTAAATCCGCACTTTGGATTTCAAAGATCGTCTCTAGTATTAAAAGAAATGGAAGGACTCAACATCTTCACAGTGTCGAAAACTGACTTACAGTTTAAAACAATAGACTTGGAAAAGAGACTACATGTAACCAGACAGGATATCAGTGGTCTACATTCAGCTCTTCGTCTGACTTTGTTTTGTGGACGTCTTATGGGCGTGCTTCCTCTGAAAGGGCTGATGAATCCACGGAGCGATGGTCTTAGGTAACTGTTTGTTCAAATGATTTTATTTGGTAAAAACTTTTTGCTTTAAAAAATGTTGACACCGAAATAAAACTACAAATATGGTCCTCGAAATAAAGTGTCTAAATACTAGCAGCATTACCTCGCTGGATTGCGATGCTCAGTCGCTGTGCGAGGTAGCTGCCATCTCATAGGTCACCGCTGGGCGCTGACTACAGATATACGTTTAACGATCTTTTTAATTAGAGAGAGTGTGTTTAGACCTCACGGACCTAGCGCTAAGACACCAAATGTACGAAACAGTCCAAATAAAGCTTTTTTTTTGTTTTAAGGAAAATATAAACAGTTGTCTATTTCAGATTTACACTTCGATCTCCGTATGCACTCCTGTATTTTACTAGCTTCTTCGGGCAAGTTCTCATGTTTGTCATGAGCTTTTATTGGCTTCTGCAGAATAAAATATCTCATACGAATTTCAGTAAGTATTACTAATCCTTACAAACTTTATAACCACTTACACTTTCAATACCAAATCTCATCAAAAGGATCCGTCTTGAAGAAATTAGTTACATAAATAGATAAGACCTATACCTACATCAGACTGTCGTCTAGTGTTGGGGTAGTGGTTTGAATACCGGGTCAAGATCTCGGGGTCCCGGGTTCAATCCCCGGGTCGGGCAACAAAAGTTTCGAATTTTTGGACATTGCTCGGGTTTGTGATCACCAACCCGCATTTGGTAAGCGTGGTGATTATGCCTGTATCTATCATTGCTGTGGTAACTTGAATTCAATGATGGAGGACGTACTTATACACCAGAAAAGACATAGGCTATTGTCAATACCACTGCGGGCACTGGTTTCCATCCGCGCTTTATAACGTTTAGTACACGCGGGCAGAGGAAAAAAGATGGTTTGAGATAAATCTATGATTACTGCAATATGTAAATTGTAATAATATCCTAATTTGATGGTAAATGCTGTGAATTCTCTGCCTGTTATAGAATATCCTCATCCTATGGGTTAAGAAGCGACTTAAGTAGTACTGTCAGAAGAAGACTGATAGAAGTACTATGGATTTTGAAAATTATTTTGCTAATGATTTCCGCTTGCCTAAGTACCTTCACCACACTACCTGCACTAACACTGATTGAGCAAGCACTATTTCATGCAGGAAAACCGCCCGCCCTCCCTCAAAAATGCATGCAGTACAGTCAATGCAAATATTAGTACCCAACACTGATATAAGAGAAACCTCAACGCGTTTCGCCACTTCACGTAAGCATCTTCAGCAGGCTTACTCTTGACAAGTTCGAGTTACGATCAAAATCGAATCGACGTCGAGAATCAGTGATTTGGTATTCTGAAAAGTGAACCTAAACCTTTGAGTCGATGGTGATTACGTTATCAACCGAAAATGTTTAACGGATCGCCATTTTAGATCGATCTTGACTTGATTTTGATTTCGATTCGATTGAGTTTGTTCAGATTTTGGCTAGGTCGAATTGAGATCGAACTTAAATCAAATTCAAGAGTAAGGGGGCTGGAGATGTTGTCGCCTTCGCTGCGCTGCGAGTCGTCGGAGCGCTGCTGCTTGATCAATCAGTGTTAGTGCGGGTAGTGTGGTGAAGGTACTCGTACCTAGACCGATGTTAACAAGTTGAAATCATTAGCAAAATAATTTTCAAAATCCATATTTAGTTATGGATTCCCGCAAAGTAACGCCTGAGTCTATTTAATTTTTGATAGAAGTGGGTTGTAGCATCTTATTTATTTATTTGATAAAAGAAACATACAGCTCAAATGTTACATTTGTAATAAAGTAATGTTATTAACACATAATCATCTTCTCTCTATCATTGTTCAAACTGCGATCGCTCATGTCACTGCCTAGCGATCCTCCATTTTGTGAAGAAGTTAACAGTTGCATTTTTACAGCCAACTTCTTGTTTTACGCATCAAGTACAATTTCGTTCCTCATTCTGGCAAACATCGGACGATACTGGCCTAAACTTGTAATGAAAGTGGAGGCCATAGAGTACAAATTGCCTCCGCTAACTACGGAAGTATCAACTTACTGCACTGGAACTATGCTGTTTATTCTACTAGCTGCATTAAGTAAGAATTTTATTAATTATTCTACTTGGAAGATTTTATAAGTAATCAAAATCAAATCATTTACTTAAAAGAAACATGGTATAATAAGGTGTTGAAATAGGATTTGCTTAGTGAGCATGTAATTGCCAAGTTATTTTAAAATGTTTTCTTGAATTTACGCGAATAAATATTGAAATGATTGAATGAATGACTAGATATATTTACGGATTTAAACTCACGTTCATTTTACATTATGGTTTATCCCGACGCTTCGAGCATTTTACTGCGTTTGTGGTCACGAGTAGACACGTGTTGAACCCTAGCAAAGACGGGCTAAATTCGTAAAGTTACCTTTTATATCAATTAGTATTTGCGTACATTCAGAAACCAATAAGTAATTTATTAGATAAATTTAAATTCAAAGACACGAGTATGAATTTTACTAAGCAAGATTGTCATTATCTCAGATCATATAAAGAAATAGATATGAAATGGGGGCGTGGCGCGTGTGAATCCAATATGGGCAAACAGAACTATTGCACTCCGCACCGAAATATTTAATGAAAACATCCATGTAACGATAATTGTATTGGCACAATATACATTGAAGGCTTGATACTAACTAGCTGTGTTGTGAGTACTACGCGACTGCGCAATGTATCGAGGTTTAATCGAAGCGTTCACTGCCCGACGTGTGCGTCGCGACTACACTTTCTAGCGACACACTAATTTGCACACACCAAATGACGAATTGTGTAAGCGAGTAAGTGGTAGCCGCTGTGATTGGGTCCATGTTTGTGTGCGCACCTATGAGCGTTGTAAATTGATATAGTGTGTTCCTTATGCTTACAACAGTGTTATTGTAGTTGCGTTGCACACATAAATAATTAGGAGACACGGGTTCGCTAAGGATTTATGAGCAATTTCATATCTCCTTCTTTATATGATCTGAGGTCATTATGATACAAGTTGTGTAAATTGCAAGGATTGCTTTTATTATTATTTTTTAGTTCATAGGGGCTCGTGATTTCTGATTAGTCTTTTTATTGTGCAGTAACCTTTAAATAACTCTTTTTGTTAGCAACGTAAATCTCCGCAATATAGTTTACACAGTCATTGTAGGAGTTAAAATAAATGAAATAAACTTTCAGTTGAACATTTCTTTTCAATATTCTATGGTGTCACTGTGGCAAAGGTGTGTGATCCCAACAGGATAGCTGAAATGTTTTTTAATTATGACAAACCCTGGATATTTTCCTATACCCCATACAGTTTGTGGAAAGGTGTTCTGGTTGAGGTAAGAGATCTTATTTTTCCCTTGATAATTTAAACCGAAACTTTCTTGGAACCAAGCAATTTACTTAGTACTTAGTTATTACTCTTTGCTACTAAGAGTAGACGTTGACATGATAAAATAGTATGTAATTCAGTTAAAGATCCATTGTTTAGAAGATAAAAAGTTTTTTTTAATTTTTTCGAGAACTTTAAAAAGCAGTCGATTCTTTGTTAAATAACGTTATGCTATCATAAAAATGTTTGTAATCGATTAAACTTATATAAAATTGATTTTTTTATATTTTTTTAATGTATACAGTAATTTTAATTAATAAAATAACATGTTAGAATGGAAGTAGGTATCGTGTTAACAGACTAAACAAACCTAAATAAAAAAGCTATTGTGACATAATTTATAATTTATGAGAATAATATTTAAAAAGACCTTCAGTTTCGAGTCTGTGAAACACTTAGATAAAGGTTCTTCAGAACTGATGTAGCTTTTCTTTGCTAATATTATGTTTTTTCCAGATCTTCAATATTCAATCTACTTTCATTTGGAGCTACAATGATTTGCTTATAATGGTTATTAGTATTTATCTCACCGAGCACTTTAAAATGCACAACAGATTGTTTGAAGCTGCCATAAAAGAGGTAAGAGTGATTATTTTTTTGCTTTTAAAGTATTAAAATTGTAAAAAGTATATAAATAATTTTGGAAAATCATCGACTCCGGTTTACAGTACAATCCTGAAACCCAATCCTCTTTGTTCAATTATTGTTTCAATTCAAAATCCTCGTGAATATTTTGTTCAATTATACCCTACTCCTCCTAAGGGATCACTAATCCCATTTGGTAAGCGTTGTGATTATGCATATATCCATATCCATCATAGCCTACTACAATATAATGATGGAGGTCTTTGCCCTGCAGTGGAATGACTACAAGCCGTTTACGTATAAGACAGGGTTTTTTAAACTATTCATAATCACGGACCACTTTAACAACATTTTCACGAACCCCTGTCAAAAATGTTGTTAGAAATGAAAAAGAAAATCCTTATTTATACAGGTGACTATTTCATCACCTTCCAAATTGTTTATAGTCGTTAAGTATCGTATTTAGAGCCCATTTATGAAGTTAAAAAATTTGTGCAACGAAACTACGATTTTTAAAGGTAAATGATAATTTACCTTCCCGCCGTTTCGATCCGGTTGCACGAATCATGGTCGCGGGCAGACGGAACGTCGGGAAGGTAAATTGCCATTTACTTTTAAATAACGTAGTTTCGTTGCATTAAACCCCGTTAGTGTGAAGTGTATTATTATTATTTTTTTAATTTATTGAAAGAACCACAAACAAGTTTACAATAAGCTTATATACTAAAACATACTCGTATTAAAATACAGACACATTTTAAACAATTGTAAACTCAACAGCGATGGTTACATTTTACGTAAACATTATAATAAAACATGCGGGACTCTAATACAAATGAAATTAAGTTCATTTATTGTTGGTGATGTGTGTATGTGGGTGTGAGTTTCTGTAATATAAAAAAATTAAATAAATTATCGGTAGATGTGTGTCAGATATGTTACTTAATGTGTAAGAATTAATACTAGCTGTTATTAAGTAGCTTTATAACTTCTTTATTGTAAGACCTGGCACTACATGCAAAGATATCCACAGAATTGAATTTTTTATTATAACAATCGAGCAGGCGACGTAGAGGGGATCGGATACCAGCCTTTGTTCGGGACTTTGTAACCGCGAAAAGTGGGTTGGTGCGTGATGATCGCTTATGTGTACTGTATAAAAAATGCAACAAGAAAGTTTAAAATCCTATAAAAAAATTAGGTCAAATTTTCACCCGAAAATATTTTTTGCAACTTACTTTTCATTTTTTACGGTCTTCAGCCTGTGAAGGTTTAAAGGGAAAACCAACAACTTATGAATAGTATTCTAATGAATGAAGTGTTCTGCGGAGGCCGTATCAAAAATTTTAGATTTTTGTCGGACATTTTCTAAGTGCTTTATCTTGACAGTTTTATACTGGGCTACGAGTATAATAAAAGAAAACAACCGTCATTTGTTTTTCGTCTTCGGTTAAAATTTCATCCTGTTTAAATTACAATAAATAAAAGTACTTTTATTAGTACTTTCATTACACTTACTCCTAAATTTATAAGAAGGGTGTTGCTTTGGCGACGTTCATTTGTCTTTGACAAGGTAGCTGTGATTGTCTTTGGCGACGTTCATTCTGCGGGACCCCTGATACCTACATATGCTACGGACTCCTAAGGGTCCGTGGACCCCACATTGAGAAACCCTGTTCCTGCACTACTGCCCAGTAGTGTCTTCTTTCCGAAATTGGCCAAACGGCGATCGCCATCTGTTTGATTAAAGAAAATATTAATAAAGAAAGTATTTCTTGGAATCTATTCAACGTTTCTGTCAACTAACTAAACTATATGCAAGACATTTGCATTTTCTTGTAAATTTATACTCAATAAAAACACTTTAGTATTTAAAACCCTTCTTTTTCAGGAACATTATTCCTGCGACGAATTTCGGACGCAGCATTTAAAAATAATTCGCCTGGTAAAGCTAATTAACAAACGAATCGGAATTTACATAGTAATTTGCTTTGGCAGTAATTTGTACTGGATTTGTACGCAGCTGTTTTATAGTTTAAAGTGAGTACGGAACAAATTGTTTCGTAGTAGGTGTTTCATGGAATTATTCAATTCATTTAATCATCAGATCATAATCCATTTCAATATAGGTACAAATTATATAGGTATAAAAACTTAAATATAAAATTAAACATACTAAAAATATATTTTATTGACAGTCAGTAAATGAACCATATTACAATGGTTCAAGTACTGACAGTCAAAACGTTCCGCGAATGCGTTAAGAATACTGTTGCCACTAGCCCTGACCCTGCGCACCAGGGACGCGCACCGCTTGCGCATAGTTGCATAGAAGCAATCTACACGCGCCTCGGCGAACATCCCTGATGCGCTACAAAAGCGGGGCAGCCCCAACAGTATTCTAAACGCATTGTTATATTGGATACGTAGTGCATTGTATTGTCCCTGCGTATAATTCACCCAAAGGCTGCTCGTGTAGAAAGACGTACACAATGCCTTAAAAAGGGTAATTTTAACGTCTCTCGAACAGCGAGCAAACCTATGAGCTATCATATTAGCACGGACAGACATAGCTCTACGCTCCCTCTCTATGTCTGTATTGTCTTTCAAGTCCGAGGTAACAATATGTCCCAGGTATTTAAACTTTTCAACTCTGTTAAGAGGACATCCATAAAGTTTAATACTTGGCATACTGTCTAAACATCTTCCTCGGGCTTGAAAGACCATGCATTCACTTTTCTTTACATTATACAATAACCCATGTTCGCTAGCGTATTGTTCACTAATGCCAAGCAGCTTCGATATACCGCAAACCGAGGCGCTCAACAACACCATGTTAACAAGCGGAAATCATTAGCAAAATAATTTTCAAAATCCATAATTAGTTATGGATTTCCGCAAAATAACGCCTTAGTCTATTAATAGAGTTTCATGGTCTAATTAGATTTTGTTGTTTTAGCAAAAACCAAACTGGACATTTCGTCACTTGTGAATTTAAAGGGCAAGACGCATTCAAGTAAGTTTATAAAATACTATTCACTTACAAAATGAAGAATGTTCCTAATTTTGGATAAGAATGTAGATATGGTCCCGCTAAGGTATAATATAGCATGTTAATATAGATTTCTATATGACTATAGTGGGCAAAGTTACTGAAGAAAGCTCGAAGGGATTTCATCCTTCACTTAAGATCGTGTTGTATTTTGATGCCTTTAATATGTTTTATGCCTTTTTTAAACAAATTAATGGCTGGGTTTTAATAAAATTTTTATTTAAGTAATTGTATTATCAACAAATAAAGTTCAGAGAATAAGTCATCCTATTAACATTGTTAAAACATTATTTGTATTAAAATTCGATATCAGTAAGTTTCCCTAGCATAAATCATCTTTACCGGGAATAATAATACTCAGGACAGAACCATCCTTTCTCATTGGTTTTAATTCATCCAAGCATTGGTTGGATGCCTTAAGAAGCTACCATAGCAGTATTGACAGAAGAAATGCAGTAGCTTATTCAATCTAAGATGATAGCCAAAAGTCCTTTTACCAAGAAAATACACTGAAAAAACATTAACTAGTTATTTTTATTCCAGAACATTCCACGGCATTGAGCATACAATATACTTTACATACTCCTTCTCATTTTTGGTTGCTCGTACCCTACTTGTGCTGTTGTTAGCTGCAAGAGTCCACTCTTCTTCTGTTGTACCATTGGTTCTTCTGTACGAGATACCTAGTCACAGGTTCAATGTCGAGGTAAGGTAAGGTTAGAATTCACTTAGTTAACTCCGATGCAGTTGTGCTTGGAATTTTCTGACGACCCGGAGGAGGGTATAAACAGAAATTAATGTTCCTTATTTAACCTTTCTATCCTGTTTATTTGATCAAATTTAACAAGTTTAATTTATTTTTATTTTAATTTTTTTATTTATTATTATTAATACAATTAATTGGCTTTATATTTTTCTAAACGATGGTATAAAACATAGTTTTTGTTTAACTCGTTACCAACAAGAAATCAACGACAATAAGTAATTATGAGGCCAATCATAATTGGTTGGTTGGGTCGTGTTTTGGGATCGGTTGATCGATTATATAAATATAATAATAATTATATTATTTAGCAACCGTTCACGTGCAAGCAGTATTTTTACAAACAATACGTATTACCAAAGCTCTCATATTAAAACATGACAACGCAAAAAGCTAAAGTGTATAACAGCAACTGCAAACTGCAGAGATGTGATATTTTTGTATGGTATTGTGTTTATCAGAAACACAAATGCTCTAATATACATACAGTCACATAATTACAAACATGCCGCACGCGCTCGCACGCACATATACAAACACACACATACGCATGCACACACACACGCACACACACACACACACAAACACACACACGTAACACACACACACTCTCTCTCTCTCGCCCTCCACCGGACTTGCAGGACTCAAGTAGTACTCAGAGGCCTGCAAGTCCCTGTAATACAGTTAAAAAAAAACTAGCACAGGCGTTAACGTTCAACCGTATCTTATTATTATGTCGCCAATACCTTGTACCTATTTTTAAGATACCAGATGTAGCAATTTTGTACAAATAAACTTTATTTATTATTTATTTATTTATCACAATAAGGCAGGGCATATACACGGTGGAATTTTAGTAGTGATTTTCCTGCTGCGATATGCTTTTGTTTGAGTAGTATATTCCGTGGCGGAGTGACGTACACAGCGGTTTTCAAGGTATCAATGTAGTAACGCCCAGACCAGAGAACAGCAGTAGAAAATAACTTTTTTTTCCAAAATTTTCTCATGACTGGGTGTTTTTTGGTACCTTCGTTGGTTTTGACTTTCACAATGCTTTTAATAGTTACTATTAGCCGTAGCAGAAAATGAAACTAATTTGGTTTCGTCGAGATGTTTACTGTCTGAATCACAAATACAAAAGATGCCTTAGTTCAGCTTACATTCACTTTTATGTTCACAAAACGGAAGACCACACTTTACAGTCCAAACTAAAAATGCAGGTGGCGCCACTAAGGCGAATATCAGTTTTAATAAACTACAATAACACAAAACGGAAATACGTCTTATTTTAATATTTGTGCAACAGAAATATAAATGACACCACAAAGCGAATATCCCTTAAAATAAATGATATTAAGAAAAAGTGACATACTTCCGTTTTGATTCCATTTAATATTAAATTTCAGTAAATCAAATGATACTTCCGGTATTATTAATCTTAACAATATTTTATGACATTTAAACTCCATTTCAGTTTTATTTACTTACACAACTTCCGGTATGCATTTAAATTATACAGAGTTTCCGGTAATAAATCAAATGTCTAATTAATTTGATGAAAGACATACAAAGACACAAAACTTAAACATGTTACTCTGAAAACAAGACATTAGTCATACTAACATGTATCTGTTATATTTATTATACTAACACTCGGCCTTTCCTGACAATTATTGCGACCTCGGAATAAACTAAACTGCAGTAAATTGATTACATAGACAAATTTTAAATCACCACATCATAATACATACATGAAATCCTATCGGTAACAGGGAACACACCCATCATGTTTAATATTGTTATATCACTATAAAAAAAAGACAAGATATTTGGGAACACACCTCCTTTTTTTTTTTAACCGTGTATAGTAATACCAAATTTTTAATTTTATTATAGGGAACACACCCATCATGTTTCGTTGAAAGTTTTTTTTTTTTTAATATTATTATTTTAGGAAACTAATTTTTTTTTTCTTTTTCTTACGTTTAACCCACATCTATTTGGCTTACTTTGGCGGTGAATGTGTACAACTACTAATTATGATTTACTTTATAAACGATATAGCTTTACATTTTATTAGATATAATTTGCACTGTTAATCACACCAGAATTCTATCATGAAAATCCAACAATGCATTTTATCTTTCGTTGTCATCAGATGTGTCATCATCGCTAATTGTTTGAACCATAAACTTTTTCATTTTGTCAGAAGATATGACATTGTTGTATTTTCTTCCCTTTTTGTTCAGGGATATAACTCGATAACGGTCATTATCAAATATTTTGACGACTTTGTAGGGACCAGCATATTTATCAACCAGTTTCCCACTAGTGAGGCCCTTCTTTATTACACGTCTTTGAACCTGAACCAAGTCACCAATTTTATACTTAATACTCGGGATTCTATTTCTATCATATCTGTCTTTTGCTTTCTTTGCTGATATTACAGTGTTACTTTCAGCTTGAGCTCGTAGTTGAGGAAGGTTTTCTAGTTGATTTGGTAGGTCTATTTCAAAACGAGGTTTATACCCATAAAGTAGTTCGTAAGGGCTTTTAAGAGTCGTACTATTAATTGTGGTATTAATTCCACGTTCAACTAATGGTACAAATTGTTCCCAGTCACTATCATTTTCCCCGGTATATGCAATTAGAGATTGGAGAATGGTACGGTTATACCGTTCTACTTGCCCGTTGGCACGCGGGCACGATACAGCGTTTAATATGTGACGAATTTGTTTTGACTTGCAATAATCATGGAATAGGTGACTCGTAAACGCCTTACCCCTATCAGTTATTATACGGCTAGGTAAGCCAAAAATCCGAACAAGTAAACACATTGTAGATATAACGTAGGAAGCACTTGTATCAGGGACTGGTTGAAGCCAAGTAAATTTACTGAATGCATCTACAATAACTAAAAGATAAGAATTGTTTTTGTTAGATATGCAGAAGGGGCCCAGATGATCGAGATGCCATGTTTGCCAAGGAACGTTACCTTTATCAATAGGGTTTAAAAACCCGCGGCGCTTGCCGGTCGGCGTTTTTGCATATTGACAAGAAATACAACTCCTTACAAACTTTGAGACAAAACGCCTTAGCTTTTCGAACCAATAATCTTTTTGTATAAGTTCTATAACCTTATTTTCGTTCATATGCCCGTTATCATCGTGAAACATTTTAGTGATTCTCCAACGTACTGATTTCGGGATAACAATTTTGTATTGGTCACCTACCTTCCTATACAGTACCTCGTCCTTGACAGTATATAGATCCTTGTATTCGGGGTTTGCAATATTAATTATAATGTTTTGTAACTTTTCATCATCTCTTTGTACTGCTAATACCCAATTCTCCTCTGTTATATGTTTCACTAGAAGAGCGCACCGACTTAGGGCGTCAACATGTTTCATTCTAGTGCCAGGTCTGTATTGTACGGTAAAATCAAAACTTTGTAACTCTAACCACCATCGCCCTATTCTTGGAAGTAAGTCCTTTTTAGTCCACGTAGTGCTCAAAGCTTGGCAGTCAGTCACCACAATAAAGGGTCTTCCTACAAGGTAAACACGAAATTTTCTTATGCTCATTACTACAGCCATGGCTTCAAGCTCGTATGAGTGATATTTCTGCTCCGTGGCAGTTGTCTGTTTACTAAAATATGCTACTGGTTTTAATTGCGAATCTACTTGTTTTTGGAACAAAATACCACCCACACCGTAACTTGAAGCATCTGTGTGAATTTGAATTTCTAAATCAGGGTTGTATATGGCAAGAACCGGTTCTGATACTAGCGCAGTCTTAATATCACAAAAAGAGGCTTTTTGGTCATCTCCCCAAATGAAAGGTTGATTTTTCTTAAGTAAATTAGAGAGTGGCCGAATTCTATTAGCAAAAGATACTACAAATTTTCGGAAATAACTTGCAAGACCAATAAAACGTCTAAGTTCATGAATATTAGTAGGTGCTGCAAATTCGGTAAGCGCTTTGACTTTATCAGAAGCGGGCCTTATCTCACCGCTGGAGATGATGTGCCCCAAGTATTCTATATCAGTTTTTAAAAATGAGCACTTCTCACGACGTAAAACAATTCCAGACTTACTTATTAGTTCCATAATGAGCTCTAAGTGGTTAAAAGCTTCAGATACTGATTTAGAAAAAATTAGGATATCATCAATATAAGCTGTTGCAAATTGAAATCTATACTGACCTAGCATAGAATTCATAGCCCTTTGAAACACCGCTGGTGCATTAGCTAAACCAAAAGGCATCCTCTTATATTGAAATTGACCAAATGGTGTAACGAACGCGGTATACTTTCGACTGTCTGGGTGCATTTTAATTTGGTGGTACCCAACTGCTAGGTCAAGTTTTGTGAACCATTTGTCGGTACTGAGTCTATCCAATTGATCCTGTATGAGTGGTAAAGGGTAACGATCCTTTTTTGTTAGTCTGTTAAGTTGTCTATAATCGACGCACATTCTATATTCACCTGATTTTTTTGGAACAAGAATTACTGGACTCGCGTATGGCAAATTGCTTGGTTCTATGATATCTTCGCTAATAAGTTTATTAATAATATCTCTAACTACCTCTTGTTCTTTTATTGACATTCGATACGGTCGATAATAAAAGGGAACTTCAGATGTTAGTTCGATTTTCATTTTAACATCGCATTCACCTAAACGAGACTGATCATCAAAACAAAGGCTGAATTTTCTTAAGAGATTATGAAGCTGTATTTGATCTTCCTCTTTTAAGTCAGTGTCACAATAATTGTCATTATGCTGTACTTGAGCACGTGCTATGCACTGTGTAGAATACAAGGTTAGTGGATCAAATTGAAAATTATAAACATCAATGCAACCTACATTATCGTAAATACTAGCTTTCTGCTCTGGGATATCGATTTCTTTACCTAAAGCCCTGTGTTCTGAACGATAAACTTGTATGTGATCAGCGGTGATATCGTCGTCTGTGTATACCATTATTTTATTCAACCCTTGCTCAAGCACCGTGTCGTGAGGAACCTTGAGTTGTATTTTTGATATACATACTTCAAGGTTATCAGAAAAAGGTAATTCCGAATCTAAGGTATGGACATCATTTTTTGAAAATGTCAGAGTCTTCGATGTTTTGGTTAGAAAAATTCCCGGCAATTCAGTGAACGCGCGACCAACTATCATGTCGGTATCCTGCAGGTCATCCTTTACAACCAAAACCGAAGTGGTTTCACATACGCCGTCAATATCAAGTTTGAGAGAACTTTCGCCTACAGGAGTAATGATTTGACCTCCATAGCCCCTAATGCTTGTCCTACATTTTGTATCAAATGTTAAATCTAACTGTTTAGCTGCATTTAAAGTTATAGTATTACATGCACTACCCATATCAATATATCCACTTAAGCTGTGACCATTTGCGATGACAGTTTTATGATATTTGCGGTCACCCTCGTCGATAGGTCGGATGTGGTATAGCGTTTTTTTATTATTAGATTGATCAGTAGTTTTATTGTTTGCCAGTTGTTTAGCGTTACTCGTATTTTTTAAGCTGTAACAATCGTCAACTTCGTGGCCAAACTTGTTACAATAAGTACATTTTTTTGGAAAACCTACAGTCCTCAGTTTTATGCCCTGACTTGTTACAATTAGTACAACGCAGGTTGTCTCTACATGTATATGAAGTGTGCCCTCTCTTTCCACAGACAAAACATTTTCTTAGCCTAAAAGAACCCTTGTCGTAATCATCACTTTTTGATTGTTTGTCGTTATTAAAGTATAGAGGATCAACCACGGCGTCAGTTAGATAGTTAAGTAATGATCGCGTATCCCTACATCCTGCCCCACGAGCTCCAGCTTTTAACAATGGGTCATTTAACGTGTAAATTATAACATCGCAAATCATATGGTCTGATAATTCACAAAGATTACCCTGCGTAAGCTTCTTATAGTAAAAATCTAGTACCTTTTCATCCTTTTGCTTTGAAGTTGTCACGAAGTCGAACAGTTTGGCTGCGAGTCCTCGTCCAGCTGGGAAGAATTCAGCAAGTCGCTTCTTCCACTCTTCCCACGATAGATTTATGTTTTGCTGATGTCCGAACCACATTAAAGCGTTTCCTTCCAGACTAGTGGTCATATGGTAGATTAACGCCCTCTCGTCCCAGCCATAAATGGTGGCCAGAGACTCCAACCGATGTAACCATGTATGAACAGATATTGTGTTAGAATTACCATTGAATTTTGGTATATTATCAGGCTTTCCCAAGAATCTTATATTATTGCCAGCAAGTGATGCGGAAGTATTATTCGTGAATAAGTTTCCGATGTGGGTATCTGAGGAACTATTTGTTAAATCTACAGATGATTGGCTGTTAGGCAGACAATTTGTAACGAAATTGGCATTTAAATGTGTCTCAGTAGTATTATTTAACAAAAGTGAAGTACCTTGTGAATTTTCCGGAATCTGCGGCTCTCGCTGAATTTCTAAACTTTGAGTGGATGTTCCAGGTTCTGTTGGCAATGGTGCTGCAGTCTTCTGTTGGATCAATTCTTCCAGCATGCTTTCCAATCGAGTCAATCGTTCTGTGTTGCTTGGTCGTGGATTTGGTTTTCTTCTTGGACGCTTATTTGGAATAGGGTCGACAGCAGCAGGTTCTTCATCCCCGGATGAATCCAAAACAGGATGTCGTAAACGACGTCGGCTCATAGTGGACGCGGAAACTTTTCAAAGGCAGAAAAAAAAATGCCTCTTATCCCACGCGCTGATATATTAGCCGTAGCAGAAAATGAAACTAATTTGGTTTCGTCGAGATGTTTACTGTCTGAATCACAAATACAAAAGATGCCTTAGTTCAGCTTACATTCACTTTTATGTTCACAAAACGGAAGACCACACTTTACAGTCCAAACTAAAAATGCAGGTGGCGCCACTAAGGCGAATATCAGTTTTAATAAACTACAATAACACAAAACGGAAATACGTCTTATTTTAATATTTGTGCAACAGAAATATAAATGACACCACAAAGCGAATATCCGTTAAAATAAATGATATTAAGAAAAAGTGACATACTTCCGTTTTGATTCCATTTAATATTAAATTTCAGTAAATCAAATGATACTTCCGGTATTATTAATCTTAACAATATTTTATGACATTTAAACTCCATTTCAGTTTTATTTACTTACACAACTTCCGGTATGCATTTAAATTATACAGAGTTTCCGGTAATAAATCAAATGTCTAATTAATTTGATGAAAGACATACAAAGACACAAAACTTAAACATGTTACTCTGAGAACAAGACATTAGTCATACTAACATGTATCTGTTATATTTATTATACTAACATTACCTACTCACTATGGGATCTGAACAAGCCTGTGATGTTGTTAACAATTGTTTTTCTACATTTTCTCGGGTCTGGGTGTTTGTGGTACCTTCGTTGTTTCTGGTGTCCAAAATACGAATGCTTTAATAAGTTATTCCAATTGGAACCAGAACAATGTATGTGATGTTGTCCACATTTATTTATTATTTATTTGTTATTATTATAAGCTTGTTATTTATTAGAATCTAAAATTAAGAGATTTACAATGAAGATAATAGTGATCGAGTTTCGTGCGAAGAAGCATCTTCTTGGCACTTGCCCACACTTGTCCTGAAGCAGTGGTAGGGTGTAAATATTGGCACGTGTAAAAGCGCTTCCTTAGACCCCAGGAAGCCCTTTTACACGTCCCAATATTTACATTTTGCCCATACTTGCAGAAATAAAACTGATTTTGACACATTAAAGTAGGCCAACATGATACATGGTATACATTGACACAAGTCGATGGGTAGTTTATTCTTCTTCTTATTATGTGACTATCTTTCAAGCATAGTCTGGTTCTTTTTTTTAAGCCGTATATTGCAAGTCTCTGACGTGACTTTTTTAACAACTACATCCTGCAAGAGAAGCTTTTACTAAAGCATAACGTAAAATTCAATTTAGAAAAGTTAGTTTCCGAAATTGACCCAACTGGGAATTGAATCCTAGCGTCCGCCCCACAACACTTTTCAGGCCGTTATGTTGGTAGTTTTTTTTTAAATTTATAATCTGACATGAACTCATAAGAGCTTTTGATTATACACTTGTGATATTGATCTCTTCGTGTTGGAACTTTTGCTGAAATTTGAATGTAGAACAAACAACAAATAAAGACATTGCTATGCTTTTTCCTTTGACCCGCAATAACATAAGACACTAAATCATCCTTTTATTTCAGGTTGAAAGGTTTATAGCTCAAATTAACAACATCAAAGTGGCTCTAAATGGCTTGGATTTCTTTTACGTGACCAAAACGATGATTCTTACTGTAAGTACCGATATAACAGAAAATGAGATACCAAGACCTTAACTGTAAGAATCTACTGGGAAGATTTTTGCTGAAAATGAGGTGTTAAAATTTGGGCTGATTTCAAGTACTAGTAGAAATATTGAAACAACTACTTTGTTATAAATTGTGCACACGTTTAGTTTGGATGACAATGCATGGTTAGAAGTGTGACTTAATTCTATTGGGACGTGTAAAAGCGCCTCTAGGGGCCTATTTGCAGAAATAAAACTGAATGCCAACATGGCGGAACATCCAGTATGGCGGACCAGATATTTTTAATAAATGGATGTCAAATGAATGGTCTTGTTGAGAGTAACTAGAATATTATAGTGACGTCACTCTAAATCCTATACAAAGGACTTCGAAATATGACGGAGAAAGTTTTTATGGTTTTCTTCAATATGTGTATCAAATAGAAGAGCTTACTGAGAATATTGCAAAAATTACGATAACGTATCTTTAAATCCAATTAAGCAAACATCATAAAATTATAAATTGCCCTTTAACAAAATAAATGGAATTTTAAAAGCACTTTGATAGAAATGATCTCGTTGGACCTTGATACCAGCTTAGAAATTAAACACAGGTAAGAAGAAGGCTGTTGCTTTATGCCTGTGTCGGAGGTCCAACCAAACCTTGTCATTCTTGGATCACTCAGTAGTTGTTTTTCGGTATAGAGTTAATATGGAGCTACTATATATAGTTAAATTTGTTTTTTTTTTCAGCTTTTGGGCACAATCGTCACTTACGAGTTGGTTTTATTACAATTTAATAGGTAAACAATAATAATTGAACCTTAATATTCAATATTTAATAATTTTATTTCATAGGTTGCTATTTATTCAAATGTTATAAACCTAGCTGGGTACAGCAATATTAATTATTTTTTGCCTTTTCATAAATTATAACATTAATTAATATATTCTTTTAAGATATTTAGAATGTTAATGTAGATTAACTGTTTGTATTTTAATAGGTAATGATATAAATGAAAGTAAAATTATTAATAAATGATGATATATCATAATTTTTTCTATGAGTGTGGTAGTTAACACGTCATGTTTTTATCCAGTGAAACTCTTTTTTGATTTGTCACATGGAAATGTCATTGTAGATATAGGTTCAAGCCTCGCAAGAGCACATCTTTCAGTCCCTTTTTTAACACTAAATTTATAAAAAAAAACTTCTCGCCGATAAATTTAAAAGGACGTTTTCCTATATTCTCGCAAAGTAAGGTGAGCTCGCGTAAGACCATTATTCATTTTTGTGGTCGGGTAAACAGGGAATTTGTTACATACACGGTTCTTCGGTTCGACCTTTTTAATTTACGACGACGTTGTGGAGAGAATGTTTATAAATTGACGCAGTTTATAGATTGCTTATTTTCTCCAGCTTTTGTTTACGATTAAAAATCATAAAATACACTGAAAAAAAATTATCGTTGTATGCAACTCAACTTTCGTTAACCTGTAACTTAAAAAAAGTGACCACATAACTAAGGTAATACATAACCAAAACCAGTTGTGTTATTTTTTTAACAAAAGGTTATTGTTGCATATGGCGAGCCAACATTAGTTATATATTGTGAAAGTGTTTGCTTACATTTATACAATTATTCGTTTAATATAAACAGATTTGTATGTCGCATATAGAGTAAGTATATATATATATATAATATTATTATTTTTCTAACATTCATAACTCTACTTGAACTGTGTTTAGAGGTATTGTTGTCACATAAAATTTTGTTTGTTACATTATTATTAACTCTGCGACTCTGTATAATTTTTTTTTTTTTTTTATTTTATTTAATATTATCAATTACAGTTAATTTTACAATTTTAAACTCTAAACAGTACTTAATAAACCTCTTGGGTTTGTGTGTAGCACTAAATAATAAAGTGTTTGTCTAAATCTAAATGGAATTGTTATTTACTTTAAATACTATATCTGTTATATTTAAACAAACTGTTGAGTAGTGTGCAATATAATATTACCTTTAGATGTAACGAATGTTTCATGTTGATTTAAAAATTGGTTTGGTTACTTTTTACTTAATGCTTTCGCTGAAGGTAACTCAAATTAAAGTTAGTTAATACAGTATTTATACATTTACATACTAACCAAAATTTGTTTACATACAGCTAAACTTCTTCAGTTACTTGTAGCAAAAGTATTTATTTTAAAAGGAGTTCGCCACAGGATCCACTGGGCCTCATCGCCACCCTTTTTCTAGCCTAATGTGCTCCATAAAGTATGACATGCATAGTATGATACACATTAGGTCTAGAAAAAAAATGCCAATGACACCCAGCGGATCCTGCAGATTTTACTAAATAAGTAGGTATGTTGAGAAATAAAAGAACTTTACTTTATGTAATGGGTTTATATTATTTAAAAAAAACAAATTAGAAAGGCTTTGGGGTCCGTATCCCTAACATGGACATGGAATACAAGTACCTACCTGATAGCATATCTGCTGGATTTACTATATTTTAAATAGGATATTTGGCAAATAGGCTATCATGGATTTATCAACAAACAGTGAAAGCAGCTCTTAGCATTTTACTTTAACATCAAATCATCAGATAAGTAACAAAATAACATCCTCATGTTTTATTTTTATTTCTGCACGTACAAGAAAAATCCTAAATTAAATTCTAAGCATAGTTATTTTCATACGTTGATATCAATTTGTTTCATTTGCAGAGGTACGCATCCAATGAGTCTGGCGGATCTTCAGCCATTGTATTCTTGAATTTTCACTTAGCAGTGGACTAATTCACTTTTCGAAAGAATTATGTAAACCATTATAATCACTGAGCAAGTTATCACTACGTTTTAAGTGTAATATTATGATTAATTACCACTGATCCGATTTAGACGCTCACGCGCCGCGCCGCGCACTATTATAGAAAGGACAAGTAGGAACCTGTTTCTCTCGGGCGGGGAGGCGTGGGGTGCGCGCGCAGGCGATAGCCGTCGTCGCCGGTTGCGTTCCGCGGAAACAAAACCGTTCCTTTTCACGTAAACTAAAGAGTGACTAAGTTTAAACAAATTTTGTCTAAATATTGCAATTCTGTTAATTGGCATATCACAGAACTACAAAGTTGTCATGCTCCACAAAATAATTTAAGCCTTATGTTACAGAACGTTTGTTTCTAATTAGTACATGTGGTTGTGTAATATATTAAAGCACAGTTTTATTGTTTTTGCTTGGAAGCAAACGCTCATCTCTTGTTACATTTTACCAATGAAAAAGTAAAAGTTTAACATAACCGTTGACCTACATATAATCTTTTACATTTGTTTATTTTAGTATGGTTAAATCTAATCAAATATTTGATTATTAATAAACTAACATAAAATAACAAAAGGGGTTTAGCTCTATAAGGATAAACCGTTTTTGCTAAATCAAGCTTACTTTTATAAAGTATAACCAAAGATTGTTAAAAACTGTTTTAACCGAAGTAGTTTGGTTAAATATTTTTTTCAGTGTACACTATCCTTCCCAAATTGCAATAAATATCATACACAAAACATACGTAAAAATGAAACAAAACTAAAAAAAGTAAAGTAACAGAGCAAAGGCCTCATCATTAAATTCAGGTTACTACAGATATCATGGGTACAGGCATAATCACCGCGTTTGCCAAAGTTGCAAGCTCGCTTGCGGGTTGGTGATCACAAACCCGAGAAATGTACGAAAATTCGCAAAAAATAGTGTATTCGGTTGTGTATTCAGTACTGTCAATTATTTAAAAAATCTAGAAGTTGTATCTGTCGGAAAGTTTATATCATTTTTGTCAATGACTGTACCGTATGGAAATTGTCTCCGTAGTTCCGTTAGGCCATAGAGCTTTGCTGGTACGATTTTATTAATCCTTTGAAGTACAAGTCACATGAAACTCAATTCACCGTTTAAAATAAGTCTAAGTGAAATCGCGTTCATTTAGTATTCAACACGAATGCTATTCAATGTAAGTTTTCTAAAAAACAACATGAAAAACATTTTCAATTAACTCCCACTTTTTATGTTTCTTAGAAAAGGCTTTTGATGTTGCGATAAATATGGAAAGGGGTTTGTGAAAAACTCGTGATATGGAAAGGTGGAAATAAAACAAAAAACTGTCTCGCTGGGAACGATCATGTTATTGTTTTTAATTTTATAACTGGCCAACGTATTTTTTTTAAATGGTGCTAACTTTTTAACACTATTTTTAGTAGCCATTAAATTGAAATAAAAACAAGAATAAAATGATCGACCGGAAAAATATACTCCAAAATCTTTAGGTTGTAAAACAATTTATTTTTTTAACTGCACTTTTATTTCTGACATTTCGCAGTTGGGTTTTTGATTTTTTTTTAGCTTAAATTATGAACTGCAATAGAAGCTAGGATGATATTTAAAATTATCTGGATTTTTCGGCTCCAAATACTTAGGTACGGCACTAGAAATTGTATTAGTGGTTGATTTGTATAGATTTCTTACACCCACCTAATCTTGTCTTTTGTCATGATAAGAATTTAAAATTTTATACATTATATCAAAGAAATACTCGTTTTTTCGCAATGAAATATATATACCTTATATCAGTTAATGCATCGAAGAATTTAGTAATGGGCGCCGCATCGATTTCGCCGAGCACTCACTTTATGCCTTCTTAGCGTGAAAATTAGAGGTGTTCATTCGTGTTGATTTGCATTCAAAAAAAGTTTAAGTATTTATTCTTAATTAATAACAGGCTCAATCCAATAATTGTGACTGGCGAAATCTTATTCTCTCCAACGCTTCGTTGTTGTGGTCGCTTTCCCGATATATTCCTAACTTATTCATTTCTAAGCTAAGTGATGCCTCTTGCTGCCAACTTACTTTTTTGAGCTTTCCGTATCAACCTGTTTTATTACTTTGTGTATTACTCATTTACATATTTCAGACGACCATTTGGATCAGCGGTAGTTAACGCTGCTTCTGAGCCATGGGTCGCGGGTTCGATCCCCGCACAGTACAAATATTTGTGTGCATGAACATGTCTGTTTGTACTGGTCTGGGTGTTTTCTATGTATTATAAGTATATATTTACAAAAAAAAAGTATATAAGTAAGTTTATCGGTTGTCTAGTACCCCATACGACAGGGTACTTAATAGTACCTTAATTTGGGACTAGATGGCTCAGTGTGGCCCAGTGTGGCATGTCTTAAATATTTATTTATATTAAAACCTAAAGACCTTTTAAGGTATGTGATCTTGGTAACTGTCCAAATAAATAAATAAAATCTATATTCCGATTTTTAACTTATAACACAAAACCATCGCACAGTAAAGTAGCGTCCTAATGTAGTGATACAAAATTATTTAGGAATGTATGCGTTTCGTTGAAACTAAACTTATTGATGTTTTGACAAATGAAAAACACGACTATTGACTTTATATTTAGATCCAACCAATTGCACTTAAAGTATTTCAGCACATTAGTACTTGCTTCGATTTCAGGATACTACAAACAGTTTCAATTATTTATTTATGGCTTACGAAACAAATCAAAATGTTTACGTTTTGTACTATGTTAAATTGTAAAAAAATATACAAAACTTATTTTTTTTCTTTCTGCGATGAGTATTTGTGATATATTTCACTAGTTTTTAAAAGGTAAAGTCTGCTTAATTTAAAAGTTAAATTAAAAGGGAACTCATCGCAGAAGTATTTTTTACAATGATCATCTAGAGCTGACTCAGCTGTCATTTTTATATGATTAAGATTAGAAACTTCAGTATATCGATTATTTACAATCGAAAAGTTTAAATTTATTCAGGATTAAATTTCACTCTTCGGCGTCAATTTATGGACGGACTTTAGAGAGGAAAAGCCGAATATTCTGGATCACAAAGCAAATAAAAACTTTCAATGTCGAGTCTTAAAATCTAGGAGCGTGTAATTACATTATTTCAAACTTATTTTATTCAATTAACATTTAAATATCCTGATACTGTTCAACAGTGTTCTTCGCTTTTGGTTTTAAGTCTTGGGGGATATACGGTCGAATATTGTGTTAGGAAACGTAGGTGATATGCTAATTCTGGTATATTACTCGTTTTAACGCCCCGTTGGTCTAGTGGTTTAAATACCGGGCCAAGATCTCGGGGTCCCAGGTTCGAATCCCAGGTCGGGCAACAAAAAAAAAGGTTCGAATATTCGAACGTTGCTCGGCTTTGTGATCACCAACCTGCATTTGGCAAGCGTGATGATTATGCCAGTACACCTATCATTGCTGTGGTAACTTGAATTAAATGATGGAGGCTTTTTCCCTGCAGTGGGATGATTATAGGCTGTTACTTTTTTTACTTACTTTACTCGTTTTAAGTAGTCAACCCGCTTGCCAAGCGTGGCGATTATGGCGAATATCCTCCTTTTGGAGAGACCCGTTTCTTGCAGTGAACTGATAAATAAAAATAAAATTAAATAAAATAAAATAAAATAAAATAAAATAAAATAAATTTATTTTAGACTTTAGGGTCCATATTTAACAATAAAGTATGAATGTACAAAATTTAATTGAAATATTTAATTCAAATATCTGCCCCGGTCTGGGGCGCCGGGCACACACACTTGTGCTTTTACCCAGTGCCGCAGAAGGGGGCAGTCCGGCTTGTCGCTCAACACGCTCAGGATGCAGTTGCTATAGCTGGCTGGTGATGATGAAGAAAAATATGTGTCTGTCTGACCGCATACAGTGGACCGAATAAGATGAAATTTGGTATGAAACTGATTTAAGTTGTCGAAAATGATGTGAAACAGGTTTACCGAAATTATCGCTTAAATAAAAAAAAACTAAAGATATGCAGGTACGGGAGCCATCGTGCACGAGTTTGATTCGCACTAGGCCGATTTATCAATATATTTTTTACATCGTTTGCAAATGGACTTCCCTTCCGTATGTCATCATTACAAGACATTTGCATAATGTTACGCAAGCAAATTTCAATATTTATGAAAGCGCTATTGGAATACATTAGCCAGTCGTAGATTCTCTTAGCATTTCAACCATTTATTTTTTTGAACCGAAATTTTTGATATATAATAAATTCAGGGTTGAAGTTTGGCTATCAAAACTTTGTTTTCTTTATTTAGGATAACCTACTCAAATTTATTAAAAATCCTGAACCACCGTTCAATGAAGAGTACAAATTAATCGGCGATTGCTGTACGATTGGAGTTGGTCTAAAATAGAATAGCACCAACTCATCTCGTCCTATGGGTATATTAGGCGGCGGCTGAGGCGATACTGCCAGAAAAATACAGGCAACTTTCCTCCAAAACTTTGACCAACCCGTCTGCTAAGCATGGCGAAGTCGATTATGGCAAAACATTATAATAATATCAATGTCACAGTCTAATAAAAAATTAGCGACCTTAAATTTATCACATCTATATATATACTGTTAATCACATTTTCAAATTTCCAGATAAACAAGTTTTTCAATAAAATTCTGCTTAAAGCTTAACCAATAGAAAGGTTTTTTTTTTACTATTCAGCTACGGAGTCCTCTCTTAATTCCTTTCAAAAGGTTTTTATTGATCCTATAAAAAGTGAAATTGGATTTACGGGATTACATCGTGTTTCGAGGAGACTGTCTGCAACATTTCAATAAAGTAGGTCTTGAGAGAGTTGGAAATGCCATATTGATATATCTAGGTATATTTGAAGCTTATATTACTTTTTGATATGTGATTTAAACTTAATATTCATACTAACTGTCGGAAGGTCTTCATAGAATATGCTGCATGGAAGATAAGAGATAGGAAGTCATGGAAAGACGTTAAAGAGTGACAATATCACAACCAGTAGCTAGTAGGTATATGAAATATGAAATAAAATTTACGGTTTGAATGTGAGTATTACGATATAATTCAGATATAACTTTCGGCCATTATTTGACGCTTTTATGCTTATGCCATAAGGATTCCCGTATCAGTTAGGAATGTCATAAAATTGTAGGCATTCGCGGACTTAACAACACACAGATAGATAGAATGGAAAACAAAATAAAGGTGATGGTTTTTTTATAAACAAGGCTTAAACTGCATACATTTATGCCATTTTTCCATGTTGAATTAGAATATATTTTTACTATCATGCCGTTCTACAGGCATGAATAAAAGAACAAAATTAAAACATATTTTATAAGTATCAGTAAACCATAAAAAGGGGTGATGGAACGAGATAAAAATTTTGTATGCCTTAAATACTTGACTTGTGAAAACTTTCCTGATAAACGATGAACGATAAAAATAATTGATTTGTTCAGGCGTGTCCTGTTTGTTGTAAGGTCTAGCTAGCTAGTCAAAGCTAAGAAAGTATTGTGTATTTTTCAGTCAAACTATAATATATTTAATCCTTATAAGTAATTTTAGAGTTAATTTACCCTTATTATTATTATTTGAAATTCGGCTAAAGATTTTAAAATGGTAAAATAATAAAAAACTTGACTAAGCACAGAACATTGATACTCCACCGAGTAAACTACCTCTATAGGTACCTAGGTAGGAAGAAATAAGTAAAACAAAACTGTTGCACACTCGCAACATCTGTAATTACGAAAAGTTACGATAATATCGTAAAAACCCTACACATATATTATACATAACGATAACTGTGAGAATAAAGCGAAGCGTAAAATAAACAGCCCTTACGCATGACCGTTATTTTTCATTTTCACTGAAGAAAAATTGTGATCCACTTATCCGAGTACAGGGCCGTGTGATTCATTAAATTTTGAAGGTTTTTGTAAGGCAAGTGTAAAAAGACTTTCGGGGATATGTCAGATATCAACTCGCTTTATGATAAAAAAAAACGGTCAAGTGCACACTCGTTGGGTGAGTTAACAGATTAGTAGATACATTTATCACCGCACATACTGTTGCTTTACCACGATAATGTTTTGTTTCTAGATTTTTTCATATTCCTTGGGTATAAGGCGGTATTACTTGCCTTTCAAAAGTTTTAGGTCGTCAGAATTTATATTTATTTACAACTAGCTGTTCCCCGCGACTTCGTACGCATCAATTTCTGTTTCTATGACCGCCATTATTTTTGCCAAATTTTTCACTTATGCTTCGCTCCTATTGGTCGCAGCGTGATGTTATATAGCCTAAAGCCTTCCTCGATACATGGACTATACAACACAAAAATAATTTTTCAAATCGAACCAATACTTCCGGAGATTAGCGCGTTCAAACAAACAAACAAACAAACTCTTCAGCTTTATAATATTAGTATAGATTTTATAAAATGCACCATATTTTCTTTGTCGACTTGATTAGACGACCTTGGTCGAGCGCGATTGACAACGGTTATCAAGATGTCACCAGTTCTGAGGTCTCGAATTCGATCCACGGACGTGTCAATGCAGGGAAAAATAATTTCTAAATGTTCTGAAATCTGTGTTCGTGAGACTTTATTGAGGATTAATATACTCGTAAACACATAAATAGCATGGTTTGAATTTGGTTAGCATTTTCATTAATGTTTAAAATGAAAAAAGTTGTTGTAGCGACAGAACTACAATAGTTAGACATATGCTACCGCGGAGTTTTTTGTAGACATTATGATGTTCTTCAATATTGTTGTACTATTTTGTTTTATCGCTAATAGTTTCGGCAGCGCATTCGACGAAAGACATTTTAAGACTCATTTTTCTACACCTTCGGTTACATTGTTCAAATTTTACCAAGGATCCCTAATTTTTTTCTAAATGAAATGTAGCCTATGTCAAATTGGAAGAATGTAGCATTCTATTGGTGAAAGAATTTTTTAAATCGGCCCAGTACTTTTTGAGCCTATTCATTACAAACATACAAACATACAAAAATAGGTACAAATCTTTCCTCTTTATAATATTGGTGTAGATACAAACTCTGATTTCCTTATAAGTGGCCGAATTTTTTTCACGGTAAGTTCGAAGTTTTATTTTAGACCCTTTTTTATGTTCAACTGTAAGATTTCGGAAAAATCTTTAAGTATAAATATTATTATCTTATTTTGAATTATAATTATGAATATTATATGATTTAATGACGACCTCCTCGGTGGACCGGCATACACGCCGTCTTTTAAAGTGTAGCTTGCTTCGATATCCCTGGTTCGATGCCCGTCAATGACACATTTTTTTTTCTTAAGTCTGGGTGTTTGTACCTCCTTTGCTCCAAATAGTTGATAATGTTGTCCACAATTTTTATTTTTGCTGTCATTTAAGAAACGCATTTGACTTTCTACTTTGAAATCAGAAAATATCCAATGGCCATTAAGATTACCTCTCTTAAACGAATAGTAATAAATAACAGAACTAAAGGCTACCTGTCAAGTCGCGTTTGAAAACCTTTTTAAATGCTAAAAAGGTTTCTGGATCCGTTAAAATAGTAACTTAACTGAGACGGTCTTTTTGATGCTTATTTTAGATATTTTACGAGTAAAATTGATGTTTTACAAAACGGAGAGAGCTTTACGTTTTTCACCTTTAGAGACTCTACATAATGAATATGATAAACAATGATGCTATCCTGATGACGTCTGTTTATTAAAAATTCTCGGGACCAAAAAAAAAACATTTTACTCAAATTAGCTCCTTTGGTCTAGTGAGTTTAGTACCGGGACAAGATCGGGTCCAGGGTTCGATTCCCCGGGTCAGCCAACAAGTTTGTGATGATCACCAACCCGAGAAAGTGTTTGGGTCATTGTGCTTTGGTCATTGTCATTTGTATATTTCGTGGTCCTTACTGTGGTGCCTTGAATTCAGTCATGGAGGCGTTTGCCCTACAGTGCGATGAGTATAGGCTGTTATTATACTGTATAAATCGCCGTAACTTCCAAAATTTCATTTTAATTTACAGTTCCTTTACTAATCTTTACTAATATTATAAAGCCGAAGAGTTTGTTTGTTTGTTTGTTTGTTTGAACGCGCTAATCTCAGAAAGTACTGGTCCGAATTGAAAAATTATTTTTGTGTTGGATACTCCATTTATCGAAGAAGGCTTTAGGCTATATAACATCACGCTGCAACTAATAGGAGCGAAGCATCAGTGAAAAATGTTGCAAAAACGGGGAAAATTATTCATATTAACCGGGATCATAATAACCAAAATTGACGCGGACGAAGTCGCGGGCATCAGCTAGTCTTCTATAAACTGAAGTATATTAAAGCAAACTTAGTAAGCATAGCAATAAGAACACAACGGATGAACTAGACTAGCACACGTCCAATCTTCTAAAATTAGTAGATCTCCGCAAGAATGTTCACCAGACAGAATATCGCGGCTCATTTAACAGGTTTAATACTGTATTACTACCATAGCTTGTAGAAGAAAATGAAATTTTCTAAGACTCGGAAAAATTGTAAAAAATTTCGAATAAGATAACCTCATGCCAAAGTTGCAAGAATATAAATAGCTAGTTAAAATATCAGAACTTATTCCGACACAATGCATTCAGTCTTTGAAGTAACGACTGTAAGCTTATTTCTGTAAGCACCGCTCAGCTTAAAGTTAGCGATATTAAGCTTTATACTAATGAGCGCAGAGTCAATAAAACTTTGGTTTGTCTCGGTAGTTATGTTAAGAAATTTAAGGGTTCTTGGCAAGGAGTGCTTTCGTTTTGCTTACAAACTTCCGTGAAGAGTTCAGTGAGGGTAATTACAGTCCAAACCATTCAGTAAGGTCAAGAAAGTTGTGACGATATGAAACGAATTTATACGAATTTGTGCGACGGTTTTATATTTATAAATAATAATGATACCAAAATGTATGTAAGCGCATACCTGGCTTTTGATCGACTGCGCCAAATTCGATTTCTTTTCGGTTATGTTAGTAATGGTCAGGAGAAGTTTTGTATAGAGGAAAATGAGTAAAGATCGCCACAAACAGATTATTTGATTGCATTGTCTTCGTTGTTATTACGTGATAAGCCGGGTCGGTCAGCTAGCAAAACATATTTTCTACCCTACACTTCTTTTGAACTCAACCAAACTATTCTCTAAACTCCAAAATCCAGGGATAAATGAAATCCAGATTTAGTACCATTTCTGTGTTTTATTTTCATTCTAAATCCAGGTTTTAAATCCAAATAAAACTCGGTGGACGGAGTGCATTTGAAACCTAATTGGATGTATTGAAGTAATCGAATTTTCTGAGATACGACTAAAATGCATTCTATAAGTACTTTTGCCTTTTTGTTGAGAGCATTGGATTTAAACCATTCTTTGTTCAGAACTCACTACCGATTATTCCGTGGTAGGTAGTATTTTTTATATTTTTTCAATATTTAAGTGTGGTGCTAACAAATAAAAATTAAATGCACCACCACTTATATTGGCGTAGGCATGTTGTGAGGCATGAAGTGATGGAGTATGAGGAGATGGAGAGAGGTAATGTACGATACGAAAGAATGCCAGAATGAAAAGCAGTTAACAA
Source organism: Anania crocealis (assembly GCA_949315895.1). NCBI lineage: Eukaryota > Metazoa > Arthropoda > Insecta > Lepidoptera > Crambidae > Anania > Anania crocealis. The sequence goes on from OX438880.1 coordinate 7,687,156, forward strand.
TGATTAAATAAATACTAGAGGTAATTTGCTAAAATGATACTGTTCCAGTTTTTTGAGAATTGATTATGTTTAGAAGAAATAAAATTAAATCAATTGGAGGCAGCATTTAAATATAGTAGTCGCCTTAACGGTTCTGGAATGACCACTGCGTAGAGAACTACAGTTTGTGGGTAGAAGGCCCCACAGAACATGGAATCTATGTTCTGTGGGAGGCCCTCCACCTGGTGAATATATCTGGTGAGATGATGATCTGTTAAATAAATGGGACAAATCATGCATGCTTAAAGTGATTTACCTATGATTATTATTTAAATCTAGCTTTCCGTACCGGCTTTGCACGGATATACCAAGAAAATAATGCAAGCAATTTGTCTTGCTTATTACCATGTTACACACTGTTCTTGTAGATATTTTTAAGACAGATTTTTTCTACGCAGTCTTTCGTCATTTTTTTTCAGCTGTCAATGTTGACTCTTAATACAACGACATTAGATTGGTAAATCCAAAAAAGTGTTTACATATTCGCTGATTCATTCAAATTAATTAAACGATTTTTTCATTTTATCTTTATTTTATCAACTGAAGAAAATTGTATTAACAAATTGACAACTTTATTGCTATTGTGCTGTAGCAATAGTTGTCATAACTGTGGATGATACGTTAGCCAAAGAATTATTCGAATTGGTAGAAGATTCTGATGATGTCGTAAACTGGAACATAACAAGCTCGTACGTCACTATAGTGCCAGCTACCTGAAATCAAAATAGGTGTATGAAAATGGCTGTTTTTAGAAATACACACAGGATTATTGATGTGATATAAAAGCAGTATAAACAATTAGCGTCAAAGAAAAGTCCCAATCAAATGTACACCCATTTGAGAGGAGGGTGCACATTTAGTTAAACCTATGTCAATCGAATAGTTTCAAAATAACATAAATATCCATACTATTGCATGTCAGCATAATTCAGAAGGGTTAGAAATAAGACTCTTACTTAAAATTAAATTATAAACGACAATAATTCAATCGAGGACAGTTCCAATGTATCGAACTGGGGTGCCCTTCGGTTCGCCTAAAATTTAAAGTCCTAATTTCATTTGGCCGAACCGTATTGGCCTAAACTTATAACGTATAATTATTGTCTAGTCTAACAGTTGTTTTCGCACTATTATAGATTGGTCTAAAAATTGAAAACCCTAATTTCAGTATGTCTAATATCGAAAGCACTAAAATGTATTAGCATCTTTTTTTGACATTACGCTCTATTTTTTTTAAACAGAAAAGTTTAAGAAACGAATCGCTCACAAACCGACCCCAAGCAGTCTTGTCTGCCCTACCCCTAGAGTGTAATTCAAAAGCGCGTAGGCGCGGAGGGGCGAGGCGGCCCGCGGGCTGAGGAGCAGGAGGCTGCAAGCGAGGCGCCGCTGCTGAGGCTGGCCGGCGCAGCCGGCCAGAAAGCCGAAGCTGCAGTGGTGAGCGTAAGCCATCTGCGACGATAAGCACGCGTGGGACCGCCGGAGCCCCGCAGCGCCGAAGCTGTCACGGAAGTCTGATTGTTTGGATGCATGCATGATTGCTTGTTTGCATGCATGTCTGCTTGATTGCATGCATGATTGCTTGTTTGCATGCATGATTGCTTGTTTGCATACATGCTTGCTTGCTTGCATGCTTACTTCTTTGCATGCATGCATGCTTGTTTGCATGCATTCATGCTTGCTTGCTTGCTTGCTTGCATGCATGCTTACTTCTTTGCAAGCATGCATGCATGCTGATAAAGTTTTTAACTTTCTGCGAATAAAAATTTTGAACTGCAAAAGGGTAGGTGTTATGATATATTCGGCGAAGTTATAATGCGGCGATATAAAGTTAAGCGTAGTAAAAATGGGCTAAACACGTTTAGGAATAGTAAAAATGTGCGAAAAAATTTTAGGCTAATCGTTTGTGCGCCAATGACAATTAGGAGTACAAATAATTAGGCATCCCGATATATACCCATCGAACTGTGTACCTTATAATCAGTAGTGTAGTCATAGTGGATTGAAAATGGATATCGATATTTAAGAAACAGTAAAAATTCCATTACCGTTAAAAGAAGTCCTCTAGTAACACTGAAGAATTGGAGACCACTAAGTGCCACGTTGTCGCCGTTGACTTGATCCAAGAATCTTTGCACCTTTAAGAAAATGTTCTAATAAAAAGTGTGGCAAAACATTGCCCTAAAGTCAAAACCAAAACTTTCACTACATCACGCTTTTATAAGTTTTTTTTTACTTGCGTCTGACCCGAGATACGATACGGCAAGGAAAGAAAGAAGAAAGGAACCTAATAAAGTGAGAAATATGAAAAATATGAAGGTAAGTACCTCAACTTGGTATTTTATGCATATTAATATAATTATATACGTTTCGGCAAGTGTTCAAGAACTATGATCATGGAAAATTTTCGATACATACTCGTAATAGAATCCCCAAGCAACTAGCTCTTAAGTTATTGAGACTTAATATTTAAAATATGGTCAGGTTGACTATACACTCTCTGATTTATACTCGTATCTTAACTCTAGTGAACACAGTTGAAGTTCTGCCACGCGTAAACTCAATCGACCTATATTTGTATTTCTGGATTGTATGTGCCTACAGAGAGCTAAACGACATAGCTCAAAGGATACGCAAACTGATGTGGCATGGGGCTGGTCACATGTACCGCAGTACAAGTAATTATAAACTATTAACCGATATTATCTGTAGAGATTTTTAACTGGACGCTTATTAAACAAGGATAAAGGTATTGAAACATCTGCTAACTTCAACGCAGTAGACTGGTGAAGGCACGTCATATAGTACTGAAGCAGGCACGGTAGATGCTGCGTTGACCTGGGACGCTATCAGTGATACAGCAATTGACCTTGAGATCAGGTACACCAGTGAAAACAAGAAGTAGGTTGCCGCTTCATAGCCTCCTAGCAGATTCGTAGATGTTCTGTAAAAAAGAGAAATATTTAAGGAGTGGAGTTTATAGTCCGTCAAATAAATCCATGTAGGTAAGTAAGTTCAACATAAATGAAGTGAAGTCATTGGATATGGATCACATAAAAAATCAATATGGTTCAAAATAATATGTTGGGAAGAGATTGATCAATGATAAAGGGTTACGGATATATTCGATAAAACAAGAATAACACTTGATGCTGTAATCTGAAATATGAACGTTTATACAGCACAAACTTGGCAAATTGTACATAGGTATATACATTCTTCATCACCAGTTTTTTTTTGTTGGAGTCAGGTAAACGTTTCTTTACCCAGATTGTCGTTAACTTTTAGATAAGCAGCAGCAACAGTTAATCAAAGTAATATTTAATAAATTGTAAACAAAATTGTTTAATGTATTCAATTCAAAAATATTAAGGCACTTTTCCTATTTTTACAGATTTTGTAAAAAACAGGAAAAATAGAAATATTTAGCAAAATTGCAACTATTGCACAACGTGAGATGCAGCAGTTTATAATCTGTATTTCACAGTATTGTAAAGACATTTTAAAAAAAAATATATATTTTTTTTAATTCTTAAAATAGTAATAAAGCTTACCAGTATATAAAGAATAATGCCAGATAACCGTGTATATGTATATACCTTATTATCGTTACTTTGAGTAATAATTATGTGAATTTTAATTCCCTTATTTAGCTTAGTCAATAATGTAATCATATTACATACATTGTGGTTAAGGATTATAATTTGATTAAAGAACAAACCACAAAAACAGTGCAATTTTAGGATTTCAATGAGCAGTATTTAAATTTCCACGAAAATATCGTATTATTAACATTTAATTACTTTTACATTTTGTTACCATATCATTGCGTTCGTTGCGTTTCATTAGTGAAGTTAAGTTTATTCACAAAATGTTTTGCTTGACATTATCCAGCAACTATACAAACGTTTTTTCAAAAACTTCATTACGATCTTTATATCAAACAAGGCTAGACTTAAAAACGTTTGAAATTAATGGATTTGACAAAATGGTGTCCAGCTTGCCATTCTCCTTTATGATAAAGATTTACCCATAATTATAGATTACGACCAATTACATTAGTTTCATTCTTCTACTAAAGTAAGATAAATAAAATTATTAGCTATTTGAATTTTTAAACGCATTTTTACTAAAAAACCAACGTACTTAAAAGCGTATATGCAACTGAGAAATGGTAGACGTTATAAGTTAAGTATTCGACCGTTACAAGTTTGAATGAAAAGTAGTTTGTAAACTAAGTAATTGGTAATATCTACTTTTAGATGAAGACCGCCTATCTTGGCCAACAGTCTGCACAACTATCAAGTCGTTTAACTTTAGAGTAGTATAAACTGTTTTTAGGCTAATAAGTTGTTGTGTAAAGTGAAAGATTTTTATTTAAGGAATATTACTTTAAAAGTATTGTTTAAAAATGGTACAAGCTATATGATAATACTAAATGTTACTTGTGTCATTATATTAAGTGAAAGATATTAAGACGACAAAACATTGAAATCGCGAGAACATTGATGTCCATAACAAGCTATGGAGTTTGTCCTTTTTAGGATTTTTCTTATTTGTGTAATTTTTCGTGAAGTGATATCAGTGTGATACTTATCATCTCTTCTTATTTGTCCTAGCCATTTCACATTAGTTGGGGTCGGCCCTCCTCGTTCTGCGGCGCCAGGACAGTCTGTTTTGGGTTGTCAAAATGCACGCTTGGGCAAGCTTTAAGTCCTTGGTTACCGTGGACCACCTGGTGGCTAGTGGTCCTCTACGTTTCTCAGTGTAAAACTTAGGTATCATGATTGTCTAAATTACTTCAGTCGGTTATTCGATGTTGTGGTTGACAGTAAATGTTAACCATTTTTTCATTCGTTTCTAATAAGTATCTATTAATAAAATTATTTTGGCAACTGTGTGTATGTATATCGATAGCTATTATTAAAAATATATTCTTAGCATATAAACTTAAAATTTTTTATGTTTCTCTTTTTTTCTTTCACTGCACAAAAGCATGAAAATCATGTAAAATGTTCTTCAGATTGTATTTTGTTATGAAAAAAGATAAATTTGCTTTAACAATGCAGTAATAAAATATTTTACTGACATTTACACCAAATGGACTCGTAAAAGATTTAGATGAAATAAAACTGAGACCGAATTTACATGTCATTACACTCAGCCTTATCTGTGCGGTATGCGTGCAATCATTATAAATAAAGTTTTTATGTAGAATGATTAAGTTACGTATATGATAAATAGTCGACCAACGTATGTCTTTAAGCTATGTCTTTTGCCTATTGAGACAACCCTACCAAAATAGGTAACAATTCTGCATTTTCTTATTAGCTTAAACTCTGTTTCGTCTTTCTTCAGGTACTCAAAGTGTACGTCAACGCTCCATTTCGACTTTAAATTTTATTTGAAATAGTGCGAATTAATCTCAACAAGCAATACGAATAAATGATATTCCAGTCTTTACTTACGCTTTTGAACGGCTGCTACATTCCCCCGTCCCTTTGATTCCATCTCTGAAAAGAAAATCTGTTTTAGTATATTATATACTTTATAAATATTTAATAATCTTAAAAAAAAAACACTATATCAACGACTATTGTCATACACATCAAGTTTTAGGGTACGGTGGTAGTTTTGAAATTAGTCTAATGTCTTTCATTTATTTTGTCCATCTACGCACAATGTCAGAGACTGTAAACTAACTGTAACCGTAAGAGTAAAAAGTAATTACGTAACATTAATTAATTTAGTTAAAGTTACCAGAGCAATGATGGGTACTGTTTGTACTAATGGCAAAGTCCTGTTTTTGGAGAGTCCTGTATCCGGCAGAGGGCTGAAATGGGCCGGTTATTATGGATGATTACTCCATGTTATTATCTATGGTACAACTATCGATTTATAGAATGAAATTTAAATCACCATCCAAATTTAAATACAACAATCTACGAGACAAATAATAAACTACGCATTTTTTCTTTTGGTACAGCCCAGTACAAAAATGTCGAGATAAAGCACCTAGAAAATGTCCGCCAAAAATCTAAAATTTTGAATATGACCTTTTAACCCGAACACACTATTTTTGTGATGCGCATTTAATTTAATTATTACGATACTATTCATAAGTTGTTGATTTTCCCTTCATATCTTCAGAAGCTGAGGACCATAAAAATTGAAAACTATGCTGCTAAAAATGTTTTCGGATGAAAACTTGACCTACATATTTTACTTACTTCATAAATGGGCTCTAAATACGGTACTTAACGCCTGTAAAAAATTTTAACGGTGATGAAAAAGTAACTTGTATAATGAGAACTAGATACACATCTGATACGAAAAAAGCATCTCACACTGTCCTCGATTGGATAACTAACGTACCTAAATATCACACAAATGGCCAAATTATATCGACATGTAATATTATGGATGTTTATGTCATTTTGTATCTATTCGATTGATATAGGTTTAGGTACTAAATATGCAACCTTATGCCAAACGGGTAAACATTTATTTGGGATACTTTTTTACGCTGATTTTGTTGTTTTTACTTTAATGCTCAGCAACATTTGATGACCGTACCACCTGGAAGAAGTTTAACTCAGGTACTAGAACCATTGTGGGTAGGTGCGTCGTAAAACATGATTGTCAATTTCTTAATCTGTGCCTCTGACATTTGCCCTAAACGTCCATCTGTGAAATCTACGCAATAAATACCTAGGGCGCGATGCTCCGCGAAATTACAATTTTGCCGCGCAGTCAAACGTAAACATCATGTGGAAGTGGAAGCGCGCACTTTGATTGTAACTTTTTTTTTACACATTTTCACTCTTTATTATCGAAAAAGAAGTATAGAATATCACCTCTCAATAGCCAGTTCGTAAGTTTGTTTGTTTTTAGCCAAATTAGGCAACACCAGAAGAGTATTTATTGAATAATCATTTTTCACTGTCGACTAACCCAAACAATTGAGCTGCCAAGTCATTTGAACCCGATAACAATTGATTTCAATTGTGTCTGGAATAACTCACGATCGAGGGATTATAATAAAAATACCTGGACTAGTTTAGGTAATTTAAATAAAATACGGATTAAAAAGGAAAACCTATTCTAACCTTCGTTAAGATACATTTGAAAAAATAAATCTTAAACATACTAACAACAACAACAACAGGTCTATTGATATCAACATTTTAGAAACTTTTTGAGAGACTAGTATGTATTTTTATAAAATAATTTGTGTATTTAATACAATAAATTTTTAAAAATATCTTATCTTAGAATAATCTACGGATATTAACAATGTTAAAAATCTCCTCAGTCGCACTTACACAAATATACTTACTCCAAAGTATTGAAAAGCTGCAGACAGATGAAGAACAAGTTGTTAGCGAAGGAGATAAACACGATGCCGCTGATGACCTCATCGACCCTGCGAACGAGTTGCGTCACGCGGCAGTAGTCTTCCCGCGTCGTTTTCCAGAAGATCTCTGGTAAATACTGTAAAAAATATGAAAACGAAAGTTACTGTAGATCTATGTTTCATTTCAAAAGTATAGCAATTTCTAAATGATAAACTGTATTTAATCATTTGTGTCATTATCAGAAAATGTTAGTCCACTACTAGACATGCAACTCCAATGGAAGGATCTTGCTATAATTGCCATGCGAGAGAAGTGAATATCGAACGAGCAAACAGATTTGTAAGTATCCATGATAAAATAAAAGTGCAAGTTTATCAATACTAAAAACCTTTATGGAAAACCTTGTTCGACACTTCTGTCGCTGTTGTTAAAGTCTGTGTTTTGCACCATTGGACCATGCTGTCACACATGCCAGTTCCAGACCATGCCAGTTCATCGATCGATGAACGATGCTTGGTATTTTTTTGCGCGATAGAATGATACATGAAGAAATCTGTAGGACGCAAATATCCAACATTGCACAAATAGTTGCTATGCTGAAATAGTAGGGGTGGAAAGGAAGAACCAATTGCCGTGAAAGCAAAAAGAAACGAAGGTTTTGGAATGTCAATGGTGCACCGGACAATGATCTTTAAGCGAGTGTGCCTTTTGCCAGCTGGATATGGGTGGCGTTGGATCGATCGTCGTGAAGATCGTAGGGTTATGCCTAAGTCTAGCTGTTGGTGTCGTTTGGATGAGATGAGTAATAATGATGACATTAGACCAGATGATCGTCAAATATCAATGTTTGATACCTTTCCTTGTGCTGCTAAAAGCTTCCCGTTGATATGTTCAAGTCGCGAGGTGAGGTAGTAGCTCATACATATTACAAATAAGTCCGAAAAGTTCCATATGAACGTTGATTGGAAGTGGAGGAACTGAAAAAATTAAGGTATACAAGTAGAATATACACACGCATATAGTTGTACTGATTTTTTAAATAGTAGCTTAAATTTATAATAGAGCTTGCTTAATAAGTAACCAATCGGTAACAACAAAGCTTAAAAGATGAGCGTTTAACTCCATCACATAAAAAAATGGCAAAATTTGTTGACGTAGTAATTAAGTAGAAAATAATTCAATAATATATTCTATATTTGAAATAAAAAGAGAAATGAACAACCAATAACATTTTTATAGCTAAAACTAATAATATTCTTCAATACAAGGGAAAACAAACGTGTACAAAAGTGGACGACATCACATACATTTTTCTGATCTTAAATTAATCAACAGCCATTGTTCGTCCACTGCTGGACGTAGGCCTCCTTCTCAAATTATGAAAAGTATGAAAGCACTTTTTTTGTGGAAATCAGCAAGAACAAAAGTGCCACGAACCCAAGCAATATAGTCAAATCTTTTTGTATTCTATATTAACCCCTTCGAAAATCCAACCCGTTATCTCGAAACTGGCGGCACTTTATGTAGACAAATTGTTCTGATATGTCTTTTAAAAAAAATTAAAGAATCTTACTTGAGTAACAGCACCCAATACTGCCGTATAAGGAAGAACATTGAATACCCACGGGTAGAAATGAGTAACAAATCCCTCATAAAAGCTCTTATCAGCATGACACACCATAGCTCCGGCAAATGCTGACAGCAACGAGAGAATATGTTCCACTAAAACAACAGTGTTGTTAATTACTAAAAAAATACGATTTCACTGTGACTTTCCAAAAATTTAAATAACTTCGATTTTCAAACTTAACACCTACTTTAACCAAGCTGATCATAACTTAAAGAATATTTTAAATTATGTGCAGAAATCCCTTTTAAAATTGGTGGACTACCCCACGGAATCCGTACATTATTCTAGGATGAAAAATAGCTTTTGTACTATTTTACACTATAATATTTCGACTTGGTATATTTTATATAAGTCTAGCTAGATCCGTTAATTCGTTTTAGCCTGATCAAGTAAATACTTGCTGTTGCCCGCGACTTCGCACGCGTGGAGAAAGTCGTACCGTTATTTTTTGTACTAATCCAGCCTATAATTTATCTGCTTGGCAAACTTCATCCAGATCCTTACAGTCGTCCTGGTGTCCATCCAAACTTTCACATTCATAATGTTAGTCAAAATTAGGAAGATAACTGAGGAGTGACTTTTCAAAAGGGCTTATTTGTTCATCTACCTAATTTTCAGAAAATGAAAAAGCTTCGAACAATGGTTTAGATTCAATGGACGAAAACTATATGGATATAAGTACTTTTGACGCGGAGTGCTCTTTTTCTAGTCGATTTTAGAGAGGAAAAAAGCGTTTTGGACCAAACTATAATTGAAAAATATTAAAAATATGGTATTGGAATTGAATTGCATTAAAAAAAATATTTTTTCAAAATGAGAAATAAGTCCTTTTGAAAAGGCAATCCTCCTCAAACTTACATAAAGCCAACATCAGCACAATAACACAGGTGATGTTACACCTGTACGCCAAAACCGGATCGAAGTTTGGGTTCAACTCCTCACTCCTGGCGATGTGTTTTACCAAACCTGGCCACGCACGGGCCACGTGAAAGAACATTGCCGTGGTAATGCATGTTGTTCCATAGAATATTACAGGAGCTAGAAAAACATCAGTTCATACACCACCAGAATCTCATCGATCTCCGAGCTCTAAACTTAATGGTCCCTAGATTAGCCCTAGATAAACATGCCTATACTAGGTAGAGGGTAAAGTAATAAATAATAAGCTGAAACTAAATACTATGGTGACGTCAGAAAATCCATAATATCATCATTTTCAATAGTGTAGAATAAACAAGGTACAAGTACATAATCTAAATCAAATAGGAATCATATTTCGAAGAAATTAATTTCTGAAATAACAATTCTAAAAGAAACCTAAGTAAACATTCATTACACCAACAAATATTAGTTTCGTAACAAATCGAATCTTTCGCCAACAATTTATAAAGCAATTGAAAAGAGAGTCATTGTACTATTAATTGCTCGAATTCTTTTTGCCTTTCGAGAAAATATATTATATTATGTCGCGCGCAGATTTTAAAAACGGTGACCTATGTCAATAAATGTCTGAAGTATTTACTATTTACCAAAATAACAGCGCAGTGGAAATTTTAAGAAATAATTTAAATTTTGACATGTTCATCATTCTTTTTAATATCGCAAGAAATAAGGAAAAATGGTGAACCACCTTAAGAAACATTTGCACTGGTTTTTATTTGCTGATATATCCTTTTTTTATTTAAATTTTGCCTAAGCAAAACCATTTTGGAAATGCCAATTTTCATATCAGTATATGTTATAAATATGAATGTGATGTACTTAATTTTTTATTACGAAACGCTAGTTACTTAATGAACCAGCAAATCAGTTTCATGTCTGGTTAAAATCAGTTAAAAGTTTTATTTCCGCAAATAGGCCCCAGGAGGCAGGCGCTATTACACGTCCCAATATTTAAACCTACCACTGCTTCTGGACAAGTCTGGGCTAGCGCCGAGAAGAAGCAGCGCAAGAAACTCGGTCACTATACGAAGATATCAAATATCCGTCATTGTTTGTTGACTGATTTGTTACATTAAAAATACTATTGAGAAAGTTTGACTGATTTGGTAGGTGGATAAAAACTATACAAAGAAGACAAATATTTCAACAAAAGTTTCATTCGACTTTAAATAACAAGTTTGTCTGCACATCACACTACTTGTATATTATATCTTAAAAGAATAAAGTTATAAGTTTTTGTAGCCAAATAACAATAAAACATATATTATTATTATAATATGTAAATAGAAAAATGTACATTGGAGTCCATTAGAAATCTAAACGTTGAATATTAACTAAACTCACGCTAAAGGGTGAAAATTACTAGAAAACAATCTATTAGCTACTTAAGTTATGTATAATCCCAGCCTAAAGAGTAAAAGAAAAAATGTTCAATACATAGCCATTTTTCCCTTTCCTTACATAAAAATATTAAACATTTCATTCCAACAGGATACATAAGTAGTACGTTTAAAAATCAGACCTATTTAGCCATTGAAATCAAAGCTATTGGATGAATTTACTTATTGTACCTATACCATGGTTAGTCATCATCATCATCATATTAGCCGAACGACGCCCACTGCTGGGTATAAGCCTCCCCCAAGGATCTCCACAGTGATCGGTCCTGTGCTGTCCACATCCAGCGGCTTCCCGCGACCTTGACCAGATCGTCGATCCACCTTGTAGTGGGCCTGCCCATGGAACGTCGTCTGGTACGCGGTCGCCATTCGAGAACCTTTCCACCCCAACGGTCAATCTTAGTACAAAAAAGTAATTTTAATTACTAACCGTTGCCATTCAGTGACGTTGCTGTATTGACGACTTTATGCAGGCACATCATAGTCATGAAACCTTGTCCAACAAGTGACAAGATAGAATACAAACATCTCCAAGATGTCAGGACAAATCTGAAACAATTTTCATCATTATCATCTCCACTCTACATCAAACCACTGAAGCTCCATTCGTGCTCTACGTGGCATACGATGTAACTCAAAATATAGAGCCCGAAAACGATAAACAGCAGTGATTTCTCTGCCTTTTTAGCTTTCGCAATATTTGAATTTACACTTTAGTAAACAGAATGATTTGAGCTATTCTGGTTATGTGCCTTTTCTAGCTCCAACCCTTTTGTTTACTAAAGGAGTACTTACTGCTAAAAGAAGAAGAGCAGCAGCGTCTGGCTCCACTACTGGCTTAACTACAATCAATCGTGGCTATGATAGAAAAATACGCATTCTGGAGAAGCCTATGTTTAAGCAGTGTACTAATATGGGCTGTTGATGAATGGGTTGGAATCAGTTTTGACTTTTGCAATTAATAACTTGCAAGCTTGTGACACAGTTAGTAAATACGAGATATATTTCCAGAAAATGTTTTTGTTTTACGGTTTACGGACAACTAACAATGTGGTTATGTTAGCAGGAAACCGTTTGATCCTAAATGTTTGTGTTCTATATTTGTGGCTGTCTGTATGAAAGATAAACTTTTCAAATGTGGACTTCTGCTCTAGGTTGATTCACTGGTCAACAAAGATTTTGCCACACAAAAATAAGTGTCTTATTAATTTCAACAAATTCTGGGTGTGATTCAACTATCAAAATTTATCTGTTAGGTCTCATTTTAGAGATGTAAGAGAACAAAGTTAGTGTAAATGGCTTTTAGACCCTTTTTCAAAATGAATAAATAAACTCGAAAATAATTTTTTTTTTTTTTTAATCACTGGTTTTGTAAGTAAAATGAATGAATACTTATGTTATTGTTTCTATAATGGTGTGACGAAAATATAATCACATTTGAATCACATAAAGAAAAAGTTTATGTTAAGGGTTTTATTGGAGGGTAAGGAAAAAAATTTAGTGAAACTTAGTTATGAATATCTTTGCATTGAAAAGTTGTATGTGAAAAGCATAAAAAACTTTAGAATTATGACTTTTGAATAGATATAACATCTCTAGTAATCAATGGCTTTAAATGTCTCAAATTAATTCGTAAACAACGCTATAATGGCACATTTTTGTGTGCTCACAAGCAAATATCTCAGAAATGAGACTTAATATAAAGACTCTAGTATCTTATTCATTTTCTGCTAATATTGTTTAATAAAAATAAACAATAAGTTGATTGTGTGGAATGAAAAAGTAAAATTTTGTCGACTAGTGTTATGTTTGACCACTTCTAGTGGAAAACTAAATTAGCAAATATTATTACGTATTGTAAGTACATAGCTTACCTTACATTTGAAACATTGTTGCTGTAAATACCCGACACTGGTATCAATGAAAACAATTGTCCTATTATCAGTGTCATACGTAGTGATCTTTGGAACGTCGCTTGCTTTTTAATAGCTTGAAATTTGGCAGCGTGTACTTTATTTTCTGTGAATTGTTTAAATTGTTTATAAAGATTATACAATTTAAAAAAGTATTTATTATATATACATTATTATATCAAATTATTTAGCACGGATTTATTCTTATCACACAAATTCGTTGCCACAATGAGATAGACGAGCGCTGTGAAGTACTCTAAATGAAAATAGACTAACTTAATACTTAAATTAATCATAGATTTTTCATTAGATGTACAGTGTTCGCCTTAAATTTTACTACGTTACTAATTTCTCATCTCCTATCATAAATAAATAGATAATAAATAAATAAATGTGGACAACATCACATACATTGTTCTGATCGCAATTTGAATAACTATTTAAAGCACTCGTATTTTGGAAACCAGAAACAACGAAGGTACACCCAGACCCTAGAAAATGTAGAAAAACACTTTTTTTTTCATTAACACGTCCGGGAATCGAATTCGGGGCCTCGGAACAGGCGAAACCTTGAAGACCGATGTGTACGCCACTCCATCACGAAGGTCGCATCATACCTCTCAAATATTTTTAATGCGAAAGCTTATAAGGATTTCTGTTTCTCAATCACAACAAAACGTGAAACTTGACACACTGGTTATGTATAAGGCAGATAAGCTATTTTATTTCAGGAAAAAGTGCGGTTACCCTAGTTAGTATACTATAGATTTAAATTCAAAATTCTATTCTAATCTAATTCCGAATATATCTAAAGCCTACTTATCAGAACCATAAAAAGGTTGGTATCGACTAGAGTGATTATATTATGTGACGTTTTGTGCAAAAATTAATTGTCTTACTTTTGACAGGTATCCAAAAGCCGAGATTCTTCTTAAATTGATACTGTTTCATTGTTTTTTACTGTTGTACACAACTAGGTCTTCAGTTACAACGGACATTTGAATGTTTTCAGTCGATAGCAGTAACACTCATTTGTTTACGTGTTAGCAATTAGGGTTCAATCTGTAAGTAAAAAAAAACATTTACTTATTATTTGTCAACTAAAATTACATACAAAAAATATGATTTTAGGTTCCAAATGCATTTAGTTTGAATTAAAAGCTTCCCCGTTTTTTAACTTTGCTTAAAAATATTACTTTGATTCAAATTTTTTTCTAGTGCGCATTAAACTTTTTTTGTGGTTGATCGTTTTTTTTCGACAGATCCGATATCAAACGAAATAATATCTTAGAGTGGTTTATTTTATTACCCCGCGAACTTTGTACCGCCGTAGAAAAGTATTTGATTTTGACGTCTGACGGTCGGTCCTAATAACCTATCTATCTTTAGTTTTGGCATATCGGAGATAGAAAACAACTTCTGTCTTTGTTTCTCTGGACGGCAAAATCAGAGACAGAAGATGTTTTCTATCTCCGATATGCCAAAACTGAAGATAGATAGATTATTGGGACCGGCCGTTAAATGTCATTGTCATCAAATATGGCGAGGTTGGAATATTTTAGGAAGGAATACGTTTTTGTTTTTAACGTAAGCTTTCCAACGTTTTTAATAATTACTATCCTATTCCTGACCTAGACAAACACAAAAACACCGAACTCATAAAAATCTGTGTAGCTGTTCTCGACCTAAAAGTGGTGTAACTAACACGACTTTCCTTTATATCATTATATAGATATTGTTAATAAAAGCTTCAAGTTAACACCATTAATTTTGGAAAAAACTCCATCTCTGAGTGAAAAAGTATAGGGTACAAAAAAATATCAGACAAAAATTGTTCAAAAAGTCATCAAAGAGTCAGTGCCCAACACAAAAACATTTACAATAAACATGCACTAACTGATTATTGTGGACTCAACTTTTCTGCAAGATCTTCATAATCTTTTCAGGGTTATATTAGGCAACCTAATGCTAGCATTATCCACACTTGTCTGTATCAGAACCTTCCGTGCTCGGGTCTGTGTGGGTTTGAGTTATTAATCCACAAGGATATATGGTTGTCCCTGACATAGATACGTGTGAACAAGTTTCCTTGCAGAACATTTGCAAGCAATTTTCATTGTTTGAGTAGTCTAAGTATACTTCAAAATGGGCGTGAATCCTTTGAGAACATGGTGTGAATTAGCTTAAAACCATAGATTTGATACACTATTTGCTTGAAGCATCAGCAGCAACAGATTTAGATTTTTTTGCCACAGATGAACTGGGTAGATCTAACTTCAAATAAAGATATGGAACACCTTAGCCTACCCGTGATCACGAACGCTGTTGTGAAAGCTTTCTTAAATTTAATACACGAGTTTAAATCCGTAAACCTATAGAATCTTTCATTTTAAAGGTAACGTATGGAACCCTGCATATATATAAAGTAGCGGGCAAAAGCTGTCCAGAACAGTAATATTAGTAGGTGCATACATTGAAATATTCTACGATTTACAATGGTAAGGGTCTAGTCCAGACTACAGGTCTGGACTAGACCTTAAGAGATAACCTAGAGGTTAAGGTTTGCTGATGATGTTGATGTATCATGAAAGTAATAGACTCAGGCGTTACTTTGCTGAAATCCAGAACACATATGTTTTTTCTCAAATTTTGCTAATAATTTCCGCTTGGAAACTATCAGCCCCCCCCCCCTCTAGTGGGCCCGATCGAGGGGTAAGACTAAGCCTCAAGGGTCCTGTCGGTAATGGTCCGA
Source organism: Anania crocealis (assembly GCA_949315895.1). Classification (NCBI taxonomy): domain Eukaryota; kingdom Metazoa; phylum Arthropoda; class Insecta; order Lepidoptera; family Crambidae; genus Anania; species Anania crocealis. Next base: position 7,703,187 of record OX438880.1, read on the forward strand.
AGGGTGGACTGGTGATAAGTGACCAGATACATGTTCGTACCAGGGATGTTGCGAACATTCGCATCCGCATCCGCTAATGCGGAACCTCCGCATAGATTTGGACATCTGCATCTGCATCCGCATCCGCATGAATCAATGCGGATATTCATGCGGATCCGAATGTTATGCAAGTAGCGACAAGAAAGAATTGGGCGGGGCCCGGCGATTGCCGCATGCCGGTCGCACGTGTCAATGACCAATGGGAGCAAAGAAATTGGTGACAAGATTCGACACGTTTGTTGTGGTGCATCATTTGTTTCTTGTAAATAAATCATTACGTGTTTGTTTGCGCTGTGGACTACTTATCGTATACTTAAATAGATAGATAGATATTTTAAATGTTGTTGTGATACAGTGATCATTGTGTACATAAATAAAGAGTTAATAAGTGTTTATGGGTGAACTTTAAATTAGTTAGACTAATAAAAGATCGCAAGGTAAATTCTATTATGTTACACCGGTAATACGTTTTATTGTAGGTAAAAAATATCGTTTTATGGCCAAATTTCTTTATTTTTCTAGTGTGGTTCCTGTTATTGATATATTATCAAACTAGTTTCTTAACAATGTCACCACCGACCCAAAGTAATATATGGAATTATTTTGAACCAAATAAAGAGGACCTCGAGAGCAATTTAAAGTATTATCGCCAATAGTACGAAGATTTTTATCCCCTCCACCGGGCAGTGTTCCTAGCGAACAATTATATAGTAGCGCGGGTATAATTTACGAACCTTTGCGTAATCGCCTTGAATCAGAAAAGGCGGCAATACTACTGTTCACTAAGTATAATGCTCCTATTTTTAATTTCACTTACTAATATAAAAACAAGTAGGTGTAGTAATATAATAATAAGTATTTAGGTTTGATTTGATTACAATAAAAGTGTTATAATTATAATCATTGTTTTAATTCTTTATTAATAGACTTTATTTACATTATAAAAATCTTAAACATCCGCATCCGCATCCGCATCCGCGGATGTGAGCCTTCTAAACTCCGCATCCGCATTCGCATCCGCGGATGTGAAAAAATCAGCATCCGCAACATCCCTGGTTCGTACCTACTAAAATGTAACAAAGCTTCACGAACTTGTCGGCGAGTGCTATTTCGAACTAGTGCTTGTCTGATGTATTTTGAAAAGCAAACTATTTGGTAAATGCTGTAATTTGTTTATTAGGATCAAACATATATTAAGTACACTGCAGAAAAAAATGAAGAACCGATTTTGAATGGCGATTGTCAGATGTTCCAAAAAAATATTAATGGAACCCTCTAGGAATTTCACATGCTGTGTCATTTCAGGCTAGTTATCTGAATGTAGTAAACAAATTCACAATAATAACAGGGGTTATGTTAGACCGATGACTGTTTCCTCATTTACACTCAATTATAACAATTTTCCTGGAATCAGATAACGTTCCGTTTTGTTTACCCTCAGTTTAATTTGTTACTATGAAATGGAATCGAACTTATAGTGGTTTCGTACTAAAGTAAATTAATTTGCTTGAAATTCAGGGCTCACAATTTAATTTAGTTAGACAAAAGTTTGTTACCAAAACTTGGTATACAAAGGGTGGAATTATTTGGTGTTTGTGTAACATAACTATGTAATTCATTGATTCTTCGCAATATGATTAATTTGCTTAGGATAGTAATAATATCATTGGATGCTTTCAACCAACGATGTACCAATTAAAAAAAGTGTTTTTTAGTTATGTATTGTTATCTAAATATATAAAAATGAAAACTGATTTAATGACTGACTGAATGACTGACTGACAGACATATCAACGCACAGCCCAAACTACTGGGATTTGAAATCTGAAAATTTTCACCGTGCTTCCTTTTATAGTGTAGGTGAGCACTAAGAAAGGAATTTTGGAAATTCCGCCTCTAAGGGGGTAAAAAGGGCCCCATAAGTTTGTATGAAACTCCGTCAGTTTTGAAGCTAAGTCGATGAAAATTGGTATCCAGCTACCTGATTAAAAATTAAGAATGACGTCTTTCAGGATTTTTGAAAATTTTATCTTTAAGGGGATAAAAAATGGGGGCAAAGTTTGTTCGGTTCCGCGTCATATCCATACTCTTTACATATTTGTACTCTCTGACTTTACTTAGTTTGTTATGACATTCTATGTGTCAATCAGAAAATAAATAGGTAATTTCTTACAAACAGAATGGTATTATTTTAGAATTTAATAATTGGCGCCGAAATGGATGAATTAACTGAATTAAAACGTGTAGAAGTTTAATTAACGGCTGCATTACAAAATTCGGCAGCCAGATACAAAACCTACGAGAAATTTCTGATTATGAATTAAAATTAGTGAGTGATCAGCTGGTGAAGTGACAAATGAACAAATTTACCAAGAATAATTTGGAAGAGATACGACTACAAATAATATTACTGATGACCCACAGTTGGAAACTGAGATTGAAGAAAAAAATAACCTTCAGGGTATTACAACACAGCTTAAACTAAAACTGCAGAGTTTGAATTCGATAGCACGAAACAATTCCATGTATGCAGAAGGTACTGAGGAGCAAAGGTCGGTCACAAACAAATCTTAGGACATCTAAATTTAACTCAGTACGATTAAACAAGGACGAAACATTCAAAAACATCATTAAACGGTTGGATACGTACTTAAAACTGAACAGATGTGATGATATCGATACAAGGAAATACACGTCAATCATACATCTTTGAGCCCAGAATTACATCAGAAAACGTATTATATTATATTTTTGTGCTCCACGGGATCCTTGTGAGTTAGAATTTGAAGAGTAGGATAAAATTCAGTTAGTAAATTATCAATAACTCAAAATTGGACAGATTACTAGAAGTTTTAACAATGGTGTTTGACGGAACTCTTGTTTGAATATCAAACTACAAAGCTCAATTAGTGCTTCAAGAAAATGTGACACCAATTTTCATCTAGCCGCGACGTATTCCATATGCCCTGAAGGACAAAGTTGACGAAGAAATAAGGAAGCTATGTAACGAAAAGACAAAACTTGAAAATTCCTATTGGATGTCTTATCTATATGTATATTGGTACATATTCAGAAAATAAATATCGGTACTTACCATAAGAATGGTATTATTTAGAACTTAATCATTTTTAGGGTTCCGTACCCAAAGCGGAACCCTAAAAATAAAACGGAAAAGTAAAAACGGAACCCTATTACTAAGACTTCGCTGTCTGTCCGTCTGTCCGTCTGCCTGTCACCAGGGTGTATCTCAAGAGCCGCGATAGCTAGACAGTTGAAACTTTCACAAATTATGTATTTTTGCTACCGCAATAACAACAAATACTAAAAACAAAATAAAACAAATATTGAAGGGACAAAAAAATCGCGTTTGGATTTTTTTGTCCTTTTTTGTTCGATATTAATAATGGCAACAGGTAGGCACTTGAAATATTCACAAAACACTCAGTTATATTTCAATAATTAAATAAATATTTAAGGGAGGTTCCCACACAAAAAAAAACAATTTTTTGCTTATTTTTGCTTGATATCAATAAATGGTAACAGGTAGGCACTACATTAACTAAATTAATGTAGGTACCTAATGTTGTTTTCGTAGTCAATGGTACGGAACCCTTCGTGCGCGAGTCCGACTTGCACATGGCCGATTTTTGTTTATACGGTAGAGACAAATGTTGGGAAATCGAAAAAGTTTATAGAATTACACTGTTGTACCTTATGACATTATCAACTATATTAAGCAGTACAAAAATAATTCCTAAACTGGGCATAGACCCGTATCTGAGGCAGAAAAAGGTAACAGGTGTGTTGCAACAACACTAAGCAGCTGACTGGTGGATTAAAACAATATAGACTGGTAGACCATTTGACAAGCTTCCATTTAGAAGATAATTTGATAAACTTCCATTTAGTAACGATTTATTTTTTCTAGGACGCACCGCGTTTGGGGGCCTGGCAAAGTTTGTTTAGTTGAACTGCCTTTCTAACGCATCCAAATTATCTTTTTATTTAATATCCTCCATATTTAAAAAAATACACTTTACATGAAAATAAAACGTTGAAAAAAAAATCACCTCACTTCGTAATTCCGTGTTGTTTAACTTAGGAATAGCTACCACCACGCACCCACTAATGACCAAGCAGCAGTAATTAATGATGTTTTGCTGACATCATTTGAAGCTGAAGAAATATAAAAATTTATAGACACAGTGGTCAGTACAGTCGAATCAGTTCTCTATCCTGTCAAGTTTCTGAACACTTTTTATCCTACTGATCATCCTCTACCATTCATGCCTCGAACCCACATCCCACATGAAAGTTTTGTGAAACTACGTCAGCTTTTTGGTATAAATTTTGTTATGTTGTTTATAAGGATTTTTTTATAATTAAATATTTGAGGGGGTGAAAAACGGTTGAAAATTTTGTGGTTAATTATTTGTGTTTAACATCATAGAAACTTCGTTTATCGATCATGAAGGGAGAATGACATAGGAGTGGCTTTTTCAGAGCTCTACACCGATGCTGGTACTACACCGGTCTTCTATCCTAACGTAGTATGCAAGCAAATTGTCTTTGTAAAATCGCCTTTTTAACGCTTATGGATCGAGAAAAATGGTAACCTACTTAGTTGGAAATTAAGAATGTGGTTTTTTACACAGGGCCACTTCTTCCAGAGCTCTACGCCAGTGTTGATCATATTCGAATAAAGCCTTGCAAGCTGCTTTGAATGGTTTGTTGTACTACAGCGTTGACAGTTTTGAAAGTTTCAAATGATATTGTACTTCAGATTTCATGTAAATGCAAACAGATGTGGTGCGAGCTCGCTTGGACCACGGTTCGCTAGAAGAACTAACACCGGATCCATCCCTAAATAGTTTAAATCGGCCCCTTTCATCCAACTATTGTATCAACGGGCCCCGGTAAGTCGGCAACGACGTATCGGCTCCCACTAAGTGCCCACCACCACCTCACCCGTGATGGGCACTTTCGGCACCGTAGGCAAAGGAAGTGGAGGAAAAGAGTGGAGGAGAGGGGGGTGAGTCGTGACGAAAACTTTGTAACAGATCAAAACCCACGCGTGCGAAGCCGCGGGCATCAGCTAGTTAAAAATATTAACCAAAGAAAATTAAGTTTTATATCGGTGCCAACGTTTGTCATTGAGTTCGTCGTTCTATATAAAATGAGTCAAATTTGGTTGACACTATCTCTAAAATCAGCCCCTAAAATCCTCGTATAGCCAACTGTTTGGTAGCAGGGTTAGTCTTAAGACTAGATTCATATTTTTTTAAATGTTAATCAGATAAAATCCTTGCTGCCATGGTTTCAAAGTAATAAAGAAATTAATATTCTTGTGTTACGAGGTAATAATGTTTTATTTTGCAAGGAACGTCTTTCAAAGCCAAACAAGAGCCAATTTAGTAAAGTTCGTTTCCTTGTCGTTTCATATGAAATACATTAATACCTTTTTATACTTCGTCCTCCCTTCCCAATTCTAATTCTACCGTTACCTCACGGCTGTCTTAAAGATTATTTTTATTAAAAATATTAACCAAAAAAAATTAAGTTTTATATCGGTGCCAAATTCAAATCAACGTTTGTCATTGAGTTCGTCGTTCTATATAAAATGAGTCAAATTTGGTTGACACTATCTCTAAAATCAGCCCCTAAAATCCTCGTATAGCCAACTGTTTGGTAGCAGGGTTAGTCTTAAGACTAGATTCATATTTTTTTAAATGTTAATCAGATAAAATCCTTGCTGCCATGGTTTCAAAGTAATAAAGAAATTAATATTCTTGTGTTACGAGGTAATAATGTTTTATTTTGCAAGGAACGTCTTTCAAAGCCAAACAAGAGCCAATTTAGTAAAGTTCGTTTCCTTGTCGTTTCATATGAAATACATTAATACCTTTTTATACTTCGTCCTCCCTTCCCAATTCTAATTCTACCGTTACCTCACGGCTGTCTTAAAGATTATTTTTATTACTTGTTTATTAATCAGACAAAGACAGCAAATAGCGTTTCCAGTGATCGGGACTTACTTGTAGTAGCAAAATATGCAACCATGTGTGACTATTGATGGCCTTTTATGCGGATTCTATTGAGGGTGATCTGTTATCAAGGGTCAAGCTGATCAAACAGGCCATGCTATTAAACTATACTAGAAGAAATAACCCATTCTCGAAATATAATGGGTTTTGTTGTCGTTGTAAGACTGAAGAGTAGGTACTACAAGTAGAAGATTCAGAATATTCTCTCCACCATATTAACCTGATGTCAAGTCTGATAAGCGTGGCGTTTATAGTCAAATCCATATTATGGAGAGACCTACGCCCAGCAGTGGACTGATGTATGATGATGATCAAAACATTATCGATTCTACAAAGAGAACTGGTAGCTGAAGCATTTTTTCATTACCTACATAAATTTAACCTACGGGGGAAAAATAGCCACCAATTCTGAGTTGGTGCATGATGTATGTCGATGATTTCCTGTTTAAATCCGACTTAAAATTGGAGCTTCATTTACGATTTAGACAACAAAAATGGTTGTGAGAAAATTTTAATGATTTCAAACTGTAAACCCTATTTTGGGGTGGTTTTTAAAATAACAATGGTGCCAACGACAACATAGTGAATAAAGAATATTATCTAGACCAGGCCACTAGGTGAAAAATTATAACTATATTTTTTGTCGTTTTAAAATTTATATGATAGCAAAAAGCAGTTACTAGAGTTATTTAATTCAGGATTCATACCATGTACCTTATTTATTATGAGTTTCCGATATTTCGGCACTGTTGCACAAATCGAATCACACTTTTGTTCTCGACACAACAGTGTAAAAATGGTGAGTTGTCAAACAGTGGTACTAAACTAGCTACATACTCTTTGAGTGGTACCAGTGTCGTGTGTAATAAAAGACCACGACGGAGGGTAGATCGATTTGTCTGCTCTTAACAGCTACCCTCCCGCAGATTTAACAGTTCTTCCGTGATCATGGCGCTTGCAACAGTGCCGAAATATCGGACTCATAATAAATAAGGTACATGGTATAAATCCCGAATTAAATAACTCTAGTGATAGTGACCATAAATAAATAAAATAAATAAATATTTAAGACATGCCACACTGGGCCACACAGAGCCATCTAGTCCCAAATTAAGGTACTATTAAGTACCCTGTCGTATGGGGTACTAGACAACCGATAAACTTACTTATATACATTTTTTTTTAATTGTAAATACATACTTATAATACATAGAAAATACCCAGACCAGTACAAACAGACATATTCATGCACACAAATATTTGTACTGTGCGGGGATCGAACCCGCGACCCATGGCTCAGAAGCAGCGTTAACTACCGCTGATCCAAATGGTCGTCAAATTAAAACCATGAAAGTTTAAATCAAAAAGCAGTTAGTTGGATAAAGAAACTTTCCCGTTCATATTCTTCGATCGAAATTGAACTCTTGTCAATTTCAATGACCGTTATCTAATAACTGCGGTACCTAATGGTCACCAATCAAACGTCAGTAAAAACATACTCAGACAAAACCAATGATATTTGTAATATCATTGGACAAAACACTTTAATTTACAGACTAAAATCCTGTTATTTGTTTCGAAAGGTATAATAGGTTGCAAGCATCATTGACAAATGTTTGTATCGCGTGATTTACGTTATTGCTTTTTGTGGGCGATTTAGTTGATTTCTATCTGTATATAATTTACACTTCCTTAATAATATATGGTGAAATTGACGAATATTTATTACACCACATTCGAGCCTTTTAATTTCAGTAATGAGTTATAGTCATAAGTGTCTCTTTAAAATAAAATAACAATACATAACATACATTGTTCTAATTCCAAAGTGAGTATCTATAAAGCACTGGTATTGTGGAAATCAGAAAAAACAAAGGTACCACAAGTACCCAGCCCCGTGAAAATGTAGAAACTTCCTTTTTTTTTTACTGACCCGTCCGTCGAACCCTGGACCTAGGAGCAGGCAGCACCTTGAAAACCTGTGTGTACACCACTACGCCACGGAGGTCATCAACAATATTTGAAGTGCAAGTTTTTCTGATGGACGTTCACTATCTTTAGTTGATTCAAAAAATCGGAAAAGTTTTCACTCACAGACACTAAATGCTGTAGTGCCGGCACATTAACTGATTAGCGCCGCCTATTTAGAGTTGCAGAACTATCGTATAGTTGTCCTCGCAAACTTGTTACAATATCGATATTATTATGTATATTAGTCTTCAATAGTATCGATACTATTGCTTATTTAGTATCGATATGCTATCGAAACCATTAAAATGACGTCAGCTGTCGATAGAGTATCGAGCGGCAACTCTACCTCCGATTTCCTTCCAATAGGTTTCGTAAGAGGCGACTATAAGAGTACTGCGAGGAGAAGATAGGCAGCAGCGTCTTTTTTGCCCATTCTTGTCCCGAAGCAGTGGTAGTTTTAAATATTGGGACGTGTAAAAGCGCCTTCTGTAGCCTATTACAGAAACAAACCTGATTTTAACTGATTGTAACTGATCTTTTTACCATTTGTCAAACTGCGATCACCAATCTGTCTGCCAATCGATCAAATATGACGGTGCTGTCTGTTGTACACCAAACTCACATTATATTCCTACCTAACCAAGTATATAAGTGCATCGGAGCTACTTGTGTCACACAATTTTATTATGACTTTTTCATCATCTTCGAAATTTTTTATAGGCGTTCAGTATCGTATTTAGAGCCCATTTATGAAGTAAAAAATGTTAATCAAGTTTTCACCCGAAAATATTCATCGCAACATAGTTTTAAATGACGTGACAACTCATGTAGTATCGTAATGAATGAATGAGATGCGCATACCGTAAAAAAAAGTGTTGCTAGGAGGCCGTATCAAAAATGTAGATTTTTGGTGGACAATTTCTAAGTGCTATATCTTGACATTTTTGTACTATACCTATACAAAAAGAAAAAATACGTCATTTTTTTTTGTCTCATAGATTGTTATATTAAAATTTGGAAGTTGGTTAAAATTTCACCTGTATACGCATCATAGAGTTAACACATCTTTTCATTTACCACTCCTGGTCCATACATTGCAACGGTGATGGTTAGTAATGTTGTGGAACCTTAACCCAAGTAAAGGTTACTTGCGTAGCAGAGAGAACAATTTTCTAAAAAATCATATTTTAAAATGCAATGCTCATTTTAAAGGAAATCCCAAGAGAATAGTTTCCGTGCTGCATTGCACAGTCGTGAGCTTACGACTCAATATCGGCTTTTAGAATGCATAACAAAAGATAAACATTGTTTAAATTAACTTCTAATTTCATTGTATTTATTAAATTTATTTTTAGTTTTAATTATGTAAAGTTTACAAATAAAAAGTTTCAAATTTAAGACGCTAAACCTACAGTTAGTCCTATATACATTTTAAAATTCTATACTCAGGATAGGAGGGGAGAAAAAGATACTAAAAGATGACTTTTTGGTATAAAAAAAACAATCAACAAATACACAGATAAGCACCGTTTCCAAATAGTAGAGTATACACTAACACTAAGACATTATTCCTAGTAATAACACTAACAAAATACTTATTAATTTTAGAATAACGGAAAATCTACTTATTTAAATACTATTTGGTAAAGGCTAACTTATTTCTACTAGTGTAGGACTAGGTTGAATGCAAATAAGCTGAAAGGTAATAAATTTTTACACCGTGAAATTTTAGTGGTTGTTTTCCCGCAGTAAAATGATTCTATCTTAGTAGTACAATAGATTTGTGCAGTTTTTTATTTATTCAAATAAAAATAGCAGTTTCACGATTGTGATAAACGAAACTCGAAAGCAACCTCGAACCAATGGCCCGTCACCGCCGGGGTCATTGCCCCTCGCGCGGTGCAGTTTATGCTATATTACTTAGTGCGTAGAGCTTCTTTTGCTTTGAACATTGATTTCGTGCGGCAAGCAGTACCCAAACACGTCACATTTTGTAAAGATACTATCGTATCTCACGCTTTTGAGTTGATGATTATTTTTTTGATTAATTGAGAACAACGATATCTTTATTTTCAAAAAATAACTCGCACGATTTGATGGTGCTACTAAAGGTAAATCGTTCTGTTGCGGGAAAACAACCACTAAAATTTTACGGTGTATATTCATTTTGTTGTTTTCACTTGCTTACCCTAATAACATTATGTAATGAAAGTTTATGGCGAAAAACGTTATGCATTTCAATAGGTAACTGGATGTTCGTAGTACCATCGTTGTTTCTGATTTCCACGAAACAAGTGCTTATACATATACAGGGTGACTTTAGCATCACTTTCAAAAATTTACTACAGACGTAGTTTCCAATTTTTACGGTCCTAAGCCTGTTAAAGTACCTAAAAAAGTAAAGTAACAGCCTATAATCATCCCACTGCAGAGAAAAGGCCTGCATCATTGAATACAAGTTACTACAGCAATGATGTTGGTGATCACAAACCCGAGCCACGTTCGAAAATTCGAAACTTTTTTTTGCCCGACCCGGGAATCGAACCTGGGACCCCGAGATCATGGCCCGGTATTTAAACCACTAGACCAACGGGGCGTTACTGGACCAACGGGGCGTTATATGAAGATAAAATCAAAAACTTATGAATAGTATCGTAAGGAATAAATGTTGCTGGGAGGCCGTATCAAAAATATAGGATTTTTGATGGACATTTTCTTAGTTGACATCTTGACATTTTTGTACTGGGCACCAAAAGAAACAATACGTCATTTGTTTTTGTCTACTAGATTGTTGTATTAAAATTATGATGTTGCTTAAATTTCATTCTGTATATAAATCTAGCTATAGTTATTTTTCTTTTTTTCCTCTCAATCAGTATGTTTATAAATCATAATCATTGGTATCCCATTCTAATTAAACTTGAAACTTATTTCAGTAAAGAGTTGACTAAGTTTATTGCGTATTTGGATAAGGCTTAGTGCAAGTGATATTGTTTATATTTCATATAATCAGAACGTGTCTGTCTTTTAGCATTACACTGCATGAGAATGAAAATTGGGTACTTTATTAAATTACAGTAACATTAGGTATCAAACTATGAGTTAAATAATTCTCTATTTCCCATTTAATCGCATGACTATTATTTAAAGATAATCTGACGCAGAATTTTCCAAACTAATACAGAACTTTTCTCTCATATCTCAGTCTTACTTTGATGACTTCTACATGGTACACCATAATTTTGTGCGGGCGTAAATCAGTAAGTGGATATTTTGGGAAGGGGACAGTTTGGGAGAGTGAACATTTTGGATAGTAGTCGTTTTGAACCTAAAGGGTCGTAAGGTGATTAAATGAGTTCCGTCAGAAGACAAGAGTTTTCTCTCTACCATTTGCGAAACTGCGAACCTTTACTCGAATGCCGAGCGTGGTGACTATGGCGAAATACACCTTTTGGAGAATCTAAACGAGGTCTAGCAGAGGATTGATGACGTAAGCAGTTGCATGGTTAGAAACATACCGTGCATTATTTATTGTTGTTTTTATTATTTAACAAGTCTAAATAGTTTAATTAACTATAACGCGACTATGAAAATGCAATGATTTAATATTTGCTGTTCTGTTTAAATATTTTTGTACTCAGAGTTTTGTCTTCTTTCATTTGATACCCCACTCGTTATGACTGCATGTTTTTTTAAAGTACCTACCCAAATTATTATATTGTTGAAGCATTCGCCATATAGCTTTTTTATTAACAAAGATAGCCTATGTCACCCGGACTAAGTATAAGAAGTAAAATTCGGCTCAATAGTTTAGCCGCAAATGTGGAACCCACTTAAGTACGAGCATACAGATATATTATATACATATATATATAGACTGCTGAAATTATAACCCTTTCCATTGGCTTTGTCGTAGTTCGGTAAAAGAGAAGAAATAAAAGACAAAACTTTTACAGCGCATAAATTTTTCCATCTATTCAACACTAAGCTTAACTTTCAAATTTACCCAAGCTTAAATACTTACTTTAAATAAAGTCCCGGCATGATTGCACGAACTTGCCGTGTTGAGTCAATATTTGCTACCAAAGGGGATCACAGCGATTACAAAATAAATTACTTCTCAGTTAGTGGAAATTTCAAAAGAGTGATTTGAAATTTCAATGTTAGGGTTATTTAATCAGTTCATGACTTTGAAATTATTGTGAACTTTAATATTTAATTAGATCAAGAAAATTGGAAATGAATTGGAATTAAGAACTTGAACGTTTCATGTAAATGAGCCACAGAATCATTATGAATGTTTTGTAAATGCGATAGTGCGTCTGTTTGTTTGTTGCATTTTTAAGCTCAAACAATAAACTAATTTGGATTAAGGTAGTTTTAGATTCTGGAAAGGACAGTTCTTAAGCATCTAAATTGCAATGTATAAATATTGAACTATTTGAAGAATTTAAAAAGTAAACTGTTTGGGATTGGAAAAATTTGGAATAATAAACGAGTAAAAAAAATATTATCATCAATATTATCATTACCAGCTTATCTATTTTGCCGTCCAGAGAAACAAAGATAGAAGTTGTTTTCTATCTCCGATATGCCAAAACTAAAGATAGATAGGTTATTGGGACCGGCTGTAAGCCGACTGCTGGGTACAAGTTTCTCCAAAAGTAAGATGCTATAATTGCCAGATTTGGCACGCGAGTTGGCAATCGCAGTTCAGCCAGAAAGATGCTGGTGCCCGTCTTTTTCTGGCAGTTCTCCTTTTACGACACCTTTAGAAAGAAGTAGTAAATGCTATCTTTTGAACCTGTCGGCACCACACGATTAGAAATAATACAAAGGCAACATTCTTAATTATGAATATTCAAAAAGTATTCAAAAATAGAAAGCTTTTCAAGAAACAAATGTGGATCACATACCTACTGTTTATAATGATACCTATCATTAAAGAACGTATTTTAATTTGCAATGAAGTTTTCACTGTAGGAATCGTAACAGATAATTCAGTATTTTTTGAAGTATGTATATTGTTAAAATATTTTTTTTTTATATTCTAATACCAAGTCCCTCGTCAGTATCGATAGTCAGCCATTTTAGTTCGCGGTGATATTTGTCTAAAGCCTCTTTATTTTCGGCTAACTTTGCTTCCCGCAGTAAACTTTCTGTCATCTAGAAGACAAAACAGCATTATAAATTAACGAAAATATTTGAATACAATACAATATATGAAAATTTACCTCAAATCTGCGGTCTTCTCTTATGTCTTTAGTTCTTCTATAAAGTAAGTCATCATCTTGCCCAACCATAATCCTTCTGCCTAGTTGGTGCAAAGGAATATTGTCTCTCCTTTTTAAACTTCCAAAAAGTAATCCAGAGGAATCATAGGCTAATGATTCTGTCTTAAGAATGAAAAGATGGATGAAAATCAGCAATGCAACATTTCTCATTTCGGTCACATTTTATTTGAAACCAATGTCGATTTGATAAGCAAAATCGATTTTGTACAGGCTGAAGTTTGTTTTTTAAGTTAGTCTTGATCTGAATATAAGTCATGACGTGAAAAACACTACTAATATACAGTAAGTGTTTTTTAATCTGTAGAACTGTCGAATTGAAGACCTATTTTTTGGAAGGTTGAAAATTGGAAATGAAACTATTAAACGAAATGTTACTTTCCAATTTGCCAACCACAATATCAAATTTTTGATGTACCAAACATAACATTTACTAAAATGATCTTTAAACTTTAGACTAAGAGTTTAAAATGAATTGGAGTAAATTCGCATGTACGAGTACAAGCTGCTTTTTGAAACCTATTGTATAGTTTTTGACACCTTGTATATAAAGTGTTGTACAATTTAATGATATTTTTATTGGTTTTACATCAAAAACTGTTTACAAAAGTACTTCTAAGGGTATAGTAATTACAATACCGGTAAATGTAGAAGATTTTATGACATTAACTGTTAGGTATATTTTAGGTACAGTCAGTGTGTTTCTTTATTCCAAAAACCAACAGCATTACAATGTTGTGTTCTACTTATAATATTGTTTATATTTAGGTAAATGAAGACATGAAAAGTTATGATTTTTTCACGAACCGACAAAAAGATTTGCTTATTAATGTAGGTACTTAAATCTACGCCTCTTTTTTTTAATTACTGTAATGATTTCATGTCTATTTCATTAAATAAGTTCATGAATTTATAATTCTAGGTACAGTTTACGATGCACCGATTGCAGTTTGCAATTATGTTAATAATTAACTTGTCAACCTATTAAGTTGGTTATGACTAGCACGGGCAAATATCACGCAGTCCGATAACCACGTAAATCATGATATGTTGCATGTTTTATTATTTGAACAGTCGGTCAATGTTGTGGTACAAACATAAAGAAGAAATAAGTTTGACGACTATTTGGATCAGCGGTAGTAAACGCTGCTTCTGAGCCATGGGTCGCGGGTTCGATCCTCGCACAGTACAAATATTTGTGTGCATGAACATATCTGTTTGTACTGGTCTGGGTGTTTTCTATGTATTATAAGTATGTATTTATAAAAAAAAAGTATATAAGTAAGATTATCGGTTGTCTAGTACCCCATACGACAGGGTACTTAATAGTACCTTAATTTGGGACTAGATGGCTCTGTGTGGCCCAGTGAGGCATGTCTTAAATATTTATTTATTTATTTATTTAGTATATTTCTAATCTGAAGTGTGGTGGCGGTAAAAAAGGAGGATTGCCGAACCATTTCTCTGCCGGTGTCATACGAAGTCCCCTTAGAAATACCATCAGAAGAAAACGGGTAAAACAGCGCTCGGCAACTAGACTACTGAAAGTGGTGATCATGGAAAAAAAAGAGTCAAGCTGTGCATTTGAAGACACCAAAAAAAAATCGAGTTTTTCAGGACTTAAACAGGATTAAACTCTTTTAACAATTCTGAACAGTAATCCGAACGAGTTAGAGTTTTTTATAATTTGATGGCTATTGCCGTATATAGTCTTTTGTCAATAGTGATTTAAAAATTTAAGAAAAACTAATTTTTGCCGAGCGCTGCGACTTGATATTAGAAGTCCAATGGTGTTCCGTAATGAAGTTAAACACTCAGGTAATAAATAACAAGTTGATTTTTTTTTAAAATATCTGTGATTAAATCTACGTAACTATTATATTGTTATGTTCAAATAGTCTTATTAAAAAGTCAACTTTATTTAAAGATTATTACAAATATACCAGTGGGCTCTCATTTGGCGAGAACGTTTTCCAGCTGCCAAATGTGTAGGTATCTAGGTGGTGGATTTCGAACTTAACAATATTTATTAATTCTAAATAGGGTATTCTACGCACTTAGCAAAATGCCTTATCCTATCTTCTCCCATCCTTTTCCGACATGTACACTTTTATATAGTGCCGTCTCACTGCATCGGCCGCTAAACGGTGCAGTCAAAAACTGTTTTCTCTTCTGCTTTTGTGTCTTCGCTGAGACGGACGCTCGTGTGATTTTGTGCTACTTTTTGTGATCTACTACCAGCTACTTGTGAAGTACCAAGGAAACAGGACGATTGAGGAACGTGGTTGGCGGCTTAGGTAAGTGTGCATGTTTTTCCTGCCAATTTCCTCAGTGCCTTAACCTAATTTCGTCGTCCATTTATGTAAAAGGTATTTTGCAAGTGCTGCCATTTTTAATTATCTTTAAACCACCTAAATACAGTCCACTCATATAACCTGGCCTAGAGGTTGTCGAAACCATTAAGTACTTATATTTATTCACCCGCACCCAAATGTTGGTGGTATAGGCGCCACCACTAGGTTTTTTTATATTACTTCTATGGCTTTACATCATGCTTCTGTTTTAGTACTAGCATAATATTAAGTTGAAGAATCGTCTGAAGACAGCCTGTGATGAACATTGGGGCCTATAAATAACCTTGTCTTTCATAAAACATTAATATGCTTTTCCAAAGTAATAACAGCAGTAATTTGGTACGTACTAAACCCCAATTTCCTTTGAACCTGCAAGCGTCAAAAGCAATCCTCCCATAATAAAAGAAGGGAGCTTGATTAAAAAATAATCCACTCTTTCCCCTAAAATCTTATTGCATTTGAACAATACAACCAAATTGGACTTAAAATGGACGTTAATCAAAATGAAAAATATACTTTATTTGATATTTTGGCAATTAAATTGCAATTATAATATCAGTATATAAACTTGAAAAATTATGTCTCAGGCGGGACTCGAACGATGCGAGGAGATGCGGGATCGAGTCCCGCCTGAGACATAATTTTTCAAGTTTATATACTGATATTAAAATGAAAAATATTTTATGTTAAATGAACTTTTTGGGTGAATTTAACCACGGTCTTTTGAGGCAAATTAAATTTAAATAAATTCATCAATTCCTTTATCGTCAAACTTAAGTATGGTGTACACAAGTAAGTATGAATTTCTCCATACTTAAATGTATTTTATTTTTTTCATTTAGAGTGCAGAACTGATTTAAGTAAAATTTAATAGTAAGATAGTTTGAGACCCTTGAAAGGACATGGAAAGTTTTACTGCGGAAATGATAACTGAGAAGAAAACAAGATTAAAATCGATCTATCTGGTAAAAAATAAGCATTGGGTTTCTCATTTTTCTTGGTTGAAAATAAATAGAAAACCAACCCATGAACTATCGACCACATAGGATAAAAATATCTACATAAAGAAAGTTTTAACGTTAATAAAAAGTTTGTGTTTATCTCCAAGTATTCAACAGACTTTTCTTGATCTGTATAATTGAGAGACAAAAACTAGGAACCTGATATTTACCAAAAGTTCCAGTCTAATTAGAAACCTAGTTTATTACAAATGATAATAGTTGGTCCATTACAAATGGCAATAGTTGCAAAATGCAATCTAAATGTAGAATACCTTAGTAGCTACTCCAAAGTTATGGTCATTTATATTACAACTCCGTTGAAAACAGTAGGTTATAGTTTGGTAGTTTCATTATGTGGGTAAAACTGGATCTCTTTGATGTAAAATAATTATTAAAGACTGACAACAAATTAGCCTTAAACTTGGGATTTTATAGAATAAGAATAAAGGTCTTGCCTCCGTAGGTACTCATATATTATACTAGAGATTTGGGTCACTTTGGAATATTTGTTATCAAATTGCACTCCCGCGGCGCAACACCACTCATCTACAGTTTTGCCTAATCTGTGCTTTAAAACTAATCTAATCTGGAAAAAACCACTACTTACGTTTTCAAAATTCGGCAATTTAATAACATATTGAAAAAATATCGCCGTTACGCGGACTCAATCGCCAAAAAAGGCGAGGTTTGTGATTTTATTTTTATTTTATGGAGAGGTTTAATACGATTTGATTTGGCTAGACAGTTTAAGCACTTGGTTGGAAGATTGTACGAGTTATATTTTATATTTTTAGTTTAGGATTCGTAATTATCATAGAAAATATACAATCTTTAAACTCTACTGCAGGCCTTATTATTTATATACACGTATCTATACCCATGTGGAGGTTATATTAGTCATTGGAGAAGCTGTACCCGTTGATTTACCACATTATGCATCCTAACTGCATTTTGTGGTAATTCTACTGCCTCCATGAATTCACTTGACAGGCTGTGTGTGAAACCTATGTTTAATATGTGAACAATAACTAAATAAATTACTGTTTATTTTACGGATAAAGTCCCTTTTTTCTTTTCATCTCATGAGTTTGCACGCAATCTTTTGGAAGCTCCCAAAACTGAATTCTTTGTTTGCCAGCATCCATCATATTTATTCCGTACTTTTGTATATGTTTTTTGGGTATTTAGATGCAGCATTGTTATTACTTGTTGCTATGGTACAGGTAGTATTATCAGTTTATTGACCTATCGCTTTTCGCTTGACCAGTTCATCTGCTACGTTTTTATCTAGTAAGTTGCTGCGTACTTTTTACCATTCTAGGGTTATTGTGTTCTTGTTTGCAATATATTGGAGTTTGTTGTACCTACATACATACATACATAATAAACAAAGTTTTTGTATGTTTTGTAGAACTTATAGCGCTGATAACATAGCCAAGATGATCTTGACTTTATGGTTTCTGATTGCTATCTATACCGCTTTTGTGACACTTTGAAAATATAGTGTTAAGCTTAATATTTGATAATAACTACAAAAAAATGACATATTTTTTTACTGCAAATTATGATGGAGCTTTTCGACGGTGTGCCTACTATATTCAACTTTGTTTAACTCACCTGGAAAGCCCGTTAGTGCTCATTAAATTTGTAACTGGACTTGAAAACTTTGACACTTTAGCTGAACACTAATCTAACATTCTTCGACTAACAGTGACAGATCACAGAAGTCAGACAAAGTACTTAAACGCTATCAAAGTCTTCTATAGTTTCTGGGTTTATTTTGCAACAATGGCTTTGTCACCGTAAAATTGTGAGAACCGCAGATTTATAAAACAACGCGTGAGATTATAATCTCACGGTAGTTTAGGTTAGGTTAGTTTATAAATTATTATCTAGAAAAATTATAAATTGCTTTTCTTGTCATTGTCTGGTGACAGCTATATTTTAAATATAACTGTAGCCAGACGAACGAGTAAATGTGGCTTTTCTAATATCTTAAAACAATGTTTCCTGTCTAATATTGCTTCTTCATGAATGATCTTTCAATATTGTAATTTCAAACTAATCTTTTTACTATGCACATGAGAGGATATACGGTACTTGTATCAACATTTTTTTATTGCCTCTCTGCCTGTTAGTTCCGGCTAATTTCTGAAATACCTGTACCGATTTTGAAGGTACACTCGCAGATAGAACATTAGATATGAGGAGTAACCTAAACTACTTTTATTTCAGAAACTATTATTATTTTATTAAGATTAAAAATTTGGGTTAGAAGTTTCCTCCTTTGAGAGGAGCCATCCAAGACGATATTTATAAAATATATTAACAAAAACATATCTATATTAGTTATTGTATATCTATGACTAGCTGTTCCCCGCGACTTCGTCCGCGTCAATTTCCGTTATTATGATCGCGATTATTTTTGCAACATTTTTCACTCATGCTTCGCTCCTATTGGTCGCAGCGTGATGTTATATAGCCTAAAGCCTTCCTCGATAAATGGACTATCCAACACAAAAAGAATTTTTCAAATCGGACCAGTACTTCCTGAGATTAGTGCGTTCAAACAAACAAACAAACAAACAAACAAACAAACTCTTCAGCTTTATAATATTAAGTAAGTATAGATTGAATAAAAAATTAACTCTAAATATACCTGCTATTAACTTACCTAGCAATACAATCATGCGTTTTCTCATACTTTACCGTAACTAAAGATTCTTTTACAAATTTTTACTCACATTAATATGGCGTAATAAATCACTTTACACGTGCCTTAAAGACTTCCGCTCCCCGAATACTGTATGATCATTTTGCGATCGATGAAAAATTCCGATCCCTCAGTTTTACGCGTTTTCGAACATCTGTTCATGCGTCTTTCGCAATAATGAGTATTTTTAGTAAGAGTCGGTTTCCATGGCCGCTTTTATTTATTAAATGACAAAAAGCGAAATGAGAGTTTAGGTATACCTTGTAGGTTATTACTACCTTTTTATGGGTCTCCAATAGTTTCGAAACTGATATCAACACAGTGAAGTATACCCTACTGTACAATAGAGTAAACGACAAAGGCAGCCCTCCAAAATGGACATATAATTAAAATTGTGTTGTGCTAAAATGAAATACCTTTCTGGTGCACAAAACAAATGTAAAAAAAATAAAAACAGGTAATCATTAAGACAAGGTGGCTTTACTGCTAGCAGCGATCTCTTTCATAAAATCTTTGGGTAGCGGAAAACTATGATAATGAGGAATAGGGGTACCTAAAGCAGTGCGAGATAAAAGACGACCACGACATACATAGTAATATTCGTAGACTATAAACATAAATAAATTTAAAATACAAAACATACATAAATAAATAAAAGACAACTGCTCATTCACGCAAACCCGATCCGATACGCAGCATCGGCGCGACAGGAAAATTGGCTTGACTCTATCTTGACTTAAGATATGAAGCGACTCTGATTCTCTTAACAGTAATAGGTAAAGAGTTCCATAGACTGAACAGTGAAAGATTGTGAATAGACCTGTGAAATTTAGAGAAGTAGTTTATGAGACGACCGCAAACTATCCTGACTAAAACAGTTTGTGTTTTGAACAAATAAAAATTATAAGTAAAACATTGACGACCATTTGGATCAGCGGTAGTTAACGCTGCTTCTGAGCCATGGATCGCGGGTTTGATCCCCGCACAGTACAAATATGTGTGTGCATGAACATATCTGTTTGTTCTGGTCTGGGTGTTTTCTATGTATTATAAGTGTGTATTTAAAAAAAAAAAGTATTTAAGTAAGTTTATCGGTTGTCTAGTACCCCATACGACAGGGTACTTAATAGTAGCTTAATTTGGGACTAGATGGCTCCGTGTGGCCAAGTGAGGCATGTCTTAAAATATTTGTTTATTTATTTATTAATGAATTTGTAACTGACATGTAAACTCACCCTTAAAAGGCGGGATGACTGCGCTATTTCCTTTTATGTCCCCAACAACGTAACAAGGTGGGTAGCTGGGTATGTTTCAAGTGACCCGTATAAGTTATTTTCTCAGGTCCCTTTCATATTGCGCGCCTCTGAAAACGACTGAGATTAATGTATTGCGTTGACCGCCATGATAACGAAGTATTATTCACTCTAGCTTTGCTTTCGTTTGGTCAACATATTATTTTGTAATCAAAGGTTTTTTTATAGTTCTTTGCACTGAAACGAGTGTGGTTAGATTAGTAATAAGTAAAAACGATAACGTAAGACAGAGTTCCTGATATTTTGTCAAATAAAAGTGTGCTTTAGGGTTGTACAACTAATTTTATATCAATCAAAATTACAAAGTTAAACTTTTTTATTGCGATAAAATTGTATTGTAATGTTAAGAACAGCAATTAAATTACAGGAAGTAAAGGACATTTAATTTTATCTGCTTTTCAATTCAAATGGAAATTCAACCTTGCGTACAAGACATAAAGTTGATTGCTATTAAGTTAAAAGAACACCTAAATGTTTTGTGGGTGCTCTCTAGACGTTTCACAACGTACAACTACGAGGTACGTAGGTAACTAGATTACTCGTAGCCCGACACGCACTTGTCCGATTTTTATCTTAAACTAGTTGTTGCTCGCTACTTCGTACCCGTCAATTTCTGTTATTAAACACCTGACCGTTATTTGAAGCTTAAACATATAATGAGATAGGCCTATCTGTTTTCCGCACGTCTTACCTCTCTGTCTACCCTAGTAGCCCCCTCTCGCTCGCACACTTCCCCTCACTCCGCCACCAGCGCGGCAGCTCGGCTCGCTCTGGTCATTGGCGTCCTGTTTTCCGCTGCGCACGGTCGTGCTCAGGACTCAGTAAAATAATTTTGCAACTTCATTTCATTCTTCATATCGTTCCTGTTCCACGTAAGTGTTGAAAAGCTTTTCTTACCTTTATCTTTAAAAAATAATTAATCAAACTTTTAAAATTTTAAACAAACGGTGTTACCGTTCGGTACTTTTATGTACGTAAGTTTTAGTAACCACCTACATATCTTTCAGGTTGCATTAATTTGCGATTGTTTTGTGAATAATTTGTGTGGTTTCTACCCTACATTTTTCAGCTCGCGATAACATGGAAAGTGACGAAAGTGTTTCAAATCCGGCCTCGACAACCCCATGTGCTAGTGCTAGTGCTCCCGCTAATAGTGCCAATAAAAAACGATCGACTATTCGTCATCAGTCGCGAACTAGGTCTCGTTCGTCGAGTAGTATCTCATCTACCTCCTCTAGTAGCTCGAGTTCGTCGTCTTCGGACTCGACTCCTCGAAAATCCGCGTCGCGTCACCGCAACAAAAAAGGGGGGGCAAACGCAGGCATCGGCGACGGGATTCCCGGAAATTTCGTAAATTAACACGTCAGGTAGATAAACTTCGAAATCAATTAACTTTTTGCAACAATAATTCTGTGCCTTGTTCCGCGGTACACTTTAACGAGAATCTAGTTGACAGAAACGTTAGTGGCGTACTTTACGAAGATTCGATTGTAAATTCGGTCGAGGTGCCGGCACCTGTTACTCAGTCAGATTTTACTTTTGAAATTGAGACGAAATTGAAAGAACCTAGTATTCCAAAGACCCCGCAGGAGTTTCTTCAAAGGATTGCAACATTTAGATAGTAGTGATTGGTGCGAAGTTCGTTATGCGGAAACCCAAAAACTTTATAATTCTAGCCCCGGTTTTGTCGATTTGGAGATGAATGAAGAAATCAAGGCGTATGATTCGTTACGCCATCTTGCTCACGCTGACAAGGCTTTCGCCGCCTTATCGTACTGCATTTTTAAACAGCGCGAAGCTTTTCAAACTTCCGTCAGAAGTTTTTTGCAGTGGGTGCGTGGTTCGGATTTATCTTACGAAGGTATAAACGAAAAAGTTAATGAGCTATTTATGAAGGGCGATTTTTATAAAGTTTCTTCCGATCTATTGCAATTAACCTGCGGTCACCGAGCGGAAGTAATTCAAATGAGAAGGGATGGAATTACAAACCACGTGCGAGATCCCCTTGTCAAGGCCGCTATACGTAAGATCCCTCCGTCGTGTCAGCACGTGTTTAATGCGGAGTCACTAGCCACAGCACTAGAGAAGGCAGGAGGTGTTCGAAAAGCCTTCTTGCCTTTACAAAAGCCGGGCAGTACTGCTTCCGTTTCGCAAACGGGTCAAGCAAGCCCACACGCCACCCCTCGCAGGGGCAGGCTTTACGTAAAGTACCCTCGCAGGGTACTGCTCATGGATGTTGTGCGCCTGCGCATATTCCCCATGTTTACAATCATCCCTCGCAGGGTTGCTACAATGCCCGACCCTCGCAGGGTTATGGCTCTAATCAAAGCGATAATCGCCTATCATACTCTGGCGGCTCAAGAGGTTCCTTTCGAGGCAGAGGAGGTCGGCAAGGCTACAGGCAGCAAGACAGCAAGAATAGCCGCAAGCGAGCCGCATCACCCGCTGAGAATTACAAACGGAACAAAAAACGTAAGTATTGACTATCAATCCCGAACATTCAGAGCGGGTCGTCTGGTCTTGTTTCACCGCCGGTGGAAGGAACTGGGCGCCCCGAGTTATTTGTTAAAGATAATAAAAGGGTATCGCATACCCTTTTCTCATCGACCGCCACTTGTAGTACCTCTATTAAACGGAAGTCAGTTCAGCACGGTCCCATCAGATGCAATGACGTCCATAATCACCCAAATGCAACACCAGGATGTATTAGATGTGGTCAAAGTCTCACCGAGTTTTGTGTCCACAATGTTTCTTGTGCCAAAGGACGACCGTTTGCACCGACCCATCTTCAACCTAGCAGTATTAAACAATTACGTAATCACCGACAGGTTCAGATTAATAAATGTCTATCGGGTCCCAGACTTCCTTCAACCAAACGATTGGATGTGCAAAATAGATCTGTCTCAGGCCTATTTTCACCTTCCCGTAGCTCCATCTCACAGACGGTTCCTACGTCTAATCTACAAAGGAAATTTAATGGAAATGATGTGTCTTCCATTCTGTCTATGCACGGCCCCCAAGGTATTTGCCTCTCTATCCAATTGGGTAGCTCAGACACTAAGGGATCAAGGGATTCGAATTATCGTCTACTTGGACGACTATCTGGTTGTGCATCAAAACCCACAGATATTACAGACTCATGTCCAAATCATAGTAGAGAGGTTGCAGTATCTCGGTTGGTTGGTGAATTTCGAAAAGTCCATACTCACACCTTGTCAATGCCTAGTCTACTTGGGTGTTCAGTGGGACACTCTATTCAACGAAAAGTCTCTTCCAGAGAAAAAGTGTCTGAATCTAATGTCCAAGATATCGACAGCCCTAGAAGAGAGAGCTCTCGATTTGAAGGCCTTACAAAGCCTAGTGGGTCTATTAAACTTTGCAAGTTTTGTTGTGACAAGGGGCAGGCTTCACTTTCGAGTACTCCTCTCTTTCCTGAACACGGTCGCTAAGATGCCAGTTGCCAAACAGTTCATGATTCCGGTTCAGGCCCGGAAAGAGTTAACTTGGTGGTTGCAGAAACACCCTTGTCCGTCTCCGATTCACTTCGCGCCTCCAACGCATTTCCTAGCGACCGATGCCTCAGACCTAGCTTGGGGAGCGCAACTAGACGACCATTCGTTCATGGGACCGTGGAACGAACAAGAACAACCGTTACATTGCAACCAGAAGGAACTTCTAGCATTACTCAAGATATTACAGGACCAGGGTCAGTCTCTGCGTCAATCCACGGTTTTATGGCAGTGTGACAACAGAACAGCTGTGGCTTTCATTCGCAAAGAAGGCGGCACAAAGTCAGTAGCTCTCTTGGACTTGACAATAGATATTTTTGAGGTTTTAGATCATTATCAAATTCACCTAGCCGCTCATCACATTCTCGGCAGATTCAACTCCCACGCAGATCATCTGTCTCGCTACCGATCTCCCCCAGAATGGCACCTTTTGCCTGCGTGCAGAGACCTGATTTTCAACAGATTCGGGGTTCCAGTAATAGACTTGTTTTCGTCGAAAGATGCGCATGTGGTGGCCAACTATGTGTCTCTGGACCAGAACGACGACCAAGCCTTATTCCACGACGCCTTTTCCCAGACTTGGAATTACCACCTAGCTTGGATATTTCCTCCTCCATATTTGATCCCCAAGGTCCTTACCAATCTCAATTCAGCCAAGGGCCTCTTTCTGTTAGTGGTGCCACGGTGGGAACGGGTTTTTTGGAGAGCCGATCTAAAATCTCGAGCGCTAGCTGCTCCTTTCACAATCAGGCATCTGAACCGCAATCTAGTAGACGTCTCGACGGGCCTTCCACCTCCCAAAGTTCAGGAAATGACGCTAGAAGTATGGAAATGTGGGGGTGGTCTCATAACCTAAATGATTGGGACAGTTCCCAACTGGACCTACTTTCATCATCCTGGCGTCCCTCTACACGTAATACATACAAAGCCGCATGGCAAAGATGGCTAGGATGGTGTAAAAAAGAAAAAGCTGATCCATGTGTCCCAACCGGTTCAATTCTAGCAAGATTTTTAGCCAATTTATATTTAAAAGAAAATCTGTCATACAATACTATACTGCTACACAAATCAGTGGTGTCTACGCTCTGTAATACCGAAATATCCGGAGTCCTAAGTGCTCATGTTCTGGTTAAGCATGTTATGAAATCCATTGCAATAAGGAAGCCTGTGCCTCATAAGAAAACTATTTGGGATGTCAACGTACTCATTTCTTTTTTGACTGCATATGAAGTTAACGAAAATAACTGTTTTGCTACCGCCAGACACACTGCTATGTTGCTGCTTTTAGTTTCTGGTAGACGTGGACTAGATTTGGATCTAAAACTGACCGTTCGGATTTCAGGCAATCGGGCTGGAAATTACTAAAAAATGAGAATACAAGAAACCTCGACCCAGTGTTTTGGGTGAAGCAGTGTATCAAATTGTTTAATCAAAAGCGTGATTCCTCAAATAATTATTCATTGTTTGTTAACTTAAGAGGTGATTATAAGCCAGCATCGCGTACTATAATTGCGGGTTGGGTAAAATCTCTCCTATTAGAGGCTGGTATTGTCGCAGCCCCCGGGAGCGTCCGCGCAGCGGTCGCCTCCAGAAGTTGGGCCGATAACGTCTCGGTTGATGAAATTTTATCACGAGGTAATTGGAGGTCTGGTGACACATTCCGCCGCTTCTATAGGCGTGAGGTCGTCCAGGCCCCTGTTAGCTCTGGGATGTCAAATTGTTTTCGCCCAATGTAAATCAAACGGAGAAGAAGTTAACAATATATTATGTTTATTTTTTATAGATAATTATATTTTCTATGTACATATATAAGTTGATTGAATAAATTTACTTAGTTTCGCACACTTATAATTTTAGTGTTATTTGCTTAATTAAAAACATTAACTTCTGTAACTTTCATTGTTACCTTAACGCCTTCGGTGTGAAGATGTGCAACATACCTTCACATTGGCGTCCTCCTCCACCAGGCGATAACAAACAGGTCTCATTATATGTTTAAGCTTCAAATAACGGTCAGGTGTTTAATAACAGCGTTTTACCTTACAATAAAACGCTTATTAAATACCTACCTTATTTGAAGCTTAACTTTTATCCTCTGCCTGGTATAATTCGACACAATGACCAGAGCGAGCCGAGCGGCCGCGCTGGTGGCGGAGTGAGGGGAAGTGTGCGAGCGAGAGGGGGCTACTAGGGTAGACAGAGAGGTAAGACGTGCGGAAAACAGATAGGCCTATCTCATTATATGTTTAAGCTTCAAATAAGGTAGGTATTTAATAAGCGTTTTATTGTAAGGTAAAACGCTGTTATTATGATCGCGATTATTTTGGCACCATTTTTCATTGATGCTTCGCTCCTATTGGTCGCAGCGTAATGTTATTAGCCGAAAGCCTTCCTCGATAAATGGACTATCCAACACAAAAATATGTTTTCAATTCGGACCAGTACCTACTTTCTGAAATTAGCGCGTTCAAACAAACAAACTCCTCAGCTTTATATTAGTAAAGATCTGTGTGGTTTTCATTGGGAAACTTGCAGTTACTTTTTACCCGATTACGGCTAAGCCAAAAGGAAGGGTTATGATTTTAGTAGTCTATGTACGTGGGTATTTATGTAGGTTCCACATTTGCGGCTAAACTAGGCATAAATTGATTTCTTGTTATAGTCCGGGTAACATTTGTTTAAAGAAAGAGCTACATGGCGAATACTCAATGATTTGCTTTTTAGGACCATATCTATACAACAAAATAAATGCTAAAGTCCCTTTTTATAATCTTTCCTCTTTTGACTGTAAAAAAACTGTACGCTATTTTCTCCAAAATAAAACTTACGACCAAACAGAAAGGTACCTACCTCCACAGTCCACACTAATATATTACCTTAATTTAACAACACCAATTCAAAAATACACACCTAAACTCTTATACCCACACAGACTCACGTACTTAATCTTTCACACATCCTCACTCACGCACACACTAAATATACATTACACATGTTTACACAAACCTAATTATATAACAAACTAGCTGTTGCCCGCGACTACGTCCGCGTCAATTTCTATTATTATGATCGCGACTATTTTTGCAACATTTTTCACTCATGCTTCGCTCCTATTGGTTGCAGCGTGATGTTATATAGCCTAAAGCCTTCCCCGATAAATGGACTATCCAACACAAAAAGATTTTTTCAAATCGAACCAGTACTTCCTGAGATTAGCGCGTTCAAACAAACAAACAAACAAACAAACTCTTCAGCTTTATAATATTAGTATAGAATAGATATTGTCTCCTAATGGGAGCCTGATGACCTGTACATCAGATATGTGTAGGTATTCATTTCTCTCACAGGCGTCAGTCTCACACAAACTATATTTAAGCTAGCCTGTATAATGAATATACTAATTCATGTAATTGTTTGTGCTGAGAGAATATATTACTTACTTAATTAAAACTACAATAATAAATTGTGGTACCTACTTTGAAAAATAAAAAAGTTTGCAGTTATAAATAAAAAAAAGAAGACTAAATTCTGAGTACAAAAATGGTTGATGCAGCAAACATACAGTGACTTGGAAATCCTTGCATTTTCCCTTCGGGTTAAAGTTTTTTTTAGTATTTGCACTTGTTCTCTTATCATACGACTTTTCAGGATAGACTTTATTTCCTCGGTTATTATTTATGAAAATATTGTAAAATACTCACAACTTTCAAATAAATATCCTTTTTAATTCCTTTAACTATATAAACTTTTGATAAAAACACATTACCATCACGACTTATGCACTTTATGTCCTTAGGCCACATAATTCAACCTTATTCTAAAACGTAGTCGCAAGTCAAAACAACGCAACTTGTACAGTTATCGGGAAAAGAAATATTTGGCTGTTTTATTTGGACAATCCTTGGACCTTATTTTTCCTACCTTCAAGGTTAATTTAAAAAAAAAAGTAGACCAATTTTGGTTTGCTTCATACAAAGTTATGCGAGGTCATCGCATCTCAGCTTAGAAATAAGGTGTCATCTAGGTAATATGATGTACTGAAAAAAAAAAAATACATAATGTTATTCTGATCCCAAATATTGGATTTTGTTCATTAACCAAATCGTTATTAATGCATTCATGGTTATTTGACTCCCTCAGAAACGCAACGTAGAAGTAACGTAATAATCTTTTGCAACATAAAATAAATACGAAATACTTTTTTTTTCTTATGTTCGTGATTGTACCAGTTGGAAATGTCGACTGTTTGTTGATAAAACAGTTGAACCTGATACGGGGCATGTTAACCCAGTGCAGATACAAGGTTTACATTAAACAAGACCCTGTAATTACTGCTGCATTACACATATGCACGAGTAGGTATTTATTTTAAATACAGGACTAATTTTAACGCCCCGTTGGTCTAATGGTTTAAATAACGGTCTAAGATCTCGGGTTTCGATCCCCGGTTCGGGCAACAAAAAGTTCTAACTTTTTGAACATTGCTCGGGTTTGTGATCACCAACCCGCATTTGGCAAGCGTGGTGATTATGCCTGTACCCATCATTGCTATGGTAACTTGAATTCAATTATGGAGGCCTTTGCCCTGCAGTGGGATGAAAATAGACCGTTAGTTACTTACTTAATTTCATATTAAATTTTGTTACAATGTAAGTACAATATTTTCTTTTGAAGCTGCATTGTATAAGTTACGTGAATTACAATAAATATCAAAAGTTTTATATAACTCTGACTTTGGAGATTTGATTCGAATATAATAGGAGAATAATTAATTTTTACCTCAAGTTTTATTAAATTTTCTGGTAGACTTATTAAGTAACTTCACTTACATGTATAACGAAATGTTTGTTACACAGTTAGTTTTATTTATTTATTTTATTTTATTTATTAGGACAACCAACAAGACAAACACAAAGAACAATTATACTTTATTTGATATTTTAGCAACTTAATTGCACTTATAATATCAGTATATAAACTTGAAAAATTTTGTCTCAGGCGGGACTCGAACCCGCATCTCCTCGCATGCCGGGCGGGCGCCATACCATTAGGCCACCGAGACACTGCGACACGGCGCGAATTTTTCAAGCATATTCTTACGCTATAAGCCAGCGTTGTTTCATCAAATGTTAGGAGTTTGCACCCTTAACACCCGAAAGAAACATCTTTGCAGATGTTTGACAGTCAGTTAAGATGAAACAGCTATTTATATACTTTATTTGATATTTTAGCAACTTAATTGCACTTATAATATCAGTATATAAACTTGAAAAATTTTGTCTCAGGCGGGACTCGAACCCGCATCACTTGAAAAATATATATATAAATTTTTCAAGTTTATATACTGATATTATAAGTGCAATTAAGTTGCTAAAATATCAAATAAAGTATATAAATAGCTGTTTCATCTTAACTGACTGTCAAACATCTGCAAAGATGTTTCTTTCGGGTGTTAAGGGTGCAAACTCCTAACATTTGATGAAACAACGCTGGCTTATAGCGTAAGAATATGCTTGAAAAATTCGCGCCGTGTCGCAGTGTCTCGGTGGCCTAATGGTATGGCGCCCGCCCGGCATGCGAGGAGATGCGGGTTCGAGTCCCGCCTGAGACAAAATTTTTCAAGTTTATATACTGATATTATAAGTGCAATTAAGTTGCTAAAATATCAAATAAAGTATATAAATAGCTGTTTCATCTTAACTGACTGTCAAACATCTGCAAAGATGTTTCTTTCGGGTGTTAAGGGTGCAAACTCCTAACATTTGATGAAACAACGCTGGCTTATAGCGTAAGAATATGCTTGAAAAATTCGCGCCGTGTCGCAGTGTCTCGGTGGCCTAATGGTATGGCGCCCGCCCGGCATGCGAGGAGATGCGGGTTCGAGTCCCGCCTGAGACAAAATTTTTCAAGTTTATATACTGATATTATAAGTGCAATTAAGTTGCTAAAATATCAAATAAAGTATATAAATAGCTGTTTCATCTTAACTGACTGTCAAACATCTGCAAAGATGTTTCTTTCGGGTGTTAAGGGTGCAAACTCCTAACATTTGATGAAACAACGCTGGCTTATAGCGTAAGAATATGCTTGAAAAATTCGCGCCGTGTCGCAGTGTCTCGGTGGCCTAATGGTATGGCGCCCGCCCGGCATGCGAGGAGATGCGGGTTCGAGTCCCGCCTGAGACAAAATTTTTCAAGTTTATATACTGATATTATAAGTGCAATTAAGTTGCTAAAATATCAAATAAAGTATATAAATAGCTGTTTCATCTTAACTGACTGTCAAACATCTGCAAAGATGTTTCTTTCGGGTGTTAAGGGTGCAAACTCCTAACATTTGATGAAACAACGCTGGCTTATAGCGTAAGAATATGCTTGAAAAATTCGCGCCGTGTCGCAGTGTCTCGGTGGCCTAATGGTATGGCGCCCGCCCGGCATGCGAGGAGATGCGGGTTCGAGTCCCGCCTGAGACAAAATTTTTCAAGTTTATATACTGATATTATAAGTGCAATTAAGTTGCTAAAATATCAAATAAAGTATATAAATAGCTGTTTCATCTTAACTGACTGTCAAACATCTGCAAAGATGTTTCTTTCGGGTGTTAAGGGTGCAAACTCCTAACATTTGATGAAGCAACGCTGGCTTATAGCGTAAGAATATGCTTGAAAAATTCGCGCCGTGTCGCAGTGTCTCGGTGGCCTAATGGTATGGCGCCCGCCCGGAATGCGAGGAGATGCGGGTTCGAGTCCCGCCTGAGACAAAATTTTTCAAGTTTATATACTGATATTATAAGTGCAATTAAGTTGCTAAAATATCAAATAAAGTATATAAATAGCTGTTTCATCTTAACTGACTGTCAAACATCTGCAAAGATGTTTCTTTCGGGTGTTAAGGGTGCAAACTCCTAACATTTGATGAAACAACGCTGGCTTATAGCGTAAGAATATGCTTGAAAAATTCGCGCCGTGTCGCAGTGTCTCGGTGGCCTAATGGTATGGCGCCCGCCCGGCATGCGAGGAGATGCGGGTTCGAGTCCCGCCTGAGACAAAATTTTTCAAGTTTATATACTGATATTATAAGTGCAATTAAGTTGCTAAAATATCAAATAAAGTATATAAATAGCTGTTTCATCTTAACTGACTGTCAAACATCTGCAAAGATGTTTCTTTCGGGTGTTAAGGGTGCAAACTCCTAACATTTGATGAAACAACGCTGGCTTATAGCGTAAGAATATGCTTGAAAAATTCGCGCCGTGTCGCAGTGTCTCGGTGGCCTAATGGTATGGCGCCCGCCCGGCATGCGAGGAGATGCGGGTTCGAGTCCCGCCTGAGACAAAAATTTTTCAAGTTTATATACTGATATTACAAAGAACAATTGTTAAGATAGATTAAGGTTTTAAACTATGTGCCGTCCCAATTACAGGTCGCCATGGCATGCAAATAACAATAATTATGGACTATATTATAAATTAAACTTAAAAGTATTTTACAGCTGTTCTTGCAATCTTAACCTTCATCTTTTTTTCAGTAATTGTAATTTTACAGGATAGCTGCTACATCCAACAATATAATTTAAAAGACTTGGCATTTCTGAATTTCACTTGTCTGTGATGGCTATCACAGAAATGCCAAGTCGCCTAGAGGTCAACCGTATTACCCCTAATGCCTCTATACAGTCCTGATTAATGTACAGGTGGCAATTACAGGCTTCTGTAAATGGACTAAACATAAGCTTTTAGGGTCGCCATTCTAATTGAGCTTTTACCATCTTTTGAATTATTCGGGTGTTAGTTTAACAACAGGCTGTGTTAGTATGGTACTCGTAAAAAGGTTTAATTAAATATTTTCTTGAGATACTAGTTAGCACTAGTGATACACTGAATATTTTTTATAGACTGTTGCAGCATAGTGCTGTAAGGTTTCTAAATATTCCAACAATAGGTAATAAAAGTCTATTTTATTTTTAAAAACTCACGATGCTTAACAAACCTTTAACAGAAAACTGAATCTATTTCGCTCAAACCGCTTTGAAAAATAATAGTAACTGCAGCGCCTTCTGGTGCATTAATATTATACGCTTATCTAGGAACTATCGCCAATAAATTGCATAACCACTGCAGAAAACAGCATGTCAATCGGTCAAGCTGTTCTGGAGATAAATGGGAACATTCGTTTGTATGAAAACACACAGCCTCTCACCCAAAACGCATATACCTTCTCTGTTCCTTTGTGGGTAATATAAATACCAAAACGATCCTTCTTTAAGTTTAGGCACATTTTCAAAATTACAGATGACTTTATATATACCTACTTACTTACTTTTAAATATTCGCATTATATAATTTCATCAACCAAATTAGGGCAATAAAGTTATGATATGGTTTCATGGATTCAATTCACAGCTGGACAAACCGGGAATAGGCTCTTCTAAAAGTAGTTTTATTTTTTCTTTTGTCACCCCACTTGGCATGCGAGCAGATTGCGATAGTCAACTTTACAACCCTTCTTGAGAAGAGGCTTATATCCATGTGTGTCCTTATTATTGTCTGATGAAGGCGACCATGGTAATTCACATCAAAACAACAAGTAAATAACTTACATTTTATTAATTTAAGCCCAAAACCGTCGCGTGTCAAAATTAATTCAGCAACACAAAATTTACCAGAAAACTGTATACTAACAGCAATTTCGTAACTTTACCCCGTTTAAAGTGCGCATGCAAATGACATGTGGGGAGTGCGATCGTCTGCGGAGGCCGTTTAGGCTGTGGAGGTTTTAGACGGTACAGTGTTAGAGAGGGCAAGGGTTAGAGAGGTGATGCGATGACTGTTACTTTATCGAGTCGATAGTGGGTGTAATATTGCAACCAACTTACAAATGTGAGTAGGTAACAATATTATCTGATTTACGAAACTCATGGCCAGTTATTGAAATCCTATGCTACTAATCCTATTCTAATCCTACTAATTTTATAAGCGCGAAAGTTTGTGAGTAGGTAAGGATTTTTATTACTTTTCACGCTAAAATCTAACGGGTTCGAACAAACATTGGCACGGGGTTAATTTCTTGGCTGGAATCACGTATTGGTTTCTTTTTATCGAAGGTATGGTTTCCGTGGGATAATTTTAATACATAGTTAGTTAGTTAGTTGGACTTAAATTTTCCGCACTTAGTCTCTTGCGTTGGACCTTTGTACGTGATTAAATTTATGTTTTATTCAAACCATCCTAGGTCAGTCCAGAAACTCACTAGGCCTCGTATATATTTGAGTGCCTCTTGTATGGACTGCGATTCCTTGAGAAATTTCTTCCGTTGTGTACTTACGCTTTTACACTATGCTATCACATGTTCTGGTGTTTCCTCCTCAATCAGACATCCCCTGCAAAGAGGGCTATCTGTTATACCTATATTGAAAAGGAGCTTGTTTAGAGCACAATGACCGGTTATTGTGCCTGTAATTATACTCAGACTTTTTCTGTCCTGGTTTAGAATTTTACGAGACAGGTTTTTGTTTATGGTTTTTAGAGCTAGTTTGCTTTGCCTGCAATCCTTTAGCTCCGCCCACTGCTCTCTATGAAGTTGTTCTGTACTATCTCGTATCCAAGTCTTGACCTGATTGAACGGTATTGGAACAATTGGTTCTGGTCCTAACAATGTCGTTGCGGATCCCCTGTTTTAATACATAGTGTTACATTAAAAATTCCACGCGTCTGAAGCCGCAGGCAAAAGCTAGCTGGTCACACTAAATTAGCAATTCATTGTATATCGAAGTAAGTTTGTTTTTGTAATGATTTTTTGGAAAGCTTACGTCAAAATACGCAGTAACATCAGTGCAAAGTCAGAAGGGGTTTTCGATGAACAAATAAATGCATACATCTTCGCAAAAGTACCCTCCAACCAAAATGTGACTATAAAAAACTTGAAACGAGTAATAATTAAAAGTTATTTTTTTGCTTTAATATTTTGCTGGAAACGAAACTGAAACAATAGGTAATTGACAGCTTTAAATAAAACAAATAAGTTATTGTCTTAGTTATGTTTTTTCTTGGCGAACCATATGTTTAACATCTTTGTCGATAAAACTACATGATAGCACACCACTAAATATAGCAGCTAACCCTTACTAAACCTTGTAGTTGAGTTTGAAAATACAAACCTTTGTCTGAGTTGTTGCGAAATTTTCATTTTGGCGTTATAGTATTTTAGCTCATCGCGTTGTTAACTTGCGATATCAAGAAAAACATATTAAGGTATCCTAATATGACTATGAAGCTAAATATCAGTAATTTGTTATGTTCTACTGAACGTTTGTTACAACAAATTACTTTGAATATAATTTCGAGATCTAAGTAAGCAAAACCTGTACTTTTCAAGCAGTTTTTAGGCGTTACTCTTTATTTCTAATCAATTTTGAAGCATCAAAATTCTTTCAGAGGGAAGTTTAATGTTTTTTAAAAAAGTAAAATACATAGTAAAAAACCTAACCTATAAAAAGTAATGATTAGTAGGTACTGATTCATGTTGGTAATACAATTTTATACCTTAGCAAACCAACGGGGAAAATGAAAATCTTTTTTTTTATATTCAATGGCTTGCTCTTGACTACACACTTATCTTTACGGTTAAGAAAAGCCTAGGATGGAGCGAACTTACCCAGAAGCAGCCTATTTACTCTTGATTTAAAAATCAGTAAATGTATCTTCACTTTCAAAGTATACTTACGGCCGGTTCCAATTATCTATCTATCTTCAGTTTCGGCATATCGGAGATAGAAAACAACTCCTGTCTTTGTTTCTCTGGACGGCAAAATCAGAGACAGAAGATGTTTTCTATCTCCGATATGCCAAAACTGAAGATAGATAGATTATTGGAACCGGCCGTTAGTGGTCGCGTGGATTCAAGAAAACCTTAAATTACATACATCTACTACTAAGTGATACCTTCGTTATTTCTAAAATCTATAAAACAAGTGCCTTTAATAGTAACCTTTTTTGGAATCAGAGCAATAATAATGTTGTCTACATTTATTATTATTATTTTTTTAATTCTTTTTATCAGAACAATTTGTCCTGATAAAATAGTCCCACTACACCTTTTCTCGTCACGTATGAAAGATTTCAAAGTTTATAGCGTCACTAACACCTTTTAAGGGTAAAAGGGTACGTAGAGAATACTAAATGGATGGGGTTAATGAAGATTTTGGTTGTATAACTTTAGTTAAAACTATTTGTTTCCAAAGGCGTCAATTTAGCCCATAATTACTTTTCGTAGTTAGTAATTGAAAAAAGTTGTGAATAAGTTATTTTTTATCTGAGTTTGCGTAAACTGTTTTCTTAAGTTTTCGCCAATACTTTACATTGGAATGAAAAATATCTTTACGGATTTATTCTCGTGTTTATTTTACAATAAAATTTCAGTTTATCCCTTCGTCTCGAACACTTCACAGGGTTCATGGTCACGGGTAGATTAAGGTTGTTAATCGTCTTAATTTATATAATCAGTTATGTTCCTATCCACGCAATATAAACACACTCTGTCCGGAATCTTTGTAATTTTCCCATGGTTTTTGGACTGCATTGACGGTATGATGGGGTTCCAAGCAGCTGCAGCTAGTACTTAAATTACGTTGATTTTTGAAATTAGGGTGTTTTTTTAATTTCTTTAACTTCACGTATCATTCTTTGACTAGAACTTGAGGTTTGTCATATCTAATAAATATTTTTGGAAATAACAAATGCGTGACCACAGATGTGGTAAAACTTTTAAGTTACTTAAGAAGGAAACAAACAATGGGAATTTTGGCCATGTTGCAGAAAAAAGCTGTCGCCCGTCTTTTTAGGGTTCCGTACCCAAAAGGTAAAAACTGGACCCTATTACTAAGACTTCACTGTCTGTCCGTCTGTCCGTCTGCCTGTCACCAGGCTGTATCACACGAGCTGCGTTAGCTAGACAGTTGAAATTTTTCCAAATTATGTATTTCTGTTGCCGCAATAACAACAAACACTAAAAACAAAATAAAATAAATATTTAAGGGGAGCTCCCATACAACAAACGCATTTTTTTTACCTTTTTTGATCTACTATATCAATAAATGTTTTTTTCTCATTGTTCTCGTTTAATGACCTTGATTGACACCTATATAGAGCCAAAAGGGGTGGTGGTGTTCCGTTTGATCTGCCACCACATCTGCAAACCGCATAGAATACTCTTTTTGAATTTTTTGTTTTTTTTATTGTTTTTGTATGTCCTTTGACATCAGCATCATACAGAATGAAGTTTTAACCACTTTCCAACATTTTTATAGGCCTTCAGAATCATATTTAGAGCCTATTTATGAAGTAAAAAAATTTAAAACAAGTTGTCACCCGAAAATATTTTTCGCGATATAGTTTTAAATTTTTACGGTCCTAGACCTGTTAGGGTATAAAGGGAAAATCAAAAACTTATGAATAGTATCGTAATGCATGAATGAGATGCGCAACGAGCAAAAACCGGCCAAGTGCGAGTCGGACTCGCGCACTGAGGGTTCCGTACCAAGTTTAACAAAAATACCACAATATTTTGATGACTGCAAAAATAACTTTGTTTTCAAAGTGTTTGTATGGAGGACAAAGTTATGTTTGCTGTTGTTGAAAATGTGCTAGATTTTCAAAACTACCACTTCGATCTCGTTAAAACCAATTTTCGTTGAAAGTATTTGTTAAGATCTACATTATGTATTTTTTCCAAAATTTTCACTTGCTTATTTTAAAGGTTAGGGGGGGGGGGGGGGAAGGGAGACACTCATTTTACCACTTTGGAAGCGTCTATATTCCAAATGTTAGACTTTTGGAAAAAATGGTTTTAAGAACCTCGAATGGTTTTAAGAAGAAAGAAATATGTATAGGTTTGAGTAAAAAAAAAATTGTTTTAGTTCTATGTATGGGAAGCCCCTTAAATATCATTATTTTTTATAGTTTGTATGAGAATTGTTAAGCGGTTAACAGGATACACCTACCTACCAAGTTTTAACTGCGTCATGCTAATAATTTCAAAATAAAGTGGTTGTGACATACGGACGGACAGACAGACAGACAGACAGACTTGACGAATCTATAAGGGTTCCGTTTTTTGCCATTTGACAACGGAACCCTAAAAAGTGTTGCTGTATCAAAAATTTTAGATTTTTGGCGGACATTTTCTAAGTGCTTTATCTTGACATTTTTGTACTGGGCTATACGAAAAGAAAAAATACGTCATTTGTTTCTGTCTCGTAGATTTATATATTGAAATTCGAAAGGAGGTTAAAATTTTATCCTGTATAGTCATCTGTTACTTGTGCAGTATAATTGCGATCCTGCATTCCTTAATTTGTTTAAATTAGGATTCTAAGTTTCCCACTAAAATGCTGGGCTACTCGTATATCTTGCATAACATCGCTCTCAATTATAGGACCTGAAAAACTTTGATTTTATAGTTTAAATCTAATCTTATTTCAACTTTAAAGTCACAATTTATTAGTAATCTATTTTGTTATTAGGAATTCGATTCGATTTACAATTCCGTTGTCGATTTTTACTAATTAAAGGTGCCTAGATAGTGCATTATTCTTAAGCTAAGAAAGTTTTGATTGTTTGTTTGTATTGAATAGGCTCCAAAACTTTTGGACTGATTTGAGAAATTATTTTACCATAAGAAGTCAATATTATCTCTGATGAACATAGGCTACTTTTTATCGTGGGACCCGGTAGGTGGCGTTGCTGTCGGTATCTCATAGTGGTTGACATACCGACAGCAACGCCACGGTTGACACCAATGGTTTGACCAATTGGGTTGAAATTTCGTTTGTGTGTTGCCATGGGTTTCTGACCGCGTGATATAACATAGAGTTCACGCGAGCAGACCCGCGGGCGAAGAGCTACTATACAAATAATTTACGCATAACTGTCACAATAAGGTTGCCACTTACGAAAATAACTTATCGATGTGTTTTAGAAAATGGGCAATTTCGATAAAAGCTTTTAAGCTTTCATCTAATGTAACAATGTTCATTTTTATGTTTCACACTCAAATTTCTTTTGCGAATATCAAAACTTTGTTTTTTGCCTATAAATAGAATGCGACCTTTAAGAAGTTGCAGCTGTATTTAACCTACCATTTAACCGACTCTTTTGTCCGCTCCGCTGCCTTGGGTACGGGGT
The DNA here is from genome assembly GCA_949315895.1 of Anania crocealis. Classification (NCBI taxonomy): domain Eukaryota; kingdom Metazoa; phylum Arthropoda; class Insecta; order Lepidoptera; family Crambidae; genus Anania; species Anania crocealis. The sequence continues at coordinate 7,741,600 of OX438880.1, forward strand.
TTGGGGTAAAATCGCGACATCGAGAAGTTGCTGTAGTTTTCCTTTTTAACCTCCTTCTTTAGAGGAACTTGTCAAGTAGGTAAGCAATAACCTTTTGTAGTCAGAACAAAACTAATCATAAAGTTTCAAAGTAAGTTTAAAAACCTTAAAAAAGCTCTTAATTGAAACCTTGTTAACTAGCATGTTGTGTATGCCTGTTATTGGTATATGTTAACTTTATACCTTAATCTGTTTGTTATAGTATTTTTATATGTACTGGCGTAACTTAATAAATAAAAATAAATAAAATATCAAGCCGTGCTAGACTTTTCACCAGTTAGGAAAAGCCTGGGCAAGCATCATTCGTAATCGGACGTGTCACGCGATCCCTGTAAGTTTCTTTTACGTAAGTGCCCCGATCATTCGAGTTATAGTTTGCAGCTTCGCAGTAGTGGTGCAATGTTATCGATACTTTTTCGAATCGAATGACTTGGACTTTTTCCTAAAAATTATGAAAGTGTTTCCATAAATAAATTATAGGTTAAAAAAACTAAAAAACCACGCTTTTAGAGCTAATCGAACTAAAAAGTAGAAAATAATTTTTAATTACAAAGAGTTTATATTACAGTAGTAGAAGATCGAACTATCAATCATAACTAATTAATTCAAAATAAAATTATAATAAAATTTAAGTAATTAGGAGAATAATTTAATTCAGAGTTAAAAGCGTGGGGTGCATTTTACTATATTTTCATAACTTTTTATTATGTTTTCATAATTCTCCGCACATAGATAGTTGCAAGTGGAATAATTGTAACATTTAATATATCAATTAATATATCAATACCCAAGAGGGTAAGTAGAATAGAATATCTTTATATCTGAGGGTTAAGTACTGTGAGGAGAAGATGGGAAGTAGCAACTTTAATTATCATTAAGCAAAATGCGGTTATTTAGTTACTTGATATTTAGTTACATAGGTTATAAATTAGGTGCTATGTAATTACTACAATTTAGGGTTCAGTTATCAAATAATCGAAAATAATAAAAGAAAGTTTACAATTTTGTTTAGCCAGATAATTTATAGTGATTTTCAATTAACTAAACCTTATTTACTACAATCTAGTTGGCTGAACACTGAGTTTACGGTCAACTATCGATAAACACATCACTAGTAGTGGGTAATGGATTTATACCTTTCTAGAGCAGATTTATCGGCGGCCTTCGGGATACCCTCTTGTTGTTCTCATAACGACTAAGCGCGAAAGAAACGGTTTTGTTACTTTGAAAATAGTTACTAGTAGTTCTTTTATTTTTTAGGTATATCCATGTAACTTAACCGATGTAAGAGAGAGATCCTATTATAGAGATATTAAAGTTAGTAGTGGTAAATCGTACTCTTACTTAAATATATTATAAATACGAAGGTTTGTATGGACGTTTGTAACTCGATCACACCAGAACGACTCAATGGAATTTTATGAAAATCGTGCCGCAGATCAATTACAGGTTGGAATAGCACAAAGGTATGCTTATTTTTATCCAAATAATTCACGCGTGCAAAATTGCGGGCAAGTCAAGCCAGTCTGTTATACATGGTGACTTTTTCATTACTGTCAACAATTTTCACAGGTTTATAGTATCGCATTTAGAGCCCATTTATAAATTAAAAAATGTAGATCAAGTTTTCACCCGAAAATATTTTTCGCAACATATAGTTTTCATGTTTTACAAAAAAGTGTTGCTAGGACGCCGAAGCAAAAATTTTAGATTTTTGGTGGACATTTTAAATAAATAAATAAATAAATAAATATTTTAGACATGCCTCACTGGGCCACACTGAGCCATCTAGTCCCAAATTAAGGTAGTATTAAGTACCCTGTCGTATGGGGTACTAGACAACCGATAAACTTACTTATATACTTTTTTTTTTTGTAAATACATACTTATAATACATAGAAAACACCCAGACCAGTACAAACAGACATGTTCATGCACACAAATATTTGTACTGTGCGGGGATCGAACCCGCGACCCATGGCTCAGAAGCAGCGTTAACTACCGCTGATCCAAATGGTCGTCATCCAAACGGTCGTTTTAGATCCTTTATCTTGACATTTTTGTTTTTTGTCGCGTAGATTGTTATAATTAAGTAGATTTGGAAGGTGATTTAAATTTCACCTGTATATGCTTAAGTCAGAACGTAGGTATGACCGGTTTTGACCAAGTTTGTCAAAATTGTTGATACATTACGATATTATAGGATCAGTAAGTGAGTACCTTTTTTACAGCCATTAAATGAAAAAAAAAAACATAAAATAGGTAATGGAAAAAAATGCACTTTCTGAGAGTCTTATCTGCGGCATTAGACAACTTGCTTTCTAATAGCGTATATAGGATATATATACGCTCGACAATAGATGAAAAATTTGATAATCAAATGTATAAAATGACATTAGCTTACGGAACGATCGATTATATGCTAACTAACTTATTGTACGCGACTCTGGCTGCATGAACTACACGTTCTATCAAAACCTATGCCCAGGCAAAGAAAATAAAGACAATTATTTTCTTTGGCCCAGGGGTGAGATACCAAATGGCCTGTTATTCCTATTGCTTCCAAGAATATAGATATTATGTATGATTGTTTCATGATGATTGGTTAAGTAGTTTCTACGTGTAGTATAACAAATAAACTTACATTCACATATTATGATATTATCAGGGATCAGGGATTAGGGATGTCATTGACAAACATTTTTGCTTTATTCTACTAGCGGTTTTTTATAATTCCGTATTCCGTATTACAAGATTTAAAAAAGTGGTAGTTAATAGTGTAGCTTCATACCTCCTCTTAAATAAAATAACTCGGCATGCCAACACCAAAATAATGTTGACACATTACTTCTTCCCACAATAAAATGCTAAGAACGTCTTTGTGATGCAAAAGTGGTTGACACAGCGACGACAATCTTTGGTGTCAATAACACGAATGCAATATTCAAAAGCAGTTTGACAAGTGATTTACACAATGTAAAAGTACGCTGGCAAAAGAGGATAGTTTTATTAGATTGCAGAGTGATTTTTCTGTAGGTTACTTTAACAGTATTTTAATACGAGTATTCTCGATGCATTTTTTAAACTTGACACGGGTTAACGGGATTTGATGTAAGTAACTAAAGTCTTAAGCTGTTTTCAGACTATTGGGCTATATACGAGTAGTATAGCAAATAAGGACCTAATGTAATAACTTAGCTAAATGGTACAGCTAAGTGTGAAAGTCCATTATAATGTATGGTGCGCGATATGTATGTGTTATGAACTATAATATAAGCTATTATATTTTAGCATAGTCTGAAACCACCTTTAGGTGCCGGTAAGTTATGGACGTACAGACATGATAGATTGACAGATCTTGAGATAAGCAACGTTTTGTTCCGGAAAATATACAGTTCCCATGATACTGAAAAAAAATATCCACACACGAAATTGTAGGAAATAGCTAATAATGTATTAATATAAAATATAGTAGTGTTGTACGTTTATCAATGGTTTTACCATCGGACTGACTTCTTATAAAAGAAGTTCTTTTCAGCACAATGTACAATGAAAGAATTCAGAATTAAATAAAACTTAGTAGGGATTCAGTCCTACGCTGATGAAAATCCTATAAAATGCTACAGATCAGTCGTCAAAGTAACCTTTTAAATATTATCTCCCTGCTTGAATCAGAGCTTCTCTAAAAGCCTCAACCAAGCTTTAATCTTGCGACATAAGTTGTTTCGACGACCATTTGGATCAGCGGTAGTTAACGCTGCTTCTGAGCAATGGGTCGCGGGTTCGAACCCCGCACAGTACAAATATTTGTGTGCATGAACATGTCTGTTTGTACTGGTCTGGGTATTTTCTATGTATTATAAGTATGTATTTACAAAAAAAAAAAGTATATAAGTAAGTTTATCGGTTGTCTAGTACCCCATACGACAGGGTACTATAGTACCTTAATTTAGGACTAGATGGCTCTGTGTGGCCCAGTGAGGCATGTCTTAAATATTTATTTATTTATTTATTTATAAGTATCAATATTTGAAGCAGCTGAAGAAGCTTTTAATACATTTAAGCTTTTTAAAAACAATCGAATTATTACTTCTTTGTTTTTAACCTTTAAAATATGAGGTTCTATATTCGGATCTAAAACAATGTATTTTCTTCAGTTAAAACTTATTGCAGATTGAGATGACAGTAGATGATCACATCTACTCTCATCTCACGAACTCGGCGGTCTTAGGCTAAGTATTCGTTGATTAAGACTTTATAAGGATTTAATACTCCAAAGGGACTTACAAAATGAAGAATCAGTACGACTGAAGGTTGTAACGTACACAAGGACAGATAATTCCGAATCCTTATGATATTATCACCGGAAAAATGTTCAGGTATCTTAAAATAGTTGACATAAGTGCGAGTTTGCAATAAAAAATTTAAAACCTGACGTGCAAGATGCAGTACCTACGTAACAAAACGCTCTTTCTGTGCCATGCCAATGTATTTTGAATACCTTCCTATAGTCTGATTATCCTCCAAAGATTTATAATATGATAAGTATCAGTATTTAACCTTAAAAAAATACGTATCAGTCGGGACTCAAACCCGCAACTCCATGCATATAGGCGCGGATGGAGATGCGCGTTTGTTTCCGCCTGAGACATATATTTTCTAGTTTAAATAATTATATTATTATTGCAATTAAGTTGTTAAAATATCATATAAAGTATATGATATCAGAGTTTTTACATACCACCTCTATAACTGGTCCATGACGTGACTTGTTGTTACAAATTCCTTCTTTCAACAGAAACCGGGAATTACCGAAGACTCTTGCCTTCCAAAGTACCAAGACTTCAGGGCTCTTTTATTGTTACTCGGGCACACATGCGGGTGGCGCGCATTTCGAGTACATTGCTAGCTTTATTTGATAGATCACTCGTGCCCAGTATCATGTATCAAATAGCCTGCAATGCAGGTGAAATGCGTGCTAACCGCAATGCGGACCCGCGTGACAATAAAAGAGCCCTCAGTCTGTTTTCCGTCGGATTTTAACTTACGACCTTTTACTTTTCGGCATTTCTTGTGTCGATTATACTCGTATATCAAGTAAAATCATCGACCTTATCTTGCTGTAAGCATTTGTAGCTTCATTAATGTTTTTATTTTGTTTTGCATCAACTACCCTCTAACTGGGTACTTTCACATACACATGCATATCAGAGACTGTCATGGTCTAGAGGCTAGCAAAGGGAACTAAAAGACCCGGTTGCCCGCTGGAGAAAATGTATGTACCTATTTATCACACATTATTTTTAAAAGATACATTATATAGGTACACCTTATACACTTCCGATAACGAAAAACCCGAAGCTTCATAAACTACCTACCAAAAACCAACCTCAAAATAATTTTCGTAGCAAAATTTTCAAGTCCAATAAAAAGCACCATTTAATTAGGGTCCAGATAACATTGTTACACGAACGCCTCTACTCAACAGAAAAAAGATAATAAAAAACAAAATTAAATCACGTCGCGAATCCTCTTTTGTCCGACATTAAGATTGAGTCAAATTATCCTGGGTAACTTTACTAATTATTGTCTTATCTAATCAACCTAGAGATCACGGGATTCACAGGAATAAGTCACCTTTTTTATTATTCGTACAGTTAACTACGTTTTAAGTTGACATACATTTCACGTTTGGACTTGGTATTTAGATTTGAGTTGTTACAGAATGTAAACATACTTGAAATTTTTAAGGCAAATGATTTTTGGTTTTAAAAACAATACAGGTTTACCGATAATTCGATACATTCCTTTGGAGGGGTAAAAGTAGAGCTCATTTGCAATAGATATAGATAATATATTAGATTAAGATAATAGTGATTAGTTTTTGAATTGCTCCTATGTGAATGTCTCATTTTGATGCTACTCTTATGTATGATCTGATACCTAACATCTTAACACTTCCTCCGAATAACAATAAGATTAAGCAATATTAAAAAAAATATGTAATGCACGTAAACTCGCTAGAGTTATATGACAAATTCCATTGCAAATGAGCTCTATTTTTACCCATCCAAAGGAATGTATCGAATTACCGTTAATCCTATATATCTTGAGAACTTTGTCGTTGACATCATCACCATAATCTCAGCCAAAAGACGCCCACGCTGGACATAGGCCTCCCCTAAGAACCTCTTAACGGTAGTCTCCGAGCCGCCCGCATCATCCGACTTCCCGCGACCTTCATCAGATCTAGACGTTATGTTAACATAAAAAAAAAAACAAGACAATAGTCGCAAATTAATGAACGTGTCAGTAAAATACCCAATTGTGCCGGCTTCGTCCTAACTCTACCCGATTCCATCTCTACCCGATTTAAAATTACTTTACAAATATCCCATCTCTACCCGATTGCATTCTAGCTAATAGAAAAAGTTATAGGTACAGTTAAAACGAAAAATATAAAAATTTTAGGTATTAAAAAAGGTTTCAATCATGATTGGGATGTTGTGTTGTTACGTGTTTTGTTTAAAAATATTATTTTCATTATATCTTTTAAGCTATTGCATAGCTTCTATCGCGGGCCTTAAGCGCGGGGACTGAATCCAGAAATTCCGTAACGAAAAAACCTCACGCTCCCCACTTCGACCGGCACAGTGGTGATACGGCTGTTCGACGAGGTGCGTGCGGTTTGACGAGGCGTTTGCCATTCGACGAAGTGGGTGCCGTTTAACTAAGTGGGTGCCGTTCGACGAAGTGGGTGCCGTTCGACGAGGCAGGTGCCGTTCGACAAGTTGGGTGCTGTTTGACGAGTGGGGTGCTGTTTGATGAGGTGGGTGCTGTTCGACGAGGTGGGTGCCGTTTGATGAGGTGGGTGCCGTTCGACGAGGTGGATGCCGTTTGACGGGTGGGGTGCTGTTTAACGAGGTGGGTGCTGTTTGACGAGAGGGGTGCTGTTTTTCGAGGTGGGTGCTGTTTGACGAGAGGGGTGCTGTTTGGCGGGTACGCTGTTTAACGAGGTAAGTGCTGTTCAACGAGCGAGGTGCTGTTTAACGAGGTGGGTGCTGTTTGACAAGCGGGTGCTGTTTTACGAGGTGGGTGCTGTTTGACGGATGGGGTGCTGTTTAACGAGGTGGGTGCTGTTCGACGAGCGAGGTGCTGTTTAACGAGGTGGGTGCCGTTCGACGAGCGGGGTGCTGATTAACGAGGTGGGTGCTGTTCGAAAAGCGGGGGGCGTTTGCCATTCGACGAAGTGGGTGCCGTTCGACGAGGCAAGTGCCGTTCGAGAAGTTGGGTGTTGTTTGAAGAGTGGGGTGCTGTTTAACGAGGTGGGTGCTGTTCAACCAGCGGGGTGCTGTTTAATGAGGTGGGTGCCGTTCGACGAGCGGGGGGCGTTTGCCATGCGACGAAGTGGGTGCCGTTTAACTAAGTGGGTGCCGTTCGATGAGGCTGGTGCCGTTCGACAAATTGGGTGCCGTTCGACGAGGTGGATGCCGTTTGACGGGTGGGGTGCTGTTTAACGAGGTGGGTGCTGTTTGACGAGCGGGTGCTGTTTTACGAGGTGGGTGCTGTTTGACAGATGGGGTGCTGTTTAACGAGGTGGGTGCTGTTCAACAAGCAAGGTGCTGTTTGACGGGTGGGTTGCTGTTTGATGGAAATGTTGGAAGGGGAAGGCCTCGACGAACTTATCTTGATCAAATCGGGGAAGTTCTAAAGAAAGGTCAGGTCAAGAGTACCCTAAACCGGCGAAAGTGTAAGAAAAGATTATTGAATGTGGATGAAGCGAAAGTAGTCTGTAAGGATCGTAGCAAGTGGAAAGATGTGGTCTCTGCCTACCCCTCCGGGAAAAAGGCGTGAGTGTATGTATGTATGTATGTATGTGCTGTTTGACGGGTGGGGTGCTGTTTAACGAGGTAGGTGCTGTTCGACGAGCGGGGTGCTGTTTAACGAGGTGGGTGCTGTTTGACGCACGCAAGCTATGCAATAGCTTTACCGCGGCAGTCTTCGAGTGCCACACGTCTTTTTTTTTAAATGTCGATCGTTCTAATTGATGATAAAAATGTTGACATTTCAAAAAAATTATACCGTTTAAAGGTTTTTCATTTTGTCTGTACTTTTTATCATATCGGGTAGAATTGGGATTTTTTGTTAGGTAATTTTAAATCGGGTAGAGACGAGATCGGGTAGAGTTGGGACGAACCCATTGTGCCGGGTAACCTTTTTCTTCCTTTCTTATTATAATATGACTGACGTCATATTCAGTGTCATGTCAAAAGGTTCCTGTGGGATAAATTTTATACATACAGTGTTAAATTAACTGAACTGAATTGGCACAGTGTTAGTTTATTGGCTGGAATAACATAATATATAGGCTACTTCTCATCCCGGTATATGGACGGTTCCCGTGGGATAAATTTAATAAATAGTTTGAATTTAACGGATCTGAATGAAATTTGGCACGGTGTTAGTAGCTTGTTGTTTATGTTATTAGATAGTCTAATTTTGATCCTGGGAAAGTTTTAACACATAGATTTAAAATTAAAATTCCACGTGTTGCGAGTCGCGGGCTAGTAAAGATATAATTTAGAACACTGTTGACTACATAGATTTAGGATACAAGCTATACATTCGGATCGAATCCACGAACAACGATTACATATTCTATGCTCACGTTCTTAGTGAATAAAAATCAGAGACAAATTGATAAGTGCTTCAGCAAATGCGCGACAGTTTGTACGTGTTCTGGCGTTTTAACACATTTTACCTTTTAAAGGGCCCAGACGGTTTTTCGTACAACATTAATGACCCGAAAAAATAACTTTTATTAGAATCCAGACACATTTATTATCATTAGTTGCTTTGTAACATCAGAGTATACTTTATAAGGTACTCGTACTAACTCTTCGGCTCTGCCCGCGTGAACTTCGCGTCATATCGCGCAATGGAAACCTATGCCTAGCAGATTACAAACTAACGGTGGGTTAGGTTAGGTTAGATTGTAATCCATCGACGTTCAATTATGAACTGACGAAGTTTATTTACAATTTTACAGTGACATATTGTATATACACATATTATTATACAAAACGTAGTACCATAAAAAGATTATTTAATAAGTCACGTATAACTCGACCGGCCGTAATCTCGTTAAGGGAGGCAGGAAAATTATTACGAAAAACGTGAGATAATACAAATCTAATTACAAAAATGTAATGAAGTCAAGCGAGCAGAATTATATCTTGTCGTGCGGTACTTGCAGTTCAAAATAATAACACCTACTCTTTCTATGGTTGTAAGAGGCGAACAAATTGCTCTCAGAAAGCTGGTAGCAGCATCTTCACTGCGATCGCTTACCCATTTTTTATATTATTATGTGGACAACATCACATACATTGTTCAGATCCCAAAGTGATTAAGCACTCGTATTATGGAAATCAGAAACAACGAAGGTACCACAAACAGCCAGACCTGAGAAAATTTAGAAAAGCCTTTTTTTTCCTATATCATCCCGTCCGGGAATCGAACCCGGGACCTTAGAGCAGGCGACACCTTGAAAACCGGTGTGTAAGCCACTCCGCCATTGAGGTCGTTGAAGCCTTCTGTCAAGCGTGGCGATTAGGACAAACTAAAATTAATAAATAATGGGGTCAACATTAGATGTACCTACATTGTTCTAACACTAATGTAAAAAACTATTTAAATCACTTATTTTGTTAAAAATTAGAAGCCACAAATCACAAATACTCAGAAAATATAAAAATACCCGTCTGGGAATCGAACCTCGTAGTACGCGACAGATTGAAAACCGGTGTGTTCGCCTCTACCACGAAAGACGTCAAACCCTCTATTTGGAAAGGCCTCTGTCCAGCAGTGGACTTATATGGGCTAGTATGTACAAATGATTATGATAGCAAAATTATCAATTAAATTTCTATCATTATAACAGTAAATATGAAATTTTCACTATAAAGTTCATTTAATAGGACTGTATTTAATTGAGCCATAATTACAGAACCAATTTGCGCTATCGATTTCAACTTAAGTTGAATTATACACAATGTGGTAATAAATATATTCTTAATTAGTTTTAAAACTGATTTAATGCAATTATTTTCGTAATTTTAAAATACGATTCTATAAATAAAACTGCCGGTACAAAGCGGTCCACAGAGTGTTTAAGGAATCGTATTCTCAACTCTTTAATTATAAACTTTTGTGACTAAAAAATTCAATGGAATATCATATTTCAGCAATACATAGCTATTGCTATAAACGCAAACGTTTGGATAGATATTTGTAACTCAGTCACGCAAGAACGGTTTTTTTTTGCCCTTAACAGGCTTAGCTCTGTGCCATCAGGGCACAGTTATATTTCCGCAAGAACGGCTTATATCTAAGGCTATCTATTGATTTGAATCACGATTAGGAACTGTTTTCTTGAATTTACGCGAACCGCTCATTTGGGGATCAGAACAATGTATGTGAAGTTGTCCACATTCATTGAACACGCATATACGAGTATAGAAAGATGCAGTCAGCAGCTAGTATTTACTAAATCTTTTCGGTTACCTTATTTTGACAGTTTACAATTTTATCTCACAAACTTTCTATGGAACTTGTACAACATTTAATGATACTCGTATTCCCTCATTACTATGTCTGCGAAAGACCTATCTAACGACAATGACGTAGTCCACTTAGAGCACCCGCCCGAATAGCACTTGCGCCAATAGCACCTGGCCTAGTCCACGAAGAGCACCTATCAATATTTTGGGCTGGTTCTGTTCGTGGATTCAAATTTCTTTTTACATTTTTGTCCACGAACAGCACCTACAAAACGGCAGCCTGGCTGCTAATATGTATTTGACAAACAGGACGTTATGAAATGAAAGATTTTTATCGATATCTTTTATTTAATAGCACTAGACTAGGCCTGGGGCCTTATTCAGCTAATTCAATTGCAGTTCGATCGTGATTGAATTGGGCGATTTTGACATTTAGCCCATACTAGAACTGTCAAAAACCTGCTACTCATTTACAATTGCGATACGATTTGGTTAGCTTAATAAGGGGCCAGGTGCTATTCGGGCGGGTGCTCTAAGTGGATTACGTCACGACAATGAATGGAATGTCAATAAAAATAAACAAACAATAAAAGTATTTTTAAATTAAAATGGGTTTTTATAAGCTAGTTAAATAAATTAAAAAACTCGTGGGCTCTCACGCATCTGCTAGGGTGGACCATGTGGAGAACTGAAAATAAAACGACATACATAATAGTTTTTTTTTTTAGTTGAGATTAGTCCAAATTGTATACAATAATCTAAATGACGTTTCTCTTTATAAATGTGTTGTAAGAAGCGGCGCCAATCAGTCCGCTCTTGGATAGACTTTTGTCCAGCAGTGGACTGATTGATGGCTTGCGATGATGAAGATGATGAAATGTCCATTAGTTGAATCATGAACCGAGTTCATGAGAGATATGGGTTTAATGATGCTTGCTTCTAAATTGGTACCGTTGATTAAACTTAAAAACCTTTTCATACTACATATACATTCTATAAAAAAAAAATTGTACAAGTTTACAGTGTTGCCTGTTAGAAACTGCCACGACATGATTTCGATTTGCGTGGAAGCGACATATTCCCAAGTTAATGCCGAACACAAGCCAGCAATCCAACCTTCAATATCACGCCTAACTGAAAATTATCTCAATTGTGAATGTAATTGTTAGATATTGGATTGCAGACAGGAATTGCAGGTTACAAATATAAATAACCGGCCAAGTGCGAGTCGGACTCGCGCACGAAGGGTTCCGTACCAAAGAGGCCAAAAAAACGGGTTTGTTGTATGGGAGCCCCCCTTAAATATTCATTTTATTTTGTTTTTAGTATTTGCTGTTATTGCGGCAACAGAAATACACAATTTGTGAAAATTTCAACTGCCTAGCTATTGCGGCTCTTGAGATACAGCCTGGTGACAGAGCGAAAGACAGACGGACAGACAGCGAAGTCTTAGTAATAGGGTCCCGTTTTTACCCTTTGGGTACGGAATCCTAAAAAAGTAAAGGATTGTAGATATTCACATCTGTCATCAAAGCGCACCGATGAAGACAAATTAAGTGTGTACTTTATTACTTTATTATTTTTCAGTTTAAGAGGACTACTAGAGCTAAGTACTGCCCCCAATTGATTTAATTGTATTACTTCTAAACAAAGTCAATTCTCAAAAAACTAGAACATTATCATTGTAGCAAATTACCTCTGGTATTTATGTGATCACAGTAAACTTTTCATTTAGTTGATTGGCAGTGTGCAGGTCTTAAATTATATTATTCTTTCAAAGAATATGTTTTTCTTTTAAAGAAATGGTTCTACATAAACATTCATATTTCAATATTATAACCTAAATACAACAATACATACATCATATTTTTATTTTTAAAGGTGCGACATAATAATATGCTTTACGCTGTAAACTAGCGTAGTTTAATCAATGCTTTCGTCTAGTATCTTGTCCTCTTATTGACAATATTCGAAAAAAAAAACACCTCTACATTAGGTAAAATAATTTAGTTAATTTTGGACTGATTCAATGTCATTAATGGTTCTGATGTGCAAACGTTAATATGAGTGTAATTATAAAATTTTCAATGCTCACGAATCCCTTATTAAGAGATCACTTTATAATGTCTCCTCCAGACTCTCTTGAGAGTTCTTTGCCAGGTCTCAATTAATATCAGCATTCGAACACATTGAATATTAATCGGTACGAAGGTTCTCAGTTAAGCAGAAATAATGACTACTTATTAAAATATAATTTATGTAGCATACGGATAGTAATTATCTAGAAAATTAACTCTGAAATAATGGCAGCTTTATTTTTAGGTTATACACACAAATATACAGCAATTGCAACTAAACACTGACACTGTCTTTGACAATAACATTGCAATCAATTAGTTGGGTGAAGGTCGGTGGTAGGCAAAAGGGAAACCCACATAACCCAGCAGTAAGTTGTAGGTAAAGGATTTTTCCTGCGTAAAAGGATTGTCCTTATTCCTGATATTTCCTTTTAATGCTCTGAACCTTTTTTGTTAATGTTTGATCATCCTTCAAGGATAGACTAGTGTCGAGTGTTTAGGCCTCTGGCGTGACTGGTTGTTACGACTCTCTTGCGACCAATTCTTAGAGTAGTAGATTCTCTTTCTATTGGAGATGACTTATGTTTAAGCACGACAGCTTATCATTCAGTGAGATAGTTAATCGTTATCTAAAAAAAAATTAATTTGGCACAATTGTTTTGATTAAAAAAAAATATTTTTAATATTTTTAACAATAATTAAATATAAAATAATATTTATGTAGGATGAAATTTTAACCAACTTCCAAATTTTAATAGAACAATTTAAGAGACAAAAAAACAAATGACGTATTTTTTTCTTTTGGTATAGCCCAGTACAAAAATGTCAAGATAAAGCATCTAAAATGTCCGCCAAAAATCTAAAATTATTGATACGGCCTCCTAGCAACACTTTTTTTACGCGATGCGCATCTCCTTCATTCATTACGATAATATTTATAATTATTGATTTTCCCTTCATACCTTAACAGGCTTAGGATCGTAAATATTGAAAACTATGTTGCGAAAAATATTTTTGGGTGAAAACTTGATTAACATTTTTACTTCATAAATGGGCTCTAAATACTTACGATACTGAACGCATATAAAAAAAACTTAAGAGGTGTCAAGGGACACCCAGATGGAACGAAGTTCATTTTTAGTGAAGGAATTGTAATAAAAGTATATTCTTGTTTAAATTTATATTTAATTCTCTCTCTCTCTCCCTCTACCTCTCTCTATCTCTCCCTATCTCTCCCTCCCTCCCTCTCTCTCTCTCCCTCTTTATCTCTCTCTCTTTCTCTCTCCCTCTCCCTCTAGCTCTCCCTCTCGCTCTCCCTCTCTCTCTCCCTCTCCCTCACGCGCACGCCGCACGGCTTACAACTAATTATATAGCAAAAAGTGTCGTTACAATTTTTTCCGTCTAGCCCCTTTTCGCAACGCGCGATATGGAACTTTGTTCCAATAAAGTCACCTGTATAAAAGTAAAGTGAATTAACGTCCTATAATAATCATCCCACTTGTGCAGCGCAGAAGGCTTCTAATTCATTCAACTCACCATAGCAATGAAGGGTATGTGTATAATCGCCACGCTTGCAAAATTGCACGATGCGGGTTGGTGATCACAAACCCGAGCCATGTTCGATAAAAACTTTTGTTGCTTAACCCGGGGATCGAACCCAGGAACCCGAGATCTTGGCCCGGTATTAAAACCTTAAACCACAGTTCACAGTATAAGTACGTTCAAAAAATATACAGGGTGAAATTTTAACCACTTTCCAAAATTTTTATAGGCGTTCAGTATCGTATTTAGAGCCCATTTATGAAGTAAAAATGTAAATCAAGTTTTCACCCGAAAATATTTTTCGCAACATTGTTTTAAATTTTTACTGTCCCAAGCCTGTTAAGGTATAAAGGGAAAACCAAAAACTTATGAATAGCATCGTAATGAACGAATGAGATGGCCATAGCGTAAAAAAAGTGTGGCTAGGAGGCCGTATTAAAAATTTTTGATTTTTGGCAGACATTTTTAAAGTGCTTTATCTTGACATTTTTGTACTGGGCTATATCAAAAGAAAAAATACGCCATTTATAATTAGTCTCGTAGATTGTTACATTTAAATTTGGAAAGTGGTTAAAATTTCATCTTGTATATATAAGTAAATTGTCGTTTAAGAACTTCCTTTTTGCAACGTTACAAGTATAACTACTTAACTCTTCTTGAAGTTTGAAACGTTTAGGTCTTCATTTCAAAGTCGCAACAAGTTCAACTCATATACAATTCAATCAAAAGTTTCACCGGTCGCTGGCGAGGCTTGTTTTTCTTATAAATGGAATAATACATTAACCAATCGTATTGCTACAAACATCTGTTTTGCTTTTCTTTTGCTATAAATTCATTTACAGACATTTAAAATTCATCAGACGGTATAACTGTAAGCCGGTTATTAGATTGAAAATGCTGGCAACTTCATAGGAAATCAACGTAATGGTGTTAATTTGTGGTATTCATAATGTATAATACAATTTGAATATCATTATTTTTGTTTTCATACAGAATCATGTCGCCCGCCGCTGCATCTGCTAGATTCAGTTAGATCACGCTTCGTAATTACTTATTACGTTAAATAAAAACGCCTTTTCTTTTATGTGGTAGGTATATTAAAGCTCATTAAAATTGATTAAGTAGTCAGACAAGACCCCAAAATCTTGGCACGATATTTAGGCCACTAGACTAACGGGGCGTTTTGGCACATTTAGTACAACTTATATGAAACGAATAGATACAATATGGCATAAAATACTCATACTTATGGATGTCTACATAAGTTGACCAGGTTATTAAAGTCAGTTTTAGGTGACATATTTTTTTCGGACTGTGTTTCTAATTAATATTATAGTTAAAGCGATGATTACGAAGTTCTTTTTTAAAATAATATTTTAAGTTAAATAATTATTCTTCCATTGTATCTAAACTTACTTGTGTTCTCCTTACATATTGCCCGTCTCGCATGGCACAAATTGGCGAAGAACTGGTAGCCTTTCTTGAATCTACTGAACATCATGCAAACTGGTTGCGTGTCATCCTCTGGTAGGTCAATGCAGACGTTATCGCAGGCGTTTTCGAAGCGATGCCTGTGGAATCCTAAGGACATCTGTCGCGCTTTGTCTGGCATGTTTAAGTCTAAAAACGAGCACAGTTATTTTGTAGTGAAAACAAATCTTAAAAAACACATTTCTTGCAATGTTATATTGCGCGTGCAATAAGATTTTCGTCCCTGCTTTTTGTTGGATGAAGGTTTTGTAAGAAGAGTTTGTTTATTTAATTTGCACATGCAACCAAACTAAATGAAATCGAAATCGTCTAATACTTACCAGTTTCCTCGTTCAAAAGTATAAAAAAGAATTATGCTACATATACGCGTCAAAAAAAAGAAGCTTCCGATATTATCTTTGCTTGAAAATAGAAGATACGCAATGAATATCCCAAAAAATACACGTAATTTTTTTATTAACAAAAGTTATAACCAATTTGAATTCAAGTCAAAATTCCTCTAGTCGAAATAAGGTCGACGCGCAAAAAATGCATTACAATACTTAACAAATAAAAAGCACCAAAAAAAGACAAAAAAGACGTGTGGCACTCGGACACTGCCGCGGTAAAACTATTGCATAGCATTTTTTATCAACTTATGCAATTATAAAACTAAAAAGTATCACCGCTGTGCCTGTCGGAGTGGGGGGGTGTTAGATTATTTTCGTTACGGAATTTCTGGATTAAGTCTCCACGCTCAAGGCCCGCGATAGAAGCTATGCAATAGCTTCATTTTATAATTTTATGTATTTTCTAATTTTGACTTTTGTAATTAAATTTTTCTGTTATTTTGGCAGATATGGTTACCTTAGGCAACCATACTGTCAAAATCCTTATTTTCTTCTAAATTCTTTTAAATTTCGGAAATTCAAAATTGTTCGATCGTGCCTCGCCCCGAGTGTTAGGTTAGGTTATTTTCGTTACGGAATTTCTGGATTCGGTCTCCACGCTCAAGGCCCGCGATAGAAGCTATGCAATAGCTTAAAAAAAAAACTTTTAAGACAGTGCCAAACAAAAAGTCAACAAAGTTTGATATTTCATTTATTTATTTTGTCTTGGTGAAGTAGAATCCAAATTTGAATACATACAAGCTTATAATTAAATCATACTCTTCAACTACATTTTGCCTAAGAAAATATTTTTTCGTTCTGAATTTTACTAAAGACACACATAACCAAGTTAAAAGAGATATAAATTAGATGCGCGTACCGTTTGAGTTTAGGATTATACGGGCTGTTTCGAAAACTAGCTATTCGTTTAGATATTTGTTTTCATTAGCCTACGAAGAAAAGGAGAATGTCAAACTCGGTGCGTAGTTTTTATTAAATTAATTTCAATGCCATTTTTGTTTTCGTGAAGGCGGAATTTCCAAATTGAATTTGGAACAGTTTTTTGGACGCTATCAAAGAATTAAAAAATATTTGAATTGATCAACCTCGTTAAAGTACTTATTACTAGGTATTACCTAGTCGTACAAAACAAGATAAAATATAAGTAGGTTATGGAATAAATTTAAAACCAAGTGTCAAAACAAGATGATAATTTTCTACTGATCATTGTTGCTTGTTCATAAATCTTAATATTTACATTGTTTTTAAATAAAAAAAAATGCATAAGTGATTTACACATACTATAAGTCAACTAAACTAAATAGAATGGAACCAGGAACCGTAAATTTTGAAAATTAAGAAAAAAAGTTTTATTTCTTTTGGTTTAGCAGCTTAATCAAATATTAGAGGAATTTCAACTTACGTCCAGGATCCGCTTCATCTCCTAAGAATAAAATAATTAAAAAAGGTTAAACGTACGGCAATATGTTTCTAATAGATGAATTCAGTGTATTCTAAAATATACTTTGATAATATTCAAAAAATATTATTTATGAACTCCACTCAACAAAATATCTTAATTCCGATTTTTTTTTCATCTCATAAAAGTTATTAAATTTTATTTTACTAATGTTATAACTATTGTTTGGAGTTTGTTGCAAGAACGCCAGAACAGCTTAATGGATATTAATGAAAGGCGAGAAAAAAGATTATACTTGACGGTATAATCTTTCTTCTCGCCAAATTTCATCAATATCTTTTAAATATCGAAATCATTTCTTCTGTTGTTCATTATAAGTCCAACAATAGGATGGTACAAATTAATGTTCATGACGTGTAATATAATAGGGGCTTCTCTTTACATTGCCAACCAACCTGTGACGGGTCAAAAAAAGTTGTGTTGATTGCCAAGCGCCCGCTGCGGGCTCACGGACTGACTCACTTTCTACATGAAATGAGCGTTATTTACTATACCTGTCTTTGTTATTCGTAATGTTTATGACGTAAGATGAAACGAGCTCGCGATAATCATGCCCCGCCACACTCATTAGTTCAGTTCAGACGCCAGTGACATAGGTTTGTTGCGCGTGTTTTATGGTGAACTTTTTTGCATTTATTTCCTGCAAAACACTTGTGTTTCGTGTTATTAAGTGTAAAAGAAAGAGAAAGGTAAGTAAAAGTTTGTTTTTTATCTATTTATGGTCTATCTAACACATTTTCAGCTTCTTTTGTGCACATTTGGTGTTGGCGTGTGCCTTAATGGAACAAAACTGCATGGTTTTGGAAAGTAAATGTGTATTATTATTTTCTTTTTTTGTTGATTTTAATACTGAATTTCATTCTGATAAACGTAAATAAGACAGAAGTTCTATAACACTGATAAATTCAGCAAAATAATGCAAATAATTGTACCCTTTCTTACCGCGCCCGCAGAGGGCGCGTTGGCAACTCGAAATATCAAGGTCGAATGACGTAAATTGACGTAATGTTGTTACGCGAGGATAGAGTGTATCTTCCTTTTCGACGGTGTGTTATGTGCTATACCTATGTTATTGTGTTTTTTTGTGTTATATTTTGCCATCAGGAAAAACAATATTTTTTAATTTTATTTTGTTGTAACTAGTGACGATTAAAATTTGATGATTAATTGAAATTTAACCAAGGCTTAAATAAAAAAGTTATGTCTCTAAACAATATCTGTACAAGTTTACTATATAATTGCAAGTAACTTTTTTAGATTGATGATCCCAGGTTCAATTCCTGCTCGGGCCAATATAGAAAACGACCTTATCTATAAGTACTGTCTCGGGTCTGGGTGATGTGGTAACATTGTTTTTCTGATTTCTGAAACAAAAGCTTTAGCTTCTAACCATCGGATCAGCATTACTATCATTTCTTATTGCGATTCAATTTAGGTTCCAGCTGTCATTTTTGCATGAAAATAGCCGCTGTAGTTCAGCACTCGCATCTTCAAAATTAAATTTTTAATTATAAAATTTTTTGTTTGCTACGCTGTAGTTGGGTAAAAAAAATGTAAATAAATTGTCTTAAATGTATAAAATGAAAATATTTTTACTAAATTATTCACTTTTTTTTTTATTCAAACCCATAGCGGGTTGCTTGGCAATCACAGGTTTCACTGAGGCGCATCCATGTTTAGCTCAACGTTGCGCATAATGTTTTACGTCAACAATAGTAGGTAAGCATCACTTAATTTACTTCATAAAAGATCTCTTTTAATTTCAACATAGAAGATAGTCATGAAATTTGCTCTCTTTGCCTATATCTGAGACGAAAATGGTGCAGTTTTACGGACAGCTTCCTTTAATCACTACGGTCGCCTTGACTTTATTTTGATTGTGTGTCATTTTTTTGTATGGATACCAATTATTTTATTCCTTTTGTCCTTTTAAATAGATTATGGTTAGTATAATAATTCCACTACAGCACGTCTTTTGTACCTGAATAAAGTCTTATACCCGTTTTAACTTAGTAGGTGAAAAGTACCTCAAAGCTTGCACATTTTAAAATATTTGACTACTGAGAATATGCAAACGGACAAAATGAATTTCAAGGATTACGAAATGTAAAGGTTTTTTTTATATTTTCTAATAAGAAAATGCTCTAATTACAGTTTTTGCACATAGTGCAAAAAAATCTTGGTCGCCATTTTTAGTGTGGCAATTTCAGACATGTAAAAAAAAGCTGTCATTATACTATAGTGTGTGTGTGTGTGTGTGTGTGTGTGAGAGAGAGAGAGATTATTCTTATATTACACAAAACAAAGGTAACATAGATTACAATTTGACATCTGTACAATAATATGAAAATAGTAAATAGTGAGTAAATATTGAAAGTTGGAAAAAATTTCTGTTGCATAAAAATATTTCCCCTTATTTAATTATTTTTTCATTAAAATTGAAATAAGGGGAAATATTTTATGAAACTGATCACTATTAACGTGGAATAATACAAATTTAAAAACAACAGTCACCTGTAATAATAGTGCAGTAGCTCAGAACAAGAAAAACAAACATTGGAACCTTTCTGAAGAAGTTATAAAATATTATCGCACATATATGCAGTAATCCGTTTATGCTTATTTTGCAATCGAATCACTTGTAAACGCTGGTTTGCTTGTAAACTTAAACAAAGAAATAGTTATTTTAGATGATATTTCCTACCATTGGAACAACGTTAGGTTTTGTGCAAAAGTGATTGTCTCTGTATTTTTTATATGTTTAGGTATCAATCTATTTTGCAATAATCCGACTAGACAAGGTTATTTACGTTTCTTGTCTTTTTTTTACTTAACTATACGGTTAAGATGAAGCCTAAGATGGAGCGAGTTTACCCATAAGAACTGGTTCTCCCACACACCAGCGGAACGGAAAACGGAAAAGAAAAACTGTTTGGCGCTGGACTCCGGCAGGAGGGTGGTAGCATCCAGGCGGCCTCTTACGAAGCCTACCACCGCAATGGGATCTGTTAGCCGTCATCATTAGTTAGAAAACCAAAGATGCCGTTGCCCAGGGTTGATTCCACCGCCCCAATAGCACAATCCGCACTGCTAAGATCATTTCAAATCGCATTGAGTATTTCCTTACCTAATTCAGAAATTATTCAATATTATTTACTTTTTCAATCCTTTTTGAGATACTTCAGAAGTACCTTATTCCCACGTTTTACAAGAATCGAACCCAGAACGATTGTACAGACAACAGCACGACAACCTACCACAAAACGTCAAACTTTCTCAATTGATATTGATCTCTACTTGTTGGACTTAAAGTTGAAAATCAAATCGATTACCTTTAACTTTTTGGGTAGGTTGACTTGCCGTTGCCTGTACGCACAGAACAGACAAAATATATTAGAATGGAAATGTAGGCGGGGTGGGCGCGCCGCGAGTAGATGATTCAAAAATCTTGAAATATAATTTTTCTTGTACGCCACTTCACCACAGAGGTTGTCGATATTGTCCATAGTCATTGCTATCTAGTATTTTTGAGAACTAGAAAAAAAAAATTTTTCATATTAAATTTGTTAATTACTAACAATAAGCAACTTTAATTATGAACTGACACAGACACATACGTGGATCTGTGTCATATCGCATGTATAACCTTAAACGAGTCACATAGTAGGGTCAGTTATTTATTAATAAGGAAAACCATGTGTAATACAGAGCTCTTTCTTTTTGTATTCCGTGCCAGCCCCACGGTAACGCAAAAGGACACTGATTTATATATAAAGTAAAGTAACAGCCTATAATCATCCCACTGCAGGGAAAAGGCCTCCATCATTGAATTCAAGTTACCACAGCAATGATGGGTGTACATGCATAATCACCACGCTTGCCAAATGCGGGTTGGTGATCACAAACCCGAGCAACGTTTGAAAATTCGAAACTTTTTGTTGCCCGACCCGGGATTCGAACCTGGGACCCCGAGATCTTGGCCCGGTATTTAAACCATTAGACCAACGGGGCGTTGATTTATATATAATTCATTGAAAGTTATGATAAAATAGTAGCATAAGATATGCAAGTGTTTTTCATGCACTTTTAGTTGGGACACTTTTTTGGTTGAGAGACTCGCGTTTGTAAAGTTATTTGTGTATAAATAGAGTAAGTTTAGTTATTATTGGTTTATATTTCTGTTTTTCCTATTACTAAGACTTCGCTGTCTGTCCGTCTGTCCGTCTGTCTGTCTGTCCGTCTGTCCGTCGCTCTGTCACCAGGCTGTATCTCAAGAGCCGCGATAGCTAGGCAGTTGAAGATTTCACAGATTATGTATTTCTGTTACCGCAATAACAACAAATACTAAAAACAAAATAAAATAAATATTTAAGGGGGCTCCCATACAACAAACCCGTTTTTTTGGCCGTTTTGGTACGGAACCCTTCGTGCGCGAGTCCGACTCGCACTTGGCCGGTTTTATTTAAGCATAAGCTTAAGGCGGCGTAGTTCCAAAAGGCAGCGTTTTTGAGTTTTTAAAATCCATGTAAGAATTAGAAAACAGCGTTTTAAAGTCTAAAAAAAAAATGTATTAGTTAAGAATCTAGTCTAGTCACAGTCGCTATCGGTTACACGATTTGATTAACTTGGCTCGATAGAAAAAAATCACAACCCAACATCTCTTCGATATATTTTTTTCAATTTGACGACTAAACTACGGACATTTTAAATAAAATGTTGATGCTTGTTGAAAAGCTACTAAATATGCGCCGAGTGTAGGTATGAGAAATGATTTCCATACTTCTATCTTTTTTGTGATGAAAGTGCACGCTAACGACAATGACATAATCAGGATTCCTAAACTTAAACCTGAGTCACAAGACCCAGGCACGGTGCCGTGTACCTTTTTCAGCACTTCGGTAGATCTGACACTCAAACGATGAATGGATGCTAAGAATTGACATTTCGTTTTTTCTTTGTCTCTGACTTTTAATTATCATTTGGTTGCTACATTTTGGGATGATTCATTCTGATATGAAAATTAGCTAATTCTTACTTTTACTATTTTATACTATACTAAACGTGAAATACTTTTTTAAGAACCATTTGCTAACTAAGTAATCTTTATTAAAAGACGAATAGTTTTAAATACAATAAAATAAAACACGATCTGCAAAATTTTCCAAGACTGTAAGTACTTACTTTAGACACAATACAATTTTAATTGTTAAAAAACTTATAACCTTACATACTTCGATATACACTTCGACAAGGTGATTTCATCATGTCAAAACTCTATCAAATTCCATAACTTAACTATAATCTTCACCGTTAAATTGTAATAACACCAACTCATACGTCACTATAGTACCAGCCACCTGTGGATAAAAATAAAAAGATGTCAATGCACGTTAAACATTCTCCTTAGAAAATTTAACTTCGTCTGACCAACATAGATAAAGGACTGTGCTCAACAAAACTAGGACAATAGCAGCTCAGTTTGAATGCAGATGCAGGCCTGTGCGTTTGGAATTTCAAAACTCTTTGCACTACGTAAATAAAATAAATAAATAAATGAATAAATGTGGACAACATTACATACATTGTTCTGATTCCAATTTGAATAACTATTTAAAGCACTCGTATTTTGGAAACCAGTAACAACGAAGGTACCACAAACGCCCAGACCCGAGAAAATGTAGAAAAACCCTTTTTTCTACATTGGCCCGTCCGGGAATCGAACCCGGGACCTCGGAGCAGGCGACACCTTGAAAACCGGTGTGCACGCCATGCGCGTCACTCCGCCACGGAGGTCGTCAAAAACCGGTGTGTACGCCACTCCGCCCGGAGGTCGTCAGACCAAATTCGAACGAGAGCTGTGCTCAAACTTTGCCTTTCTGTAACTGCCGGACAAAAATGAGGCTGCGCAAGATTGAGCAGAGCGATAGCAAAACAAGCAGAAACCCTACTACGTTAAGGCCAAGTCCATATGGATCCATTTGTCTGTTTCGGATAATCAAAGAAATTAATACGAATGAGAGAGACAGATAGGGTCGAATATACAGACATTGTGCTGCAAAGTAATGCCTTAGGCGTGGGGCAGAGCAGTGTGATCGCAGGACCGTGCTGTTGCATAACTATGACAGCCATTATTTTTAATACCATGACATGCCATAGGCGCAGGGTTTGCATAGAAGCTTAGCGAAAGGAAGGCGACTGATTATTCTTGAAGTTTTTTATGACCAAGAAAGAAATATCAATGATAAGATTATCGATGATTTTGAAAACATGAAATATACTTTTATTTTGCCTTAACGTTAAGAAGACCACATTTTCTTATTCAAGTTAACATCTGGCAAACCCGTCATACTTAACGTGGTTATAGCGCGTTCCCGCGTTTGCAACAACTTTGGAAATGCTGCTACATTTTCCAAAATGATAGTGGATCCGCTTATACCCTGCCTTTGGTATGTCAAAGCTCATCATAGTCATAGTCATATAATTTGTTTAAACATATTGTTATTATAGACCTTAAGATTTGAACTTAAGATCTTTCGCTTACTAGGCAACTGCTCTTCCAATGAGATACCGAGGTATGATTGTATCGATGAGTTTTAAAGATTTAAATACTTGACTTAAATCACTCTACTTTCATAATAAGCTTTTCAACTTTACATATTATTTATTGAGAAAGTTACAAAATCGACTTACATTAAACAAAATCAGCAACAAGCGTCGTCACATTAACTATTCTATAAATATGTATAAAATGTCACAAAAATACATCACACGGAACAGCCACTCCAAGGTTTATCTTGACCACAACGAATCCCCACTCCGCGCCCCGATCGACCCAAAGGTTCCCATTATGCTAGCAGCATTTCCACGTTGAATAGCTATGGAAACCTGTTGTACCAACCAGGACCCAGAGCGGGGGTCATTGCCCCTATCTCTTAGTCTTCGTCCCAACTCCCTGAAAACCTCGCGTGCCTCATCACCCCAAGGCCCAGCCGTCTCCACAGCGATCGGCACAAAATCATATGCGGTCTCCAGAGCAGCATATTTGGAATGTTTTAATTTGGCGGCATTTTCCGCAGCTGAACCCGCCGATGTTACGGTATGCCGTAAATGTGACGCAGCTAAGGTGCTAACGCATGTTGCGTCCCATAAAAGACAGCGACCTCTTCGCCAAGGAACCAATGTAAGGCCGTCGGGTCTCTTGCCATCCGTACGTGACAAACCAGGTGGCTCCAAAACACATGGTACATTAACTGATACCATGGCTCGACGCACAATTTCATTGATGGAATGGTGCCTCGGGAAACGCCCCGCACATCTCTGGCAACTTAGCCCATGGTGACCGTTCTCCTCTACTATCACGCCACAAATACAGCGATGAGCTTCACATATCTTGCAACCTAGTCTCAAAGCCACCGCTATTCTTAATGAATCGTTATCAAGAAGCGTACCAAGTTGAGGAGACGGCAAAGCCTGAAGCCAAGCACCAGACTCAGGCCTTGACACTGCTTTAAGACGCGCCAAATCCGCACCGGAAACACCTTCTACGATGCGAGCGTAGGACAGCTTGCAAACAATGTCGTCCCATCCCTTCTGAATAGTAAGGTCTACTGGTTTTTCCCCAGTTGTGCAGATCATTGCCCACTTCTCCAAGGCCTCAGAAACGAAGGGCAAGCGGATGTTGTTGCCATCGAGCGATAACATACGAGCAACAAGATTCAAAGAACCATGTGCCGAGGCCAAAAAAGCCACCAGCCCAATATCCTGAACTCGGCGCACCCCAAGACCCCCATAACGAATAGGCAAGGCCGCCTGATTCCACTGTTCCTCATTTAATCTCACATTAATTATTAATTCCAAATTTGTTTTAAGAGTGTCATCCAGCAACCTCAAATCTTGCTCGAAAAGCCAAGTAGGTGATGTTCGCAGAGTATACATCGTCCGCGGCAAAGCAAGGCAATTACGCAGTAGAACGAGAGAAACATGTCCCGACAGATGCGCTAGATGCCCCCGTGCCGCCAAGAGCGCCTGCCTTTTACGTTGAAGAACAGAGCTGACACCCTCGAGAAAAATAGGAGCACCCAGCAAACTGAACGACACTCTGTCTATCTGTGCGATACCAGGCAATAGCGAATCAAATTGAAGAGAATCCATGACCAAGCCATTGCAAGCAAACAATTCACATTTGGCTGGATTGACTTCCAATCCCACTGCCTTCAGAGCCGGAATTAATGTTCTCAAATCCTGCAAGACCACCTCCGGACTTCCTCCCAAAATACCGTCATCCAGGTACCAGACGTTAAATGGAGCTTTCAGATTGGATATAATCTTCTGAATAGCTAAGCAAAACAACAGAGGCCCTAATGGATCTCCCTGCTGAGCTCCAACCTGTGACTGAATGGTATTATCACCGAAGAAGAGATTACTTTGGTGAGCGTAACATTGGTAAATGAACGGGTAAAGGGACGGAGCCTGCTCTAAAACTTCGTTCAGAAAAGCATCTCTTTCCACACTGTTAAATGCATTTCTGATGTCAATTTTAACCATTACATGACTTGATGACTCGTGTACTATGGCAAAAGACCGAGCAGAGAAAGACAGACCCAGAAGATAATAAGTCAATTGTACAGCAGATTAAACACAATATGTTATGTAGTTGAAATAGGTGCATTTGCAATAAACATTTGTATTTATTTTGCTGTGCAGGCTATGTACCTACAAGCAAAGTGTAGTAGTCAAATAACGTATTTAACATTCTGAGGGGCGATTCTAGTGCTGGAACAGGACAATTTGCGTACAACAGACATTGACGAAAATACGTTGACTTTTAGCGCAAGCCGTTTGCATATATTCAGCGCTACGGACATAACAATATATCTTGGTTGGTAGCTCAGTGGAGAGATCAGTCGCCTGATAAGCGAAAGGCGTGAGTTAAATAATCCAATTGTGGAATTGGCAGGTTTTTTTTTGAGGATAATGTCAGAGACAAAATTTTACTTACAGCTAAAACTAGCTCTTTGGTGATGTAAAAGAACTGAAGACCACTTAACGCCACATTGTTACCATGGATTTGTTCAATGAATCTTCGGATCTGAAGCAAAACAAAAACATAAATGCTTTAGTAAATACTATTATTTAAAAACAAAAAGAAAAAAAATAGAGCTCCATTTGAGTCATGTATGAAACAATGATAATTATGCAAGATTGCAATCTAGGTAATTATGAACGTTAATATTTTATTACCTCATCACTATAATAATTAGATGGCACCTTATACAATGCTCGTGCTGGCACTCTAGATGCAGTGTGAATCCTGGCCGCTGTCAGGGAGACGGCCAAAAATCGTCCCAGTACAAATATTAAAGAAAAAGAGAAGTAAATTAAGTTGTCAAAGGCACTTCGTGAACTGAAAGGAACAGACATAGGGGCAAATATTATAGTTTCCTATTTGATTTTCTTTTCTCAGACCTATTCATCATCATCTGCCTACATCAATCCAATAAAAAATCTCTCCCAAGAAGCATTTCGCGAAATCGCGAAGTTAAGAAGATTAATTAGCAAATGCTCTTTGTCCATGGCTGAGAGAAGTTGCTACTGCACATCTTCTTTTGGCAATTTTCTTTTAGTCGCCCCTTAAGATGGCCATCGGACGACATAGCCCCAAATAACGCAGCTTGGGGAGAACAAATTGTTGCTGGCCGTTTATAAAGGTCTTAGTCAGTTGCATCCCATCTTCTTCTTTAGGTATGACTCACCTTCTCTCTTTCAATCCGGTGTCACAGTTTTCGGAGCTACCTATTACAAATCTCTTGAGGTGCCTTGTTATAACAATTTCAAACTTGCGACCGAAGCCGAGACTAACAGTGTAACGTAGGTACCCAATATAGAAAAAAATATTTCCAATCGTCTTTGAATGGAACCAGGGGCCTAATTCGCGTAACCGAATCGCTGTTCGATCGTGATTGAATTGGACGATTTTGACATTTATCCCATACTAGAACTGTCAAAAACTTGTCGTTCAATAACGATTGTGATACGATTCGGTTACGCGAATTAGGGGCCTGAACCCTTTCGTATTGGGCGTGCAACACTACACTAACAGAGACTGTTAAGACTGATTTACTGATTTTAGGCATATTGCGATAATTTGAGCCTATAAGTAAAAAGTATTTATTAAAATCATGATCCTTTAATACTTACACCTGTGATAAGCATGCGTAGTTTTTATGCGATTTTATACTTTTTCCCAAGCCATTACTGTAAAAAAATAAATTGATCTAATTAACATTACCGTCGTTGCATTATTTTAGATACATCTGACTTATTTATTTATTTAAAAAGGTACATCAACAGTTTACTTTTATTCACATAAATTATCGCCATGCCCTTTCAGCTTACCCTGCGGCTTTGTCTGTTCTATGTTTAATTGTGATAAGCTGATATGCATACTTATACATAAAATTTACTTGGTTTTGTTGTGTTTTAAAGTGTCCATTCTTAGCGGGTGATGCCTAGTTTAACAGTTTAAAGACCGGTTGCTTCGGATTGCTTAGAGCAGATCAATAAGTCAGTAAGTTTTCTTGTATATGTCACCGTAAAATTGTAAACCTCGTCAGTTTGCCAAACAACGCGTGAGATTATAAACTAACGGTGGGTTAGGTTAGGTTATATTGTAATCCATCGACGTTAGATTATGAACTGACGAAGTTTACAATTTTACGGTGACATATATACTCGTAGTAAGAATAGCGTTTAGTTTGAACATCATCTATTTTGTATTGCAGAAATTAAATATACCCAACAAATGAAGTAAAGAAAATAATAACTAACTAATCACGATATTATCACCAGGTAATCAAAAGCTAATCAGATGGAAAAGCCGACTGACTGCCTGTCAAGACTGCTACATATAAAACGTAGGACTGTCAAGTATTCAAGGCTTGGCACAAATTAGCTTTTCTGGTTTATATATTATCACTGCTGGAAATAGGCCTCTATGAAGTAGGAATTTCAGGCGTTTTTAGCGTTCGCAAGTTAAGGTAGAGAAAAGAAGCTGCTGCACAATATTTTTAAGCAACATTTGTTTGGACTGCTCTTGGATCACCGATACAATGTGAAACAAAAAAAAAAGATGCTTATTACATTCTGTACATAATTTTTGAGCACAATTTATTTGGACTACTCTTACGACACTTATAAAACGTTAAAGATTGGTTAGGCCCACTTCTACTTAAAACTATACTTTAATCCCTCAACCCCCAGGAGGCACGCGCGTGCCGCGATAACAATTGATTTCAATTGTGTCTGGAATAACTCACGATCGAGGGATTAAAGTATTCTGGTTCATACTAATAATTAAAACATAGACATATATACGTACGACAAAATATGAAACAGCTGAAGGCAAATAAAGAACAAGTTGCTAGCGAACGATACAAGCATCAGACCACTGATGACATCATCGAATGAGGTGACCAGCTGAGTCGCTTTCGTGTAATCCTCGCGAATAGTACACCAGAAGTTTCGATGACACAACTGAAACCAACGTTGATATGTTGCTTAAACTGCATTTTGATTATTTACCATCATCACCTTCATCATCATCATCAGCCTACATCAATCTCCTGCCGGAGTTATGCCTCGAAATTGAAGATTTTGCCACAGTCAGTAAGGGGTTTGTTTCGGAGTCGGATTATTGTTAATTAGGCATCTAGTTTTTAACAAATACACAGCTTTTTTTGTTGCATCAATTTACTAACTAATTGAAGGATTTTTTTTGCAATGAAGACCGAAAAAGTACTACCTGGTCAAATTAGGGCGAAAACACATTAAAAATATGAATGATCCTTTCTCATATAAAAATATTGGTACTCACCCTTTGATCTGTTTCATGTATGGTTTTATTTATTTTTTCTAGTATCGATACTAGGTACAAACTCATACATACGATGAAAAGATCCGAGTAGCTCCAGTTTATAGTTGAAATAATATTTAATAACTAAAAATAAGTAAAAAAATATTATTGAAAAAGCTATTTGACTACCTTCCATTTTCCAACTTGTGTTCGAATAAATAATTTATATCTCCTGACGTTAAAAATAGATGAACAGTAATGAATTTTAATAAATTTATTTCAATCTATTTATAATGATCAGACGATAGTCATCTATTCAGAACCAAAATAATAAATTCATCAATATTTAGGTCAATGCTAAAATTTATTTTTGTGGCATATTTCTATATTACAATAGTTCAAATATAGGCAATCATACTGCATGGCGAATGCGTTCAAAATCTTTGGTGGCTAGTTTATATTACTTAGTACAATATTTTAATATCTGCTAGGTAATAATTGCCTACCTTCTAGAATTTTAAATGTTGTGTGTTCAACGCAAACTTTTAGTTTGACAAAATTTTAGAAGTTTTATTTAATCATCGGAAGAATAAAAAGAAGCTAACTAAAGCAGTGCTACTACATAGTCGAGTAATTGTTTTTTTTTGGTATACTAAGTTAGCAAACACTAACATGAATTAGACCTCCAATCGGTATATGAAGGGGATATTCTAACTCCAACCATGGAAAAGACATCTGTAAATACACTTCGTAGACTGAAATATTTTCTGTGGCACAGCGGAGTGAGTCAGTTATCTTTGTGTTCTGGGATAGAAGATGCTCCACTGAAAAAAAAACAAGATATTATTATCGTCACATGTTTGGTTATACTCCTAGGATGATCTGGTTGGAATAATTTTCTGGGTGACGTGCTTTCCGAAGTCCTCCTAGACCCAAGATAATATAGAAAAGAACATAATCCTAGATTGACCAGAATGAGAATCTAAACCATTACGTTTCAAATCTGATCTCCTAAACGAAAAAACTATCAAGTATCGTTATTTTTCCATTTCTTTTCGATATATGTTTTTATTGGGTAAACTACACAAAAGTTTTTGAGCAATATGTATATATACCTTTCTGAGACAGATAGTCCAACTAGGTAAGCGCAATTTTAAGAGAATGTAAATACCCTCATCAAATCCAACTCGGATGGGGCAGCCTTTGGGAAACTACGAAAATCTTCCAGACTTTACTATTTCAGCATTCAAGACGAAAGTCTTTGACCAGTGCGTGTCGCCATTAATGACACATAAATCTGAAATAGGCCGCTTAATATATATCATTCAAGAAATATCAAGGTCAGGCAAAGTTAGACTGAACTAAACTCTCAATTGGTTGACATTGATCGGTTTAAATTTTGTAATGCGATGACAAGTGTTGATAAAATTATTGACAACGGAATTTAAATTACTTTGAAACCATTGATATTGTCCACATAAACTAAATGCTTTGTAGAAGTGAGATTACTCGTTCTACCATGGAAGCTTTTTTGTTTCTCTTGAATCAAAATGAGGATATCCGTAGAACTAAGATTAACAACATTACTCGAATAATTGTTAAGCTGACAAGGTAACACATAGTAAGAAGAGTCACCGTTTGGGTGGAAAAGTTATGGAATGATGACCGCGCACCTTTAGCAGCTCGTCAGTCCACCCGGTAGGATAAAGGGTGCGGGAAGCCGTTGGATATGATGAGTGGCACCAAAACAGGGAAATAAACTTCCTCTTTATCTTTCTAACATTAATAGATATGCAAACACAACCTGATGTTAATTCACGTTTAAAAGTCGTGAAAAGTCAGTTTGCATTTCCTTTTTTTTTGCTAAGAAATTAGAAAATCCCACTTACATATAGATAATGACAATAGTATCACAGTTATGTTACAGCATTTAGTATGTACAGTCACATCAATGTACTTATCCAACGAAGAGTCTGATATCTTATGCATCAGTGTCGGCCATTTTGAAGCTATGCGGAAAAATAAGACCGAAGTCAGACAAGTCCCGGCGTAGAAAGACACGAATGCTAGAAACACAATTATATAATTGACAATACAGAATAGTTTTGCTTTTGAGAATAAAAGTTTTGTTGTATTAAATTTTTACTACCACAATGAAGTTCATCGTATTTTGGAGTAGGTAAAAACATTATTAATCTTAAAAATATAATATTTTATATCAAAATAAAAATAAGTATTTAAATAGCTGTTTTTACTTAACTGACTGCCAAATGATGTTTCTTTCGGGTGTTACTTAATCCCTCAACCCCCAGGAGGCACGCGCGTGCCGCGATAACAATTGATTTCAATAGTGTCTGGAATAACTCACGATCGAGGGATTAAGAGTGACAACTTTTAACATTGATGAGACAACGCTGGCTTACAGCGATAAAAAAAGAATTAAACTATATAGCTAAAATGGACAAAGTATTGCACCCAGTATGCATGGAGATACGGGTTTGATTCCCGCCTGAGACAAAACTTTTACTAGTTTAGATACTAATATTATAATTGCAATAAAATTGCAAAAATATCATATAAAGTATAATTAACTTACCTAAGGTCGAAATGGATAGAGTATTTTTACTCAGCCTGATGACGCTGAAAGCCGCAAAGATTGCCTGACTTAAGCAGATCAGACAACTGTAGATGAACCCAAATGAACAACGTTTAAATCTGTAAGACGACAAAATGTCAAAAACATTATCTATACTTATAATATTATAAAGTTTGTTTGTTTGTTTGTTTGTTTGAACGCGCTAATCTCAGGAAGTACTGGTCCGATTTGAAAAATTATTTTTGTGTTGGATAGTCCATTTATCGAGAAAGGCTTTAGGCTATATAACATTACGCTGCGACCAATACGAGCGAAACATCAGTGAAAAATATTGCAAAAATAATCGAATTCTTATTAACAGAAATTGACGCGGACGACGTCGCGGGAAACAGCTAGTCCTTAAATAAAAATGGATTTAAGTCTAAATGACACTTTCAGATATCACAAAAGTATTTTTTCGTTTAAGCACGTGTCCAGTAAGCAAAAGGTCGGCAGTTTGAATCCTAAGGAAAGCAACCTAAAAATATTTTACAAGTAAAATATACATTTATTAGCCACAAATTTACAATCATATTATCATGCATTGATTGATCATTATTCCACTGAATCGTCTTACCTAATTTTTGAAATATCCTTACTGGTGATCTTTGAAACTGGATTTAATCCGATAACTTGTCCACAAATGAGAAGAAGTTTCATGGACTTCTGAAATAGCTCTATTTGAGTCCGAGATTTCTTCTTTTTACACATAAACGAAGTCACTATAATGATGAAACTTATTTAATAAATCTGGCCCTGATTCATTGGTAAATGATACACATATCAATTTATTGAAAAGAAGAAGGGGATTAAGGTTCAAATATCCGTGATGCAGATAACTGTCACAGCAATCATAATGAACTGAAAATGTATACAGGGTGTTAGGTAACTAATACAAGTCTTGAATTGATAGCACTATTTTGAAAATAAATGTTTTCATACAAGTGGTTCCTAAATAGTTTACTTTAGTATGGATATGAAAATCTTTTTTTTCTTTGTTGTTATTGGTACATTGGATTCAAATATTTTATGGCTTTTACTCTCGTTTCTTAGAGTTTTACCCTACATTTTGGTTTATCCTGACGTTTCGTACATAATGAAACACGAGTTAAAATCATAAAATTATCAGTCTACAAAATTTTAGTTTTATTTACTTTTACCTTTACACTTTTTCTTCAATGGCCAACTCGAAGTTGGTGCAGATTTTTTCCTTGAAATATCAAAATCAAAATTAACATCATTTAAAAATAACGTAAAACACAAACAAAACAAATGTTATCAGTATATACATTTGAAAAATTTTGTTCCAGGCGGGACTCGAACCCGCATCTCCTCGCATGCGCCATACCATTAGGCTACCGAGATACTGCACACACGGCGCGAATTTTTCAAGCATATTCTTACGCTGTAAGCCAGCGTTGTTTCATCAAATGTTAGGAGTTTGCACCCTTAACACCCGAAAGAAACATCTTTGCAGATGTTTGACAGTCGCCTAATGGTATGGCGCCCGCCCGGCATGCGAGGAGATGCGGGTTCGAGTCCCGCCTGAGACAAAATTTTTCAAGTTTATATACTGATATTATAAGTGCAATTAATTTGCTAAAATATCAAATAAAGTAAAACAAATGTTATACCATTTATCACTTTTTAGGGTTTTTTCAAGCTCCTTCAAGCTAATTATTTCCAAATCTTTAGATGGTGAGTGACTGGTTTCTGAAATATATTTAAAAAAAGTTATGATGTGTTCATGTTATGATGTGTGATGTCATAATCGCACACTTAGTTTGAAAATCAGAAACATATTTGGTACCAGGTGTACTTTAATTAAATATAAAAAATGATAGTTATGACTTTCTAGTACTAGAAGTGCGAATGACAACGACGTTAGCAAGTAAATACTTACCAAAATATTTGCTATTCACATTAGTATCGATCGGCATTGTTTCTATTTGTAATAACACCATTTCCAAAATAATCACTTCCTTTGTTTATTATCTACCTGTAAACACAATGTACCATTCACCATTCACCATTCGTTTGAAAGACCTCGTATTCCCCGACGTAGTGCGTATGTCAATATGTCTTTTATGAATATTTTATTATTATGACACATTCGGTTAAACTAACATTCAGATTATTTTGTCATGTTCATATCAGTGGCGATAAACGATGGCTTGATTAACGACTGATTTGTTGTTTTCACGAAAAATAAAGTAAGGAAAAACATTTTTTTTAATAATTGTCAGAGTTCCGCATTTGTCGCTTAAAAGTTAGTTCAATTGATAACAGCATGATAACAGTCATTTATTTCATCATCATCATATCAGCCGAACGACGCCCACTGCTGGGCATAGGCCTCCCCCAAGGATCTCCACAACGATCGGTCCTGTGCTGTCCGCATCCAGCGGCTTCCCGCGACCTTGATCAGATCGTCGGTCCACCTTGTAGGGGGCCTGCCCACGGAACGTCGTCCGGTACGCGGTCGCCATTCGAGAACCTTTCCGCCCCAACGGCCATCGGTTCTCCGCGCTATGTGTCCCGCCCACTGCCACTTCAACGATGCAATCCTTCGAGCGATGTCGGTTGTTTTAGTTCTCCTGCGGATCTCATCATTTCTGATTCGATCGAGTAGGGAAATACCAAGCATCGCTCTCTCCATTGCTCGCTGGGTGATCTTGAGCCTTCTTATGAGACCCATAGTAAACGACCACGTCTCACTCCCATAGGTCATTACTGGCAACACACACTGGTCAAAGACTTTCGTCTTGAGACACTGAGGTATTTCGGACGCGAATATATGCCGGAGCTTCCCGAACGCTGCCCATCCGAGCTGGATTCGACGAGAGATCTCTTTCTCGAAGTTGGACTTACCTAACTGGACTATCTGTCCCAGGTAAACATAGTGGTCAACAACTTCGAGTGCAATGTTCCCAACGTTAACTGGAGCGGGTGCAACATGGGCATTTAACATGATTTTCGTCTTGTCCATGTTCATCCTAAGATAAGTCATTTATTTAATGAAAGTATATAACGTATAATGCCCCGTTGGTCTAGTGGTTTTAATACCGGGCTAACATCTCGGGGTCCTAGGTTCGATCTCCGGGTCGGGCAACAAGAGTTTCGAATTTTCTAATATTACGGAGGTTTGTGATCACCAACCCACATTTGGCATACGTGGTGATTATGCCTGTACCTGTCATTACTGTAACTTAAATTCGGTAGGGGAGCGGGGGGCACGTTGTTACATTTTTTAGGTAGTTGTTAATATGACAAAAGCTATCAAATAAATTATACAGTTGATTACTTGTATGGTTTGTATGTCTATTTAGCTATTCAAATATGACTGAAAAATTATTAAAATTTATGTAATTTTTTCACAATGGTAAATTTAACTAAACAAGTAGATTGTAACATCTTACCCCCGAATTAGGGCTAATTGTTACATCATCGGGGCACGATGTTACGGTAGATAAATAAAACGTTATAAACAATAGATATCACTTTATACAGTCTTCTAACATTTATGAGCAATCCAAATATCTATTATGGTAATAATTTAATTTTAAGTTTTTTTTTTTTTTAGTAGAACCAAAATTACTTTGGCAGGAACATTTTTAAATCTTATATAAAAACACAGCCTTCGTCTGTAAATAACAACTTGTAGTAAATCATTAACTTTCACTTTTTATTAGTTATTTTAATTAATAAACTTTTGGCAAACTAAAATACTTTGGATTCTAACATTTTTAAGGCACTTATATTATAGAAAGATAGGTTATATAGGCAGAAATTTTTGTAGAGGTAGGTACAAATATCGCATAATATAAATAATAGGGGTTAAAAGAAATTGCCGATTATTTTCCAACTTTTTATTTTGTTTATAGCTCTTAAGTATCTAGTCATATTATTGCGTAATTCTTTTTGTATTGTATCAAAAACTAAATAAAGTAACTTTTGACTAAAAAAAAATGCAATACTAGTGCCTATTACTTCAAAGGAAGTCATTGATAAGACCCCTTACAATGTGTCAGCTGACCTTCTTGCTTCAATTAAGTACATTTGTATTATATACTTTGATTTTCAGAAATTTAAATACTATAATGCGTAGCTTTATAACCATCTAACTTTCACCTTTAATTGCATCGAAAACGGTTCAGGCGATTTTAAAAAAACTAAAAAATTGTTAGTATGGAAAAATGACTTTTCTCGATTTCGTCCATACAAAACGGCAATTTCATACTTTAACCCCTAATAATATATTAAATCAGTCTTCATCAGAATTGCAAATAATGGAAATTAATGAGTGAACTTGCTTTACGAATGCTCGTTTTATTCTGCAGTACTTCTGCTGCAGCAGATTCATAAACTTCTTTACTAGTTGTACCTTTTTCTGTTTTTCTTTTAAAGTTTCTCATTCTGAAAAAAAAACAAAGAAAGTGTAGAACTTTTAAAATATGAAAACAAACGGTACAATACCAGATATGGTAATATTTTTGGGGTAAGTTGTTACATGTAACAACTTACCCCAAACAATTGTAACTACTTGCCCCATGGCACGTTTTTTAATATAAATTGAAGTCGTTATTAATGGATATCGATAGTAGAATAAAACAATATTGTAAATTATATTATGAACGTTCAAGGTTTAAAATTTTGACAAAATAAAAAATATAGTGTTGGCAACACTGAGTGACGTCACGTTTTCCGACGAAGAGGCTTGACTCGAAGACGGACATTCTTGCTCAAGCTATCCGACGGACAGCATCAAACGCGTGATTTAAGTAAGGCCTACTTTTGTTTTCAGTGTAGATATCGATAAAATAAGGGGTTCAATTTAGTCATAAAAGTGGTTTAGCTCTTATAGTTGAATCATTCCACTTACAATATAATTTGTCGTTAAGTATTAACCCGTTTTATTCTACCCTCAGTTTAGAAAAAGTTAACAATAGACATCAGGAATCAAAAATTTCGTTAAGGATTTTTTTACTTACTTGTTTGAAATCGGGACACATGCACACAATCTAGCAGCTCAGCGCTTGGCGGGTCACTGATCCTTTTTATCTGATGCACGATGTTATAAGAAAACGAATGAGTCCAATTTTGTCCATCAAAGAGTTTAAAATCCCGGTAAAAAACGCGTGTAACTTCTTACCCCTGTTACAATGTGCCCCCGCTCCCAAAGGCCTTCTACCTGCAGTGGGATGATTACAGGCTGCTACTTTACTTTTTGTGTTACGCTTAATATAAATAATTTTACGAAATTTTTTGTGAACTACAGTATTCCAAAAAGTGCATCTAGAAATCGATTTAACGAAAATTTGATGATAACGCATGAAAAATTTTACGAAGCGTCGAGTTCAAATTCATCAACCGGAACACCTACTGATTGAAATTCCAATATTGCACAAGTGGTAATCGAATCAGATCATCGCAATGACATAATCGATGAACTGATCGGAATGTAGATGTTACAGTGAGAGTTTAAAACAAGTCATCTCAACAGAATGACAACAAATTCTTATGACTTTTTAGAAATGTCAAACGGGATTGTAACGAAAGCATACTTTCTTTCTTTATTTATCCTATACCAAATAGAGACAATAAGTTCATGAACTAATTAAAAGAAAATGGGATTTATTTTCTAATTAGATACTGTGCTTTTGGTCAAGTGGTGCCAGCATATAAAATTTATAGAGCTATTTTTCATCGTAAGTAACAACTAAACGAATATAGCCTTAAGAAGACAGGCAGCGTTTTCTGTCCACTATTGGCCAAATTTCGTTCATCGCCACACTTTTCACCCACCTAAATTATAGCGAAACGCTACTTTTGGAGAAACCTGTTTCCAGCAGCGAACTGATTTGGGCGTACAGCGTTTTTGGTCACGGGTAGCCACTTATTATTCTATTGAATTTTAACTTTTTTTTTAAATCGTAGGAGTAGAATTTTCGTATCAGTTCGGGCCATCTTTGGGCAATCATCAGTATCAGGAATCATTTTGTCGTCAGCAAATAATAGGTATTTTGTCGCCAGTAAATAACCGGTATAATGAAAAACCTTTTTAACAAAGAAAATAAAGACAAAATTTTCTTTGCCAGCGATTACAAACTGAAAGCAGCTATAAGTGTAAAAGTACAAAATGACAAAAACTAGTCAATGCGGATTTTAGCTACTTTTTTTGCTGCAGCCTCGATACAATCAAATTGTTTCGGACCGTGAAGTTTATCGTGTATCCTTCAACCCTTTCCGACGTGTAAATAAAGTGTAGCTTCGCAATTAAAACTTTACTTTAATTATTGTAATTTTGAGATTTTCTTAAACCAGTGCCAAAATATAAAAAAAAACAATGGTCATGGTAAAGACATTATGACAACTAACTCTTATGTCAGTCTTACAACGTTGATCCTTTTTAAAGAGTCGCTTAGAAAAACCTCTTAACAAATCTATACTATAATATTATAAAGCTGAAGAGTTTGTTTGTTTGTTTGTTTGTTTGTTTGATTGATTGAACGCGCTAAGCTCTGGAAGTACTGGTTCGAATTGAAAAATTATTTTTGTGTTTGATAGTCCATGTCTCGAGGAAGGCTTTAGGCTTTATAACATCACGCTGCGACCAGTAGGAGCGAAGCATCAGTGAAAAATGTTGCAAAAACAATCGCGATCATAAAAACAGAAATTGACGCGTACGAAGTCGCGGGGAACAGCTAGTGGTTCATAATTTTTAAGGCGTTTTTTTATTACATTGTACAATTATCCACATTGACTTTATAGTTTCAAGTTTCATATTATCTAGATTATCTTTTATGAGTTTCCGATAGTTGAGCACTGTCGCAACTTGCGACTCGCAAGTGCTAAGATCGCAGAAAAACAGTTCTGCCATTCGAAACACCTAACTTACAATATAATAGAGACCATAAAATTTAAAAAGTACTTACACGCAGACAAATATCAGTTTTGTGACATGCGCCTTCTTATTCTGAGCTAAGCTGAGATAAATTTAGCAATTTTTTTGGACAGTTGAACGCGATCTGGGTGTCACTACTCTGCACTCCTCTTCAAAATGTTTTTGGCTAGTCTTAGGGCAAAACCCTTCTATTGTAGATACCTATATCTAGCAGGGGCCTGATGTTGGCTGATGGTAGAAAAATGTACGCCTACGACTGCCATTATCTTGGTTGATTATGCAAGACTGACGGTCGGATCGAACTTCGTGATTATTAATTGCAAACTTAATTACTTCGAACGGCAGGTCAACCTTTCTAGTTCTTTAAACGATTTTCAACTTTGCATACTAACAATAGAGTTGAAGATTAAATGGGAACCAACGGTCTATTGGAAGTTGATGATATGTTGTATGAACCTATCAAATCTTAAAAGCAACTCGAAGGGTTTAATTAAATAGTCTGGGTTACAGACAAAGGTTCTTGGGGTGAATAGTAGTAACCTATTGAAATGGATAACTAAAGGGAAATAGCACATCATCAAAATTTATTAAGATAAGTGCCACAATTTTTAAGACTTTAAGACGCTGACTGCAGCTGATGACCTTGAGCAATGAACACGCCCACAAATTTATTCGACTTTGAATTTCTTTGTAACGCGCCACAGCTATCACTGTCGATTCTCGTAGGAGTGACAGAGAAAAAGCGCATGGAATAGAAGGGCCTAAGTGCCAAACAACAAAATTCGTTGTGCAATTTAAAAT
Organism: Anania crocealis; assembly: GCA_949315895.1. Taxonomy (NCBI): domain Eukaryota; kingdom Metazoa; phylum Arthropoda; class Insecta; order Lepidoptera; family Crambidae; genus Anania; species Anania crocealis. Next base: position 7,781,351 of record OX438880.1, read on the forward strand.
TGCCATTTTATTAAAAATCTAAATCAGCCATTTGCTTAAGCAACATTTAATATACAATATAGCAAAATTTTATTATCATTGTTATACGGACTGCGGAGAAAAATGGTAATTTATGTATTTTCAGAGGCTACTTTGAGATTTTTTTCTATCGAGAAAAGTTTTTAGAATCGTGTTTTGGAAACAGCCACCTGGTCGAAAATATGATCAATTACAACTACATAGAATTTGGCAACAATACGAGCCATAGGCTTAAAGCAAAACAATCTTCATTGAGCTCAATTTGGCTCATGTCAGCGTCTTAAGAGACAGAGATTACCAAAGTGGTCGAAGGTTGAAGTTTCGTTTGAGATCGAAATCTATATCCTAAGATTCGTACGAAAACTACTACTAAACTGAATTTTTTGTCGGGTAAATAAATACTATTGTTGAGAAAATGTTGTCAAATGAAACACTTAACCAACCGCTAAGTAAGGAAAAACATTGTGTTTTAGAAAGGATTTTAAAGTGATGTTGCTATGTGATCTTTGCTTTAATATCGGTAAAATCAGTTTTATTTCTGTAAAGACGCCGATAGTTTCAATAGTTTTACCCTGCCACTTCTTTGAAACGAGTAGCTATTAAAAAAATACCTTAAATTTTCATGGAAAAATCCATGATATCAGGAAATTATGGTATTTTTACGTAGGCGAGCTACCGGTAATTCTCTCGGGGCGGCGACTGCAATACTCGGCTCGAAAGATTAAGGATACTTTTGAACAAGGTTTTTTTACTAATGAAGTAATACTTAAATATTTATTTATACATATTTTTGTAATAACCCTCATGTGTACTATCACCCCTGAGTCAGGCGTTGCTGTTCAAAACTACACCCTGTTGGAGACGAGCCTCTTCAAAAGGAGGGTTCGCAGATCGGTCAATGGCAGTTGGTACTCCTTTAGTTGCCTTTTACGACATCCATTATGGGAAGAGAAAGGCCGATGAATACTATTATTTATGTGCTGGCAACACCCTATACCTAACCATGGATTATAGCAACAACATTGCCGAGATTGTGTCAAAGATTACGAATACCAATCATAGCAAGAGTACCATCGTGAGACCTGACGTTAGAATTCGACACTGAATTTGCATTTAAACCCGTAGCGTTTGATATTGAAATGTAAATGGAGGTCAGACATTGTCAGGGTTGCCAGGTTAACAAGGTAAAATGATTAAAGCAGAAATGAACTGAACCGATCCGAAACTCTCAGCTTAATACGAAAGGTGATTTTTATAATAATATATACAGTTCATAATTAGATCCAAATTTAAATTTGAATTGCTACTTTTTTGTTCATTGACAATTTTATTTCTGTTTTTTACACATTCCACTGTTTTTATAATTTTCTTAAATTAATTTCTTGTTGCGTTTTATTCATTGATAATTTTTTAATTGTGCCTCAGGACTTCCACTGAAAAGAGGCAGTAATTTCGGGTTCGTTACCTGTTTTAATGTATTTTTGGCAGCAGTAACAAATCAAAGTAAACTACCTGTTAAAAAAAATTACAAGTAACGAAAAATTTTTATGGTAATTGAACAGCAGTTTCAAACAATTTTTTTATGATTGATGTATAAAAAAATTTCGATATCAATAATTCTAGTCTAAAATATTTACAATAAAAATAAAACTGACTATTTTAAGGGAAAAAGTAAACTGATCCAACACAGTTATAATATAGCTCGGGAGTCAATGTACAGTGTAAAGGACTTTTTACAATAAACAAATCATAAATTATAAAAATAATTATAAATCAACATCAAAAGGGAGGTTATTCTAAGCTAGCACCCCTAGCTACAGGGCCTAGGTACAAATCGTACGGTTATCATAAAAGGCGGACCAATTCCTTTGTAAGGTATGATTGCGATTATTTCGGGTCTTGCGATAGATGTGATTAGGTATTATTAGTATAATCCTGGAATATTCAACGAATTTCATACTATTTTCTGAACAATCATGATTTTATTAAGCCTAAGATTTTTTTCAATTCTAACCCTTATTTAACTTCTTACTTAGACTTTAAACTTCTTGTCTTCCAAAGCTTTTAAGAACTTTAGTTCAGCTGTCTCGAAAAAAAGTAATTTTGCCAAGAAATATTTTGTTATTTTATTATGATTGGTAGGCAGGTTAGGTGTCGGAGTTTAGCCAATGAGGAATATTACTAATTTTAGATATATTGTAGTCATGATGCCCTCAATAAAACATTTTTAAGCAAATAATATATTTATTAAATTATACGATCAATATTTCCAAAGATATACAAGATCAAATTATACTGTACTGTACTGTAATTGTAGGTGTTGTACTATGATGTTTATATTCTTTTCTGGTAGAAAGGCATTGGCAATGCATGAAAAAATCCTTACATGGATTGAAAATGAAATGTATCCTATGGAATAAAGCAGGTTCATCATCATCAACAAAGAAACGAAGCCTACTACTGGACATAGGCCCTCTTAGAATCTCCACAGTGACAGGTAAAACAAATTTGTTAATAGTTATGTTGTTATAATTTTTGTGTCTGTCTAATTTCGACATCAGTAATATATTACTCTTATTCTGGTAATACTCTATTAGTCGCTTCATACGTTATTCATTAGAAGAGAAAGGGTAGTGGTGGAAGAAAAGGTTTTCATTTGGAGCTGGCACACACGGAACTTTAAGAAATTTTGTCTTCTTCATTTTACTGTTATTTATAGGTTCTCATCGATGCAAGATTATTTTTGCGACGAACATAATGAAGAAACGAGTCGCACCAAAAAAACAAAACAATTTAATATTCTATGAATCTACCAGACTAATGCTGTTAGTTGGAAAATACGCAGGATTGATCCCAATAGAGGGACTAACGTATCGTACTAGCAAACATGTGAGGTAAGAAGGTAGTTAACCATATTACAGTGTGTTATTTTAACTATTACACTTTTATGATGAACTCTGTGGTTGAGTGGCGTACACACCAGTTTTGAGGGTATCGCCAATCGCCAACTCCTAGGTCTAGGGTTGTTTGCGATGCCTTTGATATTATGATAATGAAAAAAAACCTAAGGAGGAAAATACAAAAAGATGATGGTGCTAATTATAATGATGGTGATGAAGAAGATGACGATAATAGGCAAAAGAAAGAAGGAATAGACAAGAATGATGATGACGCTAGTTATTACGATGATGACAATGCTAGTGATAACGATAGTGATGGAAATATTACCACACAATAATTTTAATTTATTGTTACTTCATTTCTAACTTAATCACTCTTTCATTTCGTTGCTTGTGTCAAAACTCAAGTGGAATAATGTAATTATTATTCCATTGGTGCTGTTTTAATGAAAAAATAATTAATTTATTTTTTTAACTTACAGGTTTAGCTGGCAATCCCCATATTTTCTGTTCATCTTTGTGCCTAGTTTTATGTTACATACTATTATAACATCTGTGTTTGTGTTTGATTGCTTTTACACAGAATTTACGATGCCGAAACTGTGTAAGTATTCTTGACCACAATTAATTTTATCAAATTGTGTTGCTTTGTGATACTAGAAAATTTGTTAGATTTAGATTTACCTTCTATCACAAATTTAAATTTATAATTATTAATTGTTTATTTACACACTTCACATACCTTTTAATCCAATTAAAACAATATTTTCATTTACATTGATTATTGTTATTATATTATGTTATTATTTACTTAATTCACACACCTTTCAATTTAAACCACATTTACATTCACATGGTTAATATATTTTCAATCTGTTGCAGTTAAATAAATTATTGCTTTGACTTGATATTGATACTGGTGCTTTGTCGTCAGTTGTCTTTTTTTTTTGGTTTTTTCAAATAAAACTTTCATTCGTTTGTTGCATATACTCGTATATGTAAATATCTCTTTCTCTTTAAAATAAGAATGATAATTACAGCCGGTATAGCATTCTGGGTATCATGTTCTACTTCACTATTTTTCTATTGGAAGCTTTGTATTAATTTGAAGAAAGCTCTGGAAAAAGTTGAACATATTGAGACCGTTTTACCTCCGCAACATGGCATCAAAACGATTAGGAAAAATATAAATTTTGTTATGCTATTCTACAGTATTTTTGGAACCGGTAAGTTTTTAATGAACACAATAATATAGAGTGATTTAGTTACTTATGTTAGATTTTTCAACTAACTCGTATTTTTCATTTAAATGCCTTTTCACAGTTTTTCTTTTTTAACTACTCGTTGGATATAATTCAATTAAAGTTATATTGAAACACAATATTGACATACAGACACGGCCTATCGCGTCATGAACAATCAATAATAATAAATACAATTTGATTTGCAAAATTGATAAATTATTAAGTCATCGCCAACCGAACAACCGTCACGCTGTATATCTCGCATCTTATAAAATCAGTTAAAATCTCTTTCAGATTTTTCTGATGAATATTTGATAATATTTTAGTAAAAAAACTTTATTACGAACTACCAAAGTTGCTTTACAGTGTTAGATTAAATCAGCACTGTTTTACGGCATCCCAATAATCTATCTATCGCCAGTTTTGACATTGCGGAGATAGGGAACAATTTCTATCTCTGAATTTGCCGCCCAGAGGAACAAAGACAGAAGTTGTTTTCTATCTCCGATATGCCAACACTGAAGATAGATAGGTTATTAGGACCGGCCGTTAATTGGCATGGTAACGGATGAATTGCTGATCTTCCATTACACCAACATGGTTAAACTGAACACGTTGATTTTATTCCTTTTCAGTAAACCACGTGCTGCATTTGGTTTCAAGTTACAACCCAGTTCAAGAATGTTTTATTCTCGAAGGTGATTCAGATATGTATTTAAAATCGTACATACTTTTGGAATATTCATTCTTCTTCAACTATATTCCTTTTAGCTATGTGCTTGGATTTGCATTACAGGTATATGTTTTGTTTATTAAACTTCTTTTGTATTAAAAGAAATTAAAAGAAAGTATCTGAAATATAATGATGTTTTTGGAAACATAAGCAAAGTGAAAAATAAGTTTAAGTCTTCTACGTTAAAATACATTATACTTAATACTTGTCCGAGATGGATTTTTACATGTAATAACGGCGAAGCACTAGCGCAGAGCCACAATTTTTTCAAAGCTAAAAAAAAAAAAAGAGAAACAGAACGTTTTCTATGGCAACACTATCAAATGTCATTACGGTTTTTTGTGCGAGCGCGGTCACATCGTCGTTTTATAAAAGATAGGTAAAATATCTATTACTCTTAAGAAATATACCATTAAAGTTTATAATCAGGCTTTAGAATTAAGGTAGTCATTGTTCAAAGTGTTTACAATATGTCGAATTGTGATTTTTGGAAAAATGACAAGAAGAAGCCTAATCAAGGTCAAGGCTTACTATGCAAATAGAAGGGATTTATAACATTAATCACAGGTATGATTCAATTTATTCTTACTTTCACATATAGAGCAATGTAGTTACGATGGTTTCGAGTTGAAACTTCAGAAAAAATAAAATAGGTAACAGAATAATTCATAACCTATATTATCACCTTCCACCATTTTTTCTGTTTTCATTTCGTTGTACCTTTGACGTTCGGATATTCCCAGACACAATTAAAATCAATTGTTATCGCAACAACCGGTTGTTGCTTGGGGCTAAAAGCGTTACAACGAAAGCAATGATCTATCTATGCATTCTGCAGATTCAATATTTATTCCTAGTGCATAAACCTTCGGTTAGGTTACGGTAAAAACAAAATTGCTTTTCGGAGAGCACGTTTATCTTTTCGTAACCGTTTTACTCACTTGTTTAAAAATTTACCATTAAAATCCAAGTGTTTGAATGAAATTAAATTCAAGAAAGAAGATCAAGAAAGGAAAAGAAAAGAGGAAACAAGAGGAAGATTCGAAAAAGGGAAGCTAATAAAGGAAACTTCACGATTCTCAGAGCAGCGATGAGGAAACATCTTTGACCACACCCTCTTAAATGTGTTGTCATAGAAGATGACACATACACCAATAGGTGAGGCTAACATATTTCAACAAATATGACTTTTCCCTATAACAACTTTAAACGTCTGGGTAGTTTCATGTATGATGAACAAAACCACAAGCTCTAATTTTGTGCGAGATATTCTGAATAATCACAAACAATGGCTAGACATGCTAAATGTGAGAGCTTTCTATTAGGCAAGTGCTATCACTCGAAGATAGACATGCTTACATTAATAGCAAGAGCTAGTATGCTGGAACTAGATGCCTTCATATTATATGAGCATGAGAGCTACCACATTTTTGTAGACAATTTGGTCTAGTGGTTGAGGTACGGGGCCAAGATCTCGGAGTCCCAGGTTAGAATCTGGGGTCGGGCAACAAAAAGTTTCGAATTTTCGAACGTTTTTCGGCTTGTAATCACCAACCCACATTTGGCAAGAGTGGTGATTATGCTAGTACACCCATCATTGCTGTGGTAACTTGAATTCAATAATGGAGGCCTTTTTTCCCTGCAGTGGGATGATTATAGGCTGGTACTTTAAAAAAGAATTGAATCCAGAGAAATTGTTTGGTACCTACACTTAAGACAATTTATCCAGCTGTTGTATGGATGGCTATATACAAAAGTAATGGAAAAACAAAGACTTAAAGAATTACTAAAATCACATGAAAACTGGATTAAGTTATGCCTAGCATTAAGGAAATAAAGATATAATTAATTTGGGGGAAAAACAATATAAAAATTAGCAACCCGATTAAACAACTTAACCTTTTTAATAAATAAAAAAAAAATCAAAAAATAAAGATATTAACTATTTGGGGAAAAACAATATGAAAATTAGCAATTCAAAAATTATATATTAAGTAAACAACTTAACGGTTTCATGGAAATACACACCAAGGCTTCAACCCCAGGACCTGGGGTGCTGTATGTGGCCACAATAAGGCTTCTGGGTCTTGGTCCCGTGCAGAACAAACACATCATATTAACCATTGTAAATCTTGATTGTGTAATAAATTCGTATTATTATTATTCTTATTTAGAATCCACCTTTTAGCTGCACTGTTGGACCTACAATGTTTTACTTTAACTATGAAATTTTAATGAGTATTGATAACACAACCGCAATAGCTTATTTTAATAAAATAGATACACAGGTACACAGTCTCCTCACCTTAATAGTATAACTAAAAACATGTGACAATAATGTGCAAGTATATACTGAAGATAATTTTTAGGGAAAAAGGAATCAAGAAAAGTTAAATAAGACTCAAAAAGATAGAGCCACCGGAATATTAGTTTTCCACTATTGGCCATTACAACCATGGTTTCCCCTAGTCAAAAGCCATCGCCACTTATTAGTATTTTTATTAAAATAATATATTTGAGCTTAATAGAACATTATTTTAATTTCAAAGATTACTATCACTTATACCAGCAGGTTACCCTGGCTGTAGGGCTGTTGACAGACAAGAATTTATAAGGTGGTGCCCTCCAAAACTTAGCACTTGACATAATGGTCAATTCTCTTTTCTTAAATGCCCTAAATATTGTCATAGTTTTTTCCCTGTACCCAATGGTAGTCTGGTAGACATCGTTCTTTAGCGATAAGACCCCCAAAATTGTACATCTTAATATTATTAAATAGTATGTTATTCCTTTATTTGATGTGCAATAAAGAGTATTCCATTTGATTTGGGTATCTAAAAGCGATATGACTCACTCTTAAAATTATGGTGACTATTTTGCAGAAAGCACAATATTGATACTCATGAGGTTCCCATTCCTCTCATTGTTAGTTTTTTAAACACAGATCTATGATAATGATCAGCTCTGTCTCTACTGATTGGTCCTACAGTTAGATCAGATGACAGAATGTGTCACTAAAAGAGTTAATTGAAAAACGGGACGCATTACTTGGCTCTGGGGGCGTTTGCAAACGTTCTTGATGTTCAAAATATTACACATACTTCAAGAAAAGAAAATCCTCAGACTTCGTTTCAATTAGAAACCTTTGTTCCGTAAAAATAAATTAATATTGTGTCTACAATAAAGTCGTATATAGAGAAGACCAACTTGTCAAGGAAAAAATGATGACCTTTGATTTTAACCATCAAAAATCCAGTCATAAGTTGGTGGATTAAGTAAATTTTGAGAAAAGCTGGTATTAATGATACATATATTCTTGGATTATACCACAAGACATACAACAACATCTGCTGTGCAGCAGAGGTCACGTGTTAGAAATGATTTTATATTAAAAAAACACTCCAGGATGGTCTCAGAATTCTTCTATATTCTAGGCCAATATTTCAAAATGTAGCAGAATTCAATCATACAGTGTGTAATAGTATTTTTCATAGTGAAAAAAATAAAATGTTTTTACTTTCTATTAATCTCTCTCAAATTATTTATCTTATTAATTACAAAGTTTTAAGGTTTATTATTATACTTAATTACATAATTTTTTCATTCTTTAAAAATTGTACTAGTGATTCACAACCCATGTTCAAACATCTACATGTAAAAATCCATCTCGGACAAGTATTGAGTATAATTATTGGATTAAACGAACTTACCTTAAGTGAAGTTCAATCTTAAATATACGAAGATACTTGACCGAGATGGCAGTCCCAAAAACCCACCTACTAATTCTAAATTCTATAGTATTATCCCATTAGTTGGGTTGTTCATAATGCTTTAAACGTAATGATATTTGATAGTGTTGCCATAGAAAACGTTCTGTTTCTCTTTTTTTTTTTGCGTTGAAAAAATTGTGGCTCTGCGCTAGTGCTTCGCCGTTATTACATGTAAAAATCCATCTCGGAGAAGTATCTTCGTATAATTTAGATTGAACTTCACTTAAGGTAAGTTCGTTTAATCTTATAATTTTAAACTAATGAACATAAAACAAAAGCTTCCTATTAAATCTTACTCTTATTTTAAATGCAAAAGTTTAAATGGAAGTTTGTTACTCAAACACGTCAGATTAAAGGATTGAGATGAAAATTGCACTGGAGATACTTTTTATATCAGAAAAAATATAGATAGCGGGATAGTTTCATTCAAATCAAATTCCAGGTTATCTATTGTTTGCCCGAAAATTATATGCCCTAATATTCATATGCCCGAATTTCAATTGCCCGAATGTTTTGTTTACCATAAAAGATATTTGACATACTCTTATTTGCCCGATTCTTAAATGCCTTAATGATACGAGTGCCATACGTATTGTTATCCATTTTATTAATTGCAATAATATTATTTAACAGAATATTTCAACGCCATACTTAATTTCGAATACTTATATCTAAGCTATGCATTTCTAATGAAATTCCTAAAGGTGCTCTAACATTATTTACAAACTTATTCTAAACACATTGGTGGGTAGGCAAATTATTTGTAGGCAATATTTATTGACAATAGTTTATCGGCTTGTACAATTTGTTCGCTGTTGAATTTGTGTTCAAAATAGATACAAATAATGTTTGTCAATTATTTAAAACAACAAAAGGTGATGTGAAGCTCAATATAACCGATAATTTAAACCTAAGTCCTTCTGGCACTTCGCCGGCCGCTACCGCGGCACGCTCGCTCCGCTCGCTCGGCTTGTGCGTTGTCTTTCATGTTCTAACCTAACCTAACCAAACCAAACCTAAACCTATTGACCGTTTAGTTTAAACCGATTTTAGTTTTTTTTATAAATATAGTATGATTATAATATTAAAATTGATTTTATTTTTAATACCTAGGTACTTATCACTATAATCAGTCCAAGTCGCTTACGTACAAATTTAACCTAACGTCTTTGTCCTAAAAAGCGATTGGCCTTCTGGCACTTCGCCGGCCGCTGCCGAGGCACGCTCGCTTCGCTCGCTTGGCTCGTGCGTTGTCTTTCATGTGTCTAACCTAACCTAACCTATTTTTTTAATAATTATTTTAACCTATTTTACAAGCAATTTCGGTGGGAAATGATGTTATTATGGCACGTGATAATTACGGCTTACAATGATTATAACAAACGATGTTATGGAAATTTATTTTATGGGAAACAATGATTATAACAAAGGATGTTATGGAAATTAATTTTATGGGAAACAAAGTTTCTAGCAAGTGACTAATATAGTAAACAATGAGTATGACATATAAAATTATGAGAAACAATAATTTGTCTGGTGACTATTATAGCAAATAAAATTCGGGCAAATGAAATTCTGGCAAGTGGAGGTATACCCAAATTCCATGACCGTCATGGGCAACAGGCAATATGTCAAAATATACAATTGAGATCCAATTACGATTCAATTGAGCCATTTGTAAATTAGCGGAATTGGGCGGCTGGAGTGCTGTCAGAGGAAGACTCTTCTGACAGTAGATACTCCTTTAATCGCCTCTTACGGCACCCCTTGAAAGAGAGGTGGTGCTGTATATATGTCATGTACAGTAGGATGTTATACAGTGATAGTTAATATAGTTAAACGACTTCAGTAGGATGTTATTTATTTAACAAATGGATAGTATTGCATATAATTGTTTTTCAGCTGGCGAAATTGCAGGCAGCAATCTGTTGGCTCTTCAGCGACGCCATTTTTATTATTAGCAACATTTATTTGGAAAGTCTATTCAAAAACTTCAATCGTTTAATATTTTGCGGAAAAACCAAAGTAAGTACCTACGTACGGACACATTATACCTATATATGTCGCAGGGAAATGAGGATATCAGGGATTTCATGAAATCCCTAGGGATATGATAAAATCCCGGAAGATGTCGAATATTCTTGTTTATTACGTCTTTTTACTAAAATTATCTAGTGATATGACAAAATACTAATATAAAATCAGAGATATGTCATTTCACTAAACTAAATGTAGTGAAATAAATGACTGAGCGATCGTATTTTTAGTTGAAATTGTGTTTTACTAAACCACTCGAAAAATCCACTTGCCAATAAAAGGGGTGTTAAAACCACCAGTTTTAGTAAAATATCCACTAAGTTGGCAACAATGTACACGAGCCGCGCCAGCTCGAGTGACGCATTTGTTTCGCTCCCACTACCGCCCTGTGAGCGAGCGAAAGAAATGCATGGCTCGATTTTTATCCACTTTTCTGACATTTTACTAGATTTAGTTTAGTGGAACGACATATCACTGACGATAATTTGGTGTTTTGTCATATCACTAGATACTTTTAGTAAGAAGACGTAATAAAAAAGAATATTCGACATCTTCCGGGATTTCGTCATATCCCTAGGGATTTCATGAAATCCATGATATCCTCATTTCCCTGCGACATATACATGTTTAAATCACCTGATTTGCATGTCAGTTTGCTTTGAAAATATAAACATCCATAATCCATAATTGTGAATAATAATTTTAATGAGAATTCATAGTCACGTCAGAGTATGAGTTATATTAGCTTTGATCTTTTTAGGGTTCCGTAGCCGAATGGCAAAAAACGGAACCCTTATAGTATCGTCAATTCCGTCTGTCTGTCTGTCCGTCCGTATGTCACAGCCACTTTATTCTGAAAATATTAGCATTACACAGTTGAAACTAGGTAAGTAGGTGTATTCTATTGACCGCTTTACGATTCTCATACAAAAAAAATGTACTCACTATGGGGTATCTATGGATAGATCTTTTAAAATGAATAGACAGGGACAAGATAAAGGCTTCCAAAGTGGTAAAAAGGGTGTTCTACCTCTCTAACTTTTAAACTAAGCAAGTGAAAATTTTAAAAAAAACCAACTCGCACTTGGCCGGTTTTTTTATGGTTTTTAAAATAATCTGTCCCATAGATAGGATAGACATCAAAGTTAGTCGCTTTTAAATCCACCTTGATGGTTACGCGATTAGTATAAGAAAAATCATTTTCTCAAAAAAAATCCGAACAGCCTAAATTGAGCCCCCAATTTCGAGTCCCTCAAACAACAAATCACCGCTGATCATCATGCTGAAGTCGGGCTTCAAACTGGATAGCTATTTTTCTAAGTTCAATAATTTGCCAATATCTTCAAATGCACATATATATTTTATTTGCTATCAAATTATGCATGCCTGACATTATTCAATGTGTCACTAACTCCAAAATTACGGTTTTGGTTCTCGGTCTGGACTCTAGTTAAGTGACAAAAACACTTTTTCTATACTTTTTTGTGACGTGGTATGGTTTTCTATAATTCTTATCTACATAAACACTTAGCTCAACTCTTAGCATTAACTTCTAGATCAAAAAAGTAATAAAAGCGAACATCGTCAAATCAATACTTAATTACACAAAGGAACAAGGAACAGAGAAAGCACGTCAACCTACCACAAAACGTAAAATTTCCTCAATTGATATTGATATCTACTTGTTGGACTTAAAGTTGAAAATCAATTCAATGACCTTAAACTTTTTGGGTAGGTTGACCTGCCGCTATCTGTACTACGGGTTTGAACGATATATTTCATCATCTCAATATTTAGACGAGTGACTGTGACATCGGCGCGTGTAACTTTAATTATTTTCGTAAAATTATGTTGCTTTCCATATTTTTTCGGGCAGTTAGAAAGTTAATTAGATTTTTAATAACTTGGTATGATTAACAGGAAGTAAACTCGTAAAAGTATCGTAAAAACATTTTATCCCACACAACTTAAATTTTAATGAGACGAGTAATCACGAGCAGATACTGCTACATCACTTTTTTAAATATTGAATGATTGTAGGTTAACACAATATCATCGTCATCAAAGCACTTCACTAACTTCTGTAAAAGAAAAAAAAACATTTACAATCACCACGCTTGGTAAGTAGGCCGGGTTTAGAAGATTATGAGCTAATGAAAATTATGTTTGTCGTCTGTATAAACTCTAAAGGTAGACTTCGGAGCAATGCGGCTTGCGGCTTGCGTCGTGCGACATGCGTCACTTGCGGCCCACGCGGCCATGCGGCTGTACTTTGAATTAAAGGAGTGTATAAAAACCTTTTCCGAGCGAAGCGTCACGGCCGCATGCGTCGGTCGGAAAGGGTTTCATACACTCCTTTAATTCAAAGTACAGCCGCATGGCCGCGTGGGCCGCAAGTGTCGCATGTCGCACGACGCAAGCCGCAAGCCGCATTGCTCCGAAGTCTACCTTAAGGTATTTATAACTTTGTCTTGATAGATGCTATCGCATCCACACGGGTTCTTTCTCAGTCGCAAATCCACCCCTCAAAAATGTTGTGATCATAGTTGTACCTGAAAGTTTGAGATTTCTCATGGTCGGTTTGGTAATTCGGTCAATTGCTGAATTGATGTTAAAAATGAGACATAATCGAAAAAGTTACTTAATTTTACTAAGGCATAGAATACAATATTAGCCTATCAATCTTAATAGAACGTTACACTGTGAATTTAGTAGTATATTTAAGAATGAATGTATTTCGTGCCGAAACTATGATTTCGCGTTTTTCTTAAAATTGTTATCTATGATATTTTGTTGGATAGTGAATGGTGGTACTATTGGTAATAATGGTGGTCTTTAGAGACCTAAGACTATAAACACTGGCTCCATCTTAACATCGCGTCGTTTATAAAATACTTATTTCAAGATATGCCACACTGGGCCACACAGGTTCATCCTGTCCCAAACTGATTTACTAATAACTGAAAACTTTGGGTATATACATTCAAGATTTTAATAGTAATGACACTCCTCAAACATCGCCACTACTTCACGTCAACAAAACATTATTTTTTTGTAAATAAAAATACACATATTATATTATATGAAGAAAATGTCGAAACCAGTACCAACAATAATGTTTATGCGCACAAATATTATTCGGGGATCGAACCTACGATCTATAGTTAAAAAACAAAATTTACTATCACTAAATCAAACCGGTAGATTATAGCAATTTGTCAACACTATCCAAACCAGATATTTTCTTAGTTGAGATAAGATTTTTGACTTATATTAAACATACTTAACTTTTGTTATTAACCGTGAAAGAACATTTAATTACTTAGCGCCCCTGTTTTTGTTAATAACACACTGAAAGTCTGCATACATTTCCCTAGCCACATAATTTATTTTAACCCCTTTGACTTGGTAAATGAGGGAAAAGAGCATTTAAAGAGAATTCCTTTTGCGCGCGGAATAAAAAATAATGCACGAGTTAAAGGAGACAAGTTTGTGTTTTAGACTCCGCCTTTAATATACACACAAATGAAAGATATGTTTAGTTGACATATCATACCAAATTTTAGCAAAACACAATTTTGAATTTTGAATAATAATATGTTAAAAAGGTTTCCCGCTCAACGAAGTCCGTGTCTTACGAAGCGTAGAAGTAGGTACCACTAGAAGACGGGCAGCAGCATCTTTTCTCCAACATTCGCCAACATGCCTGCCAAGCGTAGTTAATAATAGGGGTTAAAGTATGAAATTGCCGATTATTTTCCCACTTTTTACTTTGTTTATAGCTCTTAAGTATAGTCATATTATTGCGTAATTCTTTTTGTATTGTATCAAAAACTAAATAAAGTAACTTTTGACTAAAAAAAAATGCAATACTAGTGCCTATTACTTCAAAGGAAGTCGTTGAAAAGACCCCTTACAATGTGTCAGCTGACCTTCTTGCTTCAATTAAGTATATTTGCATTATATACTTTGATTTTCAGAAATTTAAATACTGTAATGCGTAGCTTTATAACCATCTAACTTTCACCTTTAATTGCATCGAAAACGGTTCAGGCGTTTTTAAAAAAACAAAAAAATTGTTAGTATGGAAGAATGACTTTTCTCGATTTCGTCCATACAAAACGGCAATTTCATGCTTTAACCCCTAATATAGCATATTGAATTCTCATTTTGGAGAGGATATATTTAGGAGTGGATTAATAGACTTATGGTGACGATTAAAATATTTGTTTAAAGGACCAAAAGAGACTTAAGGGAACCACTAGAGCTGTGTTCTGCCCCCAATTGATTTAAATTTATTACTTCTAAACGAAATAAATTCTCCTTGGCCTTTAAAATAGTTGGGAATAGAGCTAACTATTCGTAAGTTCCGTCTCTTTTTCAGGTAAATTTCGGACGAATAAACTGGGTGGACCTGCAAGTTCAGTACACTCAGCTCAGTAAACTAGTGAGGATATTCGACCAACATATTAGCCCTGTCATTTGTGTTGCGTTTCTAACTTCATTTTTACTCACATGTCAGCTGTTGTTCTATATTTTTGGGTATTAATTAACATTTTCAAATAAGATTTTGTTTATGATTTTATATAATTATTACAAAACTGTGTTTCACTTTCAGATACCAATATCGGATCATCTTCGAGAAATACAATGAGTGTTTCAAAAAGTATAAGTAAGTTTACTTTCATAAACCGACAGTTAAGCTGATTTTAAGGCACTCTGACCTTGTGATAATAAAATTCAATAATTTTGTTGTAAAAGAAACTTCAAGCCGTGATTTTTTTAAATAAAAGTGGCGAAGAACATTAAAAAAGTTGTGGAAAAAAACCTGTTTCCCCTTGAAAATCACTCAGTCAAAGCTTCTGAATGTTTTTATACAAACAGTTTTTAGGGTTCCACTCATCAAAGGCAAACAACGGAGTCCTTATAGGATCACTTTGTTGCCTGTCCGTCCGCCGGTCCGTCTATCTCTGTCAAGAACGTTTCTACCGTCCTTAGCTGTAACCAGGTCAAACTTCTAAGTTTCCGTAAATAAGCTGAGATCGTTAAAAACGTAAATCTAAACGCTCGGGGATATTTAAAGGCTATTTTCTGTTAGCTTAAACTATAAAATTTGTCAAGTAACCGTCTTCTACTACAAATACAGGGTGAAATGTTAACCACTTTCCAAATTTTAATATAGCAATCTACGAGGCAAAAATCAAATGACGTATTTTTTCTTTTGGTATAGCCCAGTACAAAAATGTCAAGATAAAGCACTTAGAAAATGTCCGCCAAAAATCTAAAATTTTGGATACGGCATCCTAGTAACACTTTTTTACGCGATAAGCGTCTCATTCATTCATTACAATACTATTCATAAGTTTTTGATTTTCCCTTTATACCTTAATAGGTCTGGGACCGTAAAAATTTAAAACTATATAGCGAAAAATATTTTTGTGTGACAACTTGATTTATACAGGGTGAAATTTTAACCACTTTCCAAATTTTGATATATCAATCTACGAGACAAAAAACAAATGACGTATTTTTTCTTTTGGTATAGCCCAGTGCAAAAATGTTAAGAAACAGCACTTAGAAAATGTCCACCAAAAATCTAAAATTTTTTATACGGCCGCCTAGCAACACTCTTTTTACGCGTTTCGCATCTCATTCATTCATTACGATACTATGCATAAGTTTTTGATTTTCCTTTTATACCTTAACAGGTCTAGGATCGCAAAAATTAAAAACTATATCGCAAAAATATTTTCGGGTGTCAACTTTATTTACATTTTTGACTTCATAAATAGACTCTAAATACGATACTGAACGCCTATAAAAATTTTGGAAAGTGGTTAAAATTTCACCCTGTATTTTACTTCATAAAAAGGCTCTAAATACGATACTGAACACATATAAAAATTTTGGAAAGTGGTTAAAATTTCATCCTGTATAAGAAAAATTCAGATATCTATCATGTAATGAAATCAATAAAATATAGAATTTATGTAATTTTTGACGTCTGGGTGTTTGTGGTACCTTCGTTGTTACTGATTTCCACAATACGAGTGCTTAAAATACTCGTAGTTACCCACTTTGGGATCAGAACAATGTATGTGATGCTGTCCACATTTATTTCCATTTATTTATTAGTAGCTGTTGCCCGCGACTTCGTTCGCGTCAATTTCTGTTATTATGATCGCGATAATTTTTGCAACATTTTTACTGATGCTTCGCTCCCATTGGTCGCAGCGTAATGTTATATATGTAATCATAATCATAATCGTTTATTTCTTAGAATATGGTTACATTGTATCAGGTCTTAAAGCTATTCGCGTTCAGCATATTCTGCCAATCTTGGCGTAGAAACATAAAATAGTATCTAATTAATATTAAGCAATCCTTTTTAAACAAATTAATAATTAAAATAACAAATAGAGCAGTATGGGTACACACAATAATAATATAATAACACAATGTCAAAATTACTTATAATTACATTAACTTCTAAGATCGTCGCATAATCATATTATCATAGTCAACATTTCAAGTCATGAGTTGTAGTCTGCAGAAAATCTTTAATTGAGTAAAAACAGTTTTTTAGAAGCCAGTTAAATAAATAAATTTTAAGTTTGTTTGCTGGCAATGCTCTTACAATAATAGGCAGCTTATTATAAATTTTAATGGCAATACAATACACATTATTAGAAAAAAGTTTAAGTCTTTGTTTCGGAATATATAATTTATAGATATCTCTGCTATTTTGTTTTTTAAGCACAGTGTCATGCAAAGGAAAGAAATGTGGATTATTTTTAACAAACATGCAAATGTCCAGGATGTACTGACAGGGTAATGGTAAGATTTTTAGGTCTTTGAACAAAGGTGTGCAGTGGTCCTGATATCCAACATTACATATAGCTCTAATGCATTTCTTTTGGACTTTAAATGCTCTTTCTACATCAACAGAGTTGCCCCATAAAATAAGTCCATATCGCAGGACAGACGACACATACCCGTGATATGCTGATAATGCGGTATCATGAGATGCCACCAGTCTTAAACGCCGCAGAGCAAACACAAATCTGTTAAGTTTAGTGCAAACTTTTTCAACGTGTTCCTTCCAGTTTAAATTAATTAAATAATTAAATAATTATTTAAGACATGCCACACTGGGCCACACAGAGCCATCTAGTCCCAAATTAAGGTACTATTAAGTACCCTGTCGTATGGGGTACTAGACAACCGATAAACTTACTTATATACTTTTTTTTTTGTAAATACATACTTATAATACATAGAAAACACCCAGACCAGTACAAACAGACATTTTCATGCACACAAATATTTGTACTGTGCGGGGATCGAACCCGCGACCCATGGCTCAGAAGCAGCGTTAACTACCGCTGATCCAAATTATCAATAACAATCCCCAAAAATGTTGTGGGACTAACTTGGTGAATCTGAGTGTTTTTATTCTTTATATCTAAACAAATATTTACACTGTTGTAAGGTTTAAACTGAATGATTCCTGTTTTTTTCAAATTTGCTCTCAATTCATTCTGATCCAACCACTCAATAAAGTTTCCGAGGTCATGATTAGCAGCAGCTTCTAGTGCATTTACATTTTATTACCAATGTTGTATCATCTGCATACAAAATACACTCGTGCTTGATTGATTTAGGCAGGTCATTTATGTATAACAGAAATAAGAGAGGACCCAGAATGCTTCCCTGAGGCACCCCAGAATTGTTGATTCTAGAAGAAGATTGTGTTGTAATCATTTTATTATCCACTATCTTTAGCCGAATCTATAGCCGAAAGCCTTCCTCGATAAATAGACTATCAAACACAAAAATATTTTTTCATTTCGAACCAGTACTTCCTGAGATTCGCGCGTTCAAACAAACAAACAAACTCTTCAGATTTATAATATTAGTATAGATGAAACTACCCAACCATCGTGGTTAAGCAACAGTATGTGCTCATAATATAATAGTATGTGCTATCTAATTTATACAGAACCCTCGGTAGGCGAGTCCCACTCGCACCTGTCCGGTTTTTAATCGCTGCGCTGATTGGTTAATTTGTGTCCTCAGCGCTAACTCAACATTAGAATACGTAATACTTCATATATCTACCTCGATCATGGTGTTACGGATCCTACTGATCCTCTACTTTGCGGCTCGTCTGCATACCACGAGCAGAAAACCATTAAAAATACTGGGTCATATACCATCGGTCAATTATAATAGAGAGGTAAGTTACAAATAGAAAAGTTACATTAGAAATAAGTAAATTAGGAAGAAACATTTGTTGACATACGTCTTTTTTTGACATCAAATTTTGCTGACATACGTCTATTTTCAATCGAATTAAATTTGACTAATGAAAAAAAGAGGCGTGTAATACCTACGTATAATAATATGAAATCAAGTTAGATAAAATCATCAATTTACTTCAGTCGTTTTCAGACTGACAATATTATGTAATTTTTTTGACAAAGAATGTTTGAAATATTATAGGTATGTTTTTTTATAGAGTGACTAGGTAATCCTAAAATAAGCAACAGAAATACCTAGGTTAGAAAAAAATATTTCTTGACATACGTCTTTTTTCAATCGAATTTAGTTTTGACTAATGAAAAAAGGAGGCGGGTAATACGAATAATAATATGAAATCAAGTTAGATAAAATCATCAATTTACTTCACTCATTTTCAGACTGATAATATTATGTAATTTTTTTGACAAAGTATGTCTGAAATATAGGTATTGGTTTTTTTTATAGAGTGACAAAATCCTAAAATAAGCAACGCATTATGTATGTTAGATTATTTAGTAGGCACTGGCTGAAAAGTGTTAACTTACTGTTTTAATAACTCCATTGTGTAAAAATTGTCTGTCAAAATAATTTTCCTTTATTTATGGGCAGATTGTGATTTATATTACCAACTTTGCACCATACTCTGTCAAACTTTTGACCACCTCTTTTAACCCTTTCAAACAGTTACAGTCAATGTAAATTAGAAATACATTTTGAATAATGAACCTAGTCTTTTTTTGACATATAAAAATAATTTCAACATACTTTTCAGACTCTCCGTTTCATGGATCAAGTTTATCATTCCAACGTGGCGCTAAGCGGTCTAGGAATGTTTTATTTTACTCAAGAAACAGTTATTAACGTAAGTATACTCCAAGGCCTCTGTCTCGAAATCAGCGAGCGCGGGGCGACGGCGACAGCAACGGAGTGGCCTTACTCTGCGACACGAAACTCGTATTTACGGATATATCTGTCTCTTTCAGATACATTTAGACATCGGTATGAGCGATAGGGACAGATACCTAGATTCGAATATACGGAAAATGTGTTGCGGTGTAAGGCCTCGGCAGTGTGATTCTCTTAGCGCAAAGGTCATAATAGCTCAGGTTATACAGCTGCTGTGACAGCAATAAACGTGCGATTGGTATTCTCTTTTAACGCTGAACGACACTAGCGCCGCATGGCTACGAAACAAAAAGCCGTGACAACAGCGGTGGATGTGACGGCTGAGACATCCGTGAACACAGCCACAAGCGCAGCGACGAATCGTATTTAAGAGATTGCAGGCTGCATAATGCTCCGCGCTGCTCTCTGCGCCGCTGCCTCGGGAACATTTAAAAATATTCATTGAGACCTTCGATATACAATAAAAACTAGATGTAATACATAGTGCGATACAAAATCGAGCGAGGCCATTAATGAGTCCTCTTAACTCGCAACGATAATTTTTATATTTGAGGCTCGACCGCAAAAAAGGCTAGCGGAGCGGTCTGATAGAGCGAAAATTCGCTATTTCTCGAATCGCTTCCAAAACCTCACCCAGCTCTGCTTTGTTCATTTCGTGGTCGAATCTCAGCTTGAAACAGTTCTAATTTTAATGATTGACGTTGATTCTATGTCAGTGTCAACTTTATAACCCGGCCAAATTATGTCGGCATACAATAATATATATAATTATGTAAATTTGGGACTATTCGATCGATATAGGTTGTACTAAAAGTGCACCATATGTTAAATGGGAGAGGCATTTTTCTAGTGGTGGACTGATTTGAGCTTAAGATAATAAATAATAATAAAAAATGTGTGTTTGAGTTTGATATGTGTGTAAGATAATGATGATTTTAATACAATGTCAGTGTATTGACTTTATAAATAAATAAAAAATAAAAAAATAATAAGACATGCCTCACTGGGCCACACAGAGCCATCTAGTCCCAAATTAAGCTACTATTAAGTACCCTGTCGTATGGGTACTAGACAACCGATAAACTTACTTATGTACTTTTTTTTTGTAAATACATACTTATAATACATAGAAAACACCCAGACCAGTACATACAGACATGTTCATGCACACAAATATTTGTACTGTGCGGGGATCGAACCCGCGACCCATGGCTCAGAAGCAGCGTTTACTACCGCTGATCCAAATGGTCGTTAATGGTTTTGATGATGGCTTTTCCTAGTAACAATGGAAACATAATAGTACAAATGCAACTGCACCTAATCCTTGCTTAAATTATAAATGCGAAAGTAACTGCCTGCCTGTCTGTCTCTCTGACACTTTCACACCTAAACCAGGCCTGTGTAACTCCGCGTGTCGGTACCAAAAACGAAACTACGCGCGGCGACCCACCAGGGTGGGCCAAAACAGTTGAGTTTCGCAAGCGAGCGGTGAAGTACGCGCCCGTTTTTCACTTGTTCTTTTACCGAAATGGAGAGAAAAAGAAAACGTGCAAAAAGATACTGTGCAGTATTTAATTGTTTAAATAGTGATCGGGATCCAAATTTAATTCTTAGTTTAATTCTAGTAGTAGCTTCTTGTAGCAGTAATCCCTAGCGCGCCGCATGATATGTCACTGAATAGGTTTAGTGTATTATGAATCATATTCTAGAGTAATAAGAATGAAATTTGCAATGGATTTCTGTAGGTGTCTAAACGAAAATGTGCTTGTCACTGAGGCAAACTAAATTACATCATATCGTTGACGACATTGAGTTGACATTTCTTTGAATACCAATGCAAAGTCAGGCTTCCGTACCGAGTACTAGTACTTATTCTGTACCTAAACTACTGAACTGATTTTGGTTAATATTACATTTGAAAGGACATAATTATGCTTTGTCTAACCCATTGTTGGATACAGGTTTCCACTCTCCGATTTAACGTGTGGTTCATGCGGGCAAAGCCACATGTGAAAAGCTGCAGCTAGTGTTACATATTTTTCACTTAAGAAGATGTTATTAATGTTGAAATAATGAATATCTTAATAATTTTAACGTGAAATATCTTTTTTTTTTCAGGTAATTAGTATTATAGCTACATACGAGTTAATGTTGTTTCAAATGCACTAAAAAGTTTTTTGTAAATCGATAGGTAAGTATGTTTAGTCATTGAAATATTAAAGATATCAGTCAAAATATTACTTATATTTAAATTTTAAAAGCACAAAATTTGAAATTTTGAGTCTAAGGCTAGTTTCAGGGTTAAAACCCTTGACACGCTGTCGAATAGCGAGCACTTTTTAGCATCATGCACTAAGATTAAAACAAAAAAAAACATAGAGATTATTGTGAAATAATGGTTAGATCAAAAATGTCTTTATGGTAAGTATCCAGGAAGATTTAGATTATAATTTGTAGTCTTAAAAATACTGTAATGTTTTCCAAATAAAATAAAATAAAATAAGTACCTAAATAAGTTAAATGTAAAATACTGTGTACATGCCTGAAATGGTACTTTTGTAATTACTTTAAGATCCTTTGTAACCTTGTTTTCCATACACAATAAAGAACTTATTTACTTCCTTGTGGTACTCGCGTTCCACTTGCGGTCTTAAAAAAGTAAGCCTGAGTGTCATACTATTGTCGCGGTCATGCTAGAAGGTTCGAGATATCGCTAGAGAAATGTACATAACTACCTAAGTTCGGCCACAAAGTAATAACAAGACCTTAGTGCAAGCGACATTGAACTTTAAGTTTACAGATTAAGGCACAAAATGGCATAACTTACTAGAGTTGTTTACGTTTAACGTCATTGTAATTTCTTCTAGAAAACGAACATTCTAGTATGTACGACCGGCGTCGATGTTGAGATATATAAATAACAGGACTTGAGACGCCGAGTCAGTTCATTCTGAGCTTTTGGTGCGATACCTGCGAAAAGTGATCTAGTGCGAAGTAACGACGACTTTAGCGATACCAACGGATTAAAGTACTACTCTGCGGATTGGCTAACAGTGTTTTGGAACCAACGACCTCAGCGACCCACCGGACTACGATTCTTGTGATTTGGCTTTTCTGATAGTATCTGCGACCTGTTCATCGCCTAATAAAATCTTCTAATAAGTCAACGGTGTTTTATCCAAATCCCGAACTCCACGTTCGTAACATTTGGTGTCAGAAGTGAGATTTGGAAATGCCAGTGACTCCGAGGGAAGATACTGCTGGCGTTAGAACCAGGGCACAGCAAGCTGCGGAAGCTACGGCTACTACCCGACAGGCTGCCGACCATCGGGATACTATTTGCTTCGCCCACCAAGCATCGTCCATCGACCAGTCCACGCCTACCGGAATGGAAGCTTTACCCACTGCGTCGCCGGCCTCGCCTACTGTCTCCGCTTACCGGGCTACTACGCCATCATCAGCTCAAGAAGCCAGAGCATCTGCATTCGACTTTAGTAGATTGATGCAGATGATGGACTTCATGTGCCAGAAACAGGAAGAAATGCAAGGAAAACAGGATAGAATGCAAGAAGCGATTCAAGCTAAACAGGAAGAAATGCAAGGAAAACAGGATAGAATGCAAAAAGCGATTCAAGCTAAACAGGAAGAAATGCAAGGAAAACAGGACGAAATGCGACAAGAACAACAAAAGGTGCTGCTTGCCGTAGGTTCAGTGGGTGATATGGTGCAAAACCTACAGAAGAATGTGGACCTGGTAGAAGAAAGGGTAACTAATCTGGAGGCCAACATAGACAGCGTGAAAGTGGACCTCGCTGGATTACAGAAAAAGGTTCTGAAACTGGAGACCGCTGGACCCCCCGCGCCGAGTGACGTCGTATTTACCAGCCCGGCACCCAGGGTGAAAGTACCATCCTACGACGGCACTACGTCCTGGACCGCTTACCGCTAACAGTTTCAGACCGTTGCCGCTGCTAACGGATGGACGGAGGAACAGAGTCTAACAGCTCTCACTGTTGCTCTGCGGGGATCGGCTCTTTCTGTTTTGGAGGCGCTACCATCCTCGGGTAGCACATTCAACGATCTGATGGGGGCACTCGAAGCTCATTATGGAGAACGCCATCTGGAGCATGTCTTCCGCGCTCAACTACGGGACCGGGTTCAACGTTCTGGAGAAGGACTACAGCAATGGGCTCTGGAGATTGAAAAATTAGTCCGCAAAGCATACCCATCTGCTGATGCAAAGATAGTGGACTCCACTATACTCCAAGCATTTGTCGATGGGATCACAGATACGGAGATTAGAGCTGAAGTGGGGCTTCGCCACCATACCTCACTGAAGGAAGCTCTAGCGCACGCTCTGGAAGCAGAAGCTCTGAGGACAGATGTTCGGCCAATTTACAAGATACGAGAAGTGCAGGAAAAGAAGATGTCATTTCCCCCTAGGAAAATGGCAACCAGACCGATGTGCTACAAATGTGGAGAAAGGGGCCACCTGCAATTCACCTGTCCCAAGAAAGATAGGCAAACAACTAAGCTTGCTGAAATGGTTAGCAAGTTGGAGGAATGCCTCGAAGAATTTTCGAAAAAGCATGAGACACCATCTTCTGCTTGGGAGCCACGGAAACGAGAAACAAACAGGCCTAAGGAGCGGGTGCTGGTTGAAACAAAAGAAGCCATCAATCATCGTAGTGGAAAGATACATGGGAATGCTGACGCCCTCTCAAGACCGTGCCCAGAGGAGTGCAAACACTGCATCAAGCTGGAATCTAAAGAGGATTGTGTGCAAATAACGAGGACAAGTCCTCCGGGATCCTGGGAAGATGAGTCCATGAGAGAAGCTCAGGGAAAAGACAAAGACATACGACTGATCATTGCATGAAAGAAACGCGGTAACGATAAGCCGAAATGGCATGAAGTTGCGCCTACGAGTGCTACGACTAAAGCGTACTGGGCTCAATAGGACAGTTTCATTCTGCAGAACGGGATACTTTACCGGAAATGGGAAAAACCTAACGGTAGAGAGTTCCATCTACAGCTGGTCGTCCCAATGGAAAGGATCAAGGATGTTCTCCGAGAGGTACACGATGGCATATCAGGAGGACATCTGGGTGTAAAAAGGACCTTAACAAAGCTACGGGATAGATTCTACTGGCTTAACTGCAGAGCTGATGTACAAGATTGGTGCCGGAAATGTACTACTTGTGCTGCAGTAAAAGGTCCATCCACTAGGAGTCGAGGACACCTTCAACTTTATAACGTTGGTGCACCATGGGAGCGGATAGCAGTGGATGTTGCCGGACCGTTCCCTGTGACAGATTCGGGAAACAAGTACTTTATGGTCGTAATGGATTACTTTACCAAGTGGCCAGAAGTATTCGCTATACCTAATCAAGAAGCTACGACTGTAGCCTCCAAATTGGTTGAAGAAGTCATATGCCGATATGGCGTACCCCTGGAAATTCATTCCAATTAGGGCAGAAATTTTGAGTCGAACGTGTTTCAAGGAGTCTGCAAAATATTGGGAATTCACAAGACGAGAACCACTGCTTATCATCCTCAGTCCGACGGCATGGTAGAAAGGTTTAACCAAACACTAGAGAGGCATTTAGCAAAATTGGTGGACAACCATCAAAGGGACTGGGACAAGTACATTGCACCGTTCCTTCTCGCCTACAGGACTTCGGAACATGAGAGCACGAAAACGACGCCGGCATATATTAACTTCGGACGAGAGCTAAGGTTACCGGTAGACCTTGTAAGGAGGAGCGCCAGACGATCACGTCACCGTACAGGATTATGTCTCCGATTTGCAAGACAAGATGCGGGGCATTTATGCCATGGTACGAGAAAACGGCTTGCAGTCGAGTGAAAACATGAAGACGAGATATGACCGGAAAGCGAATACCAGTGGTTTTGATGAAGGAGCACTAGTCTGGCTACATAACCCGATACGAAAAAAAGGAAAGTCACCTAAATTACAGACTAGATGGGAAGGGCCGTACAAAGTTGTCACGCGAATAAACGATGTTACGGCCACCGAGAGGAGCATTTAAGGTAGTTCACATCGATCGCTTGGCACGATATAACGGCAATAACGATGACGCTCGGGACGAGCATCTCTAAGAGGAGGGCAGTGTCGCGGTCATGCTAGAAGGTTCGAGATATCGCTAGAGAAATGTACATAACTACCTAAGTTCGGCCACAAAGTAATAACAAGACCTTAGTGCAAGCGACATTGAACTTTAAGTTTACAGATTAAGGCACAAAATGGCATAACTTACTAGAGTTGTTTACGTTTAACGTCATTGTAATTTCTTCTAGAAAACGAACATTCTAGTATGTACGACCGGCGTCGATGTTGAGATATATAAATAACAGGACTTGAGACGCCGAGTCAGTTCATTCTGAGCTTTTGGTGCGATACCTGCGAAAAGTGATCTAGTGCGAAGTAACGACGACTTTAGCGATACCAACGGATTAAAGTACTACTCTGCGGATTGGCTAACAGTGTTTTGGAACCAACGACCTCAGCGACCCACCGGACTACGATTCTTGTGATTTGGCTTTTCTGATAGTATCTGCGACCTGTTCATCGCCTAATAAAATCTTCTAATAAGTCAACGGTGTTTTATCCAAATCCCGAACTCCACGTTCGTAACACTATGTTTCAGTCCCCAACGGATCAGCGATGGGTCTGTAGCTAAGTCAATTGTGAGTGTTTTAGTGAGAAAAATTGCCATCCTGTTGCATTTATTCAGTGCACCAACCGCTCAAGTCACCATAAAATAATTTAGAGCGATTAAAATAAGGTTAACGCAAGTATGCGTAATGCGACACTTATCGTGGTTGCACCAGAGTAGCGATTTTTTTTTTTACAATCAATGGGCTTGCTTTTGATTACATACTTAAGCCTAAGATGGTACGACCTTACTCAGAAAGTGGCACTAGTTCTCCCACATACCAACGGGACACAGAAAAACTGTTTGGCGCTGGACTCCGGCAGGAGGGTGGTAGCATCCAGGCAGCCTCTTACGAAGCATTGGTTAGAAAGCCAAAGATGCCGTTGCCCAAGGTGGACCACTAGGAGGTAGATCCCGCCACCCCAAAATCCACTTTGATTGGTCGGCACTCGCAAATAGAAAGAAAGAAAGAAACATTTGTTTGTAGATACTTTGATGAAATAAATTTAAACATGAGAAGAATCCTGAAGTCCATGCAATCGAAGTCCAGCTAAAGTGACGTTATTCCTTAGACGAGTACCTAACAACTTTTCTTGTTACAATGTTGCAACTCGCATACACGGTGCCAAGTTAGATTGCACTGGACTCAATGATTGAATGATACAAACGTACGTTGGCATTGCTGTTGAAATTTGATTCAAAAGTATTGTCAATATTAAGGCAGGTCAGATGTGTATCAGAAATACGAAACTCAAAATTATATAAAGCTGAAGAAAAGTTCAAAATAAATTACCAATATAATTTTAAATTTTAATTTTCATATATAGGGTGTTAGGTAAATGGTATAACAAGCCGAAACCAGCCTTTCTTAACATAAGCATATAAATATTATGGTGAAGTCAGAAACTTGATATCATAATTAAAAAAAAAATGTTATTTACCTACCTAAAATAAAATTTTGAGATTCCGGTTTGTAAGAAAATAATTTTTCTAAGAGAAAATATATTTTTCAAAAATGATGCCATATGTTAACATAGTCTGGTTTCGGATTTTTATACCATTTACCTAACACCCTGTATAATAAGCGATATCAATATTATAATCGTTACAAAATATAATATTAATTTAGTGAAATCAATCAGATAAAGTTTAGGTACCAGCCAATGATACTCGTATTTAAAAAGTAATATTGTTACGTGCGTGCATTGTGCGCGACCCTAAAACTAATGGCCTGCGCAGACGACGGACTTTTCTCCGCGGCGGAGTCGCGAATTTACCGCGGACTCAACGCACACGGTGTGCGATAATTTTCTAGTTTATCTTCGTGCATACGTACGTCATTCTCGAGCGCACAACGCGGACTAAAGTCCGCCATGTGCGTTGCTTTGAATAGTCACACGAGTTCTATTTCTTTCGGGGACTCCCCCGTACTTTTGTCTGGTCCGCTCTCTGTATATCCTCGGTAGTTCGGGGGACTTTTTGTACGCGGTACTT
Organism: Anania crocealis; assembly: GCA_949315895.1. Taxonomy (NCBI): domain Eukaryota; kingdom Metazoa; phylum Arthropoda; class Insecta; order Lepidoptera; family Crambidae; genus Anania; species Anania crocealis. Next base: position 7,809,437 of record OX438880.1, read on the forward strand.
TTAATCCCTCGTTTGCGTTACTCGATACAGTAGTAAGCGATCTATTTTAGCGGACATAGAAGTTCGCGGACAAAAATTGTGACATTTTGCCCGCAGTCCGCGATTCCAAATAAGAATTACGCATGTGTGCTGTTGCTCGCAATCGGCACAGATATTTCGTTTAATTAGTAACGGCCGGTCCTAATAACCTATCTATCTTCAGTTTTGGCATATTGGAGATAGAAAACAACTTCTGTCTTTGTTTCTCTGGACGGCAAAATCAGAGACAGAAGATGTTTTCTATCTCCGATATGTCAAAACTGAAGATAGATAGTTTATTGGGACCGGCCGTAAGGGTATTTAACCTATCTATACCTTTTAAAGATCATTGGTGCCAGCATAAAATTTAGTTTCAATAGAATATTAAGTAATCCCTTACAAATTCTTATAATCAAAAAACAAACGCGTAAGTACATACAAACCGTTATTTTCCAATTATTTTGGGGACCTTCCTGGAATTCCATTAAGAAGTTAGATTAGAAACACGAAAACATCAAATGAAATACTCCTTCGTAAAGTCGCTAAAGAGTTCTGAACAGGTTTCAATAGAATTATCTGTTTTTTTATTCGGCCACTCAAATTATCTGATGGTTCGTTTATTCTTTTAGACTTTTTATAATGCTTAACATCCGAAACTTGAATAAAAATGACTCGTTTGATGGCCGGGTTAAAATAATCTATATTTTATATGGTTCTTTGGTAGTTTTGGTGGTTATTGGAACATTCGTTGGTTCTGATTTGTACCAAACAAGTGCTTCTAAAAGTTACTTACTTTGGTAGACCAATTCGTTTTTCATTGGCATTATTTATATGACATTAGTTTGATGACGGATAATTAATAAAAAAAAAAAAAAATGTACTTTTTAGCGTGGGCAAGTCTCAGTTTTCTTAGGGTTTTCTTAACCTTCTACGGGAGCTTAGTAAGTAAAATACAACCAAATTTGTTAGCAGTCATTTATTCTCTCTAAGTCTAAAACTCTTTACTATCAACCAATCAGAGCGCAGTATTTGCCGCGCTTAAAGCCCTTGGCCAACGCCTTTGGCTGAAAGGAGCCATCGGTACTTCTGGTGCTACCACCTCATAATCATTTATTAACAGAAGGGCAGCAGTTTTCGTCTGTCATGCGTGGTGATTATGGAAAAATTCTCATGATAGGTCTATATCCACAAGTGGACTGGTGTGGGATGATTGTATTGAAACAGGTAAATAAAAAAGCTTATTTATTAAAGTTTATCTATATTTGAGCCTATTTATTCAGCATAAATTCGCGTACGAAAACCACTAGAGGTTTATAGTTATGTTATTGTAAAGTCCTATTGTTGTAAAACGAATCACCTATACATAAGAAAAACATTTGTACCGAACACAATTAGGTAGCTAAACAACATAATATAATAGGGGTTAAAGTATGAAATTGCCGTTTTGTATGGACGAAATCGAGAAAAGTCATTTTTCCATACTAACAATTTTTTAGTTTTTTTAAAAACGCCTGAACCGTTTACGATGCAATTAATGGTGAAAGTTAGATGGTTATAAAGCTACGTATTATAGTATTTAAATAATACTTAATTGAAGCAAGAAGGTCAGCTGACACATTGTAAGGCGTCTTTTCAACGACTTCCTTTGAAGTAATAGGCACTAGTATTGCATTTTTTTTGTAGTCAAAAGTTACTTTATTTAGTTTTTGATACAATACAAAAAGAATTACGCAATCATATGACTATACTTAAGAGCTATAAACAAAATAAAAAGTGAGAAAATAATCGGCAATTTCATACTTTAACCCCTATTATTTACCATATAATTTGACGACACTGCAAGCAAGCGGACAAAGTACTATTGTAATTCTTTTTTGCACTCTTCTTAAGAGGAGACTACTAGAGCTTAGTGCTGCCCCCAATTGATTTAATTATATTAATTAAAAAATAAAAACAACATTCTCAAAAAACTTAGCTCTAGTAGTCTCCTTATGTTATTATTGTGTTGTTTTACTTGTATTGAATAACATTATTTGAACGTAAACGGTATTTTAACGTCATCATATATTTATTATTTTACCTGACGTTATGATCGGATCACCGACCGTGGTCACAGGCTAAATCCTAGAAACGTCAATATAATGAAATATGATCGTGTTCAATTTCCCGCTAACTTTCAAATAATTAACGCTAAATGCGAGGAGATGCGGGTTCGAGTCCCGCCTGAGACAAAATTTTTCAAGTTTATATACTGATACTGCACTTATAATGTGCAATTAAGTTGCTAAAATATCAAATAAAGTAATTAACGCTAAAGTTTTATAGTAGACATAAAATAAAATGTTTGTCATTTTATAATATTGAATACTTTAACGTTACATTTAACAGTATGTCTCTTTTTCCATGTCTAAATATCTGTATAATGTAAAAACTTGTGACATAATCATCCCACTATACAAAAATTACAATTTACATTAACATTCTTGCGAACAAATAGTTTTGTTTACACTTCTGTTAGTGGAAGGCTACGCGATTATTGTGATCCATCATTCTGAGCAGAATAAATCAAATGAATGATCGGTTAACCCATAGAATGACGGACTGATAATAATTAAATACGACGTTAGACGTCTCTCAATGAACCATGGCTGCACTAGTATCTAGTACTAGTCGAAACGTCGAGATAAAAGCAAATAAAATGTAAAATGATGTATTCAAGTTAAATGCGTAAATATATCTTTAATTTTAATGTATAGTGTATAGTGAACGTGTAAGTTAAAAAAAAACACTATTAGGAAACTGATAGTGAAGTCTGTTCATATTATTTTTGGGTCAATCAGTGTTATAGTCGTTTTATTTATTTATTTATTTATTTATTTATTAAGGATAACAACAGCACATAAGTAAATGGAAGATTACAAATAAAGTTGTACATAATTTAAGGCCAATTACAGTCATCCATTCAAAGATTATATAAAAAAGCTATGAGCAAAAGGTAGACTCCCACTGTACACCTACTTTCTCCTCCATGAAGTCGAAAGCAGTTCGTAACAAGAATTCTAGTAATATTCAAAAAAGGAATAATCTAGGTCGAAGCAAGACGAAAATGTAAGTTTAAAGATGATAATAGCAAGTGAAAAAAAAACCATGAACCACACTCCATCAACTGTTCACCGTATGTGAAATATAAATCAATTTCATTGACAACGCGACTTGTGTAGATGCAAACAAAATAAATAAATGAATAAAATAAATAAATCGTTAAATAAATAAGTCGTTATCGAGCCGGTCTGTATTTCATCAGTCTGCTTCATCATTTTTTCGTTATTCTGTCGTCAGTCAAACTTTTTTCAGGGAATATTAAAAAAAATAAAAATAAAAATGGCATGTCTGCCATTTTTTATGAAAGTATTATTACACTTCATTTTAATTAAAAAGGGTGTGTTGTGTTTTTTAAAAAAATAACATCAAATTATGCATCTGTGCTAAACATTAATTACTTTCACTAGGCAGTGTGCCGTTTAAAACGACGTCGAGCAGTGAAGCCTTAGGAAAAGTTAAAGTCTTCCGGTTCTTGTTGAGTTGCAGCAAAACAAGTTCGTATGTTATAATAGTACTGATGAACTGAAAAAAAAAATCTGCGTAAAATGGGAGAGTAAGAGAGCGGAGGGAAGATACATTATATATATTTTTTAATAGTATAAAAATGTTTTTGCTTATCTTATTTAACCTGAAACAGAATGACACCACACTTTATGGGTGTAGCAAGAGGCAACTTAAAAGCTGTTAGAAGAAAAAGACGGCTAGTTAGTGTCTTTTCTCCATCGTTGATCAAGAGGCAACTAAGTAATTGGCTCTCTTTAAATCTTGTTGTTTTAAAATTATCAAAAATTTTTTAGTAAAATTTTGGCTAAATACACCAATCAATACCTACATAATATACGTGTCCCAAAAATCAAAGATAACCCACGGTGGGTTGGACATTGGACATGGTCATAATCTACTTCAGAAAAACTAAGGAAAAAACTATCTCAATTTTGTTTTAATAAAAATATTTTATACATATCGGAATCTTAAAAGTTTAGTTTGTATGATAATAAAAAATAATGATATCAAATTTCTCACTGTTCCATAGTACTTATTGCATATGTTATCATAGATTGGTTTCGGATTGTTTATCTCACATTTACCTGTCACACATTTACATCTTACTTTTAGTGACATTGGGCAAAATAGTATGGGAATTTTTGTAAAAATGCGTGACAAGGGGGGAGGGGAGGTCTGGAAATCTCAAAAATCGTGTGACGTAATTTATTGATGACCCCTAACGCCCTGTTTATTTTACCTTAAGTAAAGTACTCCTTGTTAAGTGAAAAAATGACCCAGTCAAGGTAATTTGGTTATAGACTAGTTGAATTCGGAATCTTTGTACCTGAAAAGAAAACTTAATTATGATTACATACATTTTTTTCGCCCACTTTTTGGAACTTTAGTTGTTGCTCCAGTTTATACTTTTTATTTAGGATTATTTTTTATGATACGAGTATATTCTTTTTATTTTTATCTATTTTAAAATTTTCTTTCCTCACATAAGAAGTCTTTAGATAAAGTTTTTCATAAAGCTAGAAATTAAAACAAATAATCCCACTTATTAAAGCCAATAAAGGACAAACCCGTTTCCCATACAATCTTGGGCCTGACGTTACAAGGCTGGGAATTGGCCATAAATTAAAGCATATTGAAAAGATTCATAAGCCATATTTTCACAACTTTCTACAATGGGAAAGTTACTTAAATCAACCAATGAACTTATTTTATTTTATATCCTATATCATGTATTATTTTACAAAAAAATTACCATTTTGGTACTTTACCTGGATACGATCTAGGTTCCTTTCTATCTATAGGAAATATAGGTAGTAATCAGAGCACTTCAGCAGGGCAGTTATTAAAATGCGAACCACTTTAACTTGCGCACGAGTACGAAACATGTTAAAATGTAGTCTATGTACGAAACGAAATGTGAGTGAATTGGAGTGAATGACAAATGACAATTAACTGTCATTGTCATCTGACATTCTTAATAATAGTGCAGCCTGTTACATCAGGAATTGAACTATTCAACATGTTCAATTGTTTTATCAATGATTACTTATTGAACTGCAAAGCTCGTGGAAAAAATGTTGAACTACATTCTCTAAGTTTTTTTTTATATTTATATCAGGCTTTTAAAACGAATTATTTAGCTTATTCCTTACAAAATGCAATTGTAAAGAAGTATTACTATGAATCGATTTATTTTAAATCGATTAAAACGTTAAAAGCCCCGCTCTATGAAGTGACAGAGCGTTTACGGAGATAGTCACGTTTTAATTAAATGTGTGTGAAACGGTTTACAGAGACTGTTTAAGTATTAGAAAAACAATATGTATTTTATCCATTTTCTCCACTTGTCCATTGCCAATTAAACTATTTTTAGGAGAAATAGGCAAGTAAAATAAAAGGGATTTTTTGGCATAATTTTCATTGTTGTAACGTCGGGCCCAAAAATGGGGTTCTCCTTTAAACATATCCATTATAACAAAGCTTGGCGGTCAGGACAGGACAAAAAAAATCTTTATCCTGTTTGAAACCAATTTAAGTAAATACTTTGTTAGAGTATTCTTTTGAATAAAACGAATAATTAACATTCAAGGATTAACTCACTTCTTTATTATCGTCTTCTTTAGAAACGTCGTACAGAGTCATCAATGGTTTCTTCGCTTCGATATGAACGTTAGATGCCAGTAAAGACATAGTCAAGGCTCTAGCTATGAGCAATACAGCAAAGTACATATTGTACAGCATTCGTTCCGTTGAAATCGAAGTACTGGAAGTAAAAATATGAATGAAGTTAACTTGAACGCTTAACCTTCGGCATACAAGGTGAAAAAAAATCCTTACCCGTACAAGGTGGGGTTAAAATAACCCCTTATTGATATCTACCTATTAAGGATATTACTTAAATACAGCGGCTAAGACTGGGTTAATTTGGCTTAATAAGTTATAAAGTAATAATTAAAATCCAATATTATTTAGAAAATAAACTTTAATTATAAAAAAAAACACAAAATGCAAAAATACTTATAAAATTCAAAAAGTTTTCCTTAAACCTAAAAAAAAATACGTGGGATGTTTATTTTTATAGGCACTTTTGGTCTAAGCCGATATTTCTAAACTAGAAATGTTTATCATTATAAAAAAATTTAGAAATAACTAAGTTTGTCTTATTCTAGCGAGATCATTGGTTATATAAATCAGTACAATTTTGGCACATCAGATTTGCGTGTTCCTTACATATTGGAACATTGCATTTGAAACAACCATTTAACGTCTTCCTATCTTTATTTCTAGGACAAAAAGAACATCTTTGCGACTTCCTCGATTGCTTTCGAGACGGACCTGGAACCTCTTCATCCAAAATTTGGTGCACACGTCTTCTGATATCTCAAGGAATATGAGGATCGTCTTTTCTTTTTCTTATATGATCTTCAAGCAATGAAAGTCTCAATTTCTTGATAAATTTCCTCCTTATATTGCTTTTTTTTCTCTCAATTTCGTTATTGAACATATGTATTATAAAAGAATTTATATTGGCATGATTCAACAAGGAGAAAAACAGCGTAAGTGGCCAGCGTTTACTGTTGCGGGATACATCGTACGTTCTTGAAAGTTTGTCAACTACATCGACTCCACTTTTTGTTGTGTTGTAAAACGTTATAATAGATGGTTTTCTTTGGGTCCCGCTCTCTGGATCTATTTCATCATCATGGTGCAATGAGGACATCATATGTACACACTTTCGTGGTTTAGGTATATAAGACACAATTGTTATGTCTTTTTGAAAACCAAATACGAAAGATTTTACTTCACGTCTATCTTTGAATTGGAGAGGAAGGCACGCCTTGTTTGACCGTAGAGTACCAACAGAAGTCAATTTGTGGTTATGGAGTAAATTTTCAGCAGTTTCGAAGCTCATAAAGAAATTGTCCATAGTTATATTTCTCCCAGATCTGGCTAAACGGTCTACAACATCGAATGGCTTATTACTCACTGCGTAAGGGCTACCATCAGGCTGTTTACCACAGTAAATTTCCAGGTTCATTGTATAAAATGTTTTCGCATCCACAAGTGCATATACTTTTAAACCATACTTAGCTGGTTTAGACGGAATGTATTGACGAAAGGAACATCTTCCTCTAAAGGCCAAGAGTTCTTCGTCGATAGTCAAGTACTCAAACGGCGTATAGGCATCCTGACAGTTTTTGACGAAAACTTCAAATACATCTCTTATTGGTGCCAAACGATCGATAGCAGCTCTTTCTGTACGTGTTGATGCATCATCAAATCTGAGGTTATTTACCAAAAACAAAAACCTCTGTCTAGTCATAGTATTTCTGAATATTTCGATACCGGTGCCATCATTAGACCATAAATCTATAACACTTTGTCTGTTAGATCTGTACAAACCTGCCAGTATTAATAATCCAAAAACAGCTTTCAGCTCTTCTTTATTTGTTTCTTTGGTTGACGGATTAGGTTCAGAGTTTGCCAATCTCAAACAAATCTTTTGGTTAGTATACTTCAACACAATGTCAACAAGTTCTGCTGTAAAAAATATTTCAAAGCACTCCAAGTGGTTTTTTTTGTCGCGAACAGTAGATTTACACCCAGGCAAATGTGTTATTATGTTCTCAGATCTTGTTCGAACATTGGTCCGTGGTGGCGTTTTGTACCACTTGGTTTTGCCATCTTTACCTGTATAAAATGGTAGCGTTCCTTCTACAGATTCATGATCTTCCATGTCCGTATCACTATGAGATTCAGACGCCTCGCTAATGTGATCAAAATTATCATCACTGTCGGAGGGGTAGTTCTCTTCGTATTCTGACACATTTTCTTTAAGTAAAGCCGACGCAATATCATCATCTCGCATCCTATTTGCCATCTTAGTTACCTATATCTGTAACAGAAAATAAACCACATAAATATAATCAAAACCAAATTGAAAATAACAAAAAAACTTATGAATGCATACATACCTTTTCAGCACCGTCCCATACAACGTGGGGTTAAAAACACCCGGAACCCGCTTTACGCACGCGCACACACGAACGCGGCCCGCGCAGCACTGATCCAACGTCACGACACGACGCGGCAACGCTTAACGCCCAGCTACTAGGAATTTCAATGTTTTTGATCGATTACTACTCATAGATCGACGTCTTTTTCTCGAGCTGGGGTTAAAAATACCCCACGTTGTATGCCGAAGGTTAATATAGAAAAGACATTTATTTATTAAGCTTTTGCTCGCGACTTCGTCTGTGTGGTGTTAACCCTAATATTCCTACCGTCATTTATAAATTTAAAAAAGTAGCTAATATATGTTGACTAGGTATCAATATTACGAAGAAATATTACTATAGAAGTTTTACTTACTTTTCGACGCTACATTCTCTTAATCCAACAAATCGTGAACTGAAAATAAAAAAACACATCAAAGGACAACGCCGGATTTGTAAAGGCTAGTGGCGCCTTTTTTGCTGTTACACCGACCGAGTATTTTTTTATGTTCATAGTTATGTAATAATAAGTAAGTTTTATTATGACAACTGTAATACATCTAAACTCAGTCCGTGACACGTGCCAGAAGTTGAATTATATTAATTTTTTCTATGCCATTTCACTTTTTTTTTTCTTATTTACTCCATAAAATAAAAAGTACTTGTCGATGTACTCGTAACAGCAAAAAAAAGGCGCCAAAATCAGGCATTGGCTTTTACAGTCGCAATATTATTATGCTTATAGAATAACTTCAAAAATGTGAATAATTTTATAAACAAATCGCAAATTTAAATCATCATCTCGGTGTTATAAATAAATAAAGTTACAGTACCTAGTGCTTAGGCAAAGTAGACTGTAAAATAATATTATTGTATTTTTTAAATATAATTTACACTATAAATACAAACGCACTTACTTCATCAAGTAAAACAGGGTCATGGTTATTAAATACAAATATTGGAAAAACGATAAAAGCACAAATGTTTTTAAGTGATTGTCGACCAGGCTCACTAAACTCTCTAAACGAGTAAAATATAAGCGATGTTTCTCCCAAAACCTCATGTCCTGAAAAATAAACAACAATAAAACCTTTCATCAGACAGTGTAAAAATAACAGTAAAATCTATTTAAAAATACTACAAGTAAAGTGCGATATAACGAGTTGTTAAGGCAGGCAGAGCCGCGAGTAAGAGGCTAGTATTCTATAACTTTAAACTGCGGTTTTATTACAAAAAAATAAAACTGTTACGTATAAAGGCGAGGCTGCGTCCTGCCGCGCGCCCAGCGCTCGATGAGAACTCAATAAATCAGTGTGCTATCTGCCAGCAAGCGTTTCACTTGTCTGTACGCCCGCGTTCCTTACTAAATATCTATCAGTGGCGACGTTACCTACCCGCGTTGTGAAAATAAAAAATAATTAAAATGTCTAACGCACATTTCGGTGTAATAAATAGTTTCGATCATAACGTACAGTGTTGGAAAACGTATCAAGGTCGGCTAAAACAATATTTCATCGCTAACGATATAGGAAATGCAGCCGATCCTACGGGCGCAAAACGGAAGGCGATTTTGCTGAGCGCACTCACGGAGGGAACGTACAACCTCGTGGCTAATTTAGCATTACCAAAAGATTTGGAGGTTGTGCCCTTTGAAGACATTCTGCAACTTTTGAACGACCACTTTACCCCGAAACGGGTGGGGTTCGGCGAGCGACATAATTTTTATGCCGCTACACAACAGCCTGGTGAATCACACGCGCAGTGGGCCGCGAGGTTACGTGGATTGACCGCCCATTGCGAGTTTGCGAACGTCGAAGAAATGCTGCGAGACAAATTCATCATGGGAATGTTGCCGGGACCAGAAAAGGAGAAGCTTTATGCCCAAAAGCTGTCGGATTTAACGCTGGTGAAGGCGTTGGAGTACGCACAGAGCCAGGAGTGCGCCCGCGCGGTGGCCGCGAGCAGCGCCGCAACCGGCGCGGCCGCGGCGGGACCCGGCGGGGTGGTGCGTGATGTAACCGACTCGCAGCTTTTCAAGATAACCAAGGGTGAAAGTGTCAAAGTGAAGTGCAGTGTATGTGGTTATTCAAACCACAAAGCGTCCGAATGTAAATTCAAAAACTATGAGTGCCGAAAGTGCCGCAATAAAGGCCACTTGCGTAGAATGTGCACGAAAGTGAAATACGTAGAAGTGGATGGCGGTGATAAGGGTGAGGTTGGCGATGATGGTAAGTTTTTTTACATTCGTTCAGTGCGAGGAGAACCTTTGGTGGAATCGATTTCTATAAACCAAACAACATTTAAATTTGAGATTGATAGTGGTTCAGCGGTAACGGTTATTTCAGAACAGTTTTACAAGTCTCATTTTAAAGATGTACCATTGTCAACCGTCCGTAAACAGCTGATAACGTATACAGGTAGGCATATCCAGTGTCTAGGGGTAGCGCGCCTCCCAGTGTCGTACCTAGAACAAACGCACGATCTGGATATACACGTTGTCCGCGATGGCGGTCCACCCTTGTTGGGCAGGGACTTCATTTCTCGGTTCAACTTACAACTTTCACCGATTAATTACTGTGATCACGAATCGGGTATTACTCGTACTTTAAGTAAATTGCAACAGCAGTACTCACAGCTATTTTCAGATAAATTAGGCACCTTTAATAAATATAAAATTAAATTATTAATGCAGGATAATGCGAAACCTATTTTTTTCAAAGCTCGTCCAATTGCGTTCGCGTTACGCGATAAGGTGGAAAAAGAAATTGATAGGTTGGTCACATTAGGGGTTCTTGAACCCGTAGAATACTCCGAATACGCGTCGCCGGTGGTACCCGTCTTGAAACGCAATGGATCGGTTAGATTATGTGCGGATTATTCGGTAAGTCTTAATAAACAGCTGCTTGTTGAGAAATACCCTCTTCCAACGGTCAACGAACTATTTTCAAAACTACACGGAGCGCGGGTGTTCAGTAAAATCGATCTTTCAATGGCATATAACCAATGTGTACTAGATAATGAGTCACAAGCGCTAACATGTATAAATACTCATCGCGGCTTGTATAGATATACACGTCTAGTGTTCGGGTTAGCCAGCGCGCCAGCCATCTTCCAGCGCGTAATGGAAAATGTGCTCTCGGGGCTGGAAGGGGTCCTGTGCATGCTTGACGACGTCTGTATTTTTAGTTTTGATAAAAAATCGCACTTCGATAGACTTTACGCAGTATTTAAACGTTTAGAAGATTGTGGGTTCACTCTTCAAAAAGAAAAATGTGATTTTTTTAAAGACGAGATCGGTTACTTGGGTCATATTATCTCGAAAGACGGCATTAAAAAAGCACCCGAAAAGGTGAAGGCAATGACGGATGCGCCGGTTCCATCAAGTGCTAGTCAGTTGCAATCTTTCCTGGGTCTAGTTAACTACTACAGAAACTTCGTACCTAATGCATCTTCTGTTCTTAGCCCATTATATGACCTTTTAAAAAAAGGTTGTAAGTGGAATTGGACTCAAGAACATGATTTTGCTTTTCAAACTATAAAAGACCTACTCACGTCGGATCAGACCCTAGCTCATTTTAATCCCAACGCAAAGATAATATTGACAGTAGATGCATCACCGAGCGGGTTAGGGGCTATATTATCACAGGTGGATGCAGATGGTGTCGAAAGGCCTATATCATTTGCGTCACGAACCTTAAACCCCGCGGAAAAAAGATATGCACAGATACAAAAGGAGGCAACTGCTATCATTTATGGTGTCCGGCGCTTTCACCAATACCTATACGGAAGGTCCGAACCGTTCATATTACGCACGGACCATAAGCCGTTGATATCAATTTTCGGCCCTTATAATGGTATCCCTGAGGTATCGGCAAATCGACTTCAACGTTATGCATTGTTCCTCAGCGGATATAATTACAAAATTGAGTACATACGTAGCGGCGATAATAATGCTGATTATTTTTCTCGCGCGAGTTTGCCTGAGCCGACCGGGCCGCCCGAATCCCGCCATACCGGGTGCGCGTGCACTGAACGTTGCGGCGAGAGCGAGACGACATGCGACCGCGCGACTTACGTTTGTTTTTTAGTGAATGGAACGATACCGGTAACTTTGCGTAACTTACGGGAAGCGACGAACAATGATATGGTTTTAAGTCGTGTAGCAAGTTTTATTTTAAATGGATGGCCACCTAAAATTGCTGATGTAAGATTAAGGCCCTTTTATTTGTGTAGAAATCAGTTATCTTTAGAAAGTGGTTGTATTATGAGAGGGCACAAAGTGGTCATACCGGAGAGTTTACAAGAAACAATTTTAAAGGAACTTCATTCTTCCCATCTAGGGATTGTAAAAACTAAAGCCGAAGCAAGGTCAAGGGTTTGGTTTCCAGGCATAGATCAAGCGTTGGAAAGAATGATAAGCTCATGTGATGTGTGTGTGCAATTGCGTCCGTCACCCCCCCGCGCACCCCTCTCATGCTGGGAATACCCTACTGGCGTTTTCCAGCGCATTCACATTGATTTTTTGGGTCCAATTAAAGGTTGCGTATATTTAGTGATTGTTGACGCACATAGTAAGTGGGTGGAAGTTTATAATATGAATCAATCAACTTCATCCAGCGCGGTAATAGAAAGGATGTGCGATTTTATGTCAAGATTCGGAATGCCGAAAACGTTAGCGAGTGATAATGGTACAGCTTTCTGCTCCCATGAGTTTCAACAATTTTGTTCTTCTAATGGTATATCTCGCATTACTTTTCCAGTGTATCACCCGGCTAGTAATGGCCAGGCTGAGAGTTTGGTAAAAGTGGTTAAAAGGGGAATTAAATCGTGTCTTCTATCTAACTGTGCTCCAAAAGACATAAAATTAAATTTACTTCGGTACCTTATGGATTATAGAAATTCAGTCCATACCACCACGGGTTTGTCGCCGGCAGAAATGGTTTTTGGTCACAAATTAAGATCTAGGTTAGACCTAATCGATCCAAAGCCGTCGTCACCCTCATTACCGCCAACCGTTTATAATCGTGTGTTAAACAAACAGTGTTCGCAATCTAAATTGAATGGATGTAATAAAACTACAAAGTTTAGTATAAATGACTATGTTCTATTTAAAAAATTTGTTAACAAAAATATTTACAAATGGTGTAAGGGAACAATTATTAAAAGATTAGGAAATGTTACTTATATTGTAAAAGATTCAAACAATTCAGAATGTTTTAAAAGACACAAGAATCAATTAGTTTTAGATAAGGGTTTCCGTAACAACGTAGTAATAGAAACTAATAATACTGACTCACCTGGTCCGGGTCCATCATACGAGTCTCCGCCGCCGCCCCAGGTATCGACGCCGCTCCAGTCACTGCTTCAGCGCCGGTCGCCGATGTCGCCGGTGTTAAGATCTGAATCTCCAACCGTGACGACTCGGTCAGAGCTAGACTACTCACCGGATAGTGGTTTAGCCAGAGGGAGAAGGGCTGAGTTCTATGTTCCAGCAACGTCGTCGATATTGGAGGAAAGCGGTATAGAGGGTTCTAGTATTGACAAACCTGGCGTTGCAGATGGAATAGTAGACAATGCTACAGCAACAGACTCAGACCCGGATGAAGAATTCCAGGAAGCAATCGACGTGAGTAGAAGCCAGAGGGGCGTTCAGGTTAAAGAACAGGGCCCTAGTAGATTGTTACGGAATCGCCCAAAGGTAGACTTTAAGAAGTTCTTTTAATGTTTGTTAATTTTAGTTCTTAATTGAGATACGAACTAGAGGGAGGAGTGTTACGTATAAAGGCGAGGCTGCGTCCTGCCGCGCGCCCAGCGCTCGATGAGAACTCAATAAATCAGTGTGCTATCTGCCAGCAAGCGTTTCACTTGTCTGTACGCCCGCGTTCCTTACTAAATATCTATCAAAAACAATGTTTAAACCGTGTCTAATTATAAGGCGGCCAATTAGAGTTGTTTGACATATTACTGAACTAATATCATGGATGCATATTTTCAAATAAGTCGTCCTTAAGTTAAACGAGGCTTAAACCTGTTTATCTTTTTTTGTAATAACACTGTCGAAGTCTTACAATATTACGAGACAAAAAACCATTGATGTATTTTTTCTTTTGGTATAGTACAAAAAGTACAAAATATCATAGTATCAAGTACATAATGTCGAGATAAACCTGGAAAATGTCCGACAAAAATCAAATATTTTGGATACGGCCTTTTTTACGCAATGCGCATCTCATTTATTATAACAATACTATTTATAAGTTTTTGATTTTCTCTTAAATTATTCATAGTAAAAATTGAAAACTATGTTGCAAAAAACATTTTCGGCTGAAAACTTGACCTACGTTTTTAATGGACTCTAAATACGATAATTAACGATTAAAAAAAATTTGACGGTAATGAAAAAGTCAGAACTCTCGAAAAAAAACCAGAACCTCGAAAATGTGGTTCGGATCCTCAAGGAAGAAGGTATGAGATTTTGTGAAATGCAGCGTAAGGGCAGGAAGTCAAAGCTTTCGGAAGGGACTTTAGGGCTAATGAAGGAACGACGTGAAAACCCACCCGTCACTTCGTCGGGAAAGCGGGCTCTAAACCAAGAGATCAGAAAGCTCGTACGACACGACCTCCGTTGCTCCAATACTCTTGCGATTGAAAGAGCGATCGAGCAAAATCGGGGGTCGAAAGTGTTCGTACAATCTCTTGGAAGAAGCCACCTGACGAAACTGACCACAGCAAGTGGAGAACTCGTTGCTTCGAGGCCAGCAGTCCTTTCCGAAGTGGAACGCTTCTATGGCCGGTTATACGCTTCGCATGCATCTCGACCTGATCCCGGAAATGAGGACCCTAGAGCCGCGTTAACACGCCACTATACTCAAGACCTGCCAGAAGTCAGCATTGGCGAAATCGAGATGGCTCTTAAACAGCTGAAAAATGGAAAAGCCCCTGGAGAGGATGGCGTTACAACAGAGTTGCTAAAGGCTGGAGGTAAACCCGTACTGAGGGAGCTTCAAAAGCTTTTTAACGCCGTCCTGTTTGAAGGGAGAACTCCGGAGGCGTGGAGTAGAAGTGTGGTCGTCCTGTTCTTCAAAAAAGGAGATAAGACCCTGCTGAAGAACTATCGACCCATTTCCCTTCTAAACCACGTCTATAAGCTGTTTTCAAGAGTCATCACGAACCGTCTTGCGCGGAGACTCGACGAATTCCAACCACCGGAACAGGCTGGATTTCGGAGCGGATACGGCACCATAGACCACATCCACACAGTGCGGCAGATTATACAGAAGACCGAAGAGTATAATCAGCCCCTGTGTCTAGCATTCGTGGACTATGAGAAAGCCTTCGACTCGATCGAGATCTGGTCCGTTTTGGAGTCCCTGCAGCGTTGCCAAGTAGATTGGCGGTACGTCCAAGTGATGAGATGTCTCTACGAAGCCGCCACCATGTCCGTTCAAGTACAGAATCAGCAAACAAAATCTATACCGTTGCATCGAGGAGTGAGACAAGGGGACGTCATTTCCCCGAAATTGTTCACAAATGCAATGGAGGATATGTTCAAGACGCTGCACTGGAAAGGACGAGGCATCAACATCAATGGCGAATACATCTCTCACTTGCGATTTGCAGACGACATCGTCATTATGGCAGAAACGCTGCAGGACCTACAACAGATGCTGAATGACCTAGCTGACTCTTCTGTACGCATCGGCTTGCGGATGAACCTGGATAAAACCGATTGCGATCCACGGTGCCGTCCTAGAAGTTGTTCAGAAATATGTGTACCTTGGGCAGATACTGCAGTTAGGTAAAAACAACTTTGAGGATGAGGTAAACAGAAGAATTCAGTTGGGTTGGGCAGCATTTGGGAAACTACGTCGAGTCTTCTCATCGTCGATCCCACAATGCCTCAAGACGAAAGTCTTCAATCAGTGCGTCCTACCCGTCATGACATACGGAGCCGAAACGTGGACACTGACGGTACGGCTAGTCCACAAGTTCAAAGTCGCTCAGCGGGCTATGGAAAGAGCTATGCTCGGAGTTTCTCTAAGGGATAAAATCAGAAATGAGGTGATCCGGCAGAGAACTAGAGTTACCGACATAGCCCACCGGATTAGCAAGCTGAAGTGGCAGTGGGCTGGCCATATTAGCCGCAGAGCCGACAACCGATGGGGTAAACGAGTTCTTGAGTGGAGACCGCGTCTCGGCAAACGTAATGTAGGACGCCCTCAGGCCAGGTGGAGTGATGATTTGCGCAGGGTGGCTGGCAGGAGCTGGATGCGAGAAGCCGAGGATCGATCTAAGTGGCGTGCATTTGGAGAGGCCTATGTCCAGCAGTGGACTGCGATAGGCTGATGATGATGATGATGAAAAAGTTATCCCGTAAAATGTATAAACTTACTTTGATCTTATGTGTATTGATTGCAGCGTTGAGATCACGAAAATATGATATCAGATACAGACTGGAACATATTGGTATTACATCGTTCATGTTGGATATTATAATTGTTTGAATATTAGATAACTGAAAAAATAAATATAAAAGAATCTTAAAATTTTTTCCAACAAACATAAACTTGCGTGAAAAAAATTATTAGCGTAAAATAAGCCCCTAAATTGAGACAGTGCAATAATCGGAACAGTAGGTCTTTCAATTTCGCGCAGACTTATTAGTGGCTTATTTCTGACCAAAAAACAAATACTTACCTACCCAAAATATCACACTTACCAAAAAGATAACAATTTTCCATGGCGCATAACTGGTATATTGAAACAAGTATGGGGCGATGTACATGGAAAACAATTCGAAGAACTCTGAGTCGATCTCTTTCACTAAATTACAATCCCATAAGAGTTTGTAGAAAAATCGCATGGACAGGAAAAATTCAACTGAAAAATAACTTATTGAAAATGGATGCAACGCACAATACCTTTACGTTTTTTGAGTCAAACTTCTTGCCAAGTCTAAAATGGTAGACATGTTTTATCAGTGTTCATGGAACCCAAGTTAAAAGAACCTGTTCAGACGAAGTCGCGGGCAAAGCTCTGGTTTAAAATTAAGTAATATTTGCGAAATTCTTTTTCAATAATTATTACTAGCTTTGGATTTGCTTGCTTTAGATCTAATAAGGTTAAAATTTGTTACAAAATATTTTCCTGTGGAAACTTGACGCGAGAAAAAGTATCTTTTGTTGAGCGCAGGCCTTTCCAAATGGAGAATATTGCCAAAATCGTCATATTTGGTAGCTAGATACTCGTTTCATTCGGAAAAAAAGGGGTGTTTTCTTATTAAGATTCATTAATATTGATAATGAATTTTCTTGTAATGCAGATGGAAAATTGTTGGCACTCCTTAATAACTTACCACTGCATGAGACGCATATAATAACAAGTATAAAAAGGCAACTTTTTTTCAAATTACTGTCCTTCCTAAAATCCTGTAAGTAACTTTCTATTTTAGATACTTTTTTCAATAAAATCGGCCATCGTATTGCAAGTTGGAGCATAAGAATCCGACCCAGAAATGCTGTTAAATGTAAAATGAAGTTGGCTGAAAACAAAAAGGTTTTAGTTTTAAAAGTTTTTATTACAACAACATTTCTATTTAAATCAAGTATTTAATCTTGAAAAATACAATCTTTTAGTAATAACAGTATTGAAAATCTTTGTCTGTCCCATGCAAACGTGACTATAAACGATATTTTAGCAATTTAATTGCAATAATCATTAAAAAGTGTTTTAAGTATAAATACTGATTTTATTATTGCAATTAAATGTCTAAAATACTATAATTAAGTTATCTTAATAGAGAAATTGTTAAAATAGATTAGTTTTAGTTTATTTTTATATTTATTATATTATATTGTTTAGATTAGCAGTTAGCGCTTTACAAAGACATAAAATGTATTGTTAGGAAGAGCCGAGTTCTCTTGGAACAGGCACTTCCGTGCTTAAAAGGAGGCTCCCGAAACGATGTGTAATATTGTAACTTTTGTGAAGCAATTAATGTTTTTTGAATTTTAATATTTTTTGAATTGAATCATTTAGCAGTTGTGTCTTGACCATTGTTTAAAAAAAAACTTACTCAAAGAATTTGAAGAATAGTTGTTGCCAGAGAAACACCAAACACTACTGAACGTTGTCAGTGTTGCCTGCGTCAAAAATGAAACAATGAAATAAATACCATAATAGGATTTTAATTTGAACCTGAAAAAGAAAGCTTGATTATTTTTAAATGATACAATAAGATGACATTTAAAAATGTATTTAATACCAAAACGTGTCGATAATAATTTTAAAAATATTTTTAGCAATTTCAATATCAGTATTTAAACTTTAATATTGATATTATAATGGGGACTACCGTTTGTTTGCTCACCAGTTGGCGCCACTGTAGACTGAGGTCCGGAGGTATAGTTGTCAAAGGCGATTTGCGCCGAAACAAAGTGTTATAATATCTTGAATCTAATTAAGGATATATTGTTTTTAGATAACTACCTTGATATCAACAAGCTAACTTCTGAAATAGTTGCTCTTGAGGCCGCCTATTTTTGCACTTTTTCTTAATTCCGCTTTTAAAGCGTTATTTTACGAAGGAGATCACTTTCCAGCAGGTAAATTAAAGAAATTATAATTTATGCAACAAATTCCGCTAAAACCAGTACAAAGTGAATGATATTGGACCTCACGCGACACTAGCGCCTCTAGTGGCAAATTCACTAGCGATAGCCCCCATTGCAATATAATATCAAAATTCCTACTATGAATTTTGTAGTCGTACTTCGGAAGACACGTTAAGGCGACTACTAGAGCTAAGTGCTGCCCCCAACTGCCCCAACTGATTTAATTTTATTACTTTTAACAAAATCAATTCTCAAAAAACTTGAATAGTATCATTTTAGCAAATTACCTCTAGTATTTATTGAATCACTGTTAACTGCTTTTCATTCTGGCATTCTGTCGTATTGTACATTATTGGCCAAAGCGGCCGCTTTTGGCGTTAACAACAATTTCGACTTTATAAACAACTAAATGAAAAGTTTACTGTGATTCAATAAATACTAGAGGCACTTTGCTAAAATGATACTGTTCTAGTTTTTTTAGAATTGATTTTGTTTAGAAGTAATAAAATTAAATCAATTGGCGACAGCACTTAGCTCTAGTAGTCCCCTTAAGCCGTTGGTCTCGTATTCTATTGCTAGAATACAAGATCGCTTGAAGTCATACAAACTACTTACTAGGTAAAAGTCAGAGGCCTATATTAGCCGCCTAGACTTAAGAACTCTAGCATCAGGCTATTTTTCAAAGATACAATAAGAAGAAGCTAGCAATGCCCATTTAACATCGGCTTAGGCTAATTTTTTGGGCTTTAGAGTTTTTTACTTGATACAAGTAACATACCTAATTCCTTGAAGATTTGTGTTTCCCAATCCTTCCACAGGGAAAATGCCTGCCCACCGAAGCAAAGTCATGTGCCGTCTAAGACAATTGTGCATTTCACATTTTCGCTCAATGATTACTTTGTTCACTTTTGTTTTCCTCTTTCTGTTGAGACTTTGACACATGTTCTTCATTGCAAAAAAATAACTTCACACGATAGCTAAAAAAAGGGTTTTGAAATTACAAGTCCATAAACAAAAAAAATTCGACTGTCTAAGAACCCACAACTTTCGTTTACCAGGCGACTGCTCTAGATTCTTTCACTGGCCGACAGCGTAAACATTTTTAATACAGAACTTGTGTTTTTAATAAGTTAACCTTTACGGCTTAGCAATTATTTGCATTTATTTCACCTAGCGCTGCTTCTGCAAAAGCAGCATTGGGTACTTCATAGCACAGAAAATCAAAAATCGACGTAAACTTTATTGGGTGTAAGTTTGACGGCACTAGCTCGTGCGCACAAACACTTGCCACTTGCTACCAAAAGTATAGCATACGTGGACTCCTGGTGGTGACCAAGTTTTGGAGAGGATTTATGTGTTCCGGGGTAACTTGAATGATCCTGCAAAATTTAATTTATTGTTTGCTATAATTTTTTTATTTAATCGTGCCTTTTGACTTTTGTATTGGCTCCTCTATCGCATTGGATATGTCTGTAAATTCTTAAATAAATTGGTGAACTAATATGAGAGTCGCAGGAAGGCGTCGTAAAGATCCTCAAGGAAAGCCTATGTGCGTTGGCGTTGATTATTACTTGTTAAGTGGTAGTGATACAGAAAAACTGAATAAAATGTTTGAAAGGAGAAGAAGATGTTGACATTTTATATTTTAATAGTTTTGACACTCTCTTTGAAATACCTATTATGTTTATTACGTAATTTATTATCCATAATTTTTCATACGCCAATTACTCCAAAGAAAGTGTCACGCGAAAGACCAAATAATACGCACGAAAAATAACCCGAAAGTGGAAAATATTTGACATCCCTCTGTAAAATGCGCGTCCCCTTATTTTCAGTAAACACTTCGGCTCGTTTCGTCGCGCTTATGTGTCAATACAACGTGCCACTTGATTTGATTTATCGAGTGCCAGCATTCAGACGACAACACAACGATTAAATTGTCAAAGAAAAATGACAGCTCGTCGTTAATTAAATGTCATAATTACACATTCATCATAATCATCATCTCATTTATTTCTCTTCCACAAAGATTAGCACTTAAGTCTAGTTACATTAATATAACATACTCGTATTTCTTCTTTTTGGGGGACTGGTATCTGTACAAGGGTACCAGGGTACCCTGTCTGACCGATTACCAGGCTCTCACCTTCGGATCCACATTGAGCATAACTAGTATTAAATAAGAACAGTTTAGGTTAGTAAAAATACAGTATAAACGTGTGTGTGTGTGTGTGTGTGTGTGTGTGTGTGTGTTTGTGTGTGTGTGTGTGTGTGTTTGTGTGTGTGTGTGTGTGTGTGTGTGAGTGTGTGTGTGTGTGTGTGTGTGCGCGCGCGTTTGTGTAATTAATTAAAGGATGTGTCTCCTACACAAGAATCCCGAGAAGATTTTCAGTCTCCGAATACGTAAGGTTTTGTAGCCACAGTGTCAGTCGTTTTTTGCATTTGTAAGTAGGGAGGGAGTAACTTGCAAGCTTGTAATTGTGGGCCCAGGAAAACAAAAAATCTGTGAGGAAACCGAGTTTTGCAGCTAACAGTTTAACATACTTTGTGTCTAATGCGTTTGTCTTGGTTTAGGAGTGGATCATAGCTTAGAAGTTTGTGTTTTTTTAGTATCAGTTGTTGAATAAAAAGTTGACGAACTGTAAGTACGTTGCATTTATGATAAAGATCCACTGTTGGGTGATAGAATGGAAGGAAGTAAGAAACCTTTAGGACCGCTCTCTGCGCCCGTTCCAATTTAATAAGAGAAGATTTTGGAGCTCTTCCCCAAGCTGTGATACAATACGTGAGAATTGATTGGCACAGAGCTGCGTATGTAAGTCTTAGCACCCTTCACTTGCAACATGACGAAGATTTTTAAACACATAAATTTTAATCAGCTTTCTTGTTCTTGAGGTTAGCTTGCTGATATGAGCTTTAAAATTTAGGTGGTTCTCATTTATTTCGCCTAGGTTCGTAATTTGTTCAGCAGGGTGGAATCGAGGACAGTAGCAGTGCGAAGAAGTAACGCTTAAACATGTATGTGCTATAAGTTTGTGAGAAGTTTGAGTTTGATTTTTATCATAAAATTTGATGTATTTTGTTTTTATAACATTGAGAGTTAATAGATTACTAGAAAGCCAGCCGGTAACCATATTAAGCCCGGTTTGCGCATGCTTATAGGCCTCGTCCCAAGTATTACCAAAAAAAAGAAGAGCCGTGTCATCCGCAAACGCAACAATTTTTCCATTATCAAGTTGAAGCCTACACAGGTCATTAATATATGCCAAAAATAACGTAGGGCCCAAAATACTTCTTTGTGGAACTCCACAGGTTATAGTGAGATCTTTACTATTTATGCCATCAATTACAACTCGCTGTGTCCGCTCCTTGAGGTAGCTATCAAAGAATTGCAACTGAGTTCCTCGTACACCAAGATGTTCTAGCTTGTGAAGTAAGATGGAGACCGAGACTGTGTCAAAAGCCTTTGCCAAATCTACGAATATGGCCAAAACCTTTTTCTTTTTGTCCATTTTATTTACAATATAATGGGTTAGTTCATGTACAGCTTTATTAGTAGACTTGTCTTTTCGAAACCCAAATTGGGAGTTAGATAATAATTTGTTAGTTTCTAGGAAATTTTAGAAAAGGTCGTGAGAATTGAGATTGGCCGGTAATTATTAACACAATCTCGATCTCCGCTTTTGTGAATCGGATGCACAAGTGCTTGTTTAAATGCCCCTGATGTAAGCGATAGATTGCAGATGTAGGTTAAAGATGGTACCAAAATAGCTTTATATTTTTTAACAAAGTTTGTAGAGATATTGTCCAATCCTGTAGTACAATTATTTTTCAAGTTGTTAATAATTGTTTCTATTTCATATTCGTCTGTCAATCTCAGATAAACAATGCCTACTACTGGACTAAGATTCACCTGGTGAGGAGTTTCCTACCCAGATGACGATATTGCCGATTGACCACTAAGGTCCGGTGCTCAGTTATCATTTCAGAACCATTCCGATCCAACACTAACACACTAACACATAAAGATCACAATTCCTGATGTGCAGTCTGTACTACAAGTATATCAAAATAAAAACACTAACTGCTTATTTAGCAATTATTATTGTGAGCCATGGAGGCCAATAATGACCACAGAACATAGAAACCTCTTTTCCATGTTCTGTGATAATGACCTTGAAATAATAAATTATGTATTGTTTCTAGCTTCCTGACAGTTAAAAACTTAAAGAGAAGAGCTGAGAATTTGTAACTGTTATTTGAAGCTATCAAATTGAGGCCATCCTTATTCGATGCGACTACCTTTAAAATCCACGCCAAACATCTGCGGAGAATTTTATTGACAATAGATAGGTCTTCAAATATTATGTGAAATAAAATTTAGTTGACTATATAATGCTATGATAATAATAATTTTTTTACCATAGCAGTACTGATTCTATTATAATCAGTACGATTTAATAGGTAGACGAGAAGAGAATTCCTATTTCATATTGTTTTTATATTATGGGAATAATCATTTGACAATGTAAAAAATATAAACTATTCCTATGTCGAATTTGAATATTACTTACATGGATATTAATCTTTTTCAAGAATACACCTGATCCAACGAAACACAATCAAAGTATGATTAATTTTTGATCTGCCTATTTTTCTACCATGTTATTCTACGGAGCTGATAGTGAATAGGTTCTATTATGAAAACGAACTACAGTCAGCCTACCGGAGAACCTCAATTTTCTCAATGAACATTAGTCTTTCACTTTAAGTTTAATGTCCACTGGAATTGTTTGTCGAATTGTGTAAATAACAGTAAATCTAAATATTTACGTAAAAAGTACAGGAGTACCCAGAAGCTTGTTTGTTATTGTAATAAATGTTACTTCACGTAGTATTTTCAAGAGTCGACGTTCTTAAACGACAGCTGTCAGTTATTCTTAAGTGACATGAATCTAATATTAAAATTTCGCGTCACAGTGTTTGTTCTGGAACTCCTCCATAACGACTCGCCCGATTTTTTTCGTATACCCATGTTTGGTAGGTCTTACAATAGGTTAGATAATAAAAACAATTTCCGTAGAATAATTTCACAGTAGATACTACAAGTAATTAAAAATTACTCGTATTAAGAGAATTTCTCCTTTTCCGCGGTTACAATATCGTTTAGCGTGTTAGGTAAATGGTATATTAAACTTGAATCAGCCAAAAAAAGTAGAGTAAAGTAACAGCCTATAATCAGCCCACTGCAGGGCAAAGGCCTCCATCAATGAATTCAAGTTACCAAGTAAGCAACGATGGGTGTACTGGCATAATCACCACGCTTGCCAAATGCGGGTTGGTGATCACAAACCCAAGCAACGTTCGAAAATTCGAAACTTTTTTTTGTTGCCAAAACCACTAGACCAACGGAGCGTTGAACCAGCCTATTAACATGATAATATATATACCTAAATACTACGGTGAAGTCAGAAATTAGACAACATCATGTTTGAAAAAAATCGGAACCTAAAAATTTTGATTTGTTTGAAAAAAATTATGATACCACATTTCTGACTTCACTATTTCAACCGCGAGAAAGGAGAAAAGTATTTATTAAAACGAGTCTTTATTAGGTACTAGTAGTACTTCTACTACTAGTAATTCTACTAGTAGTACTTCCACTAGTAGTACTTCTACTAGCAGTACATAGGCTGGTTTCGGGTCGATAGAACATTTACCTAACAGCCTGTATAATCCAATAATGTAGTTACTGGGATCAAAATATGATCGTTGGAAAGGTTTTATTTTTGTATGTCACTTGGTAATAATTTAGTTGTTTACTGTTTTGATTGTGTGTTGCTCGATAAGCATCGCCGACATTTTGAGATCTATGTTGGTTTTTGTCTATTCAAATATTTTTTGTAAACGGTGATTGATTGAGCTTTGGTTTATTGGTATACCTAGACAAATTAAATAAAAATACAATAGCTGCCCTAAGATTATGTTCCACAATTAAAATCAATTGTTATCGAGACCACCGGTTGTCTCTTGGGGCTTGAAGCGTTAAAATTTTGCTTTCACAATTATTTAGTACAGTTTGCTGAAACTTCTAATTTTAAAAAGATTACTTACTTACATTAATTGTTGTCTTAAAAACCACATTTATTTATAAACAACAACACACCTGTATTTAATTTATAAACAAGTAAAAGTAATTATTTGAATAAAAATAATTACTTGAGAGACTATTTGTATGCCTTAATCTAGAAATTTACTAGAAGTTAGAATTACCAAAAGTTTGCATTCTCAGCCAAATATTATGACTATTAATGGTGTCCCACTTCCTTTACTTGAGCACTAAGTTATTAACACTTTAAATTATGACTTTTTTAAGCAATAAGTAATTACTTCTTTATAAATACGGGTGTAAGAATTCGACAGATATTTTTCGTGTTGTAAAACGTAATACTGTTTGTGTTGTTCTAATAATTTAACCGCACTTAGAATTTCTTAATTTTGTCTACTGTAAAATATGTTTTAATTCAATCCGAAATCGTTATTAACCGAATTTCTAATTCATTTGTGCGAATTCTGCCCTACAACTTGCCTTATTATCCATCCAATCGTTCGATTGGAAAACTTTTTCACCAAATCTTTAATGATGGCCAATTGCTTTGTAAGTTCATTAAAAGTTGGTCTCTGTACCAAATAATCGTGGATTAGTCCTGGAGTTACCTTTAATAAGTTTGACGCGTTTCTATCCGTGACATACGCATTGAAATCACAAATAAATCGCTGACGTTAATTATTATAATAATGTTAAATCAACAAAATCACACGATTGTAGGTGCCGTCATCAAAACCTGACTTCATTTTATAGGTAAAGTAAAGTAATCCAACCCATAATCATCCCACTGTAGAGCTGTTGTCGGGTTGATCGTTGATCCGCTACTGACGGTCGTTGACCCGGTTAATGTAATAATAAAACCTACCTTTAGGTTTATCTTCGGTTCAATTTTTAATTTCAATACGATTGAGTAACAGGTAAACTTTATAAACAAACAAAATACTGCAATATGCGACTAACTGACGACTCGGACACTTTATAATATCCGGACACTGTGTCCGAATTGACATTTTAATTTTTTATTATTTTTTTCAC
Organism: Anania crocealis; assembly: GCA_949315895.1. Taxonomy (NCBI): domain Eukaryota; kingdom Metazoa; phylum Arthropoda; class Insecta; order Lepidoptera; family Crambidae; genus Anania; species Anania crocealis. The sequence continues at coordinate 7,835,314 of OX438880.1, forward strand.
TGACGTTTCGGACACAACAAATTACAAAGCTAAACAAAAAAACAATTTTGTTTCTTGCCCTGGATATCTCTGCAGGTTTACATATTTCAATAACCAAAGTACGCGAATATATTCGTGAAAATATTTTTTCGACTCTAGTTTTGTATAAATTTGGCATATCATAAGTTTAAACTAATAAATAGTTGAGGTGGGCTTTTTTAGAACACGAAGTGATTAATTTTTTGGAGAAATTAGTTTTAACTAGAATATTTTGCGTATACATGTATTTCACGTGACCCCAGGCATCCCTCACCGTGTTACAGTCCGAGAAACCAGTCATTGTTTTGAGAGAAACTTTGACTGTTGGTCAACATAGAAGAACACGTGACATGCATTTGAGAAAGTGTCGTCAGTTAGTCCAATATGCGATCGATTGACAAAGAAATAAAATACAATTCTTGAATCAAAACTTCGACCGAGGAAAGTAAAAAAAAATATTCAAGGAATTGTATTTTAAATTTTCACCAGTAATTTTATTAATAAAAAAACAGTCTTGAAACAAAGCATTAGGACAAATAAAACGCCGCTTTTCCGTCCATGTCTACGGCCCGTGTGTCTCCACGTCACCCTAATCCAGAGATTATTGGCAGTGGCATAAATGTGGACTACCGGCTAAGTCCCATCTGGCGCAAACATTTATCCGTCACTGCTTTATTGGATAAGAGCTTAGTAGTCCACTTGGATCGGATATTTGGATTCTTCATTTATTACTATAGACCTCAAATCAGAAATAAAACTTTTTTAATTAAAAACCTACATTGCCAAAATCTTGGTAAATTTTTGTAAGAACCAATACTTTAGGAATAACTTAACGGCATGCAATCCGACATATTCTACTATTTTGTATTGAACTTCTATTAGGTAATTGACTGTTTACTGTGCGCACAATTTCTTCTCTGAATTAATGTGGTACGACCAAAATTTTGAAAATGTCGAATTATGTTATTAATCTTACTTATTTTAAAAGTGTCAATGTATTGGGATGGATGTTTGTTACTAAATTACCTCAAATTTTATTTAGATTAAAATTGTTCAACACTGAACAAATCTAAATTAAAAGGGATGTCCCAAATAGTATGGAGGCCAGGCCCAGAACCTGTACACCCCACCAAAAGATAGACCAATACACCTACAAGATTTTGTTATTACCCAATTATTTTAAAATGGCTTCGTTAAATAAAGAGTTAAGTAAGAAAATAGCAATACAAAACCACAAAACCATCATTGCAGAAGTTGAAATTTTGATGACGTCAGTTTTGTCAGTTACAAAATTGCGCATCTAGGAGTCGAGTGCCATTGCTTGCTGTAGTAACAACAAACATGAATGTAATGTGTCAATCAATACCAAATCCAGAAATCGAAAATGAGGTCGTTTTAATGCGACAAGCAGTGGGTCTAGCACAAAGAACTATCGACTTCGAATCGTTTGCGTATCGAAAGCCGTTTGCTTTCGAAAGTTCGTGCTTTGTTTTGTAGTTCTCGTTTTAACCGCGCGAGCGCTGTTTAAGTTTTCATACTAAATATTACGATGGCGATACGAACACGCAAACGATTCGAAAGTTTTTTGTGCTAGACCCACTGAACAAAAACTTGAAGTGAATGATTATGCCAAAGTGACAAGGGGTATCTGACAGTTATTGACATTTAAAGTTTTTTTAGATTGGCGCCATCTTGGAATGCCTGATGAATTTGATAAATTATTAGATCTTTTTTATTTTTGAACCACTAAATTATACGTTATATAAATTTATATGTATTTTTCCCAGAAATAGTTAATTTTTCTTGTGTTTTGAAAATGGTGTACTATGTCTGGGCCTATTATGGGACATCTCCTTTGGCAAGAAGTTATTAGATGATCAGATATAGCATAAGCTACTTGAAACCCCGGGAAAATGTACCGTTCCCATGGGGTTACTATGTTTGTTCTTAAGTTTTACAGGGGCCGTCAAGATTTTTTGGGCAGTGGTCGTCTATGGTCACATGGTCCACTTTTCATTCTTATACACGGTTTCCGTAGGATAGTATAATTATTTTTTTATCCGAGGGTTTTAAGCCGACAAACACGCGGGTAACTGCTAGTAGATAATGTATTCTGTATTTATTCTTATAAGTAAAAAAATTCAAAGAAAATGCACTGTCTATGTTACAAACACCGTGTTTGTATACTATAATAACATGTTAAACATTTCCAAGTTTGCAAGAACTTGAAAACGCGAATAGTTTGCTAACTTCAGACACTTTGAGTTAAACTAACAAACAAACTGTCTACTTAAGTAGGGCTCGACGTAAAGAGACCAATTATGCAAATGTTGGATTAAAATTACCCGATAAGTAGACTCAGGATTCAAGTTATCACAGTTATGATGAGAACAGGCATAATTATCACGCTTGCCAAAAGGGTTGGTGATCACAAACCTGAGCAATATTCGAAAATTCAGTAACTCAAGATTTTGGCTTGGTATATAAACCAGTTGATCAACGGGCGTTTATAGTAAAAATAATAAATGAAGGCTATTATACATATAGGCTCGGCACATAAAAAAATACTTTTATAACGTCAAATTACATATTAGACCAATATAGACCCTTTAATCACGACATCCCGAATAGTCCTAGGTATCTTAAGATACGACTAAAAGAGTCCTGCCAATAAAAGGCGGGCGGCAGTGTCTTCTCTCTAACAACGATACATTTGCAGTGGCTATTTTGGCAAAATTCTCCTTTGTGTGACCGTTTTTTATCAATTGACTGATGTGGGCAAATGTTGACATTGACACTAACCTATACAATGTATCAGCAGATTGTTAGTTTCCAACGGATGCCAACAGATGGCATTGGGTGAAGTTTATCTCGCGGTAGTTTATCTCTCTTCAATGCGGTAGTAACCTTCACTCGTCAGATTCAATACAATCCTACTAACGCCGCGTTGGCCATTTGTTTGTAAAGACGGTTCTTTTTTCTATTGATTTAATATTTTTCGTACCTAAATGTGTATCTCGTTAGTCTAATGATTTAAGTGCTGCACCAAGATATCGGGGTCCTGGGTTCGTTCCCCAGACAACAAGAGTTTTGAGTTTTTGAACATTGCTCAGGTTTGTGATCACCAACCCGCATTTGGTAAGCGTGGAGATTGTCCCTGTACCCATCATTGCTGTGGTAACATGAATTCAATGATGAAGCCCTGCAGTGAGATGATTATAGGCTGTTTCTTTAATAATAATCACTTTAGCTTACAATATATGCATTCAAGATTGGAGCTTTTACGGTAGGATGTCATAGGGGCTGCTATCACAAATGGTCAGTGTGTTGTGCAGTGTACCTTCTTGCCTGCCAGCGACTATGAAATGTACTAAGGATTTCATACCAGTTTATTACGGGCGTATGTATTTTATTCGACAGTTCTTTTTATTATGATCTTGCAACGGTGTGCTTTGCTTAAAGGTTTCTTAATTTTTTTGGCGTTGACCCAAAGTTATTTGCTTAACTTTATTGATGTACCGTTCTCAATAGGTCAATTTTAAACCCTATTTTAAAGCCTCCGCCATCCATCCGTCCGTCTGTCTACAAACAACCATCGGCACGTCAACCTTCCAAAAAAATGAAAAATTTCTTCAAACTGTTTTCACTTACGAATTTTTTTAGTAATAAGGTAGATAACAATAAAATGTTTATTTACAGGTTTAATCGGCGTTTAGATTCTTATTTTATTCTTGTCCGTATGATATTTTTTGTATGCTATGTAAAATCAATCCTATTCTTGTACTCCATAAGAATTCAATTTTATTTGGTAAGAATTCTAACCTATACAATTAACGGATTAATCCCTCGATCGTGAGTTATTCCAGACACAATGAAATCAATTGTTATCGTGGCACCCGAGTGCCTCCTGGGGGTTGAGGGACTAAGAAAATGACCGATAGTATAACACGTTCAGTGGTCATTCATAAAACACATCAGCCCGTATAAGTCCAACTGCCTTTTGATTTGATTTGACATAATCGGAAGGCATTTGGAATATAAAGACGCTGCAGCCTGCAGCCCGTCTTTTTCTTACGTTTAGTCACCTCTTACGAGACCCACAAGAAGAATAATAAATTGAATAGATTGTGTCAAAATTACAAAATTGTAGGTTGCCAATCTAATTTTTTACTCTTCAAGATAGTTTTTTTTAAATTTAGTTAAAATGGTCAAAAAGTCTATTAGCATTGAGAGAGGTGATTTTCAAATGACCTCGTTTTTTATCGTCAGTTCAAAAATAGCTGTTTAAATAACTTTCCGCTTCGTTTCCGATAAAAAAATTTGGAAAACATAATTTTATCCTCATTCATTCAAGAATTTCCCTGTCATCTAATGTAAAATGAAATGTTAATTGCCTATGCAAATGGATCATTACCAATTCATCCATGCCTTTTGGCATTTACTTTTCTCGTGAACAAGTTATAGCGGGAAATTAATTTGAATCCCTCGAGTATGAGCAACAGATGTACAGAATAATGAGACACTTCAAGTCAGATGGCGCTTCCTTAATTAGAGTACGTATTTAACCTGCCATTTGATGTCTCTGTTTAAGAGACCGGGCTTACTTTATTTTTCAAAACTTAGATACAGGAGAACCTAACCTTAAAGACCGATGTTTTTCTTTGTTATATAAAGTACTAGCTCCTTCCAGTGACTTCGTACTCATGGAAATTAGAATTTGAAACAATCCCTCAATAATTTTTTTATTTTTTATTTGATATTTTAGCAACTTAATTGCACTTATAATATCAGTATATAAACTTGAAAAACATTTTTTTTCCCGCCTGAGGCAAAAAAATTTTTCAAGTTTATATACTGAAATTTTTGTATTATATCGGTTTGAGCTTTGTTTGGCTGGTTTCAAACCAATAGACACCCATCAAAACTTTCGCATATAGCTTAAAGTATTTGAAACATACATAAAGGATATAAAATAGAGTTGTTTAGTCAATAAAAGATTAAAAAATAATTTTAATAAAATCAGAAAAACTTGATCCCATGACAATTATGTAATAGCTACCAATTTGAGCCAGTGTGTGATAATTTTCGGAGATTTATAGTTTTATTGAAAGAACAATTTCCTTGGTTTTTTTTCGACTGCATGAGATGGGACTAAGAACAAAAACCCACAACCTTTCGTTTACAGTCGCCTGCTCTGACTATTAAGCTACCTAGATATTTTTAAAAACAAGTCCTCACATTTTCAGTAAAGATTGTTTTATTAAAATAGCATTTCATATTAATCTGTACTTGAGGGCTCAGCATTGGAGGGTTAATAAGAATCGTCCCGATAATTTGCCCTGTTGAACTTGCTAATTAACATCAGATCGGAACTTTGCTTCTTTGCAATTCGTACTTTATTTGACGAGAACTGTTAACTTTATTCATAATGGATGGAATATTATTAAATAAAACGTCGTTATTGAATTACAGAAACTGTTATAGCAATTGTTTTTGACGTGACAACGTCTTATAAATTGGTTTGCCGGGTGACATTTCAAGAAACTGCGTTACGCTCCGCTCACGTTATGCGCTCACAATGAGAGCGAGTGAGAGGCACGCGTCCCTTCCACTCGGGCATGGTTAGCCCGCCTAAGAGCGAGAGAGACAGACATAAAAAGTGAAAGGCACGCGTCCCTTCCACTCGAGCACAGTTAGCCCGCCTAAGAGCGAGAGAGACAGAGCGAGAGAGAGAGAGTGAGAGAGATAGGCATACACACCGGTTCATGTCTTGCGCTTCTATAAAATCCAGTTCAATAAAATTTTGTTAATATGAAATTCAGTGCGAGATTCTTTGTATAAATTAATGTTTTAAATATAATTCTTTGTATAAATAAATGTTTTAAATTGTTACTATTATTTCATCCTTCTTCCTACTATACAAATGAATATTCACATTAAAATTATTTTACCACTCAAAGTCGTTGTCACGTAAAACTTTCGCCCGTATACCGACTTTACAGGCAACCAATTTTTTTTATTTGTCGTCAGATAAATAGGTTACCGCTGTAACTGGTGTCAGAGAACTTTAACAATAATATTTTATTGTAATTTTTTTCTATAGAATTTTAACTCAAATAGAAGAAATGAGTAAACAATAAACAAGCCTAGTTTTAGTAAATTAGTGTTTTCCGAAATAAACCTGACTAATGTCAGATTCGAAGTGACTCATAATTAAAAATTACATTCTAAGCTCTCTCTTTTTTTTTTTTTGTAACTGTCTGACAGCCTATTTTTCTGAAATTAATGGAGCTTTTTAAACTAAATGGATTTATCTTCGAGCTTTAAACCTATTGATCAGGGATATGAGGATGAGAATTAGTCGTGGGTCTTGCTTTTTTAAAGTTAGGTACTTATGTCAGACAGCAAACGCATCTACTTAAAATATTTCAATAAATAAGTTAACAATAAACGCGTCATAACTATCACGAAATTTAAACTCCTGCTGCGTTACTGATAATCTGAAATAATATCATGAAGAGAAAACACTGCTGTCTGTCTTTTTTTCGACACCCATAGAATGAGAAGGGGCGGTGCTTATGTTTTTCACATAAAGAAGATTTTTCGTAACTTCCCAAACACCAACCATTCGAGTTGGATTCGACGAGCTCGAGATCTGTTTCTAGAAATTGGACTTATCTAGCTGGACTACCTGTCCCAGTTCCTATACGTTATGATCGGGGTCCGTGGACTGTCGAGTCACCACAGATCCTGCCCTCAGTCAGCGCGGCGGGCGACGCGAGGTTTTCCCCCAGGTCCCATTCCCAGGAGTAATGCCCTTTGGCGGTGAGTGCAATGCGCCGGGAGTCCCACATACCGCCCTGCCCTCCCCCGGGGCAGCTGTGGTGATGATGCATAAGTAACGCATTTCCTTGTGTGTTGACCATTTTCCTATAGTGGTTAAATTGGGATACTAGAAACTGTATCTTATCGTGATCTTAGATATAAATCTAGAATTATAAATGTTCATTACTGTAGCTGCTACTTAAAATATCAATGCAATATTTGGACGATACATTTTTCTTCCCGTCTATCAATCGAATTAACCTTAGCTTGTTTAAGAACAAATCAAGAAACTTAAACGAAAGACCCTTATTGCATTAGAACTCAATTCAAAAACGTTGTCAGTAACGTTTAACAATCTATACTAATATTATAAAGAGGAATTTTTGTGTAAGTGTATGTTTGTAATGAATAAACTCAAAAACTACTATGCCGATTTCAAAAATTCTTTCACCATTGGAAAGCTAGATTCACCCTGCGTGACATAGGTTTTATTTCAGTATATAAACTTGAAAAATTTTGTCTCAGGCGGGACTCGAAGAGGAGATGCGGGTTCGAGTCCCGCCTGAGACAAAATTTTTCAAGTTTATATACTGATATTATAAGTGCAATTAAGTTGCTAAAATATCAAATAAAGTATAGGTTTTATTTATTCCTAGAAAAGATTAGGGATCTTTTTATGTTATGTTTACCCGTGCAAAGCCGGGACGGGCCGCTAGTTATAAATAAAACGCTCTCAATGGACATTTAAAAACCATTAGCAGAGAATTATCGCAAATAAAAAACTATCAGTATCGTTTATAAAATGAGTCAGCAATAGTAGTTAAAAATGTACAGTCGATTGAGAGCTTTTTATTTACCATATTGAATTTTTAGAAAAAAATGTTTGCTTAAAATTCCGTCTGATGTTTTGTTTTCCATCAATATTCATTAACTTCTAGCTTTGCACGGGTTTTTACCAAATAAGATAGTGCAAGCGTTATGGTCTGTTTATGATCATGTCTACCCTTTACTCACTTTATAACTGACTTCCAAAAAAGGAGGAGGTTCTCAATTCGACTGTATTTTTTTTTCATGTAGATAGATATTTATAAAAGAGATTTTTTTCATACAATTAATAAACATATTCTTCTATACAAACCTTCTCCTGACCAGACCATTAGAAAAATAACAAAAAAAGTATTATCCAATTCGGTGCAGTCGATCGGAAGTTATGCACGTGCATAAATACAGGGATTTTTATTTATTTACATACTTTTGCTTTCAGAAATATCAGTAATTGGAAATACGATTCATTTTATAAAAACTTTAACTGCTTTTGCTAGGACTCTTACTCTTTCGCTTACCAATCGACTGTTCTTACAATCGTGAGTTTAGTTTTGCTGCAGGTACATAACCAAAAAAATTTATGCAACTACGCTGGCTTACAACATAAAAAAAGGAAAGTTAAGTAATAACCCATTTACGCTCACTGTTGAGCACGGGTCTTTCTCCTTTATAAGGAGAGGGGTTAAGAAAGGCCTTAATTCCACCACGCTGGGCTAGTGCGGGTTAGTGGACGGCAAGGGCGACGCTGTGGCAACATCACCCCGCCGTTGGACGTTTCTCAAGCCGCCCGAAGGCCTCCAAAAGGACTTAACGACTGTTACCCGTGACAACAGCCGGGACCGACGGCTTAACGTGCCTTCCGAAGCACGGAAGCGCTCAAGATATGATGCCACAAACGGTCACCCATCCAACTAGTGACCGCCCTAAGCGTTGCTTAATATTCGTGACAGAAACTGATCGCTAAGAATCATTGGACTATGAGCGCTTACAACGTTAAGCCTTAGATAAATTTGTCGACACAAAAGTCTTAATAGCCTATTCTAAGTCACTCAGTCTGAAAGAACAGTCGCCTGACATGCGGAAGTCTATGAGTTAGTTTCCCTAAGGTAGTTGCACTTTTTGTACAGTTCAGAGCTTTTCCTCTAATTTGATGGGGACCAATGCGAACTAAGAAGAAAAATAAAATATGTAACGTTCATTAAATTATATTTCGTCACTTCATTCTTCAGATATAGTATATTTATTACCAGGTAGTCCCTTTAACCTACAGGCAACATCGCACGTTTTTAGAGAAAATCGATATTCGATAATCGATCTTTTAACTTTATCGAATGGCCGCTCGCCCCTCTCTAGGCCGGCCATGTTCTAGTCATTCCTATTTCGTGCGGCAACAAGTGCACACACTTTTCGTTAAAAATGCCTAAACGAAGTGCCCAGGAGAAGTTAAAACGATACGAACGTAAAATAAGGAGAATTCAAGAGCAGGAGAATAAAAAACGTCGAATACGACGTGTTTTTGACTCCTCAGATGACGAAAATATAACAGGTAAGCGAAGTATTAATTATTTGGTGATAATTATGAAGTGGTTTCGCCGATATTTATCGGGATAGGCCGCGAGTCTATTGCGATGGGGTGTAACTGCGAGTTACACGCCAATACTTAGCATTATGAATGTTAAAGTCGGGATCAACTGCGAGTTGATCACGATAACGTGGGTAATCGTGAGTTAGCCACGAATGTACTATGCTACATATAATTAAGCCTAATAGGTGTTTAAATGCAATGATTTTGTCTGCGAGACAAAATTATTACTTACGAAATACTATCACAATAAATTTTATGTGTGGTTTATGAACTACCCACATTTATTTTTACGTCTAAGTACTAAATTTAGACTTGCATTCTAGATATGGATAACGCTGAATTCGCGGTTATCATGGATGGACAAGCAGAGGCCCCGACTATCATGCCGGAATGTCAACCATATGAGCAGGACGAGCCACCACCTGCGATCTCGACCCCGCAACCGTCCGTGGCTGTCGACACGGCGCAACCTGATGACACGCAAGTACCAACCGCACCCTCCACAGAGGTCACACTCGAACCTGAACAGCCATTAGATGCTGAACTATTATCGGCCTTAGGTGCTTCGACGTCGGACATACCTGAATTTGGGGAAGCTGTACACGACAGCTTAGCTACTTTGTGGCTTCCTTTACTCCGGAAAGGATTGCCCAAAGACGATAAAGATAAACTAGTTAAGGATCATTTAATTCCTAGTAATTGCAAACTATTACAATCACCAAAATTAAATCCGGAGATTGCAGCTGCGGTCTCAGAGATCGTCAGAGGTCGTGATAAAAAGCTAGCTAGTTTCCAACAAATGCTCGGGATATGTATCTCAGCAGTGAACCGAGCTATGGATACTTTACTTCGGTCTGATGATAAGATTAAATCTTTAAAATATCTAAGCGATAGCTGTCGTCTTTTATCCGACTTACACTATTCCTTTACAAAAGACCGAGTAAAACTTGTCACACCAAGTTTAGAAAAGAACGTTTTACACGTTATTCATGACGCGGAACGCGATGATACGCTTTTTGGTAGCTCATTGGGTGAGAAAATAAAAGCCTGTAAGGCTATAGAAAGGCAGGGACAACAAATTAGTAAAACCAGTTATCAGAACAAACAGAGTACCGTTCCTCAGCCCTCAACAAGCCGCCCTGTCCACCAGGGAAATTGGACAGGACCTCCTCGTTACCCCTCAAACAGGGGGGGGGGGAGGTCAGCAGAGACCAGCTTCGAAAGTGATTCGTCGCCCATATCCCGCGACGACAACTCAACAAACGTCGTCGAAGAACTTCAATCAACCCAAGAACCGTGCCAACGCACAGCAATAGTGCAGGTACACGCTGGTAGACTAAATTTTTTTTATAATTGCTGGGAAAGTGTTACAAATAATGTGGTTGTACTAACAGTACCTAAGAAAACAGGGCTACAAGTCGGTTATATTCTTAGATGATTTATTATGTCTAGGAAATGATCTAGAAGAATGCCAAAACAATGTAAGAGCAACTTTAAATTTATTACAATGTTTAGGCTTTGTTATAAATTATGAAAAAAGTTCCTTGCATCCTGAACAAGTGAAAAAATTTCTAGGATTTTTATATGATTCAAAGAATCTTACATTGTCTTTGCCAATTGAAAAACGCAATAATATTGCTCAATTAGTTGATAAATATTCATACTTACCCAGGTGTACTATTCGAGAGTTTGCCCAGCTTATTGGAGTCCTCATTGCAGCATGTCCAGCATCTAAATACGGATTCCTATACACAAAGATTTTAGAGCGACAAAAATATATTGCCTTAATAGATCACAATAACAATTACGAAGCTAAAGTTTGTCTTCCAAACATTATTTTGAAAGATTTAAATTGGTGGAGAGATAACATATTCACAACATTTTCCAACTTAAGAGAACCTTCATACAAATATGAAATATTTACAGACGCCTCCCTAACAGGTTGGGGGGCCGTTTGTAACGACAAGAAAGTGAATGGAAAATGGAAGTATTTGGAAAAACAATACCACATAAATCAGTTAGAATTACTGGCTGTATTCTTAGGACTTAAAAGTTTAGTTAACAATGAATCTAATTGTGCAATATTATTACGCATTGACAACACCACAGCGATAAGCTATGTTAATAGAATGGGAGGAATTCAATTTCCCCATTTAAACGATCTGGCTAGAGACATTTGGCAATGGTGCGAGAGTCGTAATATCTGGCTATTTGCTTCATACGTTAATACCAAAGAAAACTGCGCAGACGCCGAATCGAGAAAAAATAACCCAGATACGGAATGGGAGTTATCAAATAACGCGTTCACAGAAATGATTAATCTTTTCGGCTCTCCAGATATAGACCTTTTTGCCTCTCGCCACAATGCCAAATGTAATAAATTCATTTCTCGGTATCAGGATCCAGATGCTATTGCCGTCGATGCTTTCACTGTTAATTGGAAATCACAATTTTTTTACGCCTTTCCACCATTTTGCCTAATATTAAAATGTCTAAGAAAAATCATAGACGATCAAGCTATGGGCATATTAGTATTCCCCCACTGGCCTTCACAGCCATGGTTCCCAATCCTATAAAATCTTTTAGCGTCAAAAGTACATTACTTTACACCCAGTAAAAATCTCCTCCGTTCTTATTCCAGGGAATACCACCCCCTGCACAATACTCTTATCCTGGGTGCCGCGAAGCTCTGCGGACGGCGCTCGCACGCAGGGACGTCCCGCCTGACGCGTTTGACCTAATGCTGGCGTCGCTTTCCGACAATACGGTCAAACAGTATAGCGTATCGTTAAAACTCTGGTGGAATTTTTGTATGGTCAAAAACATAGATATTTTCGACAACTCTATTTCCTCTGTGTTGTCTTTCTTAACGGAGCAGTTTAACAAGGGGTGTTCCTATGGGACTCTTAACAGCCACCGTTCAGCACTGGCGCTCCTTTTAGGAGACAAGATCAGCTCTGACGATCGTATCAAACGTATTCTTAAGGGCGCCTACAAAATCAAACCTAATTGCCCCAAGTACCATTCTACTTGGGACCCACAAGTTGTACTTAATTATATATTTAATTGGCATCCAAATTTAGAATTACCTCTGGAAAAAATCACAAAGAAATTAACCGTTCTTTTAGCACTGTGCACTGCGCACAGAGTTCAAACTATTTCATTGATTAGGACAGAGAATATCATAATAACAGACAGCGGCGTTAAGATACCCATCACGGACACAATCAAGACCTCCGCGCCCGGTCGCAATCAACCGGTGCTATTTTTACCATACTTTCATGAAAACTTAAACATCTGTCCCGCTTCCGTCCTCAAGGACTATATTTTTTTAACAAAAAATCTGAGAACAGAGAACGTGGGTAATCTTTTGTTGACCATAAAAAAGCCACACAAGGCCGCCACCGCCCAAACCGTAAGTCGGTGGATCAAGGCGGTACTGTCGGAGAGCGGCGTCGACACGCGCACCTTCAGCGCGCACAGCACGCGGCACGCGGCCACGTCCGCCGCTCGCTCCGCGGGACTTAGCATAGACGCGATTAGGAAGACAGCTGGCTGGACTTCCACGTCTCAATCTTTTGCGCGTTATTATAACAGACCTATAATTAATGCCGATGGTGATTTCGCAAGATCTGTTTTTAATCAAACTATTTAAAAATAGTTACATAATGTAGGTAACTACTATTTAGTTTCATGATAATAAAAGACTGTTTGTTAATTTTGAATATTTTTGATTATTCATGAAAATGTAAAATCAACACTTAACGGAAATAAAATATTTGATTACCAATATATTTGTTTTTTGTTTGATAAGCTTGTAAACATTATTTAAGGTAAATGTAAAATAAAACAAAACTTCTGTCTAAATATCTACCTGGTAATAAATATACTATATCTGAAGAATGAAGTGACGAAATATAATATATGATCAAACGAACTTCTGAGTGAAGTTCGATCATTATTATATGAGTCACTTCATTCGAAGATATAGGTACCCTAAACCCGCCCTAAGAAAAACACAACAAAGTATGTTTTTCAAACCCAAGATAAAGTTTTGTTTTGCTTAAACTCTAAAAAATGACTAGAACATGGCCGGCCTAGAGAGGGGCGAGCGGCCATTCGATAAAGTTAAAAGATCGATTATCGACTATCGATTAAAAACGTGCGATGTTGCCTGTAGGTTAAAGGGACTACCTGGTAATAAATATACTATATCTTCGAATGAAGTGACTCATATAATAATGATCGAACTTCACTCAGAAGTTCGTTTGATCATATATCATATTACAGTGCAATTGAGAACATTTTTTTTCGTCGGTTGTAAATCGACTTAGCTCAACATAAAACGGTTGAGCCATTTGGCTAAATTAGACAAAGGCAATTACTCTTATCTGTATCTACAGCGCTAATGAAACCGACTAATTTATTCCACCTAAAGCTGTTCCAGCTAAAACAATGGCGATGCCGATGGACACTAAAACTGGATTAACTCAGCATTGTAAGCAAAAAATCTTGACTTTCTAGACTTTTTTATAGATTATTCTAACGACCTTCGGGGTTTACAAGGTGTCGCCCGCTCGGAGGTCCTGGGTTCGGTTCCCGGACGGTCAATGTAGAAAGTGTTTTTCTACATTTTCTCGGGTCTGGGTGTTTGTGGTACCTTCGTTGTATCTGATTTCCACAATAGTCATAGTCATAGTCATATAATTTATTGCAACATGTTGGTATTAAAGATAGTACATACAAATATTGAGTCCCATTAACATGACCCCGTAGGGGTATCGCAAAAACGAGTGCATTCAATAGTTTCTCACTTTGGGATCAGAACAACGTATGTGATGTTGTCCACATTTATTATAAAATTTTATTTCGGAAAACCCAGATCCGAAAAAAATTCGAATAATATATTTTTTCCTCATTGACCCATCCGGGAATCGAACCTGGGACCTCGGAGGAGGCGACACCTTGAAAACCGGTTTGCTCGCCACTCCGCCACGGAGGTCGTCAAATAAGAGCTTTATGACATTGTTTCGTTCCGGTGATGATGATCATGGTGTATTTTTTTTATTAAAAGCAACTCAACATTTTATAGGCAAAATCGCGCAAAATGCAGCCAAAGACTTAGTTACTCAAGACTCATAATAAAATTAAAATATGTATAATATAAATCTTTATTTGCTTCAATATGGTATACAAAGTCTTGATTAATTATGTCGATGCACATATTGGGTTACATAATTTAGTATGCAAATGTCACAATAAAAATATACTAGAAGTTAAATAATGTCAAGTTAAATTATAGATCCAAATTAAATAATAATAAGAAATACATAATGTCATTATCATCGGAATGCATTCATTAAAGTTATATGTCCCTTTATTATATTTATACGTAGTCAAAGAAATCTCTTTTTTATTTTATAGTCAAAGAAAACTTTAAGGCTATAAAAAATTTGATAATTGAGCCAACGGAACAAATGGTGCCGCAACATCCGCCTACGTGTTATCAGATTGGCGTGACTTCCAGACTGCTATGATTTAACTTTGTTAAATTAAATACTTTTGAATTGTACTGAAACAAAGCGTACTTAGCCTACGAATGCAGCTTAAACCTTTTGTTTCAACTCGAGTTAACTTGTCGCTGTCTCTGAGCATCTTTCACGATAGAATTTGTTGTTATTTTAGAACAGCCAAAAAGGTTAGACGAGATTATGGAAACATGATTATGACTTAGGAATAAGATTGCTTACGCTTTATGTTGAACTAGCTTTTAATGTTTCATGATGATCGGTTATGTAGTTTTTGTGTGAAAGCGTAATAAACAAATATTTCATTTAGAATTTATAATATTAATTGAGGATCATCGATGCTCAGTCGAACACTCGCGTCAAAATCCTCCTAGTGCGCGTTTACTGTTATTACACTTGACCCTTATTACACTCGAACCCTATAAAACACAGTCTGATTTTTATTTCATCTCATCCAGGTACTACCGAAGGCAATTCTTCGCCTATACAATACTTTTCGTTCGTTACGTTGGTCGTTCCTCGTACGTTCGGGAAGCTACGAAATATCTTTGGGTCCAAATTACCTCAATGTCTCAATACAAAAGTCTTTGTTTGACCGGTGCGTGTTGCCAGTGATGACTTATGGAACTGAAACGTGGTTGCTTAATATGGGTCTCATAAGGAAATAACTAAGATAACCGACAACGCTCGGGAAATTGCGGAGCTGAAGTGGCAGTGAGGCACATAGTAAGATGAACCGATGACCGTTGGGGCGGCAATCATCTGTGTGTGGGTCTCCACTAGGTGGACCGACGATCTGATTAAGGTCGCGGGCAGCCGTTGGAAGAGTGTGGAACGGGACCAATCGTTGTGGAGATGCATGGGGGAGGCCTATGTCTAGCAATGGGCGTCAATTGGCTGAGATGATGATGATGATGATGATGATAACAATAATTTTATATTATGGGA
The DNA here is from genome assembly GCA_949315895.1 of Anania crocealis. Taxonomy (NCBI): domain Eukaryota; kingdom Metazoa; phylum Arthropoda; class Insecta; order Lepidoptera; family Crambidae; genus Anania; species Anania crocealis. The sequence goes on from OX438880.1 coordinate 7,851,043, forward strand.
TATAAGTACATGAAAGTTTTAAGGGCGTTTGCGCACATTATTGATTAAACTGTCGAGTTGCGATCAACAGAGGCCTGTAATGAGCGACTTAGACCTATGACGTCTAGACTTTCACTGAAATCTGATATTTGAGACTAGAAAAATACATTTTTCAAGCCACAAATGCAGAGATTACTTCCAATACAAGTCCCCGCGCGTATGTAATTTACTAAAAATATCGCCCTTGTCCTTTCATATATCTGTCTCCAATCTACCCAAAACATAATTTTTATTGTGGCATTTGCAAATTAAGAAAGAATCTTTATTATACTTATAAAAATCAAATTTAAAATGTTTTAATGTTTCTTTTGGTTCGTACCTATATAGACAAACGTGCGAAAAATAATGTCGCAAAGCATTCCATCTCAACACTAGAAATAAAACGAAAATAAGACTCTCTTTGTTTCGCATAAACTGACGTAAATGCTTTAATTTAGTTACATTGTACAGATTGGTGATGGGAACAATCAACCACCGTCGAATAAAGGATTATAATTATATACCAATTATTGCTGTGAAAACTTGATTTCAATGATGAAGGCCTTTTCCCTGCAGTAGGATGAATATTAAGGCTCTTATTTTACTTTACTTTTGCTTTATATATTAAAATAGTGCGACTAATATTATTATTACAAATAAGTCACGGCTACAAGTCAAAGTACCTAGCTTTTGGCGTAGATATATATATAAAACACGTAAGTGTAGTAATTTGAGCGATTGCAGCTAGCCTTATCCTAAGTACCTACATGATATTACTTAAAACTGTGCTCTGTGCTAATAAAAGTAATACACCCCATCTTTAATAGGCTGCAACTAGTTTTGGTCATCTTAAATTTATTGAATAAACAAAACTATCCGTAATATTCTTATTATTTTCAATACCAATCTACCTTTTTTACTTCTACACTTCATAGCTTCACTTTTCCAACAAACTCCGTCTGTCCCTTTCACTTTAACTTACCTTCTCTTCTTACCGGCTTTATCTTCAATTGAGTTTACTTTAATAATTTAAATTTCTCGATAACACTACTCACTCACTATCACTCAGTGAAAACCCACCTTAAAACTCTGACTTCGCTAATTTCATTTTTCATAATAAACTTTGCTTGCTTTTCATTCTTATTCATCTACATTTCAATCTATCTAGTTTAGGTATTTTCACTCAGTGTTAAGTTCTGTTGATACTATGTGTAATTTAACAAAATTTTTGACTTTGTAATTGCATTAAAGTTTGAAATAAATATACCATTTTTCAAATTATGCATTCGTTATTTAAACTCAACTCTCAATAACACTAAAAAAATTAAGATCATTTTTAGTTGGCCTCAGTCTTAATTTGTCGATAAATTGACTGCCGATATGTCTACCTCATTGGTTTAAAGCTGCCGCAAAGCTATGGGGTATACAAAGAATGTTTTAATTATGCTCGTATTATTTAGCAGTTTTAAAAGAGTCCTTGTTGCAGTCCGTTGTTTAATCTGCACTCAAAGAGAATTCCTTTTATGTACCTATGCTTGTAAAGCTTGCAGACTAAGTTAATGGCAAGACACGTACAGTTCTAAATTTTTTTTCTGTATTTTATTACAACTTCTAACTGATTTGAATATTTTTTCTATTTTTTTTGTATTATTTTCTTTAGTTTTAACCTTTTTGCGTATTTTTTGTATATATGCCAGTTGTGTTGTAAATGTTTGTGGTGTTTTTTTCTTTTCCTTCATGTTTTATTAAATGCATCGCAGAATATCAGCGTCCTGGTATGCCATAAGCTGCCATAATAAATGCTGGATCTATTTGCCATTCTTTATTTTTAAATTCTGTGTTTTTTTACCTGCTATGTTTTAAATTATTGTATATGTTTTTGTCCTGATGCCAAATAAATAATTTTCTTCCTTATTTTTTTTTTTATATATCTGGTGCAAATAAAACAAAAACAATAAAATCATAAATAAAACATACCATTTGTATGATAATTTACTTATATTAAAATTATTAATTTCGAAAAATTACTTAAATTAAAATTATTTTTGTTTCAGGAAATAACTTAGAATAATATACCAATAACGACGCTGAAACAGATAACGATTTAATAGGGATTTCTCATTTATGCGCTGCCTTAAATAACACCACCCTTTTTGCCTACGGGTACCCAAGAAGCAATTAAGGGCACCAGCGTCTTTTCTTCAAAATTTATTGCGATACATTCTTTTTGGAGAGGCCAATGTCTAGCGGTGGACTAGTGGTAACTGATGATGACGACAATGATTTATGCACCTCTTTTGCATTTATTAAAATAAATGTTTATTTTAACATTTACAGATCCAACCAAAGCATGGCAACACGACTATAAACCTTCAGGAAACACTAACAAAGGATACGCCACAACATTTCAGGCTACTATGAAGATGACTATCCTCATTGGGCAGATGTTTGGGCTGAATCCAGTATTGGGGGTGACTGAGAAAGATACCTCTAAATTAAGGTTAGGTTTGCAGATCAGCGACCCAGCAATGTGATAAACAAAAAAGAAACGTGAATAACAGAACATTTTCTACACATTAAACACCATGTAGCTCAACAATGAACCAAAGTCATTTTATTAATTGTATTGTAAATGTAATAAAATGGCTTGTTAAATAGATGTTAAAAGCTTAGTTAAAAATAAAATCAATGTTAGAAATATGGTTCCTACATGAACATAGAATATGAGAGAGACTTGAGGCTTGCTAATAGAGACCAAAAATTTGAAAATGTTATAAAACAAATAATGGAATTCCTTTTTGGTTTCCCGTTTGTTTGTATCTTTCCAATTTCAAGGACTGGCTCTTAAAGAGTCGCACTTTAAACGCCTAAATCTTTTAAGTATTTTCAAAATTAAAGTGAATTAAATCACGTTAGAAATGTCAAAGTTTTTTTTTATTTGTTGATGAAACGCGAACGCTAGCACGCGATGAGGGACAAGAAATTTTAGGCTCTGTATTTTTCCTTCACAAGCAACTTGCTATTTTTTCTTTGCGACAGTGGTAGATGACAAGATCACTCTATGTAAGTATCTTTCTCTCATTCAGCATTAAGGTAGACTTCGGAGCAATGCGGCTTGCGGCTTGCGTCGTGCGACATGCGTCACTTGCGGCCCACGCGGTCAAGAGTGTACGAGTATGAAAGGGTTTCATACACTCCTTTAATTCAAAGTACAGCCGCATGGCCGCGTGGGCCGCAAGTGACGCATGTCGCACGACGCAAGCCGCAAGCCGCATTGCTCCGAAGTCTACCTTAAGTTGTGACAACTCTAGCAGTAAGTATCACTGAGTTCGTGTTTCAAAAAAATACTGGCACGTAATTGAACCGCCTGTTGACCTACTCCACAATTTTAAATAACCTCAATCGTTTTATATAAAATGTGAAAAAAAAATTAGTATTATTCAACAAAAAAATGGTTTTGTGGTACGTGCATAAGTGGGTGACTGTTCTCTTAGCGATTACACTCAAGGAACACAAAAATGCGTCTCTCTCAAGTGGAATTCGAAGTCACGTTTTATCGTGTTTTAAGGAACTCCTTTTTCAGCAACGCAGACATAAAAATATGCTAGCTCTTTTTATTAATTCCTGTGGTCCAAATTTATGGTTCATCCTTCAAACAAACACATAAAAATTGTTACAAATATTATTTATTTTTGTCTGAATTTTCCTATCTACATCAAAATTTAAAATACTGGTCATTTAAATCAAAACTCACTTATCGCAAGCAATCGTAAATGCAAACGAATGTTTTTTTTCAAAATATGATTTTCTGTTTTTAAACTAATTATTAATTTCGTTTATCTATATATATATATATATATATATATATATATATATATATATAATGTTTTGTTTTCACTACACTTCCAACAATGAAAGAGTATTAAAAAAATATAATGTATTAGCTATTATATTGTTGGTTTTACAACATGCAATTAGTTATTTAATGACTGCTTATATGCAATTATAAGCCATTTCGATTTGTTGTAGAGCTGAACTATTTTCGGTATATATATGTTTGATTTCGATATCATGAAGAACTCAAAATATTACCAATATTTGTACCGATACAAATAAATTGCGAGCGAAGCTGCGATTAAAAGCTTAAGTTTTAGACGAATTTGTTTAATCGACTCAAAAGAGGTTGTTTGTATAAGATTTCATGATTAAACTCAAACACTTCAACATTCTATTTGTAACTCAATACGTCTGATCCTCAATGGCTATCTAACTAGAGAAAATATTTTACATCGGAAAATTGCAGATACTTTTTAAAGTATTTAAATCGGTCTAGTTTTGAAAAAGTAATCGGGGGACTACGAAACGTTGATTTGGTGTGCTTTTAGTAGGTATTTTCGGTCCAAGAAGCAGTTGTCTCTATCACACTCTGCGGTGAATGCGTTTGGCACTGCGCGACAGCAATAGATTTTACAAATACCTATTTTTCATTTCTCTCGCCCGTAGTGTTTCCTCTTAAAGATACCAAATAGTGTAAATTCCGAATCTTTATTTTAAATACGCAGGCAAAGAGGTATGCTTGCACGTAAGCAGGCAAATATGCATGCATGCAGGGTAGCATGCATGAATGCAGGCTAACAAGCATACAATCATGTATGCAGGCAAGCAAGCATGCATGCTGGCAAGCAGCATGCTTACAGGCAATCATCATGTATACAAGCTGGCATGCATGTAATCATGCATGCATGCAGGCAATCAGCATGCATGCAGTCGGAATTCAACCAAATTCTTAATTTTAGCAATGTATGTCAGTACGGTTATTTCTTTTAATCAATATTTAAAACGTTTTTATATCAAATTATAGATATACGAAATGATGCGTATAACAAACAAATTTATATCAAATGAACGATACATAAAATTAGTTTTGTTCAAACGGTTTAATTTATTATGAATGTTATACTAAATAGTAGTATTAAATTATCTGTATGTTATGTAAAGTAATCGTTATGTCAAACAAAAGTATATCATGTGTTGTTGATTGATTGATGAAATGATTATTATGTAAAGTGATCGTTATTAAAGTTTGATTATATCAAATTATTGTATATCACATGAGACGCACCCGTCGATTCGTATATTCTTGGCATTTCTTGGATTCGTTGGATTAATCTCCAAGCTGAATAGCAGAATATTTATTAAAATATCTAAATACCTTAACGAAAAAAGTAGTTACATAAAATGTATTTTTTATCAGTTTTTCGTACGTAACGCTCTCTTTGATCAAAAACAAGTAATCATCTCTTATCCCTAAAAGCCCCGTTGGTCTAGTCACTAGTGGTTTGAATACCAGACCAAGATGTCGGGGTCCCGGGTTTGATCCCCGGGTCGGGCAACAAAAAAGTTTTCGAATTCTCGAACGTTGCTCGGGTTTGTGATCACCAACCCGCATTTGGCAAGCGTGGTGATTATGCCAGTACCCGTCATTGCTGTGGTAACTTGAATTCAATGATGGAGGCCTTTTCCCTGCAGTGGGATGACTATAGGCTATTACTTTACTTTTTACTTTATCCCTAAAAGAGCCATGGCCGATTGGCAGGTTTTTAGGTTTCCGTACCCAAAGGGTAAAAACGGGACCCTTTTACTAAGACTTCGCTGTCCGTCTGTCTGTCACCAGGCTGTATCTCAAGAGCTGCCATAGCTAGACAGTTGAAATTTTAACAAATTAACATGTATTTCTATTGCTGCAATAACAACATAAACTAAAAACAAAATAAAATAAATATCTAAGGTGGGCTCCCATACAACAAACCCGTTTTTTTGACCTTTTTGGTACGGAACCCTTCGTGCGCGAGTCCGACTCGCACTTGGCCGGTTTTTGACTTTGTTGCATCTGTCTATGTCTTGATAACAGAATAACTATTAAAAAACATGTGAAATTTAACATCAAATCAATATTTTTCTTAAGCGATACGAAGTTTGCTAGATATAGACTGATATGAAAAAGTGTAGATTAATTTTCTTGTTTTTTTTTCACAGATTCACTTTCTTCTCGTGGAGATGTTTATACAGTTTTTTGTCTATAATAGGACAATGTACGTTCGTGTTTTTCTGTTTCCTAAAATTGTGTACAGGAACCGCATCCTTGACATTCAACTGTAAGTTCTTAATGTTATGTGCACACTTTAATAAATTCCTGTTGTTTTCGCTCTATATTCGATAATTAAAGTCAGTTTTTACAAATTACATTCATTTAATATGATTGAATTTATTAATTCAAATGTACCTAACATCAATTTACGATGTGCTTGCGGTGATAAACGGAACGGAAAGAATGTCAACACATTCCTTTTTAGGGTTCCGTACCCAAAGGGTAAAAACGGGACCCTATTACTAAGACTTCGCTGTCTGTCCATCTGTCCGTCTGTCCGTCTGTCCGTCTGTCCGTCTGTCCGTCTGTCCGTCGCTCTGTCACCAGGCTGTATCTCAAGAACCGCGATAGCTAAACAGTTGAAATTTTCACAATTTGTGTATTTCTGTTACAGCAATAACAACAAATACTAAAAACAAAATAAAACAAATATTTAAAGGGGGCTCCCATACAAAAATACGGATTTTTTGGCCTTTTTGGTACGGAACCCTGCGTGCTCCCTCCTCGCTTGGCCGGTTTTATTTAAACTGGAATAGAATATCTATGTTTAGGAGATGTAACGATGTTTTTCTTTTATGTTTTTAAATATACATGCTAAGAGTACAAGTACGAGTACTGGAAGCATATACAAAGCAATTAATCGACGAATTATAAAGCTTAAACATAAATAAAGCATGAATTCAAAACATTAATATCTCAAAATATAGGTATATAATCAAAGACTTAGGCTGGTTTTACAATCGCGCTGACCATCGGCGCCGACCGCGACCGTCGAAATGTTTGGAAATCTCTGTCAGCGCTGCCCGCCGTCGGCGCTCAAGTTCATACATTTTGAACCAGCCTTAAATGCGTGTTTTTACTGCAATTTAAAAATGCCCTTAAAGCACGTTTAAGTATTACATGCAACAGTAGTAGCTGTTCAATTGCAAAGGGTACTTGATCTATACTAACCCTGTTCATATATTTTTTCAGCTTCAACAGTATTCTATACAACGAACAGCCTTACAACTATACTATTTCTTCGTATCGCAACAAAATGGCCGCACCTCTGCCAACAGATAACAAAAATAGAAGCAATGGACTCAAACGCTGATAGCTCACTTTTAAAGAAATGTAATTTGGTATGCATCATCATACTAAGTCTTGCCATGTGTAAGTTGTACTTAATTTATATTTATCCAGATTAAAAAGAGGTAGTTTTTGCAAAATAACAAATTTGTTGATTATTTGCTTTTCGCTAGCGGCTCTGCCTACGTGAACTACAAGAAGTAAGATACAAAATAGCCTATGCCACGGAGGTCGTTAATTATTTTTAATAGTATTTAAATAACACGCTGAGCCAATGTCTTGCCCAAAACTTTCCACCGCTCCCTACCAATCGTTAAGGCATTCCAATATCCTAAAAATCGGGTCAAGTCGTCACATCTTCTTTTTTGGTCCACTTTTGGAACCGTCATTTATAAAACGGTTTTTTATACAATTATCAAACATTTTCTTCCATACAAACCTTCTCATGACCAATACAAACGTAACAAAAAAATATATATCCAAGTCGATTCCGCCATTCTGAAGTAATGCGCGTCATACATTTCGGTAATTGATTTTTATTTTTAATATAGATAGATTTCAATTAACTAGTTAGTTACTAGTCGAATCGAATCGAAAATAATTTTTTTATTTTATTTCATAACATTCTGTTCATTAAATAAAAAACTAATATTTTTTTATGTAGAATTTACTTTAATTATATAAAAAACTGTCACAGCTATTAATATTGAACATTTTCTTTGAAAATTATTGAGATCGTTCCAATCAAAGTGGCTACTTTGCTAATTAATTGTCATCGAGACGGGAAAATATTAATTTCGGTTTTAAGAAGTGATTAATCATTGCCAATAATTTCAAACACAATTTTCTGAGTGCTGTTCTGTTAGTATAAGAACCAGAGGCAGTTCGGATAACTTCTTACTTAGGCTTTGGTATAATTTTATTACGTTCTATTTTCTGAAATGTAAAAGTTTTTGAGGTACAAAAATCATTTATTATTATGTCGTGTTGATTAATCTCTTATTTTATTCTGGGTTTGATTCCTGGTCGGGTTTCGTTCAGTTAGAATATTATCTTTTCTTTATTGGCTTCGATCAGAAAGATGTGGATGGGTTGTAGCAGTGTTTCAGATGGCATATATTGGTTCCATCTTTTACGCAAATTGTAAGACAAACCACACATGAGATGGGACTGTGATAGGCTTGGAAAACGTGGACACCAGATACAAATAAAGAGGATAATAGGAAGTAGATTATAAATATTGTAATGTAAAACCGTCATAAATTTAGTCTTGCAGTAAAAAAAAGTAAAGTAACAGCCTATAATTATCCCACTGCAGGGAGAAGGCCTCCATCATTGAATTAAAGTTACCACTGCAATGATGGGAATGATAGTCAGTATAGACACTGCAATGATAGTCTTGCAGTAAGAAGTTAATGGTATTAAACCTTGTCCGAATAAACACCGATCTGTTTCCAACTCATTGTAGTAAGGTGTATACAGTTTTTCTATCGATTCGATAGTAGTTTTTGTTAGTGAGCAGAAGTAAATACTCCTTTTTGATCAGACAGAGTTGCATTTACAATCTTAGAGATACCTATTGTTTTTAAAGACCCTTACTTTGTTCTGATTTTAGTGGAACACGTGCTGTCAGTTTTATACGATTTATCCGGAGCTCTAGACTGTCCATCTGAACGCCGCCTCTACGAGGAGTTTATTGTAAGGAGATTTCCCTGGATCTATGCTTTCGTAACATATAGCGAAATCACTGGTATTTTGACACAAGTAAGTAATAGCTGTGTAGTGCCAGTTAAGAATGTAACGGATAATAATCATCCCATTGCAGGGCAAAGGCCTTCCTCATTGAATTTAAGTTACCATAGCAATGATTGGTACATGCATAATCACGACGCTTGCCAAATTCTTGATGATCACGAACCATACAATGTTCGAAAATTCGACACTCTTGTTGTCCGACCCGGATCGAATCCAGGACCCCTTAATCTTGGCCCGGTGTTTAAACCACTAGGCCGAAGACCACTAGACAAAAGAAGAATTAGAAGACCTGAAGCTGCTCTCTCACCACCATAGGTCAAATGCAAGCGCTAACCTGCCCGCTAAGAGGGCAAATATGGTACCTACAATCCTTCTATTGCAGTTTATGTCCTGTAGAGAACTGATTAGAGTGATGAAGATGATGAAGATGATATAAAAAGTCAGACCGTTTGTAATGTGTTACTAAGATTAAATACCAATTTATTGTTGCGTGAAAATAGCTACCAGCATGATAATATGACAATACCATCAGATGAAATGCTTTATGTTCCTTTCGCGATGGAATCAGAAATGAAGAAATTTATTGGAGGACACAGATAACCGATATCGCTTGAAAAATTGCTTGGTTGAAGTTTCAGTGGACGGGATATGTATCCCGTTTAGTACGAAGAATTTATGGCTATTGAATCGGGTAGGTTCTGGAATGCTCGACGATCTAGATACGGGGGTAGTTGCAATGAGAACCCGAGGAAGGTCGCGGAAAGCCGCATGAGATCGATTGTCTTAGGAATTCTTTGAAAAGGTCTGTGACCATGAACCATTTTTTCTCTTAATAACTGTAATATTGTTTCAGATCATCAATATTCAATGCACTTTTAATTGGAACTTCTCAGATGTTTTCGTCATCTGCATCAGTTTGTACCTGACTTCGAGATTGGAGCAAGTTAATAGACAGATAGTGGCTGTCAAAGGAAATGTAGGTAACATGAAATATATTTTTTTATAATATTTCACCACACAATTTTTTTTGGTATTGACGGATATCGGATTTTTTTATTCTTTGGGTTAAAGGTTTTTTGGATTCCGTGATCAAAACAAGGAAACTTTATAGCTAATGGATTAAAGAACAATTTAATAACATGTTAAATGCTGTTTGTCTTAACTGGTTATATATTAGCAAACATATTTTAGATTTCTTGGAGACACATAAATCAAAAATAGCGCTGAAGCTCCACTGGCTTACAATGTCAAGCCTTGGATAATTTTGCAGCTGCAAGCAAGTTTTGATAGTTCAGTGGTATGATTATTCACGGTAGGTTGTTTGTGGATTCAAGTCCTACAAAAGATAGTCGAAATTTTTATTCAGAGCAGTATTTTGAAATAATAGCGATTTGAAATTATGGAACAACCAAATCAAGTAAGTCGGTTTTGCGACGCGCAACTTCGGAACCCTAATACTATGCGCGACCTGACATGACCGGTTTGAAAATATATGACAACATTTATTTATTTATTACTAGCAGCGGACCCCGTGAACTTCGTATCGCCTCAGAATAGTGATGTACAAGGCTCGAGGCCTCCGAGTCCTTTTGGCTAGAGCTCGGTGCCGTTTACAGGGCTCGTGCCTTTTTGAAAGCTCGAGCCTTTTTGAGAGCTCGATGGATCTCGAAGCTTTTTCAGACTTCGAGCCTTTTGCAAAAATAGACTCGAGCTCTGTAACTTGTAACTTGAATCATGTACACCACTGTTTAAATTTATTATTTATTTACGTGAAATTAAAGTCAGAAACATAAATTTGAGTTTTTATTGTGAAGGCTTGCGTTCATTTCAAGACTTGAGCTCTTTTAAAGGCTCGAGCTCTTTTGAAGGCTCGAGCTATTTTGAAGGCTTAAACTCTTTTAAAGCCTCGAAGCATGGCTTAGAGAACTCGCGACTTGGCTAGGCTCGGGACTACGAGCCTACCAAGCTCACTGAGTCCTGCCAATTCACCTCGAGGCTTCAAAAGCAGAACTCGACGCCTCGAGGTTTGTACATTACTACCTCAGAATAGTATTTGATTTTGACGACTTATATGCCCTTGTCATCAGATATGGCTTGGTTGAAAAAAAAAATATTTTCTTAAAATTTATAACGTTTACATTTCAATATTTTTAATAGTTATCATCCTATTCCCGATGAAGATAAATCAAAATAAACAAAAAATATAAAAATTGGTCCAGCCCCTCTCGAGTTGTGTTACTAACACGACTTTATTTTATTTTTATTTTATTTATTAGACACACCATCGACAATATCATTATACATTAAATTAATAAAATACACTATAAGTCTAGAGACAAAAGATATGTCATTACAGGCGTATACAGCATTAACAAAAGTAAAGTAAGCTATAAAATATATACAAAAATAATAATTAAAAATTTTCATACATAAAAATTAATATTTAGGAGGTGGTCGAGGTAAGTAACTCTTTACATTTTCTTTTGAACAATTTCGAAAATATTAGTTAAAGGGTGTCTAAGGATATTGTAAGGTATCCTAAGACATACTTGCTGCAATGAGTTGGGTGATTTATAATATAAAAAAGATTAATCTATCTTTTTTATTTTATTTTATGAGATATTTTCTTCATATTGTTTTAGTACGTCCCATCCTCGTTCTGGCGAGCTATGCGAGAGGAGTACTGCCGGGCCACTTCACTTGTAAGGAAGGTTGATGACGTCATCGGGGGTATCATCTTCATATCCTTCGCGAACAATCTATTCTTCATCTGTCTGCAGCTGCTACACACTTTAGCGTAATTATTATTTTAAAAATAGATGTTCGGTTGACGTTCGACGTTCTAAATTCAAATTATACTTTTTTATCCGACCTCTTTACTGTCTGATGATCACGCTTTACACCTTAACGCGTCGTAGACCAATCTCGATGTTTATTTAACATTTGACACACTGGCTGGTTGGCGTTCATAGTTTGGTAAATAGTGGATAAAAGACGCTGTGTCCCATTTTTTTTCTGACAGTACTTATTTTCACCTTTTAGATTAGGACGAGAGGAGAAAAAATAATTCCCATCATAAATAAGCTCAACCATCCTCGTCTTTTTTTTCGGTATAAACAAGAGCTACCAAGTACACACAAAAAAATACAAAAAAGTGTCTAGCCGTTTCTCAGGAATTAGGTAACAAACACAAACATGATACGAGACTTAATAGACACTAGATTTTAAATAAAACAGTCAAGATTACATTCCAAAATTGTGCGATGTTTTTCCTATATTCTAGGTTCAATCTTTAAATTTAGCGCGTAATTTTTTTTCATTCTATTCACGAAAAATCAAACAAAATTCGTAGCGATATCGTTATTTTCATGAAATACGCCGTCCAAATATTTAACTAACTCTATTTGGTGATATTTGCCATGGCTACACCGTTTTGTTTCTCTAAAACTAATCCGTCATACGACGAAATTAAAAAAACATCCAGTTATTTGTACAGCGAATAGTTGTTGCTTTCACTTGATATATTAAATAACAATAGTCACGTACGCAAAAAGCGTACAATTTTCATATTTTGCTTTCAATTTGGATTTTTTGTGTTTTAACGCCGCGTTTTGTTGGTCAAGCAAAGTTATTCTTAACGTGTTAATTATTATTTAAGCTAAGCTAAGCAATAAATTGGAATTTGGTATGATTTTAACAAAGGTTTGTATTCGAATTTGAAGATTCCTTATGAAATAATGTTTGGAATTAGTTGTAAACTGAATTCAATAGAAGACAACCGTAATGTTCTGGGGGCGACCGAAGAACTAAATGTTCAAATCCTACAACGGACAAAATGTTTTTGTTTCTATCACGAACTCATGCATTTAATATATTTTTTACAAATGGGTGTCGTAAGAGGCGACTAAATTCATACTGGCAGAAGAAAACGGGCAGAGGCGACTTTTCTCCAACATTGCCCTCCAAGTTCAAACGCGCACGCTCGCGGCGTTCATGGCAAAATCCTAAATGCTTATAATAATAAGAAAAAGAAAACATTTACCTCAAGCACGTAACAAATGGCAAAGACAAAATTACAGAACAAAACATTAGACTTAAAGACGCAAAAGTATGATTTAACAACATTTAAGTTAATACTTAAGTGGACAATTATTATTAGGTCCCAGCCTCAGCAAGTGCTGTAACGACTCTTGGGCCGCTGCAGCGCTGGTATACTACATAGTGTGTACTTACTGTAAACTGTTATTATAGGTACTTACTTCGTACTTAGGTGATTTTTAATTTGATTGTAATATAAATGTCATTTAATTACCTAAGTAGTTGACATTTATTTTATTTTATTTATAATTCACGAATACCTCGTTGAGGTCATAATGAATGAGTGAATAAATGAATATGAATATATTCTGGTGGGACCCAATTTCAAACTTTATATCAAGTAACAAATTAATATAGGCTGTTGATAGTGATAATGAGTATCAGTCTTTTTTTTTTTCTTCTTTTAGAGAAGGTCTGAGAGCAAAACCTTCGTGTCGTTTCAATGCTTCTGATGATAGGTAAGTCATAATATTACATTAAAGTTAATAAACAATATCCAATTTTGTTGTACAGTACATTGTTATAACTAAAATACAGACTAGCCTAAGTTAAAGTCAACGATACGTTTTTAATGTGCACATAGTCGGGGAAATAATGAAATGAAATGAAATGAATATTTATTTGCCTTTGAAAAAGGGTACATCTAGGTGGTAATTGTGTTATGGAGTTCAATTTTTTCAGCCATCAATAAATAGCATGCAAAATAATTTTTTTACAATTATGTAACATAAATTACAAATATCAAATTAAAACAAAAATATATATTAGAATGTCATGTAGCAATAAAATTCAAATACCAATAAAAACATGTCACAAAATATAAAGTCAAGCGCTTCGAACCCCAAGCGACAACCGGTTGTCGCGATAACAATTGATTTTAATTGTGTCTGGAATAACTCACGATCGAAGGATTAAAGCAATTAAAATACAAAATTATCAGTTTACACTAAGATTTAAATATTCATTAATACTGTAATAACAGTGTTCATTTAGTCACCTATATAGGGAACCTTTAAACATATTTAACAAGTCTTAATAAAACATTTCTTTATGTACTAATTTTAAACTTCAACTAGGTGAAATTCAAGTGTAACTAATAAAGATCACAGAACCGTTGAATTTATACGAACACTTTGCATTGAAATCAAATATATTATTTCAACAGCGTTCGTAGTCACATTTGTGAATGTTCGAAACATTAGGATAAATAAAGAAAAACAGTTACAATCTTAATAAACGCCAGTAAAATTTAACAAAAAGCAGAAAATAGGCCTCTAATTACCTCTTTTGATACAAATTATTTTCCAGACCGTTCCATGGGTATGAACAAGCAGTGTACTTTGTGTACTCATTTATATTTCTGATGGCGAGATCTCTAACAGTATCTCTGATAGCAGCTCAGGTACATACAGCGGGAAAAAAACCAGCGCATGCGTTGTACCGTGTGTCATCTTCTGCCTACTGTGTAGAAGTAAGTTTGCTTAAAATCTTTACTGATTTAGAAGCGAATCTTTGTAAGTATATATGTTAGGTTTTCTACGGACAACTACGTAATGGATTTTGGTGACAGTTTCTAGTAATGTTGCATAGTAATCAGAGTAACATTTAGGATTATAATTTATCCCAAAATTTCGTTAAGATCCCGCGGGAAAACGGCATAATAATTGTATTTTGAGTGAAGTGACGTTATATATTACGATAGATTGCGTTGCCGGTTGGTAACCATATTCATTAAATTATACTTTAGCAACTTAATTGAAATTATAATATCAGTAATTAAACTTGAAAAAAATATGTTTCAGAGGGGACCCAAACCCGCATCTCCATGCACACCGGGCGGAGTGCTTTTCCAATTAAGCTACCGAGCTCTCCGAATTAACCAGTTTAAAAACTGGCTAAACATATATTGTTTAGCTAATAAAGAAGTACACGTGGGCAAAAGCTTAGAAGACAATATTTAAAGAAACTTTGGATAAACTTTGATGACGGATTCGTGGAGTAGTTAGGTGTTTCGTCTAATGCCCGTCAAAAATGTACCTTAGTTCACTAATAAGACACATTTTTGCTTCAGGTACAACGGTTTTTAGATCAAATCCACACGGATACAGTAGCACTGAGTGGCTACCAATTTTTCAACGTTAAACGAGGTTTAGTTTTAACAGTAAGTACTTTTGAATTGTAATGTTCAATATCATAAGAGTGACTGGCGAGTGGCGCGGGACCGTTCGTTATGGAGATCCTTGTGAGAGGCCTATGTCCAGCAGTAGGCGTCATTTGGCTGAGGTGATGATGATGATGATAAGTGTTACTTGTTCGAGACGATCTGATTTAAATTGATCACGGCACTTAGTCAATTCAATTCATTTATTTCGATCAACTTGGATCAATTTGTTAGTAAAATACAAATAAAACTTAGCCTATTGTTAGTGAGATATTTTAAACATTAACATAATTATTATAATTTTACACATTATTGAAATTATTTATTGAGACACAAGAGATGATTTGCAAGCACTTGTGGCTACAAGTACTTTCAAATCATCCCATAAACAACATGTTAGACTGCCACCACATTAGCCAAACTACAATGATTCAAGTAATGACAGTCAAACTGTGCTGTAATAAGTTAATTTATAAAAACAAAGTACACATGATGTCTGTAACTGTTTCTCTGTATATATCCTATTAGCAAACAAACAAATGAATTGAAAAAATAATAACTTTAAAAGATACTGCATGCATTTATATGCGGTGAGATAAATAGATAGTTGTTCTTGTAGTAGGTATGTTAAGGTATAAGATTTGTTATATTTAGGTTTACATTAGCTAAAATGTAACTGAGAGCTTGTAACTCAAGGTGAGTTACAAGATCCCAGTTACATTCAGTTACAAGCTATTTTTAATTATCTTTACCATAAAGAGTGCGAGGACGGGTCAGGCTGTTATATTATAAATGCAAAAGATTATCTGTTAGTCTGTACGCTTTTACGCCTAAACCACTGAACTGATTTCAAAGATATTTGCAAAAAAAAATAGAATAATTAAACTTTCGTGGTCATTATCACTAGAGTTATTCGAATCGGGGTGTATACCATGTACCTTATATCGATAGATAGATAGATGAACACTTTATTGCACAAAAACACAAGAACAGAAAATAATACAAACAAGATATTAATGTCGGTACAATTTTTTCTTCCAGACAACTGCGATTTCTTCCAGACAATCTTTTGGGTACCTATAGGAAATCTTATATTAGTGTAGAAGGGTTAACGCAGTGCGAAACAAATTGTGCGAAAAGATAGACAGTCAAAATACGAGTAAATATTTATTATGAGTTTCCGATATTTCGGCACTGTTGCAAGCGCCATGATCACGGGAGAGCTTCCGATCAGTTCTTTAGGGAGATCAGTTCTCCCGAAAACTCATAATAAATAAGATACACGGTATAAACCCTGAATCAAATAACTCTAGAAATAGAATAAAATTGCATAAAGGGCGTTAGCTGACCAAAGTAACAATTCCACGCCAATGAAGTCGCGTTCAACATCTACTTAGTTTGATTATAAATTTTACAGCAACATTGTGATAATTTGTACCATCATGACTTTAGGTGCAAAATCCTGACGTAAATGAACCATGGAACCATAGATGACTAGTTCATAAATATAAAGTGCAGTGAAATAAATACATCGTACTAATGGCTTATGTAGGATGATGACAGCTCAAGATTAAGCGGTTTGGGAGAGGGGTTTGAAAGTTTATTCATCCGTATGAATCACATCAATGTATCTTCCTAATAATAACTTTAAATAATAATCACTTAAATAATAATCATAATACACTAAGAAATAATAATCACGAAAAATCACCTTAGTAAATATCCTAATCCTGTAATATTATATACATTTGTTTGCCCTATCTAAACCAGTTTAAAAAATCAACAATTTATTTAATTTTCATGACATAAATATACCTTCCCAAAGGATGGCTGTCCAACTTTTCCCATTCGAATTCATTCCCAAAGGCTCTGACAAGGTAAAGTTTCCCCTCGCAGATATTAAATTAATATAGCGTCCGTCGGTTACAGAGATTATTATACGTATGGTTTATTTGTCGATGATATATTTTACTTATGTTTTTATAAAAATGGAGTCGAGTGGAAGTAATTAGAACAGTTTGATGATGATTTATTATATTTTTTCTGCTTCTCTTCCTTTTATGTTTTATAAGTGAAATTTTACAGTCCAACGCCTCTTTGGTCTAGTGGTTTAAATACCGGGCCAAGATCTCGGGGTCCCAGGTTCTAATCCCGGGTCGGGCAACAAAAAGTTTCGAATTTTCAAACGTTGCTCGGGTTTGTGATCGCCAACCCGCATTTGGCAAGAGTGGTGATTATGCCAGTACACCCATCATTGTTGTGGTAACTTGAATTCAATGATGGAGGCCTTTTCCCTGCAGTGGGATGATTATAGGCTGTTACTTTAAGTGAATGTTTAGTGATTTTTGCACTGTAAATATTAGAACAGTTTGACTTTCTAACTATGTATATGCTTTTGTTTGAACTTCCTATGTTCTTTTCAATTTAACACCTAGGTATGCGTGTACAATTAATTATAGTATCAGTATTTAAAATTTTAAAAATATATGTATTTTATTTGATATTAGGTGGTAAAATATGAAATTGCCGTTTTGTATGGACGAAATCGAGAAAAGTCATTTTTCTATACTAACAATTTTTTAGTTTTTTTAAAAACGCCTGAACCGTTTTCGATGCAATTAAAGGTGAAAGTTAGATGGTTATAAAGCTACGCATTATAGTATTTAAATATCTGAAAATCAAAGTATATAATACAAATATACTTAATTGAAGCAAGAAGGTCAGCTGACACATTGTAAGGGGTCTTTTCAACGACTTCATTTGAAGTAATAGGCACTAGTATTGCATTTTTTTAGTCAAAAGTTACTTTATTTAGTTTTTGATACAATACAAAAAGAATTACGCAATAATACGACTATACTTAAGAGCTATAAACAAAATAAAAAGTGGGAAAATAATCGGCAATTTCATACTTTAACCCCTATTATTTTAGCAACTTGATTCAATTACAAACATATTTTTTCAATGTCAGTATACAAACTTGAAAAATTATGTCTCAGGTGGGACTCGAACCCGCATCTCCTCGTAATCCGGGCGCGGATTAATGGTATAGCACCACGCCTGGATTGCGAGGAGATGCGGGTGTGCAGTTGTTCGCAAGCGGCACATATATTTCGATAGTTTTGTAAGGGCATAACCTATCTATACTTTTTAAATATCATTGCCTATAATAATATGTGTTTAATTTAAATCAGACTGTGTCGCTGTTGTAAAATTTGTTGACTAAACCCTTCGTTTTTTCAGATCGCTGGGACTATAGTAACATACGAATTGGTTCTCATGCAGTTTACCGGAGTTACTCCAACGTCACCGCCTTGATCCACTTCAAATTAATTGTGTCGAAAAAAAAATGTTAAAGAAAAGTTTGTAACTGTAAACAAAACACTGTTTTTGTTTTTCTTCGATACAACAATAACTATGTTATTATTCAATAAAATCTGTTGTATTCAAAAACCAAATACAAATTGCAATTTAAACATGTTTTTCAAATAACTTTTGTTTATTAAGATGTAAATTTAGAAAACAAACCGTTAAATAAATTAAAAACGAATACAAAATACCTGAATATTGATTTGCCTTTGATACTAATCTATTAGTATTACCTATTGTGTACCTCACAAAAAGATACCTTAGAAAAATCCTGATAAAGTAATCAGTGTGTCTCGTTGAACAAAAATTATTTTCTGAAAGGGAATATTGGTTAGCGTATTGGTTCTCTAACCCCACTGTAATATCAGATGGGGAACAAGAGATAAATTAAATCTACTACATGACCTAGGCCAAAAGGAGAATTTTGTCATTATTAAAGCTAAGCATATAGGTTGGTGATTCGCCAATGGTGGAAATAAGATGCTACCCATCTTTTTCTTACCGCACCAGGAGTACAAGTAGCTTCTTACGATGTTTATAGAACGACAGCGGATGTTGTTATTATATTTACCAGAACAAGGATTAACGACCCAGGCACATATAGCAAACGTTTAATATTATACCAGAACACCGACTAAGGCACGTCTCAACTCGATAATATGCTTGAAGTTAAGCGGTGAAGACCAGTCTTAAACATTGGCTCATTTTTGGACCTGATATTAAGCATGTGGTCATTTTTTTTCCTTATTATAATTTTACAGAAACGTTGAATCATACACTTTCAACTGCACTGCCATTAACTACTGAGGTTAGTCCACAATGCAGGCATTTCCTTTGAAGACTGAGGAGGTGAAGAATGGTCCAAAGCTTTAGTTGGTTTATGCACGGACCAGCAAAAGCTTGGGATCCTCTAAACGCCGGTTTTGTTTTGTTCGCAAACTAGGACTGAAGCTAGTTCAAAGACCTATATATTTAATAATAGGTATACTAACAGACTACGATCAGTTTAGACTAAGTAACATAATATAAATAACCTGAGTTCCTTAGGACCTCATAAACCTGCGCTTGTCAGAATATTGACTTTTAACAATTTCAGATAAGCCTCAGCATGCTCATTCGCAGAACTGGACTTATTACTTTTACTTGACGCACAACATCTAGTAATCAACTAATCACTATCCGTGACAGCAGGTCCCAATCCCATCACAGTTATGTGGGGCTCGACCTGTATTACCGGATTCTACCTACAAATTAATCCACACTCCGTGTCCTCCAGTGCCATTAGTGATTTGGAATTACGAGTCAGTGCTCCGGGCGTTATTGCACCAGACAATCCACACCGTTCCACCTCTGGCTCGCTTGTGCAGCGAGCGCCTCCCTTTATCAGAGGATAAAGTTTTCCTATAAGTCTATTACAATGCTATGATACTAGAAGAATATGATTGGTTTTTGATTACTGTTATGTTAAAAGATATTGTAATTTTATGTCTTCGCTAATCTATGCTAGTCCATTATTCTGACTTCGATTTAAGTAGCTATTGCTTCGATCATATTAATCCTTTGACGATCGGATATTCCAGACACAATTAAAATCAATTGTTATCGCGACAACCGGTTGTCGCTTGGGGGTTGAGGGATTAAGACGCCTATTATAAAACTTTTAAAGGTATGCGGTTATTTGGTGATTAATGCATTTTTAAAAGATAAATCCATGTTTCAAGAATAAAATTATTTATGGAACTGAAACGTGCTCGCTTATTATGGGTCTCAAGGAGGCACAGCGGGCAATGGAGAGAGCAATTCTTGGTATTTCCCTGCATGATAGAATCAGAAATGTGGAGTTGAAGTGGCGGTACACGAAGTAAAAAGAACCGATGGCTGTTGGAGTGAAAGGGTCGCGGGAAAGCGCTGTAGATATGCGGCCGACGCAGGACCGATCGTTGTGGAGATCCTTAGGGGATGCCTATAAATATCCAGCAGCAGCCGTCGTTTAGCTGGGATAATAATAATGATGATGATGATGATGATGATGATATAAATTACAAACCCAGAATATTAAAATATTAATTAACAGTAATGTCAATCAAGAAGTGTTGATCAAAAAACTGATATTTATTCCTGTAACTAAAGAAACGAAACTTTGAGTGTTTCCCGCGGGACCCTTACAGGACCTGACGAAATAAGATATAAAGCAAGATTATCCTTCCGAAAGTAATAAGTCTTGCTGAGTTTATCCGAACAGTGTCTAGTTTGGTCCTCGTCATCTGTCATATACTTTTATTAGGCGTGAAATACACGGAGTGATATTTTGTGCAATATTCTGTTATGAATACAATAAATTATTAAAAAATAGTTGAATATAGATAATTAATAAAAAAATACCCAAAACATGGGAAATATACGAAAAATAAGATCTTAAAAAAATTAAAACATATTATGTGTACTTAAATCAGCTTTTAATACATCGTTTCTTGCTCCAGTTTTTAGATAAACAATCAGTGACAGCAAAATGTCCTCACCTACTCAGCAACTACCGAGAATTTGGGTGCTCTTTTAGGTAAAAGTACCCAAATTTTAAGTGGGTGCAAAGAACTATAGTTAGTTGCATTTATAATTAAGTCATGTACATAAGGTTGAATTTCCAGAAAGGTAGGTACAGACAACAGCACGTCAATCTACGACAAAACGTCAAACTTTCTTAATTCATATTGATCTCTACTTGTTGGACTTAAAGTTGAAAATCAATTCAATGACCCTTAACTTTTTGGGAAGGTTGACTTGCCGTTATCGGTAAATATGAAAGAGGCCATCAGCTGGTTATCATTTAACTGGCACAGTTGCAATATCAATCAGATTTTATTTTGTGAACAATTTTACCGGCTTCACATACAAATATCGTTTTTATTATTTTATATTTTTATACTCGATTTTCATGCAAATATCGTTGTTATTTTATTTTATAAACATTGTGTTATATACTGATTTGCTTTAGGAAAAACGCAAACGATAACCGCGACAGTCGTGTGCTTATATTGGCCGGTATGTTTTCATTTCGGCTTTCTTCAAATCATTTGTCATACTGAATCAGCACTAGCTCGTATTTTATTATGTTTCCAGCCACCTGTAAATAAATAAACATCACTTTTGATCAGTCTGAAGGAGCAATGGATGAAACAAAACATAGATAGAAATAACCTTTAACTTAATTCACAAAAATAAAAGAGGTTTTTAATTTATTATTCGACTTATAATATCAGTATATAAACTTGAAAAATTTTGTCTCAGGCGGGACTCGAACCCGCATCTACTCGCATGCCGGGCGGGCGCCATACCATTAGGCCACCGAGACACTGCGACACGGCGCGAATTTTTCAAGCATATTCTTACGCTGTAAGCCAGCGTTGCTTCATCAAATGTTAGGAGTTTGCACCCTTAACACCCGAAAGAAACATCTTTGCAGATGTTTGACAGTCAGTTAAGATGAAACAGCTATTTATATACTTTATTTGATATTTTAGCAACTTAATTGCACTTATAATATCAGTATATAAACTTGAAAAATTTTGTCTCAGGCGGGACTCGAACCCGCATCTCCTCGCATGCCGGGCGAGATGATGATACTGATATTATAAGTGCAATTAAGTTGCTAAAATATCAAATAAAGTTATTATTCGACTCTTTGATTATATGTATGTTTGGAAAAAAAATTTATGATAAAACAATATCTTGAAATGTTCCAGGAAATCGATTAGTAAAATATAATTTGTGTATGAACTCAAAAGGTTAGTTGTAATAAAAACTCATCATTAGAAAATATTTTCATGAAAATAAAATAGAGATAAAAGATATTATGTTTCTAGAAACAACTCTCTTATCCTTACATGATTCATAATGTTTTTTTTTCTCTTTGTCAAGGTAAGACTTCTGATAGCATTTTTTTTTAATTTACTCGTACTTACCAAAAAAACATCTAAACTTTCAACGGTTTACTAAACAGTTAAAAGTATTAAAACCCGTTAAACCTTTAAGCGAATACTTTGAATTTTTGCAACATTAACGACAGATTTCATACATACATACATACATATTATCACGCCTCCTTCCCAACGGGGTAGGCAGAGACCAAGGCCTTCCACTTACTACGATCCTGGCATACATCTTTCGCTTCTTCCACATTCATCAATCTTTTCATGCATGCTCGTCGGTTTAGAGTACTTTTGACACAGATTTCTGTTGTCTAAAAACAGAAATCTGTCGTTAATTGAATATACCTACTCGATAAAATATACTTGGAGGCCAGAATGGCCATTGTGTTTAGTCCGCGATATTTTATTGCCGAACTGGAAGCACTCGAAATGTTTTTAGACATACCAATAATAACGTTTGTCTGTTCAGCCAGAAAAAGCCCATTCCGCTCAAAGCTACAAAGTCATGGTCCAGTTGATGGTTAAGCCTTTTCATCTGAAAGAATAATCACCTTTTTAAATAACAGCAATGAAAACCACTTACGTACATTAATAATTATAATTTTAGATAATAATTTGACTATATTGGTCCTATTGTTATCAAAACATAAGCTAAAAAATATAGATGCCAATTGCTTCAAGTTATTTTAAATCCGTAACATATTATGACCAGAAAATTGTTATTACAAGAATTGTAATTGTGGCAAATTTTCTTACTGTAACGATTCTACTTCGTAGAAAGTTGACAATAACTCAATGATACGCTACCAAGTTTATCAAACTACTAAAAAATGTCGCCTGCTCTGATGTCCATGGTTCGATTCCCAGTTTTAATGTAGAAAAAAAAGTATTTTGCCATATTTTTTCGGGTTTGGGTGTTTGTGGTTGTCAATTTCCACAAAAACACTTTAAATAGCCCCTTACTTTGAGATCAGAACAATGTGTGCTACCTACTTTTTATTTTGGCCAATAATCTTTTTAGTTATTAGATTTACAAGAAAATAATCACCTCAATGTTGAACCCAGTGTCAGAACATTCTCGAAGATAGTCCAGCGCTTTTTTTGAATAGACGTGCACATCTGCAGCGGATAGAACAACGCCGCAAGCTCTGCAGAGCAGCCATCCCAGAGATATGAAGTAGTAAACGTTACTGATGGTGGAACCTTGAGTTTTGCTGCGAAAGAAAAGAGAATACAGAACTTTTGGATTACACTTTATTGGTTTTTAGGTAAATCATTGCCATGGGAACAATCACCGAGTACAAACTACATATAAACGAGTATCACTCCCGCTTTAGTTTGAGTTTGAGTTAGAAGATGACTGACAACCTTAGTGCGACCGTCGAGCTTAAGACGCTGACATGAGCCAAATTGAGCTCAATGAAGATTGTTTTGCTTTAAGCCTATGGCTCGTATTGTTGCCAAATTCTATGTAGTTGTAAATGATCATATTTACGACCAGGTGGCTGTTTCCAAAACACGATTCTAAAAACTTTTCTCGATAGAAAAAAATCTCAAAGTAGCCTCTGAAAATACATAAATTACCATTTTTCTCAGCAGTCCGTGTAACAATGATAATAAAATTTTGCTATATTGTATATTACATGTTGCTTAAGCAAATGGCTGATTTAGATTTTTAATAAAATGGCAATTTTAAATTGCACAACGAATTTTGTTGTTTGGCACTTAATCCCTTCTATTCCATGCGCTTTTTCTCTGTCACTCCTACGAGAATCGACAGTGATAGCTGTGGCGCGTTCCAAAGAAATTCAAAGACGAATAAATTTGTGGGCGTGTTCATTGCTCAAGGTCATCGGCTGCAGTCAGCGTCTTAAGTCAGATAATATAATAGTTTAAAAAATTATAGGTAATCTGAATACGGAAATGCAATAATTTTGAATTGTTGTATATTTGCTAGACATTGTTAGACATGTTTGTACTCAGAATTTTGTCTTCTGTCATTTGATACCCCACTCGTTATGGCTGGAAACTTTTATTTACAAAGCACCCCAACATAATATTGTCGTAGCATTTAACATGTAGGTTTTTTTAAAAAAAGGTAGAGCCTATGTTGCCTTGACCTGTTGATACCTCATTCTCCAAAATCGGCTTAGACTTATCGTCTGTTCAGTTTAAGTTTTAAACAGCGTTAAAAATATTATTTGACATATTTTGTATGGGAATTGTGTCAAATGAATCGTCAATCTATGTTTACCGGCTGTTTAAGAATTGGTGAACTCGGGTCTTAGTAGTTTAGCCGAAAATGTGACACCCACATAAATACTCACGTACACAGACTGTTAAAATCATTACCCTTCTTGTTGGCTTTGCCGTAGTTGGGTAAAAGTAAAGTACATACATGAGATTGATTTTTGAATCTGTCTGTTTTGTAGCACAGCGATAACGATTAGTCAAAAAATTTCGAGTACCTATCCATACTTATAATATTACCAGCTGTTTCGTACGCGTCAATTTTCGTTATTATGATCGCGATTATTTTTGCAACATATTTCACTGAAGCTTCGCTCCTATTGGTTGCAGCGTGATGTTATATAGCCGATAAGTGGACTATCCAACATAAAAATAATTTTTCAATTCGAATCAGTAGGTACTTGCTGAGATTAGCGCGTTCAAACAAACAAACTCTTCAGCTTTATAATATTATTTATATATAAATGGGGAAGTGTGTGTGTATGTTAATATAGTAAAGTAAAGTACTATACTAAAGACCTACATGTCTCTGTAAGTTATTTAAAGATTGATAAACCTACTTATTGATAACTTTACAGTAACCAGACTCCATGACTATCAAAAATAGGCTATTTATTGCTTTTCCTTCCAATTCTACAATGATGCATGAGTATATAATAGGTTTTTTAAGACATTATAGCCTCTGTGAAAGCCGGTGTCCTCCGTGGTGGAGAGGTGTACAGTACCTACTCCTGTAGTCGCTTCTTACTACACCCACAGGAACCCATTTCATTTATGTGGCAACACCACACGACCTACAAGATATCGACTTTTGACTACTTTCAAACTGACTGAAGTCAATTTAAAACTTTTCAACAACCTTTCGCTTACTGGGTGACTTACCACCACAACTTAAGGCAGTCCAAAATTCCAAATTATTTTCAAGGAATTATACTTCCCACGCTGTAGAAATTGGAATTACTTAAGACTCAAAAACAGTTGAAGGCTTGAAATAGAAGTTATTGATATTGAAGAGTAGAGCTAGCGCGCCAATATTCGGAATCCATATCTTACGACACCCATGGGAAGAGATAGTGTTTCTGTTGTTATAAGTGCCAACTACACTCGATCTAGTAGTTAAACTGACTCAAATCTATTTCAAACATTTCAAAAAATACCCTATACAACGTGTTAATGTAATAACGCAAAACCTTAGCTAAGCTACCACCTCTTAGGTGTTTCCAATTTGTTTCCAACATGTCAAAAATAAAATTAGGATCATCATGCCAATTGACTCGGTCAGCTGATCAGTTTGTATGAAAATTTAAATATATTTTTTTGGGTTTCGTGAAAGTTGTAGAACAAAAGTTGTTCAGTTTCATGGGCTGCGCTACGAGTACCACCTGATGTACCTACCACAAAATTTTTTGTTACTAAGCAACTAAAATGCTGGTAAAACTTAACACTAAAACAGGATTAAATGCACTTTTGATTAATTGAAGGCAAAGAAATAGTGTAAACCTTCCCGGCGCGCGACGTTTCGATCCGATTGCACGAATCATGGTCACATGAATAAATGTTCCCACATATTTACTCATGTGTCATGTTCGCGGGCCTGGCTATTTTACGAGAGACAAAACTGCATAAAATCCGGTTCTAGTGTTATTTTTTCACTAACTTAAGACCCAAAAACAGTTGAAGGCAGATGAAATAGAAGTTATTGATATTGGAGAGTAGAACTAGCGCGCCGATATTCGCATTCACCATCCGAACGAGTGCCGCTTGACGCACGTACGCCTCGCGTATGCGACGCCATTGTTGGTTACGCCTGTATTTTGATGAACCGATCTGAAAAAATGGTTATTTTAAACAGGTACACATGGTACGGTTGGTACACATCCGTTTTCTACATTTTTTCGGGTCTTCGTTGTTTCTGGTTTCCAAAATACGAATGCTTTAAATAGTTGTTCGGACATTTATGATGGGATTTGTTTGTAATAGCTATACTTAGTAAATAAGATTCTTAAGTCGAGAACTACTGCCGACAAACTGCTACGCAGTTTGGCAGATGTGAGAAAGATGTAATAAATATAAGTGATTTGGTAATAAATAAATTAAAAAAAAAAAAAGGTGTCATTTACTTCGAGGTCCCGAATTCGATTCCCGAACGGATCAATGTAGAAAAAACGTGTTTTTCTACTTTTTTTCGGGTCTTGGTGTATGTCCTACCTTCGTTGTCTCTGATTATTACAATACAAGTGTTTCAAATATTTGGTCACTTTGGGACCAGAAAAATGTAGGTATGTCAATGATATTAATTATATTAAAACGAAGCAGATACGTTATAAGCGCGCGTTGTTAGGACTCAAATCCACCTAATTAGGACGTTTTTTACAACGTCCACGTCGAGTGCAGTCACGAGAGGTCATTAAAAATTATAGCCATCTCTTTCATTTGCGTCCTATTTCGTATCTTTTGTTCTGCATATCAGTGAACCTTGTCAATGTTTGCAGTTTTCGATTGCTCGGAACAGATTTAATTCGCGAATTACTATAAAGGTATCATAATGTTACCTTTAGTTAGTGTGGATGGATGTTGGTATGGATATTATCCATACTTTAAAATATCATTGAGGTATGTGATGTTATCCACATTTATAATTTAAGTCCGCCCCGTTAGTCTAGTGGCTTAAGTACCGAGCCAAGATCCCAGGCATATATTACTTTCCTCTATGATCCCAGGGTCATGAGCTCGATCAGGAAACTAGAGTTCCGAATTTTCGAACGTTGCTCGGGTTTATGATCAACAAACTGCATTTGGCAAACGTGATGGTTATGCTGCTTCTTTCTTTGAGTTACCAGTAGTAGCAGTAGTCAAGTCACTTCTGACGACCGTTAGAATCCCTTTTAATTATTTTTTTATTTTTCGTTCGGAAACGTGCATAGAAGTAATGCAAAGTATGTTTCTTTAGGAATGACAGATTAAAAATATCAGCCTAAAATCTATGGTAGGCGTCTCCAAACACGCAAAATTAATACTCAAAGACAACGCGTTCCTTATGTACACCCGTGTGTTCGAGCGACACTTACCGCCAAAAAAGTTCCCGAACACCCGTGTGTTCATAAAACAGTCCACGGGTTAACATTAAAAACAAACATAGTGATCTTGACGTGCTTTTTTCTGGGATTTCAAGTAGCTATATGCTATTCCTGACAAAGTACAATTTTCTGCCAAATACAATTCATATCTGTTTTGCCATCTTAGTGTGATTAAATAACAAAAATCTCACCAAACATTCCCATTCATAATATTACTTCTTCTAGTTTTGAATTGCGGCGAATAGTGTTTGGGCAAGATCCTTACAAAATTCAGCCAATGTTTGGGCCAAATACAAGGTTCATAATAAGAGGAAAGGAACATAACTTTTAGAACTAAATCGGTATCAAAGTATTAAATAGGACATCACAAACTTGTAGACAATAACAACAAAAAAACTACGGTTGGATGGAATATAACTGTTTCAGGGGTAGCCAAAGACGAAGGTGAAAAATTACATTTATACTATTAAATGAGTTAAGATTACCTGTCTCCTCTTCGTTTTCAGTTTTTACTAGCAAATTGACATTAGAATTCAATCTGTGGTAACGCGAAGTGAGCCCCATACTGATTAGTATAATAATAAGGTCTTGAAAATTCCAGAGAATTGTTGCTATTTTACTGATGAGAAAAATCGGTATTGCCACCCATAAGCTGTAGGAACCTACAAAAGTATTGTGAGTTAACTTTGAACAAAGAATATTTTCTATAACTATTTGTAAACTCATCTCTGTCGTTACTGTCTTGTTTGGCACTGACTTAAAATTGTTATATCAGTATTTAAACTTGAAAAATTATGTCTCAGGCGTGACTCGAACCCGCATCTCCTCGCATGCCGGATGCGGTACCAATAAGCCACCGAAACCGAATTAAAATTAAGTGATAATCATAGTTTTAATAACAAGATTAAGGCGTTATTCACAAACACAAATTGAAATTGTGTTAGTTTTGACCCAAAATTGTGAAGAAATTGAAACTAAGTCGCCGGCCGGCTTTGACGGCTAACAAATAAATTTGAAAGCAGCTATAACGGATTATAAACCAGGAGAGTACTGTTTTTTAATCAATTTTTATATAATAATTATTTGTGATAAACCTGTCAATAAGTAAATATTAACCGTAAATCTCATATCTATAAAATTGAGGTTATATTTACATTAAACAGACTTTATCGGGCTCTTGTTTGGTGCTAATTGCAGCTTGTTTGGCTACTGTTATCTATCACCTGAACTTCAGATACTACACAGACCTCACGAAAGTGAGATTCCGAAATAAAGATAAACTTGCCGTTCCAGGATTCAGACTGCGAAAAGTAGGTAATTCGTTCATGGGAAATTGTATCCGTATTTTCAACAAATTACCACTATCAATTGCTGACCTCCCTGTACATAAATTCAAATCATATATCAAAGTTGTTTTAATGAAAAAGGGCTATTACACTATTGATGATTATATAAATGATAGGAACGTTTGGCTTTAAATTGTATCAGCTCGCACTGGCATATATCTTATGTAAACATGTTTATTTAAAAAGAGGCTGACAATAGTGACCGAGTTTCTTGCGCTGCTTCTTCTCGGCACTAGCCCACATTTGTCCCGAAGCAGTGGTAGGTTAAATATTGGGACGTGTAAAAGCGCCTCCAGGGGCCTATTTGCAGAAATAAAACTGATTTTAAACACTGCGTCACAAAGCGAATTTTTTAAGCATATTCTTATCGCTGTAAGCCAGCGTTGTGAGGAGATGCAGGTTCAAGTTCCGCCTGAGACATAATTTTTCGTGTTTAAATAAGTACTCATATAATAATAATTGCTTAAATATCATATAAAGTATTAAATCTATTACTTTACTATTAGTTTATTGATCGGTTTTCCACACTGTCCCATCCGGGAATCGGACGCGGGACCTCAGAGCAAGCGTATCTTAAAAATCGGTGTAGGTACTCCACTCCATCACGGAGGTCGCCAGAAATATTAGTCTCTCTTCTTATGTGTATGACGAACTTTGAGATGAAGTTCTCTCTACTCTTAATAATGTCAGAAATTCAAACTTTAACAACATGTTGACGTATCTACTTACTTGGGTGAATGAGAAATGCATGAGAATTTAAAATGTATCTTTTCAAATACTCTAATGGCGGGCTGGCTAATCCAATAGCCGATGTCATACTTAGCAAATGTTCTGCTGCAAATAAATAAGATTCAATAATTATCTCGTTATCCTGGTGCTCCTAAAACAATAAAGTATGTTTGATAATACGTTAGTCAAATATCAAAATCATTTCAAGCTTTCGTTAAGAGTCAGGTAAGTTTAGATAAGTTTAGTAAGTTTAATTACGTTCTACTGAAGAACGTAAATGAAAAAACAAAATTTGCTGAAATTTTAAAATAATTTTATCAAAAAGCAAACTTACCCAATCATTATTTTAAAAGAGCGCTAACTGCTACTATATATTCTGTGATAATAATAGGGGTTAAAGTATGAAATTGCCGATTATTTTCCCACTTTTTATTTTGTTTATAGCTCTTAAGTATGGTTATATTATTGCTTAATTCTTTTTGTATTGTATCAAAAACTAAATAAAGTAACTTTTGACTAAAAAAAAAATGCAATACTAGTGCCTATTACTTCAAAGGAAGTCGTTGAAAAGACCCCTTACAATGTGTTAGCTGACCTTCTTGCTTCAATTAAGTATATTTGTATTATATACTTTGATTTTCAGAAATTTAAATACTACGTAGCTTTATAACCATCTAACTTTCACCTTAAATTGCATCGAAAACGGTTCAGGCGTTTTTAATAAAACTAAAAAAATGTTAGTATGGGAAAATGACTTATCTCGATTTCGTCCATACAAAACGGCAATTTCGTACTATAACCCCTAATATCTATTCAAAATCAAAATATTATTAATGGTATATACATGAACGTGTGTTATGTGATTGTTCTTATAAATAAATAAATAATTGAATAATAAAAAAAACACATATTTAAATGATCTTGACCTTAAACTATTGTTTTTTTAGTGACGCCTACAGCCAATGGTCTGATTTTGACTGAGTGTATATCAAACATTTGATCTAATTGGAGTCATGTGCCAGCGTAATTCAAAAAATCAAAATGCACCTTACCAATAGCACAAACAGATACGAAACACGTAACAGCTATAACCCTTTTCTGAATGGTCACATCAGGTGGCGCTAGTGGTCCATCTACCAAATCAGCTCTCTTCCAGTAGAAGGAGATCTTTTTCCACGAAGATATAAACTTCCAGGACAGAATAAAGGATATTAGGCCGTTTGCATAGAATATGCTACCAGAAAGTCTAGCTGATAAACCACCTGAGAATAAAAGTCAGATAACGATTACTATTTTATTAATCTTAGCAGCATTTCAATACGGTGCTTGCTAAAATAAACAGAAAGAGAAAGATTGAAAAATATTTGAAATGACAACTATTTCTTTATTGAAAGTCTTGAATAGTAGGAGGACAGTAGCAGCACAGTTTGATGGCGGACCCTCCCAAGTTGTAATCCCAATAAAAAAACCCTATGAACTCCAGCATTCTAAATTTAAACAGCGCTGCAACTCAACTGCATGACGCCGAACGAGGCGAAGTGGAGCAGCCCTTACAATCTCTTAAATACGATTCGTCGCTGCACTTGTGGCTGTTATTTTTTTTCTTTTTTTCATTTATTTTGGCACAAACAGTCTCATATTATGAATAGATTTAGAGTAGGTACATATAGTAAAATTATGCTTAAAGACAAAACAGTGCACACTTTTATCCAATATGCCCATAATACAGCTCTAAGCATGATTAGCAAAGTAATTCAAAAGTGGTGGTCGACTACTGTTTTATCAAAAAATATAGAATCGAATGTAAACACTTACGTCCATCGCCGATGTTTCTAACTGTCAAAAACCTCACAACTTTCCAAATAGCAGTAGTTTCTGTCACAGTTAACATTGACAACACGATTAGTGCCCAAACAAGGGACAGTTTGTTCCCAAATGATGGTATGCCGATCCATTGGGCTACAGTAAAAATCTGTGTGAGAGTAGGTAGAAACTTCTGAAAGAAAATGCATAGATGTAACCTTGTCTTTATCAAGTTGAGTTGTTTTTTTTTTCATCATTTTAAATGAAATCAATCATCAGTAAACACCTAAGAATAAAACAACGATACGTTCTTCTAATTTGCTGTCACTGCTAACATAAATATTATTTACTGTCCTACAAACAACTTACCCATCTCAAAGGTACAACAAAATTAAATAACCTAGCTCTAAAATACCTATATATTTTGAAGATAAATAGTATTAACCTTCCCAATCTACCCTATACCAGATTTGCGACCTTGACATATTATTCCCGCGTGAACTACACGTGTGAAAAATAACTAACTAGGTACTAACTACAACTTATATCGTGCGATCAAAAATATGTGCTCAGCAGTGGGATTCAAAATAACCTATGTTTTTTCTTAAGGTCTAATCCACAGAACATGGAATAAGGTTAGAAAGGCGATGTAGGCGGGGCATGCACGCCACAGAGGTTATGAGCAAATGATTATGCTTCTGCCTAAACATGAATGTAAGTGAGCGCTGTGATTGGTTTCTTTTGACGTCGCGACTCTATTGGTCGCGCGACGTAAATAGAATTTTCTTGATTGGCGTTCTTTAAACTCGTTTATGTGTGGTGGGGCTCAAGCGGTAACATTATCGGTTCTCATACAAATGGCGCATGATATCCTTTCTAACCTTTTTCCATGTCCTGTGGTCTAATCTACATGTGTACATAATTTCTTCAACATTGGCTTAATAATTTAAACATAAAAACGTAACGGACAGACAGTTATTTTCACATTTATAATAGGTATCAAGTTAGGATGTAACCAGACATTTAATATACCCCCTTAATAGAAACATATTAAAGTTGAAAATCGAATCGTCCGTTTTGTGGGTACATTGAAATACTATTAACTAAACCGTAGAAAAATAAACTATTTACCTTTCAATCTGTCACGAGATATAAATCTTCAACAAGACTAAGCTATCAAGGCAAACCATTAGTAAGTGACATTTCACCTAAGTAAAACTCAGATAAGGGTAAACTTACGTCTCTCTGGCGGGATTCCCATTTCTTAAAATCCGACGTCGCTGTCATTCCAATTTTTTATATCAGTATTAAATTTCACTCCTTTCGTTATTCTTCTTCTATTTATGTCTCAATTTATATTTGCATAAGTATTTAGTTTTTTTAATATTGGTTTGTTTGCTGTCTGTTTCACTGTAATCTCAATGGTCGACTGGCAGAGAATGCCGCATGGCATTAATTTCATCTTTTGTACCTTTGTTTCTTAAATTTGTGCAATAAAATTTTAAATAAACAAAGTGGCAAGTAAAAGGTAAATTAAAGGGGTCCCTTATTTTAAATATAAAAACTTTTTGAACTGCTTCATGTGGGACATAAACCGGGCGGTTCCTCCTAAAATTACTGCTAGTTTCTGGTAAAAAAATGAAAATTTGCGATTGCGATTTTTGACTTTAAGTCCAACAAGTAGAGATCAATATTAACTGAGAAAATTTGACGTATTATGGTAGGTCGAAGTGCTCTTGTCTGTTTACTACAATAAAACGAGACCTCAGTTCTAAACACCTTTCCTGACAAAACTGAATAAAAATATGAATAAACAATATATAAACACATTATTCATATTACTTTGTTGTTTACATGAAATATAAATCTAACCATTCATTATAGAAGAACTGTCATGTAAATTATAAGTTAATGGATTCAAATTGCTATCGTCGTGACACGAAAATAGTTTCCTGGAAATCAATTGTTATATCTGATATCGTTTGACAAATGTGGCGATAGCGATTAGTGATTAAAATAAGAAATTAAAAAATACATATGTTTGATACAAATAAATACTTTAATGACAAATAAAATCTTGTCATGCAAATTTTATAATAAAACCGGCCAAGTGCGAGTCGGACTCGCGCACGAAGGGTTCCGTACCAACGGGTTTGTTGTATGGGAGCCCCCTTAAATATTTATTTTATTTTGTTTTTAGTATTTTTTGTTATTGCGGTAACAGAAGTACATAATTTGTGAAAATTTCAATTGTCTAGTTATCGCGGCTCTTAAGATACAGCCTGGTGACAGAGCGACAGTCAGACAGACAGACGGACAGACAGCGAAGTCTTAGTAATAGGGTACCCTTTGTGTACGGAACCCTAAAAATGAAAATATTTTGGATAGATGTTTGTTACTATACTGGGTGTTAGGTAAATGGGATAAATACGAGTAGCTTGGTTGCAGCCTATGTTAACAAATGGATGTGGAAGTTTCCTTTTTTCCTGTTTTTTTATTTATAAGATGTAAATATTGTATTTTTTTATGTTTATGTTAAATATGTTTAAGTAAATCTTCAGTTCTTCTGTAGTAACTATTCAAAGCACTCGTATTTTAGAAACTAGAATCAGCAAAGGTACCACAAACCCCCAGGCTCGAGAAAATTAAGAAAAAACTTTTTTTTCTACATTGATCCGTCCAAGAATCGAACCCGGGACCTCGGGACAGGCGACACCTTGAAAGCCGATTTGTACGCCATTCCACCTCGTAGGTCGTCAAAAAGATGAAAACAACTACATAATTACTAGTAATTTTTTTGTTATGTATATTATGTATGTTAGACTTTAAGGTATATATTGTATGGGTCTTTTGTTGCCTTATTTAAATAAATAAATAATTAAAATAACTCCAGTGGGTGCTCATTTGGTAAGGTTTTTTTTTTGTAGCTGAATGTGACCTAGTTTTTAGGTTTCCTTTCAGCGTTTATCGTAAGAGAAAGACGATTTTCCTAATGCTAACAAGTGACAAGAGCAGACAGAATCACAAAGTGCAATAGCAAACGACGTAAAGGGTATACCTATATTTCAAAAAAATTCTGGAGTGTTTCCTTTAGCCTGGATACTTTGCTACTGCGCAACTGGATTTTTCTTTTAGTCACTGCAGTTTGTACTACTACAATAATTTTATATGGTACTAGCTGTTGCCCGCGACTTCGTCCGCGTCAATTTCTGTTATTAAAACGATTATTCTTGCAACATTTCTCACTGATGCTTCGCTCCTATTGGTCGTAGCGTGATGTTATATAGCCTAAAGCCTTCCTCGATAAATGGACTATCCAACACAAAAATATTTTTTCAATTCGAACCAGTACTTCCTGAGATTAGCGCGTTCAAACAAGCAAACAAAAAAACAAACAAACTCTTCAGCTTTATAATATTAGTATAGATTTATGCAACTGTCATTAGTAAATAAAAGCCAAATGGTCTGGAAAATTATATTACTGTCTATAAATAATCTTTTGCTAAATGCAAATAAAACAAAACTTTTAAATTTACTTTTGTATTACACCCAATGTTTAGTGCCGCCACCAAACTGTAAAAGATAAATAAATAAATAATAAAATTATAAATATTTCAGACATGCCTCACTGGGCCACACAGAGCCATCTAGTCCCAAATTAAGCTACTATTAAGTACCCTGTCGTATGGGGTACTAGACAACCGATAAACTTACTTATATACTTTTTTTTTGTAAATACATACTTATAATACATAGAAAACACCCAGACCAGTACAAACAGACATGTTCAAGCACACAAATATTTGTGTGCGGGGATCGATCCCGCGACCCGTGGCTCAGAAGAAGCGTTTACCTACTACCGCTGATCCAAATGGTCGTGATCCAAGATGAAACAATAGACATACTGTATGTAAATGATTTTAAACTTTCGCGATTTGAACACATATTATTTATAGTACACTAACGGGTCGTTATCGCGTGTGTCACACCGATTTTATAGCGAAAAATAAAAATAATCAAGATCAATTGGGGGTAGGTGTTGAACCCCGCTCTTCGCGAAGACGTCGTTGAGCTGTCATCAGTCGGCCCGTGACCACGGCTTGGTGCAATCCAGTCGAAACGTCGGGTAAATAAATAGGTATTTATACCTTCACAATATTTAACGCGATAACGACCCGTTAGTGTACTATAAATAATATACTGTATGTATAGTATATTCCGCTACCTTATAAGGTATAACTTTGGTCTTTTGTATGAAAGATTTACATAAATAGTGAATACTAGCTGTTCCCCGCGACTTCGTACGCGTCAATTTCTGTTTTTATATTTGCACATTTTTCACTGATGCTTCGCTCCTATTAGTCGCAGCGTGATGTTATATAGCCTAAAGCCTTCCTCGATACATGGACTATCCAACACAATTTTTTTTAATTTTTCAATTCGAACCAGTACTTCCAGAGATTAGCGCGTTCAAACAAACAAACAAACTCTTCAGCTTTATAATATTAGTATAGATACTGTAAGAAATACAAAACAATTGACTGATGTTGGAACGGCAATATTAGCATATTTTAACTACTTTCATAGTTTATTATCATAAGATAATAAACTCTTATAAAATTTCATGTTATGAAATTATTGGGGCTAAGCGACAGATATTGAGTCTATTTTTATTAAAAAATCGTGTTGTACAGGCTATTAACAGCCTTCGACCGCGTGACTCGCTTAAAGAGCTTTTCAAAGAGATTAGTATACCAACAGTGGCTTCTCAGTATATTAAGAACTTTTATTTATTTCTTAACAAAAATGACGTACAGAATTTCTATTTC
Organism: Anania crocealis; assembly: GCA_949315895.1. Taxonomy (NCBI): domain Eukaryota; kingdom Metazoa; phylum Arthropoda; class Insecta; order Lepidoptera; family Crambidae; genus Anania; species Anania crocealis. The sequence goes on from OX438880.1 coordinate 7,887,620, forward strand.
AAAAATAAAAATGTACTGGTCAATTCAGGTTACAGACTACGAAAAGTGGACGAATGGATCATGAAAAATTACATTTTCATTTTCTAAAAGTTACTATAGTCTATTTTAAGCCACACTGTGGGGTATGGAACGCAAGATATGAAAGGGAAGGAAGAAGGAATGATAGAGATGCATGACTTTTGAATTTTAAACGTTATGTTCAAGAAAGATGTCAGTGGGTCTAGCACGAAAAACTATCGAATTCGAATCGTTTGCGTGTTCGTATCGCCATCGAAATATTTAGTATGAAAACTTAAACAGCGCTCGCGCGGTCAAAACGAGAACTACAAAACAAAGCACGAACTTTGTGTCGTTTGCTTTCGATACGCAAACGATTCGAAGTCGATAGTTTTATGTGCTAGACCTACAGAGAGTCAGTTTATTTTTCGAGTTTATGAAAAAAGACGAAAATGAATAAAATTGTGCGTTACTAAAAGTTGTTTCCTTTATCCATACATGAATTTCTCACTTTTCGCTGTCTGTAACCTGGAACGGCAAGTTTATTTTTATTTTTGTTATTAAAAATGTGTAAGTACCTACGTCACTTTACTTAAGAAATAAATGAAGGTTCTTACGAACGTAAATAATGCTCTCAAAAATGTATCTTTTAAGTGCAGTGTCTTATCTCTAATTGGCAAACTACGACAGCCAAGACGCCCGCCCAGCGTGGCAATTATGGCGAAGATCTTCCTTTTAGAAAGACCCGTGACCAGCGGCGATAGGATTATGATGATGATGGTGAAGTGGTTGGAAAAATATTTGTGATATAAAAACATATCTTTTCTTATGTTATTATACAGGTGATATACACCTAGATTTTTAGGGTTCCGTACCCAAAGGGTAAAAACGGGACCCTATTACTAAGACTTCGCTGTCTGTCCGTCTGTCCATCTGTCCGTCGCTCTGTCACCAGGGCCTCGATAGCTAGACAGTTGAAATTTTCACAAATTATGTATTTCTGTTACCTTAATGACAACAAATACTAAAAACAAAATAAAATAAGTATTTAAGGGGGGCTCCCATACAACAAAATCGTTTTTTTTGCCTTTTTGATACGGAACCCTTCGTGCGCGAGACCGACTCGCACTTGGCCGGTTTTTTGAACTTTCTTGATGCATTTACACATAAAACTTAACACTAAACCAAGATTTTCTATGCACTGTTATTATTTATAAGTAAAATAGTATTTACTTTCTCGACGTTTTGATCCGATTGCACGAATTATGGTCGCGGGCAATCTCATTATATAAAAATTAAATGTTCAGACAACAGCATGTCAACCTGCCACAAAACGTCAAATTTTCTCAATTGATATTGATCTCTACTTGTTGTACTTAAAGTTGAAAATCAATTCAATGACCTTTAACTTTTTGGGTAGGTTGACCTGCCGTTGTCTCTTTAAATCTGTGCGCAGACTAGAAAAAAAAAATTTCACTCGTACAGTCAGTTCGACAAACTACTCTTTTTTCATCACCGTCAAATTTTTTTATAGGCTTTAGCGCTTCGAACCACGCGCGATGTGGGGTCAGTCTAAGTATCGTATTCAGAGTTTATTTATGAAGTAAAAAATGTATGTCTGTCAGGTTTTCAGCTGAAAATATTTTTCGAAACATAGTTTTCAATTTCGACGGTCCTAAGCCTTTGGAGATATGAACGGATAATCGAAAACTTATTAACGGCCGGTCCTAATAACCTATCTATCTTCAGTTTTGGCATATCGGAGATAGAAAACAACTTCTGTCTTTGTTTCTATGGACGGAAAAATCAGAGATAGAAAGAAAGAAAGAAAAGAAAGAAAGAAAGATATATTTATTTGTTGAGACCCAGAGAGATCGACTAGGCTAATCACAAAAAATGTACATTAAAAATATACACATAACAAAAAAATTATAATAATAACAATGTAGAAAGTACACACTAATTCAGGAGCATAATATAAGTAGGATAAGCCTACGAGTCTCAAGGTCCCTGCAAAAAGGCAGCCATCTCAGGATATGTTGCGTGCACGGGCACACAACGCTGGTCTTCCGCTGGCGAAGAAAGAAGATACAGTTTCCTATCTCCGAAATGTCAAAACTGGCGATATATAGATTTATAGTATCGTAATAAATAAAGGAGATACGAGTCGCGTGAACAAAGTGTCAATATCAAATATTACAGATTTTTGGCGGTCATTTTCTAGGTGCTTCATCTTGACATTTTTGTACTGGGCTATAACCTAAAGAAAAATACTTTATTTGTGTTTTGTCTCGTAGATTGTTGTATTAAAATTCGGAAGGTGATTAAAATTTCATCCTGTATATCAACAGTTATAAGTCAGTGTAAATGAGTGTTACTAAAATAGAACTAGTAATTGTTTGAAAGAGAAATATTATTTGGAATCTGATCTATAAAGAGCATTATAAATATTAGGAAATATCACTATTATCATTAAAAACTCATGCAAGTACAATAAAATAATTCATTTAATTGAACTTTTCATAATTAAACACCAACAGTAATGTATTTTTAATGCTTACTGGTTTATAAAAAATATTTGGAGATCTAAACTGTATGATAAAAATAATTGCACATATTGAAACATGTCCTGAATTTATTTCTTTGGACAGAAATAATCCCAGTCACAGTCATAGTGTTTATACTCGTATGTAGGTATTTATAAGATAAGTGAAGAACCAGTAATATTTTTTAGCATACACGTTTTCGCTTGGTCAGAAGTAAAATGTTAAAATGTATCCTTTTTGTGTTACTATTTGGTTCATTAAATGGTTCAACATCAGTATATTCTCGAAAAAAGGTCCGTTATCCTATTAATAGAATAATCCAAATTAGCACAAGCTATCAAAAGTGTGGTGCAGCATAAGTCGTGTCTCTACATATAATTAAAGTCAATGTAGAAAATGGCTTAAACTTATATATTTGTTACATAGTTTTGCTGTTTGTATGAGGAATCAATAATGAAAGCCATCTTTTTTTATATATTTTATAACCTTGAGTAAGTTTAAGTATAAGTATTAGCTTGAGAGCAACCTATTTAGTTAAAAGAGCAAGAAATTTAAATTAAAGAGTTAAGACCAGTTCTTCATAAAAAGGTTGACATTGCTTCTTTCGGACAGTATTTTATTTTTAATGTGAACCAAATGTTACTGGCCGCGAACGAACGCGAATTATTCAAAAATTGCTCATACAATACGGCGTACTTGTTATCAGGCACCAATTCTGCTAATTTACAAATGGCTCAATAGAATCGCAATTGTATTTTGACACATTTAATATGGTAGTAATGTCAAAATATACGATTGGGGGCCTGCTCATGCGTAATCCGGCTAAACGTGTGATAGCCAAATTACTCAACGAAGTTTTTCAATTCGGAGCGCCCGAACACATTGATAATTACTTTTTAATATTTTGACGACTCTCTGTTCTTTAAGAAACATCATATCGCATTAAGCGTCACTTTTCATAGCCTACTCGTTGCCTAAGCCAGGTAAAGCCTGTTCTAATGATACCATGTTTGTCAAGTTAGGTGCAAATAATCAATCAGAGGAGACGTATGTCATTTTGAATATACACATATATGAGTTGACGCATTAGAAGATTCTTACCTATTTTAAGTATGACCAAATATCAGTATTTTTCTAAACAAACCAAAAATTACAGGGTCCATTTATATCGCGAGCACAAGTCATTCGCAACTGTTCCGCGAAGGAAGTGACCAACGCTCATCAAGACTATGGCAGTATTGTCCGATGGAAAGCCGAGCTATATAATATGTCAGGGGTAACCTACGCAAGAGGCAATTATACTGTATTGAAAGCTGTTGCACTTATCAAGGTAAATACGTTACGTCTTCAAAAACATGGATGGAAACCTTACTAAATTTTTTGTGTTAGTCGGAAAAAGAACCCCACGCAATCGGGCGCGATGCGTTTGAATGAATGATGAATTTTTACCAGACAACCTTAGGGTAGAGGAAAACTAATATGAAGAATAGGGGTAGAGCTGTTCAAGAATAAAGACATTATTACGATAAAATTTATACACAATATACATACATACATACATTCTAAAAATAAAAATAAATAGTACCTACTCAACTTAAAAATAAATAAAATACAACTATCTACGCAAACCTGAACCGATACACAGCATCAACGTGACAGGAATAGTGACTTGACTCTATTTTTAAAGATTGGAAGGGACTCTGATTCTCTAACAGCAAGGGGTAAAGAGTTCCAAAGACGAACAGACTGAATGGTGAAAGATTGTGAATAAAGAATGGGAAGGGAATGTGAGAAGTAGCTTACGAGACGACCGCAAAACACCCTGACTACCTGTGGATTGCAAAAATTGAAAACGTTCCTTGAGGTAAAGTGGAGCTTGAGGATTAAATAATACTATGTACAGCAATGTGAGGACATGGAGATCACGACGAAGACGAATAGGAAGCCACTTGAGTTGTGTTCGAAAGTTGGAAACATGATCATACTTCCGTAGCCCAAATATAATGCGAATACAAAAATTTTTAAGACGCTTAAGCTTATCAAAGAACTTTTCATTAAGGTCGAGATAGCAGCAGTCAGCATAATCAAATATTGGTTGAAGTAAGGCCTGTACAAGCGCAATCTTGGTGGGTATTGGTAAAAAGTTACGAAGTAGATTTAGTGAACCTCCTACTTACCTCACTGATGTGCTTCTCCCAGGTAAGTGAGTTGTCCAAAAAAACTCCCAAGTTCTTAACATATTTACTGAATGGAATTAGAACACCGTCAAATACAACCGAAGGCAGTGAGCCACAGTTAACCCTAGAGATCAGCCGGGGGCTGCCCACAATCATTACATGCGTTTTGACAGGATTCACCTTGAGCCCAAATGACTTAGTCCACTCCAAAATGCGGCAGAGGTTGGACTTTACTGCAAAGATAACGTTAGCTAGGTCATCAAGGCTGCCGTGACGATAAAGTTGAAGATCGTCTGCATAGAGATGGTAAGAAGATGTTAAATTAAGGGTGATAGAATTTATAAAGACAGAAAAGAGGAGAGGAGACAAGATGTCACCCTGCGGTACCCCAGATCCAACTTCGCACCACGCAGAGAAGGAACCCTCAGCAATGATGCGTTGTCGGCGCCCATGAAGGTAACTATGAAACCAGTCAATCACCGTTGGAGATATTTTATGGGAACGCAATATGCCAGTCAAAATATTAAAGTCTACAGTGTTGAATGCATTACTAAAGTCCAGCAGTGTCAGAACCGTAAGGTGCTTTTCGTCCATGCCATGGCGGATATCATCAGTAATCTTCACTAGGGCTGTAGCTGTGCTGTGTCCAGGACGAAAACCGGATTGATAAGGATTAAGGAGATTGGATTTGGTAAGGAAGTGACTGAGCTGTTGGTGAACAACACGCTCCAACACCTTGGATAGAAATGGATTAATGGAGATGGGCCGGTAATCAGAAACGGAAAATCGTATTTACGAGTACTGCTGTCTTCGTATGGCTCGCATGAACACGGCGTTTGTTACGTTGATAGCTATAGATACGAAAACAAACTATTTATTTTATTTTTTATCGATTCATGTGTAACATATTTTCTGTTCCCCAATATTGTTGTAGCATTTGCTTTGTTTCTTTTTTTTAACAAAAGACAGCCTATGTAACCAAGGATTACAGAATCGATTGATAACTCATGCACTAAAATCGGCTCATAAGTTTAGCCGCAAATGTAAAACCCACATAAATAGATACTTTGCCGTAGTCCGGTAAAAATAAAATTTAAATAGCTGAATTTGTTTTAGGCTGGAGGGCGAGGTTACATCTGGGAGGACAACCGATGGAGAATCCGTTTGCGTATAACAGGGTTGGGCTGTAACAGACCGTTTTTCCACTTTGTTTCTACATTTATTGATCTGAAATATGATACCGATAAATGTTCTGTAAAGCCGGTAATTGATATAAGCCTACTATAGTAATACCGTGTCTTAATACATAAGCTTTAAAAACAGTTTTATATTTTAAGGATATAATATACAAACTTACACAAATAAAAATTCTTCAAAAAAATATATTGTTCCGGTTAGTTCCGCTATGCACCAGTTCCGCTATACACCAGATCCGCTATGCACCAGTTGCGCTATGCACCAGTTCCGCTACACACAGATCCGCTATGCACCAGTTTCGCTATGACCAGTTCCGCTATGCAGCACTCATAAAATATCTACTAAAAAGTGCCGCTATTCATGTAACCAGATATACGGGCGGAGCGATAAAAGACAGTGTTACAGGGTTTTTTTTCAAACGACGAGTTAGTGTGATAGTAATGTGTAAAGTACCAATAGAAGTACTTTTTTATGAATGTAATTAATAAAATATTAGAGATGGGCCGAGTACTTGGTTAATACACGGTATTCGGCATACTCGGCTGGTATTTTGATACTCGTACTCGGCCGAATAACTCGGTTTAAGCAAAGCAATAAATATAGGTAGATATAATTAAAATAATAGTGTTAATCAAAAATTATTTATCTCTTATTTGGGAAATTTTTGACAATCAATTTAAAATGTAATAAAGGTAAATTGTGATGCAGGAACACAAGGCCTCTCTGCACGTTCTGGTAAAATGCTATTAATTTTTTTTGTTTCCAGCCTTCGAAAATAATCGCTCGCTGTACACGGTGCTTGCAGGTGCACAAAGAAACACCAGTGTTAAACGTGCCAGCTCAGGATAACTTGTTTAGTGCCCTGCCCACCACTCGAAAGGACTCTTGTCTTTTGCCAAAAAATTGTCTTTTAACTAGTGATCCAATTCTAAAGCAATGGGGCTTTTAAGATCATCGCGAAAACAGGTATTTGCTTGAACCGAGTTATTCGGCCGGAGTATTCGGTTGGAAAAAAAATTACTCGGCAAAAGTGCTACTCGGCGCATCTCTATAAAATATTAATAAAATTGATTTTTTGTGTGACTAACCGGCTTGAGTGGTCCCTGATTCCAAAAAGTTTAAGAAACCATTGCATTATACAGACATAGCAGATCGGCTACCGTAGCCAAGACAAGCAACCCTTAGAACATTAAAAAAGTTATTTTTGAATTTTTAAAATTCCTATTCCAGACTAAAATCAGAACATTAGACGGGCTGGACTTCAATGTTTTTCATCACGCGTGGGAATCCAAGGCAGAGTTTGGGCGTTGGCTGTGGATACTAGAGTTAACATCTCAATCTAAATCCGTGGTATGCGTAGCAGTAGAAACTGAAGAATCGTCAATACAATAAAGTTTTACATGTAACTTCCAAATAGTGAATAGAATTATATTTTATTAAAAACAGGAGTTCTTCTTTATTATTATTATTATGTTTGTCATTTCCTATCACGGGACTATGAAGTCCCGGACCTTTGCAAGGCATACGAGAGGCCGAAGCCAACTCGCAGAGGCCTGTTAGACAATATTTATCTAAATTTATGTAATGTGACACCAACTGACGATTATCCCTGTGCGCACTATACAAGTACACCCAAGGACAACCTCTGGTTAGTGCAGGACTATTGCAGAAAGTGGATAGAAAGGATACTGGGCTATGGGTTTGGGTGCTAGTGGACTGGGTAACTGAGACTATGGAAGGACTATGGCCCCTGCCTGACCTATGTTACTCACACGGATAAAATGGCAGGGGGTGACTCGCACACTCGTTTAATGGGCCTCCGAAAACGGCCGCTAGCACATAGTGACGTAGCGACAAGGGGGCAACATGGCCTGAGGTACTTGAGGAGTGGAGAGGTCTTACACGGCTCTTAGAACAATCCCGGTAATCTTTTCAAGATCCCTATAAGCATCTTACTGCAGTACTTCCTTCCTCCGAGCATTTCTGCTCTAGCGACTCTCCACTCAAGCCGGCCAATGAAGGCAAGCAAGAGGTGGGAGATATGTTCCTCGTCAGTGTTCACTCCGGCCAACCAATGAAGGCAAGCCAGAGGTGAGGAACAGGGATACTCCCGGGGGCAATCTGCAGGTTCGTGGGGTCGCTACTGCCCAACAGTTCGCCACAAGCTGCCCTGCGCGGTTATTATTATTATTCCATTATAACAAGTTGGTTTATTGCAACAGATTAAATATATGGTCCTTTGCATTCTCCCGCAACATTCCTAATGATTTTTTAAGAAATGTATCTAATAAACAAGCAGAGTGGAAGAATATTTAGCTCTTTTTAAAATAGTTTCCAAATCAAATAAGTTTCAATGGTAATTTAAACATACAATTCCTTGAAACAAAGTTAGTCGAGTTGGTGAGTCGACGAATTTATTCCAAGTTTAACGCTGGGTTCGAGTCCCAACATAGGCAAGCGAAATTTAAATTCAAGTAATTGTATTTTAAATAATTAAATTGTAAAAAAAGCCTTTGATGCAACTAAAGTCTAAATTATTGCATTGGTTTGCTACGAATAATCTTTTGCAAGAAATGCAAGAAAAACAAAATGTATTAAATTTACTTTGCCTAATGTAAGGTTTGCTGCCACAAATGTTACTATAAAAGATGAACCATTACACACTGTAGACTCCTCTACCTTTTTAGGTATAACTGTAGACTCTCGACTGCAATGAGGTGCTCATATCAGGTCTCTGTCTGGAAGACTTAGTTCCGCTGCTTATGCTGTGCGAAAGATAAGACAATTGTCTGATGTTGGAACGGCAAGATTAGTATATTTTAGCAACTTTCACAGTATAATGTCATAGGGAATTCTGTTATGAGGCTCAGCGGCAGATATTGAGTCTATTTACATACTGCAAAAACGTGCTGTGCGGGCTATACGGCCTTCGATCCCGTGACTCTCTAAGAGAGCTATTCAAAGAGATCAACATACTTAATTGCATCTCAATACATTTTCGAAAACATTAAGTACGTCCGTAAGAAACTAGAGTTATTAGTCAGAAATAGTGACGTACACAATTTCAATACCCGAAATAAAGATAAACTTACCGTTCCAGGAATCAGAATTGTTCAGACTGCGAAAAGTGGGTAATTCGGTCATGGGAAATTGTATTCGTATTTTCAATAAATTACCACTATCTATTGCTGAACTCCCTGTACATAAACTCAAATCATATATCAAAGTTATTTTATTGAGCTATATGGCTATTATACTATTAATGATTATATAAATGAAAGGAACGTGTGCAATGGGTTTAAATTGCCCCAGTTCGCACTGGCATATATCTTATGTCAACATATTTATTTAAAAAGAGGCTGATAATAGTGACCGAGTTTCTTGCGCTGCTTCTTCTCGGCACTAGCCCACATTTGTCCCGAAGCAGTGGTAGGTTTAAATATTGGGACGTGTAAAAGCGCCTACAGGGGCCTATTTGCAGAAATAAAACTGATTTTACTGATTTACTGATTTTACTAAAGCGTATCTAAGTAGCAAAAATAAAACATTAATTTCATTGATGTAGTTATCATTCATTATTATCACTAATGTATTATTAATATAGATTATTTTGTTATTCAGTTTCCGAAATCTGTTTTACGAGATTTGATATAGATTAAAATAATTGCGCATTCAATTATTCTTTTCCAACAGAATATTTATCAACTACAACAATTTATATTAGAAGTATCACTTGCCTTCATTTGTTTCGTGAGTAAAATGTTTAAATATCATAGTATCGTGATTCTTTTATGTCTAATAAATTGTTTAACATCCACCAATTACCCCCGCGAAAAGGTAAACCAAAATGAATCAGTTTAATTGAATTTCTCAGTTAACTACTATCAATAGTTTTTTTTTTATCATAATTGAATAATAAGTATAATAACTGATTAAAAAGAAGATTCTCAAATGATATACTTTATTTGATATTTTAGCAACTCAATTGCACTTATAATATCAGTATATAAACTTGAAAAATTTTGTTTCGGGCGGGACTCGAACACGTATCTCCTCGCATGCCGGGCGGGCGCCATACCATTAGGCCATCGAGACACTGCGACATGGCGCGAATTTTTCAAGCATATTCTTATGCTGTGAGCCAGCGTTGTTTCATCAAATGTTAGGAGTTTGCCCCCTAACACCCGAAAGAAACATCTTTGCAGATGTTTGACAGTCAGTTAAGATGAAACAGCTATTTATATACTTTATTTATATATACTTTTATATATACTGATATTGTAAGTGCAATTAAGTTGCTAAAATATGAAATGAAGTATATAATTAGCTGTTTAATCTTAACTGACTGTCAAACATCTGGAAAGATGTTTCTTTCGGGTGTTAAGGGTGCAAACTCCTAACATTTGATGAAACAACGCTGGCTCACAGCGTAAGAATGTGCTTGAAAAATTCGCGCCGTGTCGCAGTGTCTCGGTGGCCTAATGGTATGGCGCCCGCCCGGCATGCGAGGAGAGGCGGGTTCGAGTCCCGCCTGAGACAAAATGTGTCTGTTTCTCAAATGATTTTGAAATTATGACAATTATTGTAACATGGAAAAAATATTGTAGGGTCCATTTCATGCGAGAGTTCAGATTATTCGCAACTGCACATCGAGGGAAGTGATCAACGCACATAAACATTTCGGTAGTATCATCCGATGGACAGCCAAACTATATAATGTATCGGGTGTTACCTACACAAGAATTAATTACAGTGTTTCGGAAGCCTTTCCACTTATTAAGGTAAAAAGTGATTTCTGAAGAGATTTCTTTGAGAACATAGAAAAATACTTGATACGTGATACGTATTTTACAGCAAAAGCTCGGCATATTTAAGGTCGCAGCAATATTTTGGCGACGTTGGTTAGTACCCCTGTCTTTGATTTGATTGAGATTTGCATTAAAAAAGAGCAGTGCTGTTTTATATCAACATGCGACCACTAGTATATAATGTGTTGGGTAGCTAGCGAAAATATAGGGATAGCATTTCAATATTTAGAGAGGTGTCCAGATCTGTAATCGTTTGTACGCTAAGTCTGAAATGATTAAGTTAGGTAGTACTTTTTCTCTTATCAGTACCTTTAGCAATGGAACTATGTGAAAGGAACAGTTCTCTTACTTCATGTGTCATTAGTGTTAATCAATAATGTCTTTTTGGTACGTAACTGGAAGTTCAATTCATTTTAGGGAGGGGCACGAAGTTATATCTGGCGGGACAATCAATGGAAAATCCGTTTGCGTATAAAAGGATTCGGTTGCAACAGACCTTTTTTCCGCTTTATTTTTGGGTTTGTAAACCAAAAATATGATACTGACAAATGTTCTCTTCCGCCGGTAAGATATTAAATACACCATATTAATAAAGCTATTCCACTTTGCGCTATTTATTCGAGCATTTATGGGTAAACTCATTATAATCTTTGGGGCTTAGCACACCAAAAGCAGCAGTGGGATTTATTGGCTCGGCTCGGATTTATAAAAAAATAATACCAATCGTGTGTTTTTTGTTGTTACACCAGCTGTATCAAAAGCTGTTATGACATTTGCACTAATAGAAACACACTACAGGATAAAAGTTTTAAAATAAAGTAAACATTTATTTTTAAGCACTTATTTCTTAATATATAAATTTATACTCATTATGCGGCTATAGAAAAATAGAATAGCCGTCAGCGACTTTCGAAGCACTGCGTTACTTTGCTACTCCCCTTTGTGGCATGTGTCATGCCAAAATGGCCGCCATAGATAAACAGCTAAGCAGACCCGCGCTCAAACTGTGCTGCTACCGCGCCATCTCATATTATTTTGTCTGGTAATTAGACAGTAACGCCACATGAGTAGATAAACGGAACAGAGTTTAAGCTTCATAATATAACCGGCTGAATCGTGGTATGACGTGTGCTTGGCCACTGGCCGCTAGTCGCTCACGGGGCGAGAGTGCGAGACTGGAAAAAACTGGTTTATACTCAAACAGCCAGTTGACAAACTCATTGTTACAAGTTGACGTTCTTAAGAAACTTAAACTCGGTTTCGTCTATCTACTACTCATGATTTAGCGCGGCGCAGAAGAGTTTTAATTTAGTATTACGTAGAGTATAGAAATGCATGCGTTTGCGTTGGCACGCTGCTACTGTATTGTCTTTGGTGTGCCTAGCCTATGTTTATGTTTCCTATTAGGATATTAAAATTTAAAACCTTTACTTTATTTTATTTGTTTTTGTTTACTGATCGTATGCCTGCAGAATCGTTTCGATTTTCGTCTATCGTTATGATTTAAATATGTGCCGATGGGTGCTGGCACAAAAACAGAGTAGCACCAAAACTTACTCACCTTTATGTTTCAACAAGCCAAACTGCAAAATTAAGACGGGTAGTAGTATAGCGTCTCTTTACTTCCCTTTTTTCGAACTGCGATGACAGCTGAACTTGGTATAGAACCAAGTTTAGCTGGCAAAAGCGTCCATATAAAAAGGATTAAGCCCGGCAATGTCATACGCTCATGATCATAAACAGCCTATATTCGTTTACTGCTGGCTTCTTATAAGGAGTGTTTCTCTATCACCGCTATGATTGCCAGGTGAATTGGCAATTGCAGTTTGGCTGAGGGTAGTGAAAAGACGATGCTGCCCGTTGCTTTTTACGACACCCATAGGAAGGCAAGGGGTGGCCCCATTCTTTTAATATGCCGGCACCATAACTGACTGAATCTCTCTCTTTAACTCTAACTAAATTGTAGATTAAATCAATGACTAAAAAAACTTATCACTTATCATTATAATTGAAATGAAAGATAGTTTACGTATTTAGAACGCGTTTATTTTTGATTTAACCCGACGTTTCGAACCCTTTACAGCGTTATACTTTATTTTATATTTTAGCAATTAAATTGCAATTATAATATCAGTATATAAACTTGAAAAATTATGTCTCAGGCGGGACTCGAACCCGCATCTCCTCGCATGCCGGGCGGGCGCTATACCATTAAGCCACCGAGACCCTGCGACTCAGCGCGAATTTTTCAAGAATATTCTTAACGCTGTAATCCAGCGTTGCTTCATCAAATGTTAGGAGTTTGCACCCTTAACACCCGAAAGAAACATCTTTGCAGATGTTTGACAGTCTGTTAAGATGAAACAGCTATTTATATACTTTATTTGATATTTTAGCAATTAAATTGCAATTATAATATCAGTATATAAACTTGAACCTTTACAGCGTTCATGGACACGGGTAGACATGTGACCACCCTTGACCATGAACGCTGTAAAGGATTCGAAACGACGGGTTAAATCAAAAATAAACGCGTTCTAAATCCGTAAACTATCTTTCGTTTCAATGTATAGTGTTCGCGTAAACTCAAGAAAACAGTATTATCATTATAACTTTGGAAATCAAATTTCAGTCTTCCTCACCAACAATAGTGGACAGATTGGATCTAAACATTTTACAGCATGCATGGGAACATGAGTCAGTGTACGGGCGAATGCTGTGGCTACTAGACTTGACTTCTAAATCTAAAACTTTGATATGCGTTGCAATAGAAACTGTTGTGACACCAATATGACTTAGTTAAGCATGTGTTTTCAAAATGACAAATAAAATTGTAGTTTTTTAATTCAAATGGTTTTCACTTATAAAAGATTTAATTGATCTGGGGTTCATACCATGTACCCTGCTCTTTTTTATAAGTAGATCATAAAACATTTTCCATGGTATAAACCCAGACTAACTCTTGTCTACTAGTAATATTTTTTTTTATTAAAATCCAACTGACCCGGCAAATTTTGTTTAGATATAATAATGAATAAATATTCTCTAACTGTAAGTAGATATGTACACTCGACAGCACATCAAGTTAAACAGTTGAACTGCGATAACAGCTTTTATTACATAGGGCATAAAGGCGGTCTCAAGGTCAACATGTATAGTCTGATGTGCCGCCGTGTATACTAGGTAGGTATTGAAATATTTTTCACGCAAAGCCATAATAAGTCTAAATTCTTTAGTTTTCGTGCCTTTACCAACCTATTTGTTTCTCATACATACAGATAAACAGTTCAAAATATCAGATAGACTGGGATACTTTTTTTTATCATCTGGTTTTTTTTTTGTGTATTTTGTACCTAAAACAATTGCTACAATTAAATGTGTTTGTAAAATACACCAGATTTAATGAATTTTGGAATTTCCATTAAAAATCATATAGATTACATTAGTGCATGCATACTATTCGTAGTAAATGTAGTAAAACGGTAGCGGGGTGCGGCGCGGCAGCGTTGCCAGGCGTCCGGATAAAGCCGGTGACATGATAAGTAGGCTTTTTGATATCGTGTCCGGCCAAAATAAACCGTGTCCGGCCTGTCCGGCTATTGTAAGGCTTTTAAAATTTCGAAAACGAGCCAGCGCCGAGCCGACTGTCGGTTGCTCTCGCATTTACAAAGAATTTACAAATATTTATGATAAAAATCAAAAAAGCTTGATTTGAAACTTGAAACTGGATCTTTCAGCATGACAATGATCCTAAACACACGGCCAATAGCGTCAAATGTTTCCTTAGCGAACAGCGTATATCCGTATTATACTGGCCGGCAAATAGCCCAGATTAAAACCCAATAGAAAATCTCTGGTACATTGTTCAAAAGAAAGTCTAAAACAAACGCAACACTACCAACAAAACGAACTTTATGAAGTATTTTTTAAAGCATGGAAGTCAATCCCCCTAGAAAAATGTATGAAATTGATTGAATCAATGCCACGTCGGTCGTTGCATAACGACACTGTTCTACTGAAGAAGATAAACGCTAATTTATACCGATGGGTGGTGTCTTGTGCTCCATCTTATTATTTTGCTAATTATAACTTGTGTGTAGTTCAATGTTTATTTTTGAAGTGAAAACTTCTTTAGCGGCGCTGAGCACTTTTTGTTGGATGGGTAAAAACTTCCAAACTCGCGTCAGGGTCACGTGATGCTGATCGAAAAAGCGTAAGATCGAGGGGAAGGGAGAGGAACTAGTATGGTGATTCCGCTCTCAGCGCTCGCACAGGTCGGACGCTCGCTCCGCTGTCGATCCGTCTCGCTGTTCGCAGCATTTCTATCTTATTTCTTTCTACGTGGTTTCGCCCGCGGCTCTCCAAAGGTTAACCTAACGGTGTCAACTGACCTTTGTTGAGTTAAACGCTTTTTTCAAAGCGGTTCTGTTCGATAGGGAGCGACAGACAGTGCCTTTTTCAAGGCGCTGAAATTTCCCTCTGCCGCCGGTATATCGGGCTGTAAGTCTAGGCCTCCTGGAAGGCACGTTTGAGAGGGTGAGGCGTTCCTCCTCGCCCTAGAGACACTAGAAACTGCAGTCCTTTCCCTGCCGGGCGTGACCCACCCTACCCATCCTTATATTCCATCCCTTAGGGAGCGTATCCCGGGCCATTTCGGTGGCTCGGTCCCTCCCGAAGGACTGCTAGGCGTAGGCCACTCACCCCGCGGCGACATCACATCGTCGTGGGACCACCCAGTGTTAGGGACCTCACATCCTTTTTAGGCACACCCGACTCAACCAACCTTCCTGTGGCAGGTTGGACCACACAGACACCCATCACTCACCGTCACCGAGTTTCTTGCCGATTCTTCTCGGTGAAGGCGCGTTCCGAATCGGTGGTAAATAAAAATTACTACCTAAGGTCCTCCCTCCACGATGGAGGTACTCTTTTTAGAGTACCTCCGATCGTTAGGAGGCGACGCGTTGAAAGGCTTTAATGCCTTTCGTCGCGCTCGCGAAGCCTCCGAAGACTCGCCCGCCTCCCCAGACCCAGAGCCCGTTCCCATGGAGGAAGAGGAAAGCCCTTCAGGCTCCTCCTCTCCTCCCACATCCTCCAGCTCCTCATCAGAGGATAGTAATGAGTCCCCCGTTAGTGACGGCTCCTCCTCTTCGGAGGAGACGTCTCAAACCGAGGAGTCAGATTCCGAAGGGTTCACTCCAGTGACCCACGGAAAGCGAGCGCGTAAACCCGCGCGTTCCGAACCCCCGGCGAAAACCGCCAAAATCTCCCACGGGCAACCTAGACCGGCCAAGGCATCCACCGCCAGCTCCGCCCCTGCCCCAGCCCCAACCTCGCAGTCTGCTTCACAGACAAAAAAGGCCCCCCTTCCCCCGCCCATCGTAGTCCAGGACAAGTCTGCCTGGACAAATATTTCGGCTGCTCTCAATGAGCGCCACATTGCGTTTTCACACGCAAAGTCGGCTTCCGACGGAATCCGCGTGCAAACGCCGGACATCGCCTCCTACAGGCAGCTCTAACATTACCTCAACGTAAGGAAGATCTACTTCCATACGTACACTCCCGTCGAGGAGAAGAAGCTCCGCGTGGTTGTACGCGGAATTCCGAAAGAAGTCGACACAGACTTCATACTCACCGACCTTCAGTCGAAACAGCTTCCAGCTCTGGAAGTCCACCGCTTATTTAAAGCGCGTGGCAAAGCCCCTTACGATTTAGTACAAATCGTACTAGAAAATACCCCTGAAGGCAAAAAGATTTTTAATATAAAATCTATATGCCATATCTCCGGCCTCCGTATCGAGACCCCTCATAAAAAACTCACCCCTGGCCAGTGTCATCGCTGCCAGTTGTACGGGCACTCTGCCCGTAATTGTCACGCACGCCCGCGCTGCGTGAAATGCCTGGGCGACCATGGTACCGCCGACTGTCCTCGTTGTAAGGACACGGCGACTACCCCGCCCGCGTGTGTACTCTGCGGAGAGCAGGGACACACCGCGAATTATCGCGGTTGCCCCCGTGCTCCGCGAGTAAACTCACGGGTGCAGGCACCAAAGGCCGCGCACTTCCCAGCCCCTTCGTTTCGCCAGTTTCAGGCTCAACCCACAGCCTTCCCAGAGTTGCGTCCTTACGGACACAACGCGTGGTCTCGACCACTATCCTGGGCAAGGAATGCCTACGCCCCTGTCCCGGCCTTAAGCCAAATTACAGCAGTCCCGACGGCCCCTAAGGCCCCAAATATGGCCCCTACGGCCCAATCTGTGGCCCCTAAGGCCCCCACTATGGCCCCTAAGGCCACCACTATTGCCCCTCAGGCACCGCCAGTAGTCCCAAAGGCCCCTCAGGCACTGCAGGCTACAAATGCCCCGGTCACCCTCCGTGACCCGCGCTCTAATGCCCCTAAGGCTTCGCCAATTGTCCCGTACGAGCAGGATGCCATGCTCATATATAATCTCAGCCAAATCAACCCGGCTGAAATTAGATATGTAGCAGCCCAAATCCGTGCGCATCAAAAAGACCCATGCGCAATGCTTTGTCTTTTAGATAAGCACGCCGACCTCCTCCAAAAAGTCAGAAACATTTCCTCACCATGAATAATACACCCTCTAGAACGAAACCCCGGTCCCTTACCATCGCATTTTTTAATGCCTTTGGTCTTCAAAAACAAAAGGTAGAGATATCACTCTTCCTTATGAAGCACCAAGTCGACATCTTTTTGGTACAAGAAACCTTATTAAAACCCTCCATCCTCCCTCGTAGTGCTATGATTGCCAACTATAACGTAGTTCGCAACGATAGGCCCACTAGAGGTGGCGGCACTCTAATTTATTACAAACGCTCCTTGCATTGCGTTCCCCTCGACCCTCCCACGCTCACAAACGTTGAAGCTTCTGTCTGTCGGCTAGCCATGACCGGCCATCAACCAGTCATAATAGCTTCCATTTATCAACCTGGCGACAAGACTCCCTTAAGGAGCGACTATGAGGCTCTTTTTGCTATGGGACCCTCCGTCATTCTCGGCGGAGATTTCAATAGCAAAAATACTCAGTGGAACTGTTTAACAACCTCCAGCAATGGTAGAGAGTTAGCAGATCTCGCTGAAGTCCTCAATTTTGACATCATCACCCCCTTTCTCCGACCCACTATCCTTTTAACGTAAACCACAGACCCGATATCTTGGACATGGCGGTTCTAAAGAATGTAGGCCTGCGCCTTCGTTCAATAGAAGTCCACCATGACCTAGATTCTGACCATCGCCCAGTTGTCCTCCAATTAGGTCCCTCTGACCAACAGATATCCATGAAAACAATACTGGACTGGCACAGGCTCGAGAGCAATCTCGGACCTAGTCCCGATTCAGTATTGAACTCAATCCCAGACAGGTTAGGATCGCCTCACGAGACTAACCAAGCGATCGATGCCCTCACTAGCCACATCACGACCGCTATTACCGATTCGTCTAGGCAAGTTCCAGATATGCCTAGGCATAGATTGAACTTGCCGGATGACGTGAGAGAGCTGTTGAGGGCAAAGAGAGCTGCGACCAGAGCTTATGACTCCTATCCCACCGAATATAACCGAACCCTTCTACGCACTTTACGGACATCTGTAAAGGAACGTATTAAGGCTCTTCGGGAAAGTCAGTGGGATAGCCTACTTGAAACGATCTCACCATCTCACCAAGCCTATTGGAAGTTGGCGAGATCCTTCAAGTCAGATATAGTCACATCTATGCCTCCTCTCTCTAGACCCGACAACTCCGTCGTATTCGACGACGAAGAGAAAGCCGAATGTCTGGCCGACAGCCTAGAGGCCCAGTGCTCTCCTAGCACGCTTCCTATAGACGCTGCCCACCTTAGTATGGTGGACAGCGAAGTCGAACGTCTCTCGGCCCTCCCTCCAACCTGCCCCCTTGCACCCACCACCGCCGATGAGGTGCAAACCATCATCAAAGGTTTCCGTCCAAACAAGGCTCCCGGTCCGGACCGGATCTCCAACAGAGTCTTACGAGTCCTCCCCGCCCAACTGATTTGCCTATTGGTTGCTATCTTCAATAGTGCCATGGCAAACTGCATCTTTCCAACCGCGTGGAAAGAAGCAGACGTCATAGGTATCCCTAAGCCCGGCAAGGACCGCTCCAAGCCCGCCAACTACAGGCCCATCAGTCTCCTCAAGACTATGGGCAAATTATACGAGCGTGTTCTCGTCTCCCGCCTAAGAGATTATATTTTCTCGAACAATCTCTTAATCAACGAACAGTTTGGCTTCAGAGCCTCCCACTCTTGTGTCGAACAGGTGCACCGCCTAACGGAGCACATTCTCGACGGCCTCAACAGATCCAAACCGATGGTAACCGGTGCACTCTTCTTCGATGTAGCGAAAGCATTTGACAAAGTCTGGCACAACGGCTTGATCTACAAGCTGTACCAACTCAAAGTGCCCGACAGTCTCGTTCTCATCCTTCGAGACTTTCTGTCAAATCGTACCTTTCGCTACCGCGTAGAGGGGTCCTATTCATCTCCCCGCCCCATCAGGGCTGGAGTCCCTCAGGGCTCCGTGCTATCCCCTCTTCTCTTTTCAATTTTCATTAACGACATTCCCAGGTCACCGCAAGTAGAGCTAGCTCTATTTGCGGACGACACAGCCCTCTATCACTCTGGCTACCATGCCGGTTACATCATTAAGGCACTACAACGTGCAGCCCAATCCCTAGGTGACTGGTTTAGGATGTGGCGAATAGAGGTAAACCCCGAGAAAAGTGCAGCAGTGTACTTTACTCGAGGTTTCTTCGCTTCAAAACATCCAAAACGATGTCTCACACCTATCACCCTATACGACCGTCCGATCCCTTGGGAGAAGACAGTCAAATACCTAGGTGTCACCTTAGACCGTAGAATGAGCTTTAAACCTCACATAAAACGCGTCCGTCAGACTGCAGCCTTTTACTTTTCAAGGCTCTACTACTATATCGGCAGGAAGAGTAAAATGTCACTTAGAAATAAGTTGACAATTTACAAAGCCTGTATTCGACCCGTGATGACTTACGCTAGTCCAGTGTTCGCTCATGCCAGCCCCTCAGAACTAGAAAGACTCCAAATCCTCCAAAACAAATTCTTACGCTCTGCCTCGGACGCCCCGTGGTATGTGCGTAACGACAATTTGCATCGCGACCTTAACATTCCGTCGATTGCCAGCTTTATGAAAGAAGCGTCTCAACACTTCTTTGATAAAGCCGTCAATCATACGAATCCTCTCATAGTCAAAGCCGCCACCTACTTGTGCCAAAAAGATGTCGAAGCCCGTTTCCGCCGACCGAGGAACGTTCTCGAAGATCCCGACGACGAAATCACATCGTTCGTAAAACAATTCACCACTCACAACAGTACACACCCGACAAGCACTAGATCGAATCAGCGCACTCGCCGGCGAGTGCGAGGACCCTTGCATCATTTTGGCAGGTACAGACATGTACCTGGCCGCTTCTCACCAGTCCGCCCTTCGGACGACGGCCCAAGCCGAGGTCCGAGCCTACAGAGGCGCCCTTGAGGCCTAGTCTGCCCCCCTCGATCGGGCCCACTAGAACGGGGCTCGCGTAGATCGGTCTGTATGCACAGACCAGTCTGTGTTGCAGCGCCGAGCTACGCGATGCAACCACTAGTCGGGTTGACCTCTTGGCCGGGTGCCTTCAGCACCCGACACGGTCCGATCGCGCCGCTAGTACGGGGCCCCTGCGCGGGCGAGCCCTAGGCTTCGCGTAGCGAAGCCTAGGACTCGCCTCGCGCTCGAGGTACCCGCTAGCAGGCCGCTTTTGGGCTGAGTACCTTCCGCACTCGCCTAAAACCCGCCCGGTGAAGCTGTAACGGCCTTCTGCCACAGCATAGGTCCTTTCAAAAAAAAAAAAAAAAAGGAACTAGTATCTCCCACTCTTTCTACCGCGCCTGAGTGTGCTGTTTTCTATTATTTTTTTGTTTATATATTATTTTCGTGTTATGTGTTGTAGTGATGCCCTTCAACAATAAATTTTCTTTCTTTCTTTCTTTCTTCGTTGCAGTGTTGTTATTGAAGATAAGGGATACACCACTCAACATTAATTATAACTATGGTAGCTTGTGGCTAGTAGCTATTTCGTAAATAACAATACTAGTTAATTTCTAATACCTACTTAAAAAAATATTGTGGTTAATACTTTTTTGTTGTTGTTTCTAATTAGTTGTCCATTTCATTATTGCTGTTACCTTAAAACTGATTTAAATGTTTGTCCATAATGTAATATTGAAACTGCACTTGTGTAATAGGGTTTATATTGTTTTTCTAATAAATGATGAATCGTTGAAAATATTGTTGTCCTATTTATTGTTCAATCTAGCTATTTCCCTTGGTCATCGCATTACGCGTGAACGGCTGGACCGATTTCGCTAATGTTTTGTTTGTTTTGATTGTCAGGAGAATGTTCGTATAAAAGAAAAAAATAATAAAAATTGCGCGGAAAATTAGAAAATTTATGAAAACTTAATCACCATACTAAATTATTTGTTATGAAACCTTAGCGCTTTTGACAATTTAAACTTTCATAATGTAACATTATGGCGTTTGACATAACATTGACAGAATGCGTGCTGCAAACTGTTACAATTTCCAGCGGTTAGCATTTGTTAATGTTGATAAATAAATTTGTATCTAAAATATTTTTTTAATTAATTATACCAATTTGAAATCAATATTCATAGTTAAGACAAGACAACGTCTGTCGGGTTCGCTAGTTACAAAATGAAAACGTTTGCTGTGAAATATCTTACACAATGTCAATGACCGTTGGTAGAGTTTCTAATTATGCGACCACCACTGTTTAAAATATATTAATCACAAAAACAAGTATTTTTTTGCGGGCTGCCAACGCCATATATTATGTCTGTTCTATTTTAATTATCAATACAAAATTATTTGTCTCGATTACAAGATTATTGATTGACTCGTCAATTTACGAGTAGGCGAAGCCCGGTATACAGAGATGCAGCAGCTAGTTTAAGTCCCGCCTGAGGCAATATTTTTCAAGTTTAAATACTCATATTAACTATTTCTGTCACAAAAAAACATTAATTTGTATCTTATATTATTCATTTATTATCTATCCCTAATGTATTATTAATGTTGATCATTTTGTTATTGTGTTTTCGAAATCAGTATTTGGAGGTTTGAATTGTTTGATTGAAATAATTGCAGAGTAATAAAATATTCTATTCTGACAGCACCTACTTACCATTAATTGTTCCGTAAGAAAAATGTTAAAACATTTTATTAATGTGATGCTTTTTTGTCTGATAAGTTGTTTAACATCCCATCATACCCGCGAAAAGGTAAACTGATATAAAGTAGTTTACTTTAACTTCCCAGTTACTATCATAAAGTTAAATAAAATAATTAAAAGTGAATAATAATTGATGTAAATAAATATTCCAAAATGATTATGAAAATACAGCAATTGTATCATTGAAAAAATTATCACAGGGTCCGTTTCATACGAGAGTAGTACTTATTCGCAACTGCACATCAAGGGAAGTGATCAACGCACATAAAGATTTCGGTAATATTATCCGATGGACAGCCGAGCTATATAATATATCGGGAGTAACCTACACAAGAGCCAATTATACTATTTCGAAAGTGATTCCACTAGCTAAGGTAAATAGTTAATTTCTTTTACTCTTTGAGGACATAGAAAAATACTTGAATGACTCGTATGGCTACCAGAGCCCCTTCACGCCATCGTTTTTTCAAATTCGAAATCTCGGCTTATTTGAGCCCGCAATAATGTTGTTCCGACATTGTAGTACCTCTGTTTTAATTTTATTAGAATTTGGGCAGAGCTTCAGTAACATCGTACCTAATGCACTAAAATTGAAACACTACGAGTATCATGTCAGATATTTAATCCTATGGAACTTTAACGAGGCTTAAGATAGAAATATTGCATGTGCCTGTAACCGATCAGCAGCAGTGGACGATAATGTTTAGAGGTGGTGGATGTAAATATTTAAGCTTTTTTAATTTGAATTACAATTAACATGACGAGGTCTTGGATGGTCTCAAGATGAACACGAAAAAGAGGTAAATCATTTCGCGAAATAGCGAATGTTATGTCCATGTTTAGAGGTAGGGGAGGTTCCAGCGTAAAAAGTAACAAACTACCGAAATGGAACCACAATGCTCGGCAGATTATTGATTGAAATTGTATTAAAAGTAAAGTAGAGGGTGCGCACTCTTCCTTCAGCAGTAGTAACTGTGCTAGTCGAAAAGAGTAGTGCTATTTTATATCCACTTGCCACCATAATCTAAAATAGTCTAAAATTGATTAGGTATTTATTTCCCTTTCAGGACTTTACACTAACGTTTGTCCAGTGTAGGTATTTGAAGCCCACACTAGCGTCTCTCGAGCGTCGACGTCACGGCATTGTCCAATCAGCGTTAAGTAAATGCCGCTGCGCTTGCGATACGTCAACACTGATTGGTTGCTGCCTCGACGTTGTCGCTCGAAAGACTCTAGTGTGGGGGGTCTCATAAATATGTTTAAGTGCACTTCGTTCGAACTAGGAGAAAGAGTAATTCTAAATTTAGAGGCGCAAAAATTCAGTAATGACTTTCTGGCACTTTACTGAAAATAAATTATTTTAGGGAGGGGCACGATGTTATATCTGGCGGGACAATCAATGGAAAATTCGTTTGCGTATAAGAGGATTCGGCTGCAACAGACCCATTTTCCGCTTTATTTTTGGATTTATACAACAAAAATATGATAGCGACAAATGTTCTCTTCAGCCGGTAAGATTTGATATAGGTACACCATATTTGTAAAGCTATCCCTCTTGGCGCTATTTATTCGAGCATTTTAAAAAACTGGTGTTGATATACGTTGGAAAGGGGACCATTGAACATACACTCGTGTTACAAGTCCTGGGATCTACTGGAAGCTTCTCTTTTTGACACACAATGTACCCGGCACCCGCACGGTGAATCCATGGAAAGCTAAGAAGTTTATTTCTATTGAATTAATCTTAGAAATCTCATTTCAGTCTTCTTCACCTACTATAGTTGACGGGTTGGATCTCAACGTTTTACAACATGGATGGGAAGCAGAGGCAGAGTACGGGCGTATGCTGTGGCTACTTGAATTAATTTCTAAATCTCAAACTTTGGTATGCGTTGCCATAGAAGCTCTAGTGTCACCAATATGACTTAGTGTATGCATGTGTTTTCAAAATGACAAATAAAACTGGAGGTTCTTTAATTCAAATTGTTTGATTTAAACTTTAATAGTTATGGATTTAGAAAATTATTTTGCTAATGATTTCCGCTTGTTAATACCGGCTTAGATACCTTAACCGCACTACCCGCACTAACACTGATTTGAGGAAGCACCTGCACCACACCAACACTGATTGAGCAAGCACTATTTCATGCAGGAAAATCGCCCGCCCTCCGCAGCGAAGGCGACAACATCTCCTGAGGATGCCACGTGAAGTGGCGAAACGCGTCGAGGTTTTTATTGTATCGGTGTTGGGTACTAATAATTGCATTAACTGTACTGCATGCATTTTGCGGGCGGTTTTCCTGCATGAAATAGTGCTTGCTCAATCAGTGTTGGTGTGGTGCAGGTGTTTCCTCAAATCAGTGTTAGTGCGGGTAGTGTGGTGAAGGTATCTAGGCCGGTATTAACAAGCGGAAATCATTAACAAAATTATTTTGTAAATCCATAACTAGTTATGGATTTCCGCAAAGTAACGCCTGAGTCTATTAATTTTATTAAACTTTCATGCTCACATTTTTTATTTTTTTATTTTCATTTATTTATTAGGTTTTCCAACAGTTATTATAACACTAAAACAATTAAGGTAAATTTATCTATATTATACAAGATGAAATTTTTACCACTTTCCAAAATTTTTATATGCGTTCAGTATCGTATTTAGAGCTTATTTATGAAGTAAAAAATGTAGATCAAGTTGTCACACGAAAATATTTTTCGCGATATAGTTTTCAATTTTTACGGTCCTAGACCTGTTAAGGTATAAAGGGAAAATTAAAAACTTGTGAATAGTATTGTAATGAATGAATAAGATGCACATCGCATAAAAAAGTTTGACTAGGATGCCGTATCAAAAATTTTAGATTTTTGACGGACGTGTTCTAAGTGCTTTATCTTGACATTTTTGTACTGGGCTATACCAAAGGAAAAAATACGTCATTTGTTTTTTGCCTCGTAGATGGCTATAATAAAAATTTGGAAAGTGGTTAAATTTCACCCTGTATATAAAAATGTTATGTAGGTTTTTACGCTGCAAAAACTCAAAAAGTTCTGCACCGATTGAGTTGTAGCACATGAGTAAATATGTGGCTGTAGCATATAATCTGCATCAAGGATTGTTTTTTATCTATTTATCCGCAACCGCGAAAGAAAAACCATAAAAACAATAAAAAACAATAACCATTCAATCACAATGTGCCACAGCGAAGCGTGGCAGGGAACAGCTAGTACATTATATATTTAAGAACTAAGTGCATAACCACTAATAGGAAAACACATCATGCAAATGAAAAAAAAAACTTAAAATAGGATACAGGTATCCGATCCTAATGGAACAGCTATTAATGTTTATGTATTTGTATACGTTATGTAAGTTATTCTGTGAACAAGTCCTTTTTATTTTAATTTAAAAAATATTTTTTGGAGAAAAAGTCCAACATACAAGAGTTAATTGATCTGGAGTTTATACCATGTACCCTGTTCTTGTTCATTGGTAACTCATAAAAACAATGTTCATGGTATTAACCCAGAATTAACTGACTCCTGTTTACCTGTTCAGTTTTCTTTTTTTAATTTAAGATAGTGGCCCGTCCCATGTTCGCACGGGTGGACCCGTTAAGTTTAAGTAAGAATTCCTAATCTTTTCTAGCATTAAATATAGCCTATGTCACTCAGGGTGAATGTAGCTTTCCAATTGTAAAATAATTTTTGAAATCTGCATAGTAGTTTTTGAGTTTATTCATTACAAACATACACACACACAATAATACAAATCTTTCCTCTTTATAATTTTGGTGTAGAAGTGTAGACTAGCTGACCCGGCAAATGTTGTTTTGTCGTTTAAACAAAGGGTTGGTGGTAGAAAAAAGATTTTTTTTAACTGATGAATATCATATTTCAAAACTTATTATTCTATTCCGGACGAACAAGAATCCAAAAACATAAAAATCTGTCAAATGCCGTCAAAAAATCCAAAAAAGCTGCATAAACGGGCGTGTGCCTGTAGTACTGTGACGGTCTGCCTGAGGGACATAATCGTGTTTCTCTTACTACCATAATAAATAAGTCTAAATGTACAATAATTGCGATGCAATTGCGATTCTCGGAATTGGGGCCCTGGCCATCAAGTATTTTAGATGTGATGGTGGCTTAAAAATTGGACGGTAGTTACTCTTGTCAGAGGTATCACCTATTTTGTTTTATGAAATTAAAAACACATGTCAAATTTTCAGCAGAAAATATTTTTCGAAACATAGTTTTCAATTTTTACGGAGCTAAGCCTGTAAACTTAGAATAAGCGTTATTATTCTAAGCCTGTAAAGGTATGAAGGGAAAGTCACCAACTTATAAATGGTATCCATCCAATTATAGCTTTTTGGAGGACATATTCTAGTTGCTTTTTCTTCATTTTTTTGTACAGGGCTATACAAAAAAAAATGTTGTGGTAGGCATGAAGGCGTGGGCAACAGCTAGTCTTATACAGGATGTTGGATAAATAGTTTAACAAGGCGAAACCAGACTATGTTTTTTATTTCATACAAAATAGAATTTTGAGATTCTGATTTGTATAAAAATACTTTCTTGGAAAATGATGATTTTTAAACTTCACCTTAGTATTTATATAAATGCATACTAGTTTTTACTCGCGGTTTTGCTCGCGTTAAATTCGGGGTAACTATAAAATTTCACCCCCACTTTCAAGGAGTTGAGGGTGGATTTCCAAAGAAAAACTCACAAAATTAAATAGTCTGCATACCAATTTTTAGCTTTCTACCTTGAAAATTGCGGAATGCTCCGTACAAACTGCCATCCCCTATTTGAGGGAAGTGGGGGGTTAAAAAGAAACACAAAAGTAGCCTTTGTTACTCTCCATCCCTTTAACTATCTCCACTTAAAAAAATTGCGTCAATTCGTCATACCGTTTTGCCGTTAAAGACTATTAAGTATGGATGATAACATATATTATGCTGGTTCCGGCTTGTTATAAAGAAAGAAACCTTTAAATATAAGTATTGAGTCAGTTATCTCAAGCACTTCTCAGTTACTTGTACTGATGTTTGTTAGTTTAAGATTTGTACTAATGTTCCCTATATTTTATGAGTTTTCTGTTCATTCGTGATCATAAATAAATTCTCTTCTCGAAATATCGGAAACTTATAAAAAACAAG
Source organism: Anania crocealis (assembly GCA_949315895.1). Classification (NCBI taxonomy): domain Eukaryota; kingdom Metazoa; phylum Arthropoda; class Insecta; order Lepidoptera; family Crambidae; genus Anania; species Anania crocealis. The sequence continues at coordinate 7,914,809 of OX438880.1, forward strand.
ATACGGGGTAGAAATTTCAAGACAAATAACTCATTCTTATGATAGTTATGATGAAAGGAAAGTTGAGTTGAGTATACAGGATGGTCCAAAAAGTGAAGTCAATTTTTTTTTTTATTCTTTTCGATCCAGGGCTATTTAAATTTACCCGAATATGTATGTTAGTCATTGGTAAAGAAAAAAAGATTTAATTTTTATTCGTAAATTGTGTGAATTTTTGATCAAATCTGTTTTAAAAAATTGTACCTTCACTTTGTTTGATGTTATGTCAGATTTTTTTATTGCAGTAGGAATAATCCAAAAAAATGAAACTTTTATTTTTTTAACGATAATTGGAAATTAAACGCGATCATACCTTATTATTTTGCCTGACTTATTTCCCCGTTATCGTTCAAATAATCATGCAACGCGAAAGTTTAAAAGTAGTTAAAATATATTATGAGCTAGCTAAGACTAACATCGCGCATCGGGTGGACTGGAGTACACAATATCAATAAATTCAATTTGGGCCGTTGAAAACCCACACTTGGCTAGGTCATTAAATTTTCAAAATCGATACAGTAATAACTTATGGTCCGGCATCCATCAACGGACAAATTATTGGACCTTTCGAGCTTCCTAAATTGAATAGGTTACTAGGAGATAAAATTAATAGACTCAGGCGTTACTTTGCGGAAATCCATAACTAATTATGGATTTAGAATTTTCTAAATCCATACTTACGAGGAGATGTAAACTTACAGCTAAGAAAAAAATGATTCTGCAAAATGACGGTGCACCTTACAGCTAAGAAGAGAAATGATCATGCATGAGATGTACTGGAACACCTAAATCAAACTATCTCCAGAAAATGGATTGGTCGCTCTGGCCTCACTGAATTTGAACCCAATTGATTATTTTCTCTGGGGATACTACCATAACTACGACAAAAATTAAAAGATTGTGAAATAACAGTAAGGGAAAACTAAAGTGCATTTAGAGATGAAAAAAAATAAGGCGATGCAATCTTTGTGTTGAAGTTTTAGGGCAACGTTTTGAAAATTAATGATTTTTTTTAACTTATTCATATTATAATCCAAAAAAAAAAATTCTTCAAAACAACGATAATTCGGCTAATACACATAGGGCCATATTGTCAATAATACAGGCTGGTATATGGTCCTAATACACCTAACAATTCCACTAGGTACTTGTGCTGCTACTTACATAATTATCTGCTTCGATTTCAAGATTATTGATTGGCTTGACAATTTACGAGTAGGTGAACTGATTACGGAACAGTATCAGTTGCTTCTAAACTGAACTCGTGTTCCTCTAGAAAGAGACTTTGCCGATAAAGTAGCTGTTCGGATATACCACCATTAAATTGTGCGATCCGTCAGTTTACAAAACAACGCGTGAGATTAAAAACTAGCGGTTAGATGTAATCCATTGATAGTCAGCAATGAACTGACGAAATTTACAACTTTACGGTGACATATGCATAGTTACCATAGAACTCTTCAACGCGTACAATAGAAATATTTTTAAAAAACGCTTTATTTACGTTACGCGGATTAGCACCATAATACATATTTTAGAATAATCGCTGAATCATATCAACCTCATTACTGAAAGACGTATCAAAAACAGACAAACCGTTAAAGTGATGAATTAGTGAATTTTTACAGCAGTACCTCTTGGCACATTAATAGGTACTACAATGCCTATATAAGAACCATCGCCAATAAAATGCAAATCCACTGCAGAAAACTAAATATTAATCGGCCAAGCCGTTCTGGAGATAAATGGGAACATTCGTTTATGTGTGCACAAACACACAACCTCTCATCCTTTGGGGTGAAGCATTTGTGCTTCTCGGATCCGTCGTGTATAGCATAGCACAGAAAAACGGGTCAAGTGCGAGTCGGAAATCGAGCACCGAGGAGTCCGTAGCTTAAAGGTATTATAGACCTGAGTATTTCATATGAATTTCAATTCAATACCTCTCTCTACGCGTGAACGGGGTAGTAAGTTCAAATATTTAAAGATATTTTTATTATGTAACAAAAAAATGTTTACGCAATTTTTAATTTATCTGTGCTATATAAGATAGCTTCTTATCAAATTTAAGATTCAGAGTTCTCAGGAAGTACCCTGTACGTTTTGATTCTCTAGCGAGTGTCAAAAATTTGCGGATTTAGCCGCATAAACGAGGAACGGAACCCTAAAAATCTTTCATTTAAAGTTTTCATTATTCATTATTATCACTAATGTATCATTATTGTTCATTTTGTTATTTTGTATCCGGATTCTGTTTTAGAGATTTGAACTGTTGGATAAAAATAATTGCATATTGTGTTCTGAGAGAACATCTACTAATTACAACGTATCAGAAGTATCACTTGCCATCACTTGGTTCGTAAGCGAAATGGTAAAATACTTTATTATCATATTGCTTTCATGTTTGATAAAATGTTTTACATCCACCAATCATCCCCAAGAAAAGGTAATATCAAATAAAGTTGTTAATTTGTTACTATCTATAAGTACTATAAGTTCAGTAAAATTAATTTTAAGTTTAATAGTACTCGTAGGTAACTGATGAAAAAGAAAGTTCTCAAATGATTTTGAAATTACAACAATTATACCATGGAAAAAAATATCACAGGGTCCATTTCATGCGAGAGGATTAGTTATTCGCAACTGTTCATCGAGGGAAGTGTCCAACGCACATAAAGATATTGGTAGTTTTGTCCGATGGAGAGCCGAGCTATATAATTTGTCGGGAGTAACCTATACAAAACTTAATTATAGTGTTTTGAAAGCAATTCCACTTATTAAGGTAAATAGATATTTTTTCTCTCTTTAAAAATATAATATATAAATACTGCACTAACTAGTATAAAATTTTCGAGCCCCTCCACAAAATTGTTTTTTCCAGCTAAGGCACAGCAGAGCAGAGAACAAGAATACTGTCGCAGCGTTGGTCGGTTGGTAACTCTGACTTTGATTTGATTGAGATTAAAGTCAGTTACAATAATACAACTCTCTCCAATCTCCAATCTCCAAATATATTCCAAAGGGCGCTGGAAAGACCTTTCCAGATTTGTAGACGTACATTTAGGCAAATCCTTGGATTTTAATGTAAATGCTCGCTTTTTAAAAAATGGGTTGGCTAAGATGACCGCTAGGAATATGAAAATCGTGTCGCTGATCCATTGATGATTGTGGGGGTTCTAGCGTCAAAAGCTAACAGACTCTCCAAATGGAACTGTATCGCGAATTCCTTATAAGTAGTAAAGTAGATTAGTTAAGTTCTGTTTTATATCCACATGAAACTATAATCACTGGCTGGGTGGATAGCAAAATTATTGAGAAAGAACTTTAATATTTACCAAGCACTAGATATCAAGATCTGAAATTGTGTGTAACTATAGTCTAAAATAGTATAATAAGGTTTCCTATCTGAGCTCTTTCACACTTTGTCCTGTATAGGCATGTAAAGAACGTGGCGCAGAAGTGTGATGGTAATAAGTTAAAATTTTGAAGTGCAATTTGTCATGGAGCAAAGGAGCTTGAAAAAGAGATAATCTGAAATTCTGTGTTTAGAGGAAGAATAATTTAGTAACGTCTTTTTGGTACTAACCTGGAAATTTATTTTAGGGAGGGGCACGAAATTATATCTGGCGGGACAATCAATGGAAAATCCGTTTGCGTATTAGAGGATTGGGCTGCAAAAAACCTTTTTTCCGCTTTCTGTTTGCGTTTGTAAACCAAAAATATGATCCCGAAAAATGTTCTCTTCCGTTGGTAAGATATAAAATACACCATATTAGTAAAGCTATCCCTTTTTGCGCTATTTATTCGAGCATTTTTGGGTAAACTCTTAATATCTTAAGAGCTTAGCACAACAAAAGCAGGACAGAAGCAGTGCGGGAGTTTACACACGTGTCATGCCAAAATGGCCGCTATAGTTCTACAGTTAGGCAGGAGTGTGCGTTGTGCACAGAGACAGTATTACAATTAGCGTTGACCCACATTTTAACTCTTTTACTACTGTTTTGCTTTTGATGTGCTCAGCCTCTCAACGTTAATATTTTCTAGAAGAACATCTAAATAACCTTAACTTTTTTTATTTTAGTTTTGTGTGTTGATCACACTGCCAAATCGATTTGTTCAAGCGTGATCCTATTGGCTTACATTATAATTAAATTGTGTGCCGTTTGGTGCCGGCAAAAAACTACATCGACACCTATAAGTTGCAAAAGATCAAACAGCCAAAATAAGACGTGAAGTATAGCGTCTCCTTTCTCCCCTATTTGCCAAACTGCGGTTAATGACAGCTCTTGCTCGGTTATCGTAGCAAAATCATTAATTGAAAAAGTTTTAGGCCCAGCAACTATCTCATCATCATCAACAGCCTTGATCAGTTAACTGCTGGATACAAGCTTCTTCAAACGGAGGATTTTGTCAGATTTCGCACTTTGGTACATGCTAATCGTAGCGATTTTGCCAATTAGCCAATCACAGTTCGGCCATTTGTAGAAAGAAGACGCTGCTGTCCTTTGCGGAAAGGGAAGAAGAAGAATTTCGCCATTCTTTTAACATACGCTCCACGCGATACTTCTGATTAAAAATATTTGATTGAATTTATGAGTAAAAAAACTGGATTACAACTTATTGAATTCATCACTTAAAGTTGTTTAAATGCAATTTTTTAAATTTGGACATCGCATTTCAGTCTTCTGCACCCACAATAGTTGAAGGGTTGGATCTCAACGTATTACAACATGGATGGGAATCGGAGTCAGAGTACGGGCGAATGCTGTGGCTACTTGAATTACTTTCTAAATCTAAAACTGTGATATGCGTTGCAATAGAATCTGTGGTGACACCAAAATAACTAATATAGTGTATGATGTGTTTTCAAATTGACAAATAAAACTAGAGGTTCTTAATTTAAATTGTTTGATTTTATCTTTCATAATCACAAACAAAAGAGTTAATTGATCCGGGTTTTTTTTAATTTTATTTCAATTATCATTAATTTTAGGCAACAGAAAGAAATACAGGCCCATAAAATAAATACCTAACAAGCTAACATACATAAAATATAACAAGATAAATTACACTATAAACATACTATTTTGACGGCTTTGTAATACGCAACTTGGTGTCGGGTAACTGTCCACGAAACTGACGATACGCGACACCCTTCGACTAAAATTCTGCCTGCATGAAGGTCGATAGCTTTTCTGTCGGAACCCTCACCACATACGAATTGAAATTATATTGTGTCGAGATTCCAACCGTTCAACCCTCAATGTATGGTCTTCACTGCAAATGAAGACTCTACAATCCCCTCGACTTTTGTAGAGTTATGAAACCAGGACACGTATAGCAGCGTCTTGTATACCATGTACCCTGTTCACATCGGTAGGACACTTATTACTCTATTCCAGACCAAGATAAATCCAAAAACATATTCATTGGTCTAGCTAGCCGTTTTCAAGTTAATATACGAGTAAGTTGTGTAACTAACATGTGTAACTAGCACGACTTCCTTTTATAAATAAAGATGGCCAGTTTATAGTTTTAACATTCTTAATAAATCTGTCATTTGAAACAGGGCGTTTCCCTGGCGCGTTAAAGCCTTCTATTGTTAAACCAATTTACAAAAAGAATGATAGATCTGTTGTGAGTAACTACCGTCCAGCGACATTGATACCTGTCATGTCAAAATTTTTTGAGAAAGCAATGCAAAAAAGGCTGTTGGACTTCTTTTTGAAATTCAACATCATCACACCGGAACAAAATGGTTTTCAAAAAGGAAAGTCAACTACTCTTGCGTGCTTCAATCTTATACAGAATATTATTCTTGGACTAGATAAAAAACAGCGTACAACTGCCTTCTTCTTTGATATGTATAAGGCATTCGATTTTGTCGTTCACGAGGTCCTTTTGGATAAACTAGAAAAGAGCGGAATAAGAGGTATTTCTCTCTCTTGGTTTAAATCATATTTGCAAAATAGAAACCAATGTGTAGAATAAACAAAATAAATGAAGAAAACACAATTGCTGCGGATCGTTCCAATTACAAAATAAATAAATTTGGAGTACCACAGGGCAGCGTCTTGGGCCCTATATTATTTTTAATCTATGTAAATGACTTACCAAGAGTCACAAAACATCAGTGCATAATGTTTGCTGACGATATCTGTATGACTATTAAATCAAATCATCATGACGATTTAAATAATTTCGAAAATGACATTAATGACACAATTGGAAATATTGTTCAATATCTTACTAGAATAAATCTTAAAGTAAATCTAACCAAACTAACTTTATACACTTTAAAATAAGAGGAAGTTCATCAAGTGATCTAAACATTCGATATGATAATAAAATGATTGAGAGGGTGAAAATGACTACATTTCTAGGCATAATCTTGGATGAAAACTTGAACTTTACTAGCCACATTGATAAGGTGTGTAATAAAATAAATAGGTTTGTCTTCGTGTTAAGGCGATTATCTAAAATAACAACTCTTAGTGTCACCTTATCTGCTTATTATGGATACGTCGTCTCTAATATAAGCTATGGTCTTCTTCTGTGGGGTAACAGTACAGATGCAATTCGAATATTCATCCCGCAAAAAAAGTGCATAAGAGCTTTTTGCGGTAAAGGGCCATGTGATACGTGCAAGCCCTTATTCATTAAGCTGGGAATACTTACTGTCCCGGGTATGTACATCTTGGAAGTATATAAGTTTGTTAGACTTCATTCGGAGCTATTCAAAACAGCTGCCGAGGTCTATCCCCGAAACACAAGGGATAGTGATAGGCTGGTCCTAGACCCAAGTCCAAGAACTGCTTTTTGCCAGAAAAGTTGCTACTGTATGTGTGTGAAACTGTTCAACAAGATCCCAAAGCAATTTAAACTTGGACCTACAAAACCGATGACCAAAAATCTACGCGACTGGCTTGCAAAGAAATGCTATTATAGCATTAAGGAATTTCAGAATGACAATATGTAGTACTTAATTGACTGAGGATATGTAATAAATGTAATTCTAAATATTTATTGACATTGTTTATTGCATTGTATTTTTTATTTATAGTTGTTTGATTGATTTTGTTGACATTGTTTATTAAATCCTAATTGTTATTAATTGTCGAATTGAATTATCGACATTACTCGTACTTATTGAGTTTCATATATTATTGGGCAATTGTTCAATTTACTGATAAATTTACATCGAGTGGTCGGTCTGTCACTATGTCTAATAATTATTGCATGCTATATTTTATGGCTAAATAGGTCAGAAAGCTACTTAACTATTGTAAAAACATCTATGTACCCTATTTATGGCAAATAAAGAATTTGAATTTAAGTTGATATTTGAAGTACATATAGTAGTGATTATGCCAGTTCCCATCATTGCAGTGGTAACTTGAATTCAATGATGGAGGCCTTTTCCCTGCAGTGGGATGATTATAGGCTGTTACTTTTATAAGAAAATTTCTCAATTTAGTGTGCGTAAAAAATTTAAAATTTATTTTTTTTCTTTAATGTTTTTAAAGATAATTCTAATTTTTAATTTACAAGACCAATGTTTTAATTTATATACAGGATGAAATTTTAACCATCTTCCAAATTTTAATACAAGAATCTACAAGACAAAAAACAAAAACACTTTTTTTTAACGATTACGATACTAAGTTATTGATTTTCCTTTCATAACTTAGCAGGAAAATATTTTCGGGTGACAACTTGACCTGCGTTTTTTACTTCATAAATGGGCTTTAAATACTATAGGCCTATAAAAAATTTGAAAGGTGATAAAAAGTCATTTTGTATAAGGAAACAAGACTACACAAGTCGTTGCTGAACATACATATTCAGTGAAAGACATTCAGACGGATTTCTTTAATAATTTGTTAGAAAATCAAATGAACTAATTTTTGAAAGCGCCTTTGCAAAAAGACAATACGATTATCTTGCCCCACATTTGTACAATAAGTTACACAAAATTAGTAACTATTTACATACTTGCAGTACAACCACCAAATAAAAACTAAGATCAAGGAGTGGCTTAAGCTATTTGACTATAACAGTACAAAATCTCTTATGCTGTAGACAATTCTTACAAAGCGGTCGGCTGCTTAGTCATGGATCCGAGCTATATGACAATTGATTTCAATTGTGTCTGGCTTTACCCACACACAAGGGGTTAAATATCTATTTATCAATCAGAATCTATATATTTACTCATATAAAAACCCTATACATAAACACGCACCACACACACACACACACACACACAGGCACATTACAAGGTAATAATTAATAAAAAAATATGTATTTAATTTTAATTGTTAACATTAACCTTTTGTTTAGTCATATTTAAGGGAAAAATCCTAACTCCGAAAACATTGTACTGCCATGTAGAAAAGGCTTTAAGAATAAATAAATTATTATAAATTATTTTAAAAAAATATTATAATTAATTTTAACTGATAAACACTAATTTGATATAATTTTCACTTGAACTTAATACAGTTTATTCCATATATTTTTTTGTTTTTTATAAAATGATACAGGTGCTACAATAACATTTGGTTTTTATACAGCTCTTGTGACATAAAACATATTTCATATTACGTTGAAGCAATACAATAATAGCAAGCGCATAGCAATAATCTACACTAATATTATAAAGAGGAAAGATTTGTATTGTTGTGTGTGTGTATGTTTGTAATGAATAAAATCAAAAACTACTGTGACGATTTCAAAATTTCTTTCACCATTGGAAAGCTACATTCACCTTGAGTAACATACACTACACATTCACATATACTACTTACTAAAGTGACATAGGATATAGAAAAGATTGGGGATCCTTACTAAAACTTAACGGGTCCACCCGTGCGAAGCCGGGACGGGCTGCTAGTAGGTTATGTAGACATAGACTTGATTGTACTTTACGGTGAATCCGACTCAGCCAACCTTAACTAATAATAAATAAATAAATAATAAATGTGGACAACATCACATACATTGTTCTGATCCCAATTTGAATAACTATTTAAAGCATTCGTATTTTGGAAACCGGAAACAACGAAGGTACCACTAACACCCAGACCCGGGAAAATGTAGAAAAACGCATTTTTTCTATATTGACCCGTCCGGGAATCGAACCCGGGACCTCGGAGCAGGCGACACCTTGAAAACCGGTGTGTACGCGACTCCGCCACGGAGGTCGTCATCTTAACTCTTCACGTGCTACTTTTCTGTTCCATACCTAAAGTGTAATTCTATGAGGCGAAGGCGCAAAGGCAGGCAGCTCCCGTCCTTTGCAGCTTCGACTTACTGTTAGCCTGTACTTTGTTACGCCATGTTGGAAGAGCTGCCTTCTGTAGCGCCAAAGTACACGAAATCATTCATGCTTAGGTGCCAATTGTCTTGATGCATGCTTTTATGCTGCATGCGTGCTTGCAAATTGCCTTGATGCGATGCTGCATGCTTGCTTGTATGCTGCGTTTATTTGAGTGTTACATGCTTGCTTGCATGATGCATGATTGCTTGCATGCTGCATGCCTGCTGGCATACCAATGCCATTTGTTGTTTTATATACGAAAGGCGTTATACCATATGAGATTTTATATTAATGATATTTATAACATGCGAACATTAACTAAAAAAGTTATTAATTGTTTTAACAAATGAAATGAGTTATTATACCTAATACCCAACGTCTATTAAGTATTATTTTACTATATTATATTAAATATGAATATATAAAATGTATTTTAATCACTTAAATGGTAGGTCCGAAATACTTATTTCAAACATTATGAAAAACAATGTTTTTTTCAAGCCTCGTGTCTTACGAAGTGCTTTGGAGAAAGATGAGTGGCAGATGTTAGCCAGCTGAAATCTTGAATATTTTTCAGTTTTGGTATGCTAACCAAATAAATTTTGTTGAGTGGGCCAATGTCTTTTCTGACTCCTATGGGTTGGAGTGCGGTGTGAGGCAGGGTGGACTGACGTCTCCCAAGCTTTTCTGTTTGTATATAAATGACCTCATAGTCGGGCTGAGCAGCATGCGTGATGGATGTCGGATTGATGGCGTTAGCATAAACAACATCAGTTACGCCGACGATATGGTGCTGCTCGGGCTGAATGAAAATGTTACGAGTCTGCGAGGACTACGCTGTCAAACATGGACTCATAAGTGAATACATGGTCTTTAAGGCTGCCAGTAAGTGTCTTAAAATTGATAACTTACGTCCTATTACCCTTAACGGCTTGAACATGAATCGCGTATATATGTTTAAATACTTGAGACACTTTCTTACTGACGACCTTAAGGACGATGTAGACATTGAGAGGGAACGTAGGGCACTGGCTGTCAGAGGTAACATGCTGGCTCGCAGATTCGCCTGCTGTACTAACCAAGTAAAAATCACGCTGTTTAAAGCGTACTGTCAGAGTTTTTACACGGGTAGTCTGTTGGTTAGCTATGCAAAAAAATCTCTGAATGCCTTACGTATCCAATATAATAATATCTGCAGGATGTTGTTGGGACTGCCACGCCACTGCAGCGCATCTGGGATGTTTCCCCAAAACCACACCGACGCGACGGCTTCCACACTGTCATTCGCAAAAAGACAGCATCTTTATCAATAACAATTTATTTTTTTGTAAGATATCTAATTGTTATTTCCTTGGCAGAATTTAATATCTTCTTTTGCTTTGTATTAAACGCTATGAAATGCGATCATTATTATCAATAACAAAATTAAGTTTAATTATAATAATATAAAATACCACTACCTACTACTTTTCCATCAAATATGCAATTTAATTATAATTGTTATAATATACTGTACTCACTAATGTATTATTAATGTTTATTGTTTTGTTAATGCATTTGTGCAGATCATTCGAAGATCTGAAATGTTTAATAATAACAAATGATTAAAAACACATTTTGAATTAATTTGTCTGGCCGAAGTTAGGTATTACGAATTCATCACTTTGTTACAAAAGTATCATTTGTTTTGGCTAGATCCGTAAGCGACATGTTTAAATGTATATTTGCATTGATTCTTTTAACTGTAATACACTGTCTAACGCCAACAGATCTGCGCAAAAAGGTAAACTACTTATTAAAAATAATAACATGTAAAAGTTAATTGGTTTCAAAACACTCATAGCCCAATACTTCTTAGTGATCAGTCTTTGTCGCGAATGGTAAGCTACGCTGGGAGCGGTCACAAATTGGATGGGTGACCGTTTACTTTACTTTAAGCGTTTCCGTACTTCGACGGAGGGCACGTTAAGCTGTCGGTCCTGACTGTTGTCATGGTGATAACAGTTGTTATAAGTCATGTTGTAGGCCTTCGAGCAGCTTTAAAACATCCAATTGCGGGGTGATGTTGCAACAGCGTCGCCCTTGTGGTCCACCAACCCTCTATAGCCCAGTGCAGTGGAACGAAGACCTTAACCTTTCACCTTGTGAAGGAGAGCTCCGTGCTCAACAGTGAGCTATAATAGGTTGTAACTTACTGGTATAAACTTTCATGGCAAATATCGTATGAGTAGCGTGAGATGCTGACCTAAAATATAATAGTGCCACCCCTTCCCTTTGGCAGTAGCAGCTGCAGCGCAGCGTCTTCTCTCCGCTGGCCAAATTGTGACCGCCATTTTTTCAAATGAGCCTTGTGCATCATCATCATTTTATAATCCTTCTAGAATTGTCTTGTGTCAGAGTTTTTAAAGACACCTTTAAAGGCCTCTGACGTGACTTGGTTTTACTTCGCATCTCGTAACAGCAGCCAGGACCAATGGCTTAGCTAGACTTGACTACGACTCTCCCTACATACCTTTACACACAGGAATACGAGTAGAAAGCAAACAGAGGACCTTGGTATGGTACCACACCACTACATTAATCGGGTCTACTGTGTAGTATTTTAATCAATACTTAAGTAAAATAGATTTTAAAATACTTTCAACATAGTTTTTTTTTCTCTAACGAAATAACACTAATTTGCAGGGTCTCTTTAAAACAAGAATCTTGGATTTTCGTAACTGTTCCGCGAGAGATGTGACCAACCCGCATAAGGATTTTGGTCGTATTATCCGATGGACAGCCGAACTGTATAATATGTCGGGAGTAACCTACGTAAGAGGCAATTATACTGTGTTGAAGTCAATGCCACTTGTCAAGGTAAATGTTTATATTTAAGACTACTATGTTATGTATACTACAGTATACTTATACGCCTCCTGATCACCAACTCGTATTTGCAAGCGTGGTGATTATGCCTATATCCATCATTGGTATGGTAACTTGAATTCAATGATGGAGCATTTTCCCTGCAGCGGAATGATTATAGGCCGTAATAAGTATTTGGTGTCGGGAAGTGAAAACCTCACCATCCGCTCCAGCGTAGTCAGATAACCCATTCAATAACGGCAAAGGAAAATGCCTGGCAAGGGATGGGCAGCAGAATCCTGGTGTTGAACCTCTGCCCCACTGCGATCGTCAATACACTTGCCCGGCGTGGCGATTAAGGCCAATTCCTCCCAGTGGGTCCTAAGCCGCCCGACAATTCCTGGCCACAGTAGCGACCATGGTAACGAAGATCTACGGAAGGTGGCTGGCAGGAACTGGATGCTCAAAGCTCAAGATAGAAGAAAGTGGGGTGCCTTGAGAGAGGCCTGTGTCTAGCAATGGACTGCCGCAGGCTGATGATGATGATGATGATGATGAGAACCTTCTCTATTGAAATTAGGATGTTTTTTAATTTCTATTGCTAATTATGATGGTTGGAAATTACCAGCAGCTTGGAACCCTGTCTTATCATTATTGAAGTCCACAAACCATGGCAACACTGCGAAGATTCCGGACACCATTTTGTGTGAAAAGGAACATAACTGACGATAAAAAGTAAAGGCGGTAGTCAAACATTTTTCAAATTACCATCTTACTCCCTCAACCCCCAGGAGGCACGCGCGTGCCGCGATGTCAATTGATTTCAATTGTGTCTGGAATAACTCACGATCGAGGGATTAAAGACGAATAACACCTTAGTCTACCCGTGACCATGAACGCTGTAAAGGGTTCGAAACGTCAGGTTAAATAAAAATAAACGCGTTCTAAATCCGTAAACTTATCTTTCATTTCAATGTATTCGCGTAAACTCAAGAACACAGTATAATATGATTTATCTTTGACAGCGAAATTAATTTGTTTCAGGGAAAAGCGCGAAGCTATATCTGGGAGGACAACCAATGGAGAATCCGTTTGCGTTTACCAGGAATGGGCTGTAACAGACCGATTATCCACTTTTTGGGTAAATTTTTACAGAATAATTTTGATGCCGACAAATGTTCTCTCATGACGGTAAGATACTTCCATCTTTATACATCTTTTAAAAGTGACGCTATTATTACATTTTAACGAAAAATCACTGAAATGTATAACCAATGCATATTTGAGGAAGGGCTGAGGTGATGAGCTCAGAGTGGGGTGGTTTAGTAACCTTATAGCATAGATTTGCGATAAACGGTAGACCATAATTTTGTGGTACAAAGTGACAGGCAGAGGCCAGGTTTTAGTCGAGTTCTTAGAAACAAGGAAACTCTTTATGCTAATCACCTTTTACAGGAAACCCCCAACTCGTGAAAAGGCTTAGATATTAAAAAATGAGATTTAATTACTATGTCAACGAAATTCTTCAATGTCTCTGTGGTCAATACTGTTTTACTGTTTAAACGAGAAACACATTAATTATCAATGTTAGGCTTTATAGTTGATTGTCGACAGATAAAGTCTACGCTCCGACCAATATCTGCACAACTTCAAAACCCCTACAGCTTACAACTCAAACTCAAAACTGAATCGACACCCTTGAAAACCAATCGTACCAGATTCAAAAAACTCTTCGACCGAAGAGAAGTAAAATGTGGCTACAGAACTCAGATTGCGTAAAGCAGTGAAGGCGGCTAAATAGACAGATACAAAAGTCTTTGACAAGTGACCTGCCAATTCAGTACCAACCTTATTAAAGAGGCCATCGGGTGAAACTAAAAGATCTGCCTTTTTGGCAAAGTCCTAGCTCGAACTGGCATTATCTTTTATTAACATTTTTATTTTAAAAGAGGCTGACTAAGTGACCGAGTTTCTTGAACTGCTTCTTCTCGGCACTAACACACATATGTCCCGAAGCACGTACTTACAACAAAAGACCAATTTAAATAAAAAAATCTGATTGTTCCGACTAGTCTCTGAAACCGAGTGACCGATTTCGACAGGACTTTTATTCACAGATATCTAAAATTATTAGGAGAAACTTTGTTGTTTTTTTTATTTATTTCAATTAAGCAACAATTTGGTGGAGATTGAGAGATGCTAAGCATGATGTTAATAAAATATGTTTGTGTGTGTTAAATAAATCTAAATGTCTGTAAAATAAATTATTATTATGGAAGCACACGCTGCAATGCCCGTTTTCTAGCAGAAAGGAGTCTTACTTGCCTAGGACACCCAAAGGTTGGCATGGAGAGGTGTTATTCCACTTTAAGCCACCACATTGCACATTATCTCGTTTTTGTTTTGTTTGAAAGTGTTACCGAACTCAGAAAACACATTTCAGGGTTCCACATCATTGGACGGGATGGACGTCAACATTTTACACCACGCGTGGGAATCCGAGACAGAGTACGGGCGTTGGTTATGGATACTTGAACTGATCACTCGATCTAAAACCTTTGTATGCGTTGCATTAGAAGCTTTGGTAACACCAAAATAAGGCATGTAAATCCTCGTAACAAACTAATAAAAAAGTGATTCATAATTTTATCAACTAAAATATTTACAAAAATCCTTTTATTTAACATGGGTCTTCTATCATCAAATCGATTCTATTATCAAATGTCAGTGATGAGTGATAACTTATAGAACTAAAACGTGGTCGCTTATTATGATCTATAGAAGGCTGCAATTCGTGGGTTAAGAACTAGAGTAGCGTAAGGGCAAAATGACAACTTCACTGGAGAGCCGAAAAACAACTCAAATTTACCTACCGTTATAGCTCTTTTATGGCAAAATCTATAGTAGTTAGATATCTGATTTTGACTAATAATAAAGCTTTATTTATCGGCTACAGAATAGTGTAACTTTTTGGTCAATCCAAAAAAGGTTTTTATTTAAAAAAAAAAATTTAAAAAAAAAATGGTTGACATACGTCATTTTGGCTGTTACATAAATTTAATAATGTATGGAATACAACGGAGCTTCCGTTAAAATGGCCTTAAAAATAATAACAAAAAACTTCTAAAATTAATAAGCCCTCCTGGCTACTTTAAAAATGTAATTAAAAATAATTATTCGTGGTCGACCTGCAAATGGTTGTAAAAATCATGATATGCTGAAGGAATAACTCCAGATCAACACAGCTCTTGCAAATCGTTGTACTTATCTGCTGATATAGCTATTGGACCACTGTAAGCTTTATAAATATAAATAAATAAATAAATAAATATTTAAGACATGCCTCACTGGGCCACACAGAGCCATCTAGTCCCAAATTAAGCTACTATTAAGTAGCCTGTCGTATGGGGTACTAGACAACCGATAAACGTACTTATATACCTTTTTTTTTTTCTAAATATATACTTATAATACATAGAAAACACCCAGACCAGTACAAACAGACATGTTCATGCACACAAATATTTGTACTGTGCGGGGATCGAACCCGCGACCCATGGCTCAGAAGCAGCTTTAACTACCGCTGATCGAAATGGTCGTCAAGCAAAGCTTTACTCTCGACGAGGTTGCTCTTTTGCCCCTTCTGAATACCTTAGTATTTTTGAAGTTTTCGCTGTCCAAATCATATTTAAAATAGATATGTTCTGGGTCGTCCTTGCGATATTGAAGCCATATGATTTTTAACCAATTCACAGTCTCCTCATTAGTATCTGTTTTACAGTTCTTAATCATAACAGTTTTCAGTTTCTTCAAATCAAAAAAATCTTCTTGTCCCATTTCTTGTACTTTGTAAGGACTTCTTCTAGATGCAGTTCTAATAATAGTGTAGTAACTGGACGGATCAAAAATTGGTATACTTTTCTTGGCCAGCTCTATAGTAGCGTGAATGTTGTCAACTTCCATCTGACTGTGACCAGGCTCAAAATATTTTTGATTTATTTCCGGTATATCCAAAAAAGCCACACAATACAACATCAAGGCAGAAATATACATATTTCGGCATTGACTCGCGCAAGTATCGGACATAAAAGTGATCGGTTTGCCATCTGCTTTTTCTGTCATGTATTTGAACAAAGATGAACCAACCTCGTTAGCACCTTTATTACCAACACCTTCATTCCAGCAATAACATGTTACTTCCCTCTTTTCCTTGCCAAAATCCAGTAAAGTACAGTTATACACAGGCAGTCTTCGTTTATAAAATATTTTTTTGGAAGATGAGGTAGGAATATGACAAATAGCTTGCATGTCATATTCGGCGAAATTAATTTCATCATTCAGAGCAAGTGTCTTAGCTTCATCTCTATGTCTTCTCGCTTGAACTTTTCTCTGTAAATGAGCTTCATGTTCACCTTTTTTGGTTTCTTTCTCTTCATCATTCATTTTATCATATGCAACACATTCATCGCACATATCTTTCCGTGGCTTATGGAAGCCAATATTAAAATCTTTCTTTAAAATGTCACGGTACATGTTTATTTTAACAGGTTCCACCTCATGTTCCTTGCACTTATCAACATATAGTTCATACATATTCGTGACATTAAGGTCTTGGTCAAGGTACTCTTTTTTAGTATATTTTCTAACATAGTGAGCAGGCATGCGCGGAAAAGAGTTAATGTGGTCTTTGACGTACTCTCTAGCACTTTCAGGAGTTTTATTGTGTGGACCAAGCATTCCCCTGGTATCAGATTCGACCACATTTGTCTCCGACAGATTTTTGAAGCAGCCTCTCATAAATATTTCAGAAATATTGAAAGTCGATAGGAAAAACTTTTGACACACTTTAATTAGCTCAGATTCACTTGGCTTTTTGAGGAAATACTTATTGGTAAGCTTCCTACGGCTTCCTGGATTTGCAGTTTTTCGAGTAGCTGGTGTTTCCCGTTTAACGAGACTTACAATGTACTGCCGTTTCTGTTCCACATTTTCAATACCCCAGTAGCAAGAAAAAAATCTCAGTCGGTCCTGTTCACTTATTTTCTCTGTGCATTTTTCTTTACAGGATTCAGCACAAACCTTCTCACAAACAGCTTTTCCCGGCTTTAAGACCCCTTTAGACGATGTGTATGGTTCTCCTTTCTGTCTTCTTATCTTTCTCTAATTTTTTTTCCACTCTTTTGGATCAGCCTGTCCTTTACGTTTACGCTTACGGTTTTGGTAACCTGGCAACAGCGATTCCGTTTCTGGTGCGGCAGTTGTGTCCGTTTCTGCCTGTTCTGTTACTATGTTCCCTGATGACAATACTGATTGTGATGAAATATTGAATGAACTAGATTCGGACAGAATACATTCGTCCCTTACCTCGGTATGAGCACTATCTTCGGAATCTGAGATGTAAAGATCTTGAAGCAAGGAGTTATTATAATCTTTAACTGTTTCGTGGTTTCTATCAGTCATCTCTACATTTTGCAATAGTGTGTACCTGGTAGACGATTGTGGACTCTCCGGGCGTAAATAACTGTTTGGCAGATGTTCGTGGTCTGCGTGTACCTCAGTTACACGTCGTATGCCAGTCTCACCATTTCCAAGTTCAATCATATCTACATTTCGCAATGTTGTGTAACTGGTTGATGGTAGTGGACTTTCTGGGCGTAAGTAAGGGGGACCTTCCGGCTGAACACCACTAAAATGAGGCTCCTAAAACAAACAAACAACAAATTAAAACGTAAGTACAATTATCATTATTAACCTGTCTTTACTTAAAAGTGTGTGTGTAAGTTTACTGTAGGTATCTTTAACGCTTATGGCATTATGATCAACTCGCATAATTATGTAAGAACTGGTGACAATACTGCTGTGACGCTGTTATGGGGACGAGGAAGACTACTCCCGTGTTGCAGTTTTTACTAGTACCATAGGGCGAACTATTCCGATGACAGCCAATACCTACCGCTAGAAGTTGTCTTACTGTAAATAATTATTGTAACGGTTGTCTCTTATTGTGCAATAAAGATTATTATTATTATTATTTAATTTCTATTTCATTTCAAGTAACGACAGTAAACTTACACACATGGTAGGTAACCGAAACCTGCGTATTATTGAATGAATACGTATATCTAAAAAAGTAGGTACTTAGTTAATACAGATTTACTTACATTACAGATTTACTTACATCAAATAAATAAATGTACAAACTTTAATAGGTATTCACTTAATTATTTGAAACTATTAAAAAGTATAAGCGAGCTCACTTTTATTGCGTACCTTTTGAATGTCGAAATCCGTATCTGCATGGTGATTTAGCGATTTTAAAATCTTCCAAGTTCTTGTATTTGTATTCATCTTCACTGTTTTTGGCACTATAACTTATCAAATTTTAGCTTAGGTAACGGTTTTTCGAAAAAAAATGCGTAGAGTCCAGTATTAAACAATCGCGAGGGGCGCCCCGCGTCGTGTTTTCATACGCAACCGGCCGGGCCTAGCTCAACTTTTTGGTGTCAAATTAACGTACAGTAGTATTAGACGCGAAAATGAATCAGACCAACAGAGATTTATTACGTGCTAAAAGAACGAATATAGCTTTTACACTATTATTGACATAAAAACTGATTGCATTACTTTAATTATTTAGTACCATAGTAGCGTATCACACTCTTACGTTTTTTTGGCAGGGAGAAAAATGACGGTAGCGCACGAAACAAGGTCTCATAAGCAGTAACGGTACTTTACGCTTATTTGGCACGAAAAAAATATAGGCTACATAATCAAACTTTCTGCGTTAAAAACGAATGAAAAGATACGTTATTTGAGCGATTACTTTGTAGGCATAAATTCGGACTATTCGCTCTGTAAATCGAGTTTCGATCGTTGTGCTCGTAACTTTTTTGACAAAATAATGTCAAGATTATTGTAAGCAGAAACACTTCATTTTGGCAGTAAACAAATATATTTTTTTATGAAACGTTATTTTTGTACTAAGCAATCTACACACTACATCGCTCCAGTTTTTTGGCACATTATGGGAATTAAAAAAGCGAATGGTGAAAAAAAAAATTTTTTAATTTTTACCCTTACGCTACTCTAGTTCTTAACCCACGAATTGAGCGATGATTATAACGTAGGCCTCCTTCAAGTTACGCCACAATAGTCTATCCTGGGCTTTCCCCATCCAGCCGCTGCCAACAGTTCTCCTAAGGTCATCAGACCATCGTTTATACTTATAAACTATTAACTTTAACTTGTATGCAATAATATACAATTGTTGTGCCCACAAGAACTACTGTCGACCAACTGTTTCACAGTTCAACAGAAAGCTAGCTTATGTATATTTCTGATAGTGTATTTGATGAATAAAATAAAAAATAATATTCACTACGTGATAGAATCAGAAACTTCCTCATTTCTAATCAGTGGGATAACCGCTCGCTACAATCTTTAAGGATTGTGAAGCTGAAGTGACAGTGGACGGGACACATATAAAGAGATCCGATGGTCATTGGGGCGGAATCTCTGGATATATAGCCTCCCACTAGGTAAAGGTCGAGGGAAACCGTTGGGTTTATTAGGCGCAGTACCAATTGTTGTGGAAATCTTTAAGGGAAGCTTATGTCCAGCAGTGGCGTCGTTTGGCTAAGATGATGATGATGATATTAGCTTACGTAACTCGTCGCTAGTGGAAACGCTTTGTATAACAGTTGTAAAATTCCTTGAAGATGCGACGACGCTGTTATCTGTTGCTTTACATTGTAGCAGAGCCACCAGGTTATGAATGTAAAACTTCCCCAAATCAAATTATATTCCCGGGATCAGATCAAATTGGCCAAAACGATATTTCGTATAATTTTCCCAAAATAATTTTGTAATGTAACTAAATATTATTTCTCTCTGCGATTTATAATAAAATTGTGTAAACTAAGAAAAAATACTACACTTTATTTTACAGTAACGTTCATATAAATAAAGTGTCATTCTTCATTCATCTTACAATACTTTACAGCCCCTACAGTTCCATTTCTATATTTTTTCCCCAAAATGGGGGAAAATGCTGCAATCACACTGGATTGTGGCACAAATTTAACGACAGATCTATCTCCAGGGAAATCTAGACATGTGATGCACCTGCACTGCGTCTACAAGGTTGCCATAAAGCTTTAACAGCCTGCGAACAGTATTGGTTGGGATAAATTAGATACCAGTAGGTATCTGTATGACCGATGAGTTTTGCTAGGTATTTGTTTGTAATAAATCCACCTGAGCTTTTATAACATTGAAGATAGACGCGTAATTTACCTTCGTATTTTAATAATATTGTTGCAGTTTTTCATTACCTTAAAATACTGGTAAAACGACGTATTTCTTAAAATGAACCCTAGTTTGATCGTTTCATCGCCCCCGTAACCACTACATACTCTAGTTCGTGAAAATTGTTGGAACCGTTTCATTGATTTCATTTTTTAAACCGATAATAATATAATTCGTTCGATCACAATCCGTGATCTAGGCGTTACCATTGATGATAGGTTAACATTTAATGTACACATTGATAACATTGTAAATAGAAGCTTTAAGTTGCTAGGATTTGTTCTTCGCAATTGTAAAGAATTTAAATCGGCCCACAGTAAAATTCTCGTGTTCAACTGTCTTGTCAGAACGGTACTTGAGTATTGCAGCTTAGCTTGGACACCTAAATATGAAGTACATAAAAAAAGAATTGAATCAGTTAATAAAAGATTCCTTTGGCATCTGGCCTACCAACATTTTAAGGCTAAGCAACTTCCATCGTACAAACAACGTTTAACATATTTCAGACTTCAGAGTCTAGAGAAGCGAAGAGAGATTGCTGATTTGAAATTTCTATACAAGCTGGTCAATGGCCAGTTGGACTGTCCGCAATTACTAGCCAAAGTAAATTTCAGTATTCCCCGTAAACTGCCTCGTTTTTCAAGATACACATTATTTGCCACCAAACCGTTTAAGAGTAATTTGGGTCACTTTTCCTCAATAAACCGCATGCAAGGTGCATATAATAAGGCCTTCAAGGGTACCAACACTGATATATTTGGTAAGCTTGGAACTTTTACTGAATCTATAGCTTCTGTTCAGTAATTGAAACTATTATGTTTGTGTGTAACGGGCCGCTGTTGCATGTTGCGTGTGTGTTTGTGTATGTGCATATATGCATCCATGTGTATTTATGTATGCTCGGGCACGATAGCGCATGTAGCATGCAGCGGTAGCTTTGATAGTATTATGTTTACATCTTTAACTTCATTTTTTTTTTTATTTTGTCTTGTGGAACAACATCAGTGAATTTAATTTGATCCCAAGATAACTTGTAGTAATCGCAGGGCTGGTGTTGTTACACGAAACAATGAAATGCAATTAGTTAGTAAATAATTATTACTCGTCTCTATTACTTGCCGTGGCAGCCTATAATTAAGGCTTCACTTAATAATGTATCTCTATACCTATATGTATAAACCATGTTATAAGTGAATGTTTTGTTGGTTGTCCTAAATAAATAAAATAAAAAATAAAAAAATAAATAAATAATTATTATATACATATAGATTAGTTAAAGATACTTGTAACTAAATATATCTATTTATAAATCTACCGCTCATAGGCCTCTTCATGATGACAATTTTCACATAACCGCCACACTTAGTCCCTCAACCCCCAGGAGGCACTCGGGTGCCACGATAACAATTGATTTCAATTGTGTCTGGAATAACTCACGATAGAGGGATTAGTCATTGAGTTGGATGATGGTTGGTAAAAGCGCTGCTGCCCCGTCTTCTTCTGGGTGTACCTACTTTATTCGGCTCGATGTCAGTAGTAGGTGAAATGTAGTGGTTATTGGTTTTATGCCAGATACATTGTAAAAAATCATTTTAGTTTTCACTAAAAACTAGCTGACCCGGCCAACGTTGATTGGCAATCCGGACGAATACAAACCAAAAACACAAATATAGAAATTGATCCAGTCTTTCTTGAGTTATAAATTTTACTGGTGAAACTAACACAACTTTGTTTTATTAAAAAATATTATTTGTATATAAACAGATTAGGATAAATACTGAATAAAGATTAGTGTTCACCGGTTGCATTACTCGGAGAATCATTGGATCCTTTATTATCAAATTGGATCAGCACTAACTCGTAAGTGACCACAGCTGCTACCATCTGTGAACAAATTAAAAACTATCACGGTCAAATTAAAAACATTGAACCCGTATAGTTTATTGTGTTTTGGGGAAAGAGGGTTGTGTAATATGATAATGAACTACCCTTTAAATACTTACTGTTCGCGAATGAAGTCATACACACAGCTAGTTTAAAATATGAATAATATCCAAATTTTACCTGCAAAAGCATATTTCTGTCTATTGAGAAGAACCCCACTCCGGTTAGCACGACGTAGTCCTTATTCAATTGTGTCAGCAGTCTTTCAATCTGTAAACAATGCAAAACTGAATTTTATCTTATCTAGAATCAGGATCTTACTTTTGGGCAAAAAGATCTTCTCCTCGTCTATGCGATGCTAAGCACTTTGATGACCAGCAGTGAGATGAGATTCTCTAAGTGCAAATGTCATTCAAGCATTGGTTACAGTTGCTGTAATAGCAATGAAAGCACGATTCGTATTTTCTTTTAAGAGGAAATACAAGGGCCGTTTTTCCATACAAACGTAGTCCCCTGTTTCCTCCCTGGATAAAGCCAGTAGAGCAATAATTTACAACTACAAAAATCTATGGCCACTATTATCATGTTTATATGTTTTCTGTTTTTTCATAAATTAATTAATAAAAAAGATATAAGCCCTCAAAAATCGAAAAATTTCGCCAGATTTTCCGCTGTGTTCAATCATCCAGAAAACAAACTTGGCAAAATTTTAGAAAAAAAGGAAAACACACGAACACGGCTAAAGCTTCTTTATCGTATCTAAAAAGTTATTTAAATCGGTGTAGTTTTGGAAAAGTAATCGGGGGACTACGAAACGTTGATTTGGTGTGCTCTTAGTAGGTATTTTCGATCCAAGAAGCAGTTATCTCTATCACAC
Organism: Anania crocealis; assembly: GCA_949315895.1. NCBI lineage: Eukaryota > Metazoa > Arthropoda > Insecta > Lepidoptera > Crambidae > Anania > Anania crocealis. The sequence goes on from OX438880.1 coordinate 7,938,085, forward strand.
TCTGCGGTGAAGGCGTTTGGCACTGCGCGACAGAAATAGATTTTACAAATACCTATTTTTCAATTCTCTCGCGCGTAGTGTTTCCTCTTAATGCTGATCGACACTAGCGCCGCATAGCTACCAAAGAAAAAGCCGTGACAACAGCTGTCAATGTTACAGCTGAGACATCTGTGGTAGCAGCCACAAGCGTAGCAACGAATCGTAATAAAAATAATGCAAGGCCTAATTGGTTCAATGGTAGTAAACGCTTCTGAGCAATGCTGGGGATCGAACTCGGTAGGGGCTACCGAGTTCGATCCCCAGTACAGTAAAAATATTTGTATGCATGAAAATATTTGTAAGTACTGATCTGGGTGTTTTAAATACCTGTTTTTTAAATTTGAATACTTGCATAGGCATTAAATAAAATTGGTGAGCGTTAGATGAATGTAGTGAATTATTAACCTCCACATTGTAACATCTCGAGTGGCAAGTGTGCAGATCCTGCAATGCTTTCCTAGAATAAACATGAACGTCAGCTGCAGCCAGGACCATCCAAGTGAATCTGACCAACAACCACAGTAAAGATATCAGGTAGTAGATCTGCTTGAGCATGGCCGAACTGGATAAACCTTGTCTGTAATTTGGACAATAAATATATTTACTTAAGAATCCGATGATCATGTAATTTTTATAGTTTGAAATTTATCGAAGGGCTTAAAATAATATACATGACGAAATGACACCCAGCATAAAGTTAGTACCGAAATGAAAGTCTTGCTCCTTACTACTGTGCTTTTATCTAAAACGGAAAAGGTTATATCGAATCGACATTGTCGATTAAAAAGCAGGTAAAGTTACTGAGAATTATTGATAGATTCAGTCATAACTCTGTCCACATACATGTCTGAATATGATTTGAGTCTAACAAACATAGTCTTAGGTAGGTACCTCAACTTTACTATCTGCACCTACACTGAGTACTTACATAAGAACATGATGTGATAACACGACCCGCCCTCTCTCAATCCGCACGTAGTACAGGTGATGCAATTATTAGTACCCAACACTGAGTCAAAATCTGAATCTCTTTGAGGACGCTAACGAGTGAAAGTTATAAAAATAGTAATTTCAAAAGGTGCCATATATTTTTTTACCTCTAAGTTCTCTCTGAGACCTCAGTTAAAGTAGGTATAATTTACATTATTATCCATACAATTTGAGGTAGTGTTGTAACAAAGCTATAACTTACGTGATACCTAAGAATAATTGCAAGCAAATGAAGTAGAAATTTCCAAAGGATGTGAGAAGTATGATGCTGCCAACTCCTTCATCCACCTTCCGGACTAAAGCAGCCTGCTTGACATACGCTTCCCTTATCTTGCGCCAAGAATATATTCTGACTGCCTCCGCATTCTGAAAAATAGAACTTTTTTTTGTGAGATAAATTAAAGCTCACCAACCGTTACGATTTTGAGTCGATGTCACATAAAAATTGACTAACAAGCATTTTGTGCACAGACTCTTAATTGGTAACTTGTTTTGTGTTTTCAATTTGCTATAGTGAACCCCGGGCCACCTTTGTAGGGGATACAAGGCATACTAATACTAAAAAGTCTGAAGAACTCTGTAGTAATGAGCAGTCTACGCGTAGGTACTAGTAGGCCCTATTGAGGGAGGCCGAGGTTTTGTCAACTGGTGTTTGAGTGCTATTGCGACCTGCTTGCTGCGATTGTTTTATAGTATTGCAGAGTTCACGTTGAACATAATATTATGTCACACACACACTCACAAAATCTGCATCTTATTTGAAAATACAAATACTTTGAATGATAATTTCGATTGCCTGAGGTGGCCTTAAACCCACAAACTTCCGCCAACAGAGCGACTATTCTATCTGAACATACGTTTATATTTTTATACTGGTTTTTAACTAACTTCACTTATTTGCTAGCACAAAAATCGAATTAGTAGCCTATCTTAGAATTATAATTTAGAAAAAATCATAAACAAATTATTCACAAACATACCATATTACCCTTGGCCAGTTTGTTTTCTTCTTTACAAATCCTGGAGACGTACTTGTTAAGCCTACGATACCTTGATGTCAGACCCATACAGATTAGAATCACCAGGCCATCTTGGAAGTTCCATAGTATTGTCGCTATGTTACTTATAAAGAGTAGAGGGATAGCGAACCATACAGAATAGTCACCTGTAATAGATGCGGTGCATACTGGTAATTTATTTTATTACTGTAACATTAAGAGAACATGAATATGTAGGTAAACGACAGATATATGAATATTTGACAACCACCATGGTGAAGCGGCTTACACAGTTTTCGAGGTTCGTGGCGGAGTGGCATACAAACCGGTTTTTAAAGTGTTACCTGACCTAAGCATACGGTGGCGGTCTCTGCCGCCTAACTACTTTCAAACGAAAATAGATCAAAACTAGCTGACCCGGCAAACGTTGTTTTGCCATAAAAATGATTAAATTACTAAAATGGCTATTAAAACATAGGGGTTGGTGATAAAAGGGTAAAAATTTAGGGTTGTATGTATTTTTTAATGCCACATTATAGAAAAAAAAATGCCAAAAAAAAAAAAATTGAGGGTGAACAACCCTTATCACTTAGGGGTATGAAAAATAGATAGTAGCCGATTCTCAGACCTACTGAATATGCAAAGCCATTTCGGAGGAGTAAGGTAAATAACATTGTGACACGAGAATGTTATATAATAATATAAGAAAACTTGCAGTACTACTCAAAAACGGACGTCACTCAAAACAATAGGCGACGCGAGCTGCAAGCGATTTTGCTCTTAAAGGTGTCAGGCGTCGGGGACTTTGATAGCAGTAAGTTTCTATATAGCGTCAGGTTATTATTTGTGGTTCTTTTGTTTTTTCTGATTTCCACAAAACAATTACTTTAAAAGTCACTTACTTTGGAATTATAAAACTGTGTTTGACATCCTTAATTATTTTAGTTACTAACTTTTACAAGCGACTCCGTTCGCGTATTTTTTTACCACGCTTTTATTAGCTTGGGTTGTATCTATCTATGTATCTATGTATGTAATGGAATCTTTGAGCATAAATTTGACCGATTTCCAGAAGTTTGATTAATTTGAAACTTTGCACACGTATCAAGGACCGATGACAATGCAATAATTTAATAACAGTTTTCCCAGTTTTCCTCTGTAAGAGGGAGTAAAAGAGATAGAGCTAGCGCGCGATCTGTATCAATTATGTTTCCTGCATAGGTTTGGACTTACAGTCGGTAAAGAAGGAATCAAATCTTATAAACTAAACTAAAAAGTAAAAAATAAATTATAGTTTAAAAAACCACGCTTTTAAAACAGATTGAACTAAAAAATTAAAAATAAAACTGTAGTAATCAATTGAAAAATTCATATTATTGTACAAAAAGCGTGGGGGGCTTGATTTAGATTGTTGTAAATATTTTATCAATAATTTACTATATCTGTGGATATCATAACAAGCACCCCACGCTTTTTGTACAATAATATGAATTTTTCAATTGATTACTACAGTTTTATTTTTAATTTTTTAGTTCAATCTGTTTTAAAAGCGTGGTTTTTTAGTTTTTTAAACTATAATTTATTTATTTTGGCACGGGGACTGTTAATGAAGAGCAGTAAATATCATACACTGACTTTTAAACTATGACTATGCAAAAATTTTGATCATCCATCTCTATGTTAAAAATAATTAATGTAGGGTAGCTTTTATAAGGGTTTAAATGATTGCATGACTTTTTTGTCGTATTCCACTTAGAGCACCCGCCCGAATAGCACCTGCGCGATTAGCACCTGGCCTAGTCCACGAAGAGCACCTATCGATATTTGGTGGTCTTCGTGGATTCAAGTTTCTTTTTACATTTTTGTCCACGAACATGACCTACAACACAAAAGCCTAGTGCTGGCTGCTAATATGTATTTGATAGACAGGACATCTAAAAATAATTTAGGGGCGTTAAATTGAGATTTAAAATGAAATGTGGCAATGGACAGAGTTAATGAACATTTTATTTATCGTTATAAGTAAGTTACTCGTCGAAATCACAAAGGCAACGTTAATTAATAATGGATATTTAAAATTCCACGAATTAAAACGTCGGCGTCGAAGCAATTTCTCCGCACGGCACTGAACTCAAATATATGAATATTTGGAATCATCAGTCTCTGCTAATTTGCTTTGAAATATGCCAACATGGACATTTTAATGGCTGAATCTCTCAGTTATTTGTGGTAGGACCTTTTATTTGATGAATAGCTAAACATTTGATACACTCTGTTTGACAGCGTATTGATTTTTTTTAATGGTAGATTCAGTAAAATGAATTCGATTTATTTTAACTTTTTCATAACCATAAGTACAAGTTACAAACACAGCCGAAAGTTGAGCGCACACTATCACATTTGGGTGTTCTTTTAACTTATCTGACATGTCAGCTACTCGTAAATTAAAAGAGCATGTTGAAATTGATGAAAACCCATGAAAGTTCAAGAACTTTTATTCAAGTTCATGTCATGTTGGTATAATATAAGGTTAACTTTTCATTAAGGTTTTATAAAACATTACATTACCTACAAAGGTACATATCTACAGGATGACAATTTTTAATCATTTTCAACATTTTTAGAGGCGTTCAGTATCATATTTAAAGCCCATTTATGAAGTTAAAAATGTAAATCAAGTTTTCACCCGAAAATATTTTTCGCAACATATTTGTGCTATTCCAGCCTTTTAACTATTTCCATGCCAAATTTCATCTGGATCCGTTTAGCTGTTATGGCGTGGCTGAGTAAAAAAAGGCAACCAAATATTTTCATTTTTAGTATTTAAAAAATTAAAATTTTATTACCGTTGCGTTTGGAAACAAATTAACACAGTTTTTTTTGGTCATGTTTTTTTGCTGTTGTGATCTTTTACAACATGCGACCTCTGATTAAGGACTTTTGTAGCTATACAATGCTACAACTCCTACCAGATTTTTATTAGCAAGGTAACATTAAAACGTTAACGTAAAATACAGTTTAATTAATCATCAATTAATTTACGTCAGCAATTAATAATTCAATGTGGAATGATTATAACCAAAATTAATTCAAACAGACTCCGATTATAATGACTAAGAGATTTTCCCTTTTTGCGTTACGGCAAAAAGAACGTAGTCAAGTTCAGTAAGAAATTGTATAACAGGCGCTTTGTAATTAGGGCCCCAATTCCGCTAATTTACAAATGGCTCAATAGAATCGCAATTGCATCTCAACCGTATATTTTGACATTCAGTAACAGCCTATAATCATCCCACTGCAGGGAAAAGGCCTCCATCATTGAATTCAAGTTACCACAGCAATGATGGGTGTACTGGCATAATCACCACGCTTGCCAAATGCGGTTTGGTGATCACAAACCCAAGCAAAATTGGAAAATTTGAAACTTTATGTTGCCCGACCCGGGATTCGAACCTAGGACCCCGAGATCTTAGCCCGGTATTTAAACCACTAGACCAACGGGGTGTTAGTATTTTGACATTACTACCATAATAAATGTGTAAATAATATACAATTGAGATGCAATTGCGATTCTATTGAGTCATTTGTAAATTAGCAGAATTAAGGCTCAGTTATTAAGTCAAAATTTATATTTATAGGTACTTACCAATTCTAAGAATTATCAACTGACGAAAAAGGGAAGTTCTCAAATTGATGTGTTTTTTGGTGGTTAGCATAACATGTTACCGTATAAATTTCGATAAACAATTTTTAAGCAGTATTTAAAACAAAGAAAGATAATAGACTGGCGAAACTTCGTTACGCTTCATGTTCTATCAATACCACCTACCAAACTCTACTATACCTACACTAACTCTACACTACCCTTCCTACCTCTTTTTTTTTGTCGCTGGAAAAATGCTTTACACATACCTGTCACCCCGGGGGAAGTAACAGGTTATGTGGGACTCCGGACCTCGGCGGAGGTCCGTATACCCACCTTACCCCACTCAACTAAACTCTTTCCCTACCTAACCTCTTGCTACTTTTACTTATCTGTTTTAGTTTCAGAACAGCGCCACCTACTGGGTCCAAATGTAATTAGGAAACGTCTTTAGGCGTACCTACTTAAATATACTCATAGAAGTATGTATAAAAAATTTAAATCGGTTGAGCTAATCACGCATGATCACGAAGGGCAATAGAGATCCTGTTTTTTATACACGGTGCATTTTTGAGTTATTCCCATCTGATCCCTTGCATCTGATCCACCGTCAATTTAATTCCCAACCAATCCCCTAACATTTTTAAGGTGCCAACGGATCCCCTAATTGTATTTCTGTAAACCCGTTAACGTATTTTATTGTTGAATGTACACTTACGACGTTACAAACCAAAAACAGGTTAGTAACTATTAGGGGATCAGATGGGAATAAAATATTAATATTTATTAGCTTAATTAAGATAACTCTGTAAAACAAAGTCCACGTTATGTAACCGTTATCTTTAACATCTTGGCAGAGTCATTTTTTTACAAAATAAAATATAAAATATTGGTTCAGCTTTTTATTTTAAAAGATGCTGTGACGCGCACGGAGGTAGCTGTATAAGGTGCATTCATACGGGACCCCGCCCCAGGAAAATGACAAGAATCTGAGACTTGGTCCCTCCATCTTGACGGTCACAAATAATACGTCTGTGCGCGTTACAGCTTGTTACAATTAAAAGTCTAAATCATAATTTATAAAATATATATTTATATTGATAAATTAAATAACACTGCCATGATGTTATACTCGTACATAATGATCACATAACGTAGGTTTCGTTTTTAAGGTGGTTGAAAATGCACCGTGTATTGTTACTGACTAACTAACTTACTTGATTAATAATGTTGTCTGCGACTTTATACGCGCGGAATCTGATATTATCTTAAGGTAACCGTACTTGTTTCCAGAATAAAAAATATTATTAGACCTACTGAATACACATGTCATATGAATCTGTCAAGCCATTTTAGATGAGTTAGGTAACAAACACTGTGACACTGGAATTTAATTTACTATTTAATAATTCACATTGTGGTTCATTCGATTTGGTTTATTACGTTTATGGATAAGTTAATGTCAGTCCACTGTACAACAAAGTGCCCATGTATGAGTCATTACTTGAGTATATTAGTCATGCTCGATCACTTGACCGACCGCTGCTCACATAATATGATAGCAATATTCAACTACTGATAAGACGGCATCGGTGGCTCAGTTAGATACTTACTGGAAACATGATTCTATTCGCTAAAAAATCTAGTTTCGATTCCCTTGGAGCACCTATAATTATGATCAAGTAAATAAATTATTTATTTATATACGAGGTAAGATTGGTTCGTCTAATACAAGCTAGCATTACAAAAAAGTACTTACTTCTCAAAAACAGAAATCCATGAGACCTTGCAGTGTATCGTCTCAATATCAAATTTGGCGGGCAATCCACGCCAATCAATGCGATAACACTCATAAAGTGTTCAACTGAAATAAAAGTAAGAAGCGATAGTTACAAAGTCAACAATATACTAAAATGCACTTAGATATCTGCCAAAAATTAATCAAAAGAAATGCGAAAATAGTGTTACTCATAGAATCTGTAGGCAGTAAAACATTACAATGTCTGCTACATTTCAATAATGTATTGCTTAGAATTTAAATTTAATACCAATACCACCAAGAAACCAATTGTAGTTTCCTAAAATATTGTTAAAGCCAACCAAACTTGACTGAAAAGAAAGCAATAGTCAATGCAAATGATTTTAATAAGGAGAGATTCTAAAATAATAACAGATCAAACAAATTAAGCAAAAGTTTTAAAAATAAATGTTAGCATGATTTTAAAAAAGAGTAATAAGTAATAAGATGATGCAAAGTTGGTCAATCGACATTGATAGGAATAAATAAGTATGTGTGGTAGAGGCAATATCACTATGATTTCTTACAACTGTAAATCAGTTAAGAGATCGGTTAAACAAGTAAGACAGCTATGTGTGCAGGCCGACATAGTTGCACTACAGGAGACGTGGTTGGCACCGAACGATCAGGGGTTCATGGAAACAGTACACGCTAACTTTGAGTGCACAACAAGTGAACCGGAGGTCAAGCACAGCACATCAAACGGAGTCATGTGTGGAAGAACTCCCGGAGGAGTTGCCCTGATGTGCAATAAATCAAAATTCGACAATGTATCTGTCATCGACTGTCAGAACAAAAGAATTGTTGGTATTCGCGTTACACTAGGAAACTATCAGTTAATAGTGTTTTGTGTTTACATGCCAGTTAACAAACCGCAGAATCTTGCCGAGTTCAAAACATGCTTGCAGAAAATTTACAATTTATGGAAAGAAAGCGAGATTCAATTGAAGACTAAAAAACCTACCAAATGTAATAGAAAAAGAAACATTGTTGAAAACGACTTGCATAAACCTTCAAAATATATAGAGAATGTCATCTAAACTATTCATAAATATAATTTCAAAATAAAACAAACGATTTAAAAATTATGTATCTGGATTCAAACGCATTTTTTTTTAAATCTGCTAGTACCTAAAAACATTTTCCCAAATATATTAAGCTTTAAAAAAATCTACCTCCAATATGTCTTGTTTGTCTTTATTTATAATCCACAAGTTGTGGATTACTGGCTTAGTTGTGCATCACAACTAAGCCACTATATAATTGTTATTTTTGCAACGAGAATTTTTATAAAACACAGATATATATTCTAATATCTAAACTAACAAGAATATATCTTTCTTATATTCTCACAAAATTTCAAAACCTTTCGTTTTGTACATGACCCTTTTACCGTTTCATTGTTCAGCTTTCATACAAGTTGTTACAAAAATCAACAGTAATCGATTTATTTGAAATATTAATTTGAAACAATCCTGCGCGATCCGTTAAATTTTCCAAGTCACAAAGTAGCCTTAATGCTATTCCAACCTGCCATATCAGTTCAAATTGTATCCTGATACTTACAACTTTTCTAGTGTGATTTAATAACTGGCACCCATTCAACTTTAACATTTATAAGATTTTACCATTTATATTGATTCATTCCGAAGATTTACGGCGTATCTTGTTCAAGGATATATTAAAGTATTTGTCTTGTAGAATATATTTAAGTAAACATATTTAAAACTTCAGCGTCTAAATGCTATCTTAAGCAATGTTCGCGTAGTTTTAAGCAGCAGTGTTTAAAACGTCATAAGCAAATTGAAATTTAAAATGTTCAAAAATGAGAGTAAAATCGTAAAAAATCATTCGTTTTAATAATGAGTATGTATATCTTGAGTGGAGACCGCGTCTCGGCAAATGAGTGTAGGACGCCCTCAGGCCAGGTGGAGTGATGATTTGCGCAAGGTGGCTGGCAGGATCTGGATGCGAGAAGTCGAGGATCGACCTAAGTGGCGTGCAACTGGAGAGGCCTTTGTCCAGCAGTAGACTGCGATAGGCTGATGATGATGATGATAGTCAGAAGTATTCTATTCAGAAGTTTCCTTTGTTCTGACGGCTAGTTGAAGCACTACTTACCGGTTGAGAGACTAGCCATCGTAAAAATAACGGTGAGCATTCTTCTTCTAATTGTCGGATCTCTCGGTATCTTTATAGCAACTGCTCTCTCGACTGATACCCAATACGATGACAGTGCTTTCCAATTCAATGATACCCGCGAACATAATATTTGTGATGCGATTGCAATTGTATAAAACATCGTCCCTGAAAGCCTGGCTGTGACGCTACCTGAAAGATTTTGCACATCGAGATCGAAATTAAAGTCACTTAAAGTTACAAATGATAAAAATACTGCCAAGTGAGAATAGGACTCGCGCACGAAGGTTGCTGTACATTAATTCAATTATTTATTTTTGAAATGAATAATTTAGAATAGTGTTAAGTTTTATGTTATATAACTTGATGTAGTGAATATTTATGAGCAAAAAAGCTCTTTATTGTATTGCATTTTGTTGTATGGGAAACCTATGGGAGTTTTCATTTCTTATTTTTGGTATTAGTTATCATAGCGGCAACAGAAATCCATCAACTGTAAAAATGTCTAGCTATGGTGTTTCATGAGATGCAGCCTGGTTATAGACTAACATACATACAAACGGATAGTTAGTAATAGGGTCCCGTTTTTATCCTTTGGGTACGAAACCGTAAAATAATCGTGTTCAAGTTAATTACATAGTAAAAAAAAGTTAACATCTAAAAATTAAAATTATTACGACGCCCTAATGGTCAAGTGGTTTGAGTTTCGGGCCAAGATTTCGGTGTCCTGTGTTCGATCCCTAGGTTGGGCATTTCGGACAACAAGAGTTTCGAATTATCGAACATTGCTCGGGTTCGTCATCTCCAACCCGCATTTGGCAAGCGTGGTGATTATGTCTGTATTCATCATAGCTGTGGTAACTGGAATTCAATGATGGAGGCATATTATGCCCTGCAGTGGGATGATTATAGGCCGTTACTTTTATAAACAATAACAATATAGGTAGGCTTTAGGTAGAAGAAATTAAGAATTACCTACCTACAAAATTTTGGATAGTTGAGTTTGACTTTGGGTAATGGTAACTGAAATTAGTATTGTAGTACTATACTATCTATTTCCTATTAGGGATTAATAACTTCATAATCGTAGTTTACAGAAATATACTTACGGTGGGCGGTAGTATCGACAGCCCACCCTGCTAAAGCTTTGATTACTTTCCAAATCGCGGTCACTTCTATAGTCAACAATGTGACCAGGAGTAAAGTAGCCCATGCGTTCCACCATCGAGATCCCCGACTCATGATGCCGAATAGTCGAGCCCATTGGAACGTCTGTGACATGGTTTGTAGGAAACCCTTAAAAAATTTTTAAATTTCTTTTGTTTTTTTTTTGCATAAGGACATTCACTTATGGACTATCCTCCAGTCAGGGGGTGTCTCTAGCCTCAAAAAAATCCCGCCTACCCACTACAACCTTACTGTGCCCTCCGATGCCATATGAGGCAGAACCTGGGTTTGGCCATAGGCCTCAGCCAAGGGCATTCACACTGTTTACGCTTCGGCAGCAGCCCCCCCTAACAATAGGCAATCCAAGGGGATAAATATTGCAATCTAGCCTCAGGATCCAACTTCTGGACAAAGAAGTATATGTCCCTCAACTTGCCATCCGCTTCGGTGAGCCAGTCTTTTGATAACTAAATAAAATAGCATTTTTTTAAAGTTAAATATTTAGAAAACGGTTAGTCTTTGATTTTATTTTACATTCCAATGCTGATGTGCAATCAAATGATATACTTCTTTCTAGTATTACTCTTTATATTACTAAATAGCAATAAATAGCATTAAATTTCACCAGAAGAGCCGTTGAATGGCTGGATTGGAGTTTGTGGAATTAATTATTAAAACTGTCAGTAGAAGAACTAATACATATAGCCGATCTCGATCCAAAAATTGCTGAGCTGAAGTGGCAGTAATTGAGACGCATAGTGAAAGGAACCAAGTAGAGTAGTTTGAATAAATTCTGATAGGCGATCACGCACCGGATGACGTTCTGTGGGTAGGCCGCTACTAAGTAGACCCACGGACTGATGAAGGTTGGGGAAAACCGATGGATTCGGGTGACATGAGCCCGGACGCCGTGAAGATCTTTTGGTAGGCCTAAGTCCAGCAATGAGCTTTGTTTGGCTAAGATGACAATGATGAAGTATTTTTATAAACCCATAATTAAGCTAAAGCATACTCACGTCATGATAAGGTTGGTTCGGAAGGATTAATACGTTCTGAACAACAGATTTTTTACTAACAGACATTTTGACAATCTGAACTGATATGCACAAGTGAGTTGTCCATTAGACACAGTGAATCAATGTTTTTCAATATTCCGCTAGGTAAAAAATTCTACGTTTCAATTATACTGGTCAGTATTTGCAATGTCATTTGTGTGTCCAGTATATTGTGATCTGTTAGACAAGTCGTTTGATATGACTACAGCGCAATATAAAACAATTGAAAAGCTTTAAGCAGCGTTTCCACAGTAGCGGTGCATGATATCTGTGATCTGTAGATTTTGAGCGTTGTGATTGGTCAATTCACCGTCTACACTCTACATCGGTCAGCTCCACTTCTGTTTCCGCAGCCTTAAAGATAGTTTATATAACTGAGATGTACACATTTTGTCAAGTAAAACAAATATCGGAATTGTTTTTTTTTAATGTTATTTCAATGTTTGGAACCTATAAGCAGCACATAACCATTTTATATGCAGTAAAATAATTCTTACTAAATACGCTTCGCGGCGTATTTTTATTTGTTTCGGTTGGTCTTTTATATTGTTCTAGAAAAGACCTCTATTTTGACTTTAACTTTGATGTCATCAACTCCTATCACTCCTTCACTATTCCTCAGATATTATCTCTTTTAGAAACAACGACCTGTAACAATTTTATTATACTCGTGTTTTGTTTCTGTTCTAGCAGAGCTGTCCGGTTTTTTCCAGCAAAGTTATTATAATATGTAATTACATAAAAATAAGATATTCCTTTTAAGTCCTTTTTACATAATTAACATTTTTATTTTCTTTGTAACAGAATATGATTAGAATATGATTTAATTTTTAAAATATGCAAATCATCAAAATGTTATGTTAAAAAAAGGAATATAAGTAAATATAATATAACATACAGCTGAGTTTTCACTAAATAATTTCAAAAACTGGTTACCTAGCATCTTCATTGCTCTGTTGTACCTACATAAACAGACAGAAGGGAAACTACGATTTGCTTATGTATAAATAATAAATTGTAACAAGGTGGACCTAACGCAAAATTTATTAAAGATTCGTGATAGAAAATAATACTGTTTACAACAAAGCTCAATCAAACTTGGTCGGTAAAGCCACAAATAATAAAATCACGCGATCTAGCAATTATTATGTGCTATGTGTAAACAACTCTGCGAGTATTGAAAATACAATTGCTGGTTCAACTTTATAATTGGCATTGTGGTCTATTCCTGGCAAATAAGTGAAAGTGACTATGTGTGAGTGAATGGGTGCTTACTCTTTTCATGTTGATATTTTTATAATATTTTTTTTAATATTATTCTATCTAACATTTTCTTCCATACATACAATCCTATACATAATTATCCTAACCATTATAAACATAACAAATAAAAAAAATATTAAATTTGTTGCAGTCGATTGAAAGTTAGAGCGAAACATACTTACATTTCGGTGGTTTATTCGTATTAAACACGGCTTCTTTTTTGTCATTCAAGTTCATTTTCAAATACTTCTGTCTACCATGAGAAACAATATTCTTCATATTTTTGTCTTGTATGTATTTTTTTATAAGTTGGAAGATAAGTAGTTCAGTTAGCGAATGTTAAGATTTCAATATAACCTGAGGCAGTCGAAAAACTTTGGTCAAGAAAACATTATTATGCATTATATAAGTCAGAAAGCATATAATTTGTGTCTTGCCTTGGAAATAAACGTTTTCCGAAAAAGATGAAATAAGGACCATTTTAGAGTCGATGTTTGATGAATAACGATCGTCTGAAATTGTTGTTGCTCCGGTAAAATCTTTGAACTTAGCGAGTCCACTGCCGCTTTTACAAATTCATGGAAAAATATGAAAATATGACAGTGCTTGTTAAACCAATTTTATTGGTCGTAAAATTGGCGTGAAATCAAACGATACTTTGAAATTCTTATAAGAGAACAAATATAACTGCAATGCGCCAATTTGAGTTGCACGTTTCGTCTGCCTTATTATTTTTAATTTTTTTATTTTTATTTTCTTAGGTAAATATACAGTTTGAGTTACTAAGTAAAAATAACACGTTAAAAACTATCTACCATTTACATGTTTTCGCATATCGTCAATATGGATTTATGCAAGCTTGTTTTGCGAACTAAATTACTACACAAACATAATTAATTTGAGTTTGTGTGCTCATCAAACCAGTCCCTGGATACAGTTTTCCTAATGCTATTTACACTGGAATTAAAGAGGTCAAGCTCGAAACGGTCGGCCGTAGAGTTAAAGGCGTTAGCTGACCTTGCAAAGAACGAATTCTTATGTATTTGGTGGCACTGTGAGGACTAAACAGAGTTATAGGTCGTCTCAAAGTCCTGCTAGGGGCTTGCAGGTTTATTAAAGAGAGAAGATGAGGAGAGTAAATTTTAGATTGAGCTATTTTTAAAAGAAATATGATGTCAGCTATACTTTGCCTCTCTTGTAGCGGTAATATGTGCTGCTTTCTGCATCTCGCTTCGTAATTACTGGCATAACTGCAAAAATCTCTTAAATCTACGTTGTACTCCCTCTAGCCGGTAAGCCTCTATACAAATACTAGCTTCTCGCCAGCGGCTCTGCCTGCGTAAACTAGATGTTAACCGCGCGTGTATCAAATTCAAGTTCTTTACTGCGTGTCACATAACTATCCCACCGGTATCGCCAGTATCCCGGGATACACGATTGTCTATGTCTTTTGTTATGGTCTAATCTTTCTTTGTATCAGGTACATCAAAAAACCATACACATTTACATTTTTAATATTGTTCACTGAACGATTATCAGGATTTTAATAGGCGAATTTACTTCTAAGGTTTGGAAATAAATAAAAATAGATCTGTTTATTTTTCTTTTAAAAATAATATTTATTCTACTAACACACATCCGTACAGAAAATAATTTTGTGAAACAAAACTTATGCCGAAACCAATCTAGTTCTAACGGAACAAGTAGTTAACATTTTTACACCAAATTGTTGTTTTATATTTATACTCGACACCAATAAACAGAGCTTTTCCTTCCAAATAGAAAACATGCAAACTACTTATAGCTTTATTTTTTTCGAAAGCCTACTATTTGAAGGAGACCTATTAGGGAGCATAACATAATATAATGTATGCTTAGTTTTAAATTGTTATGATAAAAAAATTAAAGAAAGTTGTGATACAATGAACGGAGTCCTTATCGCGGTACAATTGACTCGCAGCGCCATCTCTTGACAAGGGAAAGTACTGTTATAAAAACATAGTCGTCAAAAAGCAATAACGGAACACATATTCAACAATTTTCACTGGCACTGGCCTGAAATTTATAGATTATTCCATGCTTTTTATTGTTTAAATTTTTCGGTTATTATATTACCTACAAAGCCATCCCATATAAATATTTCAGTTCTTTTGACAGAACAAACTAAAATAATCAATGGATATTCTGAATTCTAAAAAACCATTACACCTCTGGTTATCATCAAAGTCAAAACAATAACTTATTGCATAAAAAAAATATAAATATAAAAGGCATAAAATATGATTCATTTTTACATTGGTACACTCTCGTAAATTCGGGACAATATCTACACATATTATATTACAGCTATATAAACACAAACCTATAAATTATAATCAACGCTTTGGTTTCGATTGTCAATATTTTTTTTTTATATTTTTCTTATAATTAGTATTTATAATTCGGGGTTCAATTTTAGTATAGTAAAAAAGGACTTGCACATTGAAATGAAAGATTTAATACGCGTTTAAGATATAATATGCAATTATAATACGTTATGTACAGGTAGACAACAGCACGTCAACCTACCACAAAACTCAAGTTTTCTCAATTGATATTTATCTCTACTTGTTGGACTTAAAGTTGAAAATCAAAATGACCTTTAACTTTTTCACCTGCCGTTGTCTGTACTATAATTTGAGAGAAATTTTTTTTTTATGTATACCTACTGATTAACGGCCGGTCCCAATAATCTACCTATCGCCAGTTTTGACATTTCGGAGATAGGAAACAGTTTCTATCTCTGATTTTGCGGTACAGAGAAACAAAGACAGAAGTTGTTTTCTATCTCCGATATGCCAAAACTGAAGATCGATAGGTTATTAGGACTGGCCGTTAGACTTTCATAACAACTCATGTAAGTTAGTTACTTGTTTTTTAAGAGTTATTAGTTATGAGTTAGAGTTATTCAGCACTGTCACAAGCAACACGTTCTCGAAAGAACTGATTCCTATACGGGCGAATGGTTGTTAAGAGTAGATAAAACGATCTATCCTATGATAGGATAGATCGTTTTATCTACTATAGGATTCCTATCTCAGTCTTTTATTGCACTCGACACTAATACTGAAATTACACTTAGCTTTGTGGAGAGAAAGAAATATTTCATTTCAATGTACAGCGTTCGCATAAATCAGGGATGTTATGGATGTATTCTCGGATTTGGAGAAAAATTCGAAGGTCAAAATGTTATTATTTCAGTTTTAGATTAGGTTACGGGTTTTAAATATTCTCAAAAAAAAAAACGTTTTCGAATTAAGTATTAAAGAAGTTTTTAGGCTATACATCTATGTCACCATTGGTAACAGAGCCAGTTATAAAAACACAGGACATAATATTGTAATAAAAAAATATTTAGCATTGGTTTAGCTGGCATAAAATCTGTCAAGACGTGTACCATCGACACTTCCACCCCTCTCTATAATTATCCAAAATTTTTGTTAAATTCTGATACAATTATGGATATTATGT
Source organism: Anania crocealis (assembly GCA_949315895.1). Classification (NCBI taxonomy): domain Eukaryota; kingdom Metazoa; phylum Arthropoda; class Insecta; order Lepidoptera; family Crambidae; genus Anania; species Anania crocealis. Next base: position 7,954,687 of record OX438880.1, read on the forward strand.
ATTTTGATAATTTCAGTTATAGATAGGTAGCTCTATAACACCCCATGACATATTAAAAATAAATTCTAACACACTGTAGATCACTTTTACATTTTAGAAGAAATACAAATACGGAACTTTTTAATAACGAACATTATAGTCCCCAAGAGCTGTTTCCATTAGTTCGGTCTCCGTCGAGTCCTGGTTTCCTGGCGAAGTCGTTGGCATAGCGGAAGGTCTGAGCGAGATGGCGAGTGGAAGGGCTGACCTGGCGCAGAGTTGAGACGCACCACGCGTGGAGTTGACCGATCTATATCTGGTGCATCTTCCGCGCCTGTGAAAAAGGATTTTATTTAGCTATCTTATCGAGGGTAACAGTCTATAATCATACCACTGCAGAAACAAGGCCTACATTATTGAGTTTTCGTTACCACAGCAATGATGGGTACATCGAGGGTCACAGCTAACAGCCTTTAACCCACTGCAGGGAAAAGGCCTCCATCATTGAACTAAATTCCCGACAGCAATGATGGGTACTGAAATAATCACCAAATTTGCCAAAAGCGGCTTGGTTGGTTTTTGTTTTCTGACCGGGGATCGAACCTGAGACCCTGAGATCTTGGCTCGGTAACCATCGTCAACGGGGCGTCATCAAGGGTTTTTAAAACAAAGAGCTATCTTATCTTAACTAATTGTTAAACATTAGTAAAAATATTCCTTTTGGATGTTGGTGATACATAACAAAAACTCGGATGAAACTTCGCTGGCTTACAGCGGACCTGAGGCCTTACTCCGCAAAACAATGACTGTATATTCAAATCCATCTGTCCCTATCACTCATACCGATGTCTTAAAGTATCTGAAAGAGATAGATATATCCGTAAATACGGGCTTCGTGTTGCAGAGTAAGGCATCTGGACCAAATTTATTTATTCATTTATTCGTTTAAGTACACAAACAGATCACAGTCTTAACATGCTATTAATAACTACAGACTTAAAGTTCTAAGTTACAGACCAGACGGTAACCCAACAATAGTGTACATACAATAATTAAAAATTATCGTCTACACAAACAATGTGTTGGTGTGTAATGTTTATTTGAGTCTCCCGGTAAGCAGAAGGCTATATTTCCTAGTCCTATTCTGTCATCAGAGAGGCCCATAGAGGCTGTGAACCAACATGCGCTTATAATGATGAAACATTTAATTTAAATAGAAACAAAACATTTTTAAAATTATGCTGCATTCGCTGTTTCCCACAACTTCGTACACGTGCTATTTTAAAAATTAAAAACTATAAAACAAAAACCATACATTTTTTCCGGGATAGAAGGCAGCCTATATGCTATTTCAGCCTATAATCTATTCCCATGCCAAATTTCATCCAAATCCTTATATAGCCGTTCTATTATGAATGTGACATTTATAATAATAGGGGTTAAAGTATGAAATTGCCGTTTTGTATGGACGAAATCGAGAAAAGTCATTTTTCCATACTAACAATTTTTTAGTTTTTTTAAAAACGCCTGAACCGTTTTCGATGCAATTAAAGGTGAAAGTTAGATGGTTATAAAGCTACGCATTTTAGTATTTAAATTTCTGAAAATCAAAGTATATAATACAAATATACTTAATTGAAGCAAGAAGGTCAGCTGACACATTGTAAGGGGTCTTTTCAACGACTTCCTTTGAAGTAATAGGCACTAGTATTGCATTTTTTTTAGTCAAAAGTTACTTTATTTAGTTTTTGATACAATACAAAAAGAATTACGCAATAATATGACTATACTTAAGAGCTATAAACAAAATAAAAAGTGGGAAAATAATCGGCAATTTCATACTTTAACCCCTATTAGTACTAGCGGACCCGACAGACGTTGTCTTGTCTTTAACTATAAATATTGATAACGAAATGGTATTATAAAAAATTTCTACATTTTGGTTTATAATTAATTATTATGCTTCATGATACACAACATTCTTTGTTTTTTTTTCTGGTGGGTATATAAATAGCTTTGTTGGTATTCCGACACGGTAACAGGAAACATTACTGGCCATGTGCAAAATTCAGTTTTTTTACCCCGATTATGTGGCGATATTTGCAGCACGCATTTTGTCAATGTTATGTCAAACGCCGTACATTAAAAAAGTTTAAATTGTCAAAAGCGATAAGGTTACATTGCAAATAATTTAGTATGGTGATTAAGTTTTCTTAAGTTTTCAAATTTTACGCGCAATTTTCTTTTTTTTTTTCATAAGAACATTCTCCTGACGATAACAAACAAAACAAAAAAAAAATTAGCGAAATCGATCCAGCCGTTCACGCGTGATGCGATGACCAAGGGAAATAGGGATTCATTTTTATATTGTACTAGCGGACCCGACAGACGTTGTCCAGTCTTTGACTATAAATATTGATAACGAAATGGTAAAATAAAAAATATGTTACTAATAGTTTATTATTATTATTATGCTTCATGATACACAACATTCTTCGTTTTTTTTTTCTGGTGGGTATATAAATAGCTTTGTTGGTATTTCGACATGGTAACAGGCGGCATTACTGGCCATGTGCAAAATTCATTTTTTTTACCCCCTATTTGACGATATTTTATATGATATTTGCATTTTGTCAATGTTATGTCAAACGTCATACATTAAAAAAGTTTAAATTGTCAAAAGCGATAAGGTTACATTACTAATAATGCTGTATGGTGATTAAATATTCTTAAATTTAAAATATCAGCGCAATTTTCTTAATGTTTTATTTCATAAGAACATTCTCCTGACAATAAGAAACAAAACAAAAAAGAATTAGCGAAATCGGTTCAGCCGTTCACGCGTGATGCGATGACCAAGGGAAATAGGGATTCATTTTTATATATACAGATATATATATAGATTAAGATTGTAAAAATTTACATTAATTGACGGTTAAATTTGTTTGAAACCACCGGCCAAGTGCAAGTCCGACTCACGCACGAAAGGTTCCTTACCATTGGACAGGTAAACAAACAGTAGGTACATAAATTTAGGTAATGTAGTGCCTACCTGTTACCATTTCTTGGTATCGAGGAAACATAGGCAAAACATAGCGTTTTTTGTATAGGAGCCCTTAAATATTTATTTTATTTTAATTTTAATATTTGTTGTTATTGCGGCAACAAAAATACATAATTTGTGAAAATTTCAACTGCCTAGCTATCGCAGCTCTTGAGATACAGCCTGGGTGACAGACAGACGGACAGACAAACAGCGAAATCTTTGTTATAGGGTCCCGTTTTAACCCTTTGGGTGCGACACCCTAAAGAAGATATTTCATCCACATGCGTGGAGTACCACGCGCCATGATTTTCCTTGTAAAAAGTTACTTTTTGATATCTCCACACATGACGGAAGTTCGCATCTGCCGCCCACGGAGTGCATAGGAAAGGAAACTTCCGGTATAACTTTGGTTTAGAACCTCATATTGCGAGCTTGAACTTTTCAACCCAGTGTACATATACGTCTGTTTGTATATCTGTATATCCGTGGCTTTGCCAAAAAACTCTTCGTTAGGTACTCATAGAAATGAATTAGCAAATACACGGTATAATACATGTTGGCCCAAAGTGTCAAAAATTTTGTATTTTATTGGACCTTCTTTTTGTAGGTCAATGAGACTATTTTGTTACTTATTTATGGATTCCCGTTTGCGAATCAAACTTTGTATCGAGTTTGTTTAAAAATTATGTCTCTAATTATTTTTGTTTATGTTTTATTCCTATTTAGACGTGTGTAAGCGCCTCTTAAGACACGCAGAAATAAAACGCATTTGCCTTATTTTACTGAACACTAAAACGTTTTTATTGAAAAACAAAAACGAACGTATATTTTTTTTAAATCGAGAATAATTAATTTGATATGCTATGCCCATTGTCATTCAAGGTTCAAATAGTTTAAGAATATAATTTTTTATCTACGTTACCTTTGGATTATGCACTATCTTGGTAGTGGCAGTTGGCAATCGTATAAGACCCGAGTTCACCAATTCTTAAACAGCCGGTAAACATAGATTGACGATTAATTTGACACAATTCCCATACAAAATATGTCAAATATTATTTTAAACGCTGTTGAAAACTTAATTGTCTGTTGGTGAACTCTACCCTAAGTTGCTTGATATACTTGTGCTTTTTCAACTGCCTGAAAAACGATCTCTACGTCATGTAACCAGTATGCTTAACATCTTGACAGTGTTATTTATTTTATCAATAAAATTAATCTTAGAAAAATATGAAATGTTGATTCCGAATATTCATTTTGGAACACGCTTTGAGGCTAATTAAAAGTTAGATAATCACAGATAATTAGAAAATCTCATCCATATTACAGTTCTTGCGAGTGATTTTTAGGTACTCTCTTAAATAATATGTGATTAGTCGGATTTATTCTTAGATTTATTTAAATGTTATCTACCATGAGTGACTACGAAGACTTTATAGTATTCAAAACGATATTAATTAAAATGTCGTCGAGATAAATGAAAATATTATGTTAAACCCTAAAAAATGCTCCGTTTGTTAATATCTTATATCAAAGATATGCAAACTATAAAAACATACGAGGATTTACGATCCTTGTTTGCTTACTGATAATACTTTTAACCAGTATTTTCTCTGTGAAAAACAAATGTCATGTCCAAAAAGATTTCCTCTTCCCAAGATCAGGTGAAAGCCAAGTTTCTCTATTGATTCAGTTGGCTCTCTCCCAAAAGCAATGCCAACTTGAAAGCCCAACCTTGAATCTGACATTGACTCGGTGTGAAATCCATACTTATTTTCAGATACAACAAAAAAGTATATTTGTTTGATACGTTTTTCACAACTAGACCGCTCAATAAGTTGAATGAAATTTGTTATTATTAGGTATAGCTTAATTTTAAAACTCATCAACTCCGCTTTGAACATTCAGTAAGAACCAGTAATTTATTTGCTTATAGACATTTTCAAAACATTTATATAGCTGTTACATCTTAAGGGTACTAGTAGAGCTAATATAATCTGCCTCCAATTGATTAAATTTTAATACTTCTAAACAAAACCAATTCTTAAAAAAAACTAGAACAGTATTACCTTAACTTTACCTAAACCTTTAGTATTTATTGGATCATCTTGGCAGTGTTTTTTTTTTGTAATATTTATTCAGCTATTCATTTTGAAACACGCTGTGACGCAAACGAACGTATCTGTGTAAGGTTCATTCATCCAGGCCGAATCAAAATAATACGTCCATGCGCTTCACTCAACATGACAGCATGACTCAAAGTTTCTGGTATTAATTTTAACATTTTAAAATAATAAAATAATAAAAAGAACACTGCCAAGAATGTTATACATAATGGTTACATAACGTGGAGTTCGTTTCTTTTATTATAATCAATGGGCTTGCTACATACTTAACTCTACGGTCAAGAAGAAGCCTAAGATGGAGCGAGCTTACCCAGAAAGTGGCACTGGTTCTCCCACACACCAGTGGAACACAGAAAAACTGTTTGGCGCTGGACTCTGGCAGGAGGGTGGTAGCATCCAGGCGGCCTCTTACGAAGTTTACCACAGCAGAGGGATCTGTTAGCCGTCATCATTGGTTAGGAAACCAAAGATACCGTTGCCCAGGGTGGACCACTAGGAGGTACATCCCACCACCCTAAGGTTTGTCAGATCAAAACTGTACGGTGTATAATTGAGTTTACATTATGGTGACAAATACATAATGTATTTACATAAAAGATAACGCTTGCATACTATTGCAAGACTAACCATATTAAGGTATGCTATTAAGTATGTCATTAGCACTCCTATATTTCATCTCGTATATTAAGCGTATCATCATAAAATTTAATTTAAAAGTAGACTTCGGAGCAATGCGGCTTGCGCCTTGCGTCGTGCGTCATGCGTCACTTGCGGCCCACGCGGCCATGAGTGTATGAAACCCTTTCCGAGCGACGCATGCGGCCGCGACGCTTCGCTCGGAAAGGGTTTCATACACTCCTTTAATTCAAAGTAAAGCCGCATGGCCGCGTGGGCCGCAAGTGACGCATGACGCACGACGCAAGCCGCAAGCCGCATTTTTCCGAAGTCTACCTTAAGAAAATAGCAAAATCCTTAAGCAAAGCAATCAACGTTTCCATACTTAGAATATTTAATTAAAATGACAATGAACCACGAGCACCTTACGTAAATAACCTTATACAGGGTGATCGTTCCACAACTATGGATAAAATACGGAATAAACTTCACTTCCTATTATCTGAAGCAGAACAGTTATAATAGTTAATTAACATATTGAGTGGCTATATATTTCTAACTTATACGCAAAAATGTTTTTAAGCCTTTAACTGCCGAAGTACTAGACACAATTGAAATTTTATTTTTTGGAGGGCACCGGTGACCCCCATGGCGCTCAATGTGTTAAAAAATGATTGAATTTACTCCACTTTACGGTATAGAATAAAGGGGTTCGATAAATTGACAAGTTTATTTTTTTCTTTCTTTTAGCAGCTAGCTTTGTTCTGTTATCTTAAATGTTAAAACAAAATACTACCCCGAATGGCAATGACCCAAATAATTAAATAATAACACCAAATAAACTTACATTATAAGTCGGTGCCAAGCAAGGTAAAACTAAAAATCATCATCACCGACTCAAAATAAAAGTGGCGTTTCGTGCGTGAGTTTTATTTTGCGATTTCGAAGTATTTATAACTATACAACAGTGAATACACAGCTTAGTCTTATAGTCTATAGTCTTATAGTCCTTCAAGTGAACAATGTTAATTAAAATAAAATAAATCACATCCGGTTGTTAAAAAATATAACAACCTAAATTAAGATTCAAATGATAGATAAAAATAACAGATAGAAGAAAATTGACTATATTAAGTTTCAAATTCTTCTACTACTTTCCTTAGATAGTACCTACCATTTTATTAAGCATAATATTGCAAAATTATTTACGTAGCTAACCAATTCTTGTTTTTGACTAAGTTAAGCTCAAAACACATGCTCCCTTTCCAGGAATTAAAAAAAGTTGACTTAATTATAAAACAACATAAAACAAAATGATTACGTATTATTTAAAAAGAAAACCATACTGCGTATTTCAATTTCACACGAACTCTGCAGGTAGTATTTTAATTGCATCAACGGATGGCACACCCTGTATAACGAGCTCGGAAAATGCACCTGAGCTGGTAATAGCCTTAAAAGCGAACATTAATTAACTGCCAGCTCTTCGGCGCGTTTTATTTAATTTCCAAGATCACACTTCGCAAATTATACTAATTATCCGTTAAGTAATCTAATAACGGACTAAACGAGATGGAAATAAAGTTAGAAAGAGCTCGCTGAAGATATAGAGTTTTATTAGTCTTGCTGTTCAGTTAAGTTTCATTATAGTCGTGTCAATGCTAAATGAAGGAGGATGGCGGGGCAGTAAAAAAGAACTGAGCTGACAAACTGTAATACCTACTGGAGTTAAGATACCCGAAAAAACGTCAAATGAATAACGCATTGTTGGAAAAAATATAAGGAAAAAAATACAATTTAAAAATTACAACGTTTTAATAATTATTATCCTAGTCTCGACGAAAACGAATCCGAAAAACCAAAAATCTTAAAAAACGGTTCAACCGTTCTCGTTAAAGTTAAATGGTGTTAGTTACACGACTTTCTTTTATAAGAAAAATACATAAAAACTAATACCTACACTTTCTGTCTTCTTCTTACAACACGGCAAAATTTTCTAAAACTTCAGTCAGTTAAGTTAAAGTGCATCGCTGCTATTTTTAGGACAGATCCCAATTTTCCACTCCGTTGCACAGATCGAACGGTTGGATTGCGACCAGCTTTATAAGGTTCTTGCTAAACAGACTGTATTGGTGTCTATTACAAATGCTGGATAATAATGCTTTTACTAAGTTAAGTTCTTCGAAATTGAGAACACACCATTTTATAAATACTCGTATTTCAAACTAATGAAATATGTTTTTGCTGCATAATAATTTTACAAAAACGTTTTATGAAAACTGCATGAATTAAAAGTGTGAGGAATAACAGCACGTCAACCTACCACAAAACGTCAAATTTTCTCAATTGATATTGATCTCTACTTTTTGGACTTAAAGTTGAAAATCAATTCAATGACCTTTAACTTTTTGGGTAGGTTGACCTGTTGTCTGTACCTACAGTTGTTCAACTTGCGTTAGTTAAATTTTTATTTTTAAAATTGAAAATACACTTCCTTAAAAAAACATTTTTTAACTGCCTGAGGTGACTTGAACTTACGAACTGACTGCTCTGTCCATTGGGGTACCCAGACATTGGTGTGTCGATGTATTCATTCAAGGTCTTATTTACGCTGTAAGCCAGCAAAATTTCATAAGTGTTTTCGGTTATATACCTACCTCCAATGATATTACAAAGCAATAGATATGTTATGTTCATATTAAATTGCGTTCGCAAAACGTCACGGCGCTGCACGATGACAGTTACATAGATTAGGAATTGTAACTAAAATCAGACAGTACAAAATTTTAAAGTAGGTAGAAAATAGAGAAAAATAAAACAGGTTGTATTTGTATTGTATGAAAAAATATTTTTGCTATGTAAGTACGTAACATAAAACATACATTGGAATTATGAGAGTTACACAAGTTAGAATTTTTAACAGAAATATTTATGTACAATTTTAACAAAAAGATATTACACAATTACATCCAGTCTGATTCACTTCGTTGTTTTTGCACTACTGCAATTCACTCTTCTTTTCTAATTTCATTACAAGGAAAGCTAGAAAAACAATTGTGAATAGTAAATCTTAACACTGACGGGGTACTTACGTTTCATATTAGCTACTCCAGAACTTTAACATCACAGTGCTCACGTTTCGGCAGAAGTAATAGCATTTGCTCATAACCTCTGTGGCGTGCCTGCCCCGCCAACATCGCCTTTCTAACCCTTTTCCTTGTTCTGTGGTTCAAACTATCAAAGTACCAAATTTAATTATGAAGAATTTCATTAGAATTATTTTTAAATAAATACCACTATGTGTGCTATGGTACGATTAACTCGTCATATTGATACCTAAATTGTCGCATCTGAATTTTTAATCTATGTCGTCGTCTTAGCACTTACAAAGAAACTTAAAAATTTAAAAACACGTAGTATAAAACAAATATTTTTATAAACTTACATGTCATATGTGATCCCTTGAGATTTATTCATTTAAGCACAATAATTTGTGCAAAATCGAAATACACAAGACGGCATTTGACTGTGACTCGCTCTTAAGCTTGTTTGACGCAAACTGATTGAGACATGTTACAATTGACTCAAAAAGACTTCTTAACTTAGGTAAGCCGCGAAGTAACATATCTATTTCTTTGTAATATCATTGCCTACCTCCAACATCCGAAAGAATATTTTTACACATATTTAACAATCGGTTAGGATGAAACGCTTTGTTTCTGAAACTGCTGTTGTTTTTTTGTACATTTTACCTTGATTTGACGTTTCATACATTTATTTTTATGTATTCTTGGTAGACTCAGAGGTGATTTTTCATTTTTACCTGTTACAATGGCAGCGCAGCAGCCTCAGGAAAGCTCCCCTGAAGGTCCTATTGAAGACAGTGTAGATGATAGGATTGATGGTTGAAGACACGTAGCCCAACCACAGACAGATGTCCACTACGTGTTCTGTTGACAAATAACAATAAATACCAAAATTCAATCAAAAAAATAAAAATGGCGTTTATGTTAAGAATAAAACTGAAATGCGTTCTGATACTGGCCATTGTAGATTGATGTTTGTGTGGCGTCCAATCAATAATAGTGGCAATTATCTTCGCCATTTATATTTAAAGTAAAGTAACCTATAATCATCCCACTGAAGGGCAAAGGTTTCCACCGTTTAATTCAAGCTACCACAGCAGTTTTGGGTATAGGGGATATAAATAATCACCACGCTTGCCAAATGCGGGTTGGTAATCATAAATCCGAGCAATGTTAGAAGATTCGTAACTCTCAGGACCTCGAGTTCTCTTGGTCCGGTACTCAACCATTTGACCAATGAGATGTTTGTATAAACATACTAAAAAATCTTTTTTGACCAATAAAAACGGAATCCCGCAACCCGCCATGTGAGCTATAATATGTTAAATGGTTCCATTTGGAAAACCAACCTCTCACTGCTATGCAAATGGACCACAGACAAAAATATAGTATAGACGCCACTCCATAGGCTCAGCGATTGCCAAACTTAAGTCGCATAATATGCCGTTTGATAGATTCAAGAATTTGCGATTTTTTTATTCACATAAATGTGGACGTGGACAGTAAGGTAAAAAAAGATGATTGTGTTTAGCACTGCATCCCGCAGCCGCAACGGGTTTAACGTTGCATGACCGGTATAAACTTAATTAATTTCATATAGAAGCTTACTCTTATCAAAAATGCAACAGTCATCTCCTTTTGAAAAACTATACATCGTCATAATAATCAACTAAATGACGTTCGTAACCGGCATCCAGGCTTCCCGCGACCTTCATCAGACCGTCGGTCTACCGAGTGGCGGGCTTACCCATAGACCGTCGCCTGGTGCACATTTGCCATTCCATTACCTTCTTGCTACATGTCCGGCCTACTGCCACATCTTTCGCAATTATCTTAGTTCTAATACAGATTTCCTTGTTTCTGATTATATTGCTCAGAGAAACACCAAGCATTGCTTTCATAAGCCTAATGTAGGAGACACATTAAGAGGCTTTGGCCCTGCAATATTAATATAATAGGGGTTAAAGTATGAAACTTTTTACTTATTTTATTGTCTAAGGGCCTATTTTACAATGATCAGATAAAATTTATCTATTGGTTAAAAAGTAAGATGACTAACTGGTTAAAGCGCCGTGCCCGACATGGAGGAGATGCGGGTTCAAGTCCCGCCTGAGACATAATTTTTCGAGTTTAAATAATAAATACTGATATTATAATTGCAATTTAATTGCTTAAAATATCATATAAAGTAAGATGACTTATTTGAAAAGTAAAAATGCTATGAATCCTTCATGATTGACGTTTGCAACCCAGTCATCTTATATTTTATCCTACAGATAACTTTTATTTGTTAAATCAGCCTCAAAGTAACTTAATTTATTCTTTTTAAGTTTAACATTTTACAAAGTCAAGTAAGCGGCATCTATAGCGTTAAATATTCTGTAATACAAACGATTCATATTATTATTCATACTGCTATTTTTCCTTGGATTAAATCCGTTTCGGTTTGTAAAACGAATAAATTTCCCAAGAGATTCCCATGGGTCGCTACATGATTGGCACGGAAAGCAATTTTAAAATCACTTTAAGGCTTTTAATACTTAAGTCTTCAGTTTTCGTTTTGTACTGGGTTTGACTGTGAATATACTAGGTATAACTCAATAAGCACCTCTTCAATATAGGCGTAACAGATAGTCCTCTTTGTAGGGGATGTCTGATTGAGGAGGAAACACCAGAGCATGTGATAGCACAGTGTAACAGGGTAAGTACACAACGGACAGAATTCCTTAAGGAATCTCAGTCCATACAAGAGGCACTCAAAAATATACGAGGCCTAGTGAGTTTCTGGACTGACCTGAAATGGTATGAATAAAACTAAATTTTAATTACGCACAAAGGCCCAACTTAAGAGGCTAAGTGCGGAAAATTCAAGTCCAACTAACTAACTAACTAACTAGGTATGAACGGGAATCACAAGCGTATACTTAGTAGAGTATAAGGGCTGAGTCCATTGCAAATTATTGAATTTTTAACTTATTTGAGACACGTCAAGCAACCAACCTATTTACTAACTTTTGAAAGTTATTCAACGCCGCACTCCGGCTGAAATGTAATTTGCTATAGGTATCATAAGAAAGTAAGACGGCAGAAAAACTTTTTAATTATTTATTATAACGCCCCGTTGGTCTGGTGGTTTAAATACCGGGCCAAGATCTCAGGGTCCCAGGTTCGATCCCCGGGTCAGGCAACAAAAAGTTTCGAATTTTCGAAGTTGCTCGGGTTTGTGATCACCAACCCGCATTTGGCAAGCGTGGTGATTATGCCAGTTCCCATCATTGCAGTGGTAACTTGAATTCAATGATGGAGGCCTTTTCCCTGCAGTGGGATGATTATAGGCTATTACTGTACTGTACTGTACTATTTATACTTATATTGTTTTTCTCCAATAAGTGAATGTATATTTTTTTGTGAAAAATAAATATCTTAAGCCATAAACAATATAGGCACCTAAAACTGTCCTCATGTGAATGGTTTACGTTGATTTTATGGCAGTGTCGCCTTTATAACCCGGCCAAATTATGTCGGCGCGCAATAGTATGAATATTTATGTTGGTTCGATCAATGTAACTTGTACTAGAAGTGCACCCTTATGTAAAATGGGTGCACTTTTAGTTGGGCCCTTTTTTCACGCGAATTGTGCACGTATCTAGTTTTTAAAATTATATCAATGCTTGCCACTTAAATGCTACTAAAGCAAAAATTGTTCTGTCATCACTGGTAACAGACTATTAGATACTTCCCTAATAATAGGCAGAATATTAGCGTCGTGGCATGACATAAGGTGCTACGAAAAATGCAGAGCGCGGCAAACGCAATGCCTTTTTGGCATCTTTTTATTTTTAAACTAGCTTTTGCCCGCGGCTTCGCTTGCGTTAAATTCGGGATAGCAATAAAATTTCACCCCCTCTTTTGAGGGGTTGGGGGCAATACCCAAAAAAAAAATGCACGATTTTTTTGTTAGTCACAAATAATCCGCATACCAATTTTTAGCTTTCTACCTTGAAAATTGCGGAATGCTCTATACAAACTTCCACCCCCCATTTTAGGAAAGTGCGGGGTTAGAAAGAGACAAAATGTAGCCTATGTCAATCTCCATCTTTTCAGCTATCTCCACTTAAAAAATCACGTAAATTCGTTGCTCCGTTTTGCCGTGAAAGACGGACAAACAAACAGACACACACACTTTCCCATTTGGTTTTATTTTTTTAACTTGATATATGTAATATATTGTATGTTTTAGTCCTGATGCCAAATAATTTATTTTCCAAAAAAAATAGTTTTCTAATACCTGGAACTATGCACGCAGGGCAAGCCGCAAACAGCATATTGAGTAGAAAAAATGGCGCCCAACACAGGACGAACGTGAAGAATACCAGCCCAAGGACTTTCGTCGCCTTCTGCTCGTTAGCCACCGCGTTAGCAGAGAGCGATCGGCCTTTTTTGCGGTTGGCTAGAAACCTGGAAAATAAAATGAGGTTATATATTGACCATTAGGCAACTTTTGAGTCTTAGAAAACTTAAAAAGATGCAAAACAAAGCAGCACTTTATTGTAAAACAAGTTTACAATAATTCATCTACTTATTTGCATAGGTTTATTTATGATTTGTAATGTTTTCTAGCCTTATGTTTGGTCCATTGCATAATAAATTTATCTATTTCTCTATTTCCATCAGGGGAATGGTGATAATGATCATAAATGATAATAAAAAGCCGGCCAAGTGCGAGTCGGACTCGCGCACGAAGGGTTCCGTAACAAAAAGGCAAAAAAAAACGGGTTTGTTGTATGGGAGCCTCCCTTAAGTATTTATTTTATTTTGTTTTTAGTATTTGTTGTTATTGCGGTAACAGAAATAAATAATTTGAGAAAATTTCAACTGTCTTGCTATCGCAGTTCTTGAGATACAGCGTGGTGACAGAGCGACGGACAGACGGACAGACGGATAGACGAACAGACGGCCAGACGGACAGACAGCGAAGTCTTAGTAATAGGGTCCCGTTTTTCCCCCTTGGGTACGGAACCCTAAAAATCAAAACGAGTAAAGTTTTTTTTTATGTACATGAAACGAAAAAGGTTACATTTCCAAAATAAACGACCATATTTCAGAACAGTTTTGTTATTCATTAGGTTGTCAAATTAAACTGGAAACGCGTTCCGAATTTAAACGAGAAAATTACCGTCCGGATACACAATAATGTGTGAGGTGCGTGTTTGAATTAGAGGAGACGTAACGCGGGCTTGGTTTATGTGCGTCGGATAAATCAAACTCGAAAAAATTTTAACTAGAGGGTGAACATTGTCAGAATATGTTAATTAATCTATTCTTTTCATTAAAACAAAAAAAACACCTTTAGATATTTTCTTTTTAATAAAAAAAAATTTAAAGATTATCCAGGTAACGAAAGAAAGACGGAGGTTATCCGACGAACGGTGCTGTTATTTTGTCAAACCGTTTTTTTTTGACAGCAATCAACACTATGTTTCTTCCTTTTAGATTGTATTTAATTTTTTTCTACTTTATCATGATTGTATTTAATAGAAAAAAAGTAAATTTAATACGCATCGATTAACTAACAACGTCTTTTTTTCGTCAGATTATTAAATAAAGTAATTAAAGTTAAAAAGCAACAAAACAAGACTCTTCAATGAGACTCTGGCCACTACGACAATTATGAAAAAAACAATTAAAAATCCAGTTGCAACATTGTTGAAACTAGAAATTTTAAATACAAATTGGTAAGTTCTATTCGACAGGAGACCATAAAAAGTCTGCATTGCATTAAACTAATTTGAACGCAAGCCGAGTTAGTGCTAATGGCGTAGTGATGTGCCATTTTACTCGATAGTTCAAACTCGATAACTTACTTGTTGTGTTCGAGAGCAATTTTATTATGACACGAATCGTAAGTAGTTGACTGTATTGATTTGAAAGTAAAAAAAAAACCGAGCTGTTTATAATCTGTCAGACTTAATTCTAGAGTCAGTTAATATCTTAAATGATTGAGTTTTTCAATTATATTCTAAACATAAAAAAAACAAGTTTTGAGAACCTCAAGTGAGGTTTGAATACACGACCTTTTACTACTAGTGCGACTTTAGTCTGTTTAACTCGATTGTTAAATAAATTGACTTGATACATTGTGTCAATGTTCCGGCAAATTATTCAAAATCATTAAGCTGTGACCCATTGCGCTTTAGTCATGTATCTCTAACATCATCACTTATTCCCCTACCTACATTCTTATATATAAAATTCTCGTGTAACAATGTTACTAACCTTACCTACTCCTCCGAAACGGCTTTACTGATTTTTACCAAATTTTATATGCATATTCAGTAGGTCTGAGAATCGGCTACTATTTATTTTTCATACCCCTAAATGATAAGGGTTGTTCACCCTTAAATATATTTTTTTTAATTTTTGGACAATTTTTTTGTTTTCATTGTTCTATAATGTGACATTAAAAAATACATACAACTTTAAATTTTTACCCTTTTATCACCAACCCCTATTTTTTAATAGCCATTTTAGTAATTTAATAATTTTTATGTCAAAACAACGTTTGCCGGGTCAGCTAGTACTCTTATAAATAAATCTGTAACTCATCCCCTCACTAAGCTATTAACATTTAGCTCGCATTTGGTCAAAATAGGTCTCATGGGTAAACAGTGCATTGTCAACATGGACTTCATTTGACTTAGCTTAGTATGAAACTAACGGCATTCCTATTTTACAAATTAGGCGAGTAATAAATTAGCTGGTCCAAATTGCTAATGTATTGTGTTTAAGTGGATTAGTGTTTGTTTGCGTAATGGCGGCCTAAAATTTAATAGTAACACCACTTCTATGGATGTTTTTAGAGAGTATGGCTAGAAGAAAACCAGCAGTATTGTCTTTTATCCACAAATGGTCAGCCTGTGATCGCAAATCCGCCTGTTAAGCAAAATCTTTCATTAAGAGAGACCATTGTCCAGAAGTGAACTGATGTAGACTGATAAATCAATGGATAAACAAGATTTTTCTTATTGGATGGAATCATTTAAGTTAAGAGTTAAGCTACATATGTATCATCATCATCATTTGCATTTAATGGTTCATTTCTCTATTTCTGGACGTAGGTGTCTTTACACTACATAGAGGAATTCTATAACGTCAACTTCCTGCAATTTGAACCAGGTCATCAATCCACCAGTCAGACTAGCTACGCTGCATCTTTCAATTCGTGATCATAGAAATCGGGATGAGAAAATCTTTTCATCCGTTTTAGGATAGAACGTATCCTAGAGAGTAAAATAGTTTAGCCTAGCCAGAGTCGCCAGTTCAGACCAAGCTCGCCTGGTCTCGGCTATTATGCTGCGCAAAGGCTTTTAGGTCTCAGCATATTTTCTTTATTATTCGTAAGATTATAAGTAAAGTGTAAGTAAGTGTAAGTGTAGATCGATTGCAACCTACCTTGTAGTTAAAGCATTCAGTTTTAAATTAGTCTAGTTCGCCTGGTCTCGGTCGTATACTAGGCGGCATCTAGCCAACAAAATGTTCTTAATTGTAGGTATCTTCATTCGTTTACATGTATCAGCAATATTCTATCATATTTACTGATTTAAACTTTCATAGTCACTATCACTAGAGTTATTTCATTCGGGACTTATATGATGATCAGTTCTGCCGTGATCATGGCGCTTGCAACAGTACTCAAATATCGTAAACTCATAATAAATAAGGTACATGGTATAAATCCCGAATCGAATAACTCTAGGTCTGTCATATTAGTTTAGCCAGCATCAATTTCAAATGTCTGAGTCTAGATCGCTTGTTATATGCCGCTATAAAGAAAGGTAGTTTAGGTTTTTTTTCTTTTATTCGTTTTAGGATGTACCCCAAAAAGTTCGTTTACTACAATCGTGGCTTACCTCAAAGTCAAAGCGTTTGGCGTAGCCAGAGTCAGTTTCAAAGGTCTGAGTCTAGCTCGCCTAGTTTCAGCTGCTATGCTGGGCGGCGTCTGAGTCCCGACGTCCTTCCCTCTGCGAGCGTTGGAGCCAGCGCCGCAACCATTCATAAAACTTAGTTGCGGATGGGAGACGCTCGCACCGATCTTGTTCCTTTGAGGCCTGCTGGGTATCAGACACAAAACAGTCAGAAAATGATCAAACTCTTGACGGCCACGCATATGAGGAATCTGTTTATACGAAGCCACAGGTGACACGATACTCTCACATTGGATTCTAACTTAACGCTATCCTTTCTTATTAGGTAGGTTTTTTGCTAAAATGATACTTACTGTTCTAGTTTTTTGAGAAAATATATTTTTTAGAAGTAATAAAATTAAATCAATTGAGGTCAGAACATAGCTCTAATAGTCCCATTAAATTATGACTTATACCTTGTTGCACTCGTGACTCGCCAGGTCAGCTGCCTCGAGACTGATCTACTAGGAGAGAGGTCGGGAGAGCTCCTTGCGCCTACTCTTCTAAAACCCTGCATTGGGCCATTGTCGAAGCCTCCGCATTGTCTGCAAACAAAAACCACATTTAACCAACTCCAGCAATTCTTGTATCATAAATCTCGTAAAATTATGGGTGCCGACACATGGAAAAATAAAGAAATTATCAGATAGCTGCGTACCTATCCATACTAATATTATAAATTCGAATGTGTGTATGTCACCTCTTTAGGCTTGAACCGCTGAATTGGTCTAGTAGTAATTTGATAAAGAAAAAAAATAATTTACAGCAAAGGACACGAAATAGTTTTTATCCTCTTAAAAAAGGATGAAAGGAGAATCAAGAATTTCCTAACTGATATGGATCGTGGATTTAGTTTCAGACCCCGAAAATAGGCACTTATATTAGGTGAGGGAATTAATGAGGAGGTGTATACGGAGAAACATTTTTTTATCGGTAAAAAACATTATGAGAGCACTTTTTATTGTTTCGTCATAACAAACTATTTATTATTATTTACAAGGCAGTTCAAAGAATATCAAACTATCACGTAGATACTAAAACGGTTTGTTTTTAATTATCTACTTGATATTCACAATCCCTACTATTTACCCCTTAGTTCCGAAATTTCTATACAGGGTGAAATTTTAACCACTTTCCAAATTTTGATATAGCAATCTACGAGGCAAAAAACAAATGACGTATTTTTTCTTTTGGTATAGTCCAGTACAAAAATGTGAAAATAAAGCACTTTGAAAAAGTCCGACAAAAATTAAAAAAAATGATAATGCATCCTAATAGCACTTTTTTAAAGCGATGTGCATCTCATTTATTCATTACAATACTATTCATAAGTTTTTGTGTTTCCCTTTATACCATAACAGGTGACCGTAAAAATTGAAAACTATATCGCGAAAAATATTTTCGGGTGACAACTTGATTTACATTTTTTACTTCATAAATAGGCTCTGAATACGATACTGAACGCATATAAACATTTTGGAAAGTGGTTAAAATTTTACCCTGTATAATGAAATAAACTTTTTCGTTTATATAGTAAGGTCACTGAAAACATGGCAGACCGACTATAAATAAATCCCAGATAAGTATTGTTTATTGAATCTGTTTCATCGCAGCATGGGTCGGGTTCCTTGAGGGATTCCCTCTGCAATCAATTTTTAAGCCCTTTCGGAAAATTGTACTTTGTAGGGTTTGGTTCCAGTAAAATAAGTTACGGTAAGTTTTTCGTAACCCGATTCAGCATGTGAGAGATTATCGAAAATGTTATAAGCAATCCTAATTATTCTTAAACTTCCGTAATCTGTCTCGTCTGATGAGTATAACCTTTTTTTAAGTTATTAAAAACCCAATTAAGGGTATGTATACCTTATTTGAGATTTTAGCAATTAAATTGCAATTATAATATCAGTACATAAACTTTAAAAATTTTGTCTCAGGCGGGACTCGAACCCGCATCTCCTCGGTGGCTTAATGGTATAGCGCCCGCCCGGCATGCATACATAGCCTAATGTTGATAAAGGAAAATCTTATAATCTTCATACTTATTTACCTTCTTAAGACCTGGTCAACATTTTGAAATCCGGTTTTATCTTAATCAGTGTTAATTTTACTTTGTTTTGAAAATGTTACCATCATCATCATCATCAGTCAATATCAGTCCACAACTGTACTTAAAATCTTTTGGAGGAGTTGAAAAGGATGTAAAAGTGTGCACGGGAAAATAATATTTTCTTAGACCCGAGTTCACCAATATTTAAACAGCCGGTAAACATAGATTGACGATTAATTTGACACAATTCCCATACAAAATATGTCAAATAATATTTTAAACGCTGTTTAAATTTTAACCGTGTGTTGGTGACCTCTACCCTTAATATTATCTATATAATAAAGTAATTGCAAAAATTTAGAGCAATATACAGGTTGTTAGGTAAATTGTATATCAAGCCGAAACCAGCCTATGTAAACATATTTTATGCATATCTATACTAATAATATAAAGCTGAAGAGTTTGTTTGTTTGTTTGTTTGAACGCGCTAATCTCAGGAAGTACTGGTTCGAATTGAAAAATTATTTTTGTGTTGGATAGTCCATTTATCGAGGAAGGCTTTAGGCTATATAACATCACGCTGCGATCAATAGGAACAAAGCATAAGCGAAAACTATTGAAAAAATAATCGCGATCATAATAACATAAATTAACGCGGACGAAGTCGCGGGCAACAGCTACTAAATAATATGTTGAAGTCGGAAATTGGATAGTATCATTCTTGAAAAAAAATATTTTCATACAAATCAGAATCAAAAAATTTTAATTTGTATGAAAATTTAAACTATACTATATATGCCTATGTTAAAATAGGCTAATTTCGGCTTGTTCCTTTACCTAACACCCTGTGCTAGGTAAAAGGGCAATCGGGATCGTGATATAACCGGGAATTCAAAGTAGGTTGACGTGTGCAAAGGGATAAACACAAAGAGATTGCAAAAAAATAAAGTTACCGAGTACGCTAGACAACCGAGAATTTTTACCGTTATTGTAAAAACTTTGTTCATAAAAGTTTGAATGTAAAATTTTTATGCTACATTGACCTTGGCCTTTTTTATTTTTCTTAATTAGCAACTTAGCAATTAAACGTATGAGTGCCAATCATAAAAAATCCAAAAGGCTAATGTAGCAGTAAATTCAAACTTTTTTTAATTTTTGCTAAAGTATGGGTTACTTCAATACTGGAGGCCTTTTCCCTGTAGTGGGATGATTATAGGCTGTTACTTACTTACTTATCAGGTAACATTTAGGGTACCGTTTCGGTGGAGCGTTACTAACAAATGTTTTGTATTTGGTACATTCAATAGCATGTGTGTCTATGTTCGACAACTTTTCAGTCAACATAGATAACTGCCTATATCATTTTACTGTGACCCAGCCTACCGACACGTACACTACAAATTGGAACCCTGTACTTATAGGCGATTAGGTTTTGAAAGAAGAGAAATTGTTTTCAAGAAATACTTTGCAAGCCAAACGTTGTATACTTGCATGGATAATGAAAATACAATTGCTTGAATAAAGGTTTCTAATGCCTAAAGTGGGACTCGAACTCCTATCTCCTGCGTACCGTGCAACTGATTCAAAAATTAAACTACTAAGATATTTGTTATACTATCAACGGCTCATCAATTTTTGTACTTGTTTGTCATGTTTCATTTACCTACTTGTTTTCTTGTACTCTACTAGAAATAAATTTATTCTTATTCTTATTCTTATTCTTATTCTTATTCTTATTCTTATTATTATTTGTTGTGTCCACGAATTTATTTAGGGCAATTACGAAAGCCACAGCCGGAGGTTGCAAAGAATACAAAAATTTAATTAAACTAATTTATTTTAAATAAAAAATTACAATACTAACTACTAGCTAGGGGGTGACGATTGATCGAAGAATGATCATAAAGTGAGGACATTTGGGATGGCATCGATCTCATTAGAATATGCTGCGTGGGCGCTTCGTGCTTAGCCGGTTCCGTGCGGAGGTAACCGGGTCACGATTGCGTCAATGCTGATTGTCAGTATCCATGGTCTACCAATATGTAACACCTCCATCCGCAGTTCAGCAACTATTTGAAAACTCTGTTTGAGATAGTTGCTGAGATGTTTCTATGATCTACTCTTATCTCATTAGGATTGGTAGATTTTGTATCTGGAATTGCATAGGTGCCGTTAGCAACATCCGTGCTACTTTCCACTTCAAAGACCACTCTTTCGTAGTATCGGCTTGCTACGACGATGATGAAGGCTATAGCGCTAAGTAGTAATACTACGTATAGGGGGATCGTATTATGGTACAGCGACTGTTCAGCGGCATCTCTTAGTTTCACTGACGACTGTATAGATACTTTGGTACTAACTGTATGAAGGTTTTCTAATTTCATAGTGTCCAAGGTAAATGATGGATGATCCTGGTGCCTCGACTCATCATACTGAGGCATTTCCATTATCTTCATGGCGTGTCCCCTGATGTGCTCGTTCAGGTTGGCTATGGTGAACTCCGCTATCTTGAGGAAGCAGTTGATCGGGATGCTGGATAAATTTAGGCTCATCTCGGTTGCTGTAGTTTGATGAAGCTTGGCAGAGCAATTATGAGTTGATCTTTGGACATTCTGTCTCTATATACCTATAATCTTTGCTAGAAATTGCTATATAAGGTGAGGTAGGACTATAAGGATATTATGATTTTTGTTCGGGATGATTGATAATTTATATCGGATATAAGGTAAAGGATAGACAATCGGCACCTTCATTGTGATTCTATTGCCTATATATAAATATCCTAGCTTAATTTCGTCATAAAAGTCCCTATAATTTATGTCAAGAATTTCATGATTAGAATATAAAAACCTTATTTTCTTAATCATACATATCCTTAAAATTATATAAGCCTATAATAGATAAGGGGTGCTCGATGCACGTATAAAGGCTAAAGTATTTTCTAGCTTTGATAACTCACGAGATAAATCTTCGATGTTATCCTGCGCCGTAAGAAGTTTTAGGTACCTACATTAAATGAAGGTGAGGACTGAAATTTTCTATCGGAAGTGTGTTCATTACGTTGCTGTAAATACAGTGTATTAATTACATCATGCACAAATTCTAAAGCCTGTTCAATACTATCGGGTCGCATGCACCAAATACGAGTGCCTAGTGGGTCGCGCAGACCGCGTAGATATAACTGAATTGTTAACTTTTTATAGAGCGCGCGTTTCGCTTCGATTGTACTCGGTATATTTTCATGCAGACTAATGTATGTCATTAACGTACTAAACAGATTTTGACACTGTTCATAAAACTCTTGAGGGGTTCCCGTACCTTGTGAAAGTAAAGACAAATCGTGATAGAGTGAAGTCTCATCGCGGTGGTCGGCAAATATATTAATTAATATCCTACGAATCTCATTCCAGTTCTCCGGGATACCGTTAGAATTTATTATAGAGGATGCGGGGCCGGTTATCTTGTTTAAGATACCATTTATTAAAGAAAGATTGCTTAACCTATATTCATCACCTTCTCTAACAAATTGAATGACTAATTGATCACACAAATTTACAAACCGCGTTAAAATATTTGAGTGGCCGTCGAACTCGGGAACGAGCTGGAGGGCTTTATAGACTTGGTCTACAGGTGAATCAGCCATACTGCTAGATTTTAAAATATTCTCCTCGTCTATAGTTCCTAAATCCCTATTAGAATCTAACACTAATAATCTATTAACGCTAACTAACCTACGGGACCGCGATTGCCTTGGATGGAAAATCTTGGTGAATTATAGGAAACACAGTAAGGAAAGCAACTCTAGTAGATCTAGGTACTCACATACGCATTTTTGATTTCTCTGCCGTATCTATGTCTGGATACTCCTCTGGACTGCAGCTCTTGTAGGTTCTGGATAGCCGCTCGCCGTGATCGATTCACTGACTCTAATTTACGACTATCCTACCGACTGCGCCAATTACGAAAGCCACAGCCGGAGGTTGCAAAGAATACAAAAATTTAATTAAACTAATTTATTTTAAATAAAAAATTACAATACTAACTACTAGCTAGGGGGTGACGATTGATCGAAGAATGATCATAAAGTGAGGACATTTGGGATGGCATCGATCTCATTAGAATATGCTGCGTGGGCGCTTCGTGCTTAGCCGGTTCCGTGCGGAGGTAACCGGGTCACGATTGCGTCAATGCTGATTGTCAGTATCCATGGTCTACCAATATGTAACAGGGCTTTACGGTGCAACGAGGGGAAGTTTCATTAATGTTTTTTGATGTTACTTTCATCCGTAAAAAATATTTTTACAAATATTGAACAATTGGTTTAGATATTTTTATTTTATTTTTTAATGTTAATTTTAGAATAAAAGTACTAGTGTAAGGGGAAAAAATATTATTTTATAAAATTTCCCACTGCCTGCGATGGGACTCGAACCTACTACCTTCACAACGTTTGACATTTTAGCTACTTTCATTAGAGAGTAGCGTATACACTGGTTTTCAAGATGTCACCTGCGAGGCCTTGGGTTCGATTCCCGAACCGGTCAATGCGGAAAAAAGTTACTTTCTACATTTTCTTAGGTCTGGATGTTTCTGGTACTTTCATTGCTTCAGATTTCCATATAAAAAATATTTGCTTTCTATAGAATATTGACAAAAAATATTTATGGAATATTTAAAAAAAACATTATAACATACATTTTGTATGAAAAAAAACGTCAAACATTGTTTTTGTTTATACACCAAGTTCAAGTCCATAGACCGAAAGCCTTAATATCCGATATTACATACAGTTATATCTCGGTAACAATAAACCATAATGGCGAGACGTTAAACACAAGAGATTGCCGATAAACCCAACGCAAACAACACGTTGAGAACCGAAATATCTATACATTTGTCTTAAGCGCATAGCTCAAGGAACAAAGCCACTACAGTTCTTACACAAAAGTAAAGTAACAGCCAATAATCATCCCACTGCAGGGCGAAGGCCTTAATCATTGAATTGCTCACTTTTGTCACTACAGCAATGATGGGTATGGATAGGTAGGGTGGTCCACCCTGGGCAATGGCATCTTTGGTTTTCTAACCAATGATGACGGCTAACAGATCCCTCTGCGGTGGTAGGCTTCGTAAGAGGCCGCCTGGATGCTACCATCTTCCTGCCGGAGTCCAGCGCCAAACAGTTTTTCTGTGTTCCGCTGGTGTGTGGGAGAACCAGTACCTCTGGGTAAGCTCGCTCCATCTTAGGCGTCTTCTTAACCGTATAGTTAAGTATGTAGTCAAGAGCAAACCCATTACTTATAAAAAAAAAGTACAGGCATAATCACCACGTTTGCCTGATGCGGGTTGGTGATCACAAATTCGAGCAATGTTCAAAAATTCGAAATTAATTTTGCCCGACCCGGGGACATAACCCAGGTCCTTGGCCCGGTATTTAAACCGCTAGATCAACGGACCGTTTATCAAACTAAGCACTGAGTATCTAAGACATTTGAAATAGGGGCGATTTTCAAGAGAGTCCTGTCAATCTCTGCTCCATGCCTCTGGTGTTTGACCTACGAGGAGTACAGCCACTGCAGTATACACAAACTCAGAAGCAGACGCAATCAGGATAAATATTGGGGTGTCTAAAACATTAAAAATGAAGATGCTTAGTTTGATTTGCAGGCTGTACAGATAGTTGACTTGTTAATAAGTACTTTTACACGTACAGGATTCAAAAGGAGTTTCGAAGTATGCAAATACCATGTCATATTTTATACAAAATGACGAATAATTTATTTGATTATTTTATTTATTTTCATAAATTTATTTATTTAGCATATTACGAAGCGTTACAGAAAAATTATCCTTAACTACAAACACTGTAAAATATTAGTAACGTTGCTATATAAAACCCTTATAAACGCAAGTTGTGTTTGTGAATAATTATTTATTTTCCAGTATCAATAGAAAACCACTTATTTTAAATTTTTAAGTCATACATGAATGAATCCACATTCAGGTACAATTTGGCCAAAGAAACGAAAATGTCGAATGTTGTCTGTTGTATTTTTGCTATTATGTACAGCCGATATAATCGGCAATAAAGCTCTAATGTAATTGTTTGACTAGAGCACGAGTGCCCAATTTACGATGGTTTAGGTACTAGCGTATATAAATTAGCGAATGCTATTTGTTTATTGCATCATTGCAAACCGATCTTCATTGTTTGTGGTGTTTCAGTGGTTTGAAATTGAGATACGGTAATGATGTACTGTACAAATGAAACAATTTGGATTTCAATATGGATTACTTAGGCTCGAGTTCACCAACAGACGTTTAAGTTTAAACAGCGTTTAAACCTGTGGTTTAAACAGCGTTTAAAATATTATTTGACATATTTTGTATAGGAATTGTGTCAAATTAATCGTCACTCTTTGTTTACCGGCTGTTTAAATGTTGGTGAACTTGGGTCTTAGTACTTTACATTTATATTTGAAAAGTCAGACAGATCTGAACACTCACATTAAAATAATGGAATTCGAATATGGAACCCTTTGGGCATATGTCACTTTTAATTTTGCGAGATTGTCATTTAATTTTTATGTTGACGTCCTTTCGACTCGAATAGTGTGTCGCTATGAAAATGACTTTTACTCACAGATATTGATAGGCTAGATGCCCCAAGTGTACTTACTGCGCGTGTCAAAAAAAGGTTGAACATGTTCAAGTTTTGACCGCGCTTGTTATTGAAATGTGCGTATTTTATTTAAAAACAATTATTTTATCTTATTTGTGTCTATGACCACAGTATTTATAGACTGTGCTATTACTATGTAAATACATGTACCTGTGTGCATACTACATGTTTAAATTACATTGCTGCATTTAGTTTTAAAGGTGTTGTTGTTCATTAAAGCAAGCAGTGAACGCAAATTTCGGCACGCGCGGTTTTTATAGAAATGAGTGTATTTGTGGCATCTATGCCTATCAATGTCAGTGCTTTTACTCTTGAAAATTTTTATTTTTTTATTTTTTATGATTTCCGTTGTGGCCTAAGTCAACAGGAGACTTGAAATTGGCATTTGGTGATGTAGAGTATGTTGCAGCTGTGTATTCGTGGTTTGGAATTTTTTTACGTTGACTTGATCATCTACATTATTTATCATAAAACACATAATTTATCTACATGTTAACCAATGATGATCTTTGTAATATCATTGATGTTAATTAAGTAAAAGACGACACACGTTTTACAAGTCCTGAATCGGTGGTTAATGCCTTTCTAGAAGCCACTGTAGAGCTCTCAGTAAGACTGGTCAAACTGATTTTATAGTAGTTTTAGGAAATGAAAAAATGCATGATTGCGAGGGTATACACTTTGCAAAAACTTATATCTCGTCTTAATGTTATAAATTATCGTAAGTCTTACATAAATCTAGTCGTATCAATCGGAATCCAAAAATTTTAAGTCAACAAATAAAATGTAGCAAAATATTCGCAAATCTCAGAATGCAATATTGTGATCTCTCATGGCATCTGGGGCAAGCCGGTTTTTTTTTATTAAAGAGCTTTCGTATTTCAAGGGTGAAAGAAAGTAAAAATGTATCTATAGTCAAGAAAGACTTTTGGTGTTGAACAATTCTTTTATTTAAGTTAAATCTACGAAACAAAGTCTGGTAAATAAGTTACCTGCATTATTTATAACGCAACAGCTGTACAAATTTTGATGATCTAGGATTTTATGTATTCGTTTCCGAAACGAAAACACGGCATAACAGTTGTATTTTGTTTGGAGTCACGTGACACAGACGATAGATGGCGCTGCCCGGTTGGTTACCATAATATGTTTGCTTTAAAATAAATGATATTATCATTTATTTTAAAGCAAACATTCGTTTCTCTCTAACCGAAATACCAATGTCCATGCGGACGAACTAGTGAACAAAAGCTAGTAATTAATATAAACCTTATTGCATAGCATTATTGAGTAACCATTTGCCTACAGAGTTCAGTCGCAGTTACAATTTACATGTAATCGTACCCCGGATCATTAGAGTTATTTTATTACACCGCTAACTATCCGTTTAGACAACGTTCCGATATGCAGTTAGTGTTTTATGTCTACTAATGGCTTTGTAGATTAATTTTACAGTGTTGTAAAGACAGTATAGAAGACGTTTCCGCTCATCGTAGTGAAATGGAAATCAGGCAACATTGAAAAAAGCAGCCGCTACCGGCTTCAGCTACTTTTTGAACTAATAAGTAACCATAAGAAATTTACAAAAAAATATCAGCTAACAAATATGATCCAGCCGATTACGATTAGGCGAAAAACACACGATTCGAAGTTATACAAATGTATTTACGCGCATCACTTCAGAATGGCTGCAACGATTTGCATAATTCTGTTTTCTTATATTTGAAATGATCAGGACAAAGTATGTATGAGTAATGTACAATACGAAGGAATGGCAGAATGAAAAGCAGTTAACAGTGATTCAATAAATACTAGAGGTGATTTGCTAATATAATACTGTTCTAGTTTTTGAGAATTCATTTTGTTAAGAAGTAATAAAATTTAATTAATTGGGGGGGGGGGGGGAGCACTTAGCTCTAGTAGTCCCCTTAAGTTACTAAAAATTGACAATCGACTCTATTTCAGTGTATAAATTGGAAGTCAGTAATAATTGCAAATGTTTCATTGATAGTTTAAACAAAGCTTCTGTTATCTAGTTTTGATAGGCTTAAACTTATAATTGGTTTTAGTTAACATTTAATTGTACTCCAATAACTTTTAGGATTGTATTGAGAGCACCTAACCAAACTCTCTCATAGATTGAGACGTTCAGATAACAGTTAGATAACTTATTAATATTTAGGCGCAACTTACTGATGGCTGCGTAACTCTGTCAGCATTAGTTATGTGGACCATTCCGGCAAAATTTATGACAGTGTTGACTTCCGTGGTCCAGAGTGAGTAAGTGGCGTGAACACCGGTTTTCAAGATTTTGTCTGCTTCGAGGTCCAGGGTTCGATTTGATTCAATGTCGACAATAATATTTGTTAACATTTTCTCGGGTCTGGGTGTTTGTGGTACCTTCGCTGTTGATGATTTCCACAACACAAGTGCTTAAGCTGGTTACTTACTTTAGTACCAGAACAATAATGTGATGCTGTTCAAATATAAATGTAAATGTATGTCAAAGGATGTAAAGTTTATTCATCATCATCACCATGATCAACAAACGATGTTAATTGCTGGACCAGAGGCCTTACTCCGCAACACAATGTCCGTAAATTCAAATCCATCTGTCCCTATCACTCATACTGATGTCTAAAAGTATCTGAGAGAGATAGATATATCAGTAAATGCGAGCTTCGTGTTGCAGAGTAAAGGCACAGGTCATCCCTAAGGATCTCCAAGACGATCGGACTCACGCCTCCATGATTCAGCGGCTTCCTACAAACTTCATCAGATCATAGTCCGGTGCGCGATCACAATTCTAAAACTTTCCGTGCCAATGGATCTGGTTGTCTTACTACGTGGCCCGCATTCTGCCACTTCAGCTCAACTTTTCATCGGGCGGTATCGGTAATCTTGATATCTTAGTTCTCCTACTGATTTCCTCTATTCTAATTATGTCGCTCAGGGAAATACTAAGCATCGTCGTTAGATTCCTTGCCCACTGTGCTACCTTGTGCCTTCTTATGAGACCCATATTAAGCGACCAGTTTCGGTTACATAAATCATCACTGGCAACATGCACTGGTCAAAGGTCTATTTCGGCGTATATTCTATACTAGCTGTTCCCCGCGACTTCGACCGCGTCAATTTATGATCGCGATTATTTTTGCAACATTTTTCACTTATGCTTCGCTCCTTTTGGTTGCAGAGTGATGTTAGGTATATAGCCTAAAGCCTTCCTTGATTAACACAAAAAGAATTTTTCAAATCGGACCAGTACTTCCTGACATTAGCGCGTTCAAACAAACAAACAAACAAACTCTTCAGCTTTATAATATTAGTATAGATTTATAAACCTTTGAACGAGATCTGTTGAGCCATTTAGGTTTCAAGCTTTTGCATTTAAAATATTAGTAAGTTGGAATTCTCAAGGATCTTGATATCAATTTCACCCACCGTATATTTTTTCCTTGCCATTGAACTCAAATGGGCGCATTTATAAGGTAGGGCTTATTTCAATATAAGGTTGAATATTTATACCAACACCCTTCATTTTGTTTTAGAAAAGGTACATTTTTGATTTTATTTTAAAACTATCGTTTATTTCACCATCATCACCAGCCTCAAAAAGGAGGATTTTGCTTTGATTACTACTCTTGGTGACCAAACATTAAAATTTGAAAACAAGACACACGTCACGATGGAAAAAAAGAGGTTTTAGGATTCGAAAAAACATAAAAAATATTAACTTATTTCACATAGAAATTGCTTACAATCATCGTTTTTGTTTGTCGTCATCATTCACTGGCCCTGTTCTCAGGTCGTCGGGGGTTGGCACAGTATGTTTTTCTCTTTCATACAATCTTGACAGTCGTCATCAAGACTTTGGCAAGGCACTACTATACAAAAAACTTATAAATATTAAAAAAAAACTATATCCCCTGATTCGTCCCCAAAACTGTGTTTGGAAACTCAAAAGATGATCTATATAGCAATAATACTCATTGCAGTTTAATTTGTCGCGGCAATTTTGTTTCCACTCTTGCTTATTGTCATAATGTATTCGAGTTACAGTGTTTCCAAAACTTTCAATAGCTATTAATTCTTGTATGTATGTCAAAATTAATAATAAAGTAAGTAGTAGGCATCCCTACTACTTACTTTTGATAGTAGCATAGTAGTATGAAGCCGCGCGGGTCTCCGCTTACTAGACTGGGAGCTGGGAGTCAAATATATAAATTGGCGGGAGTTTTACTAATAAAGACTTGTCTTGTCCTATGTCTGCCAACAATACTAATAATAAATAATAAATATTTAAGACATGCCTCACTGGGCCACACAGACCCATCTAGTCCCAAATTAAGCTACTATTAAGTACCCTGTCGTATGGGGTACTAGACAACCGATAAACTTACTTATATACTTTTTTTTTTTTTGTAAATACATACTTATAATACATAGAAAACACCAGACCAGTACAAACAGACATGTTCATGCACACACATATTTGTACTGTGCGGGGATCGAACCCGCGACCCATGGGACAGAAGCCGCGTTTACTACCGCTGATCCAAATGGTCGTATTTTGTACGGTTACATGAACAATAGGTTGTTAATGTAACCGTACAAAATTTAAAGTGATTTATTTATGCTACAGCATATTATATAAATGGAAATTAACAGACAAAACTATTAAATCTCAGGAGGGTTTGTAAGTTAAAATATTAAAATCACACCGTCATAATCATTATCGGCCCGTATTGGTCCACTGCTTGACACAAGCGTCTCACACAAACTCGAACAAACAAAGGAGAATCTTGCCATATCAAATAAATAAAATCTATACTAATATTATAAAGCTGAAGAGTTTGTTTGTTTGTTTGAACGCGCTAATCTCTGGAAGTACTGGTTCGATTTAAAAAAATATTTTTGCGTTGGATAGTCCATTTATCGAGGAAGGCTTTAGGCTATATAACATCACGCTGCGATCAATAGGAGCTAAGCATGAGTAAAAATGTTGCAAAAATAGTCGCGATCATAGTAATATAAATTGACGTGGACGAAGTCGCGGGCAACAGATAGTATAATATATTTTTGTTAATATATACCTATAATACATAGATAACACCCAGACCAGTACAAACAGCAACATGTTTATGCACACAAATATTTGTACTGGCTCAGAAGCAGCGTGTAAACGCAGTACTGCACTGTACAACACAGCACCGATAGCAGTGACAAATGTTTGTCTAACTGTAAGCACCTCGCAAAGTCTATACAATTCAATGGTTGGATAGCGGAATGGTTTATTGTAGGCAACTTTTAAAACGGCTCTCTGTGCACGCTCCAGTTTCAACATTACGGATTTACATGAACCACCCCACACCAATATACAATAGTCTAGCAGAGACTGGCAAAGAGCATGATAAACCACATTAAGAACTTTTGTGTTGGCCACATGTCGAAGGTTTCTGAACACATAGATAAGCTTACGTATCCTGGATGTAAGAGCTTCAATATGTGCGTAGAAGGTCATCTTTTTGTCCAATATAACGCCAAGGTATTTAAAGGTGTCACAGCCGGAAATTTTTGGACAGTTGCAGTAGTTTTGCTGGACTGGGACCGAAATAGTTTCATGATTATGTGCTGTAATCGTTTGTGCAGCGAAATTGGCTGGAATCTTGCTCAAGTAAAACATCATAAATCTAGTTTTGTCAGCATTCAAAGTCAGTGTGTTATGTCTTAACCATGTTGTAACTTTATCGAAGGCACCCTGAGCTAGTTGGAAAGCAGTATCCCAAGTATCTGACGCAGTAAGCAACACTGTGTCATCTGCAAAGGCAAGAAGTTTGGTTTTCTTCAAACTCAGATTACACATGTCATTAATGTATACTATAAAGAGTGTAGGTCCCAGTACGCTTCCTTGTGGAACCCCATACTCTATAGAGAGTTCATCACTTATCAATTCTCCAATTTTCACACATTGCTTTCGACCAGTAAGATAGCTTTTGTACAGTTCCAATTGGACTCCCCTAATACCTAGGGCTTCCATTTTGGTTATCAGTTTGGGTATTGAAACCGTATCAAAAGCCTTGGCAAGGTCCAGGAAGATGGCTATGGGTTTCTTCCCCTTATCCAGTGCGTCAACTATGGTGTTAGTTAAGTTGTGGACTGCATCACCTGTAGATTTAGCGTTTCGAAACCCGTATTGCGATTCATGAAGCAACTTTTTGTGTACTAGGTAGTTTTTTAAACGTTTATTCATTATCTTCTCAAGTACCTTGGATAATGATGTCAAAACAGAAATTGGGCGGTAATTATGGGAGAAGTTTCTATCACCTGTCTTGTAAATAGGATGAATAAGGGCTTTTTTGAACGTATCCGGGAAGACACCCATAGACATACTCATGTTAAAAATGTGCGTTAGCGGTGGGACAATATACTGTGCATAGTCTATGATAAACCCAGCAGAAATTTCATCTACGCCCACTGCGCAATCTCTACGAAGTGATCTAATTGTATCTGTTACTTCAGCATGGTCAGTTTCTAAAAGAACTAAAGAATTACTATTGTAGGTATGTTTGACATCAGATGTGTCTTCTTTCTGGCTATTAGTATGCTGAAATTTGTCTGCCAAAGACTTTCCCACATCAACAAAGTACTTGTTCACATTATTTATAGCCTCTTGTTTGTTATCAGTGCCACTTAAAAGATCAGTTGCGGTAGACTTGTTCTTTTTAGTGTGTACAATTTCTGTTACAGCATCCCAGAGCTTTTTGGTGTTCATTCCTGCTTTTTCAAGCTTCTCTTTTTCGTAATTCCGCTTTAAGTTTTTTAGCAAGTTTCCACAAAAGTTACGGTAGCGTTTGTAAGTTGTTTTAAGAGTATCGTTGTCTGGGTTTGACTTCAGTTTTTGATGCATTTGATCACGATTTCTAATGCATTTAAGTAGTCCTGGTGTAATCCAGGGCTTACGGATCCTCATGCGGTGTGGTACTACAAGCCTCGAAGTACATTGTTGCAGTGCAGTTTGTATCAAACTAATAAAATGTTTTACAGCCTTGTCAACGTCTACAAAAGAGTATATCTCACTAAAGTCCATATTGATCATTAGGTTCCTAAGTTTAGTATGATCTATTTTAGTTATATAATTGCCTGTTTTAGGTAGATCCGGTTTGTCCAACGTTACTATTACTCCCTGATGGTCCGTTACAGTAGATTCTAGTACTATGGTTGTAGCATTAAGATTCGTTTTTAGGATGACGTGATCTAGTGATGAATGTCCTCTTGTGGGATAATTATGTGCAGGCAACATACCATGTGCTGCAGTAAGGTTTAGGTAATCGGCAGCTTTAGCATCAATAGTTTTTCCCATTCCTTCCCTTATATCTATGTTGATATCTCCTATTATGGCTGTTGTTTTAGACAACGAGGTTTCGGTAAAAATATGATTCAAGGAACTCAGAAAGTTGGTAACATCTTTAAAAGAAGGGGATCTGTATATGGCCAGGATACATATGTCAGGGTCAATTTTGATTAGTAGACAACTGGCGTCCAGAATTGTGGGTTCTGTTATTTTGACGTTTGTGGGTGATTTCCTTACATAAACTACAACTCCGTCGTTTTGATTCATCCATCTTTTTGTTATATAATAATCATACCCATCTAAAATCGGCACATGGGGATTACACGATAACCAACATTCGGTTAGTATGATTATGTCCTGTCCAATGCTTATATTAGACAGTAGCGCGAGGAACCCACCAATATTAGCCGATATGCTACAGATGTTTTGTGTAATTATATTCAAGGCATTGCCACTTGGGTAAAGAAACTTTTTACACTCTTCAGGATAACATAGGTATGATTTTGACACCGTTATTTGGTCAATATTTAGGTTGTTAGTCTTTGTCGGATCACCGATATTGTTCAAAGCGGCTTTGGACCTGTGCTATATGCGCTAGATACACTTTTTTATATCGGTACTGTTGTGGGGTAAGGATTTCAGCATCGAGTATCAGGAAGTGTCTAGAAAAGATATCAACATGATACAATAGTTGCGAATGACTACGATTTTTACGTGTGGCTTGTTGATTGCTAATAGCATGCTTATGGTTTTGTTGGGTTGCTGTTATTATGTTGGGTATTATTATTTTATTCTTGTTGGGTTGTCGCAGTGACACGTAGGTGTAGTTCTTTAGATATAAGGGGTGTAGGGGTCGTGGTAACATGAGTTGATACGTGTGGTGAGTAGTTCTGATATATAAACACCAGATGAAGTTTTTCGTGACGAAATACTTGTATGGTAAATACAGGTTCTGGGTTATATATTTTTTGAATTTTGTAGTAGGAGTATAATTACATAAAAATAAAGTTAAATTTAAACGATAAAGTAAAAAGCAACAATTTGTGTCTAGGCTATGTATAGTTAGTCAATTTCCAAGTTTCATTAGGTCTTCTTCGCGCTCAATACGCAGTGGTGGTAGATTTTCCGCCTTCCGCAGGTACACAGCGCCCCTTGACGTCCAGCAATAGGTGTAGTTATTGTTTCGCGCGTATTCCCGGGCTTTGTAGAACAGCGCTTGAGCCCTGAGGGTGCACATGGCCCAACACGCACTTGATCGGTTTGTACACTAAAAAATTTAAAGGAAGGTACTAAGCACAGCAAAATAGTTTGAGTACCAATGGCTTAGTCCATTTTGGCAATATTCCAAGCTGTCAAGCCCTATTCCGAACAACAATCGTTATTGTATTGAGACTGTTTTTCAAGTCAATAAATTACTGATGTTAAATGAAAATACAATCCCTTGTAAAAAAATCTCTTAAGAAAGAGTTGTAAAATCTTAATATTTATAAATTACGTGTCACGTTGTTTGTCCGCGATGAGTTCCTTAACTACTTAACCGATTGTAATCAAATTTGCACACCGTGTGCAGTTTGATCCAACTTGAAAGATACAATAGCTTACATTTCAATTTATAGTCGCAATATAATTTTATTGCAAACTATTTGTTTCTTGAGACTTGGTAAAAATTAAACGCCATATTTGGTGACAATCACATTTAAGACGTCAAAATCAAAATAAATTATTCTGAGGCGATACGAAGTTCGCGGGGTCAACAAGTATTTGTATAAATATTCCTTTCGGAAGTTGGAGGTACTCACATAAACAAAATTTTTTTCTGACCTTTTACGGAAACAATCTATTTCCCAAATTTTAAATTGTCGTGTGATATGTGCTACCGGCATATTAAAAGAGTAGCACCACCCCTTCTCTTCCTGTGGGTGTTATAAAAAGCGACTAAAGAAAACAGGCAGCAGCGTTGAAAACACCATCCTAATAAAACCGGCCAAGTTCGCGAGTCGGACTCGCGAACGAAGGGTTCCGTTCCATTGACAAGGTAAACAATAGTAGGTTTAACAATAATAAATTTAGTTAATGTTGTGCTTACCTGTTACCATTTATTGATATCGAGCAAAATTATAAGAAAAAAATGTTTTTTTGTATGGGAACCCCTAAAATAATATTATAAATAATTATTTTATTTTAATTTTATTTACTTTTATAGTAAAAATACAACTGAGTGTTTTGTGAATATTTTAAGTGCCTACCTGTAGCCATTATTAATATCGGGAAACAAAGGGCAAGAAAATTGCGTTTGTTGTATGTAAGTTTTTTTTTTAGTGTTTGTTATTATTGCGGTAATAGAAATAATACATTATTTGTAAAAATTTCAACTGTCTAGCTATTGCGGCTCTTGAGATACAGCCTCGTGACAGGCAGACGGACAGACAGCGAAGTCTTAGTACCTATTTATAGGGGTCCCGTTTTTACCCTTTGGGTACGGAATCCTAAAAAAAGTAATATGATATATTTGGTAGACTACTACAAAAACGATTTGACAAAAAATTACGAAGAAAAGCATGAAGTACTCGTACTTAAACCATAAATTTTAAGTCAACGCCAAAACAAAAATTAAGTATCTCAAAACTTTTTGTACTTTGGTTAACCTTAAAACTAATTCAAGACACGTGTTCCACAATTTTTATGCATATATCACCTTTTCAAGCTCGCAGTAGTATGTAGGTCACACTGAAGACCACGAATTTATCTGGATTTAGCTCTAATATATACCTAGTCCGAGCATATTTTTCAAGCTTAGAGTTATGTTAATGTAGTGTTTGTAGAACCTAGTTTTACTGTTACAATAGAGAATCGAAACACATAAATAATATTACATAGTAACTAGTTCTAAACTAAGTACGAGTATTATAAATGGGCAAAGACCTTTTATTGAAATTCGCCAAAAAGTAAATTTCGTATATCTATTATTTGAGATAAAAACGTTTGAAATATTGATTAAAAGAAATAACCGTACTGACTGACATACATTGCTAAAATTAAGAATTTGGTTGAATCCCGACTCGCCGTGGTCTTTCCGCCGTGGTACTTGTCTGCCCTACACTAGAGTGCAATTTAAAAGCCGGAGGGAGTGCAGTCCTCGCTCGCAGTAACGAAGCTCAGGCGCCCGGGCGAAGCTGCGGAAGCGAGTGTGGTTGCCAGAGATTTGTTACGCAAGGGCGGAAGGACTGCACTTCCCGCAGCGCCGGAGAAGAGCAAAACAAATGCATGCATGCTTGCCTGCTTACCTGCTTGCCTATATGCATGCTTGCTTGCCAGCATGCATGCTGATTGCCTGCATGCATGCTGATTGCCTGCATGCATGCTGCTTGCCTGCATGCATGCTGCTTGCCTGCATGATTGCATGCATATCAGCTTGCATAAACGATGATTGCCTGCAAGCATACTACTTGCCTGGATGTTTGCTTGCCTGCTTAGGTGCATGCATACCTCCTTGCCTGCGTATTTATGGCATTTCGTACGCTTAAAGATTCGGAATATACCCTATTTGGTATCTTTAAATTCTGCATTCTGACGCCTTTGTATCAAGAAATCATTATCTGTTTTAAATGTTATATAAAAAGAGTGTTATCGTAAATAAACGTTATACTAAATGTTATCATACAAAATAAATTTATTTGTTTTTAGCATTATATCATGTGAATGTTATATTAAACGGTTATTATGCTAAATGATTTTAAACCAACTGAAACTTAAACGTTTTAAAATTATGTGATTTAAATTTATATCTTTCCATCATTATAGTAAAAAAGTGTTATATTAAACAAAATTATATTATTTGATTGTATATGATTTGATCTTTTTAAGATATGTGTTATGTTGTTATACTATATATTACACACCCACAATCTGCTACCTAAATTATAGTGTTTCTTCTTACCTTCGCTGCGTGCCTCCAGGCACAGGGGTAGCAGCCAGCCTCGCCTGCCTCTTCAGCAGTTGAACGGTTAACGCGAATGACACTACCATGGTCAGCATCGGGATGTAGAACGCCACCAACGATCCGAAGATCCAGAACAACCGGTTGTTGATCACGCACAGCTCTGGTGTCGGCATAATGTTGTTACGGTTGATCAGACCTGGTGAAAGAGGGAAGAGGTATACCTAATTGCTTTTTTATGAATACGCAAGCACTGTTACTGGCCAGTCCGATTTTCACATTAAATGTTTGTGAAAAAAAGGATAGGCAAATAATCATTCCATTATAGGGCAAACCACCCATCATTGCTGTGGTTTTTGAATTCAATGGCGGAGGCCTTTGCACTGCAGTGGAGTGATTATAGGCCGTTACTATATAGGGCTAAGTTCTCCATCATAGACTTCAAGATACCACATCAATGATGGATACAGTCATAATCATCAGGCTTTCCAAATGTGGGTTCGTGCAAATTTAAAAATTCGAAACTCCTGTTTCCCGAACCGCGAAATGAAACTTGGGGTGGTGGGATCTACCTCCTAGTGGTCCACCCTGGGCAACTGCATCTTTGGATTTTTAACCAATGGAAGCTACCCTCCTGCCGGAATCCAGCGCCAAACAGTTTTTCTGTTGTCCGCTGGTGCGTGGGAGAACCAGTTTCTCTGAGCTCGCTCCATCTTAGGCTTCTTCTAAACCATATAGGTATATAGTCAAGAGCAAGCCCATTATTTATAAAAAAAAAACAGCCCGGAACCATATATAAATTTCTTAAATAGTTGCGATACATTCCTTCTTGTCTCCTTCTAGCAGTATTCCTACAGTAACTTACCACACCCACAGAACGAAAGGTGGCGGTGTTACTCTATAAACCTGAAACACCCGCTTACAATAAGTTACCTAGTTAAATATCTAAAGTAAACTTTAACACATCATTTAACACCATCTCAGTATCAAGTTAAATCTGTACTTCTTAAACCAAATTACCAAGAAATTAAGTCCTTCCCGTTCCGACGCAACAGTTGTCTCAAAAGCCGTTATTAATCAAGAGAATTCATTACAGAGACAATTTAAACCGGCGCCAATTAACAAGTTTATTAACAATTTTCCACATAAAATACAGTTGGTTGCTGAAATAACGAAGGTTTTGATATCTTAAAGGTAAATTGAATTATCTGGCAAATCTTATTGGAATTCATCCAAGAGAATTAAGCTGGTGTGAATTAAATGTTTGTCTTATTAGCCGTTTACTAAAAAAATAGGTTGATTTATAAGTAAATCATTGTTTGTTTGTTTTAAATTAAATATCAATGTATCTAGGAATTTGAGTTAATTGTTACGAGATTTTTACTATATGTATCTTATTTGTTTTTATGAGTTTTTGATTTGATAACTCCTGCCCGTTATACGGTTTGCAATATTCTACTGATTTATACTTTCATGTAAACCATCATATGAGTTGATTGGTTTGAATCGCAAACTCATAAAAAACCAGGTACTTCCATGGTAGAAATCGTGAAACAAGTAACTCATATTATGATGGTAACCATGGAAGCTCAAAGCAAACAAGCAAACCGGTTAATACTCGTATTATAAATAACAAAGTTTAAACATATGTTATATTTTTAATGTTAGAGTTTGAAATGAATATAATCATCAAAGTAGACATTGCTTTGGGGACTAAGGCCTTGGGTCTTGGGTTTAGCTTAAAAGTAGTTGAAATCAATAATAAAATAAAACAACAATATTTACATCTTAAAAATAAAAATAACGTGAAAAAGGAAGCAAATACCTATAAATAAAAATTGGAAATAAAAATCTATAAAATGGTCCTCGCGGTAAAGTGCCCAAGATACTGGCAGCATTACCTCGCTGGATTGCGATGCTAGTCTCTGGGCAAGGTATCTGCCAGCTTTTGGGTCGCCGCTGACGTCAAATAATCGTTTAGTAATCTCTATAAATAAAGTTTAAACGTATGTTTGTCTCTCAATCACGCCATAACAATTGCACAGATTTGGATGAAATTTAGCACGCTGACAGATTATAGGCTTTAACAAAACGTACGCAACTATTTACTATTATGCCGAAAAATTTTACAGTTCCGATGGGATACTATCAAATTCAAATTCTAAACGTACAAGGTTCCGAGCTTTTTTTATATTCTTCTAAAATGATACTATATTTCCGTATTTTTCATATAATTATGTGTAAACAGCTTCAGAAAGTGTGTCACCAAGTCAGCTTAAAATAAATCAGGTCCAAAGTTTATATGTCTTGCATATCCTCCTTAAATTTGTTGGGCTGGGGACCCAACGCGATTTGTACTACCTAAGTACTAAATCTGGATTCATGTCGGCCAGAAATGCCTTTCTTATGTGTTTATAAGCTAGTTTAAAGCAGGCTATGATTTATATCTAGCCATATTAGTGTTCTAATCTTTACGCTTAACATAAATTTCTCACAGTTACTTACACGTATAGGCTATCAGGATTATGAACTTTAAGACGTAACAAAAAATTAAAAAGGTTGTCTACAATACCAATCGAATAAGTCCAGGCAAAGTTTATAAGACGCTTAAAATATAAGTTTAGAAATTGTAAAATCTCAAACGCCGTGAACATCTTGATCAACTATTTTTGTACAAAATTATCAGCAATGTAATTGACATCCCTTACTTACTGGCTAAGTTATTTTTAAGTTTTCAAGTCTTAGATCGCGATATAAAGGCACTTTTGTTACTCCTGTTTGTAGGTCCAAATATCGGAAAAATAGTTTTATTACAAGAAGAACAAATCAATATAACGCAGCCTGCAGTCACATAGACATTTTTCACGAGAGTATGGTGAAATATCTCCGTCTCTTAAATCCACCTAAATTTTAGCCCTCTTTTGTAGTTAATATTGTCTTGTTAGCATAGCTGGCTTTTCCCCCAGCATGTGTCTTTTTTTTATTCTTCTTTTAATTTGGAACTTTAACCATAGGTTATGTCAGTCCCATCGTACCCTAAATAATGTGTTATTACAAATAAAGGAAACATAAACAAAGAAATAGTTAGAAAGTAATTCTACTAAATAATAAACTTAACTATAATCAGACAGACCCGTATCTTTGACGACTGATCACCATGTCACAAATTAGCTTGGCTGCAATTGACGTGGGCTCAGACAAAAAAGATTGAAAAACACCCACATCTGTTCTAATATTTAATAACCTAGTCAAAGACTCGCGCTCTACTCGATTCTTATCACATTCCACCAACAAGTGCTGCACGTCTTCTAATGTACCACATACTTCAGAATTTGGGGTATTAGATTTTTTCATCAGATGTGCAAACTTGTTTGATGGAAAGTGACCGGAGCGTAACCTATGAAGTATTACAATGTAATTTCTGCTCAGATTTACATTAGCTAAATTTAAGCCCTCTTTTGTAGTTTAATACCTATTGTCTTGTAAGCATAGCTGGCTTTTCCCACAGCATGTGTCACTTTTAAAAAATTTTTTGTAATAACTAGCATTGGAAACTTTAAATGCTTATGTATTATAAACTATGTATCGTTAGCTTTATGTAATATTATAACGCTATTTGTTTCCTTAATAAAAATAAAATAAATAAATAAAAAAAGACGTGTGGCACTCGGAGACTGCCGCGGAAAAGCTATTGCATAGCATTTTTTATCAACTTATGCAATTATAAAACTAGAAAGTATCACCGCTGTGCCGGTCGGAGTGGGGGGTGTTAGGTTATTTTCGTTACGGAATTTCTGGATTCGGTATCCACGCTCAAGGCCCGCGATAGAAGCTATACAATAGCTTAATTTTACAATTTTATGTAATTTCTAATTTTGACTTTTGTAATTAAACTTTTATGTTATTTTGGCAGATATGGTTACCATAGGCAACCATACTGTCAAAATCCTTATTTTCTTCTAAATTCTTCAAAAATTTGGAAATTCAAAATTGTTCGATCGTGCCTCGCCCCGAGTGTTAGGTTAGGTTATTTTCGTTACGGAATTTCTGGATTCGGTCTCCACGCTCAAAGCCCGCGATAGAAGCTATGCAATAGCTTAATAAATAAGTGTTTTTGTCAAATGATGAATTTATCCACTTATGGAACTCCCTGCCATTGTTCATTCGGCAGTCAGAATCTTTTCTAAGTTTTAAAAGCAAACTTAAAACCTATTTCCTTTTACTATAGTTTTCTGCTTGTCTTTTTTTGGTTACAAGATCCTTTTCTTATCGGTTTGGGGTATATTATTATTATTATATGTAGTTTATGTAGTTTATTATTATTATTTTAGTATATGTATGTATATAAATTATAAAGCTTGTGTATTTTTATTTTGTTTGCATGTAAAGCTGTTGTTTTTATTATTTTAATTTAATCTTAGTAATGTTTTCATTTTTAGTACTCTTCGCTGCCTTCCCCTCTTAAGTCTAATACATTTTTTTTTTCTCTACCTGTAGGATGTCTGGAAGAAATCGCTTTCAGTGATAAGACCATTGTACGGCTCTAAATGTATCTCTTTTACTTAAAGTTGATTTTTTGTGTTCAATAAAGAGTATTAACGCCCCGTTGGTCTAGTAGTTTAAATACCGGGCCAAGATCTCGGGGTCCCAGGTTCGAATCCCGGGTCGGGCAACAAAAAAGTTTCGAATTTTTGAACGTTGCTCGGGTTTGTGATCACCAACCCGCATTTGGCAAGCGTGGTGATTATGCCAGTACACCCATCATTGCTGTGGTAACTTGAATTCAATGATGGAGGCCTTTTCCCTGCAGTGGGATGATTATAGGCTGTTACTACTAAAGAGTATCTATCTATCTATGATAATAATCTGCTAAAAGGAAATTAAATGTCGGAGCATAATCTTTGCAATATTTTGCACCATCAATCATCATCATCAAAGTAAGTGATTTGATTTCGATGAGATTTTTTTTTATCACATTTTACCTATTAAAATTTAAAATCTAATAAAAAAACATTTATTCGTGATCATACATTACTTAATTGGCTTAATGGCTATAATTGCTATAATTTTTAATGGCTATAATTTTTAACGATTACCGCTCGTGATTTCACTCGACGCAGACTATGTACAAAACGCCCTAATAAAGCCGTATTTGAGTCTTCACAAAGCGCGCGCTTATGACATATGCGTCGTTTTAAAGCCTAATTCTTATCTAGGGTTAACATTAGGCTTGTACCGACTAGTCGGCCATATTTGTAGTCGGCTACTAGTCGGCTGAAATGGCCCGTTTTTTACTCGTAATAATATACTTAGAAATGTTAAATAGGGGTGGTTATTGTAATGGTATTAAAATCTTTACTGTTTACAGAATCAATTTTACAGTGTACTTTCAGTACAATCTAGAACAGGATAGGAAATTATGAACCATTCGTTCGATACATAAGAGTTTGTTTGTTTGTTTGTTTGAACGCGCTAATCTCAGGAAGTACTGGGTTGAATTACAAAATTATTTTTGTGTTGGATAATCTATTTATCGAGGAAGGCATAAACATCAGACTGCGAAAAGTAGGGAAATCGTTTATGGGAAATTGTATTCGTATTTTGCAACAAATTACCACATTGCTGAACTCCCTGTAAATAAACTTAAATGTAAAAGTAATTTTAATGAAAAAGGGCTATAAATGATTATTTAAATGATAGAAATGTACCTATGGCATTAAATTGTCTCAGCTCATACTTGCTTAAAACTTTTATCAAAATGTATTTAAAAAGAGGCTGACAATAGTGACCGTGTTTCTTGCGCTAGTTCTTCTCGGCACTAGTCCACATTTGTACCGAAGCAGTGGTAGGTTTAAATATTGGGACGTGTAAAAGCGCCTCACTCATGGGGCCTATTATCAGAAATAAAACTGATTTTAACTGATTTTGAACAATAGGAGCGAAGCATCAGTGAAAAATGTTGCAAAAATGATTGAATTAGTTTAGAACTAGACCCAGAAATACAAAAATAAAAACTTCTTATTGTGACTACAGGAAGTAAAAAAAAAAAATTCTACTACATCACAGTAACCGGAATAATTAAAATAATAATCGTATATAAAAGAAGGCACTTATTATCAAAAATGGCAATACAGTGTGATTAGAGCATGCTACTCTAATTATTACAACCGAAAAAGCCACAACCGGCTTGGCCGACGAGTCGGCCATTTTGTAACCGACTAGTCGGCTAGACGGCTAGTCGGCCAAAGTGATAGTCGGCCCATCTCTAGTTAACATAGAGTCGCGAGAGAGACTCCGAGGACTAAGAATCGATCCCCGAATGAACTAATGTAGGAAAAATCTTTTTATTTCTATTCTC
Organism: Anania crocealis; assembly: GCA_949315895.1. Lineage (NCBI taxonomy): Eukaryota > Metazoa > Arthropoda > Insecta > Lepidoptera > Crambidae > Anania > Anania crocealis. The sequence goes on from OX438880.1 coordinate 7,997,881, forward strand.
TTGCGTCTAGGTATGTATTAGGTATTCTCGTTGTTTCTAGTATTTACTTATATAGGAAATAGCATCAAAAATACTTCTTAATTAATTTAATAAAACTCACAATGCGGAACTAAATAATTGCCAGCAAAATATAATGCCTTCAAACATAAAATAAGCAAATGAGCTCGATATTCAAAAACCAACTGCACCAATTTTCTGGTTAACACAATACCTGATAACGAACTTTTTAACCATTTCAATAAGAGCTATTTTTAAGTGGATTGGAATTGCATTCCAATGCAATCGACGCTTCTTCTTCAATAATAACAGCAAATGATGCTATTGAGATCGAGTGCTTTTCCTCATTCCAAACTTGTGACAATCAATTATACCTCTCGTTTTATCATATAGTTGAGAGAGTGAGACAGGCAGCGTTGTGTAAGCGGCTACGAGAGTCAGGGTTGGCCCAATAAGTGATTTTTAATGAACTGCCCGAGGGTTATTACATTTGAGAATAATTTTCAACGCCACTTTAGTGCAAATTTCCTTGATGTTCCATTTATGTAGGGTTCTGGAACGTGATATAATTTGCTTACTACGTAACCTGTGTTCATTTATTTAAAGTTTAACATTATTTTGTTATATTTACTACTAAAGTTATGATGAACTAAAAATATAGGACAAGGAAAAAACAATTTTCTCTGTCTCACTCTCTCCAAAAAAACTTTTCAAGAAAGGCACTATATATATAAAAAATGATATGACCATCATCATCTAACCGAATAACACAATCTGGAGATATAATATTCCCACGACGATTAGCCCCACCCAGTTACTTCCCACGACTTTTACCAGATCGTTAGTCCACTAGGTAAGTGACTAACTACAGATAGTCTAAAAGAATACCGCCTACAGATGATGTGCAGTAGCGTCTAATCCATATAAAAAAAAACAATTCGACAGAAAATTAAAAAAAGGCCTTTGTAGTCGCATACATTTTCTAAGAAACTGTTTAGTAGCGAAAAAGAAAGATTAAAAACGATGGCTATAGGTTCAAGGATATAACAAGTTTGTTTATTGCATAAAATCTATTGACTAGTACAAAACTTTATCAAAACATCAGACAGTAACTTTTCCTTTAACAAAAGCACTTGAGCGCAAATCAAAGTCATAATGAATACAGATTTCTAAACGATTGTTCCGAATCGAAGTTTTAAGTGGTCCGTGAATGAGGCTGAAAGATTTTGAAGCGTTAAGTACATATTTATAATATAAAAACGTACAGTTGCTTCTTTACACAGTTAAAATATGTTAAGTCCCGGTAATTCGGCATTTATCGACCCGGTAGATCCATCGAACAAGCGCCAGCGCGCGACAGTCGCGCCATACGGCCTGACGCCTATTACGGAGCGCCTATGCGCCTGACGAGCCAACGCGCTTACGTATTTTGTAGTTTTTTAAACATAGTAATTACGTACATAGTTATAATCATTTAATAAAATCAAACTTAGCGACTTTTTCTATTAATATATAGTAGCTTTAAATTAGCTTTAAATTTTCTTAAAAATGTTACATCAAAATATAATGTCCGTAGTAGTCCGTATTTGACCGTAGTCGTAATATTAAAAATAAACATTACAAACAAGGGTAGGTTTGTGATTTTTTTCTATCGAGCCAAGTTAATCGAATCATGTAACCGATTACGAATGGGACTAGACTAGATTCTTAAGTAATACATAAATTTTTCCAGAATTAAAATCGCAGTTTTCTAAGTCTCAGATGGGTTTTAAAAACTAAAAAACGCTGCCTCTAGGGATTACCAAGCCTTAACATACAGCCAGGGGAACGAACGTTACTAATGTCGAAATTGGACACAAGTCTGACAACTATGTATTTATAAACTAGGTTGTTTGATTGTTGAGCAAACATCTCCACCAGCTTCTTCAAAGGCGTTACGAGAAGTGTTTGCGAAGTAGAAACAAAACTTTTTTGTATAACTCATCAGTTTTAAGCTGCAAAAATAATAAGTTATTTCGAATTATTTACAGTGTCCCTAGATGTTCAAAATTTCACGATTTTTAATACGTTTTTCTTCTGTAACGGTTTCCAAGTTATTTAGATAGTCTGCGTAAAAACTTAAAGTACACAATGTGCAAAACATTCGCATTAAGTATAATATCATTAAATGAGATATATAACTTTTTGTCAATTCTTAAAACTGCTGTGTTTTTCTGGGCGATTAAACAAGTTTCTATGATTGCATGTTTTTGTTATAAATGTCAATATTTTTGGTATCAAATTAATAAATAAATAACGGTTTTTGCGTACCTTTTTTATGAAATAACATGGTCACAGGTCGGTAACACAGTGTTCCAGCAATAGATATTGGTCTGCTAGCAGCCATTTTGCCTCCTATTACTGTATCACTGTGGAATTGGCCACTTTGAAAGCGAGCGCTGACCCAAAAGATTGGCGCTAGCTGTGCGGAGCCAGCTAGCCTTTGTGTGCAAATGGTAAAGGAAATGTTCATTTTCGCATATATTTAGTCAAAGCTGCAACATTTGTACACCAATTTCAAAAAGGGTTTAAAGGAACTCTATAAAAAAAAAAAAGCAATCGATATTTACGTAATGTATCTCGGAAATGGCCTTAACGATAGAAGTGGTACTTGTAAAAACACAATTCTCAAATTAGCCAATTCAGGAAGCCAGCAAAGCTTTGAGTGACAAATCACCCAGGCACTTAAGAGTAGAACGAGTAACTGGACAATCCGGTAGTCATCTTTTGAAGGTGTTATAAGGGAGCTGAAAAATTTTATGTAGAATTGACCATTTCTAAACCAATGAAACTTTATATGGAGAGATTTATGTTCTCGACTTTTCGTAAGAGTTTTCCACATTTTGTGAAAAAGTCGAAAGCAACGATGAACGTGCCTTGCGAACCACGACTATAACCCACCCCTCTCCTCCATTTGGCAAGCGTGGTGATTATGACTTTACCTGTCATAGCTGTGGTTACCTTAATTCAATGATGGAGGCCTTTTCCTTGCAGTGGGATGATTATAGACCGTTACTTTATTTAACTTTTATAACATAGGATGGTTTCGGCTTGTAAAAACATTATCTGCACCATATTATGTAAGTACTTACCTAAAACTGTGATAGAACTGGACACAAACATGCTGAGAAGCCACACTAACGCTATTTTGATGACCACCACTCGCTTGGTGGAGTGGTGACGACTCTTCAGAGGGTTCCTGATGCCGAGGTACCTGCAAAAAGACATATTTTCAGAAAACAATATTGACACAAACATTCAATTACAAAGGAAGATATATTTCATCATCAATCATTGTTTTAAATTCAGGTAACGCTGGACTTATCGTTTTAATGATCTTGTGGGAACATTGGCCATTTTGGGGACATAGGCCATGTCCTGAAGTAACGCGTCATTTGGTTAAGATCATAATTCTTTTTGAAAATCTAAATATTTACTATATAGAGTTACAGAATATATTAAACACATTTACGTATTCCCAGAGAATTCCTAATTCGAAATTGAATGATTTATTCCTAAGCTAAGCAGTATATTTTGACTTACTGGCCAATCTGCTGAAAATTTCCGGTGTGACTCACGTAAGTTTAAATCGGACAACTTAAGTTGTTTGAAGCCCTCCAAAATTTAATTTCACTTTTTTCTTTCCACAGACATGTATCATCGGATAATGACACTTAGAGTTGGCATTCGTCCTAATAGCTGTTTGCCAAGTTTTCATCTGGTTTGGTGATAAACGATCTTTTACTCGCGAAATTACATTAATTGAAATTTAAGTAGAAATGAGTTTGGTCGGAAAGAAAATAGCTAGAAAATAAATGCGAGTTCTTGAGAAGGTTGGTTGGAAGTTGTTAGGTTAAATGAAAACTTTTTGGATGCATAATCGTAGTGGGTGATTCCTTGTTTTTCATCAACTGGTTGTCTATTTTATTCTTTCCATCAATTCAATTCCCTGGATTTTTCTTATATTATATTCTTGTTATAAAAACATTCATATTTTGTTACCATTAAGAGTGTTTTTCGTTTGTATCAAAAACGCAATCATCATCATACTTAGCAGTGTATTTTAGGGTTCTTTAAAATTAAATGGGAACATATATTTTGTGGTATAACGAACAAAGTTTACAAGTACCTAAGGGCCATTCCTAATACCCAACATTGCACCTGTTAGATGCTGGACAGATAAATTGTGACTAACTACGTTTCAAGTTGTTTACTCGTATTTCTCATGTACGTGATAGTACGAATTTTTATGAGAAACAAATATTCTTTTAACTTAACTTCAATAAGATCCATAAATAAAATGTCTTAACTTAGTTCTATCAACATCAATGAGTCAAATCCATAAATAAAATGTCTTAACTTAGTTCTATCAATATCAATGAGTCAAAACCTTGAATTCAAAAACATTTGCATATAAAAGCTGCATATAAGTACAAACTGCCTACATGTAATCATGAAAGTGAGGTAGAAGTCACAAACCTTGCAAAATATCGGTTTCAGGTGCTGAATAGCCTACGTTGCACTCTCCTTGAAATTTCCTATAACTTATCGCGTGGAAACACACGTTACAAAATTGCTGACTGAAGTAATATTTATTCACACTCTTGTGAGTAAAAATGATGCGACTCTTCAAAATCAAAAGAAATTATGTGTTCCATTATCATATTATATGTTTTACACCTAAAATTTATAAAAAACGGGATAAAAAATACATATCTAATTTTATGCCAGTGGCAATAGGATCAATATTTTCAAAAGTAATTGAGAAATACTTATATAACTCTATTTATAGTTATTTGACGGAATATGAAATTTTATGTGACGAACAAAAGGGATTTAGAAAAAAATTATCAATTAGTATGGCAATATATTATTTACTTGAAGTTGTAATGAAAAATATAGATAAAAGGAACCCTGTTTGTGTAGTATATACTGACATGACGCAAGCATTTGATTATGTCAATCGCAACAGCTTAATTAACAAATTAAATAGGAACGGAATAACGTAGGGTTTTGAATTGAATATACGAGTAATCTTATTTAGATAATAGAAGTCAGTGCGTGGAAATATCCAGTCTTTGTGCTAAAACAAGACAAGAGTTGAATCTTGTATCATAATACAGAATAAATAGGTTCGACGCTCCTTAAGGAAGCGTTTTTGGACCTTTACTGTTTCTCATCTATATTAATGACCTGCCTCAAAATGTACCTCAAAAAATTGTGCTATTCGCCGATGACAGTACTGCTATTATTAAATGTGACGACCTAAAAGAGTATGAATTTGATATAAATAGTACTTTAAATGACATTATGGCTGGACATAAATTATCTGAAAATTAATTTACTAAAAACCAAAATAATGCACTTTTATAATAAACAGTTACCCCCCCCCCCCCCCAATGTCAACATAAATCATAATAAACAAAAAATTTAACAAGTTCACAAAGTTTCTTGGCCTTACTATTGATAATAAATTAACATGGACAACTTACGTTGAAGAAGTTTGCAAAAAATTTAACAAATCGGCTTATGCTTTATTCAGAATTTCAAAAGTAAAATCAGAAGTTGTTTTAGTAGCATATCAAGTCACACCTCATTTAAATTACAGTGTTATATTTTGGGGTAATTCGGGGGATAAGGATAAGGTCAATGTTTGGTCTAAATTATAGAAAAAATAGGAACACAACTGTCGTGTTCCTATTTTTAAGACATTCAAACTTGTTACGTTGCCATGTATTTAACATGGCTTGTTTACAAAAGTAGCGGATATAAGAATGAGGTCAATTCATATAAAAACCCAGTACAAATAAAAGTTGGTAACTGGAGGACATAAAACATCTATGGTGAACAAGAGTGTAAGTGGAATGGCTCCCATTATTTTTAATAAATTGCCAGTAGGTTTTAAAAATTAGATTTAGTGACGTTTAAAAATAAATTAAAACAGCTATTGATAGAAATTTTTTATTATTCCGTTAAAGACTATTTAAATGATATTTTGATATGAGTAATTTTTTTTTTAATATGTTCTACGAATTTTTGTTATTCATTATTTTTAACTGAATGTATACTATTTGAAATTAACTTATTATTGTATTGTATTTTAACTGAATCATTGTATGTCTGATAAGGGTATATGTCGGGATGCCTAATTATTTGTACTCCTAATTGTCATTGGCGCACAAACTATTAGCCTAAAATTTTTTCGCACATTTTTACTATTCCTAAACGTGTTTAGCCTATTTTCACTACGTTTAACTTTATATCGCCGTATTATAATTTCCCAATTGCGACATTTAGCCGAATATATCATAACACCTACCCTTTTGCAGTTCCAAATTTTTATTCGCAGAAAGTTAAAAGAAAGTAAGCATGCATGCAAGCAAGCAAGCAAGCATGTATGCAAACAAGCAATCATGCATGCAAACAAGCAATCATGCATGCAATCAAGCAGACATGCATGCAAACAAGCAATCATGCATGCATTCAAATAATCAGACTTCCGTGACGGCTTCGGCGCTGCGGGGCTCCAGCGGTCCCACGCGTGCTTATCGTCGCAGATGGCTTACGCTCACCACCGCAGCTTCGGCTTTCTGGCCGGCTAAGCCGGCCAGCCTCAGCCGCGGCGCCTCGCTTACAGCCTCCTGCTCCTCAGCCCGCGAGCCGCCTCGCCCCTCCGCGCCTACGTGCTTTTGAATTACACTCAAGGGGTAGGGCAGACAAGACTGCTTGGGGTCGGTTTGTGAGCGATTCGTTTCTTAAACTTTTCGGTTTAAAAAAAATAGAGCGTATTGCCAAAAAAAGATGCTAATACATTTTAGTGCTTTCGATATTAGACATACTGAAATTAGGGTTTTCAATTTTTAGACCAATCTATAACCTTTTTTCGAATTAGTGCCTGAAAACCGTCTGTATGTAACTGTGCAAACATTTCAGACGCACTGCAGAAACGAGGAAGTCCCAACATCATCCTGAAGATATTGTTGTATTGGATACGGAGAGTGTTTAGCGATCTTTTAGTACAACAGATCCACAGACCGCCCGTGTATGGATTCTGACAATATGGCTTAAAGAGAGTTATTTTGACTTCCTCCGTACAACGAGCGAATCTGCGGGCCAGCATGTTACCACGGACCGCCAAAGCTCTTCGCTCCCTTTCTATGTCGACATTATCCTTAAGATCGTCGGTGAGTATGTGTCCTAGGTATTTAAATTTAAAAACTCGATTCAACTCCACTCCGCCAAGGCAGATTGGAAGTGTAAATTCAGGACGTTTACCGGCGGTTTTGAAGACCATGTGTATTCACTTTTTCTGACATTATACACCAGACCATGTGATTTAGCATAGTTTTCACACACTTTTAACATTTCTCCGATAGCACTCGCAGTCGGACTCAGCAGCACCATGTCGTCCGCGTAGCTGATGTTGTTAACACTCACACTACCAACTTTGCATCCGACACGCATCCTGCTGAGTTCCACTATGAGGTCGTTAACGTAGAGGTTGAAGAGCTTTGGAGACGACAGCCCCCCTTGTCTCACGCCACACTCCAACCTGTACGACTCGGAGAGTTTGTTAGACCATCTGACACAGTTCGTCTGATGTGTGTACCAATACCTAAATATATCTATCATTTCCACCGGAATACCCCTGTCCTCCATCTTACCCCACAGCACATCATACGAAACAAGATCAAATGCTTTAGAGAGATCCAGAAAACATGCGATTTTGATAAGTATGTAAAATATACTTATCAAAATTGCATTGGTTTGAAATTCGTGATAACCTTACAAAAAATATAGAATCTACAAAGTTTTTTTATACACTATCGTCATAACCACCAGTCCTAATAAGTCCACTGCTGCACACAAGCCCCTTCAAAAGGTGGATATCGCCACAACCGGCAAATTGGCAAGTCGGTTGATGTTATCAGTATGATCTGTGTTGTTCTGCCATCCTTTAAGCGCCTCTTACGATACCCATAGGGAAAGAATGGGTGTTCTTCTTAAGTGCCGGTACCACGTGTACTCGTAGGTTCATCTCAAAATATCATCACAATACCACATGTAGTCAAAAAGTGACAGCCCATTCCAACCCTCTCAGGGTAGGAATGTGAATTTTGATGAGATGGGGTATTAGCGACAAAATTATGGCAATATTTTCTTCTGGGAGAGACATACTTTCAGCAGTGGTAAGACATTATGGATTGATAATGAGTTCCCACTTCGAGTTGAGATGCCACATACATATTACAGTTTATGCGCTAACATAATTTATGTTCCTAGGTTATCTAATAGTCACTATATAAGATATATAGTATATAAAGCCTGGGGCAGAGTAAATATTTTAGGATATGGAATAAAATATTTAGCTCCAAATTGATGAAGTTCGACCAAAGAAGAAGTTTATCTTTGCCCTCCTTAAAATTCGCACTTGGCTGATTTTGCTATGACTCCACAACGCCGTATGTTTTAGTAAAGTAAGTATTCAACACACGGAGCTAGTGCTAATGGCTTGAAGCCTTGCTCCACTCAATTTGCACTTTTAAGTAAAGGTTTAACCTCGCTCCTATTCCCTGGATTTTAAAGTTCATTTCGTTATGTCGGTTTCAGACCTCCATTCGAACATTACATTGGCATTGGCTTATATAGCGCATATTGCATTAGCTTCGAAACAACTGAATAATCATGCGATTTGATTGATTGATTTATAATCCAATTTGCTAAATGTGTTTGAATCGGCACCTGATAATCATTGTTGTTTTAATTGAATGCTTGGCACTAAATAAAGATAAACACTCCTGAAATATCCATCATACATACAAATTATACACTAAAAATATACACTACAATGTTACAAATACGAAAGTCTGTCAAGCGCTTAAACCGCTGTATCGATTGAGATGAAATTTATTAAAAAGAGATAATGAGCCTCGAAAGGACATTGGACAGTTTATCGTCCTTGAAAATGACAAAAAGGTTAAAAGGAGTTAAGATATTATGTGAACAGGAATCGGTATTTTCATAATTTAGTATAAAAAATAATAGAAACCTATTGAAAAAACTCGGGTAATCTTTAAAGACAGCGAATTTTTTTAACGCGATATATCCAGGAGTGCAATATAGCCCGTTCTCTTAAGACAAATTTCAGTACATTTTTATATGTCTTAAATTTAGTTATCAGTGACAGAAAAACATTATCACCAAATGAGCACTCACCGTACATTTGGTGCTCTTTTAGCTTAGTTGCATTTAAAATAAGATAGTTCAAATAGACATACATTTTAATCACCCTATAACAGGAACGACCTTCGATGAGTAGTTGGAACACTGACTGGACACATCCCCCTAAATAAACATCTCTTCACTATTAATGCCACAGACAGCCCTCTATAGAGGCTGTGTGGAACAGGCAGAATCGGCTGCCCACGTGATCTGGTAATGCATAGGGGTAGCTACAGTTACTCTTTGGGCATCTATCCTAGGCACACCGACTTACCTTCAAGAAGCCGGCGAACGTCCCAACAGACTTCTGTACTTCTGGAAGGAGTTGCGATGCTTGGACTGACCATCCTAATCCCCCCTACGCATAACAGGTTAAGTGGAGCCAAAATGCGGAAAATAAATACAGTTCTTAGGTTGCATTGATGCTGAAAATAATACTTTAGTATCTATTGATACTTTAAAGACAGCCTACCCCGTTTCGAATTATGTATGGCTACATACAAAAACTGTTGTATTGACAACCTCCTTTATCAGTAAAATCAGACGAATTATCGACGGATATAGGATAATTCCTGAGGCAAAGATGCCAAAGTTAAGTGAGGTAGGTGTGGTGTGCTAAGAACGAGATACATCAATAAATAAAATAGTAAAAGTGCTTCATTCGCGTAGGCCAGCAGACAAGGGTTTATCGTAATCTTTTGACAGAAAACCACCGTAAAATGTGAATATAAATGGTTTTGTTGTTTCACATTCAAAGTTAAGTTCTTATAATACGAGTAATATGAGAGTAGCTAAAATTCATAACTTTACTGGGAATAATTAAATATGCAGTCAATTAGCCAAAATGAAATTTTTAAAAATCATTTGAAGGGCACAGGACACAATAATGTAAGTATTTTCGATACAAGGAAGACCCATATAATTTTCCACAGTTCGATTTAAAATAAATAAAATTAAATAAAATATGTCTTAAATATAATAAAATGGGCCTAGGCTAAATCTTTTTAAATATATAGAACATTTCAGAAATCTAATACAAAAATCTGACGAGTGTAAGAATTCAAACCAATGAACTGTGAGCATTTCATACCTGTCAGGCATTAATTTAGGAATTACAAGGTATAACGTGTCCAACCTACACCAAGTGCAGACGTACATCGCTGCCAGTCTCGCCCATTAAGAGGAAACACACACTACGGGCGAGAGAATTGAAAAATAGGTATTTGTAAAATCTATTGCTGTCGCGCAGTGCCAAATGCATTCACCGCAGAGTGTGATACAGACAACTGCTTCTTGGACCGAAAATACCTACTAAAAGCACACCAAATCAACGTTTCGTAGTCCCCCGATTACTTTTCCAAAACTGGACCGATTTAAATACTTTTTTCATTAAAAATTTAAAAAAAAGGCTTTGGCTGTGTTCGCATTTTTTCCTTTTTTTCTAAAATTTAGCCAAATTTGTTTTCTGGATGTTTGAACACAGCGGAAAATCTGGCGATTTTTTTCGATTTTTGAGTGCTCATATCTTTTTTTTACCACGCTTTTATTAGCTTGGGTTGTAGCTATCTATGTATCTATGTATGTAATGGAATCTTTGAGCATAAATTTGACCGATTTCCAGAAGTTTGATTAATTTGAAACTTTGCACACGTATCAAGGACCGATGACAATGCAATAATTTAATAACAGTTTTCCCAGTTTTCATCTGTAAGAGGGAGTAAAAGAGATAGAGCTAGCGCGCGATCTGTATCAATTATGTTTCCTGCATAGGTTTGGACTTACAGTCGGTAAAGAAGGAATCAAATCTTATAAACTAAACTAAAAAGTAAAAAATAAATTATAGTTTAAAAAACTAAAAAACCACGCTTTTAAAACAGATTGAACAAAAAAATTAAAAATAAAACTGTAGTAATCAATTGAAAAATTCATATTATTGTACAAAAAGCGTGGGGGGCTTGATTTAGATTGTTGTAAATATTTTATCAATAATTTACTATATCTGTGGATATCATAACAAGCACCCCACGCTTTTTGTACAATAATATGAATTTTTCAATTGATTACTACAGTTTTATTTTTAATTTTTTAGTTCAATCTGTTTTAAAAGCGTGGTTTTTTAGTTTTTTATATTAATTAATTTATGAAAAAACAGAAAACATAGAAACATGCTAATAGTAGCCATAGATTTTTTTAATAAAAATTATTGCTCTACTGGCTTTATCCAGGGAGGAAACAAGGGACTACGTTTGTATGGAAAAACGGCCCTTGTGTTTCCTCTTAATCTCACAGAAATAGCCGCCTCATTACCTGCATTTCCGATAATTGAATGCCTTCTTTACACATGGTGAGAATGTTGTTGTTTCTGGCATTAATTAAACTATTTGTAAGCAACGCCCAAATTAAAATATTACTTAAATCGGAAAATAACGTACAAAGCTATGCATAAAAAAGGTATTCTAATGAAGGAATGTCAATGAGAACAACATCTTACATGGGATTAGAACAATGTAATGTTCCCATGTAAGTAGCTTTGAAAAGCTTGTTTTACAGAATTAGTAACATTAATCTGTCCAGGGTGCGAACCTGGGGCCTTTTGGGCTGGTGTCACCTTTAAAATGGACACAATAAATAGGCATCGAATTGATTTTCTCCTTTTTTCACTTAATTGAAATGTAAGATGGTGTGTGTGATGTAGGTGTGTCAAACCCAAATTAACTGTCAATATTTCATGCCCGACAGCATTTCATACCTATCAATTGAGGTATTAATTAAGGAAATTACAAGGTATAACGTGTGCAACCTACACTCAGTACAGACGTGCGCCGCTGCCAGTCTGGCCCATAAATCTTACAGAAATAGCCGCCTCATTTCCTACATTCGCGATAGTAGAACGCCTTCATACATAGGGTGAATATGTGGTCATAAATTCTTCAGTTATTTGCATTATAAGACGGTTTTATTATGTTCCATTTGTTACTATGTTACTGCATCTATGCAGTCACGATATGTGCAAAGCTGAGTAAAATCTTACTTTAAGATTTTGCTTTAGATGCTATTTTCATTTGTTTATTTATTTCAAATTTTAAAACATGTTCTTAAGGCAGACCTTAAGACATATGGTATAGCCTACCTATTGGTTAAATTGGTTAAATTGGTTAAATTGGTTAAATTGGTTAAATTGGTTAAATGGGTTAAATTGGTTAAATTGGTTAAATTGGTTAAATTGGTTAAATTGGTTAAATATTATTTCACTTTACCTTTTTGCTATCGTACGAACCAACCGTGGTAGGGGCAAGAAAAAGATGGCGCGTAACCGAAAAATGTGACGCTGAAAATGTGACGCAATGTGACGCAAAACGTGACGGTACATTTTTTTCCAACGCCGATAAAGAAGTTTCACTTCAAAAAAATTAGAACACTTAAGAAGAGGCACAAAAATAATCACATTACTCACTAATTATAGGGGCGTCGCTACAGTAGAGTGTAAGTAAATCCAATCTGAAGTATCGAATCAAATTACTTATTGGATATTTAAAGATAGCACATTAATACGTGAATATGTATAAAAATTGTCGGATTCGGTACCATTGAGCTGATACAATATTACAGGTAAGTAGAGGGTCAAGTAAAACTTTAGATGTGGCGTTCTCTTGATTTTTTTGGACAAACTGTTACAAGTCAAAAAACATTTTTGAACGGGAAGATGATTAGCTTGAAATGAGTCCCATTTGAAACACTAAATAAAATAAATCCAAAAAACCGGCCAAGTGCCGGACTCGCGCATGAAGCGTTCCGTACCATAAAATATTTATTTTGTTTTGTTTTTAGTATTTATTGTTATTATTGCGGCTATAGATATACATAATTTTTGAAAGCTTTAACTGTCTAGCTATCGCGGCTCTTGAGATACAGCCTGGTGACAGGCAGACGGACAGACAGCGATGTCTTAGTAATAGGGTCCCGTTTTTACCCTTTGGGTACGGAGCTCTAGAAACGGGAGGGAGCCTAAGATTATTATTTTTCAATTTACTAAAAAAAGCGGTGATCATTTTGAAATATTTAAGTAGGTACTAAACCCAATTTAAGTAAGAGCATACAACTAAACAACGTCGATCATTATTCTGAGCCTACATCAGGTCTCTTGGACGTACTTCTTTGTTCGCCTCTTACACCACACGTCTCTCTTTGATGACAGTCGCCCACTGAAAGGAAACGAACCGACTTCCATATAACCTTGGGCCTAAGGTGTAACACAGTGAAAGTAGTGTTATTTGAAAGATAGTATAAAATTAAAGGATTCCTGAGAATTTGGCGAAAATTGGCAGTCCGTGATCTGAGATATAAAATATTATGAGAAAGTGAGGTTAAGAATAGCTTATGCCGAAATAGTTAACTTTTACAAGGAATAATGTATTCAATCATTTATTTTTAAAGCAATGGAGCACTTTCTTTAATACAGATAAGTGTACTTAAGTTACTAGAGAGTTTGTGACCCAATAGATAAAAATATTTAGGTATTTAGTATTTAGTAGTAGTAGTAACGTAGAGAAGAAAATAAAACAAACAAGGTCGAGTGACATTTTTTTTCTTTCTCCTGTCAATGTCAATTTTTTTAAGGCTTTGGCACCAAAGTGTTTAAGAAAGTATATGAATAATCGATTACAGTTATTCATTAAAAAAACAAGGTGATAACATCTATTTTAAGATGATTTCTGTGGTTTATGCATGTGATGTTATTAATATTATATATTTTAATTGACCTGACAGTGAAACGATTAACAAATGAATCAAACAACGTGATCGATTTGTGATGTTCGATTAATTTTATTCGTTAACAGTAACTTCTAACGTTGTTTTCTTTTTTCCTAGACTGTGGATAAAGCTGATATTTTCTATTTATCTTATAAAAAATTTTTTTTTTTTTAAAGTTTATATACGAGTACTGATATTATAAGTGCAATTAAGTTGCTAAAATATCAAATAAAGTATATAAATAGCTGTTTCATCTTAACTGACTGTCAAACATCTGCAAAGATGTTTCTTTCGGGTGTTAAGGGTGCAAACTCCTAACATTTGATGAAGCAACGCTGGCTTACAGCGTAAGAATATGCTTGAAAAATTCGCGCCGTGTCGCAGTGTCTCGGTGGCCTAATGGTATGGCACCCGCCCGGCATGCGAGGAGATGCGGGTTCGAGTCCCGCCTGAGACAAAATTTTTCAAGTTTATATACTGATATCACTTATGTTTATCTATGCAAGCCCCAGAACAAAGAAAAAAGATAATAAAAGCGTTGTAGGTTATGAGCAAATGCTCATTCTTCTGCCCAAACATGAATGTAAGTGAGCGCTGTGATTGGCTTCGAACGTCGTGGCGCGACGTCAAAAGAATTCCCTTGATTGGCGGTCTTTGAACTCGTTTATGTGTGCAAAAGCTTGTTTTATTATGTGCACAAGTAGTAGTGGGGCGCAAGCGGCGATCGGTTTTCATACAAATGGCGCAAGAAAGTCTTTCTAACCTCTTTCCATGTTCTGTGATGTAAACCAATCTCAATATAACTTTGTGACAGAATATTACATCGGATTACGGAGTGAGCAATCGATTTCCCAACGAGATGCTACCATTATTTTTTACAGGCAGCAATACAAGCGCCTACGTGCTATAGTGTATGATGAGATGAAGGATGAAGGTACAGTTGGTCGCAAATGCCTTAATATCTAGCTTTATGCTAGCTGAAGTTTTTGAAATCTGCATTGTTGTGGTAGGTAACTTGAATTCTATGATGGAGGCCATTTGCCTTGGAGTGAGATGATTAAAAGCCGTTACTTTTTATACTTTACAAATAACTGATATGAATGTTATATTATTATATTTGTATCGCATAATACTTTTAATTTTTAGGGTTCCGTACCCAAAAGGTAAAAACGGGACCCTATTACTAAGACTTCGCTGTCTGTCCGTCTGTACGTCTGTCCATCTGTCCGTCTGACCGTCTGTCCGTCTGTACGTCGCTATCTGTCACCAGGCTGTATCTCAAGAGCTGCGATAGCTAGGCACAGTTGAAATTTTCACAAATTATGTATTTCTGTTACCGCAATGACAACAAATACTAAAAACAAAATAAAATAAATATTTAAGGGGGGCTCCCATACAAGGAATGCGATTTGTTTGCCCTTTTTTGCTCGATATTAATAATGGCAACAGGTAGGCACTTGTAATATTAAAAAAACACTTAGTTGTATTTTAACATTAATAATAAATAATAAAATTTATATACAAAAAACGCAATTTTTTGCCTATTTTTGCTCGATATCAATAAATGGTAACAGGTAGGTACTACATTAACTAAATTAATGTAGGTACCTACTGTTGTTTACCTATTCAATGGTACGAACCCTTCGTGCGCGAGTCCGACTCGCACTTGGCCGAGTTTTAAATAAAATTGACGAACTTTTGTAAATCAGAGTCCTCTTTAAATGACTTGAGAAAAAACAGCAACCAAAAATTTTTATGATCTCTTTTATAACATTCATTTGTTTAATTTTCAACTTTTCCGAAAACAGTTTTCGCTTAAACCCTTCTTCAAGAATACCAACATACTGCCAAACGCACAAGTTTTTGTTGTTGCCTGTACATTACCTCACCGGTGTAAGTTCCTTCAGGACATAATCGTTTATTCCCTCCAGTACACGTTCAACCTTCTCCCAGTTCGTCACGGGTGCAAAATAAAGTTTATGTACCACGAACGTCGTCAACCCGGCACTAACCAGCCTCGTTTTGCCGCCAAACGGTTTTACCTTGACATGGCATGTATAGTGAAAGAACCGCCAATCCACATGATTTTTGTCGCATTAGCAAATTTTCGCTGATTTTCCATTCTAAAGTAGTTCACACTTGTCCCGAGACAATGGGAGGTTTAAATATTGTGACGATAAAACTATTGGGATATTTACAAAAATATAAAATATTTTACTGATTTTACAACTTGTTAAATAACGTATCATGGTTAGCAGTAAGAATGTGAAAAGGTTATGTAAATTGGCGTTACTTCTAGTTTTATTTTAAGCCTTCAGTCGGACAATTGATAAAATTTGTTCATTTATACATTTCTCTCTTCTTCCATCTCTGTATGTCCGTTTGCAAGGTGGCAAAGGCCTCCCCCAATCTCTTCCATTCTAACCTTTCCATGGCCACTCTACCCCATGTTGTTCCTGCAACTTGTCTAATGTCATCATCCCACCTTGTTAGTGGTCTACCTCTATTTCTTTTTCCATTCTTTGGGTACCACTGTGTGACTTCTTTACTCCATTTGTCTTTTTCCCTGATCATGTGGCCCGACTATTTCCATTTATGTAATTTTTAGAGTTATGTCTTGCACCTTGGTCTTGTTTCTGATGTTGATATTTCTTATTTTGTCTTTTCTTTTGACCCCTATCATACTTCTTTCCATGGCATTTTGGCATATGGAAAGCTTATTTGTTACGTTTTTTGTTAAAGCCCATGTTTCGCTGCCGTATGTAAGTACAGGCAGTATGCATGTGTTAAATAATTTGCTCGTCACAATTCTCCTTCACTTCTACGAGTAGTAAACATTCTTATTTGATTAGTGTGCTGTAATTTTTTATAAATAAAAACTCACTCCCCGAGTTTTCCAAAAAATTGTAAGTACATGTTATTAATAGATTGTTGGATAAAAAGATACCTTTTATTAAGTTTAAGGATCATTTATAATCATTAAAAGATACAAAATCACTTACATGAGAATAACACTGTAATAATCGTATTACTTAATAAAATTTTAAAATCGTTCGCACTCGACTAAATATGTAATGTTTATCACTCTTTTTGTACTTAGGTTGTTGTGAAATTGCAAAACAAAACAGTCATCATAGAAAACCACCTTTTCAACAGCCATTTCTTAAACCTGTTATTTATTAAATTGATATTAAATATCTATATAACTATTTCGTGTTTAGATTCAACATCACTGCTTCAACATCATTTCACACCAGAACCAAAAAAACATTTACAGGCAAATTGTTGTTTGTTTTTCTAAGCTTCTCCGTAAATTTTCATGATTAAATTTACCAATAGTTTCCAGATTTTTCCTTAACATGTAGGATAAGAATACCTGCTGATACTAAATGTATGCAAAAATCTGTCCAATTTCATGGGTCAATGGAGTTCTTGGAAGCTGTAAGGGCTTTTAAGAACTGTAGACTTAAGTATATCAGTATAAGGTTTTAATAATTTCAAAACGTCCACGCGTTACTAAAATAAACGCTCTTGACAGACAGACGGACGGAAAAAAAGCAATGCTTTAAGTGTCCCGTTTTGGTGATGTACGGAAACCTAGAAATAAAGTTTTTTTTTTTTTTTTTTTGCTAAAGTGGCCAGTTTCGTTTTGTATTTTTTTTTCTATTTTGGCTTTGGCACAAGGTGCAAACAGCCGTAGCGTCGTTTTAATTTCATGGGGCATCATAAGGTTGACAGGCCTCATGTGGCGGTTTACGGCCATTCGACCCGTAGACGTTTAGTGTCAACCTCGGACTCATTATCTCTACTTAGACTCGCATCGTAATAGCGTTACTGTCAGTCTTTAGAACAAAACGTTCCACCATGTTTATTAAAACTACACAGCGATCGTTTTTAGGTAAAAACCGCTTCCGTATACAGTGCAAAAGTGCTTGCGTGCATGTGCTGTTTTAGCAAATAAAAAATGATTCACCATCTGAAATATACATAACGATGGTACATAGCATAGCGTCTGATTTATATTCACCATTTAAACGTAAAAAATCTCGAATTTCCGGTATAACTGTCGTAATTTTAATACAGGCCTCTCAAATGAAGCTTACTCTTCATAGATCAAATCTACACATAATGGCGCACTTGAATAAAAAGCGAAATCCTTCATCTTTACATAATGCACTCATTTTGTCGTGTTTAAATGTGAACATTTCGCATATAGAGTACAGCAGTCAACAATACGTCAAGATATTTCCGCTCTTATGACAACGAGATACGATCTTTATTTCAACGCATCCATTGTGGGCGACTGTACTAGAATGAGGTGCTTATTCCAAAGTGCCTTGTCTGTTTAAGAGCTTCCTTTTGAAATGAACAAAGCGGAATCGAGTGATGGCCCCACTCTGTTATCGAGATCGCTTGCTTAGTGGCCACACACTGATGCGGTCGGGGCTTAGTAAGTAGATGTAATTGTAACAGATTTTTAAATTCATGAACAAATATGATCACATGTAACTTTTGTTTATTATCAATAATAGCTGATCATGGTTGTTTTTTTTAATCCGTAGTTATTCTTGGTCGACCTCCCCGAGAAAGGCCACCCCTAGGACCTCCTCATTCTCAGATGTCGGTTGTCTTAGTTCTCCTACGGATTTCCTCATATCTGATTCTATCAGGCAGGGAAATACCATCTTTCTAAGCCTTCTAAGAACAATACTAAGCGACAACTTTTCAGTCACATAAGTATAGATTTTTTTATTACAACAAACTAGAGAATGTTTTGTCATCGGTCGTACATCACAAAAGATGTTCCCTTCGTGTGCCAGTTTGACATACTAAGTTTGACTATAACGAAAATACAATAATACCTAAAAAAATATTTCGACTATTTTAGGTGGGACTTGTAGCCACAACCTCTCGCTTACCTACTGATCTACTAGCCGATTGAGCTACATACCAAGACATTGTCTGTGTCGACGAATTCATGAAGGCTTTCTACGCTGTGAGCCAGTGATGTTTCATCAATATTTTTCGTTATGTGCCTCTTACATCCAAGAGAATTATTTCACAATCGGTTCATATGAAACAGCTTTTTTTTTCGATTGACTTAGTTTCGACTTCAACCTGAGACAGTCGAAAATTGTCTATTCAATAAATTTTATTTTACAATTTACACCAAGCATAATTTTATGTTGAAAAATTATGTCTCAGGCGGAACTCGAACCCGCATCTCTTCGCATGCCGGGCGCGGTGCTTTATTTCCTATAAAAGTTTAAAAACTGTAACGCGACTACGGAAATGCAATGATTTTAAAGTCCCCCTATATAATTGCAGATACGTTAAAACATTTTTGTACTCAAAATTTTGTCTTCTTTCATTTGATACTCGTTATGACTGCAATCTTATTTTTTTTAATATCCCAATATAATTATTTTTGTCAACTATGTAGCTTTTTTTAACAAAAGGTAGCCTATGCTACCCGGACTATATTGATACGGGTAAAAAACAGTCTAAAATACTGGCCATAAATAACGGTTTATTTCTTCCTTTCACAAAAACAAATATTAAGAAAGATCAATCGATCCCCGAATGTGATTTGAACCTAAATAATCCCAATTCAATTACATAAAGTTACATGATTCATGGAAGTGCTCGTGTTTGATTTTCTCCAAGTTTTATTCTGTCGGCCTTTTGTCTGCCATCAAAATAATCCTGTCTTCATATGAGTATATTGTGTTGTTTTTCAATCGCCAAATAAGGAGGTTTTTGAGACGCAGCAAATATTCAGAAAAAGTTTTTCGTTGTTGCATTATCTATCATCATCATCACCATTTGGATCAGCGGCAGTAAACGCGCCTTCTGAGCCATGGGTCGCGGGTTCGATCCCCGCACAGTACAAATATTTGTGTGCATGAACATGTCTGTTTGTACTGGTCTGGGTGTTCTCTATATAATAGGGGTTAAAGTATGAAATTGCCGATTTGTACTGAAAATCAAAATTGTTTATTTTTTATTTTTTAACAAATTTATTTAATCAAAATAGTTACCATTATTATCTATACATTGCTGCCATCTAATAGGAAGGTCATTTATGCCTTTGTGATAGAACTCTGAGGATCTAGACTGCATACGACATTGTTCGGAGTTCGGCACAATAGACATCTGCCGTTATTGATTGACCAGATCGGAGAAAACTATAGTGAATAACACCATGCTGAGACCACCAAACAGTTACCATTACCTTTTTATTGGTAAGTTTGGCTTTAGGACACTTGTGGCGTTTGACCTGGGGTCAGCCATTGCATTTTTCTTTTACGGTTATCATAAAGAATCCACTTTTCATCACATGTCACAACGATTTAATATTCCTTCATTTCTGTACCGATTCAACAAGGCAACACAAGTTTCAACACGCGTTTCTTTCTGTACATCAGTCAAATCATGAGGCACCCATTTTTCGTATTTTTTATTTTATTGATTTGACGCAAATGAGTCAATATTGTGGGTAAGGCTTCCACCATCTCTCTTAATTCATCGTTAATCACCTGTGTGGGCGGTCTTCCTCGTGGCTCGTTCATCAAGTCGAAGTTTCCATCACGAAAGCGTTTAAACCAAACTCGCACGGTGCGTTCATTAGCAGATCCCTCTCCAAACGCAACATTGATATTGCGGGCTGTTTCTGCCGCGTTACTTCCGCGTCGGAACTCGCTTATTCAAAAATTATTCGAATTTTCGCAGTATCCATCTTTCTTGTCTAATTTAAATAACAAAAACAATTGAAAATCGATATTCAAATGTTTCATCATAGAAACCATGTGAAAAAAGTTTTATTCGAAAACCTCAAACCATGAAGATTCTATGTCAATTCAAAGAACCTATTACAATAAAACGGCAATTTCATATTTTAACCCCTAATATTATAAGTATACTAGCGACCCGCCCCGGCTTCGCACGGGTGCAATGCTGATACTAAATACACTATAAAAAAAACTGTGAACGTTGTATATAAAAAAACATAGTGGCCCGCTCCGGCTTCGCATGAAATATGTCACTGAAAAAATGATTAAAATCGATCCAGTAGTTTTGATTTATTCATTACCGCCCGTGGCCCGCACGTGTTAATTTGGAGTAAAACAATTCCCCTTTCCCTAATACCATGAAGATTTCCTGCTGTCTTTGGAATATCTAAATTCCGCGCCGCCGCCGCCCTGGCCGGCCTACCGCCGCAAACGCTACGTCCCGTAATTTTTAAATCATTATCTTCGGAAATATTTATTTAAATCATATTCTGTAAAGGCCATATAGATCAATATTAAATCAACAATGTATTTGAAGTATTTAATTGGATAAGGATTAATGCTGTATTGGTTAAAATCGCTTCGAAAATTAGCCATTATTTGTCGTAAAAAGTAAATGACAAAAAAATGTTATTGTAGGATATCCATAACAGATAGACATACACCATCGCGGAGTTTTCTGTAGACCTTTTTAATATGTACAATACTTAGTACATTATTTTGATAAATTTCGTAGGGTTTAGCCTGCGTTTGCAATGTAAGCGGAAAAAATGTGAATATTTACGACATCATATAAGAAACCTCAAAAATAACAGTATTTCTCCACTATTTAATGGATGTTATTATACATGAACCTTGCTCTTGGATCACTCTATCTATTAAAAAAACCGCATTAAAATCCGTTGCGTAGTTTTAAAGATTTAAGCATACAAAGGGACATGGGGAAAGAAAAAGCGACTTTGTTTTATACTATGTAGTAATATTTACAAAAAAAGTATATAAGTAAGTTTATCGGTTGTCTAGTACCCTATACGACATGGTACTTAATAGTACTCGTAGCTTAATTTGAGACTAGATGGCTATGTGTGGCCCAGTTAGGCATGCCCTAAATATTTATTTATTTATCATCATCACCAGCCTATATCAGTCCACAGCTGGACAAGAGCCTCTCCAAAGGAGGATTTCGCCATAATCGCCACGCTTATCAAACGGGTTGGCGATCGCAGTTTGTGCATTTTCTTGTGTCCGTGGTCTTCTGGTGGTGCTCCTTTAGTCGCCTCTTACTACACCAGAAGGGGTGGTACACGACATTAGTTATTATCTATAAGTAATAAAACAAAATTGTTTAGTTACAAGTCAAAACATTAAGGTTCTTGTATACAAAGAAGAGAATAAGTATCTCCGCACACATTTTTTCTACCACGCAATATTTGATGACGATGACATTTAGGACGCCAAAATCAAATCAAAGCATAACATAGTTTTTATTCTGAGGCGTTACGAAGTTCGCGGGGTAAAGTCATAAATAAAACTTGGGTTTTATTCTATACAAAATTTTCGAAACATAATGGTCTAAGTTAAAATATATCATAGACATACGAGTAGTATATAATATACATAGTATATCTCAGATCATATAAAGAAATAGATATAAAATGGGGGCGTGGCGCGTGCGAATCCAATATGGGCAAACAGAACTATAGCACACCGCAGCGAATTATTTAATAAAAACATCCATGTAACGATAATTGTTTCGGCACAATATACATTGAAGGATTAATACTAATTAGCTGTGTTGCGAGTACTATGCGACTGCGCAATATATCGAAGTTTAATCAAAGCGTTCACTGCCCGACGTGTGCATCGCGACCACACTTTGTAGCGACACACTAATTTGCAGTGCACACACCAAATGAATGACGCTTTGTGTAAGCGGAAGTGGTAGCCGCTGTGATTGGGTCCATGTTTGTGTGCGCACCAATGAGCGTTGTAAATTGATATAGTGTGATCCTTATGCTTACAAAAGTGTTATTGTAGTTGCGTTGCACACATAAATAATTCGGAGACACGGGTTCGCTAAGGATTTACGAGTAATTTCATATCTCCTTCTTTATATGATCTGAGCATAGTATATAATATACATAGTATATAATAGACATAGTATGTAATACTATGTCTATGATATATATGAAC
Organism: Anania crocealis; assembly: GCA_949315895.1. Taxonomy (NCBI): domain Eukaryota; kingdom Metazoa; phylum Arthropoda; class Insecta; order Lepidoptera; family Crambidae; genus Anania; species Anania crocealis. Next base: position 8,020,875 of record OX438880.1, read on the forward strand.
TAGATCTATAGTTCCTTTCTGAAATGTCACTGCGAACTGTCCAAGTTTAACTTAAGAGAATGTAATGTCTTGTCTATGTACCGTAACGAAAATAAATATGTCCTGACGAACATAACTTAAAAAACAATGCAATTTATACAAAAATACAAGATAAAACTAAGGTAAAATAGCACACAAATGTTTAATTTTCATGGTGTTTATTTTCCTATAGTTTGAGTCTTGATTTGATATATGTAATATCAATATATAAACTTGAAAAAAATTGTCTCAGGTGGGACTCGAACCCGCATCTCCTCGCATGCCGGGCGGGCGCCATACCATTAGGCCACCGAGACACTGCGACACGGCGCGGCATGCGAGGAGATGCGGGTTCAAATCCCGCCTGAGACAAAATTTTTCGAGTTTATATACTGATATTATAAGTGCAATTAAGTTGCTAAAATATCAAATAAAGTTGATATATGTAGTTCAGTTTACGAGAAAGTATTGTGTTAGTAGATTATGACGAGGCCAATGTCTTACGCAACCATGATATGAAAAACGTTAGAGTAAACTTAACTTAATAATTTGATTATGTATTTCCTAATGCATCATAATGTACTGTATTTTAAGATAAATTATGCAATAGTAAATAAGTATCTACAAAAGTAAATACAAAACGAAAGGTTTAATCAAAGCTGGAAAAACTAAGGTCGTATATTCATAGCAGATTTTAGAGCCTGTTCACACTGCTAATTACTTTAACGATTTCATGGCAACGCGTGAAATTGCATAGCATGCAAGTAATTAAAGTTGTGTGAGCCGATATAACTAGCTTTCTGTTTCATCTAACCAACGTAGAAATACAATAAATAAAACTTTTCTAAACGATAACAACCCACATTCAGCAATCGAACATTGCATACATATCGAACATTGCATGCATACCGGGGATGGTGTATTTTTTTATCTTTTACGTTATTGAAAATCCAAATATAAATACGTAGTTTATAGCAACGCAAAAAATCCAGTGCATGCGCTTCTTAAAATATCACGTTCCAAAGTTATCGTCGCAAATGCGAGTTTATCGTAGACCCAATGAAAATGCGAGCCTCATGTGCGTATTTTCAAACTATACTGAAACAGTACAACGGACCGTAGTCGTAGTTGGTTCTAAGGTTGATTATTGTAAATGCCGGCGCATAGTAGGTAAGTACATCAGTAAATAATATAACACAGGGACAAATAGGAATCGACTAAGTATTAATTTTAGTATTTCAATGGTAAACACGGACAACAAAACATGCATAGTTCTTTGGCAGTACGAATTGAATACACCAAAGATATGAGGTTCCAAACCGTATAAGTTATCTGTTCTTAAAAGATATAAAGTAATAAGGTTTTATACATGCGTTGGAAACAGTTATGTCGCTAAAAAAAGTTTGAGATTACTACAAATTCATCTACAAACACAAAAAAAATATTGCATGTAGGTAGGTATTTGAAAAAAGAAATTTTACAAGAAATTTTCTATCATACAAATAATATAAACGCAAAAATCGTAACCACTATCCGTTTGAATAGCTGTACCTAAATTTAGAACAACAGAACAACACAATGTCATCATTAACAACTAGAGTAGTTAAAATGACGAAGCACTGAAAGGAAACCCATAGTGTAGCCTATAATTTCAGAGCGATTTCTTGCAAAGTCTTTTCAAAACCAATATGAAGCTGGACGGGTTTTAGCCTACATTCCATCGGTTTGCCATGATTCCAAAATGTAACCTCCCACTTAGAGACAAGTAGAGCCGATTAAACAAGCATCATAGATAGTAAGGCTACAGACGAAAAGTGTACTCTACGCCAGAGTATATTTTGGGAGTACGCGTCCCGTTTAGGAGCAGTAGTCTGATAACGAAGTCATGTAACTCCGTAACAAGGGTCGCTGGGGACAGCCCTAGTGAATGATATCGTAGCTATATTTTCTATTAAATAACTTGGTTTGGATATTCTTGAACAATAGGGCTTGTTGGAAGGAAAGCCCTTTGGTCAATTGATTTTCAGGGTTCTACCCAAGTGGGTACCCCACGGGACTATTACTAGGCATCCATCCGTCCATCCTATCTGTCATAGGGTATATCAAATTAACTGTAATATGTAGATTGGTTAAACACGTTCGGTGTGTGAAGACTTTAACATGTAGTAGGATTCGACTCCAATATAGCATTATGTTGGGATATCTATTCATGTGCTTATACTGTTAATTCCTCTAGTTCTTGAAAACCGCCCAAAGGTCAGAATAACTTTACAAGGAAGACACGTAGGCCAAGTGACGTTATCATAAACCAATTCAGAAAAACCTGGATGAACTAATATGGGCTAATTATATGTTCTTTTTAACGCTACAAGCTGGCGCTTGCAGCGAAAAATGAATTTTCTTGGACCGTAGTAAAACCTCGGGTTTTATCACTATCACTATCCTATGACAATCCAACCTCGGGCCAGAGGCGAGAGACAATACTGCATCTCGTCTTCTTTTAGCAGTTTTCCTTTCCTTGTCTCTTGCGACGCTCATAAAAAGCAAATTACCTCTAGAATTTATTGAATCACTCTTGACTGCTTATCATTCTGGAATTCTTTCGTATTGTACATTATTGCTAAAGCGGCATTTTGGCGTTAGCGACAAATTCGACTTTATAAACAACTAAATGAAAAGCTTACTGTGATACAATAAACACTAGAGAGAAAAGTTAAAGCTATTAGTTTTGATAATGAAGGAAGTGTTACCTGCCAATGCTGATGAAGCACATGTGCATGATGCTGGCGGAGCAGGCCAACACGTCGCATGTCACGTACACGTTGCACCATACGACGCCCAACGGCCAATAACCTTTGGAATAAGCAAACATGTCAAAAAATAGCATTCCTAGATCTAAACAATCGGCACTGGGCTGCACTGAGCCATCTAGTTCCAAATTAAGCTACTATTAACCTCGCAAGTCCTGTGATATTTCAACTGCAGCATTAATACCTATCACCATATAAGTACACCCTACTATACCAAGTAGGTACAAACTAAAAATTGTGTTTTAGACCGAAATAAAAGATTGTTGTAGTTTTCGAAGCGTTAATTTGTTTTTTTGCTGTACATATAGCATATTACTTCGTTTAAAAGGACTATAAAATATTAAAAAAAGTTTTATTCTAGAAAATCGTTAGGCTTTTATAAAGTTAAACAAAAAAGCAAATTCTAAGTATATAAGGCAGTTAGTCTTGCTATGTCGTTTAAATGTCAGGTCTGAACTACTATTTTTAGTTTGTACTTTTAAAAGTACCCTGGGACTTACGAGGTTAAAATTATACTATTCAACTGTTACATGTACTGCTATGTACGGTCGGCAAAGAAAGTGGTGTACCAGTTTTGGAAAAATTGCATGTGTCAATTAAATAGCGATATTTACATGATATAATCAACCCTGTTGTTTTTTGACGCGTGAATGCAACCAAGGTATAAACTCTAAGTTTATACCTTATAAAACATTTTCTTGGCCGATTGTAGGTAGGTACTAGATAGCCAGTAAATTTGTTTTTTTTTGTAAATATATACCTATTTTATATAGAAACGGCCCGCTGGTTTTGTGGTTTTAATACCGGGCCAAGATCTTTCCGAGGTCCCGGGTTCAATCACCGAGTCGGACAACAAAAAGTTTTGAGTTTTCGAACATTACTCGGGTTTGTGATCACCAATGTTTCGTATAAGTTACATTTTCATTTCAATCAGAGTCCAGGAGATACTCATGAATATTTGTTTACCTATTTCTGTTATGTGTGCAACTAAATACCGTTTCTTTGCTCACCAGTCGGCGCCACTGTAGACTGAGGTCCGGAGTTGTAGCTGTCAAAGGCGATTGGCGCCGAAACAAAGTGTTATATCTTGAATCTAATTAAGGTTATATTGTTTATAAATAACTATCTTGATATTAACAAACTAACTTCTGAAATAGTTGCTCTTGAGGCCGCCTATTTTTGCGCTTTTTCTTAATTACGCTTTTAAAGCGTTCACATTAATCGCAAAATAATCCATATTTGCGATATTTTACGAAGGAGATCACTTTCCAGCAGGTAAATTAAGGAAATTATAATTTATGCAACAAATACCGCTAAAACCAGTGAAAAGTGAATGATATTGGACCTCACGCGACACTAGCGCCTCTAGTGGCAAATTCACTAGCGATAGCCCTCATTCAACGAGGAAAAAATCGTTGAAAGCTAGTTACAAAATTAAATAAAAGAGCACAACAAAAATATCTTTTATTAAATGAAGCAAGTAGATTGTATGCATAGCTTGATATACAACGTGTTCCTTTTGATATCCCATGACTCTAAGGTTATGTTCTAGGTAAAAATAATATAAAACGCCCTAGACCATGTGGTTCAAAAATCAATAGTTTCGAATATAACATTAATTTTAATTAAATTTGTTTAAAAAATCTAACCAGTATGGCGAATCCTTAGTTTTACTCCTTTGGCAAACTTACACTTAAGTGTAGTAGTAAAGTAGCGGGAGAGCGTAACTTGTAAAAAACATTGACGTGTGTGGGTGTTTCATTGATGAGTAGGTACCTACGAGCAAATCGTTTTCATTTCATCATAACAAGGTAAGGGTGTTTTACATAAACACTCGTGACTTTTTAGAATTATTTTGTATGAAAAAATTAAACAAAAAAAAATTAAAAAATAATTCATACCTATGCAGTTTGATTCTTTACCATGGTCTGTTTAATACCCTAGAGTTATGGGATATCAAAAGGAACACGTTGTATAAAGGCAAGTTTACATGTAAATGAGATTAAAAATGCTGTACTTACTGCTTAAATTAGAAACTAAATTTTCACATACTTATTTAAAACCTGGATTATATTTGCATCGCCAATCAATTCAATAGTATTCTTTATATTATTACCGGAAGTCGTCGTGTTTGTTGCACGTTTAAAAGATGAATAGTTAGTTATACAGGATGAAATTTAGACTACCTTCCAAATTTGAATATAACAATCTACGAGACAAAAAACAAATGACGTATTTTTTATTTTGGTATAGCCCAGTACAAAAATGTAAACATAAAGCACTTAGAAAATGTCCGCCAAAAATCTAAAATTTTTGGTACGGCAACACTTTTTTTACGCGATGCGCATCTCATTCAGTCATTACACTATACTATTCATAAGTTTTTGATTTTCCCTTCATGCCTTAACAGGCTTAGGGCTGTAAAAATATAAAACTATTTTGCGAAAAATATGTTTGTGTGATAACTTGATTTACGTATTTTACTTCATAAATGGACTCTAAAAACGAAACTAAACGCCTAAAAAATTTTTTGATGATGATGAAGAAGTCATCTCGTATTTGAAAAATAAAAGAAAATATTTATATAGTGCGTAAAACTAAAAGTTCAATAACGTAAATCCGTTTACTTTTCTTTCATAAAAAAGAACCATCCAAAAACGTTGAAATGACGCAAAAGGATAGAACATACTAGACTTAGTATAAGTACATACACAACCTCTGAAAATCATGCATCGCCCGACAATGTGCTATTTATTTCATCCTCCGTTTTAGTTATTAAATACTTTTGTTTATTCCAAAACTTTCTGAACGCGCCTGTATTTTGCCGCGGACACAGGTCGACATTTTTATTTTATTTTATTTCTACATCGACCCGACATGACCTGATTGCAACCGCCGCTAACTGCCTAAAATATGGCTTTGTATCCGGAACACAGGATTAGATACGCATGCTGCTCATAAAAGCTAACGTGATTTTATATCGGGTTTCTGAACGAGAGATAAAAGTAGTAAAGTTCATCGAAATAACGATTTCTGAAATATACTTTTTGAAAAAGTCAAACTCAGCTACTCCCCAGTCCTTAAAAAAATAGTTACCTAGTTTAGCAGCTACCAGTAATTAAATGATACATAACTTTTTTTTCTTAGGTCGAAGTTAACATTTCGATTACTGGGCGACTGCTCTGACCATTAAGCCGCCAAGATATTATTTATATCTAAAATGACACATTATATATCTCTCAGTAAAGACATATTTAAAAATCAGTTGTATATTTTGTAACTTTTCTGCAAGCAAAGCAAAGCAATTAAAGTGCCAGTGTAAATTGAATATATCTCGAATAAAATACTGGCACCAGCAATTTAGTGACTGAAAACATTTTAAAAAAGTTTGTTGGGCAAGTAAAATATCCTATTTCAAACAATTGTGTGGTACCCGCCAGTATAGTGATCGGTAAGCAAATAAGCGGGACTATTAAAACAAAGTCCTGCTTTTGGAGAGACCTATCATACCTAGTCAGGTCATATTAGGGGTTAATATATGAAATTGCCGTTTTGTATGGACGAAATCCAGAAAAGTCATTTTTCCATATTAACATTTTTTTAGTTTTTTTAAAAACGCCTGAGCCGTTTTCGATGCAATTAAAAGTGACAGTTAAATGGTTATAAAGCTACGCATAATAGTATATAAATTTCTGAAAATCAAAGTATATAATACAAATATACTTAATTGAAGCAAGAAGGTCAGCTGACACATTGTAAGGGGTCTTTTCAACGACTTCCTTTGAAGTAATAGGCACTAGTATTGCATTTTTTTTTAGTCAAAAGTTACTTTATTTAGTTTTTGATACAATACAAAAAGAATTACGCAATAATACGACTATACTTAAGAGCTATAAACAAAATAAAAAGTGGGAAAATAATCGGCAATTTCATACTTTAACCCCTATTAAGTTCTGTCACATGTGTAATATGAAAAATTTTTCTGACTTATTAGCAGTCATATCAATTTTTGGAAACGATATTTTCTTGGAAGGAAAGGATCTAGTCGTGTTTTCGAAGGCATGTAAGCCGCTTTCATTTCATTTATTTTCATTTCATTGCATTTCAGTTCAAAGACCTGCTCTTCAAAAGCAGGACTTTGTTTTAATAGTCCCGCTTATTTGCTTGCTGATCACTATATTGGCGGGCACCTCACAATTATTTGTAATAGGATTTGATTTGCCAAAAATACTTTATACATTGTTATATTTTTAAATAGTTTTTCAGACACTTTATTCTAGTGTCAGTATTTTATTCGAGATATATTTAATTTAAGCTAGCAATTTAATTGCATATAAAAGCGTTTTAAAAAAATATATCGCAACCAATTGATAAAATATCGTTTCCAACAATTTATCTGACTTATTAGCAGTCAGATTCTGACTGTAGCCCAGTGTCATGATATTTTTAGGATATCTAAGTCTTCAATTCTACTTGCACATTGCACATCTCAACACTTAAATATAAAGTCTTGCGTCAATACCTAACGTTCTGTATTTGATATCCAATTGAACCAATATGTCGATACAAAAAAGCTTCAAATAGTATTAGAACGATATAATGTGACCTTTTGTTATCAGAAAATCGAATTGACCTGTCGCGCATCCCTTCCTAAATCTTATTTCACAGATCGCACACTTCAATGCCGTATAAAGCAAAAATCAGAAACATAAAGCAAAGTTACAATAACAAGCGATAAAATGAAATTTACGAGCCATACGTTCTGTTCCCGGAAGGAGGAGGCCGTGAAAATGACTGTCGGAGCGAATTCCTTCTAGTACAGGGTGGTCGGAGTGAATAATTCCTTAAGGAGATGAATAAGAGTGTTTTTTAATAAAACCAGCCAAGTGCAAACTCACGCATGAAGGGTTGAGTAACTCAATAAAAAAATCACCCCACTGCAAGCAAATGCGTTCATCGAATGCGGTACTTAGAACCACTAATACATAGTACGGAGCGTTTTGTAACCAAATAAAATAAAATAATTTGTTTTTGAAGTAAATATAAAACATCTACATGATACCGTTATTAATATCGCAACAAAAAAAATGTTTGTTGTATGGGAGGGAGATCTTTATATTATAGCGAAATACATCATCTGTGAAAATTTTAACTGTCAAGCTATCGCTCATGCCATACTCCCTAGTACAAGATAGACTGACGAACGGAGTGGAGTCATAGGGTGCCATTTTTTACTTTTGAGGTACGAAACCCTAAAAATGGGTAAATATACTATTTAAAAGTAAAAAAAAGGAAACGGCTTATAATTATCCCATTGCAGGAAAAATGCCTCATTCAAGCTAGAGGCATTTTAGCAATGATGGCTCCAAGCATTATCACCACACTTGCCAAATACGGGATGGTAATTACAAAATACAAACCGTAATGTTCGAAAATCTGAAACTTGTTGCCTTTGATCAAATCTAGGACCAGACCTAGCAAATAAAGAAATATTTTATTTAAATACATTTACAAACATAATATAATGAATGGAATAAAAAAGTTTGAGTTCAAACCACTATAGCATCGTGTAACAATGTTCCAACAAATTTACCAAAACCATTTCACTGCATACTCAATGCAAAATTAAACAATCCAATTAGAAACAAAAACAAGTAAAAGCTTTTAAAACCTTTTAAAGAGCATTAATATGGTTTTAAAAGAAAGAGCTCCGAAACGACACGGTGTTGATCCGACCCATTTCGATTGTCAACAAGGAAAAATATGGAGGCGTACATTTTCTTTTTTCGGTTTACTGTGGATATTTGCAGTGTTAATTCGACTTTCCTTTTTAACATAAATATCTTTTTTGTATTCCATCTTCACACAAAACATTAATAGCTGTTTGGTATATTTATTTTTTCTTTACTCTCTTCAAGGATAGTCAGGCATAAGACTTCTTACGAGTAGTTACTATCTTGAAGTACCGCCCAAATTGTACATCTTGATATAAAAATTGTATGTGATTTCTTTATTTGGTGTGCAATACAGAGTATTATATCTAATTGCGACAGAAGCCGGGACCAAAGGCCTAATTTGCCTTCCGAAACACGACGTCCTACCAATATGACCGGGAATCAAATCTAACCTTGTGAGCGGACCACATCACATTTACACTAACGGTGTCGTCGTACTTATTTATCGGGATAATATATTTTAAGACATGCCTCACTGGGCCACACAAAGCCATCTAGTCCCAAATTAAGCTACTATTAAGTACCCTGTCGTATGGGGTACTAAGACAACCGATAAACTTACTTATATACTTTTTTTTTGTAAATACATACTTATAATACATAGAAAACACCCAGACCAGTACAAACAGACATGTTCATGCACACAAATATTTGTACTGTGCTGGGATCGAACCCGCGACCCATGGGTCAGAAGCAGCGTTAACTACCGCTGATCCAAATGGTCGTCTATATGCGATCGTTTACTTCAAGTTTTTTTTAGCGAAAATTAATTTCTAAAACATTTTGCTACTATCTTAATATCTTTGGTTACGAAAATGATTACAAGAAAATTTATAAAAAGTTAATATTGTGTACGATAAAAAGGATGTCTAGACAAACTTTAACATTCCAAATTCATTTAAAATGTTTCGATTCTTAAGTTTTGTAAATGGCTAAAATCTGTCTATAGCTTTTTTAACACATAAACCTCCAACCCATTTCAAATTTACGTACTTATAATTTAGGATTCATGAAATAGCACATTGTTTTTAAAATCAGGTTACATTGTGAAAAAAGCTATTGCCGTGCACACAACATACTCATGGTTAGTCGTAAACTCTACATCATAAACATCCAGCTCTCGATCTACTTACATGCAACACAATGTAAACATTCACACGATACAAAGTCGAAAATAGCTCAATAAATCTTACCCAGGAATCCGGGAATCGCCCCCATCGGCATCACAAACAAACTGACCAGCAAATCAGCTATTGCTAGCGACAGCAGGAAATAGTTCGTCATATTCTGCAGTCTCTTGTCCAAACACACAGCTAAACACACAAGAATGTTACCGACTCCACCTGCTATTATAAATAATATCACAAATAAAAAACTCCAGTCATAACCTTTAACTGTCAATTCACTAGTCCCGTTCCTATAATTCCAGTTACATTGATACGCTTCTATACTGTTCACTGAACCATCTTTCACGTATAACGTTCGATTGAATCCTTTACTATAGCAGTAAAGGGAGTCCCAGTCACAAAAGTCAGGGCTAGGCAACCGTAACCACAGAGTCTTGAGTGCACTTTCAAAGATCACTGTCACGAGGTTCAGCTGAAATCCAGAGTTGCATAAAGTACCGTTAGCAAGGCCCACAGTATCATTGAAGCAAGAAGAGCAGCTATAAGTGGTTTCATTTTGGATGTCGAGATTCAAGTCACAGGTGAAATCGAAGGATTGGTCTTCGGAGCAATCGAGGCCGAGTGATGTCGCGTTGGTGCAAGATGTTCCCGGCTCTAACTGGCAGTGTAATTCCTGGATGCTCGGATATAGGTAGGTGAAATTCATATCCTGATCCGGGAGAATCATTCCATGGGAGCGGTGCTACGTCACCTCTGTTGGCATGGTGAAATGACATCACTGATGATTCATTGCTGTCATCTGTAACAATGGAAAGTAATGTTAAATGTGAGCGATTGACAGAACTGATACCGTTTTACTCGTCTATCACACTGCTGAAAATGTATAGTTAGTTTTAATTTCCCTGTAACAGCATTTTCAAAATGATTTTTCAAAATTTTATTTAAGTATGATTTTTGGTTGAGAGAAAAATGGTAAGGACTCTAACCTAACCAACATTTTAATAGCAGCTAAAGAAAGTTAAATTTAAGTATTTTTCATTTTACGCATTTCATATTTTGAAATTGTAATTTGAGGTTTATTGAAAATTTGATTTTTTTAGGTTATTAATTTAAAAAATTGGGAGTTATAATGTATCAATAATTAGAATTCTGGTATTAGAGTAAGGTGCAAACTTAATAAATTTTATGTTAAATTACATTATACGTAATTCATTTTTGCTGTTAATATGCCAACTGAAATTCTGCCATAATGCCATTGGGAATTTGGTCTTTTAAAAACTTGGGCTAATAATACTATAAGTATATCTTTATGCCTTTAACATATTCGTTTAAATAAAATTATGGCAAGTGTGTTATGCCAAAAAAAATCGAAACAACTAAATTCTGCCATTCTCGAACCAATTGTAATCCCTCGTTTTTAATTAATAGGACAACTAGTTATTTGAATACAGATATGAACCAAAAACTAGGTTTATCAATAACATCTGGTTATCGTCATGTGCTTTGATTCCTAAATTTTATGCAAGAATATGTAGCCTTAAGTACATATAACATATACTTTATTTGATATTTTTAGCAATTAAATTTCAATTATAATATCAGTATATAAACTTGAAAAATTATGTCTCTGGCGGGACTCGAACTCGCATCTTAATTAATTGATAAAAATATCAAATAAAGTATATAAATAGCTGTTTCATCTTAACTGACTGTCAAACATCTGCAAGATGTTTCTTTCGGGTGTTAAGGGTGCAAACTCCTAACATTTGATGAGACGACGCTGGCTTACAGCGAAAAGAATATGCTTGAAAAATTCGCGCTGAGTCGCAGGGTCTCGGTGGCTTAATGGTATAGCGCCCGCCCGGCATGCGAGGAGATGCGGGTTCGAGTCCCGCCTGAGACATAATTTTTCAAGTTTATATACTGATATTATAATTGCAATTTAATTGCTAAAAATATCAAATAAAGTGTATAAATAGCTGTTTCATCTTAACTGACTGTCAAACATCTGCAAAGATGTTTTTTTCGGCTGTTAAGGGTGCAAACTCCTAACATTTGATGAGACGACGCTGGCTCACAGCGAAAAGAATATGCTTAAAAAATTCGCGCTGAGTCGCAGGGTCTCGGTGGCTTAGATGCGGGTTCGAGTCCCGCCTGAGACATAATTTTTCAAGTTTATATACTGATACATATAACATTTAAGTTATTACATAGTCTTTACCATGTTAGAGTGAGGTTCACGTAAATAATATAGCACCACCTCTTCTCTTGCTATGAGTGTCATAAGATTTGACTAAAGGAGTACTGCCAGAAGAAGATGGGCAGCAACGTCTTTCTTTCTTTTCTTCGTTTCTTTCTTTCTTCGTTCGGTTCTTAAAACCATTGGTCAAACTGCGATCGTAAACCCGCCTGCCAAGCGAGGTAAAATTCTCTGTTTAGAGAGGATATAGTCTAGAATAACGTATATGGGATGTTGATGAAGAAAGAGTTTAAGTACCGGCACTATGGTACGACACTACCTTATCTTTCTCTATGAAAGTATTGGACGACGACGACCATTTGTATCAGTGGTAGTTAACGCTGCTACTGAGCCATGGGTCGCGGGTTCGATCCCCGCACATTAAAAATATTTGTGTGCATGAACATGTCTGTTTGTACTGGTCTGGATGTTTTTCTATGTATAATAAGTGTTAAGTATATTTTACAAAAAAAAGTATATAAGTAAGTTTAACGGTTGTCTAGTACCTCATATGCCAAGCTCCTTAATAGTAGCTTAATTTGGGACTAGATGGCTCTGTGTGGCCCAGCGTGGCATATCTTAAATATATATAAAAAAAAACGGTTTCAACTGCCAAAAGATGAACGCCAACATGTCTGCCTATTAAAAGTGAAGTAACAGCCTTAATCATCCCACTGCAGGGAAAAAGCCTCCATCATTGAATTGTTAAAAAAAAAAACAAGTTACCACAGCAATGATGGGTACTGGAGTAATCACTTCGCTTGCCAGATGTGTGTTGGTGATCACAAACCCGAGCAATGTTCCAAAATTTGAATCTTTTTTGTTGCCCGACCCGGGGATCGAACCCGGAACCCTGAGATCTTGCCCCTTGGTGTTCTTCCTTTTCGGAGATGCTTTTAGTCCAGCAGTGGATTGATGTGGACAGACGCTAGTGGTAAAGTATATTTGTCGATGTTGTATATGTCAGCTAACACGTGATATCTTCATACATTTACTGAGCTCTAAATATTTCATTGTTATGCCAATGAATAACAAAAGAAAAATGGAAAAAGTAATAATTGCTTTTCAGCATTTGATATACCTATTTACCCGTTGTACCTACATTAATTTGAGTCAAAAAATATTTATACTAAATATTTCGCTGTGACATATTACAGTTTTTATGAAAATCATTTATTACGTATTCTGAATGCGACCTAGATGTCGCATTCTGAATAAGGTCGCAGTTGTTTGCAACTATGCTCGAATATAAATGAAACAGAAGTTATTATCAGCAACAGTGATAACAGTGCAGTAGAGCTTTATAACTATGTAATTATATACCATAGCGTCAATTATTATTACGAACGATATTACCGTTTGTCGAGTATCCTTCACCTATTTAGAGCATAATATTGTATACTGCTGATTACTTAATTAAACCCACGAGATAATATTATGCTAGTATTGTGTGAGGCAGTGTCTTGTGATTGATTGATTAGATGCAGATGCAGATGCATGTACATGTTGACAGTCATTGATTTCTCAATCAGCTTTTTCTTGCGGTTTGGCGCGTGTAGCGTTTGGTCAGTCATTAATTTTGGAACATTAATTTGCGAATTGATCCAAAATGCTTATTTTTCTTAACTGGTGTCCAATATATAGCTCCAAAAATGAATCTCAGACATTATTTGGTTAGATGTTATCATATAACACGCAAATTTCTTTATTTCTAAACTGATAAACTACTGAAACGAACATACGGGATATATCTACATTGCGTAACTAATAAAACGCGAAAGTTAAAAAGACTTATTGTAGTATTTTAAAATATATGAAAGATTACTAAAATACTGTTAAGTACACAAGAATTAAGTTTCTATATACTTGGTGATAAAGGGGTGCCAGCTGATTTCCATTGTAACCAACAGATCTAAGCAGCAGATGTTTTCCACGAACAAATATTCGGAAGAGGAATTCCCGCGTAGGTATTTGAGTGTGAACACTGATCTGCATGCATCAAAGGCCAAGGTTCGAAAAGAGCACTTACCTCCGTATATTAATGTGGGCGCAGGGACTAAGTTGAGAGGGCATTGATAATGACATGCATGTTGGATAGAGTGACTTCACGTCACTGATTATTATACAGGAAATTTAATACGATTTTTTCCACTGCCTCAGGCAGGACTTAGTGTGATTGATCCGATTAATCTGACATTATAATATTTGTTCCGTTTCATCATGGCTATTATTTTTTTCTCCTGGTTTGGGATCCAATAGAGTAATTCATCATCTCAGCCATACGACGTCCACTTCTGGACAAAGGACTTCCCTAAGAATCGCCACAAATCGGTCTCGTACCATCCTCATCCAGGGACTTCGGTCTTCACAAGATCATCGGTCCATCGAGTGGAGGCCCTGCCATTGGGAAGCTATACCAAATTTATCACCCCAAACGGTCACAGCTGGTTCTTCTTACTATGATTACTTAATCAACTTTGGACGATTCGGTTGATGTAGTGGTTTGGGGTCAATTTAGGAAACAATGTTTTCTAAATTGGCTTGTGACACAAACCTATTTGGCTCTTTCAGATACTCTAAGACATAAGTAAGAGTAAAAGTAACAATCCATTTACGCTTACTGTTGAGCACGGTTCTCTCTCTGTTCCACCACGCTGGCCTAGTGCGGGTTGGTGGACAGCTAGGGCGACGCTGTGGCAACATCACCTCGCCCTTTGACGTTTCTCAAGCCGCCCGAAGGCCTCCAACGGGGATTAACGACTGTTATTTTATGACAACAGCCGAGACCGACGGCTTAACGTGCCCTCCAAAGCACGGATGCGCTCAAGATATGATGCCACAAACGGTCACCCATCAAACTAGTGACCGCTCCCAGCGTTGCTTAGCATTCGTGACAGAAACTCCCAGAAACTGATCACTAAGAAGCATTGATATGAGCGCTTGGTATGAGTGATATAACGTAACAGAATATCTGGGGTACCCTTGAAGAGGAATGCCCTCAGAAACCTAGGTTCTGCTACGTTACAAAAGAAAATGAAGTAAGGGGAAAGTTAATGGGACCTACCTCCCTATAACTATTCCCTGAGAACGTAAAATAACAAGATTATTACAAAAATATAGAGGTATATTTACATAACTAAAATTTACATTATGAATGAGGAGTGGAGGTGGCCCGGTGATAGACCACGCCAGGACCCAACTGCGCAGCTAAGGGGAGATGACCCGGCGGTCTGCCTGACCATGCCGGGGTCCAGCTCCGCAGGATGGAGGTGGCCCGGTGATAGACCACGCCAGGACCCAACTGCGCAGCTAAGGGGAGATGAATCGGCGGTCTGCCTGACCATGCCGGGGTCCAGCTCCGCAGGATGGAGGTGGCCCGGCGGTCTTCGTGACAGCCAGGGTCCAGCAGCACTGAATGGAGAAGGCCCGGCGGTCTACGTGACCGTACCAGGGTCCAGAAATACCAAATGAAGATGTGCCACTTTTTAATTTAACTCAATTTATTATTTATTATATTTTATAAAAGCCGAGAATAGTGTTTGCTGAATGCCGAATGTCAACCATCAACTGATTGACGTGCTCGCCCGACATGGGCGAAGCACGATCGAACAATTTTGAATTTCAAAATAAGAATATAAAAATGAGAGTGAACCAAAAAGTTTCTAAACAGAAATTTTAAAGAATTAGAAAATACAATCAAATTATAAAAAAATGTAAAAATGACAATGGGATGAGAAGGTAATGAGAGATGAGGTATCTACATGCCACAGTGAGAGAGAAAAATGCCGTCAAATATACGGAAATTGTGTGGCGTAGGAACTAGTTAAGTATTACTATAGCAACGTAGTATCTAAAATGGGTAGAGGTTTAATAGTCTTGCTTTGGAATTTGGTACCGGCTTCTATCGTAAGATGGAAGTAGTGAAAACAAACCACGACAGGGGCCTTATTCAGCTATTACAATTGCAGTTCGATCGTGATTGAATTGGACGATTTTGTCATTTAGCCCATACTAAAACTGTCAAAACCCTGCTATTCAATTACGATTGTGATACGATTTGGTTAGCTGAATTAGGGGCCTGGACTGTAATAGACGGCTTAAAAGACTCTGACAGAATCATCATTTTTTGGAAGATTATTACATGATTAGAAGAATAAGAACTTATTGTATGTTCTACTCTATGCAAAAACTTGTTTCACAAGTTTTATAAACAATTGTTTTATTAACTTAATTCATCGATTTGTATCCTATCGATTGCATAAAGCTTCATAACAGTCAAACAGTAAGTTAAGGTGAATTTCCGGGATTAGAAATAAAGTCAGTGTTGGCATTAGAACAGAGTAAAATCAAGATCTGAGCTTTCCCAGGAAAAGCTTCGTCTTTGTTTCTTCAAGTTAAGTCCACAATAAATTGCAAAAGAACAATCTTTTATATAATTCGGAACTTCAAACTTGCAAGCTGGCATGAGTTAAAATTTCTTAGGGCAGAGCCAACTTAACGCTAAGCTAGGGTTTGCGAGCTTATGCGATAGTTTTAATCACCGTTAGGTGAAGTCTGGGTCGTCTTAGAGACTTCTCTGACAACCTATATTTGATCTAGCGCTCTGATACTTAGGTTAGGTACTAGTTACGAGGATCTGAAAGTAAATTTAAGAAGTCTCAATCTTTATCAATGATGAAAGTTATGATAAAATTGACAATTGTAAAATAACTATTTGGGTTTAAGTTAATAGGTTTTTTAATTTATCTGAAATTTCAAAGAATAATAAATTGTCATACAAGTAAGAAATATCTGTAGTGTCATTTGATTTGCGATTAAGAAAAATGTATAGTTTTTTTTTACTTTACATAAAAAAATATTTTAATCGTAAAGTAAAAACTTACTTACTTTTTACTTTAATTAAAAACAATCAAACACGTTCAGTTTTCTCCGCAATTTAAAAAGCTATACCAGAAACAAACACATAGCAATCATAATAATGCGATCAAACACTTTTGAAAGGTAGACTTTGGAGCAATGCGGCTTGCGGCTTGCGTTGTGCGTCATGCGTCACTTGCGGCCCACGCGGCCATGCGGCTGTACTTTGAATTAAGGTAGACTTCGGAGCAATGCGGCTTGCGGCTTGCGTCGTGCGTCATGCGTCACTTGCGGCCCACGCGGCCATTTTAAAGGAGTGTATGAAACCCTTTCCGAGCGAAGCGTCGCGGCCGCATGCGTCGCTCGGAAAGTTTTAATTCAAAGTAAAGCCGCATGGCCGCGTGGGCCGCAAGTGACGCATGACGCACGACGCAAGCCGCAAGCCGAATTGCTCCGAAGTCTACCTTTAAAGGAGTGTATGAAACCCTTTCCGAGCGACGCATGCGGCCACGACGCTTCATTATTTGATCAATTATATTAAAAAATTGTCTCCTCTGTAAAAATTTACTCCGTATTGAATAAGCAGAATATCCATTCATAACATAAAATCGAAAAAAAATAAAGCGATTTTCGATTGAAAAACCTTATTTGATCACTTAACGAGTAATTAATCCTTTCATGCCACAACAAAAACTACAAAGAGACAATCGCAACTTATTTTAGTGAACCAGAACAGTTAAAGCCTTACTTCCTTACCAATATTATAAATGCGAAAGTAAAGCTGTCTCCCTGTCCGTATCTCACGCTTTTGTGCAAAAAAGAACAAATACCAATACGACATATAAAAATACTATATATATATATATTACTATGTGTAACTAAAAAATATCTAACACCCCGTTGGTCTAGTGGTTTAAATACCGGGCCAAGATCTCAGGGTCCCAGGTTCGAATCCCGGGTCGGGCAACAAAAAGTTTCGAATTTTCGAACGTTGCTCGGGTTTGTGATCACCAACCCGCATTTGGCAAGCGTGGTGATTATGCCAGTACACTCATGATTGCTATGGTAACTTGAATTCAATGATGGAGGCATTTTCCCTGCAGTGGGATGATTATAGGCTGTTATACTAAAAAAGATCTTAGCTCTAGCCCAGAAACAAAGTGTGACATCAGTCTAACACGGTTGTGGCGTTTGCGACCGATGCAAAACTTTCTAAAAGATGTGAAATTTGTTTCAAAGATTTCTTGAAACTTGACTCACACGATGTGACCCAAGAATGTTAAAATTTTTCCATTTTTCTTTAAATTTTCAGATCTGAAAGATTTTTGGACTATCTGTCGTTTTAAAATAGTAATCAATTTTATTTTTCCTTTTCAATTTTAGCAATATGTATTTAAAACATTTTGTTTTAAAATTAAAAAGAGCCACATTGAAAGAAGCCAGTAATTAAAACTTTTTAAAAGTAGAACCTATTTTTGTGTTTTTTTTCGTGTGATGGAAAAAAGACATAAAAATCGGTAAATAAGGTAGGTATATGAAAGTTGATCCCGTTCAAATGTGGGTTTTGTAAACATTAAACCGTTTGTCTCAAAAAACCCGACAGCAGCCAATTTTAAGTCGGTAACATACAAGAAATCATAGATTAGCGGTCGCAGGTCGCCAACGGTAGAGAAAGGATGCTGCACCCGTCTTCTTCTACGAGTAGGTACTCATTTAGTTACGAACGCCTACAAGAAGGGAAGGGGTGGTGCAATTCGGGGTCTCGTTGAAAATCAGCGTTGTGATAAGTATATGGCTAGCACGACTAATGCTGAGCGGGGGGGGGGTCTTTTTTGACACGTTTAATTTATTATTTTAATAAGTTTTTGAAACAATTTTCTGTTTTCTTGTATTAATTGTGTCTAATAAATATTTCTTTCTTTCTTCTTTTCAACTCTTTAAAGTGCCGGCACCATACGTAATACCCATGTAGTTTTTATTGTTGTTTAAAGCGATCACTTAAAACACTGTTATTCATATGAAATTAAAATGAGGGAAGTTCATAATAGGTCCGGTTTCCCGGCATACAGATTACTTCCGTGTCAATCGCTCTGCATCCGCTCTCCAAGGCTACCCTCTCATTGAGCACTAAGAAAATAGGTACTTACTACATGAGATAATACAAAATACAGTAAAAATGTATGACAAAGCTGTTTACAATAGAAAGTTTCAATTCAATTGAAAGTATATAGTTAATTATTTCTATGTATTGTAAGTATTTATTTACAAAAAAAAAAGTATACAAGTAAGTTTATCGGTTGTCTAGTACCCCATACGACAGGGTACTTAATAGTACCTTAATTTGGGACTAGAAGGCTCTGTGTGGCCCAGTGAGGCTTGTCTTAAATATATATTTATTATTATTTATTATTTAATTAAGGAGTTTTTCTTAGCTGGGCTTTAGCTTTACATTATTTAAACCACTATGTCTATCTATCTTGTCTTATATACAAAAGAAAGTCTTGTAAGTTATCCTTAATATCCTACTTCCTACTCTGGAATGTTTGGATGTCTGGCTGTTACTTTTTCACGCTAAAACAACACAACGGATTTGAATGAATTTTGGTAAGTACGGTGTTATTTTATTGGCCGAAATAACATGTAGGCTACTTTTTAGTTTGAGTCAGTATAAAAAATATTTCGAATGCCGATAAATACCTACAACAAATATTAACTTCACATTATATTGCTCTTTTCTCTATTAAAGTCAAGTAAACCAAAAAAATATGTATAGAGTTTCAAGAGACTGGATGCTAAATTGTTAAAATCAGTACCTATTTCCTACTTACACACAATGTAGAATAAACCTTAAAACTAGTGTATTTAATGTGTAAAAATGTAAAAATGGTAAGTGTAAAAATGGCCAAATATAATTATGTTTTCTTTATTTTTATTCAATAAGTTTTCTTTATTTTTATTCAATTTACTCGTTTAACAGAGTTAACTTATACATAGAGTAATGCTCGTTGTTTAGCACTTTTAAGATACGGATTCTTCAACTTCAAATGATAAAAAGGTTCAAGTGCGACCCCAGCACAAAGGGGACCACTTTAATTTAACTATTCATTTTTGGTGAATATACAACTAAATATTCTGTGAATATTTCAAACTAGTCACCTGTTGTCGTTATTAATATTGGGCAAAAAAAGCACACGTTTGTTGTATTGGAGCTGCCTCTTAAATATAGTAATTTCATTTGACTTTAAATTTGAATTTCGAAGTCAATATACAACTAAATATTTTTTAAATATTTTAAGCGTCTATATTTTTATTATTTATAGAGCAAAAACATTTGTACCTTTTGGACCCTCAAAACACCCAAGGCAAGTAAAATATTTATAATAGACCATTTTCCTATAAAGACCCCTTAATCCGAACTAATTTATTGCGGACTCTAAACAATTTAGTTTGCCCGTTTTAATTGCCAGTTACAATTTGTAGAAATGTTCCTGGCCTCAGTTGTTGCTGTAAATACAATTTTAAAAGGACTTATCGTTTTGTTTTTCGCAGAAAAATGTTCGCTTCTTTTCAGTTTTGTGAAACACTGTTTATATCATTAGCAATAGTTGACTCAGCACTTTGTTATTAGGAGGAAAGAGGCACTTTAAAGAGGAAATAAAGTTATTGTAAAGTGGTAAAACTGGGTGAAGATATACACGGTGCAATTTCAACCATCTGTAAAACGAAGCCCGTTATGTAAACATTATGTATTGTTATACCTACAAGTCCACGTTATGTGACCATATTATGGATAATATCTTGACAGTGTTATTTTCAATTTTTATCATTTTTTTTTTAATAAAAATATGAGATATTGGTTCAGCTATTTATATTGAAACACGCTGTGACGCGCACGGATGTAGCTGTGTAAGGTTCATTTATCCGGGACCCGGCTGCAGCAAAATAATACTCCTGTGCGCATCACAACGTGTTACAAAATTAAGAGGAAACACCACGGGAGAGAGAATTGAAAAATAGGTATTTGTTAAATCTTTTGCTGTCGCGCAGTGCCAAACGCCTTCACCGCAGAGTGTGATAGAGACAATTGCTTCTTGGACCGAAAATACCTACTAAAATCACACCAAATCAACGTTTCGTAGTACCCGGATTACTTATCTAAAACTAGAGCGATTTAAATACTTTTATCATTAAAAATTAAAGTTTTGCTCTACTGGCTTTATCCAGGGAGGAAACAGGGGACAACGTTTGTATGGAAAAACGGCCCTTGTATTTCCTCTTAAACGTGTGAATAAATATTTTTATATATTTTTATTATTTTTTTTTAATATTTTTCTTGGTAGATTAAATAACACTGCCATGATGTTATCCATATGGTCACATACGTGCGCTTCGTTTTCCAGGTGGTTTAAAATGCACCGCGTAGATAGTACGTCAGCTCCCACTACATAACTTTAAAATTCAACGTTATCATCAGCCTTCATTAGTCCACTGCTGGCTACAGGACTCTTTAAAAGTAGGATTGATTTATATTAGACCGGGCCGTGTCCGGTCCGGGCCGAGATCGGGGCCCGGACGAATTTGTATGAAGCTGTTTATATTACACAGAGCATGAACCGTGTCCCGTCCGGGCACGGACGAAGCTCGTCTTCTCGACCTCGTCGTTTTAAACGTAAAATCGAACGTATCAAATACGCACCCCAGCCATATAAACCATCCCTCGGCACGCTTGGCACGCGGTTTTAAAATCGCTGTTTCGTTAATGGCAAGAAGAATGTCGGCGGTATCTATGATCGGCTCTTACGACACCCATAGGAAAAAAGAGAGTGGTCAATTCTTTTTTAGTGATGACCCTTGGTTCAAATACTAAATTTAGTTTCTTTTTACTATCCATCGTTTCACACGTAATCGAATCAAGCGGGATACCACTACTCGAATCATATATTCAGGCACTGAAATGCACTAGAAGCGGTGAGAAATCGATTCCAATTAACAGATTGGAGATCTGCTTTTTAATTCATTGCCCACTCAAATGCCACTGCATGGAATAATGTAACGGCTAACCCCATTCCAGAGTATTTAGTCCCCATTCCAAATTGTGTTGCTATATTGTTTTAACAGTTAAATTCGTACTGCAGACCCCCAATTCCGCTAATTTACAAATGGCTCAATAGAATCGCAATTGCATCTCAATTGTATATTTTGACACATTTATTAAGGTAGTAATGTCAAAATATACGATTGCGATGCAATTACGATTCTATTGAGCCATTTGTAAATTAGTGGAATTAGGGCCCTGGCTAGTTGTAATCTTTAACCTTTGAACTTTTCTAAGTAGTCATAATATGAAGGAAACCGGAAAATTGCTAAATAGATTCGCCCGCACATTCCGTAATCTTTTTTAGGTCGGTAAGTTGGTCTACCAGTTTTGAAAAATGTCATGTGAAAGTAAAACTCATGGACTTATGACGTATGAGTATCAATAGGTGTCAACGTTTTTGCATGGGAAAATCAACCCTGTTATTCTTTGACGCGCGAATGACATCAACCTTAGGGCGATAGACCACTCTCTTGGCCGACCGTACATAATTATTAGGACCGTTAATTAAACGTTATCAGGAATTCAATTATTGAGAAATAAACATTTAGAGCTGCATTTATATAAATCTAATATCCACGCGGAATAATGCAGCACTGCTGAACTGATTTGGACTGATATCAATGTTTCAGTCTACCAGGTCAGTCAAAAATCAAATCAAATCAAATCACCCGTAGTGTGCAGACAACAGCACAAAACGTCAAATTTTCTCAATTGATATTGATCTCTACTTGTTGCGACTTAAAGTTGAAAATCAATTCAATGACCTTTAACTTTTTGGGTAGGTTGACCTGCCGTTTATACTCAAGGATAGTTATGTGAAATATTTATGTCAAGGACTTTATTTATTGTGATATTTGTCTAGCCGAAAGTATTTTAAAAAGTAAGTTGACGATTCGTTCGAAGTTCAATGGTTATAATGAGAGGCAATCAGTAAAATGTGACAGGTGAACGGAAGTAGCACAGTATAAAAATATAATAAATAATCGAATCATTACTCAACTTACTAACCAGCAACAATGTAAGACTGTTGTTTTTTTATTATATACTAGCTGTTCCCCGCGACTTCGTCCGCGTCAATTTCCGTTATTGTGATCGCGATTATTTTGCAACATTTTTCACTCATGCTTCGCTCCTATTGGTCGCAGCGTGATGTTATATAGCCTAAAGCCTTCCTCGATAAGTGGACTATCCAACACAAAAAGAATTATTCAAATCGGACCAGTACTTCCTGACATTAGCGCGTTCAAACAAATAAACAAACAAACAAACAAACAAACAAACTTTTCAGCTTTATAATATTAGTATAGATGTTAACTAATTAGTAAAATTAGTTTCATTTCTGCATTATGCGCTTTTATATGTTATTCTTCCACCTGATAGTTGTAGGAGACTAAGAGTATATAAAGCGAAGCAACACAAGAAACTCGGTATTTATTATATTATTTACAAACACATAAAAACAGTACAAATGGCGGACTAAATGCTTAAAGTATAGTCTACCAGTCAACCATAAGGCCGAGCAGAAAAGTTCTATTTAAGGTATCCCTATTTTTAGGCTTTTTTTAAATGAGTAGAGAGAGATGAGTAAAGTAGAGAGAGAGTAAGATCTATACAACGTTTTAAGTAAATATGTTTAGAAGAAAATTATACATACCAGTGGGAGACAGGATATTTGGAAGTCGATTTATATACCTAGTCTAAAGAATCACCCAACAACATAAGTCATCAATATTAATTAATTTTTCGACTGTCGGCCACCTAAAAATAGATGGATGCATTGTGTCAGAAGAAATACTAAAATTTAGAAGGGGGTAGGCGACTCGAAGACGACTGATAGGATTGTATGAAAGAGCGATGACTCTAGATGACCTAGTAACACCGTACATGAATGATGACTATCATCATGGATTCGATTATTAACCGATTTTTTTCGATTCAGTAAAATGTTATTCAATTAAGTAAATAATAATGATTTAATGTTATTCAAGCTGTACTTGCGTTATTTAGATTATATATGATTGTAGTCTGTTTTGTTGTCCAAATACATAATAAAAATAAAATAAAATAAATAAAATTGCTTCTACGCTTTATTCGCTCCTCGAAGTGACTGTTTGAAGTTTGAAGTCGTTATTACTTTACTTTGCTCAAAGGAATGATTTATAAAGTGATTATTGCCAACGAAACTTATCGGAAAAGTTATTTTGGACACTCCCGCGGCTAGATCGTCTTTGCTCCACTAATTTCAGCTGCCGACATAATTACTTCGTGTTGTGGAGTAACTTTAAATACTTTCATGTCGGTTCTTTACTGCTCGGTCTTTCGATCTTTCGTGATAGTGAATAGAGAATAATTATGAGGTCCTAATTTTAAATTACTTTTAGGGTTCCGTACGTCATACGGAAAAAGCCCTCATAGGATCTCTTAGTTTTTCGTCCGTCTGTCTGTAGTACTCACTCGACTCGACAAGAAAGAATTCGTAGAGGTACCGAATTAAAATTAATCTAATATACTCAGGTCCGTCAGGTCAGTACTTTCAAAACTGTGAAAAGATCAAACTTATAAATTAACGTAGAAAGCATACGGTCGTGTAGGCTAAAAGAAATATGATTACGCTCTCAAGCGAATCAAATTTCATCTGTTACTTAAAAGACAAAAAACGCTGACTTAAACATTTGTAATCTTATATATAAAATTCTCGTGTCACAATGTTAGTGACCTTACTCCTCCGAAACGGCTTGACTGATTTTTACCAAATTTTATATGCATATTCAGGTCTGAGAATCGGCTACTATCTATTTTTCATACCCCTAACTGATAAGGGTTGTTTACCCTTAACATTTTTATTTTATTTTATGGACAATTTTTTTCATTTTTTATAATGTGGCATTAAAAAATACATACAACCCTAAATTTTTACCCTTTTACCACCAACCCCTATTTTTTAATAGCCATTTTAGTAATTTAATCATTTTTATGGCAAAACAACGTTTGCCAGGTCAGCTAGTTTAACTATAAAAATGTCGTCTTTATTTAAAGTATCTTATCACTATCGAAGTTAAAGTATACGGCAGGTCAACCTACCCAAAAAGTTAAAGGTCATTGAATTGATTTTTAACTTTATGTCTAACGAGTAGAGATCAATATCAACTGAGAAAATTTGCCTTTTTTTGGTAGGTTGACGTGCTGTTGTCTGTACAACGCAAAAGTTAACACACACTTTACCGCAAAATATAAGAATAACATTTCAATAGAAGCTAAAAAAGAAGAAACGGCCTATAATCATCCCACTGCAGGGTAAAGGCCTTAATCGAATTTCAGTTACCATAGCAGTGATGGGTACAGGCATAATCACCACGTTTGCCAAATGGCGGTCATCACAAACCCGAGCATGGTCAAAAATTCTAAACTTTTTGCTGCCCAACCCGGGGTTCAAACCCGGGATCTTGATCAAACCTCTTGGCTCAGTATTCAAACCAGTAGACCAACGGAGCGTAGCCGAGCCAAAAACTGGTTCCATGACACAGAAACCAACGTAAACGTAGTAAAACCTTTCCACATAAAATATACAAGCGCGATATTTTTAAGTCAGTGCAGAATATCGTCGGTGATTTTAGAACGATCTTATTTAGAAATTAATTTATAACGATCTTTGAGCTACGCTATTCAACAAACAAACTAATTAAATTAGTCAACCTGGTAAAAAATTAAACGCGGACATAATAATAAATAAATAATAATAATAAAGTATTGACGTGATAACGTCTTTAAAATCGTTTTAGTCGGGTGACATGTTCAGAAACTTGTGTCACACCAAAACCTCACGAGCGCGATCGCAGGTATAACGAGAGAGAGACGGACCGATCTCCCGTCTCATCTCGAGCGCTGCCAGTCATTCCGTGAAACTTAATCCTCACGAGCGGAGGCTGGCATAGCGTTCGAGTGAGTGGACCGATCTTCCGTCTCTCTCACTCTAGCGGCATACAAACGAATGGAGATTTTCTCGTTATCACGTAAACATCTCGATCGTAAACCTACTTTACAAACAACCATTTTTTATTCGGTCCAAATATTTTTTACACCAATTTAAGTGTGGACTTCCTCTATTAAGTACATAAGTACCTGTGTTGGAGGGAGTCACTCTTCCTTAACTAATTAGTATTAACTTAACCTACACCTTAATTATTACAGAAAAATTACAAAAATATGCAAGTGTGTGTTGTGTGTGTGTGTGTGTGATTGGTGTGTATGTGTGTATGTGAAAGGGCATCTGTAAACAAACAGAGAATTCGTGCGTAAAATAACTTAATTAATCAAGATCAAGATCATGAACATGATGATAATATTTTTTCCGTCTCATTATAGTCTAGATTCTTAAGCTATTTCATAACTTCTTTTTTGCATTCTTTTGTCGTCAGCGAGTAGGTTTTTAGAATTTTATTTATTTTGTTGTAAATTTTTGATGATAAGTGTGTGAACTGATACTTAGCGAACTGAGTGTGAACATATGTTATTGGAGCTACTTTATCCTTTCTTCGTCTTGTTACATTATCCAGAGCAGTATCCTATAGACTTGTGTTTTTTAAAATAGTGTTCAGTATATAAAGCTTTCTAACCGTAAGTAAGTCTGCAATCAAATATAAACGTTGAGTAGAAAAACGCCTTTTTTTAAAGAACATTACTTTTAGCAAAGTTCTCTGAGCACGCTCAACCTCAAGAAATTTGGTCTTAAGAGCACCTCCCCACAATGCAATGCAATATATAATGATTGACTGTGCTAATGCCACATATATTTCCTTTAATAATTGTTTATCAGTAATATGCCTTAGTTCCTTAAAAACCCAGATCAATTTCCGCAACCTATTGGAAACTAGATCAATGTGACCTCGCCAGTTAAGTCCCTGATCTAATATGACTCCGAGATATTTTGTAGATGTAACCTTACTTATTACAGGACATGTGCAATATGGGCCCAACGCATGGTCGCACCGATGAATTTTAATCTCAAAAGCTGCATCAGGCTGATACCTGTCACATATTGAGAAACACATGTAATTTGTTTTTGAGGTGTTAAGCGTAAGCAGGTTTGCAGTTAACCATTCAGCAATTTAGGTTAATGCTTGCTCAGCATGACTCTTTACACAGTTCCATG
Source organism: Anania crocealis (assembly GCA_949315895.1). Lineage (NCBI taxonomy): Eukaryota > Metazoa > Arthropoda > Insecta > Lepidoptera > Crambidae > Anania > Anania crocealis. The sequence continues at coordinate 8,047,908 of OX438880.1, forward strand.
TATCTCCAGTAAAGACCAGGGCAGTGTCATCTGCGTAGGAAAATATCTTGGTTTTTGGGATCATCATATTGCAGAGGTCATTTATGTAGACCAAGAACAGTGTTGGTCCCAGAACGCTCCCTTGCGGGACGCCATAGCTTACACCGGCAATATTACTAACTGTTTGGTCGAGCTTAACTCTCTGGGACCTTCCATTCAGGTAACTCTTAAGAAGTTCAAAGGAAGTACCCCTAATTCCCACTTTTTCCAGCTTCTGTTGCAGGATGGGGAGGGACACCGTGTCGAATGCCTTTTTCAAGTCGAGGAATATGGCCAGACATTTATCTTTGTTATCAAGACTTTCAACAACCACAGAGGTCAGCGCTGCCACAGCATCTTCGGTGGATCTACCAGCACGAAATCCATATTGTGAATTTGAGAGGATGTTATATTTATTTAAATAATTTAGAAGCCTTTTATTGAGTATTTTCTCTAGTATTTTAGATATTGAAGGCAGAACCGATATAGGTCTGTAGTTGTTAACATTCCCCTCATCCCCGCTCTTATAAATCGGTGTTACCGACGATTTTTTAAATAAACCTGGAAATATGCCCTTGCTAAAACTTAGATTTACAAGGTAACTATAGGCACTATTTCAAACTAGTAGGTACGTCGTCCCAGCCAGGAGCGCTATTTGTTTTAAGACTCATAAGTGTGGTTAGGACTTCCTCTTCATCAGTATCAAGCAAGACAAAGGAGGATGGGTTCGAAGGAGTACAGAAATCAGACGAGCTGCATCAGATTTAACAATGGCATCTGCCAGATTTTTTCCTATATTACTAAAGTAACTATTCACAAAATTTGCTGATTCACTTTTGGTAGGTTTGATATTTGTCAAATTTGAGGTGTTAGATTTTGTTTTTTTTGAATAAGTAATTGTAGCTGTTAAAAATAGGGACATTGTGGCGCATCAATGGGGGTTCACCGTTTCTTTGCTCACTAGTTGGCGCCACTGTAGACGGTCCGGAGGTATACTTTGATTTTGAAATGCTCTAAGGAGGTATAGCAGTCAAAGGCGATTGGCGCCGAAGCAAAGTGTTATATCTTGAATCTAATTAAGGTTATATTGTTTATAAATAACTATCTTGATATCAACAAACTAACTTCTGAAATAGTTGCTCTTGAGGCCGCCTATTTTTGCGCTTTTTCTTAATTCCACTTTTAAAGCTTTCACATTAATCGCCAAATATCCATATTTGCGATATTTTACGAAGGAGATCACTTTCCGGCAGGTAAATTTAAGAAATTATAATTTAAGCAACAAATTCCGCTAAAACCAGTGAAAAGTTAATGATATTGGACCTCACGCGACACTAGCGCCTCTAGTGGCAAATTCACTAGCGATAGCCCCCATTGCAATGTGACATAGCCTTGACTGAACCAGTCGTGTAGATGCTTTGTCTACATAAGAGTCCTGTCGGTGTAGATGATTTTCAAAACAAATGGAATACAAAGTAACTTTTCTGGAGAACTATTATGCGCAAGTTTTGAGCAAACATACCATTCAACTAAAACACGTACACAGGAGTTACAGCATCTGAAATTGGCCCTACCGCAAAGCGAAAGCGGGACTCTGACATTCGATTTCCGACTTAAGCTCATTTCCTAAGACGAACGAGTTGATGCTGATATTGTTTGTAGATGTTTCAGAGTCAGATTTTACTCGTAACTGTTAAACTATAACTATGTGTGACTTTACGACTTAAAAGAGTTCTTTGAGAATGTCGGGTAGAAATGTAATTTCGTTTTTCTATAGGTTATCAACTTATCACCGCCTTTATGAGATAAGCTTTTGTGAAATAAGTGTTTTTATAATTTTGTATTTTTTTATGCATGCTAATTAATTTTAGCTAAACATGTATGGTTTTTCATTGTCCGTAACATCTTTTTATACCATGTTTACTCACTCGCAAACAAATTATTGATTGATTGATTGATTGTACCCTGAGTCACAGATAATATAATACTAGCCTGAGTATTAACGGCCTAAAATCATGCCACTAAGTATATAGTTTTTTTAATAAAGTAACAGGATTACGTAGGGTTTTCAAGCGTGGTAATTATGCCTATACCCATCATCGCTGTGGTATCTTGCATTCAATGATCCTTTACCCTGGAGGACGATAAAAAATTTCACAAAAAAATATGATTAGGTTTAAAGTTCAAGAGGTGACCCTGAAGTCGTTCTATGGCGATTTGGTTACTCCTCGTGTCACGTGGTGCCAGCACGTTGAAAGAATAGCCCTTCCCTAATGATATTACCTATACAGGGTGAAATTTTAACCACCTTCCAAATTTTAACATAATTATCAATCTACGAGACAAAAAACAAATTACGTATTTTTTCTTTTGGTATAGCCCAGTACAAAAATGTCAAGATAAAGCACTTAGAAAATGTCCGCCAAAATCTAAATTTTTTGATACGGCCGCCTAGCAACACTTTTTTACGCAATGCACATCACATTCATTCATTACGTTATTAATAATAAGTTTTTGATTTTCCCTTTATACCTAAACAGGCCTAAAACTGTAAAAAATTTAAACTATATAGCGAAAAATATTTTCGGGTGAAAACTTGATTTACATTTTTTACTTCTTAAATGGGCTCTAAATACGATACTGAACGCATACAAAAATTTTGGAAAGTGGTTAAAATTTCATCCTGTATCAAAACGAAGCAGATAATATGTTATACCTAAGCGCGCGCATTGTGAAGACCCAAATACGCCCTAATTTTTTTGGCGTTTTTCACTAAGTCTGCGTCGAGCGCAATCACGAGCTGTAATTGTTAAAAAATATAGCCATCCTTTCCATTTGCGTGCTATTTCGCATCTTTTGTTCTGATTATCATTGAAACTTGTCAATGTGTGCAGTTTTGGATTGCTCGGAACAGATTTAATAGGCGAATTACTATGAACGTAACATACATATACTTAAAAATATCATTGCGCTACCCCTTTCCTTCGTATGGGTGTCGTAAAGGATGGCTACAGGAGTACTGCGAATTGAAGGGCAGCAGCATCTTCTTTCTGCTATTGGCCAAACTGCGACCGCCAACCCGCCTGCCAAGCGTGGCGTTTATTGCAATATCCCCCTCTTGCCTCTCCTGTGGATATGAATCCTTTTTGCAGAAATAAACTGTCTCAGAAATTAATTTCAAAAGATTTACATAAGGTTCAGTGGTAAACTTGAGAAATTAATATCTTACCCATAGCGCAATTCGTTCTTTAATTTTCTTCAAATTAATTGTTATTGTGTCTTAGTTTGTACTTATTTAAATAAATTTACTTGAAAATAGTTAGTTGTATCGAATACAAGCTTAAAATAGTCATGAAGTTTAAGTATGGTAGTTGATTGTTTGCTTGGCACCGAATCAACTGAATTCAGTCTATTTATCGTTCTATTTTCACCACGAATGATGAAGTTTTCATATCTTTTTTTTTGTTGGTTAGCAAATAATTTACGGCACAAACAATTGGAAACCTCACGGACAGCGCCGGGGATAGCAGATAATATAATTCCTCATGAAAACCAGGGTAGCTTGCGGAATTGCATTTTCTTGACTGTCTCTTTTATGGGTAAGACCAAAACTTTATTGCCTAGTCAAGAGTTGTCAAATTAAGCACCGAAGAATAAAAGTAATTTCACCATTTTATTACGAAGAAGTTATTATTTTAATGGGTCTGTGTTCAAATTGTGCCAGTGCCCTATTTTCTTGAGTGATCTTAACACCATACTTAAACTCCTTTATGACATAAACAAGCATCATTTTTTATCATGGTTATGGCTGAAATCTTCTTTAAAGCGGATTTGGATGATCATCTTGATAGTACCTATACTTAGTTGTTATGGTCAATTAATTAATTTGGAGCTAATCAAAGAAATGAAGACTACTGAATGGATAAGAATTAAAGAAAAACCTACATAATAATCAATTACTTATTTTAGATAAGATTTACAGGGTCTCCTCACCTCGAATAACAAAACAATATGCAATTCATGTAATCCAGAGTTTTGATTTAGTTCATAACGATTGTCGGTGATTTCTTGTTTAGCAACGATTTAAAATAGGGGACCTATTTCAATCTTTTTTTTGTTTCAATAACTTGCAGAAAAAGTGGTAATTCAATTCTTTTTAACGCTTTCAGTTCTATTTTTCTTTGATCGGTAGGTACAAGTTTTAGCCTTGTAGCTTATCGAAAATAAAAAAGAACAACTGGTAAGTAATTGGTAAAAAATACTAACGTTAAATTTTTCTAGTTAAATTGAGCATCATTTTAGTTTTCGTCAGTTAAATAGTCTCCGGATGCAGGTGAAGGTTAATAATACACACATTTTCATCCAAACCACTTAAATGGCGATCTATTTTGAATTCATTTTCTTATCTCTTTGAGAAATCCATATCGAGTTTAACCGGTTTTGTCCACTTTTCCAACACTGAGAGTGATTGATGAAGCAGGAACACCCGTATGTGATAAGAAAAATAAACTAGGATGGATCTAGACGAAATGGCTAGATTTTCTACGACTCTTTTAGCTTGAACAGAAATTCAGTAGATTTTATGTGAACAGAGAAAATGTGAGAATATTTGGTTTTATTTTTTTGAGAGAGGACATTTTAATAAGAGCGGTTTTTTTTTATGACAAATAAAAATGTTAGATATTTCACGTTTGACCCTTTATTGTTTTTCCAAGTCGTCCAATTTGTAGTGCTTGTTTGTTTTGTTCAGTTGCACTAACAATAGTGATAATTAACGCTTCTAAGAATTTTTATTTCATTACAAACGGAATCACCCATTGAGGGTTCAGTACAAGTACATATGTAGCAAATATAACTCAATTCCTGAAATTAATTGTTCAGGAATCGAATAACGCAATTTATTCCGATTTTCCCAGAATTTCTTTATGATTATATAATATGTTTTATGATTAAAATGAGTTTAATCTCAAGGCGATGCTTCCACACATTCCCGAGATAAACTGTCTTGACAGACAAATGGACAGACGGATGGAAGAATAATAAATAACAAAGTGATAAGGGTTCTATTTTGTCCTTTTGAGGCACGCAACCCTAAAACCTGATCATTGCATAATAACTTCCTTAAAAAAACAAAGACAAATCCTTTGGAATTTTACACCACCATTATTATTTCTTGGAATTTGCAATGATTCATTCTAAGTAAACTAACTATTTAAATAGACTAACTAATCATTTTCCTCATACATAATATTCATTGCTCATCAAAGATAAAACGTTAAACGATACAAAGGTCATTCAAACATTATCATTAGCAAAAATAATCGCAATTTAGTGATGTGTACAACAAATTTATTTATAGAATATCGACAGTACGTACCGCACTGGCACACACGTCACACGTTTTCGCCCAATCGACTCTTCACTTTAATGTCTGATACGCCATCAGAGCTGTCCGAGTAAATTGAATTCAGTAAGCAAATGTCCACTAGTGATGGACTATTACTTGAGAAAAACCGTACGCTATTTTCTACGTTATTTGTAATGATTGATTTTGTATATTTTCAGTAATTTTTTGCTTTTTATTGGACTGCTGAACATAAGCCTTCCCAAAAAGATAATTTCGCTATGACCGTACCTGTTATGGCTTGGCTTATAAATCGTGGTTCAAGAGCGGACAGAAGATGCTGCTGCCCGTCTTCCTCTGGCAGTATTCCTTTAGTTGCCTTTTACAGCAATAGATAAAGAAGGGGTGGTGCTATTCTTTTATATGTTCAAGCACCATATGACAAGTTGCAATTCAGTATCGAAGTAAGCTAATTTGAAGAACGAGTCATTAAACAACCGTGAAGGCATATTGCTGTCAGCAAGGTCTTTTGAAAAAAAGTAAATAATTGCAAACTAATTTGATAGTACGCAACTTAGTCATTGCTTTGTTTTTTTTTAAAGGGTTTCTCTTAAAGTATCTTGTACTCTTCCATAATAGTCATTAAACAGCTAAAGATACACCTGATAAAAATCAAAATGCCGCAAAGAACGTATAACCACCACTTATCGCAGATTATATTGCTATCGAAGAAGTGAGTCACATCACTAAAGCACTCAAGAGTGAAGCTGTCGTCGCGGCCCTCCGTGAGTGCAATAGGACTTGACGCGGTATGCACACGACTGGACTAGCAAATACAATATGTATATACGATTTATTGCACAAATAACATATTCTAGTAGTTGGAACTATGCGCTTACCTACACTTACTGGGAGGCTGAATAGTCTTAGCCTTGATTTAAAACAGTGTTATGATGATTAACATTCTCTTTTTAAGAAGGTCAGAAGACTATACAAGAACTTTTTTAAATTTATAGGGTGCAGATTTTCGACCGATAAGGAAATGAAAGACGTTGTGAATGGCCATTTTGACAACGAACACAAAACATGTTTTGATTGATGTGATTGTGAATGTAATGATGATAATATGAAATAATGTCACAAAATTTATTTATTTGCAGGGAATCACAATAAAACTTAGAAAATAAATTATCTCTTATTTATATACTACTAATTACTTTTCATCCTCCTTTCATAGCATTATAAAGTAGGTATGCATAGGTACGATGCAATTAGTATGCACCAAACTTTATGAGTTTAATTAAAGTAGATTTTCAATGTAATATATAGATGAATTTCATTATTTTTAAAAGTTTACTAACGCAATTGAAGCAAAAATACTAAGTTAGACTGCATTAGTTTAGAACTCGCAGCTGTCTAAGGCAGTGTGAAAGGGTTATCCCTAATACGTAAATTACGCGACAAGCTTTTATAACATATAAGTTAATACTTAGTAGATTTTTTAAGTTAAAGTTGTTTTTTCTTTTTCTGACGTGTAAAGCTTGCTTGCAAGCTTGTTTTAGAGAAAGTTTTGTTACTTTTAATTTATGTTATCACTCATATCAACACACGACTTTATGCAAACGAAATTATCATCTTTTTTCTTAAGTTATTTAAGATTTTTTATTTATTGAGACTGTTAATTTGACTACTAGGTTACGGGATTTAGGTTAAAGAGATACGGAAAACACACCATCTTGATGGACAGATTTTATTCGATTGTTTTACAAAACAAAAGTCTAGTACTATTCGAAATTAGCTTTTTAAATCCAGCGCCATTTAGAAACTACGTTTGAAAGGAGGTTAAAAGTATTTTATGATGACCAGTAATTTGGTCTAAGAGTCAACTCAAACGATGAGATAGATGTCACTACCAATTAGTAAATATAAAAAGGTCTAGATGGCGCTGCTGTGTTAACAGAGACTGTATCTGAGCTTAAGATCTATAATGTCCTGGTTTAAGCTTCGTACTATTATTAGACGTCCTGTATAACTTAGTACTAACCTAACACACACTTACACACGCTTCCCGCTTCCTTAATTATCTGTAATTGTCAAGTCCATTGATGTTGCTGTTATATAGTTTATTGCTCAACACAAAGCATAATTAGCTTAATGAACACGGTATATTGTCGTATATAATAATTAAGCAATACGCATTCAATAGTTACTGAAGCAGTATAGCACAGTTGGAATGCATCAATGCAATTATGTACACACTTCACACTGAGCTCAAGATTATGTCATAGTTTTAGTGCGTTTACCTAAATGTAACACACACGAGCGGGCCGCCATATTTGTTTCGGCAGTATTTATCGAACAACAAAGCCAAACCGAAGTAATTACTGCACTTAATCGGCTTGTGCCGATCGGTTAGTTCATTCGGGTTGACATATCATTCGGTTCGGCATTCGTTGTGGAACGAAAAAGCCTAAGGCCACTTCGCACCCAGAATCTTCAGGGTTTTCGTAATAAAGATCCAGCAATAACAGCAAAACTTGCAGAAACTAACAACACGTCGTATTCGTCCCACATTTTTAGCTGAACTAAATTTGCCGAGCGGTTTGTGATTCTCGAATATTCATCTACATTTATTCGATTTTACCAGCCCGCTTATGTGTGTATAGCTACCCTAACGGCCGGTTCCAATAATCTATCTATCGCCAGTTTTGACATATCGGAGATAGGAAACAGTTTCTATCTCTGTATTTACCGTCCAGAGAAACAAAGACAGAAGTTGTTTTCTATCTCCGATATGCCAAACCTGAAGATAGATAGGTTATTAGGACCGGCCGTACGTAAGTGCATTTGTTTAGAACTGCGGTCGCAACTATTAACGCCCCCTAAATCCAACAATTTGAACCAACTCCAGGAAAAGCAGGAGGTTCTCAATTGAGCTATAAGTTTTTTTCGGGTTCGGTTTTGTTTTAGAATCAAAAATGTCGATGGCCTCAGGAGTTAAAGCAGTCGACAATTTTGTTCAATGAATAATACTTTTAATTGCCACTTGCAAATCGATTGCATATAAAACAATCAATACGTAATGATTAAACAAAATCGGGTTAGTTAAGCCATTTAAAACTGAAGAAGGACGGGACACACTTCGATTATGTAAGATTTGTAGGATTCGTCTCCACCCCAAATATCAGAATAAAAATAAAAATAACAAAATATCCATACACCTATTGTATGCCATGTCATCTTTGATAATGAGATAGCAACTAAAAAAAAAATGGTTGCCTGTAAAGTCGGTTTTACGGGCGAAGATTTTACGTGACAACGTCTTTTTCTCGGTAGAATATTTATTGATATGAATATAATTAAATTGCACAATAGTAACAAGGAATTGAATGAAAATAAGAATTGCACAAATTTTAACTATAGAAATATATTTTGTTTACTAAAACATTGTACATGTAAACTTAAACTTAAGTAACTAATGAAATATCAGTGTACAATTTTTACCTTTATTGTTGTAGTTGTTGTAAATGACGAATCTAAGCACTCCACATTTTCACTACAGACACAGCTGACGATACTTTAACCACACGTGTGAACTTGTATTATGACGCTTTCTTGTTTTTCCAACGCCAAGAACGTTCGAGAAAGACAAAGACAGAGACACAAGCATGCGCCGATTCAATGCGCCTAATTCTCTAGTGCTGCGCGCGTGGCAGACCGATCATAGTTGAGTGGGAGAGAGACGCAAGGCATTCGGCGGGCCTCTCTCTCGTTCGGTGACTCATCGTAACGTTACCGAGCGTTACACTTTTTCATAAGTGACTCCCAGCCGCAACCTAATTTAAGACGTTGTCACGTCAAAAAATAAACAATCACAAAATTGCTATCTAACAACTTCCGCCTACATTAATCAGTTAAAAACAACTACGCTAATCAGATGTGATTTCCGATCTAACAGAATCGCACCAAACTCTTAATTCCCTAATTCAAATGCACTACATTTTCTCTCCATTCCGAGGCTACCGTCAGTTTGAGCGTGAAGTACGAAGAACTAACTACTTCGCAACTGTAGTTCGCCGAACTAGGCTCCGAGTGGTTGGTTAACTTTAGTTTGGGCATTTGTCTCAATAATGTAGTTAACTGCCGATGGAATAGGGAATGACTTTTTTATTTCTTAATGGTTAGGATGTAAGCCTTGTTCAGAAAGAATTGTTAAAACCTTATTTGTGTTATGGTTTTTGTAAGAAATTTTTGCCGTCACCGCCATTTTTTTTAATATTCTTTAGTTTTTGGTTAGCCAAGCGCTTTTACAAAATTTTTTCAAGTTTTTATTAGAATCCATGACCTAATACTTAAGTAAGTGTATAGAATTGTATAGCACAAAACCTAATTAACATATGCATTACAAGGTAGTTCGTTCGAATTTACAACATACAGAAAATTATGTACACGCTTGCTGGACTAATTGTTAGTCCGACAAAATGAAAAAGGTCCATACTAATAATGTATGGATATGACATAGCGTAGTCCTATTTCCGCACCTAGTATAGGTAGTATTCTTATTTAAAATAAAAGATACCTAGTTTTGATCGATTTTTTATTCTTCTCGGCACTAGTCCATAGTTATGAGAAGGTAAGATTAATATTACCTAAACTAAAGGCCCTCATTGAGCCTACTATTTCAATAAAGTATACAGACTTTTAGACACTCCATTGAACATGTAGTTTTAACGGCTATTCAAAGCGGCCATTTTGTGTGATGGCTTAACTACAAAGTTACTAAAGTCCAAAGAGTCGAACCTATCAAAACATTTACAGCATACTTCGGATTAAGTAGCAAGTTAAATTGTTTCGATTGTAATGTTTTATTGTTGTTATATTGTTCATTAAGAATGCTTTATCACTGCTCGGAAAATTATAGAATTTAGTTTTGATTTAATGCATTCTCTACATGTTATCGTTATTTAGTCAATGGATACCTACAGCAGAATCTTTTCTTTTTACTTAAATTCAATGCGTGCAGGAGTAGGTAGCCTAACGTACGGTGGGGGTCTCCGACGCCTAACCACTTCAAACGCAAATAGCATGCAGTAGGTCCATAGCATCCAGGTTTCCATGTTCTGTGGGTACCTACTACACAAAAACGGACGTCAATTCAAACAATAGACGACGCGGGTTGCAAGCGATTTTGCTCTTAAAGGTGGTCAGGCGACGAAGAAGGCGATAGTACATACTATTAAGATTTATTATATAAAAGATGGATGTAGAAACTTTCCACTTAAAACACATTCAAAATATTTTTTTATAATCTTAATCTGATATTGTTCGCTGTTCGATATTACACTTGTACTTCTATAAATATAATTAAAAAAGTCCCATCATTATCGGTATTTCATTACGAAATTAAGCACAAAAGTAGACTTTAGACCCAAAATGCAATTCTAAAAAAACTGTTAGCAGGTTGCGTATTCTTACACGTTTTATAACTATGCATGATCTTCAAAACAACTTTATAATCAAAGGTTACCCTAAATATCCAAGTACTTATCTCAACGACAAAGTTAACACATTAGTCTCGGAGGACCAATAATTTATACGCAGTTTATACGGGACGATATTTATGACAGATCAGAATTGCCTGGTACAGGGCAAACTGACTTTTTTATCACTTTTGTTACTTCGAGTAGGTATATTCAGAATTACAATCTCGTTATATATAGTGTGTCATAAATTACCTTTAATCGTTTGCTTGAAAATAGTTTAAAAAAATAGTTTAAATCAATGTACAGACAATGGGAACCCATCACTTAATCGCAATTTTCTTCAACGATTTTCATTCACCATAAAACAATTCGCAGATGTTTCTAAACGATATTCAACATATTCTAGAATCATGTTACATCACAATTTCATTTAGTCGAATGCTTCTTATCTACAAACTTACTTCATCGTTACTTCTTTTCATAAATTATGTATTTTATCGAAGTAATGTTAGTTTACTATTTTGTTACCCATAATTTTATTTCCACGTGAGTTTCAATATGCAGAATTGTTGAAACATCCAATTTTACTTCACTAAAATTGTTACTAATATTATATTGCATACTTTATTAATAGACAATTTAAAGCATAACTGATATAACTATGTAATAAATATTGATATAATAAATAAACTGCGTTAATCCCGCCTCGCCGTGGTCTCCTCGCCGTGGTACTAGTCTGCCCTATACTAGAGTGTAATTCAAAAGCCGGAGGCGCGGAGCGAGAAAATCCTAATGCATGCTGCTTGTTTGCATGCCTGCTTGCTTGCTGCATGTTATGCAACATTAGTTTGATATATTGTTATTCTGCTTAACAAAACAATTGCGAAACATTTTTTTTAGAAATCTTATTCGATGTTATGAAACGGCAATTATTAACTATTCGATAAATCAAAAAAAATATATTTTAACGTTCATAGAATAGTTTTCTGTGAAATGAAATTCGGTATCAAAAAAGTATGTGTTTTGATAGATACCCACAGGCAACAGCTGCACGTCATTCTACCACAAAACGTAAAATTTCTCAATCGACATTGATCTCTACTTGGACTTAAAGTTCAAACTCAATTCCATGACCTTTAACTTTTTGGGTAGGTTGACCTGCCGTTGTCTGTACAAATCTTGTAACCCGATTTCGTCAAACAGGGCTATGCAATTTAATAGTTTGCAATCTACATAAAAAAATATATCGTCAGTTTTTTTTAATTAACCTACAACCAAGAATATACTTGTTTATTGAGGCTGTTTTTTGAGCAAAACAATTTGCTGGTGAAAATTGAAAAAAACTTTCTGTAATAAAAAATTTTCGTCTGTCTTAGCCGGGATTTGAACCCACAATAATTCACTTGTCGAGCGACTGCCATAACTCGCAAGAGAAAGGAAGAGAGAGAGAACGAGATAGCGATCGGATATACATAGCATAGTAGAAATGGAAACATTGAGTGCAATAGTCATCTTTCCTTATGTCATTCCTTGGTTGAACAAAACTACGGTTTGTCAAATTTGGGCTAAAGTTAAAGGGATCTTTTCAACTTCAAATCATGAATAAATCTCAAATTAAACTCATAAAATCAAAAACGCCCCGTTGGTCTAGTGGTTTAAATACCGGGCCAAGATCTCGGGGTCCCAGGTTCGAATCCCGGGTCGGGCAACAAAAAGTTTCGGATTTTCGAACGTTGCTCGGGTTTGTGATCACCAACCCGCATTTGGCAAGCGTGGTGATTATGCCAGTAAACCCATCATTGCTGTGGTAACTTGAATTCAATGATGGAGGCCTTTTCCCTGCAGTGGGATAATTATAGGCTCTTACTACTTTACTGCTAATCACAAAAGTTCAGTAACACAAAGCTACACTTTTCATAATACCGAAATCAAAACTTGAATTGGTTTCCACAAAAGTCCTGATTAGATTAAAGCTTAGAAACTAACCCCATATCACTTTCAAATAAAATTAAAAACCTTTTGAAATAAAGATAAACATCATTTTGATCTACCTCCAAAAGAAACATTCGTTTTAGGGTCGATTTTTCAAACGTCAGATAAAACTTATCAGACTGAATAAGTATAAAACGACCGATTTCAAAATGTCATTTAAATAAATGATTGCTGACAAATATGTGACGTTTTCACATTTTGTATTTTATTTGACGAATATTTCTTATCTGACTATTGAAAAATCAGGCCTTAAACCCTTAAAATCATCACTATCGACCGATAAGAGCTTGGCCAAGATTCTTTGCCGCTGAGGGTAGCTGTGTCCGTTTCTATGCGTTGCGATGCATTCGCATTTAGTAGTTTGGTAGAGTTGGACCTACCTTTCAATTCCACCCTGTGTAATACATACATACATACATACACTCACGCCTTTTTCCCGGAGGGGTAGGCAGAGACCACATCTTTCCACTTGCTACGATCCTTACAGACTACTTTCGCTTCATCCACATTCATTAATCTTTTCATACACGTTCGCCGGTTTAGGGTACTCTTGACCTGACCTTTCTTTAGAACTTCCCCGATTTGATCAAGATAAGTTCGTCGAGGCCTTCCCCTTCCAACATTTCCATTCATACTCGCCATATATATCTTTTTAGTCAATCTGCTTTCATTCATCCTCTCAACATGTCCAAACCATTTAAGCATTCCTTTTTCAATACTGGTCACTACATCCTCTTTTACTGTTAATAATGGATGACAATCAAATGCGCACACAACATTTAATGCCCAATTCTCTTTGCCTTTGATTATTCCTTTTAAGAAATTATTACCCTAATCAAAACGTATTCTCGTTTACAAAACAAGGGTTAGTATCGATGCTTAACGGGCAGTTACAGTGAGCAATAAATAAACCTAAATGCCCTTTGTGGCCGTTTGTTCGAGATTAGTAAATTGCTTTGTTTTTGAACTGGGTACCTATGTGGCTGAGTGTTTAGAACACATTTGTTTTAAGAATGCCCTATTCTTTATTTAAACTTGAAAATTTTTTGCTCAGGCGGGAATTGAACTCCTATCCCTATGCACAACGGGAGCGGTGCTTTGTCCATTTAAGCTACCGAGACATGACGTCACTGTGTTATTTTTTAAGTATGTTTTTATTGCAGTAAGCCAGCGTTGTTTTATCAATGTTAGAAGTTTGCACTCTTAATGGTCTAATTAATTTTCTGAAGAAGAACATCGGAATACAGTACAGAACACTTTTTTTCTACATTGACCCGACCGGGAATCGAACCTTCAGATTCAGAGCAGGCGACACCTTGAAAACCGGTGTACGCCACGGAGGTCGTCGTAGTATTAGTCATCATTAAAATGTCACTGTGTTATATGGTGCCGTCGCAAAAGCATGCCTTTTCTGTCCATAGGTGTCATGCGAGGCGATAACTACCAAAATAAGACGGAAAAATAAATCTTATCTAAACCTGAGAGAGAAAAAGAAGCTTGTTCAGCAGCGGACTGATATAGGCCAATGATGATTATGATGATGATGATTCTGTTGAAAAACAGAGCAGTGCATTACTATTGTTTTACTTTAACCCATTTTCCTGAAATTACTCCCTAAAAGGGCATTATAAAAGAGGTAAAATTAATACGAACGACGAAAAATACTCAACTCAAAAAAAAACTAAGAAAATGGACTAAACCTCGAAAAAAGTAACTCTTAGAAAAGATTTTTTATCAATTAGACACGTGAGTCGCAAGTTCGCAACTTATTGTCATTTACATTTGTATTCCTCATAACAATTCTTCTACAAATAACTAGCCCGTTTATCTAGTTGGACTTTCAAGGAAAATGCAACAAAATATTCGCTTTTCCTTAAAAATATGTGGAATATGTAACAAATAACAATAGTATATTCCAGGGGTCGACCGTTCTGCTTATTTGTGTCACCCGCAAGTTTCCAAGCGCCCTCCACGAGAGTGCAATGGAGGCGGAAAACTTGCTGCAAGTATATTACAGAATCGCATTTTAGCGTGTGCAAATATTTTAAAGATAAAAATCTGAAAAGGTAACCTTTGATAAGCTGAATCTACACACACACACACACACACACACACACTCTAAAATACTTTTTTAATTCAGCGATGGTAGGCTTTGCAAGGGGCCGCCTGACTTGCGAACACTATCCTGCCGGAGTCCGACGCCAAACAGCACTCGCTGTGTTCCGTCTTTGTATGGGATAGCGGCTTCTGGGTAAGTTCCATCGTAGGCTTCCTTTCAACTCTAAGAAGCCAAGAGCAAGCCCATCTACATCTATCTACACTGATATTATGAAGAGGAAAGATTTGTATTTTTGTGTGTGAGTATGTTTGTAATGAATTAACTCAAAAACTACTGTGCCGATTTTAAAAATTCTTTCACCATTGTAAAGCTGCATTTACCGTTTGTGACATAGGCTATATTTATTGCTAGAAAAGATTAGGGATCCCTATAAAAAAATCTTATGTCCACCAGTGCGAAACCGGGACGGACCGCTATGATCAATAAAAAAATAGTTCTACCCTCAGATCATTATTATGATCCACCTATACCTAAGTAGGCGCCACAATCTTTGAAAGTCGACGCCGTTTGATAGCATACTACATAGTCAGGTCGTAAGTTCTGTCACAAAATAAAAACTTTTGAATTTAAAATGCTGGCCACAAAAAAGTTTACTTATTGAATTCTAATTTCGAATTTTTCCTGAAAATAAAAATAATGTACTTTTTAGAATTTACCTAATTTTTAAATATGGAGTGGAAACTTAAAGAAGACCGTGTCGCGGTTATTGCGTTGCATCGTTGCGGTTACGCGCCAATTCAGATTTTCGACTTACTGAAAAATTTGAATATAACCAAAAGATTCGTTTATCGTACCATAAAACGATACAATGAAGACTCTAGTGTAGATGACAGGTCAAGAAGTGGTCGCCCTCGCTCTGTTAGGACTCCACAGTGATAAAAGCTGTGAAGGCGCCAATTCAAAGAAATCCCATACGTAAGCAGAAACTGATGGCCCTTCAGATGGGGTTAAGCAGGACCACGGTGAAAAGGGTGTTGACTTGATAAAGACTTAGGGCTTAGGGCATATCGAATAAAATCAGGACATCGTTTGGACGCTCGTTTAACGGACCTGAGACTGAAGAGATGCCGCGCTTTGTGAAGCGGTACGCGGGAAAAAAGCATCGGGAAATTCTTTTTTCGGATGAAAAAATTTTCACCGTGGAAGAGAGCTACAACAAACAAAATGATAAGGTGTACGCACACAGCAGTGAAGAAGCGAGCACCGTATTCCGCGTGTCCAACGAGGTCATTTTCCATCCTCGCATACGGTTTGGTTGGGAGTCTCTTATTGGGGCTTAACTGAGGTACATTTTTGTGAGAAAGGCGTAAAAACGAATGCAGTTGTGTATCAAAATACATTTTTCAAGAACCTTGTGGAACCTGTTTCTCATACCATGTTTAATAACAGGCACTGGGTATTCCAACAAGATTCTGCGCCAGCTCATAGAGCGAAAAGCACACAAGACTGGCTGGCGGCGCGTGAAATCGACTTCATCCGGCACGAAGACTGGCCCTTCTCCAGTCCAGATTTGAGTCCGTTAGATTACAAGATATGGCAACACTTGGAGGAAAAGGCCTGCTCAAAGCCTCATCCTGATTTGGAGTCACTCAAGGCATCCTTGATTAAATCAGCCGCCTATATTGACATGGACCTCGTTCGTGCTGCGATAGACGACTGGCCGCGCAGATTGAAGGCCTGTATTCAAAATCGCGGGGGTCATTTTGAATAAACTTTATTACCATATGAATCTATGTTTTATTAAGTTCATTTTGCTATATAAATGGTTACATAAATAATAAACATGTCTAAATTATTTCATATTACACATGTGACAGAACTTATGACCTGACTAGGTGTAACTGTAATGATAGTAGTAAGTATTAAATAGTAGAAACTTTTCATTCTAAGTAATCGGCAAAAAAAATATGGCTGTTTATGCCGCAAGAAACGTATTTAAGGACACTCTTAATGGGACCAAAAATTGTAGGGTACTTCCCGTTGACCTAAAATCATGAATTATGACCCGTACGTAACAGTCTTACACTACAAATATAAGGAATCTGGAAACTTAATTATAATTAAAACTCGATTGTATGTTATTCCAGACACAATTAAAATCAATTGTTATCGCGACCGCCGGCGGTCTTATGATCCTGTAGGAGTGAAATCTTAAAACTTTCGGAAATAATCAGGAAAAAATACAATTTTTAGTTTCATAAGTTCAGAAATTACACAGAACCTACACTTTCTTTAGTTTCATAAGTTCAGTACCTACACGACGACCATTTGGATCAGCGGTAGGAAACGCTGCTTCTGAGCCATGGGTCGCGGGTTCGATCCCCGCACAGTACAAATATTTGTGTGCATGAACATGTCTGTTTGTACTGGTCTGGGTGTTTTCTATATATTATAAGTATGTATTTACAAAAAAATATATATATGTAAGTTTATCGGTTGTCTAGTACCCCATACGACAGGGTACTTAATAGTAGCTTAATTTGGGACTAGATGGCTCTGTATGGCCCAGTGAGGCATGTCTTAAATATTTAATTTATTTATTTATTACACCTCCTTAAATTACAATTTATACTTAGGTGACAGTACCTACCTAATAACTGATTAATAACAAAGCATGGATTGCTTTAGGGCATCAAGTAAGTAGTTGTAGTATCTTGTTCCGGCACGGTCTATAACTAAGCCCTTTGGCTGAAGACGTAATTAAATCTCTCCCAATTAATTCCCTACATGAACAATATCAATGTCAAATTCTAATAACAATCTATAAATATCCCAAGGAAATCCGATAAATCGAATCATTAATGACGACGTAAACAATTATAGGCGGCTCATCGAATCTTTCAAAATCCGACGTCTCTTTTTTGCGTGCTACGCCTACTATCCACTTATCGACTGTCAAATCATTATCAATTTTAGGGATCCCTAAGTGTTATACCGCAATAATGGAGAACTAATAAAAATGCTTTTATTCTTTCAGTATTTAGTACGGACTTGATTCAAGTACTTTCATTTATTTTTGTACGTAATAGTTATTTATTAGTTAATTAATTAATAATTCCGTTTTTTTAATTCATTTATTTCTTGGTTCTTCTTTCATTCTATACTACGTGTGTATTTTACATGTTCTATAGTTCTATTTCAGCCTATAATAGTCCTCTGCTAGACACGAGCCTCGCCAAAACGAGGATTGCGTGATATTCGCCACGCTTGGCATTCGGGTTGGTAAGAGTAGTTTTGCCAATGGTCGAGAGAACACACTGCTGTCTTTTTTTGGAAAAACTACTTTGGTCAGGTACCTATTACGACACCTGTGTAGAAAGGTAAGGTGGTGATATTCTTTCATATACCGCCATACGACACTATTCTATTAAATACTTCTTTGACCATCCAAGAAGAAATCAGAATGAGCTTACTGCATACACTAGTGCATTACATTTGTAAATGATAAATCCAAGAATTGTAGTTCTATCATTGATCAGATCACAAGACTTACGAGCAGAGTTTTTGCAAAATAAATCTTATCCCACACAGTTTAAGTACACTCGTAACTTGTAACTATTCGATGTTCGATACAGAATGATTTGTTTACTCTAGTGTTGAGACTGTGGATTTCTTGTGTATTTTTGGCTATGCTTCAATGGGCAAAGTAATGTGATTTATTTGTGGGTTTATTGGCCGCTGTAATAACAACGTAACGGAATGTCAGATATAACCATTTGACGTCAAGGTTGAGGGAATAATAACGAGTTGTATATGCTAATTAACACGTTTGTAGGCCGTTATCCAAAAACTACAAACGATCGGGGGATACAGGCAGCCAATCGATATCGTTATTATTTTACTGAAAAATAAATGTAAGGTGACGGCTTAAAATCATCCCACTGCAGGGAAAAGGCCTCCATCATGGAATTCAAGTTACCACAGCAATGATGAGTACAAGCACAGACATTTATAGGCTAGATGCCCCAAGTGTACTGTTATAACGGGATTTCGAGTTGGCTTTTTAAAAAACAGTTTTAAATCAAACACTCTTTTATTTTCACTGAGTAAATTAAATTTAGGAACCCGTGGGCAGTCACGTCTTGATGGACCGGGAGCTATAGTCGAACTGACTGTTGGAGTTGAGCTCTGAGGCTCCTAAGGGTGTGGGGATGCTGACGCGGCGCGACAGCGGGCGTGTCAGCCTTTATATTAACAGTTGCTAGGTATAACAACCCCCGCCGAAGATAAAACTTCGGGGAAGAAGACCGAAGTTTGTAATAATTTAGACAATTTCTCTAAGTCTGGGACCAGAGGAGTTTTCCCGTTTTGAGGGAGAAATATCTTCTTTAATAGATTTATTTAAACTTTTCAAAGAAATATTATCAATATTACTGTTAATAATTTCAACTTGGTTAGGTTTAATTTTCTTACAATTATTCAATAAACTGCTGCTGGGTTTTACATAGATTACTATTTTATAGATTACAAAACATATAACTAAAATAAACAAAACTAAAGTAAGTATCGAATAATGTGCACCGTATTTTGTAAAATGAGGCTGAGTAATGATTTTCTCTGTTTCCTTAGTTATTAATTTTGTCATTTGTTTAAAAGATTCTAAGTTATCTAAATTTAAGTTTTCTAAATTAATGCTATTATTTTGCGATGTAGCCGTACTGGCTAATTTTATGTGACAACACGCGTCAGTGGCGATATTAAAGTTAGATTTCTCAATTTGCAGTGTTATATTTATTATGTTTAATTTAGGGATGAGCTTCGTATTTTTACAATATGCGGTGCAGTTGCTTGGTATATTCAGTATACCTGTACCTAAAATATTTACAATAATTAATTCCGAATTAACACAGTCTATAAATAATTTAGATGGGTTTGACTGAATATAAATCCAGCGGTTATTCAAGAGAGGTTTCCAAATGTCCATGTTTCCATAAAACACTTTTGTTTCACACTGTGAGGGGAGTTCTGTTAGCACTTTTGTAATTATTTCACTTTCACATGTAACGTGGGCACTGGGGGTGTATGTATTAGTCACATCGCATATGTATGTTTGCGGGCTTATTATTGAGCACGGGGATAGACTATTCAGGGTACAGTATCGTGTTTTGTCTTTGGTCATTGCTATATATTTACTACTGGGTATAACAGTAGCGAATGAATCTGTCTTATTTACATTATGTGGTGTAGGCAATGGAATATTATTATACAAAGAATAAGTTTCTGTGGTTACAAGGGGTACATGGAGAATAAACATTATTTTATTTCTAAAGTAATAACATGATAACTTAGCTGTATGGATAATAACATGTATTAAATCTATATCTAAATGTACAGGTAATTTTAAATTGTTTGGAAAATGTCTATAGCTCTTGGCAAGCTCTTGATATAATCTTGATGGTGTTATCACCGCGGGGTGTAAGACGTTTTTATAACAGAATAAAATTGAATTAGTGATATCCTCAAGGCGAAAAGATATTGTCAATATTGCTGAATCTAATATATTAAATGCTGTATTTAAGTTTGATGTAATTACTACTTCCTGAGAAGCGATGGTTAAATTATTTAAGTTTTCTGAGAGCTTGTCAATAGCTGTTTTGAGATTGGCTTCATTGAGTCTGATTTTTCCAAAAGTTTTATTTTGAGCCAGTAAAGTAGAAGTGGTTACCAAAATATTTTGTTTAATCAAAGAGGCCAAACTCTTTTCATTTTCCTGTACAGTAGTTAAGGCATTATCATATCTTATGGCGTCATCTTCGGTCAATGTTCCGAACAGTTGCTTTAAGGCGGATCCTATGCCACCAAACCAAGCGGATCTCTTATTTCTATGGGTAAGTAAATGTGACAAAGAGTCGTATTCTTCAATGATGTCTTGATACCTTATATAAACGGGTTCTAAAATATTGTTACATTCTAAATCACTATGTATCTTACTTAATTTACAAAAAGAATTCACCTTATCCAACATTGATTTCAAGTTTAGAATGTGTGGACCGATGTATGAGACGTCAATTGGCGCCAGGATGTTTAACTGTCCACCGTTTATTTTTAATTCGCCAATATAATCGAAATAAATTCCCGGACTTGCGTTGATTGGTTCAATAAAATCTGCTTGTGCTCGCATGATTAAACTGAAAAATGAGAATTTACCTAATTATCTGTTTAAAAGTAAACTTAAATTCAAACGTTAATTTTACTACATATTCATATTCTAAAGATAGATTACAGTCTTATTTCTATGTACTGATTTGCTTGGTCCGGCTTATCGTATCGGGACAAGACAATGTGTCGACGCGCAGCGTGGCGTTAACAACTCGCATGGATGGTTTCATGCAACAAGCTGTAATTTTTATATGAGCATATTTAATCAATTAATAGTAACTTGTATTATAAGTAATTTATGAACTGGTTGAATCAGTGACGGGCGTGACGTTGGCGGGTTTGAATTGGTCAAAGTGATGTGTCACATGACGACGGTTGATTAAAAGTGTGGCCGTATGATTATTATAAACTCGGATGATTTTATAAGGACCTTTCCAGATAGGTGACAAGGCCTTCCTTAACCTTAAGTGGTTTTTAAGATACACGAAGTCACCTGGTTTATAACGTGGAGGAGATCTAGAATGAGAGTCATAATAAGATTTGGAAATTTCTTTGGATCTGAGTATATTCTCTAAGGCTTTTTCGTGGGTGTATTTAAATTTATGTTGTAGCATTTTAACATATTCGGGGTAGGTCGCGCTTGTACCGGATTCATAAACTGAATTTGGAATAAGAGGCTTATGTCCGAAGACTAGCTCATAGGGAGTGAATTTTGTGGTTGTATGTACAGTGGTATTATATGTAAGCATGGCGGTATATACATAGGTGGGCCAATTATCTTGGTTTTCGTTAACAAACGATTTGAGATATTCTTTTAAAGTAGAATGGCTACGTTCTAATGCACCTTGTGTTTGAGGATGATAGGGAGTGGACCAAAGTTGTTTAATTTTGAGGAATTGGCATGTAGTTTTAAAAAGGTCGGAAGTGAAATTCGTACCTTGGTCCGTAAGAATTGATTTGGGTATTCCAAAGAGAGAAATAAAGTGGATGAGACAATCACTGGTCTCCTCGGCAGTCGTACTGCGCAAAGGGTACGCCGTAGAGTATTTCGTTAAATCGTCCTGAAGTGTAAGTATGTACTTAAGCTTGGCTGGCCCAGACTCAGGTAGGGGACCTACAATATCGAGTGAAACGCGTTGAAAAGGAGCGGTTGCAGTGGTGGTTATCTCCATAGGCGCTCTATTTATTTGCCTTAAGGCTTTATTCTCTTGACATGCTTTGCATTTCTTAACATAGTTCTCTATGTCACTTCTCATTCCCTTCCAATAGAATTGTTCTTGAATTCTGTTGTACATACGGGCTGAGCCAAGATGTCCGGCTATAGGAATATTATGGTTTTCACGGAGGATTTGAGATCTCTCACTAAGGGTTGGATAAATTATTTTATTGCGGTAAATGTGGATTGAGATGTTGGTATCGTGGAAAATGTAGGCGAGGATATTGTATATTTTAGTATAGGAATGTTTATCAAATGGGCTTTTAAAATCGGATATAGCAACGTCGGATATATTTGTATTTTGTATGATTTTATCCCTTGTTTGTTTTAGAGTATTATATATATCGGGATAAGAGGATTCGTCGAAATAATGAACTTTAATAAAAATTAAATACATGTTTTTGTTTCCTTTTTCGACTTCTAGGAAAGAGTAAAGTTCCTTCTCTGAATTTAGGATTTCATTGCTATTTTCAGATTCGGAAAGGATTTCTTCGATATATGGATTAGATTCATCTAAATCCATAGATGTAGGAATTATTATTATTTTGTGCTGGGTTTTCAGAAGGTTTTCATTATGTTCAAATATATTTGTGTTTGGAGTGAATTCTTTATTAGAGATTGATTTTAGGAATTTGGAATAATCATTTGATGTAGGGTTGTCAGATCTAGGAGATTCATTAGGCAGTGAAGTTTCCTCATTCAGTGGATTATCGGGATTTAGTAGAATATCGGGACTCGGCTGATTCGGTGGAGTATCGGAATTAGGATTTTCTAAGTTAATTGGATGTTCAGTGTTCAGTGGAGTATCAGGATTTAGTAGATCTTCGAGATTCAGTGCATTTTCAAAACTCAGTGGGTTTTCAGGATTTATTTGATTTTCACAATCTAGTGGAGATGGGGTCGGTATGTTATCAAAGTCAAGGTTTAAATCTTCGCTGTGAGGGCTGTAATCAATGGGACCAAGATCAAGTAGATTGTGGTCAGGACTTGGAAGGAATTCGTTTGGATCTAAAGTGTCGAGGTTCGAGTTTGGTGTGACAGGATTTGGATTTTCTAGAGGAGCAGGAAAATGGTCAGTTTCTTCTGGGATAATGGGTAAGTACTGGGATTCAGTGTTGTTAGGATTTGGAATTTGTGTATGAGGTTGTACAGGGTTGACAGGATACCTAGAGAGTGCGTCTGCTGCTGAGTTTAGTTTTCCTTTTCGATATATGATTTCGTATTCGTATTCTTCCAATTGGAGACGCCACCGCTGTAGTTTGCTGCTTGGGTCTGTGTGATTGAATAACCATTTCAACGGACGATGGTCAGTTACGATGTAAAACTTATGTCCGAACAAATATGGTCTGAATGTTTTGCAACCGAATACGATGGCTAAGAGCTCTTTTTCGGTCGTACTATAATTTATTTCGTTTTTATTCAGGGTCCTGGATGCATAGGCTATAGGTTGGTCCTTTCCTATGGGACCTTGTGACAAAATGGCAGAAATAGCATAATTTGATGCGTCACACGTAAGGTTGAAGGGTTTCGTAAAATCAGGGTAGATAAGGATAGGGGCAGATATTAGTTTGTGTTTTAGACTTTCGAATGCTAGTTGTTGTTCATTGGACCAAAGGAAAGGAACATCCTTTTTTAATAAGGATGTTAGAGGTTTGGATAGTTTTGAAAATTCAGGTATGAAACGCCTGTAGTAGGATATGAGACCTAAAAAGGATTTTATATCTTTGGGAGATTTAGGAACAGGGAACTCTTTTACGGACTTGGTTTTACTAGGATCAGGTTTTACTCCATTTTCGGTGATGACATGGCCTAGATAACCGACTTCTTTTCTCAAAAATTCGCATTTATCGGGTTGTAGCTTGAGGTTGAAAGAACGAAGTTTCTGGAAGACTGCTGTGAGATTCTGGATGTGCGAAGACAGGTCATGGGAGTAAATGACTACGTCATCGAGGTACACAAAACACCTTTCTCCTTGAAGCCCAGTAAGGACATTGTTCATAAGTCGTTGAAAAGTTGATGGGGCATTCTTAAGGCCAAACGGCATCCTTGTGAACTCAAAATGGCCTTGGGGAACGCTAAAAGCTGTTTTGCATGAATCTTGAGGGGCCATTTTGATTTGGTGGAATCCAGAGGCGAGATCAAGTGTGGAAAAATACTTAGAATTTCCTAACTGGTCGAGGATTTCGGTGATATTAGGAATCGGATAGGTTTCGCCGATTGTTATGTCATTTAACCGTCTGTAATCAATGACTATCCGCCATTTCTTTTGACCAGATGCGTCGATTTTCTTCGGTACAATCCATATTGGAGAAGACCAAGGAGACAGTGAGGGCTGGATAATATTTTGATCTTGCATTTTTTTAATTTGGCATTGGACTTCTTGTTTGTGTATTTCGGGGAATCGGTAAGATTTTACATTAATGGGTTGGCTAGAAGTTGTTCGAATCTTATGTTGAATGGCATCAGTTGAAGATAATTTATCTTGGGGCAGGTGAAATATATCCGAATAGTGGGAACATACATCGAGTAATGCTGTAGCTTCCTCATGATTGAGGTGGTCGATTCTGAGTAAGTTCAGCACTTGGGTGGTTCGTGATAAAGTGTCGTTACGGAGGTGGTTGATTGGGATGTTAGCAGAGTCAGCAATGGGTTTGAGTTTCAATTTCAAATCAGAATTTAGAGTTACGGGTGTTTCTGATATATTGACAACGGATATGTTTATCCTGTTGTTGGGTTTAACTTTTACAACGCAATTTGCAATTAATAATGAGTCGGAGATATGTTGGTCAAGGATTAGTCCTTCTTCAAGATTTGTTTTCGAAACGGTGCATTCGATAATGGTTTCAGTACGAGGTGGAATTACATAGGTAGGTTCAGAGAATTTGAGTTTTAGTAAAAAGGATTGTATTTTCAAAGTATTTTGGTTATAATTGATATTACATTCAAGGCTATTTAGGAGATCGTTACCTATGATGCCATCATAAGGCAAATTGATTTTATCAACGACATGGAATTGGTATGAAATGTTTTTGTTTGAATTTGGAAATAAATTAAGATTGAAGTGGCCCAATGTAGGCGTTGCGTCTTCGGAATTGTCGATGCCTTTGAGATTTATTGTTTCAGGATTTAGTAAGGGTAGATTTTGTATTGAACGTCTTTTTATGAGGCTTACAGCTGAACCGGTGTCAACGAGAAATGTGAGAGGTTTATCGGTTAATGTAGTTTTGAGAACTACATGGGGTAAGTATCTTTTGTTTGAATTATTATTGATTTTATAGACTTTAATGTTATTATTTTCCGATTTCAGGGTTGGTGGAGATTTAGAATTAGCAACTACGGATGCATATGATACAGAGGGTTCTACATATTTTGATGCATTGAGTCCATTAACTAGGGACACAGTGGGAGTAGTGGACGTCTTTCTTGCGACTGGTTCGGTGGGTACAGCGGATACCTTTTTTGAGGTGGATACGGAGGAAGCTCCTTTTAAGGCAGATACAGTGGATGCGGCGGATGCCTTTTTTGAAGCAGATACAGTGGATACAGTGGATGCTTTTTTTGAGGCAGATACAGTGGATACAGTGGATGACCTTTTTGAAGCGGATACAGTGGATACAGTGGATGCCTTTTTTGAGGCGGATACAGTGGATACAGTGGATGCCTTTTTTGAGGCGGATACAGTGGATACAGTGGGTGTCTTTGTTTTTAATATTTGTATAGAATGAGGATTTGGACTCACGGGACACCACCGGGAGCCCATTTTTAGTTTAAATTATCGATCTCATCTACGCCTTCGTTATTCTGATAATCGTCAGCTTGAGTTGGATCAACAGTGAATACTCTTCGTGAGATATTAGGGCCATGAGTTGGCTGTGAGTTGATGGTTGGGTTGGCATTATTGTTAGACCAGGACTGGGATCTGCTGTTATTGTATTGCCTCTTACGGCAATTTTCTATGGAATGACCAATATTCTTGCAATATCGGCAGGTTATAATATCACTTTGATTCCGGGGTTGCTCAGAACGGTAACCCTGTTGTGGATTATTTGGGCGCATATCGCGACGCGGTTGACGTTTTTCGGGATAAGTGGATATTTGAGGTTGCGCTTTCTTACTAAAGCTTGATAGCATTTTCTCTTCAGCTACGGCAAAGTTGATTGCGGAATTGAGGGACGGTGGACTACGGCATCGTACTATCTGAGACAAGCGGGGTTGTAGTCCCGTTGTGAATGAGTGTAATGCTAGGTCTTCCATGGCGGCTACACGACCTGCTAGTTCGGTTTTCCTTTTTGTAGGGATGGAGATGTTAATTTCAGTTAATAATTTGGCGAGGCAAGTTTCAATTCTGAGTGCAAATTGGTTAACAGGTTCGTTAAAACCCTGTTTTGAGTCTTGAAGTTCGGATAGTAAGTGCGCATAGTGTTTTCGTTCGCCAAATTGCTGTTTCAGGAATTCTTCAAATTGACTGAACGTGTCAAAGTCTTTTATACTGCATATACTTTCGGCTCTCCCTTCTAGTTGGCTTAGTATGAATTTGAAGATAATGGGTTTTTGTGAGTCTGAAGCTAAACCTAGAGCATTTTGGCAGTTAAGGATAAACGGGTTTAGTTTTTCGCGGTTTCCGTCAAATGGTTTAATAAATTTGAGAAGCACGCTAAGCTCAATATTTTCTTCAGATTTAGCAATACTTGCGGTCTTGCTACGTGTGACTGGTTTTGATGCGCAAGGGGCATTGGGATCAGTGATTGGTTCGGTGTCCACGTATTCTTCGGTTGAAGTCATTTTGGATAAGACGAGTTATTATTATCAGTGTTATTTGAATACACCAATTGATATCGTAATTAAATAAATTCGATTGTTAACACAAACACGTTAATTAAAATTGAGAATTGATCTAAAAGAATTAATTGTTGGTTCCTTATTGTATAGAGATTAGGCAATGACCAAAGACTTACCACACACAGAGAGCTAGGGACATGCGTGGGCGCATCGGTCTTGATTTCTCGGGATACAGAGCGGGATGATGCAATCGCGCACAAGATTGCGCAATAACGGCGACACGGTGTTGACCAACCTGGACTCGGGGAGTTCGACGACGATGACAATGAGGGTTTCCTTTTCCCTCGGATGCAGGGGAAACGATGATGGTATTTTTGAGTTCGGCTCCGGTTTCTGGTTTTGCTTTTCCAACAGGTTCCTGATTTAGGATGCGTGACACAGTGGAACAACAGCAAGATGCAGTGGGGACAAGGTAGACATGTGAAGCACGACGGGACACAGTGGGACACGGCGGGACACAGAGAGTCAGTAGAGATTGTCGCAGAGTTTTAGTCACTTTCACTTGTTCACTCACTGATTTTCACCACAATTGAGTCTCGGATGCGTTACCGGGGATTTTAAAATCCTTAGCGCTGCCACCAATGTTATAACGGGATTTCGAGTTGGCTTTTTAAAAAACAGTTTTAAATCAAACACTCTTTTATTTTTACTGAGTAAATTAAATTTAGGAACCCGTGGGCAGTCACGTCTTGATGGACCGGGAGCTATAGTCGAACTGACTGTTGGAGTTGAGCTCTGAGGCTCCTAAGGGTGTGGGGATGCTGACGCGGCGCGACAGCGGGCGTGTCAGCCTTTATATTAACAGTTGCTAGGTATAACAGTACGTACTGTGCGTGTCAAAAAAAGGTTGAAGATGTTCAACTTTTGACCGCGCTTGTTATTGAAATGTGCGTATTTTATTTAAAAAACAATTATTTTATCTTCTTTGTGTCTATTACTATGTAAATGCCTGTACCTGTGTGCATCCTACATGTTTAAATTACATTGCTGCATTTAGTTTTAAAGGTGTTGTACCTGTTCATTGAACAAGCAGTGAACGCAAATTTCGGCACGC
This sequence comes from Anania crocealis, assembly GCA_949315895.1. Classification (NCBI taxonomy): domain Eukaryota; kingdom Metazoa; phylum Arthropoda; class Insecta; order Lepidoptera; family Crambidae; genus Anania; species Anania crocealis. The sequence goes on from OX438880.1 coordinate 8,076,072, forward strand.
CCGGGTTTTATAGAAATGAGTGCATTTGTGGCATCTAGACCTATCAATGTCTGTGGGTACAAGCATAATTACCACGACTGCCAAATGTGGGTTGGTGATCATAAGCCCGAGAAATGTTTGAAAGTTAGAAACTCTTTCTTGCCCGACCCGGAGATCAAACTCTAAACCCCTAGATTTTGCCCCAGTTCCTAATCCACTACAATCAAATGATGGAGGCCTTTTCCCTGCAGTGGGATGATTATAGGCTGTTTGTGGTGTATGAAAAAGGCGCAAACCGATGGGCTGCGAGCTGTAAACCCTTTCGCGCTCTTTTCCAGCATTTCCCCGACCGAGCATGTCATTAATAAACCAGCTGTCAAATTTTGTAACTTATATACCTATAACATCTGGCGACGATGATGGAATCTTTAGTATTAAGTAGACATTGTTTTTGTACAGATTTCCTAAATAATATTTTTTGAATAAATGGTGAAGGAAGTTGTGGTGCATGAAAACGGCGCGAATCGATGGGCTGCGAGCTGTAAACCCTTTCGCGCTCTTTTCCAACATTTTTCCGCGCTTGTCAGTAATAAACCAGACGTCAATTACAAGACTGGGTGTTTTATTTAATACTAGCACACCCCACGAACTTCGTACCGCCTCAGCATAATATTTTGGATTTGACGTCTGAAATGTCATTGCTGTCAAATATGATGAAATATGGCGGCGTTAATTCAGTTTAAAAGTTAGTTATTTTACGTTAACTTTCGTATGTTTTTAACACTTATTATCCTATTCCTGACCAAGACAAATCCAATAAAACTAACATTGTAAAAATCGATCCAGCCGTTCTCGACTTATAAGTGGTGTAACTAACACGACTTTCTTTTAAATATATAGATTACATAATATACTCTTGTAACACATATACCTATATAACACTGTTCCTACTTGAATGTAACCTTGATCTGAAGAATCTGTATCTAAAGAAAGTTTTACATCTAAATGCAAATTTAAATTCGCCTTACAGCAGTCTACTGCTGGACAAGGCCTGTCCAAATAATAGCCACTCCTCGAAGGTGCATTGGTAATTTCAGTTCGGACATGGATAAAGAGAAAACCCTAATGCATTTTCCTTTAACAGTAAGTACTCCTTTAGTCGTCTTTTCAATACACCTATGATGAAATAAGATCTTGTTATCCTATTTCAGGTTGGAACTCCACGGCAAAACAACGGATAAACATACAAGTGCAATGATTTTAAAGCCTCCCTGTATATTTTTCTTGTATTGTTTACTCGTACATAGTTTTATACTCAGAATTTGGTCGTCTTTTATTTGATACCTACCTCCTTATAACTGCAACCTTTTTTTTTCGGATTATTCCAATTTATTTTTGTAGCATTCGCCATGTATTTTTAGGTAAGGTAAGGTAGCCCATGTTACCCGGAATATAATAAAGGAATCGATTGATATCTCGTAACCCACTGCAAATGTGGAACGCACAAACCGTGCTTTTTGAACCACCTAATTCGCGTAACCGAATCGTATCACAATCGTAATTGAACGACAGGGTTTTGACAGTTCTTTCTAGTATGGGCTAAATGTCAAAATCGTCCAATTAAATCACGATCGAACTGCGATTCGGTTACGCGAATTAGGCCCCTTAAGAGCGAAGCCCACGTTATTGAACCATTATGTATAGCATTATGGCACTGTTATTTATTGAAAATTTAAATATCTTACATATTTAATATACTTCAAAAATATATTTATAGAAGTATGTTTGATTCAGACTTTTAATTTTGTAGTAACACGCTGTGACGCGTTCAAACCAATATTTAATAATTTTATTAAAAAAAATATTGTTAAAAAAATTAAAATAACACTGCCAAGATGTTACACATAATAACACAACGTGGGCTTCGTTTTACAGGTGGTTGAAAATGCACCGTGTATACATAAAAAAAATACTACATACTACTAAAATCATAACCCTTCCTATTGACTTTGCTTTAGTCGGGTAAAATGGAGAACAATACAATTAAAATTTAAAACCACAGTATACTTTCTCGTCAAAAATGGATATCACAGACGTCAGTCAAAATGATGACGGTTCGAAGTGGGTTTATGCGGTATACAGGGTGCGGTAACATGAGTTTTTGAATTTCCCTTTATACCTTAACAGGTCTAGGACCGTAAAAATTGAAAGCTATATCACGAAAAATATTTTCGAGTGACAACTTGATTTACATTTTTTACTTCATAAATAGGCTCTAAATACGATACTGAACGCATATAAAAATTTTGGAAAGTGGTTAAAATTTCATCCTGTATAGTACCATATAATATGTCACATAATATACTTTACGTAACGCTAAAATTACAATTGACTCAAATAAATCGTGTATTTAAACTAGAGAAATGGAAATCTATAGGTATAGATATCACTACGTATCGTTGGTGTAGTGGAACAAGCATAGAGTCTAAGTTGATTCGAACAAAGATATTTTCTAAAAATTCCATTCTAAACCAGGGCCAGTTTAAAATAATTGTTAAGAAAAAAAAATGTTTTATCCCAAAGTTTTCGAAAATATATTGCAAAACTCTAATAAACGCGAGCTAAATCTGTAAAGTTATCTTTCCTTTATAAATTTAAGAAACCAATAAAGTTTTAGATAACATGTTTTAATTTTTCTTGTATTTTGTTACGACTCTAACTAGATTATTTAAGGATGTCTACAATAATTAGTTTAAGGCATCAAGTATTCTCAGAGACCGGCAGTAAATTTAGAGAGTCAAAGGTGAATCATTAGTCCCGCCTTTACCCATCTTAGGAGCAAAATTACCCTTCGCCACATAATTAATCAATTTCCTACCGGAATTGTCCTGACAATTCATTTTTCGGTACTCTCCCGGGAATGAGGATTAAATGTATTTTTATAATGGACGCGGCTGTAAAATTGATGACGTGATGTTTCCAATCGATTTGGGCTTCTGTGTATCAATCAACCGTAAGCTGTGACGGATATTTCTCACAGTCACAATAAAAACTTTGAAGTTTATTTTTCGTTGTGTGTCAGCGATTAAACTTCTATTTCCGCTGACAGAATTTATGAACGAGAACAGATTTTTGTTAGGGTAAACTACGTAACGAAAAATTTCCAACAGTCACAATGTTTAGTTTTTTTTTTATTGAATTGGATTAGAATTACTTTAGGTATATTAATATGCCTTCTTAAATTATCAATGTTTATAGCAATGAATTTTCGGAACCTCGAAATTCGGTTTGCGGGCTTATAACATTATCCTTCTACTTTCAATTTTTCGTACTAAAAAATTTTTAAATCGAAAGCACAGAGTTTTATCTCTCAGAAAAATAGTTTTCGTCTTTTTGAATGGTCGTAATGTGGTTTTTAGGTATTTAGTAAAACGGAGTAGGTACTCAAATTCGTAAATATAAATTTCACAATTTTTGTCTGTTCCCCTTATTTGATGAGCGTAACGAAACTTAGTTTTCTTAGCGACCAATAGAACCATTTAACTTGATGGTGGTTGAGATGATTGGTGAGAGAAAAATGTTGAGACTTAATTCGCTCAAGGATGAAAGGATGGAGTAGATTACCAGATTATTAACGATTAATCTATTACTTAACTTAAATCTCCACACAAAAACATAACAGATACAAAGCCGAAGTTAGTAAAATATTATTGTATGACATCATGGTGACACTTGAACTACGTAGTTCAAGTGTCTACTAACTAACAAAACCAGATGACAGTAAATAATAACCGGCCAAGTGCGAGTCGGACTGGCGCACGAAGGGTTCCGTACCAAAAAGGCCAAAAAAACGGGTTTGTTGTATGGGAGCCCCCATTAAATAATTATTTTGTTTTATTTTTAGTATTTGTTGTTATTGCGGCAACAGAAATACATAATTTGTAAAAATTTCAACAGTCTAGCTATCGCGGCTCTTGAGATACAGCCTGGTGACAGAGTGACGGACAGACGGACAGACGGACAGACAGCGAAGTCTTAGTAATAGGGTCCCGTTTTTACCCTTTGGGTACGGAACCCTAAAAATACACATTTACACACTGCTGATTTAAAATCTCGTAGTTCGTATTCAATTCTGCGATCAGAGCAATCGCTTTTTTATTATAGATACAGAATGAAAATATTTTAACCACCGTCCAAATTTTAATACAACAATCTACGAGACAAAAAACAAATGACGTATTTGTCTCTTTTGGTATAGCCCAGTACAAAAATGTTAAGAGAGGCACAAGAAATTGTCCACCAAAAATATAAATTTTTTGATTCGGCTTCCTAGCAACACTTTTTAACGCGTTGCGCATCTGATTCATTACGATACTTACTATTCATAAGTTGTTGATTTTCCATACCTTCTTAACAGGCTCATAACCGTAAAATTAAAAACTATGTTGCAAAAATACTTTCGGGTGAAAATTACCTACATTTTATTATATCAGTATATAAACTTGAAAAATTTTTTGTCTCAGGAGGGACAAAAAAAAATAAAATAATTTCAAGTTTATATACTGATATAATAAGTGCAATTAAGTTGCTAAAATATCAAATAAACTACATTTTATACTTCATAAATCATGCTCTTAATACGATACTTAACGCCTATATAGATATAGAAGATGATAAAAAAGTCACCACCGCCCTTAGACAAGTTTAAAATATCTATATATATATTTCAGACATCCCTCACTGCCACACAGAGCCATCTAGTCCCAAATTAAGCTACTAATTACCTATACCCTGTGGTATGCGGTACTAGACAACCGATAAACTTACTATATACTTTTTTTAATAAATACATACTTATAATACATAGAAAACACCCAGACCAGTACAAACAGACATGTTCATGCACACAAATATTTGTACCGTGCGAGGATCGAACCCACGACCCATGGCTCAGAAGCAGCGTTTACTACCGCTGATCCAAATGGTCGTCAATATCGTTTGTTTACGCCAGACGAATAGATGTCAAATATATGAAAATGACATAAGCTTACGATAGTTCGTCATTTTCATACATTTGTTATCTATTCGTCTGGCGTAAACAATATTAGAAAGTCACTTGTCTACGGGCACTGTATTTACAAACTGCTGGTTTAAAATCTCGTAGTTCGTATTCAATTCTGCGATCAAAGCAGTCACAATTTTATTATACAATAGCTGATGCCCGTGATTTTGTCCGCGTCAAATTCTGTTATTATGATTGCGATTAAGAAGTTCACAAATAAATAATGTTAATCAAAAACACATTTATTAGGATAAGGATTAATATTATGTTAATAAAACTCTTTGGCAAATAATTGGCAATAATTAATTTCGACCAAAATTGATTGTCACAAAAAAGTTTAAAGTGAGTAAATCTTAAAAGATAGACATACACTGTCGCAGAGGAATAATTCTTTCATCCATATTTTTTGGTAACTTGAACCGTTTACGCAGCGCACGCAACGGAAGCCTTCAAATGAATATTTTTCCCTGTTTTTGTAACATTTTTCGCTCCTATTAGCCGCAGCATAATGTTATATAGCCTAAAGCCTTCCTCGACAAATGGACTATCCAACATAAAAAAAGAATTTTTCAATTCGAACCAGTACTTCCTGAAATTAGCACGTTCAAACAAACAAACAAACTTTTCTGCTTTATAATATAAAGTATAGATATAAAGAGTAGGTACGAGTAAGTTATATTTTCTTTCTTATCTACATCAAAACAGTACTTCGTATCATTTGATCGAAGTATAGTATGTAGGTTTAAATTCCGAAATCATTTACAATACTCAAGACAACAATCTCATAAGTAGAATTAAATTAAGATGCACCACTGAAGTTGCATGAAATACTTTGCCAGCGTATCGTCGAATATTTCAGACACTCCTAGTATTACATTCCATGACAACGTATAAACTGGATAGTTCGCTAGCTCATGAAAATAGCACAACTCATGGTTTCTTGCAGTACAGATAGTTCGTACACCTTTTTAAAAAAAAATTGGGTTGAATAAATATTTATGACTAAAATATCAATCATCAATGGACTAAAAATATAAAATACGAGTAGTTTCTAGCACTAAAGCCATAAAGGAATAAAAATGTACGATTAGATAAACCTAAAGGTGATGACTTGTCACTTAATATCAAAGATGATGTATCTTCTTTACTAAGCTTTATAATATTGTAGGTAATAGTAATATTTTTTCATAGAAAATCCATATTCGTACATAAAGCTTAAATGAAAAAAAAAAAAATACTTTATTTGATATTTTAGCAATTAAATTGCAATTATAATATCAGTATATAAACTTGAAAAATTATGTCTCAGGCGGGACTCGAACCCTGCGAGGAGGTGCGGGTTCGAGTCCCGCCTGAGACATAATTTTTCAAGTTTATATACTGATATTAAATAAAACTATATTAGGTACATAAATTTAGAGAAAAAATCCAATACAAAATTAACTTAAATATTAACAATATAAAATAGAGAGTTCAAAAAGTCAGTTGAGAAAACGAAAGTTTGGATGTATGTTTGTTACTCAATCACGACAGAATAGACAAGTACATCTGCATGTTATTCAGTATGAAGATAGATTAGCAGCTAGAATTAGAGATTAAACGAACTTACCTGAAGTGAAGTTCTATCCTAATTATACGATGGCATCGTCCGAAGAGATTAGCTTGATTAACACATGTAGTACGCGTAGCACACGCCTTTTCACACTATATTGAGAATATTTAATAATAATAAAAAAATAACAAAAGAAAATAATTAATTTTTAAATTTCGAATGTGGGTAGGGTTCAACCTCTTGGCTCGCGCACCCGCCATCTTCATTTAGTTTAGAGTATGTAATCCAGTAATAAATTCCAATATATTTTTCGAATAGTACAGGGAAAAAAGGATCCCCGTTTGGGTGGGTGGGTAGCTAATCTCTTCGGACGATGCCATCGTATAATTAGGATAGAACTTCACTTCAGGTAAGTTCGTTTAATCTCTAATTATACATCAGGCATCGTCCGAAGAGATTAGCTTGATTAACACATGTAGATCTTTAGAGATGATTCGAAAAATATATATTATGTTGATTATTGCTTCAATTTGTTGAAGAGAATAGAACATTTAAATAATTTAAGTTTCTGTAAATGTATTTATGTATTAGACAATATTATCATTTATATCTTAGTTACAAGACATTCAAAGAAATAGCTTGTTACAACCAAAAAATAAATCATAATTAAGCACTTAAAATTATGTTACCGAATTCTTCATTACAATTTATATTTATGGGTTTATTATAAAACCTGGCAAAAGTCTGGGATTCGGAACTCCAGCCTGCAGTTTTCAAAATCTGATCTATACTTACACCTAATTTTTTTGCAGCTGACGTAGCAGCATGCCGGGTACTATGCGCAGTGAACGACGAAGTATCAATTCCGCATGAATGCAGGGTATTTTTTATCCATCTAGATAAAGTTTGTGTAGTGACTGGCTGATATGGCCTTCGAAAACTAATAAAGAGGGAGTCTGAATCATTACGAAGCGGCATTGTCATTTCTATATAAGTAATCAAAGTTCTCGCAGGACATATACTTGGCTTACTATCATAGAATGGTAGTACGAGCAGTGGTTGACTTGCTCCAACTCTTGTCGTTTTAATAGTGTCGGGAATTTTGATTTTAATTGTTGACGTAGATTTATTAATATTAGAAATTTTGATTTTTGATAGGGTTTGTACCCTTTGAGCGGTAACAATTGCTAATATCGTAATCAACTTTTTAGAATTTTTTTCTAGACTTAGATCTTCATTGGGGTACCAGTTTTCAAGGCGGCTTAGAACTTGTGATATATTCCAGACTTCATTATATTTAGGAAGAGGAGGTCTTGAACGAAATACTCCTTTCATAAACCTTTTTATTTCTTGGTTTTCCGAAATCTTTTGTCCTGTGATTAATGACAATGCCGATCGGTAACAGTTCATTGTGCCATACTGAGCGCCACTATTAAAAATAGATGTAAAAAAATTTAGAATATCAGGAATTGATACCTCGTATTAGTTTAATTTATTCTTTTGACAATAAATAAACCACTTTTTATAGCATCCTTCATATTGATTATACGAATTATCAGAGAGGGAGTTTAGCATGACGTCTAAAGAACACTGTGGGACACCTCTTCTTAACATCGCCTCCCGGATAAGACACCTGCCACCAGGGTAATTGAGTTGCGCATTTGTTTGCGGCTGCAATTTTCAGACAAAATTAGGTTTTTATTTGCTTTTAAGACTAATGTCTCACTTATTAGTAGACTTCTAAATAATGGATACCATGGCTGTGTGGGACAAAATGGCACAACTATTATACCTGTGGCTTTGTCAGAGATAATTTTTCTTAAAGATTTTAAAATCATCGTAAATGGAGGGAAAGCATAAAAATAAAATTTTGACCAAGATACTGTAAACGCATTCACGGCATACGCATCTGGATCCCTATGCCAGGATACATATCTTTGACATTTATTATTTAAGCGGGAAGCAAACAAATCTATGTCAGGGCTATGAAATGTATTAGTTATCTTTTTATATGCATGATCAGCTAGTTCCCATTCAATATCAGGATGTATACGCCTGGATTCTTGATCTGCATGGTAATTATCTGAAGAGCTAATATACGATGCATATACGTAAACGCGTTTACATTCACACCATTGCCAGAGTTCTTTTGTGATCCCTGTCAAATGTGGAAACTGTATACCTCCCATACGGTTGATATAGGAAATTGCGGTGGTGTTGTCGATTCGGAGAAGAATCTGGCAGTTGGTAAGATTCTTTGCAAATATTTTTAACCCAATAAAGGCAGCAAAAATTTCCAAATAATTTATGTGTTTGCTACCCTCGTCTTTGCTCCATAATCCACTAGCCCTATGACTTCCACACGCAATTCCCCAGCCAGTCTTTGAGGCATCTGAAAAAATTTCCAGGTCATATCTATCTATTTTAATTTTTGAAATAGGACTCCTATTGATGGTACGGGTCCACCAGTCAAAATCCGGTTTCAATGAACTCGGTAAAGCCATTACTTGTTCGTAATTATTACTAGATTTCAGGCTGAGATATTTGCATATTTCAAACAGTTTAGTATAAAGCCAGCCGTATTCTACGGCTGGGCAAGCGGATACTAATAGACCAACAAAACTAGCAAATTCTCTTATTTTACATTTTGGTCGGTTAGCGAATTGTTGTGCTGCAGCTTTAATCTTATTTATTTTTTCTTCTGGCAAAGAGACCTGGAATTTCTTTGTATCTAAAATATATCCTAAAAACTTACATCGTTTAGAAGGAATAAAATTACTTTTATCTGTATTTATTATAAAACCTAAACCGTTTAATAGTTTTATTGTTTGATGTAAGTTTTTTAGACATATATGTTCATTTGTACCTATAAGACAGATATCGTCTAAATATATTGTCGACAAATAGCCACATGACCTCAACAATTTCATGACTGGTTTCATCAGTTTAGTGAAAACAAATGGAGCTGTATTCAAACCAAATGGTAAGACGTTGAATTCGTATGTCTTGTCATCAAACTGAAATCTAAGATATTTTCGATCACATTCATGTACATTTAATAAAAAATAAGCATCTTTTAAATCAACAGTGCACAAAAAACATTCTTTTGATAACAATTTGATTACGGTTCTTAAATCTTCAAGTTTAAAATGATTTGTCTCTATAAATGTATTTAGTGATTTTAAGTTTAAAATAAAACGGTACTTTCCATTTGGTTTGGGGATTAAGAAAATTGTTGATAAATATTGATCGGGTGTGTTATCACATTCTGAAATAGCTCCTAAAGATAATAGATTTATAATTTCATTTCTTAAAAGGTCTTTTTCCTTTTCGCTATGTTTCCGGGTTCCGGGTCGTACGGGTTGGATTGGCTTTCGTGAGAAAGGAATCTTATAACCCTGTATATATGACAAAATCAAAGGATCTTTAGTGATCATTGACCACTGTTTATAAAATAATGATAAACGACCTGCGTGCTTTACCGTATTTAACGACGGCTGTTGTTCGACTTCTGCTGCGGATACTGCGACTGTTTCGATGAGTTGCCTGGCCGTCTCCTCATCGATTGTACCGCAGGCTCCTTCGTCCTCTGAGGGCCCGTCTGCCTGCGACTCGGACCCGGACTCTTCCAGTTTAAATTTCTTGACAAATTTGTCGGATTATGATTCAGCTTCTTGGTAGGCAGCTTAGATGCTACTGGCTGTTTAAGGTCCGTACCAGACTTATTTATAGCTTTTGCTGATCTTATTGTTTCTGTCAAGTTTTCTCCAAATAGGTGTTTATCAATTTTAGTATTCTGAAGGGATTCTTTCAAATCCTTTTTAACAGTATTCAAAAGAAAATTTCTTCGTGTCATGGTGTCAGCGTGCTGACAATCACAAAGAATTTTTGCCAGATCCATCAGTGTTTTTAGCAGAGCAGGATTTTTCTCTTTTGAGGCTAAAATAAGCGTGATAGCTCCTCCTAGGCAAGAAATGCCCGCTGTCAATTCCTTCTGTTTATATGCGATGGCTTTATCACGTTTTGTGCTAATTTCGCCAACCGCTGCCTTGATTTCGGCGTTAAGCTCAGGTGGGTCTATTAATCTACAATTATCTGGAGTTGTATATTTGTCTATGAGATCTTTGCGCATTTCTTTTGGAACGCCAGTAGTTACCCAGTGTTGAAATCTCACCGAGACATCGTAATTTATTTCTTTACCATATTTCTTTTCTAAGGTAGGATCAGTGCCTAATATCTCTAATAATTCACTGTCTAAATGTAAGTTTTCTGTTACAATTTTCGGCGTTTGGTTTGATGGTATATCAGGCTTTGAAGAAACTGACGATGAATGACCACTCTCTATAACCATAGCGTTTTCAAATTGAGTTCCGCTGGAGCCAGTTCCCACAAGGGGTTCCTGTCCTTGCTCCAATTCTCCCTCGGGTTGACCCTCAGGACAAGGTGCATCAAGGTCAAATATGACCTCTTGGTCGTCTGAAAAGGAGAGGACAAGCCTCATTAACATACAATATAAGCACGTCAATATGATATTGTAAGAGACAGTCCCCAGTTATAATAACACGTACTGTCCGCAAACAACACTTAGTAGCACCTTATAACAGTCCCAATGTACTGTTTGTAGGGCCCATTGACTGCAGTGTATGTTTAAAATGCAATCATAATTCTACTATTTAAATCACTGATTACGATTAGTTTATAGAATTAAACATATGATTGTGCAAAATAATTAAATTCAATGGAACTACCGTAAAAATAAATTTGAAGGTAGGAGGAATAGAAATATATACCATCTTTAACAGAGATATAGCAGACTGCAATGAATTTTCTTGGTGGAAGGTTAAGAAATGAAATGAATAAATTTCATGGTCCTATGCATATTTTAAACAATATTGTAAAGAAGAGAAAAAAGTATTAGGTTCTACTACTTTTTTATATTTACTTCCACATTCCTCAACCTACAATCTAAAAATAGAACACAAGTATCTGGAAAGTAGGTCAATGTCAGCAATTAATTTTAATCGTACCTTTACTTGTTATCGACGAAAGACGAGATGAATGCACCGACAATTCGGAATCAGATTCGTCATATCGATTACTACGACGACGCTTCTTTCGTTGTAACTTCTTTTCTAGTTTTCTAATTTTCCTTCTTATCTTTTCACAGTCATTATCACTTTTGCGCTTGGGCATATTAACTGTCGATATTTAGCACCTAAAACAGTCTTACCACAGTTTAACACTAAAAATCGTGAACGAGATGTGAAACAGCGACGCACTAGAAAGCGAATGAAGATGGCGGGTGCGCGAGCCAAGAGGTTGAACCCTACCCACATTCGAAATTTAAAAATTAATTATTTTCTTTTGTTATTTTTTTATTATTATTAAATATTCTCAATATAGTGTGAAATGGCGTGTGCTACGCGTACTACATGTGTTAATCAAGCTAATCTCTTCGGACGATGCCTGATGTATAACAGCATTTGAGGGAAATTTTTGAATTCGAAACACACAGCTGGTATTATTTAAATCGACACTGAAATTAAGGTCCTAACAATATTACGTAGATGACGTAATATTGTCATCATATCATGATGATATTATATTAGAATTGGAATAATTTCCACAGCTGGCACAGGCCCTAACAAATGGTGGACTATACCCCTAATTTACACGAGTTAGTGAGTGGTTAGTGGATATGTAGAGAAGACGCCGCTGCCAGTCTTCTTCTGGATTTCAAGGAATAGGAACCCTTTTAGGCATCCTTGGGCTCAATTATATTTTTAGCTGGCACCACACGGCACAAAACTACAAGTGTGACCGATTAAGAGGACTACGAGAGCTAAGTGCTGCCCCAATTGATTTAATAAAAAAGAAATTGCCAAATATTTTCTCACTTTTTATTTTGTTTATAGCTCTTAAGTATAGTCATATTATTGCGTAATTCTTTTTGTATTGTATCAAAAACTAAATAAAGTAACTTTTGACTAAAAAAAATATGCAATACTAGTGCCTATTACTTCAAAGGAAGTCGTTTAAAGACCCCTTACAATGTGTCAGCTGACCTTCTTGCTTCAATTAAGTAATTTTGTATTATATACTTTGATTTTCAGAAATTTAAATACTACAATGCGTCGCTTTATAACCATCTAACTTTCACCTTTAATTGCATCGAAAAGGGTTCAGGCGTTTTTAAAAAAACTAAAAAATAGTTAGTATGGAAAAATGCCTTTTCTCGATTTCGTCCATACAAAACGGCAATTTCATACTTTAACCCCTAATATTATTACTTCTAAACAAAATCAATTCTAAAAAAGTAGTACAGTATCATTTTTGAACGCTGTATTTTTAGATTTTAAATATACTTCTTGACTTAAGGTTTAAATAAATAAATAAATTTGAAAATTGAATTTTAGCAAATTACCTCTCGAATTTATTAAATCACAGTAAACTTTTAATTTAGTTGTTTATAAAGTCGAATTTGTCGCTAACGCCAAAAGCGGCCGCTTTTAGCAATAATGTAGGTACAATACGAAAGAATACCAGAATGAAAAGAGTTAACTGGTGAAAATTTGCACTCTTAAGACTAGACATCGTTCCTAAAACATTTCAAAAAAGCTTATTTTTAAGGTCTATTATCGATTTAGCATTTTGTGACTATATTCTTTCAAAATTTTTAAGTAAACATTAAGAAGCTATTATATTCAGGCACATAACTATCAACCTCTTTTCCTATGTTATGTACGTTCACCGTTTTCATTATATTACGCATTATTATAGCCGTACTAATTAAAAGCCAACTAAAACGAACTTCAAAGAGAGCGTATCTAGTGTCATTCTTCAAGTTAGTTACATAAACTAGTTTTCTCAAGAAGTTAAACTCAAGGTTTGGTCTTGAAACCTGAGAAGTCTCGCTACTAAGAGCACGACTGGTCCTGACTGCGTATTACGTGCATGCACTGATGCATTCGAGGACATATGCTCTTTGAAGTACCTACTGGTGGCTTATGCAGTTTACCTTATGGGGAGAGCTAGAGCTATGTGTTGGCCCCAATTGATTCAAGGCGACTACTAGAGCTAAGTGCTGTAATTTTACTACTTCTGAACAAAATCAATTCCCAAAAAGTACACACAAAAGAACAGTATAATTTTAACCCAACTCAAAAACTTTCATGGTATGATAACACTTGCACACATATTGGAAGGAATCACAAAATGAAATAATAAAGAAATATCTACCATACTTATTCTATGTTGAAGAATAGATTACGTATATAAACAAAACTAATGGATTACCTACTACTAATCTAAAATAACTACTAAAAAAACAATTTCCCATACATAAATAACCTTTATGTTTTTCTCGTCTAAGCTATATAAAACAATTTTCAATACCTACGATCAGAAAACATAACATTGTATCCTTAACATAATGTAGAAGGGTGATCCTATTATTCCTTACATTCTTCAGGGATCTTCAACTGGAATAAAATTTCCAATAAAGAAGTGGCTTGTTTCTCATCATATCATAACGCAGTAAAGTATGTGCAACATATGAGAATACTTGCAGCAAAACCCGCAAGAGGTTAGGGTTGGCAAAAATAACATATATTTGCTAGCTTTTGTTTGCGTCGAATACGAACAAAGTTAGAGTTTTCTATCGATTATATTATTATGTCACTTTGTCATCTCCCAAAAGATGTTTTTCTCACAACCTTTATTTATTATAAAATTGATTAACAAATAATTGATTGATATTTATAATATAAATAATATATGATAGAGAAGATGTAAACAATTATAGACCTATATCTGTCCTTACCTCTTTTTCTAAAGTTAAAGCTAAAGTTCTTAACAATAGACTGGTTAACTATCTTAACAAATATAAAATAGTATCCAATTCACAATACGGTTTTAGGAAGGGTTTATCAACACAAGACGCCATTTTAGATCTTACCTCAACTATTGTGAAAGAGGTTGATTGTGGTAATAAATGCCTTGCAGTCTTTCTAGATCTAAAAAAGGCTTTTGACACGGTCTCTGTGCCTATTCTTGTACACAGGTTGGAGAGTGTAGGTATAAGGGACATTCCGCTTCAACTCTTTAAGAGCTACCTCCAGGAAAGAACACAGGAAGTAAAAATAGCTGGAATCCATAGCGATAAAGCTAACGTTACTTTCAGCGTCCCGCAGGGAAGTATCCTTGGCCCGACTCTCTTGTTAATATATACACCGTGAAATTTTAGTGGTTGTTTTCCCGCAACAGAACGATTTACCTTTAGTAGCACCATCGAATTGTGCGAGTTATTTTTTGAAAATAAAGATATCGTTGTTCTCAATCGATCAAAAAAATAATCATTAACTCAAAAGCGTGAGATACGATAGTATCTTTACAAAATGTGACGTGTTTGGGTACTGCTTGCCGCACGAAATCAATGTTCAAAGCAAAAAAAGCTCTACGCACTAAGTAATACAGCATAAACTGCGCCGCGTGAGGGGCAATGACCCCGGCCGGTGACCGGCTGCGGCGCGGCTAGTACCATTGGTTCGAGGTTGCTTTCGAGTTTCGTTTATCACAATCGTGAAACTGCTATTTTTTATTTGAATAAAAAAAACTGCACAAATCTATTGTACTACTAAGATAGAATCATTTTACTGCGGGAAAACAAGCACTAAAATTTCACGGTGTATATATTTTTTTTATTATTATTTTTCTTACTTTATATTTAATTCAACATCTCTAATATTGTTATATTTACCAGTCTATAAGGGAGGAGGCGAGTCTTTCCAAATACAGGTGTCTCTGACTATCCGCTGGGAGGACTCGGCAAAGCATTGTAAACTAACATACTAGAAATAAATGAATTTGTTTTATTTTTTTATTTTATTATATTTAATTATAATATTATACACGGTGGATTTTCAACCACTTGGAAAACGAAGCCCACTTTATAAGACCATAATGTATATCATTATGGTAGGGATATTTAATTTATCAAGTTTTTTTTAATAAATATTTTAAGACATGCCTCACTGGGCCACACAGAGCCATCTAGTCCCAAATTAAACTACTATTAAGTACCCTGTCGGATGGGGTACTAGACAACCGATAAACTTACTTATATACTTTTTTTTTGTAAATACATACTTATAATACATAGAAAACACCCAGACCAGTACAAACAGACATGTTCATGCACACAAATATTTGTACTGTGCGGGGATCGCACCCGCGACCCATGGCTGAGAGCAGCGTTCACTACCGCTGATCAAAATGGTCGTCAAAAAACTATAAATATATTAAACATTGATTCAGACTTTTAATTTTGTAACACGCTGTGACGCGGCGTAAACAGACGTATTATAAATAGCTTAAAACCAATATTTGATATTTTTATTTAGAAAATTTATGAAAATAACCCTGCCAAGATGTTATACATATTGGTTAAATAACGTGGGCTTAGTTTTACAGGTGGGTATTCTATTAACGGCCGGTCCCAATAATCTATCTATCTTCAGTTTTGTCATATCGGAGATAGGAAACAGTTTCTATCTCTGTTTTTGCCGTCCAGAGTAACAAAGACAGAATTTGTTTTCTATCTCCGATATGCCAAAACTGAAGATAGATAGGTTATTGGAAATGGCCGTAAGTCGTAAGAGATCGGTCAATTCGAACATTGGTTAAACCGCAACCACAAACCATTCAATCAAAAAATACACACACACAGTGACCAATCACAGCGCTCGAATTTTGTGATAATATGTTTTTTCGAGCACTTTTAACTGGTAACGTATCGGCCTGCTCTTCACTCCGCTACGACGGACCCGCTTCTGAGGAAAATACGAAAATTACGGAAATGTAGTCTTAGGGTTTTTTTAAAAAAAAAATTAGCTACAAATTAATTTTCTGTATATTAATCACAGTTTTGTTAGCAATTAAATGGAGGATGTACATTGAATAATAAACAATAATATGTCGACATATTGGTTAAATGGACTAAAGCCTTCCTCGATAAATGGACTATCCAACACAAAAAAAATGTTTCAATTCGATCCAGTACTTCCTGATATAAACTTGAAAAATTTTGTCTCAGGCGGGACTCGAACCCACATCTCCTCGCATGCCGAGCGAGCGGCCTAATGGTATGACGCCTGAGACAAAATTTTTCAAGTTTATATACTGATATTATAAGTACAATTAAGTTGCTAAAATATCAAATAAAGCAGTACTTCCTGAGATTAGCGCGTTCAAACAAACAAACTCTTCAAATTTATAATATTAGTATAGATAATTTAATAACAAGTAATATCAGTATCACAGATTTTCTAACATTATATTGAAGAATAAAATCCCTAAGTAGATTTTTGTTTTACTTTTAAAGTTCAACAAAGTTAGTAAAACCATTTTTGCAAAAAACTCATTGCTAAAGCCTTTTAAACAGTTTCAAACTTCAGTACAGAAGTAAAGAAAGAAAAACGTCTAAAGTAAATCTAAATATAAACACGTAACTCGTAGCATATTACCACAAGAACCACTTTTTAAGAACTTTAAGTCTTGAATAATCAGGTAATAAGGGTGAATTATCAGGATTCAGAGGCAGTAAAAATGTAAAAAAAACTCAAATATTTTAACGAGAATTATTGAAAAGTATGGAATACAAGTCATCATATTTAACCCTATAAAGAAGGCCCCATACATAGTGGCCTGTAAACTGGACAGTCACTTGAAGGTCGAAATTAAATACAGTTTGGTTTCGAAGTTAAAACTTATGAACATTTACGTTTCGTTGAAAAAGTTGAGGTGTACGTTAAAGGGTTAAGTCGGTGCTAAATCTGCAATCTAAATCAGCACCATCGTGAGCTAATGCTTTGGTGTTACATTTCATACCTTTCATCGGTTCATTCTGTTCAAGAAAAGTTTACGCTGATAACCCTGAGATAACACTTCATACATCAGCTTAATTCAAGCCGCACCTGTACCACGGCACGCTATCTCATTTCTCAAAAGAAATTCTTACCAGCCAATATGCGGTAAATATTGTCGTTAGCTTACAAAGTTATTGTATGTGAATACCGGTCCCGGGGAATTGTTACGGGTTACTACAAAATATAAATATGCCTTATCTGATAAGACGACCAAATTGATATGTATGATACTTTGTAGATATTACGTGGTAGAATCGTTGTTCTTAAATTAGCCGTCTTATACTTAAAGCAAAGCTTAAACTTTATTGTAGCATTGAAAATACAATTTCTAAAATAAATACTGGACCGTATAAAATACCTAAAGTAATTTTCATTATTATTCACGGGATGGTATTTTTAATTAACACTAGTAATTTAATTGCTTAAATAGATTTAAAACATTCATAAAGCTGTTTTATCTTAACCGATTTTAAAATATTTGAAAAGTATTGGAGATAGGCAAAACCATTGAATAAACTACTTTTTTTTTAATATAAATAATGGGCTTGCTCTAGACTACATACTTAACTATACGGTTAAGAAGAAGCCTAAGATGGGGCGAGCTTACCCAGAGGCTGTGGTTCCCCCACACACCAGCGGAACACAGAAAAACTGTTTGGCGCTGGACTCCGGCAGGAGGGTGGTAGCATCCAGGCAGCCTCTACGAAGCCTACCACCGCAGACGGATCTGTTAGCCGTCATCATTGGTTAGAAAACCAAAGATGCCGTTGCCCAGGGTGGACCACTAGGAGGTAGATCCCACCACCCCAGACGAACTCCGCAGGCTTACAGCTCAAAGCTTTCATCGACACAATGTGTTGGTAGGTTAACTGATGAGAGTGGTCGTCCGGTAAGCGGATTCATGTCATCAACATTTTTATTCTGAATCCGGTAGAGTCATGTGCCACCTAAGACAGTTGACATTTTTATTCGTATCCGGTACTGAACTCTAAAATATATACGTCAACATAGTCAATTAATAAAATAACGCCAACATTGTTTTTCATCAGATGAATACATAATATAATGATCTAAGACCCTAAAATTATCAACTCTCTTGACAAGATTGTTTGTTTAACTATGAAACCTAACTAGGCTTCCTCCCGTGAATCCGTTTACGTGGGAATCGATTATTATATAATATATCTGTCGGTTTTACCGCGCTTCCGGTTTTACTCTCTCTATAAGTCTTTTCAAATTTTTACAATCTTGTATATCATAAAACAAATCAAGAAAATATTTAACAACTCGACTTTACTTTGTACTACTCGTACCTTCGGTTATATCGATTTCCTTAGAAATCACGTAAAATTCAAATCAAAAATATGTATGATATTCTGTCTAATTATGTTACCGTGAACAAATGACAAACATACAGAGTTACTTTGTTAATTATAATTATAGTATGGATAGTACAATTTATTTATTGCTAAAGTTTTAACTACAAAAAAAGTTCTTGAGAATGTCAAGTGGACTCAACTCATGGTATGATAATCAGAAGAACACATATTCGAAGATGACGTAACGACGTCTGTCATCGATTTTGAGACAAAATCGATTTTGGCGCAAATCGGACCGAAGGGCTTGTTTAGCTTTGAAGTTACCTCACGACAACCCTGACCTCTGTCTGTAAAACGCCACAAGAAAGATAAAATACAGTAGGTGCGCTAGCCTAGTTTAATAAAAATTTTTGCTGATATTTTCTCGCGTATTTGGGTTTACCAACGAATATATAACGTAAGAAAATGATCTGTTTATCATTAACCTTTACACATTTTTACAAATATTCTCCTGATCATTACAAATACATATAACGAAATAATAGTTATCCAATTCAGTCCAATCAATAAGAATCAATTCAGTTCAATACATAATTATGTCGGTGTTTCATTTTTATTTGTTATACAGATAGTTGTTTTTAATTATTCATATTAGTTTGCATGAGCCAGTCAGTTAAAAGTTAACTTTGATGTTAGTTATTGAGAGTTTGAACTATGAAATAAACTATTTAAAAATATAGGAACGGTAATTTTTAACAAACATACGGTTCATGTCTGTGAAAACTGTTTATCAAAATTCGTTCTGTTGTCATACTTATAACGTATGTGCAAGTGGTGAGCTCAGTAATCCATCTCTACTGTGGACTTGTCTGGTGGCTTCGCGCCAGAATTACCAAGACCACTATTGTCCGCATGTCAACGACAAATGAGATATTTTCTATTTAATTTTGTTCCTGGCTCAGTTAGAAATAGCATTAAGATGTTTTGTAGACGTAATATATTTTGATCAACAACACTTTTTAAAGAACATGCTAATGTAGGTACTTTGGAAGCCTATTCAAAATAAATATTTTATAATATACCTTTTTGTACGAATCAAAATACTGGCAAAGAAAACTGCATGACCCTGAATTCCTAATTCACAAAACTTGGGTTAAATTTACTTATAAATAATGATTAGATGTTGACATTTAGCAGTACTTACCGGTCTTTAATTTGCGATACCTAACAAGATATGATTATAAAAATATATAGTTTAATATGGTAACTAAACAAGCGTTATTTTCAATGTAAACGCGTATAATATGTCTGCTATGTTCACGACGAGTTTATTTGGTCAGGTAAGTAGCAGCTGTAAATGAAGTCAATTGACTAGCAAAAAGAAAACAAATTCACATTTTTTACTTTAAAAATAGACTATGTTGTAAGTATAACTCTTAAACTTAAAAATAAACCAACGAAAAGTCTCCAATTTCTGGTTGGTGTCTAACAGAAAAAGACCATTCCAATATGCAAGCTTATTTGGTAGTAGGTACTTATTTAAGTAGCGTTTATTAAGCTATCCGGCGATAAAATAAATTATTAGGACGTTTTACTTCAGCATCACGTCAATTCAGCGTCTATCCCCTCTTTTTAAGGTTATGCAGAATACCGCCACCCTCATATATTTAATGGTGCAGTCACGTAACATAACAACTTCCTACATCAATTCAAGTTGGGCGGATTTCAGTGTAACCTTGTTATAGTTAGTTTATCTGAACAAACTCCGGATTTAGGCATAAAAGGCAAGTTACGAATGTAGACCCATTGTTCCGTACAGGCGACCAACAAATTTGTTTTATTATCTCAGTTGGATAGAATTTGTGAGGTATGTTTGTGGAAAGTATTCTGAATCACAAAAGAAAATAATTTGATCGTTTCAACAACAAAAGGATAGCAGCAAGCTTGGTAAATAATAATCAACATTCAATTTAGCACCTTATATAATATAAGTAAAAAAAATATTGAAAAAAAATAACATTACGAAATGTTTTAGGATTAAATTCTTGTCTCTATTGATAAAATATTATCATCAACAAACTTCTGCTGTTGTTTTTAGATTTTATTTTTGTTCTTATTAAGCCTATGTTTATATTCCTTCTTAGTCATAAGATAATATATTTTTTTAAATAGTAGCACTTGTGTTTATGCCCTCAGAAAAAGACACTTGCTAACTAAATTCAATCCATTTCAATTCAATTAAATTTATTTATTTCGGACAACAAAGATCTAAGAGAAACGTTGTCTCTTTAGAATAGGTAATTGTACAGACAACAGCACGTCAACCTACCACAAAACGTCAATTTTTCTTAATTGATATTGATCTCTACTTGTTGGACTTAAAGTTAAAAATCAATTCAATGACCTTTAACTTTTTGGGTAGGTTGACCTGCCGTTGTCTGTACAAGAGTCAAATTATGAGTTTTTGGAAATTTTACATACAAATTTTATTTTTATTTTATTGTTTGAAATAGTTATATAATGCGACTAATAAATTTGAATAAATTCAAAGGATTGATAAAACATTTTCAAATTTAAAATCTAAATGTAAGTATTTAAAGATTTCTTTCTTGCAGTTTAAAAATATAAGTCTCTCACTAATTATCTCTGTTAGAAATTAGCGCCAGAACCAAAACATTTAGCCTACGCGTCTAATTATAAAATTGAGTGTTTTTTAACAAAAATAAAGAACACAGACCCACAGTTGGGGCTGATACAGTAGGTGATAGCACTACTCCGAAGGGTGTAATATATTGAATTCCAGATCAAAATTTTATACTTTATCATTACTAACCCACATTACTGCCACAAGGACATAATAATTATCTTCAGGAGAAGAATAGTCATAATGACTACATTCAGTAGGAGGGTTGGCAATCGCAGTTTAGCTGATGGTGGGGCGAAGATGCTGCTGCTCGTCATCTAGCAGTAGTTTATTTTAAACGACACCAGGATACGGCAAAGGATGGTGCATTTATATTTTAGGATACTGCACGGCACAAATTTTGTAGATTTTCTGTATCATAATATCTTTAAATAAGTAAATTTACAATTAGGACTGTGGTGCCATCAAAGTGCGAATCAATGCACTAATATATTAATCCTTTTAGATTAGATTAAACATCTACTAACTATGTGTAGGTTCTATTAGCTTTTTTTTCTAAGCAGATGTTAGTACTGATAATCACACTTTTCCGACTGTGCTTACTATAATGTCTCTATAAACTTATAATCAAAGCTGTCGTCATACTGTAGACGATACATCCTTTTACTTATCCTTTGACGATGAATATTTTTTTAAAATACATAAATAGTTATAAAAAACCTCTAACAAGATATTCCAAAGTAACGCAGCGTGCGTTAGCCAACTGCATGGGCAGTCCCAAGTTCAAAACCACTCAAGATCATTCTGTCAGTTGGGTCCATCTGCCTGGGCAAGACAACTAGAATAACGTTTCCTTTCTGTCAACATAATTTAAAACTCACAACTCAACTCACAGTCATTATCAATTCAGTAATGCTGAAATATGCTGGATGGAGTGCGCTTACTACATCTCTGTATACTGTATCAATACGTCATCTGGGTCGATGCTCCAGTTTACGATCGTAGTCCAGTCAAGGATGAAGGTAACGGGTACCCTCGGACGGCATACTTTCTTACAATTTATGGCGAGTAGTGGATTTACAATAACAAATAAAGCCGTGTATTTACTGAGGTAAAAATATTTCGGATATCAAAGCTGTTCGAAGCACGGTAGATCAGTTAATGTGATTTAGATAAGGTTGAATTATTTTAGGTAAGTAGAACGGAATGTTCCGTGTGTCTCTTGTACTATTGCTGTCGCAAAAGGTGCCTAATCTGCTTTCTGGCAGCACTGCCAGTCGGCCACGATTATCTCTACCATTGGCTAAACTTCGATCACCAACCCGACAGCCAAGCGTGGTGATTGTACCTAAATCCTCCTCTTACAGCCGATTGATACTGGTTTTTAAGATGTCGATTGCTCCGGGATTCCGTGTTCGATTCCCGGACGGGTCTACTTGTAGAAAAGTATTTTGGTTTGGTTTGGTGGTTTCTCATTTACAAAGCAAGTGCTTTAAACAATTAGTTACTTTGAGATCAGAATAACATGTTCATGTTGTCCACATTACATTAAATATTTATCTAATTTACCACAAATATTAATAACTTTTAAATATAAAAATTAACATTTACTATCGAAAAACTATTGTACCTACCTTCAATACCTGTTGGAATACAAACTCGCGGCGGATATCGGATGTTCTTCCAAAAACAAGCGAACTTTAAGTGAGACGCCATATTCTATTATTTGACGACCTCCGTGGCGGAGTAACGTACACACCGGTTTTCAAGGTGTCGCCTGGTTCGATTAGAAAGAATGTGTTTTTCTACATTTTCTCGGGTCTGGGTGTTTGTGGTACCTTCGTTGTTTCTGGTTTCCAAAATACGAATGCTTTAAATAGTTATTGACGACCATTTGGATCAGCGGTAGTAAACGTTGCTTCTGAGCCATGGGTCGCGGGTTCGATCCCCGCACACTACAAATATTTGTGTGCATGAACATGTCTGTTTGTACTGGTCTGGGTGTTTTCTATATATTATAAGTATGTATTTACTAAAAAAAAGTATTAATGTAAGTTTATGGTTGTCTAGTACCCCATACGACAGGGTACTTAGTAGTAGCTTAATTTGGGACTAGATGGCTCTGTGTGGCCCAGAGAGGCATGTCATAAATATTAAAAAAAAAGTTATTCAAATTAGGATCAGAACAATGTATGTGATGTTGTCCACATTTATTTATTTATTTATTATTATTATTATTTATTTATTATTGTGTTTGACAGAACGACAACATTTCACATTCGAGTGCTACGTGTTACGGTTTTACGTGGCAAAATTTTCTATTTCAGCTCTTGGCAATGATAAAAACCAGTTTAATTTCAAGAGGAAACATTAATTAATATGCTTTACCACAGTGATATTGAATACAGCAAGCCAATTTAATAATAAACTTTTGACAATACTTAAACTACGTAAAATTAAAGTTCAAAACAATTGTAGCAAGGAAAAAATTCATAAAATAAGACACTATTATTTTAATCCAAATGATTCTTACACATCGTTTAAGTATAGTGATACCAAGTATTTCAGATAAGGAATAATTTTTATAAGGGACAAACATCTTGACAGCATATTGTAGCAGACAATACGGAAGAAAAAATTTAAAGGCGTGGTTAAAATTATATAATTGCTTGAGATAATTTAGTGTCCAGTCGAATAACAAGTGCCAAAAATGTCACTGATGAGTGAATTATTGTGACTGTGGGTGTACGGTAAAATGTAGATGATATAGGAGAGCCAAAACAAAAAGGTAACGTCTTATGTCTTATGAAGAACTAAGAAGTAGCAAACATAGTGTGGAAGATAAAAAATTTAATGCGCCGTTAAGATAGACTCAAAGACAGAGGGTATCTTGCACCTTCTAGAAAACCACCCAATTCACATGTAGTTACTAACTTTTTTAACTATCACGGTTGCTATCATTGTTACGAGGTTTAAACCAGGTAACCAGTTTTTTTACTAGTTTTCGATATTTATTTTTTTCAGGAGATCTCTGGAGAAATAATGTCAATGTTCTGTTTGATACGAAAATATTAAAAAACAAGGCAGATAGTAAAAATCCGTAACAACTTATCCGATCCGATCTAGCTTTAACAATGCAGCTTTAAATATGCGAATTGCGTCAGCGAATGGCGCCGTTAGAAGTGGGACTACGGTATTTCCATTGTATTGTGGTTATACGTTAGCAGTTAAGAACAGTTAATTCATCATTTGTGTATGCTTTATAGATTATTTTAAAAAGTTGCCGAATTATTTTGAAGGTCGCGCTTTCACGCACGGTAGAAAGATTATTCCTGAACTTTATTATACGAGTAGCAAAGAGTTGGTTGTAAAATATAAAAATCTTAATGCTACTAATATTATAAATGCGAATGTTTGGGTATCCACCCAAATGTTAATCCAGATTCGATTAGCCGTTGTTGTCACAAAGGATGTTTGTTACTCAATCAAGTCACAACGGCTAAACGAATCTGGATAAAATTTGGCGCATAGAAGGAATCTCGATATTTTCAACCAATGGTGTTCAGAAAATCGGATGCAATTAAATGTGGATAAGTGTTTTGTTGTGTTCTTCACGAATAAAAAGCACAGAATTTTGTATAAATACTCAATAAATGGTTAGATTCTGGATAGGAAAGGTAGTGTCAAGGATCTTGGTGTGCTGTTTGATGAGAAACTAACATTTCGCGCTCATTTTGAACACATTGTTAATAAAAGTAACAAGACTCTTGGTTTTATATTGCGTCGCTCCCGAGACTTTAAAGACCCAAATAGTCTTATTTATTTATACAAAACCCTAGTAAGAAGCGTTCTTGAATATAATACAGCCATATGGTCTCCTTATTACCGAGTTCATATTGAGCGTTTGGAAAGAGTGCAAGCAAGGTTCCTTAAAATCCTATGTTACCGGCACGGGTGCCGCTGGACCCTAACAAATTACGAGGACAGAATGATGAGATTCAGGATGCGCTCGTTGGAAATACGTCGTAAATATTTTGATCTTTTGTACCTATTTAAAATCGTTCATTTTCTTATTGATTGCCCGTCGATGCTATCTCAAATAAACTTTAACATCACTTATAGGTGTCGCAACCCCAGACCATTTTCACTTCAAGTTTATAATAATAACACCTCATTTTACAATCCAATTGTCAGGATGTGTCGCGCCTTTAATGATTTAGTTCTTAAAAACAAAGAAGTAGATTTATATCGCTTTGATTTGTATAAATTTAAGAAATACATTTTTGAATGCATCATTGATGCCCTGCTTTAGTTGAACTTCATCTTTAGTGGTGCATCTTTGATGCACTTACTTACTTACTTTATTTTCTCTTCTCTGTTTGTTTTTTTTTTATTACTCTAAGTAAGTACTGTGTTTGCCTGCTTTGATTTTTTTTTCTCTCTGTGTACATGTTTAGTGTTACAATCTAGAAGTTTAGTATTGTAACAAATATTTAGTAATAAAAATGATTGTAATATGTTATGTATACCAAATAAATTTAAATTTAAATTTACGAACGATTTATAATAAGAAAGTACAAAATTAAATAAGTCAGCATAAATGCGATTTTTATTAATTTTTTGCGATCACGGAGTGCCATGATCACAGGGCACATGAAACAGAGCCGAAAAAAAGTCATAAAAAATAAAACACAGTAGGTACACGGTAGAAACCATAACAAGTTTTAGTTATAAATATGAACAACGCTAACCAATCATCTATACTAAGCTGAAGAGTTTGTTTGTTTGTTTGTTTGTTTGAACGCGCTAATCTCAGGAAGTACTGGTTCGAATTGAAAAATTCTTTTTGTGTTGGATAGTTCATTTATCGAGGAAGGCTTTAGGCTAGATAACATCACGCTGCTACCAATAGGGGCGGAGCATCAGTGAAAAATGTTGCAAAAATAGTCGCAATCATAATAACAGAAATTGACGCGGACGAAGTCGCGGGCAACAGCTAGTATAAAATAAATGAATTAAATTAAGGTGCCAGGTGCCAGTAGCCCGCATTTGGCAAGCGTGGTGATTATGCCAGTACACCCATCATTGCTGTGCTAACTTGCATTCAATGATGGAGGCCTTTCCCTGCAGTGGGATGATTATAGGCTGTTACTTTACTTTACTTTACTTTAAGGTGTATGTTTGTAATTTCAAATTAACATCTTTTAAAATGTTTGCGGGTCGCTCTGTCTGTCCGCTTGTTTTGGTTCATCTCTAAACCAGCTTGACCGATTTTTACGGAACTTTTACTCGCAATGTTATTATGAGTAACTTAGGATCCCTTATTTAAGGATGTTCATTTTATTTTAATCAATATATAACGAGGAAAAGACATGCCAAGCATCCTGTTATAGTCAACGCGAACAAAGTCGCGAACATAGCTAGTCACAATATAACACGTTGTTTGAATTCTCGAGTACTAGAAAAATATATTTTTAGAATCAAACAACTCATATGATTTATGAGTTTCAGTAAGCGTTATATTTAAATAATATCTAGTATAAGTTGCCACGCGCCACTAGTGAGAATTCTTTAGAATCTTGTGAAAAAACAAAATTGACTCTTAAATTGTGCTACGTAAACTTTATTTATTCATTAGACAAATAATGCTAAAATCACAGAAGGTTCATCAAAAGCAAGATCACATCTAAAAGAAGTGATTTAAAAAAACCTCTTTTTATTCAATTTATTTTAAAGGTCGCACCCCATTGGTCTAGTAGGGCATCTAGTAGGGCACTGGTCTAGTTCAAAAGTTGCTTGCATTTGGTCTCCATCCTTCATTTAAATATAATAATAAATAAATAAATAATTAATAAATGTGGACAACATCACATAAATTGTCCTGATCCCAATTTGAATAACTATTTAAAGCATTCGTATTTTGGAAACCAGAAACAACGAAGGTACCAAAAACACCCAGACCCGAGAAAATGTAGAAAAACTCATTTTTTCTACATTGACC
The DNA here is from genome assembly GCA_949315895.1 of Anania crocealis. Classification (NCBI taxonomy): domain Eukaryota; kingdom Metazoa; phylum Arthropoda; class Insecta; order Lepidoptera; family Crambidae; genus Anania; species Anania crocealis. The sequence goes on from OX438880.1 coordinate 8,103,554, forward strand.
CGTCCGGGAATCGAACCCGGGACCTCGGAGCAGGCGACACCTTGAAAACCGGTGTGTACGCCACTCCGCCACGGAGTTCGTCAAAAATCATTTGGCAATGGTGATTATGCCTGTACCCATCATTGTTGTAGTAACTTGAATTCAAAGATTGAAGCCTTTGCTCTTTGTTTTGGGAGTACACTGTTACTTTTTTTAAAGGTAAATCATATTTATTTTATCAAATACCAAGTAAAAAAATTTAAAACAGTAACCTGATGACCGTACGAAAAAATTCGTTTCCACTATTTCGGTAAAATGCCTATGTTCAGTACCTGTTGCAAGTACTATTTTAAGTACCTAGATAAGGCCTAACTATAAATCGATAGACGTCCTGGTTTGGGCGCTTTATAGCTCAAGTCATGTATATCTACATAGATAGCTCAAATCATAACCCTTTCTTTTTGTTTCGCTGTAGTAGGCTAAAAATAGAATCTGTAAATGATAAATTCATAGACCACGCGAACTATTTTATTCCAAAGCAAAAACTCATATTGCAGTCTGCCATCTGTCGTCTCACTAAAAAAGTATCAGATATGTTGTAACAGTTTGATTCCGTACGATCTGTATAGTATGGATTACGGTGTATGTATATGTTATAGTAAAATTATGAACTTCATCAGTTTACAATCAGACATCGATGGATTACAATCTAACTACTTCAGGCAATGATATTTCAAAGTAGGTATAGATATTATGTTACCTTCATAGTGATTCGCGTAATAAATCTGTTCCGAGCAATACAAACTGCACACATTGACATGTTGCACTGATAAGTAGAACAAAAGATGCGAAATAGCACGCAAATGAAAGAGATGAATATAACTTTTAACGATTACCGCTCGTGATTGCGCTCGACGCAGACTATATACAAAAACGTTCTAATTAGGGCGTATTTGAGTCTTCACAACGCACGCGCGTTAACATACCTATTTAGCTTAGAATTATATCGACGAATTTATTTAAATCTTTACGCTTCAAGCCAACGGAGTGTCATCAATGTTTTGGTTGTGTACCTCCAACATCAGAAAACAATATTTTTTCAAATGATTATCAAGTTATTTTGTTCACATGAGACTTTTGTCATTTTGTATTTATTATTGGTGACATTTATAATTTAAATATTTTGCAATTTTTGATCAATTGTATTTTTATTTTTAGAATTAGTGATGACAAAGAAAAAAAATTTTTTTTGTTATTTGTAACATTTTGTTTATTTTTTTATAATGATATTTGCGTGACCTGTAGGTTAAATATGAGGACTTATTTTGATTTTGTAACAGCTTTTAATTACGATGTTAATAGCAAATATATATTACCTTATCTTATCTTACGGCCATTTCCAATAACCTATCCATCTTCAGTTTTGGCATATCGGAGATAGAAAACAACTTCTGTCTTTGTTTCTCTGGACGGCAAAAACAGAGATAGAAACTGTTTCCTATCTTCGATATGCCAAAACTGAAGATAGATAGGTTATTGGAACCGGCCGTTAATCGATTTGGATGAAACAGCTTTATAAATGTTTTGAATGTCCCACATAAGGCAGAAAAATATTTTATTCAAGGAATTCTATTTGCTGTTATGCCTTAATAGTTTCACGCTTTACCTATTTCTTGATCTATTGCAGAGACAGATAGAATGATTTCCAGTTTTACAGAGAGTAAAGATCTCGGAATCAGACCCACTATCTGAATAAGGCGAGTGAAACTCGATTTTTCTTCATTTTTTTCCTCTCCATCGTGAAAATTGCATCGCAGGAAAAATGAAGTATTCATATTTCATTTGTAAAAGCGTCAATTTTACAAAGTAGGTCTGTGTTTCAGGTTAAACGGAATAGTATGATGTTGTTTGTTTTTCTTCTGTTGGACAGTTTTATTTTTTCGCAATATAGTTTGAAATTTTTACGACCCTAAGCCTGGTGTAGGTATGAAAAGAAAATCAACAACTTATGAATGAATGAGATGCGGAAAAAAGTGTTGCAAGGAGATTGTATCAAAAATGATCGATTTTTGGCGGACATTTTCTAAGTACTATAACTTGACAGTTTTGTACTGGGCTATACCAAAAGAAAAAATGCGTCCTTTGTTTTTTGTCTGGTAGCTGTGTCAAAATTTGGAAGATGATTAAAATTTAATTCTATGTAGCGGAGAATAAACCATTGCGAAACGTAGATAATGCAAATTCAACCTTAAAAAAAAGAGTACCCAAATTCAGTAAGTGCTCATTTGGTGATCAAGTTCTTTTCTGACTGATTGTGTATCTAGGTTTACATTTTATATCAATGAGTTTATTTGAATAAATATTGAATGAATGTGGATATTATGTTTCAAAGCCGTATATTTTCAAACAAATCAGTCATAATCATGCCATCCTTTGATCTCAGTTTATCGTCTTTTTTATTTATTTGCGGCTCGTAACATAAGTAATGCATAAAATTAAAAATATTATTGAGCGTACAATCACAGTTGGCATATTCGCTTTTATCACTTCTGACGTTCCAACATTCATCAATCAATTCTTTCCAAAGAAGACGCTGCTGTCCGTCTTTTTCTAGCGACACTAGGAAAAGGTTAAGATGCTAGCTATGAAAAAATGTATCTAAGTGTTCGCGCAAACTCAAGAAAACAGTAAAAATAAAACCGTTCCACCTTTATGGGGACTACTAGAGCTTTTTGCTGCCCAATTGATTTAATATTATTACTTCTAAACAAAACTAATTCTCAAAAAAACAAGCAAATTACCTTTAGTTTTTATTGAATTACTGCTGACTGCTTTTCCTCCTGGCATTATTTCGTATTGTACCTACATTATTGCTAAAAGCGGCCGCTTTTGGCGTTAATAAATTCGACTTTATAAACAACTAAATGAAAAGTTTACTGTAATTCAATAAATACCAGAGGTAATTTGTTAAATTGATACTGTTCTATTTTTTGAGAGTTGATTTTGTTTAGAAGTAATAAAATAAATTAATTAGGGGCATCCCTTAGCTCTAGTAGTCTCTTTAAACTCACATCGAAAAGCAATCAAATTCCACGTCTACAATCTCATCTACGAGTTAAGTAATGATAAGAAATTAGATTCTACTGAAACTAGAATCAGATCGGTTTTAATTCCAGCACTTTGGATTGACGCTGAAATACGTCAATCTAGCAATTACCTATCGCACTAAATCCTTACAGATTTATTTCAGCTGATCATTTTATAAATAGCTTAAACCTTTTCAAACAAAAAACGTAAAGCATAAAATGAGCTACCTATTTTGTTCGTCACATGTTCAGACCAAATTTTTGCCATATTGTACTTTGATTTTTAACCCTCAACCTTGTAAAAATGCGTTTCATGCGTGGTTATACAAAAATACCAACGATATAGTCCTTTATTTAGTAATATATATTGTCTTAGATATATTTATTTCATAACTCACAGAGGTGTAAAAGTAACGAAATATTGCGTACCCGTATGTACTCGTTACTTTGACAAAGAGTACTCGTTACTTTCGTATCGTTACGTTACTCGTTACTTTTGATACCTCATTAATAACACAGTGCGGAACAACAAATCGAGTAGTATTCCGTACGAGATATCATACATAAAGTATGATATCACGGAGTCGCATCAATCGTAATATGTAGATAAAATACATCTAAATTACAAAATTAAGGTGCATTTTGTCTTGTATTTTTTTTAAATAACCGAATAAGGCACGAATTCATAAAACATACAATCAGCAAACGTTACAACACACGCATCAATGATACTTTTGCGACCTAATACGGAAAATGCGAGTACCGAAATGTATTCGTGAGTAACGGTTCGTTACTCGGTACTACACGGAGTACCCGTTACTCAGTACCGAATACATACGGTTTGTTACAGCTCTAATAACTCACCGAATAACTAAAGATCACTGTTTCATTTTGTCGATCAAACTCCAATATTTCACATTAGGTATTCTTTCAAACTAATTTATATAATAGTCACGTCATTATATGAGTTAGTTTTTTCGAGATTTATACCTTTATTTTTAAGTTTTCGAAATTCCGGCTCTTTTGAAACTAAGTATGACTTCTGAAAATTACTACAACATGAAAACCGGATTTCCGTGGAAACCTATTTTACGAACTGAAATTTACGTAGAAACAAAATTATGGGAATTAAACAGAGCATCCGTTTCGATGGTATACATAAAACTATAAGTGAACTAGTGTTGAATAAATATTCGTGAAAACATGAATATGATGTGACGCGATTCTAGGAGTTGTTTATTGTTGAATAAAAAGTTATGCGAATAGTGATTTTAGCAGTAAAAAATTGCCGAGGTGGAGCAGGCTACTAGCGATTCTGGATTTTTGAACAAGGGTACTTACTGGTTTTAGTGTGCTGGTATACTTTACAAACATTTGCAGATTCAGAGCAGGCTGCCGTCAATGTTGGATCAACTCAGAACACGGGCGGTATACAGGGTGAAATTTTAACCACTTTCCAAATTTTAATATAGCAATCTACGAGGCAAAAAACAAATGACGTATTTTTTCTTTTGGTATAGCCCAGTACAAAAATGTGAAGATACAGCACTTTGAAAATGAACGCCAAAAATAAAAAAAAAATGATAATGATAATTGATATTGATAGTAGCACTTTTTTACGCGATGTGCATCTCATTTATTCATTACAATACTATTCATAAGTTTTTGTGTTTCCCTTTATACCTTAACAGGTCTGGGACCGTAAAAATGGAAAACTAAATCGCGAAAAATATTTTCGGGTGACAACTTAATTTACATTTTTTACTTCATAAATAGGCTCTAAATACGATACTGAACGCATATACAAATTTTGGAAAGTGGTTAAAATTTCATCCTGTATAGGTACCTACGAGTATATATCGGTTTAATCGTGATCAAATACTTTACTAAATGGTTTCACCCATATCTACAGCCATCATTAGACGCTATATCAATTGATTTAATACCACTGGTACTACTAGTAACCAGTATGTACCACAACATTTGCAGATTCAGAGCAGGCTACCGTCAAAGCTCTATCAATTCAGAACAAGGGTATCGACTTTAGAGTGCTCAAACACTTCACTAATTGGTTTCACCCATACAGCCTATTAGACGCCCTTAGACGAATGAGCATGTCAAAACCAGTGTAAGCTCAATTCGGAACAATAAGTAAGTAGGTTTACCCAATGCCACAATAATGAGTTAGATTAGTAACCGCATGAAATATACTTACATATAAATTGTGCTAAAGAGAAATATCGTTCCGACCTGCGTCCGACGTTGATTGGCGTCCGTGACTGGCATTAACTTTTGCTACGATTATTTTACTGACGGAAGCGCTCATAGCCCAATGCTTCTTAGTGATCAGTTTTTGTCACGAATGTTAAGCAACGCTGGGAGCGGTCACTAGGTGGATGGGTGACCGTTTGTGGCATCATATTTTAAGCGCTTCCGTGCTTCGGAGGGCACGTTAAACTGTTGTCACAAGATAACGGTCGTTACGCCCTGTTGGAGGCCTTCGGGCGGCTGGAGAAACGTCCAACGGCGGGGTGATGTTGCCACAGCGTCGCCCTTGCCGTCCACAAACCCGCACTTGGGCAGCGTGGTGGTACTAAAGTGTAACCCCTCTCCTTATAAAGGATAGAGACCCGTGTCCAACAGTGAGCGTAAATGGGTTGTTACTTTATTTTACTGGCACAAACCCTGTCAGATTTAAGGTACGTGCACATTGTATACATACATTACTGATTTCGCCGTCAAATCGCCGGCAAGTCACGTGTGGTAAGCTGACGTTTATACTTCATTCAATACGAATATATGGATCAGTGGTAGTAAACGTTGCGCACAGTACAAATATTTGTGTGCATGAACATGTCTGTTTGTACTGGTCTGGGTGTTTTCTATGTATTAAAAGTATGTATTTACAGAAAAAAAAGGATATAATTAAGTTTATCGGTGGTTTAGTACCCCATACGACAGGATACTTAATAGTAGCTTAATTTTGGACTAGATGGCTCTGTGTGGCCCAGTGAGGCATGTCTGAAATATTAAAGTAGCGGGAGAGCGTAACTTGTAAAAAACATTGACGTGTGTGGGTGTTTCATTGATAAGTAGGTACGAGTAAATCGTTTTTATTCAAAAGTTCATGCATAACAAGGTAAGGGTGTTTTATACAGGATGAAATTTTAACCACTTTCCAAAATTTTTGTAGGCGTTCAGTATAGTATTTAGAGCCCATTTATGAAGGAAAAAATGTAAATCAAGTTTTTAACCAAAAATATTTTTCGCAATAAAGTTTTAAATTTTTACAGTTTTAGGCCTGTTTAGGTATAAAGGGAAAGTCAAAAACTTATGATTAGTATCATAATGAATGAATGTGATGTGCATTGGGTAAAAAAAGTGTTGCTAGGCGGCCGCATCAAAAGTTTTTGATTTTTGGCGGACATTTTCAAGTTACCACAGCATTGATCGGTACAGGCATATTCAGCACGCACAAATGTGGGTCTAAATCACAACCCAAGCAATCTAAAATTCGGAACTCTTGTTGCTCGACCCAGGGATCAAATCCACGACCATCTTGGCCTGGTGCCTAAACTACTAGATCGTCGAGACGTATTTATGTACCTACACCTAGTTCTAACTTCTAGTACATAATAATATAGTGATGACGAAGTAACTAGATTCGACAATGGAAGACAGGCAGGTTTTCTAAGCTTTTCAACATGACTCACACTGCGCCAGCCTGCGTGCCAAGAGTGGCGATCATAGATATCAGAAAGGAGGAGATATGCCTCTCTGTTGAAAATGTATCAAAACCATTTTTTTTTGATAAATGTGGACACATAACATACATTGTTCTGATCCCAATTTGAATAACTATTTAAAGCACTCGTATTTTGGAAACCAGAAACAACGAAGGTATCACAAACACCCAGACCCAAGAAAATGTAGAAAAACACTTTATTTCTACATTGACCCGTCCGGGAATCGAACCCGGGACCTCGGAGCAGGCTACCTTGAAAAGCGCCACTCCTCCACGGAGGTCGTCAACCATGTGTCAACAGTTCGCCCCTTCCACGCGGCAATTACTACTAGGTACACTCACAGTTCAGTAAAAGTACGCAGTCGCGCACACACCCGCATTTTATAAATCTGAACATTCAGTGTACTTTTAATATGCATGGAACTACTCACGCATTCAAATAATCGCGGTCCATCGCTATATGAGCACTTAATTAAATTTTCGGCTTCTATTTATTATTGTACTCATTTCTTTGGGTCCTAAAAGTATTAACTTAAATAAATAAAATAAAAAACTATTTGAACAAAAAAATAAAAATATGTTGCAAAAAAAAATATATACCTATAAATTAAAGAAAATATAAAGCTGCCGTCAGAGGCGTACCAGTTTTACGTGAAAAACATATCCAGTTTTACGTGAAAAACTTAAGTCCTGTCGGCTGCCATACACTATCTATAAATTGGAATTAAATTTAAATAATATATTTCTATTTAAACCAGACCCTATCCAAAAATGTAGATCTATTAAAACATTAAAGTATCAAATAAGGATCTGCATGAAAATATAGACGACAAAGTGTAGTAATTTTTGAAAAGTCCACATTACTTTATTATTTTCTTGACTTAATAAACTAAAACATTTAATTAAAAGAAAAAGCGTTAGCTATAAAAAGATATTATTATTTTTTTGTCGAGGAAAAATCAACCCGGGTATTCAAATGTTTAGAGTTCCTACAATTGTATAGAGTTGGCCGCGTAGCGTAAATACAATATAATATAAAAAACATTACTTCACTTCGGTCCTCCTGCCAGTTTGAAACAGATGGCAAATTGAAAAAACCATTGTACAGATATATATGTTTGACTTTCACTTTGTAAGGTTTTTTTTAAATTTCAATTAAAAATCTCTACCTATGACTAGAAGTTAAGCTCGTGGTAGCTTTTTAAAGGTTTACAAACGCTAATTGAACTTCAGCACTACCTCTATGCTTCATTTTTATTATCAATACTCTAACGCAACTAAATTATGCATAACATTAGCGTGGAATTCTATTTAACCGACAAATGTTAATTTGTCATAATATCAATTTAGTACAACTCAGTTAACATACAATCAATACGGTAGACTCAGTCATTTGAATAGATGTAACACGCATAAAAAAGCTGTCAGACTCAATTATATTCCCTTAAGGGATGATTTATCAATCAATCAAATACAATAAAAATATTTCGTTTTTTTTTTTTGGGATCTACCTACATAGACATTAATGTTTTGGTGATAGCTATAAATAGAATAGAACCATCGTTTCTCGTTCTATGGTTGTTATAATATAGACTGAAAGAGTACCTTTTGCGAAAAGAGACCACTTGACAAGCAAGGGTATTAGGCGTAGTAAAATCGACCTTATGTAGAGGCCTACGAGTACAATGTCCAGCAGTAGACTTTACTATGAATGCGTTAGGTATTCATATTGGACCACGTATTGTAGTGGTCAACGTTGACTGACGCACAAACTGCTAAGTTAGACTAGGCTGGCTTTAGGTTGGGCTTACGCTGCCTTTTTAACAATATATGTAAAATATATCTAAATTATTTAATATTCAATATTATATAAACTTCTAATAGAGGCTTAAATCCGTGTAAATATAGCCTTCATGGCAATGGGCCATGCTTTTTACAGTAATTAGATTTATTGGTTGAAAATATAGTCAAGCCTATACCGTAGCATAATCTAGCTTAGCAATCTGTGCAGTAATTTAGAAGTGGGTGTACGGTAATACAACTCTGTTGTTTTGTTTACTCGACATGATTCAATCGTTAAACAAACAATAGTTTAATTTATGTTATAACGTTGCGTTAACGATACTTACGTACGCAAATGTGGTTTCAATTTAAGATTGAATTGATTTAAAACATTTTAGTAAATTAAACCTGAAATTACTGAAGAGCAATAAAGTTCAGAATCTATATATATAAAAATGAATCCCTATTTCCCTTGGTCATCGCATCACGCGTGAACGGCGGGACCGATTTCGCAAATTCTTTTTTTGTTTTGTTTGTTCTAGTCAGGAAAAAATTAAGAAAATTGCGCGGAAAATTAGGAAATTTAAGAAAATTTAATCACCATACTTGATTATTTGTAATGTAACCTTCGCGCTTTTGACAATTTAAACTTTTTTAATGTATGGCGTTTGACATAACATTGACATAAAGCGTGCTGCAAACGGTTACAATTTTCAGTGCGGTTAGCATTTGTAATGTCGATAAATAAATTTGTATCTGAAATATTTTTTTAATTAATTATACCACTTTGAAATCAATATTCATAGTTAAGACAGGACAACGTCTGTCGGGTCCGCTAGTTGGAGATAAAAATACAGTTTTCCAACACACACAGGTCTTAGCTTTTTTTGCGTCATATAATTTCTAAATTGACACAAACCGGATATTTAATATAGACTCCGGGAAGTTACTTATTCCGACTAACTACCATTCAAACATGAAGTGTTTGAACGTAAACTTTACAGCAGTTCTAATATTCGAATCGATAAATTTATTTGAAATCAAAAGTTGTAGAGGATCACCAAGAAAAAAATGTTTTTTCCAAATTTTTTGTGTTAAAAATTATCGCGAATTGGTTGCCTAAAAACTTCTCAAATAATTTAAAAAATAATAATGACTTTTTTAACCATTACACCGATGAGTTTAACGAATAAATTAATACCAACCAAAATCTGAAAAATATAGAGTATGCAATTAGTTGGTAACATCTAGGATAATAAATAACTGGCAATAAATTGCTATATTCTCTTTATTTTTATTATAAGTCTTACCCAAAGGCACTGATTCTTCCACACACCAGCGGAACACAGAAAAACTGTTTAGCGCTGGACTCCTGCAGGAGGGTGGTAGCATCTAGGCCGCCTCTTACGAAGCCTACCACCGCAGTGGGATCTGTTCGCCGCCATCATTGGTTAGAAAACCAAACATGCCGTTGCCCAGGGTGAACCACTAGGAGGTAGATCCCACCACCCCAAATCCCATCCCACCATTCCAATTTTAAATTTTACTGAAACGAAGAAGAAGCGTTTAAACAAGTGTATGATGTAGACTAATATCAAAACTATCCAAGTGTTAATCCCTCAACCCCCAGGCGGCACACGCGTGCCGCGATAACAATTGATTTCCATTGTGTCTGGAATAACTCACGATCGAGGGATTAAGTAAGGTAGCAGTATACGAGTAAGTAAGACACTATGTTTTAAATGATATTCTATTCCATTTTATAAGATACTAGCGGACCCCGCGAACTTCGTATCGCCTCAGAATTTGATGTTGACGTCTCAAATGTCATCGTCATCAAATATGGCGTGGTTGGAAATATCAAGAAAAACATTTTCTTTATTTTTTTCACCGTTTACTCTCCAAAGTTTTTAGGACTTACTATCCTATTCCCGACGACAAAAAACACAAAAATCATACAAATCTAACTAACACGACTTTCTTTTAAATAACAAGAAGATGTACGACCAGCGCTGCTACGGCGCTACGCTGATCTTGTAAAATGTAGCACTGCTACGCGCTACTGAAAAAACTTTATCGACTAAATTGTGTTTTGCCTCTCAGAATTAGATGGATTAGGTGTACAAAATTGCTTTATTGTGGCCTGTGAAAATAAGTAAAATCAGTTTTATTCCTGCAAATAGACCTTAGGAGGGGCTTTCACATGTCCCAATATTTAAACCTACCACCGTGTAAGTTCACATACCATTTTAAACATCTCCAGAAAATCTTAAATTTTCCATCACTTTGAAATGTGCTTTTTGTCTAATATGTACTTTCTTGTGATGAATGATTGTCTTGTTGGCTGTCCTAAATAAATAAAATGAAAAGAATATAATAAAAAACAACATTCTTCAGTACTTAGTAATAAAACATTCGAATCATTCCGAAGTCGATAGATATAATAATATAGTTTGTTTTATCTGTGATATAAAAATCTAGACTAAAATAGGTACTAGACCAATGTCAAACTCTTCCAGTGCATAAAATATTTACACTTCTTTCAGAAGCAGCATTTATTTACGGTGTACACAACATCACTGTTATACGATACATGACATCAAATAAAGATGAGTGCAGACAATATATGTTATTTGATTTTAAGAACTAACTTTAAAAAAAAAACATTATTTAAAGAGCTATTTAAAACACTTTTTTTACACAATTATAACATGAAGTCACTCTAAATCTTACAGCACTTAATGCTCTTAATCATCACACACCGACTCAGAATTAGTGGTTTTACGTTGGTTTTAGGTAAAGAACCCTTCGTGCGCGAGGCCGGTTATTTATGTTTATTACAAAACAGATTGTTTCTAAAGGGCAACACTAAAAAAAACTATTACTGTGTACTGATCAGATGTTTAAGTGTCGAAGGCATCCATTTATCTGCAGATTGGATAAAAGTATATTTTGTAATTTTGAAATATATAAATCAACGTTAAGGTTCTATTGCTTAGCACGCACGTCTAATAAATTGGACAAGATGGCGACTGCGCGCATGCTGATCGTATAACAAAGGATGTGTGACGGGCTTTATAATTAAACTCATGGAGGCTGATGCTATCTAAGGCAAATTATGATCTAAGTAAAACGAACCGCGATTTTACTAGCACCACACATAAGATAATACTAAATACTCAAACGAATTTTAAATGCCAAGAGAATTTAAATTTGGAATCAACTTAAGCTTACACATAAGACTTGTCCATATTAAAAAAAAACTAAACAATCCCTACTTTAATATTATAAATGAGAATGTAAGTTTGTTTGTTACGCTTTCACGCAAAAACTACTAAACCGATCATCATGAAACTTTTTACACATATTTTTGAAGGTATTAGAAGTATTATAGGCTATTAATTTGATTCCCACTGATGGGCACAAATTTCCACGAGCTCAACATAAAGTAGGTACAGTTTACGCGGGCAGCGCCGCAGACGAAAAGCTAACGAAGTTGATAGGATATATTAGTAACTTTGTGACGAAGAAACGAGTACATAGGATTTATTGTAAAGTTAGTACGAGCTCCATGAAAGAACGTAAAATTTTTTATATCCAAGATTTAGAAAAAAGCTCAGAAAAATTTCCTAATACAGTTTTTTTTTTGAAATCATTTCCTTATAGGGTTGAAAGGGCATGGTAGTTTGTATGGAGAATAATAATTTCTTAATTTGGTGTGGAGGTATTTTTTTAATTTTCTCTCAGGAGACCGATATGAGCAGAAACGTTATATGACCGACAGTGTCAAGTAGAATCCAACATTTTTATTTGAGTGTTTGAAGTCTAAAAAACAGTTCTCTCTTGAAGGAATCCTTTCCACAATGCTCTCAAAAATATATTGGAAGTGATTTTAATAGATTATAAATGAGTTTATTACAATTTACCACTTAAAAGCCAAATCTGTTAAATTAACATCTGTTTTGCATGCACAATTTAAGATTGATGACTGTTCACTTTACCATTGCGTGACCGATTCTATGCAATTCCTCGTCCATCAACTGACAAATGTAATTTATTGCATACTTAGATAGTGACGATAAAAATATTATTTGCTAGATTAAAACCAACCTGTGCTTTCCGCGGTCTAAGACTAGTTGAAAATAGTTCATAAGTTTAAGAGCAGAAACAGACAAACAGAAATATTAGGACAAACTTTAACGTGTCATGTGTGTACTCAACTTTAGTAACCGCATTTTGGTGCCATATTTACTGCGTACTTCATTCAATATTTTTACGAGTGATCGGATGCGCCGGCTGTAAATCTGTAGTGATAAAATAACTTTATTAGTACCGTTTGATCCATTTTCTGTTCAGTCTTAAACTTGGGCTCCATTGCCAGTCTTGAACATGAACTCAGAACTTGAGGTATTGCTGAGTGATCGAGCTGTTTTTGGGATTGTGCTATGAATCTATGAATATGTCGTCAAAAAAGCTGTGTAAATATAACAAAGCTGTGATCCATATAAACGTTACGATCGTAAAAAAGGGAACATACGCAACATACAACTATACAGGGTGAAATTGTAACCACCTTTCAAATTTTAATATATCAATCTACGAGACAAAAAACAAATGACGTATTTTTTCTTTTAGTATAGCCCAGTACAAAAATGTCAAGATAAAGCACTAAGAAAATGAATTTAAAATTTTTGATACGGCCGCCTAGCAACACTTTTTTTACGCAATGCACATCACATTCATTTATCACGATACTAATCATAAGTTTTTTATTTTCGTTTTATACCTAAACAGGCCTAAAATTGTAAAAAATTAAAACTATATTGCGTAAAATATTTTCGGGTGAGAACTTGATTCAAATTTTTTACTTCATAAATGGGCTCTAAATACGATACTGAACTGAACGCCATGAGAAACGAAGCCCACGCCATGCCACCAGCATGTACAGACAACGGCAGGTCAACCTACCCAAAAGGTTAAAGGTCATTCAATTGATTTTCAACTTTAAGTCCAGCAAGTAGAGATCAATATCAACAGAGAAAATTTGACGTTTTGTGGTAGGTTGACGTGCTGTTGTCTGTACAACATCTTGGCAATGATTTTTTATCCAAAAAAATATTTAAGAAAAATATAAAGTACTTATTGAATAAGCTATTCATTTTGAAACACGCTGTGACGCACACGGACGTGTCTGTCTAAGGTATTTGTTCGCATACAAAATAGAACATTATAGCAATTAAAACATAGTCAAAATTTATATTTAAAAAAATTCAAATTAAGCTGAAGGTTGTGGGTTCGACTCCCACCTCAGGCAGTTGAAAACAAATTTAAGGAATTGTATTCTCAAAAACATGAACGCATTATTCGCATGTCGATGACAAGAAGGTCATATCGTAGCAACATAAGGGGCTTCGTCCCAACTCTACCCGATCCCATCTCTACCTGATTTAAAATTACCTAACAAAAAATTCTACTACCCGATATGATAAAAAGTACAGTCAAAATGAAAAACTTTAAACGATAATTTTTTTTTTATCTTCAACATTTTTAAATGTCAATTAGAACGATCGACATTTAAAATGATATTATAAAAATAATATTTTTAAACAAAACACGTAACAAAAACATCCCAATTATAATAATATCATGGACTGAAACATTTTTTCATACCTAAAATTTTTATATTTTTCGTTTTACCTGTACCCATACTTTTTTCTTTTAGCAAAAATGAAATCGGGTAGAGATGGGGTTTTTTGTTAGATAAATTTAAATCGGGTGGAGTTGGGAAGAAGCTGCATAAGGCATGCCACGACGCTGATGTTCAGCGGGAGTCAATAAGTTTTAAAAGAATACAATAGACTAAGGGCTGATTTTTCAATGGTCAGATAAAAGTTATCTGTTGGATAAAATCTAAGACGACTGATTTGCAAACGTCAATCATATTAGGTTCCATGGCATGCCTGGTTGACTTTTTAAATTAGTCATCTTATGTTTAAACTAACAGATAACTTTTATCTGACCATTGAAAAATCAGCCCTAAGAGAAACAAAATTAAAGAAAATATACTTACAACACAATACGGTAGGAACCTACTTCGCAAAAGACATGATAGAAAAATAATGAAAATAATACACAAAACAGTACAAAACATACAAATAATAAATAAATCCTAGGACCAGCATACAAGCTTCATTTAAATAACACTGGTGCCAATGCTAAGAACTAAAATTTAAGTTAGTGCATGCGCGCACGCGTGTGGTGTGCGTGTGTGTGTGTGTGTGTGTGTGTGTGTGTGGGTATGCGCGCGCGCGTAAAAAGCGTGTCACGTTCCTATCTTAAATTTAACATAATTATAACCTACCTACATCAACCTAACAAGAATGAAAGGGCATGAGTTCTGTATTAAAAAATGTAAGCTTGTAATACCATTTACCTAACTCCCTGTATACAAAACGTAACAAAACCTCACATACCCTTTCACCTGAGAGACGCGATAAGTTTTCCTTTACAAGTGAAATCCATTATGTTGGACGAATTCCACAAGTTCGCACTCAAAGGTTCGGTGGTTAGGCGGCCCTGAGTCTGCCTTTATTACGTTTTGGGGTCCCTAAATACCTGCAAATTCTTATGTTGTTACTGTTTAATTAGGCACGTTGATGTGCCTTGTCTTGCTGTGGTAACTTGAGTTCAATGATGGAGGCCTTTGCTCTGGATAGTTACAGGTCGTTACTATTAACATTTAGATACTTTACTTGATGAGCCGATCTAAAATGTAATACCAACAACCAGCAACTAAAAGAGCCTGGCTATCGACAACTACTGACTAATGCTAGACGGGAAGCAGAGTCTCCTCTCCAGTATTGGTCAAACTGCGATGGCCAACACGCCTGCCAAGCGTGGCGAATATGGCAAATCCTCCTATATTTAAAATGTCCAGCGATCTGTACTGGAAAATATTGAAGATAATAATAATAAACCATTTAATTACACAAATTTGCGATAAAAAGTTATGGTTAATATATTTACATTGATGCTATATTTTCAATAACTACTTAACAAATAAAGGCGATATAAAGGCGATATCAAAAGTGAGTTGTTTTAAATTTAAATAAAATCTACCCCAAAAAAAGGGTACATACAATAATTCTTATACTATTGTGAGAATTTTTTCAATAAAAAAACATATCACTGTATAAAAAAACATATCACTGTATAAAAAAACATATCACTTTACCGATGCAATGTAAGCATTTTAATGCGCAAAGGGACAAACAAACACACACACACACGCACACATTTTATGTTTTTTATGATTGGAATTCGTAATTTCTTAGGATATTAGCTAAGCTATTCTAATTGATACGCGTGATGATTGTAGGGAATCTGTCTCTGTTTTGAATCTATATTAGGCACAAGCTCACACAATGCTAATAAAAAATATCTAATTAATGCCTAATACTATCATTTGTACTTAATAAATCAAATTATTATCATGATTGCAGGCCAAACTTCAAAACCTAACCTCCGCCAAAACTCTCATCATCAGTTTTGGCGGAGGTGAAGAGAAAATGTTGCTACCCTCTTCATTTGGCAGTGCTCCTTTAAGGTCTCCTAATCACGACAAACAACAGATTAGAATTATCATTATGTTGGTCTGTTTCCGATCACGGGACTATGGAGTCCCGGACATTTGGAAGGCGTACGAGGGGCCGAAGCCAAGTCGCAGAGGCCCGTTAGACAACATTTATCTTTACGATGTGATGTGACACCGACCGACGATTATTCCTGTAAGCACTATATTCAATTCAAATATTCAACTATATAAAAACTATAAAACTATATAAATGCGTCCAAGGACAACCCCCGGTCAGTGCAGGACTATTGTAGAATATGGATACAAAGGATACTGGGCTATGGGTTTGGGTGCTAGTGGACTGGGTAACTGGGATTATGGAAGGACTATGGCCCCTGCCTGACCTATGTTACTAACACGGATAAAATGGCAGGGGGTTACTTGCACACTCGTTTAATGGGCCCCCGAAATCGGCCGCTAGCACATAGTGACGTAGCGACAAGGGGGCAACAAAGCTTGAAGTGCTTGAGGAGTGGAGAGGTATTACACGGCTCTCAGGACAATCCCGGTAATCCGTTCAAGATCCAACAAGCATCTTACTGCAATATTTCCTTCCTCCGAGCATTTCAGCTCTAACGACTCTCCACTCAAGCCGGCCAATGAAGGCAAGCAAGAGGTGGGAGATATGTTCCTCGTCAGTGTTCACTCCGGCCAACCAATGAAGGCAAGCCAGAGGTGAGGAACAGGGATACTCCCGGGAGCAATCAGGTCCGTGGGGTCGCTACTGCCCAACAGCTCGCCACAAGCTGCCCTGCGGGTTGTTATTATTATTATTATTAAAGGCCTTATAGCCTCAGTTTCGGCGATGGTGAAATGATGACGTTCTGCTCAGACTATACATAGACAATAAGTATAAATAATAAAAAAAAACTGTAAACCGTCTTCGAAAATGCAATGATTTCAAGGTAACCCTGTATTTTTGTACTCAAAATTTTGTCTTCTTTCATTTGATACCCCTCTGTCATTTGATTGAAAGGACGTGAATCCAAAGGTGCTATTACATTTTAGACAGACACCTCACTGCACAACGATTTACTTTTTAAAGCGAATGCAACATCCCATCAACAGACTACTCATTCATCATCATCCAACGTCACAGTTCACGCCTACGACTTAGTGCGATAGGAGAAAGAAAAACGTTCAACGAATAGCCGGCTATTTTCGTCAATGAATGAACGAGTTTCATTCACGGGAGAATTCTCGTTCCGCTACCGTGTACAGTCGGAATAAAGTTTGTTTAAGCTTTTAAGTAGATGAAACAGAAATTTAGGCATGATAAGTTTGAGAATGCTCTATGTGTATTGTGAATGTCCGGACAAAATTTGTATTATGAAACTGTATTTGAACTAGTGCAGTTTTACGGTAATGTGTTTAGATTTTAGATTAGATGATGTAACTTTGGTTCTGATAATTAGTTGTGTTTAAAAATGCGTAGCTAAAAAAAACAAAGTGGAATGCTTCACCTCTCCCAGTGCTCTTGATATAAGTATAGCTGAGTGGAGGCCTCTCCGAATCAACTATAAGATAAAGCGCCTATTTTTGCGCATGAAAAACATATATAAACATTAACAGTGTTATTACAAAAAAAGATGAACAGGTTTAGGCCTTGTCTAATTTTAGGACGACTAATTTGAAAATATGCATCCATGACATTAGTTCAGTAATTATGTCAAACAACTCTAATTGGCTGTCTTATAATAATTAGACTCAGTTTAAACATTGTTTCATTTTTTTGTAATAACACCGTTATATTCCACTAAACAAGGTGAATAGGTAGTTGAGAAAATGTTTCAATTTTATGAAAAGAACTGTATCCTAATAATAACTGCACTATCATTACCATCAAAATTGGCGAGTGTTGGATAGGAACACTAACATGGCTACCATTTGACTCTGTTTTTTTTATGTTATACAGTATTTGTTAAGAGAATAGCGTCTCCTTTTCTCTTTCTATGTGTGTCGTAAGAGGCGACTGAAGAAGAACTACGAGAAGGTGTCGCAGGGTCTTCCTTCCACCATTGGCTAAACTGCGGTCGCCAACCCGTCAGCCATACGTGGTGATTATGGCAAAAAAGTTTCTTTGCACTTTGAAGATTGCAAGTAATTTCATATGTTTATACTTATGTAATCTTTGTAAAGATAGTTCAAATATAAAGCAAAGAGTTGAAAATACAAACTACATAAATAGCGTTCAAGATAACTTCCATTTAAAAAAACATTATAAAACATCTTCGTGCTTTTCAATTATTAATTTTTTGTATCCAATTGTACCTACAGTATAACCTTTCAACTTTAAAAAAAACGTCAAACTACCTAAAGAGGTCACGAAGAGGGCGCTAAAAGTAATCACTTCTGAAAAACAACGGCAACGGAGCATAACTTAAATTTTACTTTGACTGAGTCAATGGGGACTACCGTTTCTTTGCTCACCAGTTGGCGCCACTGTAGACTGAGGTCCGAAGGTATAGCTGTCAAAGGCGATTGGCGCCGAAACAAAGTGTTATATCTTGAATCTAATTAAGGTTATATTGTTTATAAATAACTATCTTGATATCAACAAACTAACTTCTGAAATAGTTGCTCTTGAGGCCGCCTATTTTTGCGCTTTTTCTTAATTCCGCTTTTAAAGCGTTCACATTAATCGCCAAATAATCCATATTTGCGATATTTTACGAAGGAGATCACTTTCCAGCAGGTAAATTAAAGAAATTATAATTTATGCAACAAATTCCGCTAAAACCAGTACAAAGTGAATGATATTGGACCTCACGCGACACTAGCGCCTCTAGTGGCAAATTCACTAGCGATAGCCCCCATTGTTTCGGGTTTCCACCATGTACCTTGTTTCCGTGAGTTTTTGATATTTCGTCACTGTCATAAGCGCTCTGAAAAAGGTTAAATTAATTTCAGTATTTACACTTGAAAAATTATTTCTCAGGCGGGACTCGAACCCGCATCTCCTCCCATGCCGGGCGGGCGCTATACCATTAAGCCACCGAGACACTGCGACACAGTGCGAATTTCTCAAGCATATTCTTAACGCTGTAAGCCAGCGTCTTTTTATCAAATTTTAGGAGTTTGCACCCTTAACACCCGAAAGCAACATCTTTTCAGATGTTTGACAGTCAGTTAAGATGAAACGACGCTGGCTTACAGCGATAAGAATATGTCTTGAAAAATTCGCGCTGTGTCGCAGTGTCTCGCTGGCTTAATGGTATAGCGCCCGCCCGGCATGCGAGGCGATGCGGGTTCGAGTCCCGCCTAAGACATAATTTTGCAAGTTTAAATACTGATGTTATAAGTGCAATTAAATTGCTAAAATATCATTTAAAGTATGTAGTTAAATTAATTGTATATAAAAAAACTCTTCTAGAAATATACACCGTGCTTTTTGAACCACCTGGAACACGAAGCTCACGATATCGGATCATTATGTATAACATGATGGCATTTGTATTTATTCATTTAATTTTTTTTTTAATATTAAATTTTAACGTACTGTTTTCATGAGTTTACGCGAACAGTATACATTGAAATGATGGATAGTTTACGGATTTAGAACGCGTTTATTTTTTATTAAACCCGACGTTTCGAACCCTTTACAGCGTTCATGGTCACGGGTAGACTAAGGTGTTATTCGTCTGTAAGATAGTAATTTGAAAAAATGTTTTACTACCGCCTCTAATTTTTATCGTCAGTTACGTTTCTTTTCACACAAAATGAGCTAACTGTGTCCGGAGTCTTCGCAGTGTTGCCATGGTTTGTGGACTTCAATGATGATAAGACAGGGTCCCAAGCAGCTGGTAAATTCCAACCATCTTCTCTATTGAAATAGGATGTTTTTTAATTTCTATTGCTTCGCGTATCATTCTAAGGAAAACAGATATGTACCTAGAACTACTCTTTAGAATAAATGAGTATAACATCAGAGTCCGTCATTTCATTAACTCGCCCAACTACAAACATTGCAGTATTAAAACGAAGCAGATATGTCATCAGCGCGCGTGTTGTGAAGACTCAAATACGTCCAAATTAGGCATTCTGTACATAGTCAGCTTAGTCAGCGTCGAGCACAATCATCAATCATATCTTTCATTTGCGTGCTATTTCGCATCTTTTGTTCTGCTTATCAGTGAATTTTGTCAATGTGCGCAGTTTTGGATTGCTCGGAACAGATTTATACGCGAATCAAAGAATATTTGTATGGGGTACTAGACAACCGATAAACTTACTTATATATTTTTTTTTAGTAGATATATACTTATAATACATAGAAACCACCCAGACCAGTACAAACAGACATGTTCATGCACACAAATATTTGTACTGTGCGGGGATCGAACCCGCGACCCATGGCTCAGAAGCAGCGTTTACTACAACTGATCCAAATGGTCGACAAAATAAATTAATTAAAACTATAACAGATGTCCGTACACATCTCCTCAGCTTCGATTTCGACCTAAACAATAAAAAAAATTGCAGATAGATAGCAGTCTTGGACAAGGAGCTAGAAAAACAAATTGCAGCTAATCATATCAATCAGTGGATTCTGCGTCACAATTTCCAGATGCTTTCTTTTTGACGTTATTTTTGTTTATTGTTATTTTACACATACAAACGCCTAGAGGCCAATCCGTAAATCAGCCAGTGACAGAGTGACTATATAAAAAGTAAACGAACTCAAAAAAGGTAGCGTACGGTATGATGGAACATAATACGTGACCTAATTTATGAATGGTACCGTAGAGAGAAAAACTTTTTGAAATCTGAAAAGTTGGTAACAAGCCTTATATAATGGTACTTATACTGGAGCATCACGCAGAGAATGGAATAATTTTGTGCTTTCAATAGATTTTGTATGAGAATGAGACAAAAATATGGTGTATTTATGTAAAGGACAAATCCGCTTCCCATACAATCTCGGGCCTGACGTTACAAGGCTGGGAATTGGCCATAAATTAAAGCATATTGAAAAGAATCATAAGCCCTATTTTTACAACTTTCTGCAATGGGAAAGTTACTTAAATCAAGCAATGAACTTATTTTATTTTATAATCTATATCATGTATTATTTTACTAATAAATACCATTTAGGTACTTTAACTGGATAAGATCTAGGTTCCTTTTCTATCTATAGGAGATACAGGTAGTAAACAGAGCATTTCAGCAGAGTAGTGAGAAAAATATAAAACACATTAACTTGCACACGAGTACGAAACATGTTAAAATGTACTCTTATACTCTATGTACGAAACGAAATGTGAGTGAATTGGAATGAATGACGAATGACAATTAACTGTCATTGTCAACTGATACTCTTAATAATAGTGCAGCCTGTTACATCAGGAATTGAACTATTCAACATGTTCAATTGCTTTATCAATGATTACTTATTGAACTGCAAAACTCGTGGAAAAAAATGTTAATTACATTCTCTAAGTTTTTTATTTTTATATCAGGCTTTTAAAACTATTTAGCTTATTCCTTAAAAAATGTAATAGTATAAAAAGTATTACTATGAATCGATTTATTCCAAATCGATTAAAACGTTAAAAGCGCCGCTCTATGTAGTGACAGAGCGTTTACGGAGATAGTCTGTGTATAACAGTTTACAGAGACTGCTTAAGTAATAGAAAAACAATATGTATTTGGTCTATTTTCTCCACTTGTCCATTGCCAATTTAACTATTTTTTAGAGAAAGAGGCAAGTAAAATAAAAGGGTTTTTTTTGGCATAATATCCATTGTTGTAAGGCGGGCCCAAAAACAAAATTTACTATTAAAGTTTAAATTTAGGTTCATCATAATCAACATCGCCAACCTATGAGTATCCGTTCCCGGCTAAACACATGCCTCTGTGAAAAGAGGATTTCGCCATAATCGCCACGCTTGACAAGCGAGTTGGTGATTGCAGTTTGGCTAATGGCGGAGGGAAGACGCTGCTGCCCATCTCCTTTTGGCAGTTCTCCTTTAGTCGCCTCTTACGACACCCATTGGAAATTATATTGTAGTGCTATTCTTTTAACGTGCGGGACGGGCGGGACCACATGTGAAACACATTTTAGGTCTCCCCTGCCCCCCGCCCCCCTCGGACAGTGACCCAAACCGAGGTCCGGGCCTACAGAGGCGCCCTTGAGGTCGCTGTCCGATGTCCCGCTAGAATGGAGCCCAGCCGTGATCCGGCTTGCGACGGCATCTCCGGTTCCGGCAGCGCCAACACTGGTGGGTTCGCCATTTGGTAGGGTGCCTTTTGCACCCCACACTGGCCCGATCACGCCCGCTAGTATGGGCCCCGGCACGAGCGAACCGTACCGGGAGACTGCTAGCGCGGACGTAGGCTGATCGCCCTTAGCGTTCGCCAAATATCTGCTGCTAACATTTTGGGTTATCGTGCCATATACAGAATGAAATTTAAACCACTTTCCAAAATTTTTTAAGGCGTGCAGTATCGTATTTAGAGCCTATTTATGATGTAAAAAATTTAAATCAAGTTGTCACCCGAAAATATTTTGCGCAATATAGTTTTAAATTTTTACTGTCTTAGACCTGTTAAGGTATAAAGGGAAAATCAAAAACTATGAATAGTATCGTAATAAATGAATGAGATGAACGCGTAAAAAAAGTTTTGCTAGGCGGCCCAATCAAATATTTTAGATTTTTGGTGGGCATTTTTAAGTGCTTTATCTTGTCATTTTTGTGCTGGGCTATACCAAACGAAAAAATACGTCATTCGTTTTTTGTAGATTGATATATTTAAATATGGAAGGTTGTTAAAATTTCTGTATGTCACAAACATATTCCTAAAAACGTCTCGTTGGTCATGGGTTTGATCCCTGGGTCGAGCAACAAGAGTTTCGAATTTTCGAACATCGCTTAGGTCACCAACCCGCATTTGGCAAGCGTAGTGATTATGCATAATAATATACTCTTCATTGCTGTCGTAACTTGAATTCAATGCTGAAGGCCTTTGCTCTACAGTGGGATGATTAGGCTGCGTTTCCACTGACGCGGAGAGGAGCGGAGAGGAGCTTAGCGGTGCATGAATTGACCAATCACACTGTTTCCACTGAAGCGGGGCGGAGATTTAGGGCATTCTGATTGGTCAATTCATGCACCGCCAAGCTCCTCTCCGCTCCTCTCCGCGTCAGTGGAAACGCAGCCTTATAGGCCGTACATTACTTACTTACTTTTATATTTCGGAAAAACGCAACACAAGGTAGTTGTCAATGTTAAAAACAATGTCATACATATTAAATGAGAAGAATCACTCCATTTTATCAGTAGCTTAAAACAAACGCTAGCCTTAATGTAGGGCACACTTGACCGATTTCCAAGCTTTAGGCGATCTTATTTTACAATGCAAACAAGACACCATTAATAAAGCTCAGAGCTTAATTAAGAGTTGAACCGTTGATGGATTTAAGTGTGACATTAAACACATCGAATACCTCTATAGGTGGAAACCGAACGTCGATACTTCGTAGTAGACCAACACGGCTTGGCATGATGGATTCCATTTTTGAATTTGATGTATTTAAAAAATATAAGCTACGTAACGCCTCGTTAGTTCGATCCCAGGGTCAGGCAAAAATGTTTTTCAGATGCCTTGGAGTGGTTTGCCTCCTACCTAAGGGATCGCCAGCAGGCAGTCCGTATAGATCACATTCTTTCCCACTGGCGTGATCTGCACACTGGTGTGCCTCAAGGTGGTATACTATCTCCATTGCTTTTCTCAATTTTCATTAACTCTTTCACTTCTGGCATTGGTTCTTATCACCATCTGTACGCTGATGATCTTTAATTGTATCAGCAATGTCGCCATGACGAAATAGTTGCTGCCGTGCAGCAGCTCAACGATGACCTCAGGCATATTTCTGCTTGGTGTGATCGCTATGGCGTAGCTGTAAACCCGAGTAAGTGCCAGACTATTATAGTGAGTAGTCAGCGACAAATAAGCCACATTGATATACCCAGTGTTGCTCCGGTTTACTTTAATGGGATAGTTATTCCATTCAGCTCAAGCGTTGAAAACTTGGGCCTTTATATAGACCCCACGCTTAGCTGGACAACTCACGTGGCTGAGGTTAGTCGTAAGGTTAACGCCACATTGCGCTCCCTCTACAGACTTAAGCACTTTCTTCCTATCCAGTCTAAAATTTCTCTTGTCCAGTCACTTGTCTTTCCTCTCATTGATTATGCTGATGTGTGCTACCCCGACTTAAACCAATCGCTACTTAACAAATTGGATCGTTTGATAAATAACTGTGTTCGGTTTATCTATTGTTTGCGTAAATTCGATCATATTTCCATGCACCGTGTGCAGCTTCAATGGCTTCCTCTTTCCTGTCGGCGTGACGCCAGAATTTTATGCACTCTTTTTTCTATATTTAACGATCCAAACTCCCCTTCTTATCTTAAATCCCAATTTTCTCTTCTCAGCTCGACCCATTCGCGCCAGTTGCGCTCTTCCGACAAACTCACTCTCTCTATTCCTTCTCACCGTACTGGTTTTGTCTCAAATTCTTTTCTTGTTAAGTCCATTCGGCTTTGGAACTCATTGCCCGAAAGCATTAAACAAGCACCGAGTAAATTTGCTTTTAAGAAACGTGTTAGGTCTTACTTCTTAGGTAAAATGCAGTAGTCGTCATTTACCTTGCTTCCACAACAGTAGTCGTCATCTTATTCTTATTTATTTACATAATTTTCTATTTATTTAGTAATTGTATATAGTTTATATACATTTATATTGTATTTTATATTATGTAGTATATTTTGAGTATATTATTATTATTTTTAAAAATTTTTGTCTTTTAATTTGCTTTTTTATGTCGCACCGCCCACAAAATTATTTCTGCTTGGCCCGATGGTCGACTGGGAGAGAATGCCTTAAGGCATTAAGTCCACCTGTTGTACTTCATTTTAGTGTTTGTGCAAAGTTTAAATAAATAAATAATAACTCAGATTCTTAACCTCCTTGGTGTACTTTTGTTTTCAATTTGCTTTGCGCTCGCCATTTTGTTTTGAATTCGTATTGTTATAAATAAGAAACTTGATATGATAATGTTGTAGTAAATATGTACCTAAACTGAAATAAAAGTATCTTGTGATTGTAAATGTTTTATTTTGCATTTAGTCATTTCCTCGCTAAGGGGGATGAAAAGTTACGTGTTGCACTCGAGTGCAAAGATTTTTCACCTTGTGCTCTTTTAATTCCCTCGCTAACGCTCAGGATTCTAATTTATTTATTTTTAGAATCCTTTGCTTGCTCGGTCATCAAAGTGGAGCACGCGGTTAAAAAGGAACTTGGCACTCTAGTATAACAAATAACTATTTTCTCTCGGTCGGTTTCGTATTTTTGAACATTGCTCGGGTTTGTGATGACCAACCCGCATTTGTCAACGGTAGTGATTATGCCTGTACCCATTATTGCTGTGACAACTCGGATTCAATGATA